>JAQPPZ010016884.1:24800000-26129621 GCA_028583015.1 Wollemia nobilis | reverse complement strand
GAACTAAGCATTGTTCCCAAATTTTAAAGAGGTTATAATGTTGGATCTTTTGTCTCCTTTTGAGAAGTTTGAGACAATAATATTATGAATATCCAACCTATGAAAAACTCTCTTTATAAATAACCCTTTGGGAATTAGGTTAAGTGTATCTAATTTTCCAATTAATTGATTTGATGTAGTAGCCCTTATGACTCCCTAATATTTGGATAAATTAGATCACAATAATATTTGCAAATATTCAATATTTATCCAAGTAGAAACCCTTATTACTCCTAGGTTTTATATTGCAAATATTTGATTCATTTGATAAAATATTCCCCTTGATGTATGGCTTTCAATGTAAATAAATTCCTTTGATTTAAACCTTATAACTCCAAGGAAAGAAAGCACATATAAATGGAAATAATTTTACCTTTCTCCAAGCAATGTTCTACGTTGATTTTAGAGAAGCTTGGACTGCAGAATTTATGTAGACGTCATGGATGTTGTGGATGTATCCTCCAATGGAAGTACTTTGAGTTTAATGCATTCCAAATCTGGTGTCTTCTAGTCTCTTCCCTTGACTTCGGTTGCCTTGAGCATTAAAGGCTCTAACACCTTCTTGACATGCTGCAACTCGACCCTTTTTGCTCAGACGATGAGATAGTAAATTCGATGATGAAGAATGCTTGTTGACTTTGGTCGTTGATATCCTTAAAATGGAGAAGATTCTTCTCTGATGTGCCAAGTGGCATGACCATTTCCCTTTGAGTGCTTGAGGAGAGTTTGGTGCCAACGAAATGTTTGTCTACCTTCTTGTAATGTAAGAATGTTACGTTCTTTAGCAAAATGCTTGGTCTTCCTCTTTGACAAGTGTATCCCATACACTCAATGCACCAGCCTATTCATGTAACTCCTCTCTTGAAGATGAGCACTCTCTTGAATCGAGCGTTAGGGTTTTCCTTTAGTGATAAGTGTCACTTTCTTCTCTGCATGGACGTAGTCTCTATTGTTGGTTCGAATGGACCCTTTGAGACCTTTTTAGCTTCGTAAATCCCCACCTTTTCTTTCATTCACCTACATATTATTCTACTAGGATATGGAGCAACAATATGGAGGCCTTGAGCACCACTTTCAATGAGTGTATATGGAGTAAGTAACACTCCAAATGGTGCTTCAACTTTCTTTTGCTTTATATTTGTTTTTCATCCTCCTTACGTAGATGTTATTGCTCTTGAATGATATTGTTTCTCCCTTGCTCTTGTACATGTATCTTGCAGGTTCGGCCATCTAGGATGTGAGGAGTATGAGCCCTTCGAATGGCTCCTTGAGCTAGGCTTGGATGGCTGCTAGCATACGACTACTTTCAACTGGTTTTTCTAGCAAGTGTAGTGCCTTTGAGGCACCTTTAAATCTGCCTTCTCTCCCTGTATAACCATATTAGAAATAGTGCAATATAATGTAAAATAGTTTTTATACAAGATGACCTTGTTGCACCTTCTTTTGCACTCCTCTTTGTAAATCTGAATTTCTGGTTTTTGAGGTAGAATATTGAGTGCAATATAGGGGTTTTGAGGTTGTCTCTTTGATTAGACACCTTCCCCTATTTTCTTGGATATTTTATAAATGAATCCAAGCTTGTAACCACATGATAGAAGCTATTTTTCTGCACTATTTCTTGTGCTTTGAACTTGAGACTCACCAAGTCTCGTTCGAGGCTTCTTTTGATGCTCTTATGGTGGTTACTTTCTTCTCCAATGCTTGGAGGATTGAGCTGATTTTGTGGCTTCCTTAGGCCACTTCAAAGTTGCAGATCTCAGTGCACTAATAGTGTCTTTAGACACTTTGACAAATTCTATTTTTGTGCCCTTCTAATGAACACAAACAATAATATTTGAGAGCAATATAATAGTGCAAATGAATCTAATAATATTTTACTTCTACTGCACTAACAATTTCACCTTATCACTCCAATCAACTCTCAAAAATAATGCACTTAATCAATTTACTACAACTAATCAAGAATAATCTGAAATGAATCTTCAAGAATTATTCTGAAATTTCTTTATAAGCAAGGTAATAGGAGCTAGTCTTCTTTTTCTTTCCAAAGTAGATGATAGGTAGTTGATAGATAGTTTGAGATTCTGAAATCTAATCAACTCCTAAAGTGCAAATGAACCTTAAAGAATCCTTTCTTTTTGCACATTTGAAGACTCTTAATTCAACTCTCCTTTTTGCAACTTTACTCCAATCAAGGTGCTTAAACAAATCTGATAAGTAATCCACTTAATGAATTTACTTGCACCAATAGTTGCTTACCTTTTTTTGAAAGCCCTTTTCGCCACTTCTATAGAGGATGTAGATCTTGGTGTCTAAGATCACCAAGTTGTTGTCTTGAGTAAGATCTTGCAGCTCTCTGTAGGCTACCTTGAACAACTTCATCTTCACCAAAATATGGTCTCCAACTCTCTTTCACGAGCCTAGGATTTTGGTGGCTTGTTCTCCTCTTGTAGTCTCCTCCTTTTGTTGTATATTAGAAGAGATATTTGATTCTGAAGTGGTGCCTTCTTGCTGTGAGAGGTAATCTCCAAATATCCTAGATTTGGTAGGCTTCTTCTATCTGAATCTTCCTTCAAGCTTCTTGTCAAATTCTAACTTCAAATAGGATCTTCTTCTCAATATTCTGAATGTCTTGAGGTCTTCTGAGATTTGGCACTCCTTGCCAAATTCTTCTTCTTGGGCTTGTTGTCGGATGGTGACAATTATCCCAAATATTTCACTATCTCCAATAGTGAATTTCTCCAATGAGTTCTCCTTGGAACTCCTTTGATGATTTCTTCAGTAAGGCTCTCCAAGCCTTTTATTGGATGCTCGTAGAGGCCTCTCCAAGGCCTTGCAACTTCTTCTGGTCTTCCTTGAGACCTTATCTTCAACCTTCTACTTCTAGAAGTGTTGGTGGTGAGATCTTCTCCTGGATATCTGATTCTGCTACCTCTGTATTCGAGCAGGACTCTCCTAGTCCTTCTTCATCAATGAGATCTTCTCCTGATATCTTTTGCTTTAGGTGTTGGATTGATTCTAAAGAAGATACTCTTCCTAACATTTTTGTAGGAAGCTTTCCCAACTCATTGAATCTCCCTGTTCCTGCAACAAAGTATTAGTACTAAAATCTGCTTCTGAATTAGATACTCTCTTCTGGAGTCTTCTTCAGGATCAAGGCTTTTATGGCCTTTTCTTCAAGGCTTCTATGGCCTTTTCTTTAGTACCAAGGCTTATGTGGCCTTTTCCTCTGGATCAAGGCTTCTATGGCCTTTTCTTCTAGATCAAGGCTTCTATGGCCTTTTCTTCTGGATCAAGGCTTCTATGGCCTTTTCTTCTTGTGAAGTTTCCAATCTAGCAATGGAGATCTCCTGTCTCCAAACTTCACCACAATTCTTCTCCAGAAGTCTCTTCTGTAGTGTTCTTCTCTTGCAACAACTAATCTCTACACTATGAAGGCACTCCGACCTTCGGGCAACGAAGTTGAAATCTCCTAGCTTTCTATTGTAGGAGGTGTCCCAATCATCTGAGTATTAATTCCCTACAATAAAAGAACCTTCAGGTTAATTTCTCCAGATCTCTTAGATGAGCTTCACTAGTTGATTCATCAAACTAGTGGATCAAGTGTTGAGTCCTAGTCTTCACAAGTTTTCCCTTGAAACTCTGTGGAAAGACTCTAGCCATATGCAATCTCAGTATTCCAGAAACTAAGATTTCTTTCAGTCCTTACTTGTGGCTCTCCTTAATTCTACCACCTAGACTCTTCTGAGAATTTTTGATAGTGACTGGTCCAATGGCACGTCAGGTTGTCAAAAAACTCAGGGTCAATGATAATGGTGGTTTTCCTATTGACCTACCATGGCTCTGATACCATTGTTAGCTTTTGATGCAACATGTAATGGGAGATAGCAATCACAAGATGCAGAATAATATGAAATAAAGTAAATCTACGAGATGACTAAAAATATACTATAAATAGAAATGATGGAGATGTTTACAAAAGTAGCTATGGAGGAAATGAACACTCCATGAATATAGCTACAACTCAAGAATGGGCATTGAGCATATTACACCCCATCACAATACATCACACTGCTACATCATGCCACACTGGTCTACACTACTTCCTACTATTATTTTATCTATTGCTCTATGTCTATGGCCCTTTATATAGGAAATAGGTTCCTTGGCCAACACTCTACCTAGATGTGCAAGGGACAGCTTGCACATATACAACTTGCACTTTGACACTTGTGCATTTATTACATTGCATGAAGTAACTAGATAACTTCCCCCTAAAGTAATCTAATGTCCTAAGTATGTACCAAGAAAGGTACATTTACATGATCCAAATGATGTAATATAGTCTATTTCTAATAGGGGGTACATTAGCATGTACCAAATAATGTAATATTCTCCAAAAATTTACACTTTAACATGGATTCATTCTGAAAATGTCTTCTAATTACTACCCTTAGGAAAATAGTTTGGTTGAATATACAAATAATAACATTATCAAAATACTAGAGAGGATAATTATTTAGTCTTAGAGATATTGGCACAGTAAATTAAAAGGAGCCTTATGAGTAGATAGAGTGACCTCTAAATTTTTTATCAACACTTCATCATACAAACTTATTTTTGATAAAGAAGTATTATTTCCAACAAATCTTGAGTTCCTTTTACTCCAAATATCCTAGTAATTGAAACTAGAGGGTATGGACATTTTATTAATGCAAACTAGAATTAATTCACTTTTCTCTTTAGAATAATAAAAGGATAAAGAATTCAATAGGTATGTTCATCACCAAATGGTTGTAAAGAAATGGTTTGATAAAAGGTCAATGAATGTAGATTTTAAAGAAAGAGACCTTGTGCTAAAGTGGGATGAAGATAGAGTAAAACAAAGCAAGCATCAAAAGTTTGAATTGTTGTGGAGTGGATATTATTAGATCAACAAAGTAAAGGGGTTTAATGCTTACATGTTTATAACTTTAGAAGGAAGTTCATTACCTATTTTAATAATTGGGCAACACTAGAGAACATTATGATCCCAAAAGTTAAAAATTCTTGTGTATATATATACATAATTGTTTATTTATTCTCCTCTATTTTTTAATTCTTACTTCATAGATTCATTTTCAATAAAAATATGAAAATATATAAAATATGAAAAAAAACTCCTTTCCTTGTCAAGAAAAAAGTTACTTGAACATTCCCACTTTCTTATAGATAAAATTTGAAACATTTTTTTTTCTTTTTCTTTTTTTACATGTACTAGAGGAATCGGTAACTCGTAAAATTTTATCATCGCCTCATCATGGGTTCGAATCCTACTCCTTTTTGCCACTATAACCTCTAGTTGCATTAGGTAAAAATTTTAATATAGTGGGTGGTGCTGGCACGATACACCCTCTGGTACTATGAGGCCTAAGGATTCAAACTGGGGTCTGCATGCTCCCACTAGAGTGCTTTGACCAACTAGCCTGGCCCTCGAACCTTAAAATCTGAAACCTTTAATATTTGAGGAAAAGTGTAAATTTGTCTAAGTACACAAAATTATAATTTGTCCATTTCTAAAAAGTGATTCATGATTTGCTATTCTACTGAAATAAGAAGAATTTTTTTCAAATAGAAGAAAGTGTGATTCACAAAATTTAAAATAACAAATTACTATTTTAAGTTGGTAAAAAAATAAATTAAAAAATGAATTTGACTCCACAATAAGAGTGAATTGCTCTTAAAAAAGTTGTGAATCATAAATTTAGTTTCATAAACGTAGGGGTAGAGGATATTAGCATGCACATGAAAATAGGTTTTAAATCCATGTGCCCCTATTTTACCATATATTACATTGTGTAGCATAATAAGAATAGTAGTCATAGAGATTATGAGAGAAATAGAGCTTGAGGAAAGTATTTTACTAGGATTTAAGATAGGAAAACATTTAAAATATTATTAATAAGATAGGTAATCCTACCCAAAGAATAAACAAAAAATATATTGAAGTGCAAAAAGAGTAAATCAGGTCAAAGTAAAATGTGAATTGCCTTTTAAGTGATGGATAAAGAAAAAATGATCAAGTGAAGAAAGGGTGAATCGCCATCCTAAAAGAAGAAAACAAAAAGGGTAAATCACATTTTTCTAGACTTGGTGAATTTTTTAGGGAAAAAATAAGAATTTCTCATAGCCAAAAATGGATACAAGTGTAGCTTTTGACAATGGTATAGTCAATGAGGCATAGATAGTAGACCCTCTCATAACAATTGTGATAACACAAGCAAAGGTAGGTTTATCGAGTGTCAAACAACCAACAAAAAAACAAGTCTATATAATACAAATAAAATTAATAATAGAAATAACACCACAAGAAAGATGTATGAAGACCCATATTGCAAGGTGAAGAGGGTAAATTGAATCATACACATCAAGAGTTATAAAAAGAAGCAATGAAATATTTTTGCATGGGCCTAGGCATGTACTCCAAGGACAATGATGACTCTTGTGCCACAAGTGTGGGTTGCCTAGAAATTATATATATCTACGCTTTAAAATATGATAATATGTGTCATGTAATTTACACATAATCTTGGAAAGAGATGTGCATATTTGCTATAGTCAATGAGATTAGAAAGATGATATCCATAGAAGATCATTCAACACATTATATCACTTAAAACCCATAGGATAAAATCAAATACTACAATGGATTTAGTAAGGTTACATTAAAGGAATTATTAACAAAGCAACCTAAGAAACCACAATGGATCCAAGGATTCATATTGCCTAAGCATCAAATAGTAAACACCAATATCTAGATTGTGTTATTAGTAGTGATAGTTTTGGGAGAAATGACCAATGAGATACTAATGGAAGAACACAATGTAATATTTTACGTATTTGACTACTATATAAGGTGATCTTAGATGCTAGATTATGCTACATACATTATAGACTGCATTGACTACTAATTGATAAAAATATGGAACTTAAGTAGTTCAATTATACGTTATACCTTGTTTGGATCATATTGAACCAAAATAAAATTTGGTTCCCAAAATTGCTACTAGAAAAGGTGGGACCTAATGGGAAGTATTCTCTATTTGTGACTATATGGACATATCATGCAAAAGTGAGAAAAAAAACTTATGAATTTTTTGATATCGTGTATCATCCCATCATGAAAGGTCTGAAAGACAAGATGTCCTAACTATCAAACGAATGTAGGAATATCCTTATATCAAGGGAACAACCTAGTGGTAACTTTTTCTTGGAAAAAAAAAATATTATTGACAACATGGGAAATGATGGGAAGTATTCTCCATTTGTGACTATATGGACATATTATGCAAAACTAAGAACAAAACATCTTATGAATTTTATGATATTTTGTATCATCCCATCATGAAGGTTTTGAAAGACAAGATTCCCTAACTATCAGATGAATGTAGGAATATTCATATATCAAGGAAACAACATAGTAGGAACTTTTACCTAGAAAAATCAACTCTTATTTTAGAGTATATGGATTCCTAGGAAGGCTTTGTGAGTTGCCTACATACATGCCTAAGGACCTTTTCAATCTATAATATCTACATCAACTAGATTGTATATATTAGACGTACTTCAAAGGACAAAAGAATACCACATTTAAGGCCAAAAAATAAATAATGTTGTCCATCCCACTAGTAAGAGGATGCAAGGAGGTCATAAGTAAAATATTTGAAGGCCCAGGGATGGAACTACAATAAGAGTTTTTGTTCCTACAATCCTAATGAAATTTTATTGAGTATATTGATTGGCAAAGATATCAAGATAATTTATATTTATAAAAGTAAATCAAATATGAAAAGAAATCCAACCTAAGCAAAGAAACTACTATACCTACACTAGACACTCATCATGGTTTTGAGTATAAACTTTAGTAGTAGTAGAGTCATCCTACCCTATGGTTTGTCTTCTATGCAAATGCAAATATGAAAATAGATATTGATCTAGATACTAGAACCAATAATAATATTATAAGGATCTTTTATATATAAAATTAACCTCCAAAAAGGGTGATGGTGTGGAGAAAAATAACATAAAAAACTAGCACCATTGGGCACCTAGAGTCTCATGGGCCTTTTGAATAAGAGTTTTCAAGAACATAGGATAGGGGAAAAATGAACAAGAAGAAGAATAATAAAAGAGCTTGAGTGAATACCCCACTTAATCCTCTTATCTCACTTACAACCACTACTTTAATGACTTTGGTATTAGTAAGTAGCATAGTAAGAAAGACAAATCCAAGTGTATTTGATCCATGAGGATCTTTCTAGAGATAATGATATAGAGATCTTCACCTCCTAATATATAGAAGGAATAAAATAATAAGAGACATTCAAGGAGGGTGCTACAAAAATAGCAGGTTCATCTACCAAGAATGGGGTAACAACAAGGAAAGTCGTTTATTTGGAGGTAGCAACCACTCACACACTCACTCAAGTCACCATTTTGATTTCTCACCCACTCTTTTCCCTCTTAGCACCTTCTATATTTCTTATATTTCTTCTTATCCCACTTTTAAAATTCCTCTTACTTATTCTATTTCACCCATATCATCCCAAATAACTATCGATAAGTTCACTAGCTCAAATGATCGATCCATATCATATAGCATCTCCATCATAGGACATCCCATCATAGTTTATTCCATCATCACATAATTCACCTACACCAACCATATTGATAAGGACAAACATTCCACTAATTCTCTATACCTCAAGAACCATTATGTCTTCCATGTGTCCCTACCCATACCTATTTCATCATCCATCACCACTTAACTTGTATGATCCATCATATCACCATGTCTTACCATTGTTACCACTCTTACTATTTAATAATTATTTAGGATTATTGTAACATTATCTTTTAAAACATCATGGATTATGATTGATGCAATTGATACTACTCTAAAATGATAACCCACATGGAGGTCAACCAAATATTCCATTAGAAAATAGTAGAAATTGCTAGGAAGAAATCCATGAATGAGATAATAATTGTTAAAATTCTAGAAAATAGATTAAGATATTACTATCATAAGAATATTAGCTTCTACAATATATATAATCATACAATCTTAGGTGGTGAAATAAGGAATAAAATATTGATTTTCGAGGCATTCCCTATAGATCCAAGCAAGGAAACAACTACTCTAGTTGGCTATACTACTAGGCTATCTATAGTAGATATGTCAAGGGTTGATCCCTTTTAGATGATATAATTAGCAAGATATTTGCATCAATCCATGACCATCCTATGTGCACAATCAAGTACTAAAATAGAAATGTACATAAACTAAGCCTAATACAATGCAAAAGTATAAAAATAGTTGGTATAAGACAAAGAGTGATAGGTAACACAAGTTTATCAAGATCTAGAGACACTTAAAAAGAAGAATAGTTATTTTAAGGAATAGGAAACAAGGAAAGAGGAAATAGAAAGATAATTAAAAATTTTAAAATAGCAACTGTTGTAGTAAAGAGATCAAATGAAGCAATAATTCAAAAAATAAAAGTAAAATCTACAACTTCAATTTGATCAATTGAAATAAATAGTGTGGAGTAAAGATGATAAAATGTTTAAGTTGAAGAGAACAAATAAAAAATTGGAGAAGAAGGTGTAGGATATGGAAACCAAAACCTCAATAACTAAACATGGTCAAGTCCTTGTGGGACCAAATACATGTCAAGCTCATATATGCCAAAGCATATTTTGTATACATCTATGAATGTGAAGCCTTGCTTAATCAAACTTTGATAGCCTAGCAAGTAGAAAAAGAGCTGGTAATTAGAGAATGATATAATAAAGTGCTTCCATAGTTATAAAAAAATTCTAATGAGCAAGTAAAGCAAATAGGTGTTTCTAACAAAAAATAGAGTCATGCAATTAAAGAACATACCTAACAAATAAACAAGACTCCAAGGATGTGATATTATCTATGATGCTATAAAAATGGTTGTTGAGGAGATGATGAAGGAGGCACAATAATTGATTACTGTAGGTTTTCCCAAGATATTCTTTAATGAAAGAGAATTCCTTATGCCAAAAAAAATAGCCAATACTATTGAGAAGAAAAAGATCAAGGTAAATGTGCAGATATAGCTTTATGACTGACTTTAAACAAGATCATTGAAAAAGAGAACCTATTTAATAAGCTAAAAATCATACCAGTTCAAGGGTAATAACTATCAAGAGATCAATTTAAAGATTTAATGTTAGATGAATAGATGCTAGATGCTTTAAATATACCCTTTGATACTAACAGGAAGGCACTATTGAACCTTTTGTTGTAAAATTGAATAATGGTGGCCCATATTTTTGTAATTTTGTAATAAAATGACCAAAACTTTGAATATTATACACCAAGGATAATTATAGGCATGGTATCCCTCACTAATTAAGCTTGGTGCCCTATGAAGTTGTCAAAAATATAGTGGCTTGCCTAGCATCATTTAATTCCAACAAGCGAATGGCTATGGAGGATAATGGAAATGAAATTTTGAAACCCCAAGAGTAGAAATGTAGACAAAAGAGTTTGTGTAAATTCTCAAAAAATTGGCTAATTTTTCAAAGTGTGACCCATTTAAGGGATCAATAATCACAATTTTAATGAAAGTGTGAATCACTCATTCAAAAGAGTGAATTAATCTTTTAAGTCTTGAGATCGAGCAAGGATGGTATGAGATCTAATAATGACTTAGGGAGAAATATTTTACTCCCATATGGTTCTAATAAATATTTAGAATGATCTTAAAGGTATTTAGGCTCAATTTAGAGGTAAATAAATTTAGTTATGCATCAAAAAATTTAAATATGCCATTAAACTAGATGATTTACTAGGATTAGAAAAAATATATGTTAAATTACTCATAGGTGAAGTATTTGATATAAATAGAAATTAATGAATTTATTGTAAAACATTTTATAGTAATTTGTAAAAATTAGAGCTACACTTTATGAGACTTAACTATACTTATGAGATCATTCTACCATTAATAGAAATACTATGGATGGTATTTATGAATTGGTTGTATCATCTAATCTTTCAATTTGTGGATGAATAGTATTTGTGGAACTACTCATATCACTTTCTATTATCCCTTTCTTCTATTATTGTGTATTATTTGTAGATTGGATAGCATCAATGTTATTCATCTCCCTTCAAATGCATTGACTGGTCAAAACTAATCTTTCTATAATCATGATCATATTTACTTTATTGCAATTAATTTATTCTCTTACATCCCTTTTCCTTATAGATATACTTTCATGCATTTAGATTAGTTTATTTTATCTAGATTAGTGAGGTTCCATCCTAAATTATGTTTGGAAAGGATATATCCTTTTATTCCAATTGTTGGAACATGACCTCATAGGTGTAATATGTGAATTGAATAGTTCTCATTTGCTCAAGAATACTTATTCAAATTATTCCCAAATGTATATATACTTATTGGCATATCAAATCTTAAAAAGCAACACAAAGATTCCTTGGATAGCAAATAAAAAAATTATATTATAAATAAGAGGTATCCACATTTATAAATTCAATAAAATTTCTACCATTTTATAGCATCAATATCATCTTCTCCATAAAAACTTGTGTATTACATGGTCTCAACTCCAATGTTTCATAATGCAAAGTAGGACTTTATTAAATTAAATTTCCTCATCAATTCTAATACCCAATGTTACATAGACATGTAGACCTAAAAATATCCTTCTAAACACTATAAACTATAGTTGATGCTTACCTAGATTGAAAAAAACCTTAAATTTTGTTCCTTTGAAAAATAAAATTTGAAAAACTATCATTTTCCCTATTCTAGATGAGTGATTTCATTGTGTCATATCTCCATCAATACTACTTGGTTTTATTTATATAATCACTCATTTTAAATATTTTCAAATTCTAAATGAGGTGGTACAAGAATGTCTGAATTGAACTCCTCTATGCAAAGATATGGATCCTAGAAAATAAAATGTGTTTCTAGAAAAAGCTTATGCAAGTATATATGATACCTTTAAGGTAATGAAAAACCAAAAATAGTCCGTAAGGAATGAATAACTCCACAATATCCCCTAATATGAGATACCATTCTATGGGCAAAGATGATCATAAAGCAATATTTGATATGATTGATGGTTGATTACAATGACAAGACTCTTTAATTATATACACATTATCTAATGCTACTTTGGCGAGGGTATAACCCTAACCCTATCTAACTCATAAACCCTTATACAAATTATTATAATAATCTAATATCCCAAAATAATAAACCTTGGGTTATTTGTGTTCCATGCCAACTATACATAACACCAACATACAATAAAATATCATATCCCTATATACCTATCCTTAGGTACCATACCGATATTTATCCTCTTATTTTTTAATACAAAACAAAAATCATTGGATTGGGACTATTTTTTTGTAGAAGTTCAAAAGTAAAAAATTATATTGATATTGGCAAAAATTTCAAATCTTGGATTTCTATAAGTAATCTAGTTGAGAGAGAGGTCATCAAAAAATTAATGAATAAGCTCCAAAATATATTATAACAACCCCCACATACCCATGGTAGCTATCTCTATTTATTGGCTTGGGCCCTTTGTGTAGGGTACTCAATTATTGAGCATTAGGATTATGTTTTGTTATATTCAATAACTATAAATAAGAGAATGTAATATGGTTGGATCATCATTCATGTCTAATTTCTATTGCATTTGATATGCATAAGAGACTTTGTCCTCCCTAAGTTTCTAGGAGACTTTACCCTCTTTGAGTGACTTGGATTTGTTTTTAGACTTTGAATTTAGATCTATGATACTTTATTGGATTTGCTATTTTTAATCTAAACTTATTGTAAATATTCTAGTGTGTTGTTTCAGTAGCTAATATTCTAAAACTTATTATTGCAAGTGTTGTTTTTTGAAAGTTGTTTCATTACAAGTAGTATTAGAGAAATGTTTTTGGCTCCTTGTGGTAGAAAAAAAGGATAGTAGAGCAATGATAAAACCTATTTCATAGCCTCATTTAGTCAAATTCATGTCTCCCAATCAAATAATTTTTTTATCATTTTTTCTACCAATATTTTTCCATAACTATCCTTTATAATATTATAATTTAGGTAAAATTGTCAACTTTTCACAAAATCAAAAAAGAGCATCCAATGTGCTAAGGCCCCTATGGAAGATATATCTCATTTCACTCGTATTTTGTCATCGAGGGATCCCACTTAAGGATACGCACTTGACTCCCCTAATGAAAACAAGACTTGTTTCTAGTAACTTTTATGGGTATTTTTGAGGTCTACTTAGACCTTGTCATTTAGCTAGTGGTGTATGTTCAATAATTAAAATTTTATAGACTTGGAATGAGTCAATGGTTTTCTATAGAAATTATCTTTGAATAATGATGATTGTATGAGTTAAAAAAAGTATCAACTTAGGAATCCAGGTATGCACCTCAACGTCCTACAAGGTGTTAATAGCTTCAACCCTCATGCTTGATCATCCATAAACTCCATGACTTCTTCCACCCCTCCTTTAGAACATATCAACTCATTTAATCCTTCTCATCTAATCCTATATCCAAAGGTGTTCCTATACCTTTAGACTATGAAAATAAATTAGCATGATAATATTGGATAGATCAAGTCAAGTATTCTAGCCAACATACTAGAGGGCAATAGGACCTTTACCTTCTAAAAGAGAGTGGATATTAGAATTCATACCTTGAGTAGAATCAAGATTGGTAGAAGGGACCTTAGTTCTCCAAAGATAATCTAACACTTTTCAAACACTTCTAGAGGATGACTTTTGCAAAAGTTCTAAAACACTTCTAATGAATAATTTATGGGAATGATCTAATAAAATTACAATAGATGCCTTTTGGGAATGATAGTGGTTGCTATCATTTTGCTCAAATACATAGTCAAAATTTCATAGGAACTCATGCAAGTATGGTTAGTGATGAATGGGATTTTACTCCTGAGTTGGATTCCACAACCAATGGTGCTCCCTATTTGCTTGATAAACCTCATGATTTTCTTGTCCCTCAAATTGATATACTACATTTTTATGGTGAAGACCCTTATAGATAAATTTCAAAAATTGATTACCTAATACACTTGCATAGAGTTCTTGGTTAGGGTAGGGTTATTTTCATCACCTCTAAGTTGGATACCCATGATCATTAGTGGATTATTTAGAAAATATGATTCCAAGGTTGTCGTTTCTCTTGGTTAAAATTTAAGATGGTCTTGATGAAGTTTTATAATATATTTTTTCTCTTATATGATTAGGTTGTTAGGAAACTACTATTAAATATAAGCTGACTCACATAAAATACTATAAATAAACAAAAATGTATCAAATAACAAAATAACACTATGTAGAAAGTTATCGCAGAATTGAAATAGTCTCACAAATAACTCAATATCGCAGGCCTCTTCGAAGGGGTAACCTCATTCAATATTTTATTAACTTACAAAAAGATACATTCATACATGGCTCCATATCTTTTAAAAAAATACTTCATGCAACCCTAATCCTAAGCTTAAGAGTTGGCTTACATACAAAATGCCACTCGAGCTAGAATCTTCTACCAAAAATTAGTTACATTCTTAATAATGGTTACATGAAATGACCTCACTTGTCTAGGTACCTTACTTGCCACATACCATTACAAAAGTATTACATAATAACATTATAAGTGGGTTCCCATGTTGAACATGGGTCATTACTTAAGTAATTGAGAATTACAAAAATAATGCTAGGATGGCGTCCTAACATGTCCTTCCCCTTTAAAAAGCCTTTTTCCTCAAATTTGTATATGAGGAGACTAGTGTTGGAGTTGGTGGAGATACTACCATGTAGAATCTTCTAGCTAGAGACCATACAACTGAACAAGGACCTTAGTAATTATGTGGTTGTGAAGCATGCACATCCTACGATCAAATAGTTATTCTAGATTGAGCAAGATAGAACCTTCATCAAATTTTGGGAGAGCAGATTGAACTTGTACTTGATTTCTCACAACCTTATTGAGAGAGGAGACATGAAAAATAGGGTGGAGCTTGGATTTTTATTGGAGGGCCAATTTTTAGGCCATGGCACAAATCTATTGTAAAACCTGGTAGGGCTCGTAGTACTTGACCACAAGTTTCTAGCACCTATAAATCTGAAGGGATGATTGTTTGTATGGTTGTAGGTGAAGGAATACTATATCACCAACATAAAAACTATGCTTAGAATAGTTTTGATCAGCTTGTTATCGCATCTAGTTCTGGGTCATTTCCAAATTCATCTTTAATTTATGGATGAATTCGGTATGTTGTTTGAGTGTACTGCCGACTACAAGGACCTTAGATTTTCTTGGAATGTAGGAGGGTGTGCATGGAGGTCAACCATAAAATTATTCAAAAGGAGTGACCTTGATCACCATGTGATAAGAAGTATTATACCACCACTCGATCAAGGGAAGCCACTTCACCCATTGTGTGGGATGATCAAAGGTAAAGAAATGAAGATAGGTATCTAAAAACTTGTTGACAATCTCAGTTTGGCCATCCATTTCTAGATGGTAAGATAAAATCATCTTGAGCTGAGTTCCCTACAACTTACACAATTCTTACCATAAATTACTAGTGTGGGATTATGATCAAACACAATGAAGATAGGCATGCCATGAAGGCAAAAAAATAGAATAAAGAAAAATTTGAGCAATGGTGGAGGTTCTATAAGGATAGGAGAGGGGAAAAAAATAAGAATATTTTGAAAGATGATCTACTACCATGAAAATGACTTATTTTCCCTTGAAATTAGGTAACCCTCTAATAAAATTCATTGAAATGTCTATCCAAACCTGTTCAAGAATTGGCAACGGTTGTAGAGTTCCTAGAGAATGCATTGTTTTGCCTTTCATCCATTGACATGTGTGACATGCTGCCATAAAATTATGTATGTCCTTCATACCTTTCCAAAAAAAGGTACACTTAATCCTTTCATAGGTTTTAAGGAATCCTAAATGATTGGTAGTGGGAGAGTTATGCATTTCCTTCATAAGAATTTCTCAAAGTGAAGATGTGTGAGGAACAACAAGGTATTGATGGTAGCATAAATTTTATACATCCCATGTGTATCTAGGACATGAGGTAAGATCTGATTGAAGAGAAGCAACCAAAGTTTACAAGCCTGAATATTTAAGCACCTCCTTATGAAGAGAAGTTATCCATTGGAGAATGGGGGGAGAGATGGCACATAGCATACTGTGAGTCTCAAATTGATGAGAGAGGAAATCCACCATAGTGTTCTCCATGATATTTTTATAAGTAATATCATAATTATAACTCATAAGCTTAGAGATCCACTTCTATTGTTTAGGGGTGGAAACTCATTGCTCTAAGAAATATTTGAGACTTTGATGATATGCTTTGATGGAAAATTGATGCCCAATGATATAAGATCACCAATGAGTGATCACATGCAAAATGGAAAGCATTTATTTAGCATAAGTGGATTTGCCTAGATTGTGAATAGAAAGTGCCTTACTAGTGAAATCCAAAGGTCATACTTATTGCATCAATGCCATGGCAATACCATTACCTAAAGCATCACTTTCAATTAAAAAATGCTTAGAAAAATCAGGCATTTCTAAGATCAGAGTTGTCATAATATGCTTCAAATCTAGGAAGGTCTATTTAGCTGGATCCATCCAAGTAAAAGAATATTTTTTTAACATGGATGTTAATGGAGCGGTAATTTTTCTAAAATTGTGGATGAATTTGCGGTAATAGCTAGTAAGATCCAAAATTCCTCAAAGACCATTAAGAGTGCAAGGTTTTGGCCACTCTTGAAATACCTAAATCTTCCTAGGGTTAACTTTAACACCATCTTTAGAGATGATGTGTACCAAATATTCCACTTCTATTAACCCAAAAGAGCACTTGGACTATTTAGCTTAAAGTTGATGTTGTGCCAATAGCTATAGGGTCTGATCCACATGGACGAGGTGCTCTTCCTAAGAGTGACTATAAACCAAAATTTTATCAAAGAAAACCATAATGAATTTATAAATAAATGGATAAAAAATGTTGTTCATAAAACTTTGAAATATGAAAGGTGCTTTGGTCAAGCCAAATGACATTACCAAGAACTCATAATAGCCCTCGTGAGTATGAAATGTGGTTTTGGGAATATATTCTTCCTTGAGTTGGATCTGAATGTACTCAAAGTGAAGATCTAATTTAGAGAAAAATATAGTCCCATCCAGCTCATCCAACAATTCATCCATGACTAGAATAGGAAACTAATCCTTAATGGTCAGTTTATTGAGCTCAAAAAAATCAATACATAATCACCATGAACTATATTTCTTTCTCACTAATAATATAGGTGAATATTATGGGTTGTTACTGGGGTGAATGACTCTAGATTTTAACAATTCCTATACTAGATTTTTGATTTCCAACTTAAGTGCATAGTGATATGGCCTAATGTTAGGTGGTACACCCCTAAGGTCCAATGGAATGGCATGATCATTTGAGCAATGTAGTGGTAATTTGGTTGGTTCGGTAAAAACTACATTGTGCTTTGTCAAAACAAGTTGTAAATCATCAAGAATTAGATCCACTATGGTAGTAGGAGGCTCAATTGAAAAAATCTATGCAATGATCCCACAAGATATTTTAGCAACTTCTCCATACAACTAGAACTAATAATCTAAGGAGACCCTAATTTTGAACCATGAAGGGTGTATAATTGTCCATTATATTGATATTGCATCTAGAGTTCTACAAAGTTCCATGAGATGGTGTCCAAGGTACCCAACCACTAAGCACCTAACTGATGGAGAACAGAACTAACACAGGATAGGAGACAAGGAAAACAAGAGCCAAATTTCTTATTCAATAGCTTCAGAAGAATTTACAAAAAATATATAGCAATCTATTGTTTGCCAGCCCCTTTCTCATTACAATTCCTAGGTTTTTATCGAGGTCTCGACCCTCTGTGTTTTCAAAATTTCCATGATCTGCAACTGCCACCTAGATCAATACTAGAAATTTGCATTGATGGGACTCTAGGTGAGGTGCACGACTGGCTGCCATAACCACTAGGATCTTCTTCTGGAACTGTTGCTTCATTGCTAGTTGCCATAAATGTGTCTCTAGATATAGTGCATGAGTGGTCGACATGCTTGCTGGAATCTTCCTCTGAGACTGATGCTTCATTTTCCCATGCGTGAGTGGTCGAATTGTTCAATGGGATCTTCTTCTGAGACTGCTACTTCACTACCGCTAGCTTGCTGTGCACAAAGGAATGCATTTATGAAACCCTGGAGTGCATGTTTTTCTATTGGTCATGATATTGCGACATGTCACGATATCACGATAATTCTCCTCTGTGCTTTCTCTCTCCTGCTTTGATCGCGATATCGTGACATGTCACGATATCGCGACATTCTTTCCTTCACACCTTCTTGCTTTTGCTTTGGTCATGATATCGCGACATGTCACGATATCATGACGTATTTCCATCATGTCCTCCATTTTCAGCTTCGGTCATGATTTCATGACACGTCGCGAAATCGTGACGTTCCTCCATCGCCCTTTCACTCTTTCGTTTCAATCATGATTTTGTAAAATGTCATGAAATTGTGACATTTCATGATTTCACGACCCTCTGTCTGCCATAGCCTCTACTTTTTTCTTTGGTCATTATTTTGTGACCCTCCGTCCGCCGTAGCCTCTGCTCTTTGTTTTGGTCACGATTTCATGACATGTCACGAAATCACAACATGTCATGATTTCGTGACCCTCTGTCCGCCATAGCCTTTGCTCTTTGTTTTGGTCATGATTTCGTGACATGTCATGAAATCACAACATATCATGATTTTGCGACCCTCCATCCGCCGTAGCCTCTGCTCTTTGTTTTGGTCACGATTTCGCGACGTCGCGATTTTGTGACATTCTGCTCATCGCATCTTCTTTCCCTATTTTGGTCGCGATATCGTGACACTTTTTGTGTCGCGATATCGCGACACATATTTTTGACATATTTTTGCAAAATACTTAGAGAGAAGAAAAAAAAATTGGTTGATGCAAGATTGCTCTGCTGTCACCGGATGCTCCTGCATCAGACACCCGGGGTGGATTGAGAAGTGATCCTCACTTCTGTTCTATTAGGGGAAGACCCAGGCGGTCAACCTCTATTTTCGACAACCAAGTTGCATCTTCTATAGGTCTGCCCTTCCACTTTATCAAATATTCAGAATACTATTTGTTCCTGGTGCTTCTGCCTTCACGAGTGTCTAATATTTCCTCGATCTCGTCTGTGGTTTGGGTAGATGCTGGAATTCTCCACAACTTTGTACTTGGTGCCTCTGTATTGTCTCCCTCATGGTATTCCACTAAATCTAAGATGTTAAAAATAGGCGAAATGTCAAGCCCACTTGGCAATTCCACTTCATATGCATTGCCTAAATCCCGTTTTTCCATTATTCTGCATGGCCCAAACTTCTTCATCTTTAACTTGTTATAGGTTTTGGCTGGAAATATTTCTTTTCTGAGATGGACCATGACTTCATATCCTACTTTGAACTCTTTGAACCATCGCTTCTGGTCTGCCCTTGTCTTATATTGAGTATTCATTTTTGTGATTTGTTTCCTCACTTCTTCATGCAGGCTTTTCATATGTTCCGCAAATTCCTCAGCCTCGACACTGCACTTTTCCCCTTTATCCAATTTCCTCAGCTCAAAAACATTTCTTGGGTTGTTTCCATATATGATCTGGAATGGAGATTTGTTTGTACTCTTGTTGATAGAATTATTGTATGCAAATTCTGCCTGCGGCAAAACCAAATCCCATCCCTTGGGCTTATCCCCTATCAAGCATCTCAATAGATTACCCAAACTTCTATTTACCACCTCTGTCTATCCATCAGTCTGTGGGTGGTATGCAGAACTAAATTTCAAGTCTGTCTTCAACTTCTTCCACAAGGTTCTCCAGAAATACCCAACAAACTTTGTATCTCTGTCAAAAATGATGCTTTTTGGTAGACCGTGAAGTCGTACCACTTCCTTGAAAAATAACCCTGCAATGTGAACCGCATCACTTATTTTCTGGCAGGGAATAAAATGTGCCATCTTGGAGAATCTGTCAACCACCACAAATATGAAGTCATTTCCCCTCTGTGTTCTTGACAATCCAAGAATGAAATCCATGTTGACGTCCTCCCATGGCCTCTCAAGTACAAGTAACGGCTGATATAATCCAGTGTTCTGCCTCACACCTTTCACCATCTGGCATATTCTACAACTTTGCACAAACCTTTTCACATCTTGTTGTAGTTGCGGCCAATAGTAGTTCTCACTCACCAGGGCAATGGTCTTATCCTGACCAAAATGTCCAACCAGTCCTCCACTATGTTTCTCCTTGACTAGGTTTTCCCGCATGGAACTCCTTGGAATGCATAATTGACTTCCTTTGAACAACATTCCATCTTGGATTAGAAAATCCAACCACTTTGTCTTGTCCAAAGTAACAGGTGCCAAGCAAGCCTTCCAGGCTTCTACAAAATCAGGATCTTTAGGGTACAAACCCTTCAGTTCTTCAAATCCTACCACTTCCACCTTCATTTCAATCAGCAAATTCTACCTTCTACTTAAGGCATCTGCAACTCTGTTTGATTTTCTACTTCTATGCTTCAACACAAAGGTATAACTTTGGAGAAACTCAACCCACTTCAAGTGCCTCTGATTCAGTTTTGTTTGGCTATTAATGTACTGTAAGGCCTGATGATCAGTAAATAGAACAAACTCTTTTGGCAACAAATAATGTCTCCACTTCTTTAGAGCCTGAACTATAGCATAAAACTCTTGATCATAAATTGAATACTTTTTCCTAGCATCATTGAGTTTCTCACTAAAGTAAGCAACAGGCCTGCCTTCCTGACTCAGTACAGCTCCTATTGCACTACCACTGGCATCACAATCTACCTGAAATACCTTGTTAAATTCTGGGAGTGCCAAAACAGGTTGTTCTATGACCTTCTTCTTCAACAGATCAAAGCTCCTATCTGCTCCTAAGGTCCACTTAAATTATTTCTTATCCCCTCTCATTGTTTTTGTAAGGGGTGCACAAATCCTGCTGAATTTCCTAATGAATTTTTTGTAAAATCTTGCTAGACCATGAAATGATCTTACCTCTGTTGTGCTTCTCGGAGTAGGCCATTCGATGATAGCTCTCACCTTTTTTGGGTCCATTTTTAGACCTTCTATTGAGATGACAAATCCTAGGTACACTAACTCCTTTACAAAATTACACTTTTTTAGATTAATTAATAACTGCTCCTCTCATAGCTTCTCAAAAACCCTTCTGATGTGCATCAGGTGCTCTTCTAGGGTTTTGCTAAATATTAATATATCATCTAAATAGACAATGACAAATTTGCCTAAAAATTCTTTCAGTACCTCATTCATCAGCCGCATGAAGGTACTTGGTGCATTGGATAGCCCAAATGGCATGACCAACCACTCATACAAACCCTCTCTGGTCTTGAAGGTTGTCTTCCACTCATCTCCTTCTCTGACACGGATCTGATGGTAACCACTCTTGAGGTCAATCTTGGTGAAGTACTTGGATCCACTCAAACAGTCCATTATGTCATCCATTCTTGGCAATGGAAATCTGTATTTTATTGTGATCTTGTTGATGGCTCAAGAGTCTGTACACATTCTCCACTCTCCATATTTCTTTGGTGCTAGAACTGTAGGCATTGCACATGGACTCAAGCTTTCCCAAATCAGTCCCTTCTCCAACAACTCTTGGACCTGCCTGTTTAGCTCCTCAGTTTCTATAGGAGTCATTCTATGTGCAACTTTATTGGGCAAGCTTGATCCTGGCACCAAATCGATATGGTGGCTGATCTTCCTTACTGGGGGTAAACCCTTAGGCACATTATCAGATATAATATCTAGAAATTCCTCCAACATATCTAGGACTTTTTCTGGGGTATCTTTGCATTCTTTCTCCCTAACTCTAGGAATTAATGCATAACACATATGTTCATGCTTCAAATCATCTAAAAATTTTCTCTCGTCAACTAAGCAAATTTTGGCACTACCACATACCTTTTCTTCCACCTCCTTCAGGGGTTTCAGCTTATGACGCATTCCATTCTTTGTTACGGAGTAGGTGTTGGCATGACCATCATGAACTATGCACCTGTCAATCTGCCATGGCCTTCCTAATAGAAAATATGGGCAGGATGTCGCACAGGACCTCATCACGGTAATTCCCAATATTGAATTTTACTAGGCATTGTTCACTGACCAAAACCTTATGGTCTTTCTACAACCACGCAATCCGATATGGATGTGGGTGTCTCTTCCTCTCCAGTTGTAGCTTTGTAACCATTCCCTCTGAAACTAGGTTATTCGTGCTACCGTTGTCAATAATAATATTGCAAATCTTACCCACGCATTTACACCTTGTGTGGAATAAGCTTTTCCTCTGATCTGCATCCCCCTCCTCATTCAGTAGGACTCTCCTCGTGATCATTACTTCTCCTCTCTCTGCTTCTTCAGAATGCTCAGATCCAACATCTTCATCAGCGACCGCGGCTCTGGCATTTCCTTTCGGCCTCCTATTAGTCCTTTCTCATTGTTGTGGACACTCGTATTGGTGATGTCCCTCTTCTCCACACTAGAAACAAGTTCCACGAAATCTTCCTCTTCCATGGCCACATCCAGCTCTGCCCCTTCCCCCTCGGTAATCATTGTTCTGATTACGGGGGTGGTAGGTATTCTCTCCCCTTTGTTCTTGATTACTGCTACCTTCTCCATTCTTCTGAGGATCTTCATTTCTTCTTCCACTGGTCCTTCCGTCGGTTCTTCCGCCATGACCTCTTCCTCTTTTCTTGTTCTCAAACCTCCTATTGAGCTTTTCTTCAACTCTTAGGGCAAATTGGTAAGCGTCCTCTATGGTGGTCATCTTGACCAGACTTAATTCTTCTTGAATACTTGCTCGTAACCCATTAATATAACGGGCTACCTTCTCCTTGTTGGCCTCTGAGTGGCCTGTTCTAATCATAATTTTATGAAACTCCTCTATGTATTCTTTTACAGACTTACTTGATTGCCTCAAACCTTGCATTTTCTTTAGAAGGTATAACTCATAATCACCAGGGATGAACTGCCTCTTCAGCTTTTCTACCATCCGCTCCCATTTTGTTATTCTCTCTTTTTCTCTTCTATTTCGCTCCAGCTGCACTCCCTTCCACCATATGCTGGCATGACCTTTCAGTTTGGTCTTAATGAATCTGACCCTATCAGGGTCCTCAACCTCATTATACTCAAAGTACTCTTCCAGATCGTTGATCTAGTTGATCAATTCCTCCGGATCAAGGTTCCTAGAATACGTGGAAACTTCCATCTTCGACCTCTTCCCAATCTGGGATATGGCTTTGTATAGTCTGGCTTGTGTAGGATCTACTGCTTCTTCTTCTTCCTTAGGCTGGCCCTCTTCTTCGTCATCTTCCTCTTCACTACCTTCATCTCTTCTTGGCTCCAATATTCTACGCATCTCTTCTTGCAGGGCTTGCATTTGCCTCTACAAAACTTGGACATCTTCTACTACTGCCATGCCTCTCCCACCAACAGGGTTTCTTCTTGGAGGCATTCTGCTCACTCTCTCACAAGCCCTTCCACAGATCTTGGTGTAACTGCCTCACGTTCGATGATCTGTTACACACTCAGGAACTTTCGGCTCTGATACCACTTGATGGAGAATAGAACTAACACAGGACAGGAGACAAGGAAAACAAGAGCCAAATTTCTTATTCAATAGCTTCAGAAGAATTTACAGAAAATATACAGCAATCTACCATTTGCCAGCCCCTTTCTCATTACAATTCCTAGGTTTTTATCGAGGTCTCGACCCTCTGCGTTTTCAAAATTTCCACGATCTGCAACTGCCACCTGGATCAATATTGGAAAGTTGCATTGATGGGACTCTGGGTGAGGTGCACAACTGGCTGCCATAACCATCGAGATCTTCTTTTGGAACTGCTACTTCATTGCTAGTTGCCATAAATGTGTCTCTAGATATAGTGCGCGAGTGGCCAACATGCTTGCTAGAATCTTCCTCTGAGACTGATGCTTCATTTTCCCATGTGCGAGTGGCTGACCTGTTCAGTAGGATCTTCTTCTAAGACTACTGCTTCACTACTGCTAGCTTGCCATGCATGAAGGAATGCATTTATGAAATTCTGGAGTGCATGTTTTTCTTTTGGTCACTATATCGCAACATGTCATGATATCGTGACAATTCTCCTTTGTGCTTTCTCTCTCCTACTCTGATCGCGATATCGCGACATGTCGCGATATCACGACATTATTTCCTTCATGCCTTCTTGCTTCTACTTTGGTCGTGATATCATGACATGTCATGATATCATGACGTATTTCCATCGTGTCCTCTATTTTTAGCTTCGGTCATGATTTTGCGACACGTCGGGAAATCACGACGTTCCTCCATCGCCCTTTCGCTCTTCTGTTCAAGTCATGATTTTGTGACATGTCATGAAATCATGACATGTCACAATTTTGTGACCCTCTGTTCGCCATAGCCTCTGCTTTTTGCTTTGGTCACGATTTCACGACATGTCACAAAATCATGACATGTCATGATTTCGTGACCCTCCATCCGTCGTAGCCTCTGCTCTTTGTTTTGGTCATGATTTTGCGACCCTCCGTCCGTCGTAGCCTCTGCTCTTTGTTTTGGTCATGATTTCGCGACCCTCCGTCCGTCGTAGCCTCTGCTCTTTGTTTTGGTCACGATTTCACGACGTCGTGATTTCGCGACTTTCTGCCCGTCGCATCTTCTTTCCCTGTTTTGGTCATGATATCACGACACATATTTTTGATATATTTTTGCAAAATACTTAGAGAGAAGAAAAAAAAAATTGGTTGATGCAAGATTTCTCTTCTATCATCGGATGCTCCTGCATCACTAACACAATATCACATCCCCCTAATTGAAGGGTAAACATATCTTGTTTGAGCTCATAATACCCCATTTTTAATTTGACATTACGACATTTACCATTGTAAGGTAAGGTTCCTCCATTTGCCACCATGACCTCAAAGGAATTACATGTGTGTATATAATAATTGGCCTACTTGGAAATTCAAGGATCAATAAAGTTGTGTGTGCTACCTAAATAAATAAGTATTGTAAGGCATTGGCCTTTAAATAAATCCACAACTTTCATGGTCTATGGGGTAGTAATCCCTACAAGAGCATGGACCAAAATTTTTGCCTGGGGTTCTTCATGCGTGTCCTCTTCATGGGGAAGTTGTTCATCGATTGTGTCCTCTTCATCAAAACTAAGGTCACTATTGACATGGTCCTCTACATCTATTAGAAACAACTTCATTTGGGCACATCTATGCCCCCTAACATTATTTTAATAATAATTATAACATAACCCTTGGGCTCATCGAGTATCCATTTCCTTGGTGGTCAAGTATTTTTAGGGAATAGATTTATTTTCATGATTGCTTATGAACTTGGGAGGAAAAGAGGATTTGGTTGGTTGAAATTTAGATGTCCTCCTTTGAGGTGCAAATTTGGATTTAGCCAACTATGCTAGGCTTATGGCCTACATCATTATTTTTGGATTAAACATCTTAACCTTGGCTTGAAGATCATCCCTTCAGCCACTAATGAAACAACTCATAAAAACCCTTCACTCAACCCCTTGGTTTTGTTAGTTAATTTTTCAAATTGGGCCTGGTAGTCTTGAATTGTAGAAGTTTGACACAACTTAGTCAATGCTCCATGGAAATCATCATACACACTAGGGCTAAAGCGAGTAAGTTTGTCATTCAAAATATTCCCAAGAAGGTTTAATAATAGTTTATCAAAACCATTAGTACCATTGCAAAGCTTTCAATTCAATATTGAAAGAAGCCATCTTGATCCAATAAAATTTAGGGACATTATGGAGTTGGAAGAATTGATCAACATGACATAACCATCCCTCTACATATTTTCGATTGAACTTTGGAAAGTCCAATTTAGGCATCTTGAATCTGGGATCATGGTCAAAGTTAAGGTGAAGACTGTCCTATTCCTTATAGTGTCATTTTCCTTGTCGTGACCATTCAGTCTCATGATACTCAAAAACCTGAGGACCGATTTGAAGCTTGGACTCAACCTCTATTCATGGAGTTTAGTTTTGTGTGAAATGTACTCTTTTCTAAAATTTTGGATATCTACCTAGATTGATTGTCTTGGAGAATGGATTGGAGTTATTTCATGATGGCGTCCAATGTTATGGGTTGTTCCATCTTTTCCTGGTGTCCACGAGTACCAACAACCATTTTGGTCTATTTTGGGTGACTACCAGTGACTTACTAAAGATATAAGTGTGATTTTAGGGGTTACTATTTTTAGTAATTGAAAGCACGAGATTCCGGAAGATTGAAAGGAAAACTAATGCGATGTATTCAAAACCCAAAGTTAACGCTTAAGGTCCTATAAAGTGAAATGCATGAAATGAAAGAAAAGAGACGAATTTAAATGAGATAAAAGGAAGTACAGAAAGCACAGCCCTTTTTATTTATACTCTTCCAATTCGGTTACAAAGACGTCTCCTCCCTTTTAAGGGGTAGGAGCGTTAACATAGTTTCAATTACAATCATGGATTTAGTGTTCCTCCTTCCGCGTGCCCACATGTGAAATGGGCGAGCCAAAGTGTTGCCGCCGTTGGTATTGATGAATCTTTAATCCTTGCTGCTCCTCCTGCGTTCAAAGAAACAACAAATCGTCAGTAGCACCTATGTATGATAATGAAACTCGCAAATCTGAAAGAGTACTATTAATGAATATAAAAGATGAATATAACGATGATTAAAATGAATCCAAATAGACTAAAAATTTGACAGAAGCATAATCATGTAACTAGCAAAATACTGCAAAAGAATAAGTCACCAAATTCGATACAGATCCGTATTCATCCTAGGGCGGGACGAATAAACCTGCAACAGTTTGGTATTCGTTTCGGGGTGAGATGAGTAAACTTGCAATAGTTTGGTACTCATTCCGGGGTGAGACGAGTAAACCTGCAATAAGGCAGGGGGTGCCCGAAGGCAAACCACCCGTCGGTTGAGACTTTGTTTCGACACCAATCCGCTTGGGATGAGTCCGAAACCTGTTGTGATGTGTTGTCGACAAATTGGTAGGATATTGTGGTCAGAAAAATCGGGTTTTGGGTCTTGATTCGTGCCTCCAAAAGTCACCCAATAACCTCCCTTTCGATTAAGAGATTATGGATGTAAAAGCACAAATCGTAAGTCAGTAAAACAGCAGCACTTCGTCGCTCAAAATGCTCCTTCTCTGTATATTTTTGGGGTGAGGAAACTCACCATTTTATAGACCCAAGGGGTCTCTTTGAATTAGCATGCAAAAGTGCTACTTAGCATGAATGTTTTTTTAGGGGAAGAGAAGACTTCTCCCCGATCAAGGGCTCCATAATCGCTCTATGCATGCTCTTTGCATGCCCAAAAGAACTCACTCGCACTCCCATGCAATGAAGGGAGAGTTAAGTAGCTAATTTGAGTTGTCATGAAAAAGCCCACTCTCACTCCCATGCAATGAAGGGAGAGTCAAGTGGCATATCTGAGTTGTCCTAAAAGCTCACTCTCATTCCCATGCAGTGAATGGAGAGTCAAGTGGCAGATATGAGTTGTCAAAAGAACTCACTCGCACTCCTATGCCATGAAGGGAGAGCTAAGTGGCAGTTCTGAGTTGTCATGTGCCGAGGTTTGACTTTTTGCAGGTCAAACCCGGCATTCGTCCCACCCAGGAGCGAGCGCTGGTAATCGTCCCTGGGTGGAACGAGTACCAGTTTGCACTCGTCCCTGGGTGGAGCGAATAAGTAGCAGAGTGCCTAAAAGGTGCCAAATTGATCTCTGACTTTTAAAACTACTATGTGAGTGGTTAGAACCACTGTTTTAACCTCTGGGGCTGCCCTGGGGGCTGTGTGTGTTAATGCGATCAGTGTTTGTTGTCACATAATCGGATTGGTGTTGTTTTGGTGTCTACAGATGCCCCTTTTTGGGAAGCGCTGCACATGGTGCAGTGCTGAGCAAAAATAGATAACCAAAGCACTAATGATTAGGATTTCTCAGTAACCTAACCAACTTTTGATGCCCCAAGTATGGAAAGGGCATGCATTCTTGAATCCTTGCTTCTGACGAGCTAAGGAATTTGATTTCAAGTATTAACCTATTTTGGTGAGGTGTGACTTGAGCTTGGACATTGATCAGTCATGAATAGGCAAAGGGCGCAACCTTTTGTCCATGGGGGAACCTTGTGTTCATGATTCAGGAATGCCAAGTGTTTGATCAATTTGTGATTATTGCTTGTTTGCTGCCCCAAGCAGGAGCGTGATTGTCTTTGTCAATGATTCTTTGAATGCATGCCATTGCCTTGATTGGGTGTGTGTTTGTTGATTGGTGACTAAGTGTGACTACCCCCTCAAGCGACGAATCGATGAGGGAATGACCGACATGAGAAAAGCGATGAGTCGCTTGACCCAAGATGACTTAAGTGAGGGTGCCTTCAGATGTTTTCCATTGAATGCGTAAGCAGTTTCCGAACATTCTGACCTATTTTTGGTGGGTTTTAACCCTTTTTGTGACGCATTTTGGAGCTGAAATTGACAAAAATCCGTCCTCCCGTGGAGCGGTCCGGCTATGGTAGCCTTCTTAGGGAGTAGGATAGTGACAATTTGTAACCCCAACGTCTATTTTGGATGCCAAGAATGTCAGGCGCAAAAGCGCCTTCGTTCGGCAATGTTATTGCTATTTTTGGATGGGTTTTGACCCGTTTTGGTGACGCCGTTTGGGGATGAAATTCTCAAAAATCCGTCTTCCCGTGGAGCGGTCCGGCTATGGTAGCCTTCTTAGGGAGTAGGATAGTGAGGATTTGTGACCCCGACATCTGTTTTGCATGCCCGAAATGTCAAGTGCAAAAGCACTCTCATTGGACACTTTTATTGCTTGTTTTTTGGTGCATTTTTGTGCATTTTTTTTTGGTTTGTTTTTATGTACATGTTTTTACATTGATGTATGCATATGCGATTATGAATGCGATGTTTCTAATTTGTATGATGTATGCATATGGAATGAATGAAATGAGTTGTTGATAACTTGTCGATGGCACCATAGACTGTGCAAGATTTGAGATCGACTTGCTGTACTAATGGGATGACTTTGTGGAATGACTTTGCATGTGAAAACTTTGTTTTTGTATTTTTGCATATTTTTTGATGGTGATGTACGAAATGAAATGTACTAGTTGTTTGAAAATGTAGTTAAGCTTTTCTGAGATTCAGATATTTTAACTAACTAGCCAAGACTGTACATTTATCTCGCAAGACTTTTGAACAAGGTATAAATCCGACTTGAATTTAACCAAGTTATTTCACATCCCTGTGTGTGCAATTGAGTTCGTTTATGTGGTATTTGTTAGGATACTTCCAGTGCCGGATAGGCTATCAACCAAACCTGTACTGAGGATCACCTAATTAGCTCCACTAACTCCGTTGTTGTATTTAGCAAGATTAATCCACGGGACAATCTAAGGTACCATAAGCTAGCTCATCCACATGCAAACATTGGTCTACGCACACGCAAAGCTAATGTGACAGACATATCGTCATGCGGGTAGGATACCACCATTGCCAGGTAGGCTATCAACCAAACCTGTAATGAGGATCACCTAGATGGTTTTTCGAATGCTGAGAATTCCAGGGATTCAAGTTCAAGGTTGTTTGTTGGCTCAATGGTTTGGGATACTTGCTCGTCTTTATAGTGATGAAAATCACTGTTTATTTTTCTCTTTGTTTTTCTTTTTGAGCAAGGATTTTGAATAGTGGTGATAACCACTGTTATTTGATTTTGTATTTTGAGCTTTGTAAGGTTGAGCTTGTGAATGGCCTTGATCCTGTTGGCCTTGGGGATGACTACCCATCCTGTTCAGGGACGTGTAGTACGAATCCTTACGACTTTGGGAACCAAGGGGATAATGGAGATTATGAAGTAAGGGCATTGATATTTTAGGCCTTGGGGATGACTACCCATCCTGGTTAGGGGAGGGTAGTACGAATCCTTACAACTTGGAGACCAAAGGTGAGTGGAGATGGTTGTGATGATGGTTTGTTGGAATTGTGTTTTTGAATGGCGTTGATCCTTTTAGGTCTTGGGGATGACTACCCATCCTTGGCAGGGACGTGTAGTACGAATCCTTACAACTTTGGGGACCAACTATGATTGGGATTTGTGGGAGTGGTGAAAACCACTATTTATTATGGGGAATGGATAGGGAAGAGCTCGTCCTTTTGTCAATTCTCAGCATTCTGGAACCATTCGCACAGGGGGATGAACAGGCTAATATTTCACCTATGGTACCCTAGACTGCTTTGTAGGTTGCTCTTACGTTCACACAACTTAGGAATTATTTTATGTGTGTTAATTTGTGTTGGGATGCTACGTAACAAGGCATGATCCAAGTAAAACTTTCCCGTGTAAAATCCATTTAACTGTGTACAATTTTTGGCTAGAAATTTAAAGACAATTTGAATGACGAAAACCCTATATACATTAGGAGACAACTGACTATGCTAAAAATGGCGATGGTGTTATGCTGGATGTATGCGTTTATGAAAATGGATTTGATGTGGAAAATGATGGACTTGTCAAGTAATGACAATCTATGGTGCTTTTGACTTGTATGACCTAGCAAATATATAATGTATGGATGCGATGCCTAATGCAACCTATATTTTTGTATTTTGATTTTTATGAGTATGCATGGAATTGAAATGCAATTTTTTTTGTTATTTTTGATTTTTATGAGTATGCATGGAATTGAAATGCAATTTTTTTTTTTTTTTTTGATTTTTGTGATTTTTGATGATTTTATTGTTTTTGTTTGTTTTTGAATATTTATTTTGACCAAGTGGTTATGGTAACGCTTGGAGTTTGGTGAAGGTTTGAAGGTTATGGATTCCTTGGAGTTTTGGTTTGACCAAGAGTTATGGAAATCCTTGGAGCTTTTTGGGTGACCAAGAGATTATGATAACTTTTTTAAATTTGTTATTTTTGTTGAAAGAGGATAATCCTTGGAGATTTTGGGTTTGACCAAGAGATTGCGATAATCCTTGGAGCTTTTGGTTTGACCAAGAGATTGTGATAATCCTTGGAGCTTTTAGGGTGACCAAGGGATTGCGATAATCCTTGGAGCTTTTGGGGTGACCAAGTGATTGCGATAATCCTTGGAGCTTTTGGGGTGACCAAGGGATTGCGATAATCCTTGGAGCTTTTAGGGTGACCAAGTGATTGCGATAATCCTTGGAGCTTTTGGGGTGACCAAGGGATTGGAAATATTAAGATAATCCTTGGAGCTTTTGGGTTGACCAAAGGGTTTATGGAATTTGGAGCTTTTGGTGTAATCTACTTGCTCTTCAGGGAATAGAGGTACCCCCAACTTGATGATCTTTGTGCTTCGGATCTGGCTCTGGAGGGATTGGCACGAATGGATCGGCCCTATGCATGGAGAGGAGGACAGGGTCTGCCCTCGGCACTGATGTTGCTATGATATCTCTTGGTGGAAGTTGCTCGTGGTCTACCCAAAGGGGTAGATTCAACATTTGATTCCAGTGGGCTGGGTCTATGCGCCACTCATGCCCTAGTCTTATGCCTAGTTGTGCCATCAGTTCTTCATGGGTTACAGGGTGATTGTGCCATCGTGCATGATTGAGATATTCCATCTCAGTTTCATCTTCGTAATCATTATCGATGATCCAAAGGCCCTCGTTGGCCTCGACAATTGCCTACGACATGCTAGGCTCTTCTTGTTCGAGCAGATTGATGTGGTCCTCATGGGGTTGTTCCGCTCGTTGCGGGGGGACCTGATTGCTTTGATGTGGCGCTTGCTCGATTGGCGCCTCTAAGGGGAATATTTCCATTAAGCTCTCTAGAAATTCTGAGACATGGAAGACCTCATCCTCGGGTAGCTCTACGGTCAAAGGTTGATCCTCTTCAAGAGGAGCCTCGCATAAGTTGGGCTTTTGGGACCCCGAGATCTTGGTCTCTATCGACTCTAAGTGCTCTAATGCTTTGCATGTATCGGGGGATTTGGGCTCCTCCTCTTTGGTTGGTTCCTGTTGAGGAACGTGGGGCCTATGGAGGGGTAGCCGGATAGCACCCCCCTACCTTGGTAGTGCATTTCAGTCCACTCTTCTTCTCGCTCAGATTCCTCAGAGGCTTCTTGAGGGATTTTTGAGGGTGGCCCATGAACCCGGGTGGGTGCTTGAGGAATCGAGGGAGTAGCCTCCCGCTCCTGTCTAGGAGGCATTGGGGGTAGCGCTTGATAAGGTCATGGTGACCTATCTCGCATCGAGGGGTTGTGTCCCTCATAATGTTTTGTCTTATGCGTGCGAAGGGTTGGAGTCCTCGCCTGCATAGTGTGTTGGAACAACTCATCCTTCTGGCACTGAATGCACTCTTTATTTAGAAGATACCGTTGCTCTAACTGTTGTCATTCTAGCTCAAGTAGCGTGAGTTGCATCCGACGTGCGATATGCTTGGCAGATTCTAAGATAGTTGGTCCTGCCATCTCATGTCTAGAAGGCCTAGATGCCTCTCCTAGATATCTATCTCGGTCATGGTGATCCGAGATCTCTATAGGCCGCCTCCCTCTGTTGGGGGTAGTGGCATTCCCTCGAGGCTTTGGCCTCAGTAGGTGATCCTGATAGCTAGCAGTTGCGGAGGCGTATTGCTCCCATGATGTATATTGCTCTTGAGGAAGGTAAGGGTTTTCCTCGTGCTCTCTTTCATAAGTGAAAAAGGAACGAGCGGAGTTGGCTCGCCCTACTCGAGGAGCCTTGTGCTCTGGATTTGTCCTTGTAGTCCTGACAACTAGAGGGGGTGAAGGAGGGATAGTGTAATCATGTGGTTCCTCCCGTCGAACCCTATGTTGACCTAGCGCTTCATCGCGCGGTGACCACTCATAGCGAGCATCTAAGGGAGCTCTCCTATGGATGTACCCCTCATGGAAGGGTGTGTGCTGGGTGCTATGCTGAATAGGAGTGCCCCTAGAAGAGGTGCCCCTATAGTCCCTTTCCGTTAAGGTGTGGAGGGGACTGCCTTGTGTGTCAGGTCGCCAAGGTGGTATGACCAAATCCTTGGGACTGTAACGGAGGTGACTCGTGCCTCCTTGGACATTCTCCGTAGCGTCTGCCCGTGAGTGGGCTTGACTGCGGGTGAATACCATGGTAATGACTCTCTACAAGCTACGTAGATTTTTATCTTTTGTTTATGATTTTCTGATTTTTTTTTGTTACACTAAGCAGAAAAGAACATACACACACAAAGCAATGATTATCTCTTTTAAAGATTAATGGTGTGTCCTAGACTGGTTTTAGTGTGTTTTTGATGATGATTTTGTTTTGTTTTTGAAAATTTTTGTGAAGACCGTTTAAATGCAACATGAAGGCTCATATGACTCCCAAAATGGTCGCCCCTTCAATATACCATTGTCGGACCGATATACCAACCTCTCTATATACCCGCCCTTACGTGAGGGAGACTATAGGTACGTGAGAGCGAGATGATACGTGGAACATAGGTGGTACGGAAGGGGGATCGCCCTATTTATGACACCTACCATAGAAGACTTATCCTCGTGTGCTGGGAATCACCCCAGCGACACTTGGTCAGCTTTCATCAGGATTTACGTCTAGCAACAATGACAATCGGGGTAAATGTATGCAAATATCCAAGCCAACGTGGTGATGAAATCCACTGTTGGTCTTGCTCAAGGGCTGGGGTTTTACGACCAGCTCCTTGGTTTAAGTAACCACGTGATGTGTGGGGTTCATTTTAATTTGCAAAAATTGAAACAGGCAAAACAAAAAGGAAACTTTCCCTAAGCCATACAAAAACTAAAAATCAAAAAACAGAAAACAAAAATTTGATAGAGGCTTGTTAAAAACCCCTACCTCTTCTCTGCCCAAAAGGATGTTTCTGATTTTCTGCTCTAAAAAATGCACAGAACGCTATTCGTCCCTGGGTGAGACGAATATCAGAACAGTATTCGTTCCAGGGTAGGACGAATGCCTATTCGTCCCTGGGTGAGACGAATCCCAATTCTGTAATCGTCACTGACCGAAATGAATAACAGTCTAATGACTGAAAAATAGGTACCTGTAATCAAAACAAGCAATTTCAGATCAGAAATCTAACCTAAAAAAAAAATAGAGGACAGAGGTCCCACCGTGATCGCCATTGAAAGCACGAGATTCCGGAAGATTGAAAGGAAAACTAATGCGATGTATTCAAAACCCAAAGTTAACGCTTAAGGTCCTATAAAGTGAAATGCATGAAATGAAAGAAAAGAGACGAATTTAAATGAGATAAAAGGAAGTATAGAAAGCACAACCCTTTTTATTTATACTCTTCCAATTCGGTTACAAAGACGTCTCCTCCCTTTTAGGGGGTAGGAGCGTTAACATAGTTTCAATTACAATCATGGATTTAGTGTTCCTCCTTCCGCGTGCCCACATGTGAAATGGGCGAGCCAAAGTGTTGCCGTCGCTGGTATTGATGAATCTTTAATCCTTGTTGCTCCTCCTGCGTTCAAAGAAACAACAAATCGTCAGTAGCACCTGTGTATGATAATGAAACTCGCAAATCTGAAAGAGTACTGTTAATGAATATAAAAGATGAATATAACGATGATTAAAATGAATCCAAATAGACTAAAAATTTGACGAAGCATAATCATGTAACTAGCAAAATACTACAAAAGAAACAGTCACCAAATTCGATACAGATCCGTATTCGTCCTAGGGTCGGACGAGTAAACCTACAACAGTTTGGTATTCATTTCGGGGTGAGACGAGTAAACCTGCAATAGTTTGGTATTCATTTCGGGGTGAGACGAGTAAACCTGCAATAAGGCAGGGGGTGCCCGAAGGCAAACCACCCGTCGGTTGAGACTTTTTTTCGACACCAATCCGCTTGGGATGAGTCCGAAACCTGTTGTGATGTGTTGTCGGCAAATTGGTAGGATATTGTGGCCAGAAAAATCAGGTTTTGGGTCTTGATTCGTGCCTCCAAAAGTCACCCAATAACCTCCCTTTCGATTAAGAGATTATGGATGTAAAGGCACAAATCGTAAGTCAGTAAAACATCAGCACTTCGTCGCTCAAAATGCTCCTTCTCTGTATATCTTTGGGGTGAGGAAACTCACCATTTTATAGACCCAAGGGGTCTCTTTGAATTAGCATGCAAAAGTGCTACTTAGCATGAATGCTTTTTTCAGTGAAGAGAAGACTTCTCCCTGATCAAGGGCTCCATAACTGCTTTTGTAACTATTTTTGCATGCCCAAAAGAACTCACTCGCACTCCCATGCAATGAAGGGAGAGTTAAGTAGCTAATTTGAGTTGTCATGAAAAAGCCCACTCTCACTCCCATGCAATGAAGGGAGAGTCAAGTGGCATATCTGAGTTGTCCTAAAAAGCTCACTCTCATTCCCATGCGAGTGAATGGAGAGTCAAGTGGCGGATATGAGTTGTCAAAAGAACTCACTCGCACTCCTATGCCATGAAGGGAGAGCTAAGTGGCAGTTCTGAGTTGTCATGCGTCGAGGTTTGACTTTTTGTAGGTCAAACCCGGCATTCGTCCCACCCAGGAGCGAGCGCTGGTAATCGTCCCTGGGTGGAATGAGTACCAGTCTGCACTCGTCCCTGGGTGGAGCGAATAAGTAGCAGAGTGCCTAAAAGGTGCCAAATTGATCTCTGACTTTTAAAACTACTATGTGAGTGGTTAGAACCACTGTTTTAACCTCTGGGGCTGCCCTGGGGGCTGTGTGTGTTAATGCGATCAGTGTTTGCAGTCACATAATCGGATTGGTGTTGTTTTGGTGTCTACAGATGCCCCTTTTTGGAAAGTGCTACACATGGTGTAGTGCTGAGAAAAAATAGATAACCAAAGCACTAATGATTAGGATTTCTCAGTAACCTAACCAACTTTTGATGCCCTGGGGGCTGTGTGTGTTAATGTGATCAGTGTTTGCAGTCACATAATCAGATTGGTGTTGTTTTGGTGTCTACAGTAATAAGTCCAAAAAAGTTACTGGGTGTTGTATATTAGAATGATCAGTTTGGAAAGATGGTGGGCTGCCCTAGGGGTTGTGTGTGTTAATGCGATCAGTGTTTGCAATCACATAATCAGATTGGTGCTATTTTGGTGTCTACAGTAATAAGTCCAAAAAAGTTATTGGGTGTTGTATATCAGAATGATCAGCTTGGAAAGATGGTCACAATGAGCTATATCCCATAACATTAATTTTGGGTTACTATTTTTATTAATAAGTCCAAAAAGTTCTTGGGTGTTGTATATCAAAATGATCAGCTCAAAAAGATAATCACAATGAGCTATATCCCACAACACTGGTTTTGGGTTACTATTTTTAGTAAAAAATAAAAAAAAGTTCTTGGGTTTTGTATATTAAAATTATTAGCTCAAAAAGATGATCACAATGAGCTATATCCCACAACACTGGTTTTGGACACCCCAAACTTTTTTTAGTATTGTTTTGACGATTCTACTAGTGAGATCAATTTTCCCTTTAGATACTGGGTTTAAAAGTTGGGTACTAAGTCAACTATCTTTGCCCTACATGTTCTAACTATTGACAACTCTTGCCATTGTCCTATATTTATCCCTATCACCAGTACTACTGCTACTAACAATATTTAATCACTGGCCTTGGGATTCTCTGTACTATGCAGTTACTAACACTATCTACTCTATTTTTATCATTGACAACCCTATAATACCCACCATTATAGATGATTGTTACTACCAATGATGACCTGACTATTATGGTTACTAACCAAAATATTACTATCACTAACTTAAATATTTCTTGATTATCACAACCGCTTGCAAACTCTGTCCTGATTGTTTGGTGCATGCAATTTTTTTTCACAATAGGGGAGTCTTTCTTTGTATGCTCACTTTAATAGGAAAAAAATATAGGTTTAATAGAACATGAAGGCTTCTTTCTTTTGTAGGTTGAAATTTTTTGTTTTGATAGAACCAAGGTACACTACGTAAAACAGTATGTAATACCCATAGGCCCTCTGTTATACCCTAGCAACAAATAATAGTGTGCGAACCAATATTTTAGACCACTATCCAAGGAGGATTCCACACATACCCTTGAGCACACTATCTACCTATCTAATAGTATGGGAGGGTTTTTAGGGTAAAATAAGGTAGTGTATTGCATTACACTACATAGGATTATTACATTTACTTTTCTACTAGTTACCATGAGATATTTTTCCTACTGGTTAATCTAGGTAAATACCTAAATATCCTAAGTCAGATATTTAGGTTAGTGGTTTAGTTAGAACTCTCTACCTAGGTTAGTGGTTAGATACACGTCTCTCCTACCTTAGTTGGTTAGCGAGTTATGTGATTAGTTAGTTTATATTTCATGTTAAATATTGCTTAGCATTTTCTTGCTAAGACTAATGTTCAATGATATTATTTTGATTATTTTATCTCTATATCATTTGCATTATAACATTGGCATCAAAGCCATTTTTTGGCTCGCTTGAAGGATGATCTGGTGCCAATTGGCAACACCCAGCCCACCTCAATAGGCGATATCATAGGCTAGAGAAGGCCCTATATTGACAAGGGCCCACATGACCCGAGCCCATAGAGGAGCATGGATTAACCATGCAGGCCATGTGATCGACCGACCATATGGTCGATCGGGCTGCACGATCGACCAATGTGGTCGACCACCCCCCTCAAAGATTGAGGATTACAAGAGCTAAGGACTCAGCTCCCGCTCGCTTGACCTCGGGCCTAGGAGCCATGTGACCCACCAAGGCTGGGAGAGCAAAGAGGGTAGGCATGCCCTCCCCTCCCAGCTAGACCCCACATTGGGATCTACGAGGGCAAGAGGCCCTCCGATCCATGACCAAACTACATCGCTCGATCGATGACACGTGGCACGATCTGCTACCTTGGATCGCTACTCTTGATTGCATGCACCCCGAGGTGCCACCTGGACCAATCATGAGGTGCCATGTGGCACAAAAGCCATGCACCACCTCAGCGTTGACTAGATAACATGTGGCCCATAGGCCACATGCCACTTGGATGCTGACTGGACGCTGACTGGACCAAACTAACATGGAAACGTGATAGATAGCAACTAGACAGATGATGCTGACTCGAATCGACCGACTAGCCCACCCCCAAGTGCCATATGGCAATGTCCAAAAGGGCAGACAACACTTGTTTATTACCCATAGGCAATCGATCGAAGAAGTGCAGACTGGGGCTTATAAACCCCATTGCATCCCACACTGGGATGCATGTAGGATAAATCTCCATAGTCCTCTTCAAGAACAGTGGATGAGCTAAGTACAAGCCATGCCCCACCAACACTCAACTGGCCTGGTGGCTCAGTTGGCTAGGGCAGCCTGCTAGTTCCAGCCCAACCATGAATCGAATCCCTATAGAGCATGAAGGAAAAGCAATTTTTTTCTTCAAATTTTTTTTCGAAGCGATCAGTCATGAGGTGATAAGATTTAGCAGAGTCGAAGAGTTTCCAAACCACCTAGTTGCACGGTTGGTTCAGGCGGCCAGCTAGCATAGCCAAGACCATGGATTGAACCCCAACATGCCTAAAAATTGGTTTTTGCAAATAAAAACTTTATTTTTTCAAATTTTCTATGGTTTAAAGCATAATTAAATATATTTTTTTGATTATTTTTATAATTTTTCTTTAAATTGGCCTAAAACATTCAATTTTTAACCAAATTGGATGATTTTTTTCCAATTTTTCTAAAATTATAGAATTTTCATCTAAAACTAGTTTTTTTTTGCTTTCTCAAACCTAGAAATCTAAAAATTCACAAATAATTTAGCCCTTAAAGTTCCTAAAACCATTTCTATTTTTTTTCTCAATTGAAAACACGAGGCAAATAAGAACCTCTTTTTGGTAAATTTTTACACAAAACCTGCTTCAACATTGTTTTGTTGCAATAAATTCATCAGATGTTCTTCAGTTTTCTTCATTTTTTTTGGAGATATAAGACATTGAACTCAAACTTTCTATTGCAAAATACTTATCATGCCATGATTTAGGGAGCATCATGAAGAACACAAGCTTATACTGAGAGGGGGGGTGAACAGTATAAGACCTCTTTTACTTTTTCCTTTATACTTCAAAATAGTAAAGCAATATACCCAAAGCAATATCAAAACAATGCACAATATCATCCACAAAGTGACACCAATTTTAATGTGGTTCACCCAAAATGGCTAGGCTACCTCCACAAAAATTTTCTCTAAAATTTATCTCAAAGTTCTTTGGGAATCCTTCCCAATTACAATTTTTATGAGCCTCGGCCTAAAGGAGATACCTTCCCCCAATCAGAATTTATGAGCCTCTGCTCAAAGGAGATACCTTCCCCCAATCAGAATTTATGAGCCTCTGCTCAAAGGAGATACCTTCCCCTCTGCTCTGGAAATGATCCCTCGGAAGATCAACTGCCTCTACCTCTTGCCAGCACGTGGAACTCCTTTCCACCGAAGACATCCTATCCTCAATGCTTAGCCTAAGAGACCTCTGCCTTCTATGATCACGTCCACAGCAGCTCAACAACTTGTACCAAACACAATCAGTCGATCTAGTACAAGTCTTCATCTGTCTGTCAGATCTATCCAACTCTTGAACAAATCAATCCTCTACATACAAGCCTTCTCCAAGACTTGCCAAATCTATCCTCAGGTTCTTCTCAAAGAACCAGTGCACCTTTGTCCTCATACAGCAGCACTCCGTGTTCGTCTTTGCCCTTTGTGCTCTCTACGCCATTTGCTCTCTTTGCATAATCACAGCTGCATTTGGTTGAACTTCAACCTTTGCACTATCTATGCAATCACAACGGCACTTAGAAAAATTCACCATGACTCTTCACTCACTCTGCACACTTTGATCAAATTTTGCACTCTGCTCTCGGCGATCGAACTTCTCACTCTGCGCTCTATCTATGAACGTCCCAACTAACAACTCAACAAACTCTTCAAAATAGCCTACCTTTTATAATAACACTTTCAAGATCAAAACCTTAATCTTAGTTGGCTGTAACCTTGATCTTTAGTCAGCTGCACAACCCTAAACTTCATCGACTACAAACCCTAATCTTCGTCGGCTCATATTTAACTTTGTCGGCTTCAACTGCCTTTGTAACTCTTCTATAGCTTTTGTCGTGAAACTACAACATGTCATGATATCGTGACACCTTTGCAACTGTACACTTTATTTTGGCTTTTGTCGTGATATCGCGACACTTCAGCCTTTGTCAACTTCAACTAAGCTCTTGTCATGATATCGTGACACTTCTGTCTTTGTCAGTATCAACTTTGCTTTTGTCACGATATCGCGACACTTCTCCCTTCGTCGACCTCCTTTCTGCTTTTGTCATGAAATAGTGACACCCTTGCCTCTGCAAACTTTGTCTTCACTTCTGTCATGATATTGTGACACTTTTGTCTTCATAGCCTTCCTCTCTGCTTTTGTCATGAAATCACGACACTTCTCCTATAGAATACCTGCTTTCAGTTTCTATCATGAAATCGTGACACTTCTGCTTCCGTCTGCTTTCTTTTCTACCTGTCACAAAATTGTGACACTTTCTACATCCATACGCATTCTTTGCAACCCGTCACGAAATCACAACGCTTTCAGCTTCCGTACGCTTTCCTTGTAACCCGTCGTGAAAATGTGGCATGTTGCGATATCGCGACACTTTTCCTCAGCTCTTTTTTGTTCTTCGGGTTGCAAAAACCCGACATGTCATGATATCGTGACACTTTTTTCTCCTTAGCGCTTTTCTTTTCTTTGGGTCGTGAAAACCCGACATGTCATGATATCATGACATTTTTTCTCCTTAGCACTTTTCTTTTCTTCGGGTCACGAAAACCTGACATGTCACGATATCGTGGCACTTTTCTCTACGAGCTCTTTCTCTCGAACCTGTCTTGAAATCATGACACTTTTTCGTTCGTACAATCCCTCTTGCAAATTGTCGTGAAATCGTGACACTTTTCTTTGCAAGCTCTTTCTCTCGAACCTGTCAGCTTGGGGTTTGCAAAGGACCTTTGAAACTGTCATGCCGTAACCTTCATAAAAACAAATTATTTGACATCAAATCAAATTCCTTAAAAAGCTTCTTGACATCAATGACAACTTATACACTTGAGCAAAGGCAATGTACCCAAAGTACCCAAAATTGCCAACAATTTCCCCCTTTTTCATTGATGGCAAACCTTTACTGAAAACACTTCTCAAGAGCCAAAACGAAACCAACTGTGCTAACAACTGAGAAACTGTGCCCACAACTGAGAATCTTCCTTTGAAGTTTTGCTCCCCCTGACTTGAAGCTTTCCTCTTCACTTGAAACTCTCCCCCTTACTCATATATCTCCCCCTTTGTAATCAATGGCAAAGGGCCACCTTTGGCGCTTGAGACTAAGAATGAGCCTCTTAGCTTAGTCCCTCCCCCACCTCCTGATGAGGTGATTAATTCTAGGGTGGGAGTAAAACTCCCATTAGGCACTGATCATCATCAGCATCTATAACTTCCTTGTCGGGCCTTCTCTTGAACTCTTTGTCCATATTCCTGTTCTTGTCACTGTTCTTGTTCTTGTTCTCATCCTTGTTCTTGTTCATGCCTTGATCCTTGGACCTGATCATGCCACTGTTCCTATTTATGTATTCTAGAATTTTAGCTCTACACTATTTGATTATGTGACCTTCATTATTGCACTTGAAACACTTGATTATGTTGTTTCTCTGAGGTAAACCTGATCTTTGAATCCACTTGTTCTGACCAAACCTGTTTTGGCCAAACTTGTTCTGACCAAACCTGTTCCTGTTATTTACCTTGCAATAGACTACCTTGTGCCCAAACTATTGACAAGAGTAGCAATACCCTTGAAAGAAACTAACACTTCTAAAATTGTTGTTTACCTTCTTCACTTGAGCCATGCAATGTGAAGCCATGTGACCAAACCTGTGACTCGCAAAACATCTGCCTTGAAATTTTCCTTTATTTGACCTCTTGGGTCCTGAAAACTTCTTATTCTCATTCTGAATTCTATTTTCTATTTCTACGCATCTATTATTCAAGGACTCATGATCTGAAATACTTTCCTCATCAGAACTCTCTTCCTTTTGGAGTCTCTTACTAGACTCTCCAACTTGTTCCCTGTGTGGCTTAACAAAACCAAGGCCTGTTTTATTTTTTGTCTTTCTTTGACCTTTGATGAGTGACTTAACCTTTTTGGAGCTATCTTGAAACCTGTAAAGCTTATCCTTGTACTCTTTAGTTTCCTCTTTCAAAGAAGCCATTTTCTGTTCTAACTCACTATACTCAAGAACCTTAGACTCTAATTCATCCTTGAGTTCTTGTGTCTTAGCTATAGAGAAATCAAGATTTTATATAAGATCATCTCTCTCCATACAACATTCATCTAACTTATCCTTGAGTCTAGCATTCTTCTTTAGTATTAGGACCATATACAGGAATAGTGTACTCATCTTCAATCACTTCCCATACCTCATTACCAAGTGCCATTAGATGAACCTTCATCCTTGCACTCCAAAGACCAAAATTTGACCCATCAAGAATAGGTGTTGCACTTGCTACTTGAATGATCCATTGTGTTCTTTACTAGCTTTTCCTTCAAGTTGTTAAACTTTTTCGAAGGCACCCGCTCTGATACCAATTGAAGAACACAAGCTTATACTTGAGAGGGGGGGTGAACAGTATAAGACCTATTTTTACTTTTTCCTTTATACTTCAAAATAGTAAAGCAATATACCCAAAGCAATATCAAAACAATGCACAATATCATCCACAAAGTGACACCAATTTTAATGTGGTTCACCCAGAATGGCTGGGCTACGCCCACAAAACTTTTCTCTAAAAGTTATCTCAAAGTTCTTTGGGAATCCTTCCCAATTACAATGTTTATGAGCCTCGACCCAAAAGAGATACCTTCCCCTAATTAGAATTTATGAGCCTCTTCTCAAAGGAGATACCTTCCCCCAATCTGAATTTATGAGCCTCTTCTCAAAGGAGATACCTTCCCCTCTGCTTTGGAAATGATCCCTTAGAAGATCAACTTCCTCTACCTCTTGCCAGCACATGGAACTCCTTTCCATCGAAGACCTCCTATCCTCAATGCTTAGCCTAAGAGACCTTTGCCTTCTATGATCATGTCCACAGTAGCTCAACAACCTGTACCAAACATAGTCAGTCGGTCTAGTACAAGTCTTCCTCTATCTGTCAGATCTGTCCAACTCTTGAACAAATCAATCCTCTACATACAAGCCTTATCAAAGACTTGCCAAATATGTCCTCAGGTTCTTCTCAAAGAACCAGTGCACCTCTTTCCTCATACAATAGCACTCCATGTTCATCTTTTCCCTTTGTGCTCTCATCGCCCTCTGCTCTCTTTGTGCAATCACAGCTGCATTTGGTCGAACTTCAACCTTTGCAGTGTCTACGCAATCACAGTGGCACTTAGAACAATTCATCATGACTCTTCGCTCACTCTACACACTTTGATCGAATTTCACACTTTGCTCTTGACGATCAAACTTCTCACTCTGCGCTCTATCTGTGAATGTCGCAACTAACAACTCAACAAACTCTTCAAAATATCCTACCTTTTATAATAACACTTTCAAGATCAAAACCTTAATCTTAGTCGATTGTAACCCTAATATTTAGTCGACTGCACAACCCTAAATTTTGTCGACTGCAAACCCTAATCTTCGTCGGCTCACATTTAACTTTGTCGGCTTCAACTGCCTCTATAACTCTTCTGTAGCTTTTGCCACGAAACTACAACATGTCACAATATCGTGACACCTTTGCAATCGTACACTTTCTTTGGCTTTTGTCATGATATCATGACACTTCAGCCTTTGTCGACTTCAACTAAGCTCTTGTCGCGATATCGCGACACTTCTGTCTTTGTCAGCATCAACTTTGCTTTTGTCATGATATCACAATACTTCTCCCTTCGTCGACCTCCTTTCTGCTTTTTTCATGAAATCGTGACACTCCTACCTCTGTAGACTTCGTCTTCACTTCTATCATGATATCGTGACACTTCTGTCTTCATAGCCTTCCTCTCTACTTTTGTCACAAAATCATGACACTTCTATAGAAAACCTGCTTTCAGTTTCTATCATGAAATCGTGACACTTCTGCTTTCGTCTGCTTTCTTTTCTACCTGTCATGAAATCGTGACACTTTCTGCATCCATACGCATTCTTTGCAACCCGTCACAAAATCATGATGCTTTTAGCATTCGTACGCTTTCCTTGTAACCCGTCGTGAAAATGTGACATGTCGTGATATCGTGACACTTTTCCTCCTTAGCTCTTTTCTATTCTTCGGGTCGCGAAAACTCGACATGTCACGATATCGTGACACTTTTTCTCCTTAGCGCTTTTCTTTTCTTCGGGTCATGAAAACCCGAATGTCACGATATCGTGACACTTTTTCTCCTTAGCGCTTTTCTTTTCTTCGGGTCATGAAAACTCGACATGTCGCGATATCGTGACACTTTTTCTCTATGAGCTCTTTCTCTTGAACCTGTTGCGAAATCGTGACACTTTTTCGTTTGTACAAAACCTCTTGCAAATTGTCATGAAATCGCGACACTTTTCTTTGCAAGCTCTTTCTCTCGAACCTGTCGGCTTGGGGTTTGCAAAAGACCTTTGAAATTGTCATGCCGTAACCTTCATCAAAAAAAATTATTTGACATCAAATCAAATTCCTTCAAAAGCTTCTTGATATCAATGACAACTTATACACTTGAGCAAAGGCAATGTACCCAAAGTACCCAAAATTTCCAACACATCAAAGGTCATCGTATTTTTCTCAAAACAAAAAATTATTGCTTTTGTTCTCTCCTTCAAGAAAGAGGACATAAAAACATTAAAATAGCAACATTTTTTTGTTGTCAAAACTTGAGATCAAAACCATTATTTTTCTCCTTCATGATAAATTGTTGAAGACAAAACCAAAGTCGTGTGTCGACTAGTCTGGAAGCCTTTCAAATGCGGGTCGTGTGTCAACTTGTCTTGAAAGGAGTGCTAGAAAATTTTTCAATTTTGTAAAACATTAAGGGGGGATAGAAATAATTTTGTTGATTCTATTATTTGCAAAATTGTAAATAACAAGGGGGGATTTTTCAAAATTAAGAAAGGTGCAATCTCGATTGTACTTGACACCTTTCTCAAAAATTGACTTATACTAGGTGCATTTTCGGTTGAACCCGAAACCTAGAGTGATAATAATGTGGGTTGCTCTCATGTTTTGATTATTTGCACTTAAACTCATGTTTCTTATGTGCACTTAAACATTCAAATACAACATTGTTAGAAGCATTTCACAAAACCCATAGTTCACTCCAAAATGTGCTATACTTTGCACAGGTTGAACAACAATCAATTTTTTTTTACCCCCTCCAAAGGTCAAAATTCAAACACACCTTTATTACCTCTCTCTGTTTGGCTTAATTTCTCCAACTTCTCATCCTTCTTGAAGGGTGTTAAGGCAGGTGCCATTAAATAAGTCTGTCAAAAAATCCCTTTTTTAATTTACTCTATCTTGTTTGGCTTAATTTCCTCAAACTTCTCATCCCTTGTTAAGGGTGTTAAGGCAGGAGCCATTAAATATCTTATAGAGGCAAATTGAAAACATCTTCCATATTGTAGACACCAAAACAGCACCAATCCGATTATGTGATTACAAGCACTGATCGCACCAACACACACAGCCCCTAGGGCAGCCCTCAGAGGTTAAACGGTGGTTCTAACCACTCACACAACAATTTTGCAAGTCAGAAACCAATTTGGCACCTTTTAGACACTTTATTGCTTATTCGTCCCACCCAGGGACGAGTGCAAATTTTACTCGTCCTACCCAGGAACGAGTGCTTGATCGATACTCGTCTCACCCGGGGACGATTAGTAGCGCTCGCTTCGGGGTGGGACGATTGTCGAGTTTGACCGGCAAAAAGTCAAATCTTGGCATATAAACAACTCGGAAGCGCCACTTAGCTCTTCCCGCATGACATAGGAGTGCGAGTGAGTTCTTTTGACAACTCATATCTGCCAATTGACTTTCCCTTCACTGCATGGGAATGAGAGTAAGCTTTTTAAGACAAATCGGATTTGCCACTTAGTTATCCCTTCATTGCATGGGAGTGCAAGTGAGCTTTTCTAAAACACACAAAGACATGCACGAGAGGCGGTTAAGAAGCCCTTGATCAAGAAGAAGTCTTCTCTTCACAAACAAAAGCATTCATGCAAAGAAACACTTTTGCATGTTAATTCAAAGAGACCCCTTGGGTCTATAAAATGGTGAGTTTCCTCACCCAAAGGAGATACCGAGCGAGGAGCATTCCGAGCAACGAAGTGTTGTTAATTCACTTACTTGCGATTTGCGCCCAAACCCCAATCTTTTGACCACAATATTCTATCAATTTGACGACAACACATCACATCAGGTTTCGGACCCATCTCAAGCGGATTGGTGTCGAAGCAAGGTTTTATCCGTGGGTGGTTTGCCTTCGGGCACCTCCCCGCTTTACTTCATTTATAGTATTTTAGCTAGTTTCATGTTTATGCATTTATCAAGTTTTTAGTGCATTTAGATTCATTTCAGCTATAGTTAGATTTATCTTTTATTTTTCATACACAGGTGCTACTGATTCTTTGTTTGTTTCTTTGAACACAGATTTCGAGGTCTATTGAAGGAGCAACGAGGAATCGACCTTTGTCAATGCAAGCAGCGACAATGTTTTGGTTCGCCCATTTTATATGTGGGCACGCGGAAGAAGGAATTCGAGAGACAAGTTGTAGAGAACAATATCTAACGCTCCTATCCCCTAAAAAGGAAGGAGACGTATTGTAACACGAATTGAAAAGAATATCAATAAAAAAAGGGCTACATTTCATATTGTTCTTATATCTTGTGTTCATTCATTTGTGTTCCTTCCTTTTAATACGATTTCGTTTAGTCTTTCCTTTTTGTTTCTGGAATCTCGTGTTTTCAATGGCGATCACGGTGGGACGACTGTCCTCTATTTTTTTAGGTTAATTTACTGATCTAAAATTGCTTGTTTTTATAGGTACCTATTTTTTTAACCTCGGACTGTTATTCGTCTCTGCACGTGACGATTACAGAATTGGTACTCGTCTCACCCCGGGACGAATAAACTATTCGTTCCACCCTGGGACGATTACGGTCTGTTATTCGCTCCACCCAGGGACGATTATAATTTTGTGCAATTTTTAGAGCAAATCAGAGACATCCTGTTAGGCAGAGAAGAGGTAGGGGTTTTTACAGCTTCTGTCAAATTTCTATTTTTCTGTTTTCTGGTTTTCAGTTTGTATGGCTTAGGGAAAGATTTCTTTTCGTTTGCCTGTTTCAATTTTGCACAATTAAAATGAACCCCACACATCACGAGGCATTTTAAACCAAGGCGTTGGTCGTAAAACCCCAACCCTTGAACAAGACCAAAGGTGGATTCCATTATCACTTTGGCTTGATATATTGCATCCATTACCTCGATCGCGACTGTTGCTAGACGTAAATCCTGACGAAAGCTGACCGAGTGTAGCTTGGGGTGATTCCCAACACGCGAGGATAAGTCTTCTATGGTAGGTGTCATAAACAGAGCGATTCCCCTTCCGTACCGCCTATGTTCCACGTATCATCTGCTCTCACGTACCTATAGTCTCCCTCACGTAAGGGCGGGTATATAGAGAGGTTGGTATATCGGTCCGGCAATGGTATATTGAAGGGGCGACCATATTGGGAGTCATAAGAGCCTTCATACTTGCATTTAAACGTTTCACAAAAATCTTCAAAAACAAAACAAACAACAAAAACACACTAAACCAGATTTAGGGCACACTATTAATCTTTAAAAGAGATAATCATTGCTTGTGAGTGTGTATGCTATTTTCTGTTTAGACCAAAAACATCATAAAAAGAAAATCACAAAAAGAACTTTTGCATTTTTTAGGTTAGCATTATCATGGTGAATACTCGTAGCCAAGCCCAATCACGGGCAGAAGCTGCAGAACATGCACCAAGAGAGACAACTCGTCTCCGATATAGCATTGAAGACTTAGCCATTCCGCCTCACCGGCGGGGTACAACAGTTAGTTCACATCATGCAGAACATGGCTCTAGAGCCCCATCATTGAGGGGTACTCCAACCCATACAGTCATAGAACAAGGTTCTAGAGGTGCCTCAAGGAGTGGCTCTCCAAATCAGGCCTTCAACAGACGAGACTTTAGAACCCCTTCTATAAGGGGAACTCCTAAGCAACAAGAATCTTTTCAAGACAATAACTTATATATACCACCTGGTCAAAGCACGAAGCCTCCTTTTGAAGCTCATTATGGATGGCCTAGTGATGAAGCACTGTATAATGCTATGGAACAACAAAGGGTTCAAAAGGAAGGACCACATGATTTTGTGGTTCCTAATTTACCCCCAATTAATGTCGAAAACAGTAGACCATATCCAGAACGACAAGTCCTCCCAACAGGACAAGACAATTCTGCCCGCACTTTTTATGCATATCACAGAGAGAGAGAGGAGGATCACTACATTCCTCCAAGTCAGTTTCCAGTGCCAAAACGATGCACGTCTGCACCTGCATTATATCCAGATCCCTTATTGAGACCAGAGTTTCAAGTCAATGCGGCCAACCTCGACAGAGGGAAGCAACATATAGGAGTCTCAGAGTATTATGATCAAAATAGATATGTAGGAGAAGCATCTAGGCCTATCAAACAAGAGACAACAGAACAAAGTAACTTGGCATTTACACAACTAGCCGCCCGCCAAGCACAAATCATGCGGCTTCAACAAGAACAACAGGAATTAGAACATTTGTGTCGCCTTGATCAAGAGCGCATTCAGCGTCAGACTGCTGAAAGGTTTTACAACTATGTGACTGAGAAAGCCCCAGTCCCTCGCGCACAGCAATCTGAGATGTATGTGAGGCATAATCCCTTAGCGCGAGACAGGTCTCCGCGACGTCAGCAAACATTGCCTCTTAGACCTCCTAGACCTGAGCGGGAGGCCATTCCTCGTGACCATGACGGGCATCCTCCGCGGGCACCCATCCATGTTTATAGGCCTAGGCCAAACACTCCTCAAGAAGATTATGAGGATTATTACCAAGAAGAAGAGCGGGCTGAAACGCCTTATCTAGGCAGAAGGGATGCTAACCATTTAGTCATTCAAAGGCCTCAAGTTCCCCGCAACCCACAGCAGGAACAAAATAAGGAGGAGGAAATTATATCCTCCGATGCCTACAAAGTGTTATTAGAACGCTTAGAGAATATGGAACTTAAGACTGGTGGGCCTCAAAAGCCTACCTTACGCCAACTTCGTAGTCATCCGATACATCCATCCGTGCCAGCACCTCCATACCTCGAACATTTCAAGCTGCCCAAGTTGGCACTCTTTAAAGGGGATGAAGATGCTCAAGAACATGTGACTCGATTTTTGAGTCAGTGCTTTGGTATACAAGACAATGATGCATTATTATTGAGAACATTCATAACCACATTCGCAGGATCTGCCTCGGATTGGTTTACCCATCTCCCGAAGCACAACATCTACAACTTAGATCAACTAGTTGACACGTTCCTAGAACGTTTTGCTTTCAATACAAAGAAAAAGACGTCACTCAGTGATCTAGCTAGCCTCAAACAGTATGAGGAGGAGTCTATGGTCGCATATGGGAATCGGTGGAGGACAGTGCTTTCAAAGTTGTCTTACCTCCCTCCTATGTCCGATTTAACTCAAATGTTCGCAAAGAGCTGTTTGCGATCGATCTCTGTGCTATTGCAGCTGCAGCAATACACCACTTTGGAAGAAGCTCTGGCGCAAGCTAGACGTATCGAAGAAATCAAGATACAGGATGGCAAAATTGCCAAGCCTAAGAAAAAAGAGTGGAACAAGAATACCAAAATAGGGAATACGCAACAGAAACCCGCCGCGGTCAATCAAGTTGCTATTAATGCCCCTACGCCTGCCCAAGAAACACAGCCTTCAAAAGCTAACTATCAGGCGGTGCCTCACAATAATTATGAGAAAGATAACAAGAAGCAAGATCAAAATCAGCAGCGTCGCCCAAAGCGACAGTTTACACCATACACTGAGTCTAGAGATTCCTTGTTTGACCGTTTGTCGACGGCAAACTTGATTAATCTGCCGAGATATTCCAACAATTGATCCTAATGCGCCAAAGCCTAAGGGCTACAGAGAGGATCTTTTCTCGTAGATTCCATAGAAGGAAAGGGCATGACCTTAATTTTTGTTGGGCGTTTAAAGGTTTAGTGCAAGATCTCATTGACAATCACACATTGGTAGTGGATAATCCCATCGCACCCAACAACCAACATATGGGTGTTTTCAAAGATCCTTTACCCACACATGATGCACAAACAAAACCTCTACATGTCAATGAAGTGCAACAGAGTTACCCCATGGAAGGGTATGTTGGAATGATAAGTATTGTGACAAGAAACAAAAGACACCCGGGAGTTGTCCCCGCGACGACCACTAGGGAAGCCTCATCCACGTCACAACACCAACCAAATCCTACACGGTTGCCCCCACCTAGACCGGTGGTCACGATTCGATCTAGACTTACTCAAAGTCTAAGGACCACATCGGCTAGGCTCTCCATTTATGAGCTTATTCAACAATCGGCACCCCATCGGGAAGCTCTTATGGAGATATTAAAGGCGATTGAATTGCAACCCCATGAAGCGGATTCGTTCAACAATTTTGTGGGGCATGTCAAACAGTGTACTGAACCAGTCATTACCTTCAGAGAAGATGAGCTAAAAATGGTGACTGGCGATGTAACAGATCCACCCCTGCACGTTATTGCGCGGGTCAACGGGACTCCATACAAACGGGTGTTGATAGACACTTGGTTCGTCCAGTAACCTTATTACAACCGCTGCACTTGAAACATTTGAAACTACCAGCCTCTCACATTGCACCTTCTACTTATACCCTTCGAGCATTTAATGATACGATATGCTCGACAGTTGGCACAATTGTCTTGCCCATACAAGTGGGACAAAAGACCATTCATACGTTGTGCCACATTTTAGAAGGTGAGATGGCTTATAATATCTTACTTGGGCGGCCTTGGATCCGAGATATGAAATGTGTCCCTTCAATTGCTCATCAATGTTTGAAATATACATTTGAAGGACAAGTGCACGTGGTCCCCATAGATTTGGAACCTTTTAAGTATTGCAACTCAGTGCAAATCATGCCGCAGTCAACCCTTCCTTCAACGCACGTGGATTTCCAGTTAAATCCATCTAAACGGGGTTCGACTAAGCAAGAATCTTCATTGCCAACTCAATTACATTCCCAGGCGGGTTCATCTTCTTCATCCTGTCCTCCCACAACGACGCCACCTACGGTGGCCACACCAACGGACAAAGGAAAGAAGCCCCTAGAAGCAGAACCACCTCTCGTTTCCAACATCTCTACAGAAAAGACGCCTAATAGAATGGAAGCTGAGACACCTAGTTCACCCCACATGGAGTGGACTCAAGGAGAACTCCCATTTGACCCCTCTCAATCGCCAACGATTACTGTTGAGATGTCTAACACAGGCATGGGGGAGTATATAGTGCGCAATGTTGTTGCAACGCCCACACTTCAGTCTATGCAAGACATGGGAAGACCTCGACTCCCCATAGGCTCCGTGGTTCCTTTAGGCTACCCACCTAATCAGACAAACTTCATTTTTGGGGGCCTGGATCATGGCGTTGAACCTTCCCGACAAGAAGAGGAAGATGAAGATCCCTTTGTGGAAGATGTCAACTATCTGGCTAACCCAGACTTCGCATTAAGATATCTTAGCCAATGCAATTGGCATGGATACGGGTTAGGTCGGTATGAACAAGGAATGCGTGTTTTGTGTCAACCAAGATACCAAATGCCCTATGATAAGTCGGGAGTAGGGTTTAATCACCCTTTGCCCCTCGACATCTTGGTCGAAAACATGCAAGGCCTAGGGATAGGCAACAAGGATGGGTTGGCATCAGATCCATATGCTAATCCAAATACAACTTATACATTAGGGGATTATTTCCCATTGCAAACAAATAACCTTGTTGACCTCAACAACCCTTTCCCTACGGCTGAACAAGGAGAAACCTCATGGACTCACCCACAAGGGGAAGATGGACAAGACCAGGAAGGGTCTTCTGAAGATGAGTCGGAGGACGATCATTCGCATGACTATCAAATGAATGACGATCAGGAAAGCTTCCTGAGGATGTTCCCATTGAACGATCCTAGTGAGCATAGATTACAAGATCCTTTGGACATAGATGACAGGTTGGAACACTTACACATAGATCCGCGACCTAGGAGGCACTTCAACCTGGCGCAGTTATAGCAATTACTGCACCCCCCACCCCAGGAATACAACGGACATCTTCCGCCTGGAGACCCTATCAACTCATCAGTGTCTAGGGCGGACCCTATTTGCAGGACCGCATATAGGGCTGATCCCTTTGTGCCAGTGCCTACAGAGCCGGATCCACAAGCACCACGAACATCCAGAATATCGTAGTTGTCACATTTGCGGTAATGGAGATTACAATCATTTCATTAACATGGTCTCCATTGATTTGACCGCCCCCATCCATGATCCAGCCAATCCAACATGATTATTGCATCTAGACATAGAAGCTATTGATTGGGATCGCGCTGACACACCACCATCTCCATCAGAGTATTGGCCTTGCGGTGGGATGTTTCATTTCACTCCAGGACAAACTCAGGATGTCTTCCATGCTGAAGAGGAACTTGAGGTTCCTAATGACGATCTTAATTCAGCAAACGATATCCATCTAATCCCAATTCCACACCGGTTGGAAGACGGATCCCATATGTCAGTTGAAGCAACGACTGATGTAGACATCGGCACAGATCCAATGAATCCACGGATTCTCAAGCTGGGGGTAAGTCTTTCCCCTGAAGAGCGAGCCGATTATGTTGCCCTTCTTAAGGAAAAGAAGGAAGTTTTTGCATGGTCATACAAGGATATGCCGGGACTAGACCCACAGCTAGTCACGCACAATTTAACGCTTGATCCGACAATCAAGCCAGTAAAGCAAAAACTACGCAAGATGCATCCAACAGTGGCCTTAATGGTAAAATATGAGTTGCAAAAGTTGTTGGATGCCCAGTTTGTCATCTGTGTGGATTATCCGCCATGGTTATCTAACATGGTTCCCGTCAAGAAGCCCGACGGGAGGATTCGCATATGCACTGATTTTCGAGATCTTAACAAAGCGAGTCCTAAGGATGATTTTCCCTTGCCAAGCATCGACGCGTTGGTAGACGCTACAGCGGGCCACGAAATGCTTTCCCTTATGGATGGTTTCTCAGGATACAATCAGATTCGTATTAATCCTGAGGACCAACTAAAAATGGCATTCACAACGCCTTGGGGGACATTTTGCTATAAGGTCATGCCTTTTGGCCTTAAAAATGCCGGAGCTACATACCAACGTGCCATGACATACATCTTTCACGATTACATGCACAAAACTTTGGAAGATTACATGGATGATTTGTTGACCAAATCTCTTTTGCGCACAGATCATATCGATGACTTGAGCAAGGTCCTTGATCGCCTCATTGAGCATAAAGTCAAATTAAACCCCAAGAAGTGCGTCTTTGGCGTCACCTCTGGAAAACTCTTGGGTTTCATAGTCTCCAAACGAGGAATTGAGGTTGATCCAAACAAAGTCAAGGCAATCCTTGAAATGCGTCCCCCAACCACCATCAAGCAGCTCAAGAGTCTGCAGGGAAAGGTTGCGTCGATCAAGCGCTTCATAGCGCAGTTATCTGACAAATGCCGACCCATGAATAAATTATTGCATAAAGGGGTCACATTTCATTGGGATGACGAGTGCCAGTCAGCCTTTGACGACATTAAATAGTACTTGGCTTCGCCGCCAGTATTGGCACCACCCAGACCAGGAGTGCCGTTCTATTTATATATCTCAACCATCGAGGTGGCACTGGGCGCCATGCTGTCCCGAAAAATGAACTTCACCGAGAACGAGGCTACATACTCTCTTAGCTGCACCCTGGTCAGTTATGAACTTAACTATGCATATGTTGAAAAACTCGGCTTGGCAGTGGTGTTTGCTACCAAAAAGCTACGCCACTACATGCTTAGTAATAAGACGTATGTTGTGTCTAAGGAGAATCCATTGCGATACATGATGAGTCGTACTTATCATAGTAGCCGCACGGCGAAATGGATCATGTTGTTGACGGAGTTTGACATAGAGTTCATTGGACGAGAAATCTATAAAAGGTCAAGTCATCGCCGATCAACTAGCTGAGGCTCCTCTTGAAGACGATCAGCCTCCGACTTTTGAACTACCTGATGATGGGGTCTTCCATGTTTCAGAGTCGCCAGATTCTGATGAGCCTGAGTCACAGGCTGACATAACCCTATTCTTCGATGGTTCTAAATGTGAGCAAGGGGGTGGTGCGGGAATTGTATTCTTCACTCCGCAAGGCGCTCCAATGCCCTTGTCTTTTAAATTAGACTTCCCGCTAACCAATAACAATGCAGAATACGAAGCCTTGCTCATAGGTCTTCAGACAACAATCACCATGAACATTAAACGATTGAACATCTTTGGTGATTCGCTGTTAATTGTCAACCAAGTAAAAGGGATATACCAATGTAAATGTCCAGTTTTGAAGTCTTATAAAGCCCTTGTGGATAAATTCTTGGCACAATTTGAATGGTATGACATCGAGGCACTCCCTCGATCATCAAATCATTTTGCGGATACTATGGCCTCCTTGGGGTCACTTATTCCGCAAGACCCTTCTGGTGAAATGACAACCATTCAGGTTAAAACATTATCGCAATCTGCGATGGAGCGTGCAAGCTCTGATTCGATGCCAGAAATCCACATGATCCAGATTGAACCATCTCCGGATAAGTTCTCTCGAATTCGAGATTGTTTGATTAAAGCCAACTGGGGTCCTTGTTCTCCCCGGCCCCTCTTGCTAGCAACACCACGTTGTTTTTACAAGTTCTTTCCTGTTCAGCTTTTGTTCGGGATAAACTTCAAAAGGGATTGGCCGTTCATACTATCGAGGTTTCTGATCAGCAAGACTGGTATACACCCATTCGGGATTACCTCAAGCTAGGTACTCTCCCACTTGGATTGACACAAGCCACGAAAAGATCATTCAAACAGAAAGCGGCAAAGCATGTCTTGTTAGGAGACATTTTGTATCGTCGAAATTATGAAGGAATCCTCCTTCGTTGTTTGGACCAGAAAGAGTCCGCTTGGGCGATCACCCAAGCTCATGATGGTACATGTGGTGGCCACTTCAGCGGTATGGCCATCGCAAAGCGCATTCTTCGCATGGGTTATTATTGGCCATCTTTAGAGCGAGATTGTTGCGCATATGTGAAGAAGTGCGTGAAGTGTCAGCACCATGCTAATTTGACACACGTACCTTCTCAGGCCTTACAGCCGATTCAATCGGTTTGGCCTTTTTCGTAGTGGGGCCTTGATCTAATTGGAAAGATCTCCCCTGCATCGTCTGGTCGTCACACGTTCATTTTAACGGCCACAGAGTACTTTACCAAATGGGTGGAAGCAATTCCGCTGACCACTACGACTGGAGCCCGCATTGCGGAGTTTATTTTGCATAACATCATATGTCGTTTTGGTATTCCATCCAAAATTGTCTCGGATAATGGGACACCATTCAAGAATAAAGATGTGCGTGCTTTGATCACAAAGTACAAGATTAAGCATAGCTTTTCCACACCCTATTATCCGTAGGCAAATGGGCAAGCAGAGGCGTCAAACAAAATGCTAGTCGCCATTCTCAAAAAGACAGATTGCGAGACAATCATCAAGACGGCACATTCGGATCCCGCTTGCCCTATGGGCTTATCGCACCAGAATTCGGACGCCCACTGGGGCAACTCCATTTTCGTTGGTGTATGGCTCCGAGGCAGTCATGCCTTTTGAGTTGGAGATTCCTTCCCTACGCATTTCAATGCAAGAGTTCATCGATGATGACACTGCACGGTAGGCCCGGTTAGATCAACTGACGTTGCTTGACGAACGACGCGTCAATGCTCTCGAGCATTTGCGTATCTATCAAGAGCGACTTAAGAAAGCATACAACATGAAAGTCCATTTCAGGGAATTTCAGGTTGGTGACTTGGTCTTAAAAGAGAACCAGCAGAATTCTAATTTGCCGTCCCATCTACGGGACAAGTTTGCAGCAAACTGGTTAGGTCCTTACATCATTGACAGTAGAATAGGACCCGAAACATACCGGCTTGCCTCTCTTGAAGGAATCAAGGAAGCAGAACCCTTGAACATCATTCATTTGAGGCCATTTCACAGCTAGAGAGCCATAGTCCAACCAAAAGCTCCAAGGATTCCCACAATCGCTTGGTCAACCCAAAAGCTCCAAGGATTCCCACAATCGCTTGGTCAACCCAAAAGCTCCAAGGATTCCCACAATCGCTTGGTCAACCCAAAAGCTCCAAGCGTTACCATAATTGCTTGGTCAACATAAATATTCAAAAATCACAAAAACAATGCATTAAAAATAAATATTAAAAAAAAATAATCAAACTCACAAAACTAATTGCATTCCAATTCCATGCATTCTCATAAAAATCAAAATCACAAAAACAATTGCATTTTAATTCCATACATTCTCATAAAAATCAAAATACAAAAATATAGGTTCCATTAAGCATTGCATCCATACATTGCATACTTCGCTAGGTCATACAAGTCAAAAGCACCATAGACTTGTCATTATTTGGCAACTCCATCATTTCCACCTCCGATCCATTTTCATAAACACTTACATCTCACATATCATCCTTTTATTTTAGCATCGTCCGTGTCGCCTAATGTATATAGGGTTTTCGTCATTCAGATGTCTTTAAATTTCTAGCCAAAAACTGTACACAGTTAAGCAGATTTTACATGGGAAAGTTTTACTTGGATCCCACCTTGGTACGTAGCATCCCAACACAAATTAACACACATAAAATAATTCCTAAGTTGTGTGGACGAAAGATGAAACCTGCACCGTAATCCCGGCTACCATAAGCGAAACGGCTATCTTGCTTATCCCCCGTGCAATTGACCCTAGAAATGCTGAGAGTTGGCAAAAGGACAAGCTTCCTCCCTACCCAATTCCCCATGAATCCCAAGTTCTCAAAAGTTGCAAAAACATCAAACATTTGCAAAACGTCAAAACACTAAAATTTGACATCCTACAGTGCACACATCAAAAGGCACAAACAATAGTGATTCTCGTCACTCCATATTTCAATCCCTTGCTCCAAAAAAAAAAAATCAATAAATAAACAGTGATCTTATCACTATAATGAGCAAGTATCCCCATACCCTTGAAGAAAAGAAGGGAGTCGACCTTGAATCCCTGGAATTTTCAGCATTTCGACAGGTCATGAGGCAAGCTTCAATACCGGTTTGGTTGATAGCCTATCAGTCACTGGCGATAAACCTCCCGCATGACGATATATCTGTCACATTAACTTGTGTGCAGATCAATGTTTGCATGTGGATGAGCTAGCTTATGGTATCCTAGATAACATCGTAGACAAATCTGACTAAATACAATACAGGAGTTAGTGGAGCTAATTAGGTGATCCTCAGTACAGGTTCGGTTGAAAGCCCATCTGGCACTGGCGGTATCCTGATGAATAACACATAAACGAACTCAATTGCACACACAGGGATGTGAAATAACTTGGTTAAATTCAAGTCAGATTTAGACCTTGTTCCAAAGTCCTGCGAGATAAATGTATAGTCTTGGCTAGTTAGTTAAAAATATCTGCATCTCAGAAAAGCTTAACTACATTTTCCAACAACCGATACATTTCATTCCATACCTCACCATCAAAAAAATAGACAAAATACAAAAACAAAGTTTTCATATGCACAAGCATTCCACAAAGTTATCTTATTACTATAGCAAATCACTCCAATTTTGTACAGTATATGGTGCATCGACAAATCATCCACAATTCATTTCATTCATTCTATATGCATACATCATACAAATTAGAATCATCACATTCATAATCGCATATGCATACATCAATGTAAAAACATGTACATAAAAATAAATCATGCAAAACAGATAAACACCAAAAAGAATCATCTGTATATATATCACAACAAAATTGCCCGCAGGCTACAAAACTGGTCCTCAGACCTCCCTCCCATCATCCAAAATCCCAAAATCCCCAGCCTAGGGCGTCGGCCACCATGATCACGCAGGATCGGTGCGACGAGAGCTACCCCCTGCGGTATCCGTCCTCTGAGATCTCTCAGGGCGACTGCTCGCCCCTGCATCCCGCCCACTCGCGCCTCCCTCATCTCGCCGTCGATGACGGGATGATGCCGACTGCTCCGTCCCGTTGTCTCTCGTCCTGTACGACGAGCCACTGGCCGGAGGCTCTGGTATTCGCCCACCCAGGCGGATAATCTCACCCTCCATCTCCGACCGATGCCGCCCCCATGCGGCCTCTCGTCGCCTCCAATCCTCTTCCCGTAGCCTCGACTCCGCCTCCCGCCTACGGTAATACGCGATGGCGTCGTCGCGCTGTGCTAGCTGCACCCGTAGGAGATCTCTCTCCCGTGCAGCATCTGTATCTCCCGCCTGCTGGTGAGACGCAGCCACTGCGATCCCCTACCCTACCAACTGTGTCCGCAGGAGATCCCTCTCCTGCGTCATCTCTGCCAGCTCTCCATCCCGCCTCTGCAACAATCCCGTCAAACGCGCTACCTCAGCGCGCAACCCTGCCTCTGTCTCCCCCGAGCCAGCCGGCTCTGACGCCTCCTGCATCTCCGGCTGCTCCTCCTCCCCAAAGTCATCTCCCACCTCTGCCACCTCCACCATCTCTACATCTGCAGGTGCTCCCCAACCCTCTCCTGGTGCCTCTGCACCCTCTCCGCCTCCCGCTGCCTCCTCTCCTCCCAAGGGCCCCTCCCCTCGCCACTGCCGTAGCGTCCACCACTCCTGATATTCGGCTGTCACGCCGACGTCATCAACATCCGGAATGTCCAACACAACATCTGACTCCTCCCCTAGTGGCTCGAGGATCAGCGCCGCTAGGGTCCTCTCATCACTCCGACGTCGGTAGGCTACGGGCTCCCCAGGCAACCCCTGAGGTACCCCAAACTGTCGCGTCACTCGGAGGTAATGGAAGTACTCCTGCTCTGTCCCATGTCGCCCAATCACCCATCTCCCCCTCCGAACCCGTCGAAGCCAATCCTCCGCCTCTGGCCATGCGGGACAATCCCGATATGGCCTCCATACCACATCCCCGGGAGTCAGTCGTGCAAAGGCATCTCTGTAATGGTCGACGTCTCCCGTGAACCGTCGACTGTGCCCTCGCTCCTCAGACCGATACCATAGCGCACCATACCCAATGTCCCTATCCACCATCTCCGCTCGGGTAGTCCAGGGCAACCCTCGTGGTCGCTCTATGGCTATGTGCTGCCAGGCCCAGCACTGCAATAAAAAACTGCACCCCAACCCCTTTCGCCTCCGACAGCGGACCTCGTACAACTCATCATATAACTGCGCTAGTAGCGTCTGGCCCCACCTCATAATAACCGGCTCTGTCATCGGGCAATCCACCAACTGCCATACTACCTCCACTAGGTTCCATGGGAACCTCGCTCCTGATGAATCTGGCAGGAGCATGTTGGAAATGAGGCTCATGAGTACTGCATGCCTCACTCCCAACACTCTCCTCGCGTACCACCACCGTACCAGTATCCCCCCAATCTGACAATCCAGCTCCGCCCTCTCCAACGAGGTCATCCCATCCCCCTCCCCTCCGTGTCCAAAGTACCGTGTCAGTATCGCTGTCCTCTGGCCCCGTGGAGTCGTCCGAATGGGAACCCCGTCTATCGGAATCCGCAAGATCCGATACACGTCCTCCAAGGTGACAGTCATCTCCCCTGTCGAAAGATGGAAGGTGTTCGTCCGAGCATCCCACAGGCCAATCAATGCTGTAATGTACGACCGATCTGCCACAACTGCATCCAACCGAGCCACATGCTTGAGCCCTAAGGCATCAAGCCACTCCCAGTCATCATCAGTCAACGCCTCGCGGGCATTAGAAAAAATGGTCGGCACTCGATGTCGACTCTTCACCACCTGCACATCACAAAAAAAAAAAAAAACAACAAACATCAAAAACATGCATCACATCACCATCACATGTACAAAAATGCATAACTATACCGTACTATTTTTCATTCACATGTACATCCAAAACTTCAAAAAAAAAAAAAAAATCATTTATTTTGCATCTTTAATTTCATCCAAAACAATAAAAATTTGACATGGTTTCCCTACGGTTTTACCTAAGTTTACCATTTCAACCAAAAAAATTCATCTTTAATTTCATCCAAAACAATAAAAATTTGACATGGTTTCCCTACGGTTTTACCTAAGTTTACCATTTCAACCAAAAAAAATTCATCTTTAATTTCATCCAAAACAATAAAAATTTGACATGGTTTCCCTACGGTTTTACCTAAGTTTACCATTTCAACCAAAAAAAAATCATCTTTAATTTCATCCAAACCAATGAAAATTTTTGACATGGTTTACTTACGGTTTTACCTACGTTTACCATTTCAACCAAAAAAAAAAAAAAATTCATTCATTTTCCATTTTTAATTCCATAAACATAACATAAAAATATGAGTGTGGTTTACCTACGGTTTCGCCCTAAGTTTTACCATTCACATAGAAAAACATTTTAACCATGGTTACCCTAGGTTGTTACTCTAAGTTTCATTTTGGGTTTATCATCCGGTTTGTCGTCTAAGTCTCATTTTGGGTTTCTCATCCGGTTTTTCATCTAAGTTTCCATAGGTTTGCATCCATGTTTCCTTTGGTTTCATTCATTTACCTTTAATTTAATTAAGTAGGGTTTCGTGTTTTCATAAACGTAAAACAATAAAAACACATTTGCATTTTTTTTGAAATTCACAATCGAGGAGATAGTGCACTTACTGGTCTCGCCTCGGCTCCTCCGCTCGACGACCCGGTCTGTGTACTCATGGTGGCTAGATAATCCGGCAGCGCTTCGCGTCAGAAATCTACCTCCTCCTCCCAGAGCTCCAAATCGCAATCGATGAACAGTGCAAATGAACCAAATCCGTCATTTTTGCATATTTATAGTTTTTGTTTGTTGGTAATCGTCCTTTATCGGGACGAGCGCTTTTCAGCGCGCTCGTCCCACCCCGGGACGAGTATCCTCCGAGGCATGCTCGTCCCACCCCAGGACGAGTAACATCACGACAATCGTCCCACCCCGGGACGAATAAAAAAAAAAAAAAAAATTAAAAAAACAACCACAACATAAAAATGACCAATGCTAACAAAACCAAAAATAGGTCAACACAGTCGGAGAACTGCTCGAGCATGCTTAGCGGTAAACCATCTAAAGGCACCCTTGCACACGTCATCTTGGGTCAAGCGACTCGTCGCTTTTCTCATGTCGGTCATTCCCTCATCGATTCGTCGCTTGAGGGGGTAGTCACACTTAGTTGCCAATCAACAACATTATACCTAGTCTTGGAAAAGACACGCATTCAAAGGATCATTGCAAAAGACAATCGCGCCCCTGCTGGGCAGCAAACAAGCAATCATCACAAACTGATCATATACTTAGCATTTGTGAATCATGAACTCAAGGTTCCCACAACAAAAGGTTGCGCCCTTTGCCTATTCATGACTGATCAATGCCTAAGTTCAAGTAATACCTCACCGAACCAGGTTAATGCTTGATTTAAGTTCCTTAGCTCGTCAGAAGCAAGGATTCAAGAATGCGTGCCCTTTCCATACTTGGGGCATCAAGAGTTGGTTAGGTTACTGAAAACCTTAATCATTAGTGCTTTGGTTATATTTTTGCTCAGCGCTGCGCCTTGCACAACGCTTCCCAAAAAGGGGCATCTGTAGACACCAAAACAACACCAATCCGATTATGTGATTACAAGCACTGATCGCACCAACACACACAGCCCCTAGGGCAGCCCTCAGAGGTTAAACAGTGGTTCTAACCACTCACACAACAATTTTGCAAGTCAAAAACCAATTTGGCACCTTTTAGACACTTTATTGCTTATTCGTCCCACCCAGGGACGAGTGCAAATTTTACTCGTCCTACCCAGGAACGAGTGCTGACTGATACTCGTCTCACCCAGGGACGATTATAAGCGCTCGCTTCGGGGTGGGACGATTGTCAGGTTTGACCGGCAAAAAGTCAAATCTTGGCATATAAACAACTCAGAACTGCCACTTAGCTCTTCCTGCATGACATAGGAGTGCGAGTGAGTTCTTTTGACAACTCATATCTGCCAATTGACTTTCCCTTCATTGCATGGGAATGAGAGTAAGCTTTTTAAGACAACTCAGATTTGCCACTTAGTTATCCCTTCATTGCATGGGAGTGCAAGTGAGCTTTTCTAAAACACACAAAGACATGCACAGAGGCAGTTAAGAAGCCCTTGATCAAGAAGAAGTCTTCTCTTCACAAACAAAAGCATTCATGCAAAGAAACACTTTTGCATGTTAATTCAAAGAGACCCCTTGGGTCTATAAAATGGTGAGTTTCCTCACCCAAAGGATATACCGAGCGAGGAGCATTCTGAGCAACGAAGTGCTGTTAATTCACTTACTTGCGATTTGCGCCCAAACCCCAATCTTTTGACCACAATATTCTATCAATTTGACGACAACACATCACATCGGGTTTCGGACCCATCTCAAGCGGATTGGTGTCGAAGCAAGGTTTTATCCGCGGGTGGTTTGCCTTCGGGCACCTCCCCGCTTTACTTCATTTATAGTATTTTAGCTAGTTTCATGTTTATGCATTTATCAAGTTTTTAGTGCATTTAGATTCATTTCAGCTATAGTTAGATTTATCTTTTATTTTTCATACACAGGTGCTACTGATTCTTTGTTTGTTTCTTTGAACACAGATTTCAGGTCTATTGAAGGAGCAACGAGGAATCGACCTTTGTCAATGCAAGCGGCGACAACGTTTTGGTTCGCCCATTTTATATGTGGGCACGCGGAAGAAGGAATTCAGAGACAAGTTGTAGAGAACAATATCTAACGCTCCTATCCCCTAAAAAGGAAGGAGACGTATTGTAACACGAATTGAAAAGAATATCAATAAAAAAAGGGCTACATTTCATATTGTTCTTATATCTTGTGTTCATTCATTTGTGTTCCTTCCTTTTAATACGATTTCGTTTAGTCTTTCCTTTTTGTTTCCGGAATCTCGTGTTTTCACATATACTCTTTTGAGGGTATAGTGCAAGATACAACCATCTTAGTCCTATCAATTTGAAACCTTAACCATGGCCATGATACACAAGTATCTCACTGAGAGCCAACTGCTCAAAGGTTCAAAATATTCAGCTTGGAAGAATAATATGAAAGTTATCTTAACTGTAGAGGATTTATGGTCAATAGTGGATGGAAGTGTAACTAGACCTCAATCATCTGGAGCAGATCAAACATAATTTGATAAAAAGGATAAGAAACTATCCTTAATGATCTTGCTAGCTATTATTGATGATATCCAACCTCATATCAGTGAAGCTAAGAATGGTAAGGAGGCATGGTATGCCTTAAAAACCATATTTGAGGGGAAGAGTTAATCAACGATTCTTAACCTCCAAACACAGCTTCATACTCTTTATATGAAATCAAGAGAAACAGTAGAGCTATTCCTCTGCAGAGTCGTAGAATTGAAAACAAAACTACAATCCTTAGGAGAAAAGTGGAAGACCAAGTCTTGACCTCTATCATTTTGAGGGCTCTTCTAGACTTCTACAAATTTTTTATCACTTCACTACAAGTCTCTGGAAGGGTAGTGACTTTTTTCGAGTTGGTAAATTTGGTTCAAACAGAAGAAGCTAATCAACTCCAAAGAGATGAGGCATACAACAATGCACTTTTTTCAAAAAGACAAGGTGGTAAGAAAAAGTGGAATCAACAGAAAGGTTCTTCTTCAAACAAAGACAAGGGTAAAGCCAAAGAGGTTCCGAAGAAGTAGTATTGTAATATTTGTGACAAAGACACTCATGAAACCAAAATATGTTGGTTTAATAACAAACCTCCCAATGAACAAGGAAACACGAAGGGCCAAGGCAAACCAAAGAACAAGAAAAAATAGCAATGGGGACACATTGCAGCTGAATATTCTAGTTTAGATTCTAAGAGAGCACACAAGGTGCTTATGACACATACTGATTCCCCTCATAAGGAATCTGTGTGGTACATAGAATTAGGTGCTAGTAAGCATATGACTGGTGATAAATCCTAGTTTGCAACATTTGAGGCTCGAGAAGGTAAACCGATCACCATTGCTGATGATCAAACCTATCGAGTTTAGGGAAAAGGAAGTGATTCAATCTCCCTTCCAGATGGAGAATTTAATATTCAAAAAGTTCTTTATGTACCAGGATTGAAAAATAATCTCTTGTCAGTTCCACAAATCCTGGAAAATAACATGAATGTCAATTTCAAGGTGGACAAAGAAAAGAAATGTTGCTTTATCACTAAGAAGGGAAAACAGATAGCAACAGGTTCATACAAACATGGTTTGTTTGTCTTATATGCAATTACCTCAACACATACTACACTGGCAGTAACCAAAAAGGAGGCCACTTCTCTTTGGCATAATATATTTGGGCATTTAATTTTAGGATATTTACTACAGTTGAGTAAATATCAAATGGTGAAAGGGATGCCTACTCTTTCATCTACTTTGCCAGTGTGCTCTGATTGCTTGTCAGGAAAGCAACATAGAGTACCCTTTGAACCTAGCTCTTTTTGAGCTAAGGTACCTTTGGAGTTGGTTCACACAGATTTGTGTGGTCCCATGTATACCAGTTGTTGAGGAAAAAGGTATTTTCAATTTTTTGTCGACAATCACTCACAAAAAATGTGGGTCTTCTTCTTATAGTTGAAGTATGAAGCACTTTCCTATTTTCAACAGTTCAAAAATCTTGTTGAGAAAGAATCATGATGCTTTATTAAGACCCTTCATTCATATCTAGGGGGGAATACACATCAAAGGAAATTTCCTCATTTTTATAGACACATGGGATAAAGAGATAGTTAACAACAACCTATTCTCCTCAGTCAAATGGCGGCGTTGAGAGAATAAATCGATCCATTATGGAAATGGTTTGATGTATGCTTAAGTGGGCCAACCTTGAGCAAACTTACTGGGTTGAAGTTGTTCAAACTACAGTATATCTTCTGAATAGGGCTCCCATAAGGGCTCTTTAAGGTATGAATCCTCAGGAAGCATGGAGTGGAAGAAAACCCTCCATATCTCATCTACGGGTATTTGGGTGTAAGGCATTTATGCATATACCCAAGGAGAAAAGAAATAAATTAGATGAGAAGTCCCTACCTTGTGTATTTCTTGGATATGATGAATTATAATAAGGCTATCGGTTGATAGACCCACTTACCAATAAAATACATATCAGCAGAGATGTATTTTTTGATGAATCTTTCACATCCAACACTACATCAATATACCTAGATGATGAGGAGCAACAACCACTTCCACCTCCACAATAGAGAAAGCCTCCAAAATGGTATACAAGCACAATGAAATATTCCAAACTCACTTCCCCACCTGATTTTACTCTCAATCATCCAAAGACATGAAGCATGACTTAGAAAGAAAAGAATGAAGCATCCACTTCAGTTGATGATCTTTGTGCAGATTTTCAATATCTTTCTGTTGATAGAGAGATACCAAGGTAATATGATATGGAAATAGATGATAATAGGGTTTACTTGTCAGCATATGATGATAATGAACCTTCTATAGTTGATGAAGCACTTATACTGCCTCAGTGGAAGGCAGCTATGAATGCAAAACATAACTCCCTTATAAAGAATAAAACATGGAAGCTAATGGATTTGCCTAACGGAAAGAAACCCATAGGCCGCAAATGGGTTTACAAAGTAAAATATAAGGCAGATGGAACCATACATAAGCATAAGTCCCATCTTGTGGTTAAGGGCTATGCTCAAAAGGAAGGGTTTGACTATGAGGAAACCTTTGCTCCTACAACAAGGATGACCACCATTCGAGTGCTTTGTGCCATGGTAGCACAGTTCGGATGGAAATTACATAATATGGATGTAAAAAGTGCCTTTCTAAATGGTGACTTAAAATAAAAGGTGTACATGACTCAACCTCCTGGATTTACAAAGGTAGGTCATCAGTAACAAGTTTGCAAGTTGGTCAAATCATTATACAGGCTAAAACAAGCCGCAAGAGCATGGTACATAAAAATGGATAGTCACCTACTACAACATGGATTTAAGAGAAGTCCATCTGATGCAAATATCTATATCAAGAACACAGGTTCTGAGATAGTGATTCTTGTGTTATATTTAGATGATCTGATCATCACTGGACATTTAGAGAACTTTATTAACGTCGTGAAATATGACTTGAAAAATTTATTTGATATGACAGATCTAGGACTTCTCCACTACTGTCTTGGTCTTGAGATAGAACAGAAGAAGAATCATCTTAGGGTGACTTAGAAAAAGTATGCCAAGACTTTAGTAGAAAAATATCGTATGACTGATTGTAATCCCAAAGCAACACCAATGGAATCAGGGCTTCAATTATCATGATATGATGACTCACCACAGGTAGATGGCACACTTTATAGACAGATGATTGGAAGCCTCATCTATCTGACTAATACTAGACCATATATTACTTATGTTGTAAACTATCTTTCACGGTTCATGCAAGAACCAAAGGTCTCTCATTGGAAAGCAGCTAAGAGGGTTCTTCACTACATTTAGGGTAGTGCAGATTATGGTCTAGAGTATAAGAAGAATAACTCATTCTTCTTATAGAGTTACATTGACTCTGATTACGTTGGATCCATAGATGACAAAAAATCAACATCAGGCTATGTGTTTCATCTTAGATCTGGTCCTATCTCATGGCATAGTAAAAAGCAACAGGTGGTTGCTTTATCTTCAACTGAGGCAGAATATCGCACTACACGTGGAGCTGTGTGTGAAGTGATAAGTCGCATCTTGGCTACCATGGGCCTACCAAAGAAACTTCCTATTCACACATTTTATGACAATTCACGTGTTTTGAACTTGGTCAAGAATCCAGTACATCATGAACGAACAAAGCATATTGACACAAATTGTCATTTTATTTGTGATGAAATTCCTAAGCACAAAATCAAGCTCCAACACATTCCCATCGATGAACAGGTTGCTGACATTTTTACAAAGGTACTTGGACGTGTCAAATTTCAACTATTTCGAAGCAAACTTTGTATATCAAAGTAATGTAATAAAGGGGGGGCGTTAGGGTAAAATAAGGTAGTGTATTGCATTACACTACATAGGATTATTACATTTACTTTTCTACTAGTTACCATGAGATATTTTGTCTACTAGTTAATCTAGGTAAATACCTAAATATCCTAAGTCATATATTTAGGTTAGTGGTTTAGTTAGAACTCTCTACCTAGGTTAGTGGTTAGCTACACGTCTCTCCTACCTTAGTTGGTTAGCGAGTTATGTGATTAGTTAGTTTATATTTCATGTTAAATATTGCTTAGCATTTTCTTGCTAAGACTAATGTTCAATGATACTATTTTGATTATTTTGTCTTTGTATCATTTGTATTATAACAAGGGTAATATTTCAGGATGTTGTGTCCCATGCACTATGGACAATACAAGGCCAAAAATATTCCTACTGGATAAAAGTTTGTTTAACCCTAGATGGTCTCCCTAAATACTCAAAGATTTGTAGGAGCTTGATTATGTGTGTGGGTGGTGTCTAAGGCCTGGGTATTAGATTTGGATCACCCCTCACTTCTATATATGCTTTATGGGCTATCTATCTTAGCCAATAATGATAGCTCCTTTGTGATATTTTAAAACCCCTAGCATAGGGTTTCTAACCTACTCAACTAATGTGTAAGAAAAAAGGGCCTGCATTTTTTTGTTTTCTCTTTTTTTTTTAAATGAAGGACAAACAAAAAATAAAAACACAATAAATTTATACTTAACAGATAAAATGGATAGGCAAGAATTATCATAGTCGCAATAGAACTCAGCCCTAGAAAGTGCTTTGATACTACTTGTTAGGAACCCACTCTTAAAAATAAGCTCACTCACACAAAATTATGTAAATAAACAGAAATGCATAAAATAATAGATTAACACTATGCAAAAAGTAATTGTAGAATTAAAACAATCTCACAAATAACTCAATATCATGGGCCTCTTTGAGGGGGTAACCTCCTTCAATATTTTATTAACTTGCAAAAGGATACATTCATACATGGCTCCATATCTTTTAAATAAAGACTTCATGCAACCCTAACCCTAAGCTCAAGAGTTGGCTTACATGCAAAAATCCAATTGAGCTAGACTCTTCTACCAAACATCGATTGCATTCTTGATAACGGTTACATGAAATGGCCCCACTTGTCTAGGCACCTTACTTGCCACATACCATTACAAAAGTATTATAAAATAACATTATAAGTGGGTTTGCATGTTGGATGTAGGTCATTACATAAGCAATTGAGAATTACAAATGGGGTCCTAAAATAGGTTAATGTAGACAAAATAAACATGAACTATGTATGACTACTATGCAAAATTAATTAGCCTTCTCACATACACGTCATCTATATCCTTCATTGGTAGTTTCCACATTTAGATATAGGCTTAAGGATAAATTTTATGGGATGTGCATGGAGCCAGTAGCTGAAAAAAAGCTCTAGTTTCCTAGATTTCAATCTTTGAGAAACTATAGTACATGTTATCCTTGAATATCAATGGTTAATGTAATTGGATGATATTACTTTGAATGTATAATAGTTGTATGTACAATGGACATAAAATAGCAAGGTCATCCATCTCTAGGATTTTCAACCTCTACCTTCCACGCTTGTTAGCTTCCACTAGATGGAAAAATATTGAAGAAGGATAGCAAGGATATCTTTTCCAAATTTTGTTTCTTAGAATTCATGGCCTTTGAATAATCACCTCCTACTCTTCCTTATGAAATTCAGCTTATTCTCTATAAATATGCTCATGTTTTTGAAGAAGCTAAGGGTTTTTCTCCCAAGTGGGTAACATGATCATTATCTTCAACTTATTATAGGAGTTCATCCATCCAAATTTCATCCTTATAACTATTACCAACCTAATAAGATAGAAATTAATATGCATTAGGATATATTGGATTAATGTATCATTTGCCCTAGTACCAATTCTTATTTGTCCCCATTAGTCATGGTCAAGCACAAGGATGATTCTTAGTAGATGTTTCCAAATTTTAGACCACTCAACAAGATCACTCTATTATTATTATTGATGATTTGTTGGATGTGTTGAATGGTGCAAATTTGTTTTACCAAGCTAGACTTAAATTTTTGTTTTCATCAAATTATGGTTAGAAAGGAGGCTATCCCAAAACTGATATGCATACTCATTAAGGTTATTATGATTTTTTGGCCATGCCTTTTGGCCTTATAAATACCCCTTCTAGTTTCCAAAGCTATCTAATTATGTCTTTTGTACTCTAATTTAAATTTTGTATTGATATTTTTATAACATATTAGTCTACAATAGGTATTGGAAATCCCATTTACATCATGTTGAATAGGGGTTCCTACTTTTAGAGTGGGACAATTATGTGCCAAAAGGTCCAATTGTTCATTTGTTGTGTTTGAAGTAGTTTTTTTTGGTCATATAGTCTCTCATGAAGGTGTCAAGATAACCCTAATAATATCAAGGCTATGCAATATTAGCTAATTTCTAAATACATTAGGGAATGTTTAGGTCTCACTAGGTGTTATAGGTAATTTGTTAACAACTATGGAAAGTTTACAACTTCCTTCATAACTCTCACCAAGGAGGATATCTTTTTTGTTCTATTAAAGCCACAAGAGCCTAAAATAATCTGAAGGATGTTATATAAACCTCTCCCATTTTAGCTACTTTGAACCTCGACAAGCATTTTTTCATTACATATGGTGATTTTGGAATGATTATTAATGTTGTTTTAATGAAAGAAGGTCATCCCTAGTTTATGAAAGTAAATAAATCTTTGATGATACTCTAGGTCATTCTACTTATGATAATGATATGGTAGCCATATTTAATGTGATGGATAACCAAAATCCTTACTTGATGGGTTGGCATTTTGTTATTAAAACTAATTATAGTAGTCTTAGGCATTTCTCAAAAAAATATATCTCTTATTTGGAATAAAAGCAAGTGGTTGACCAAGCTTTTAGGCTATGATTTTGAGATTGAATATAATAATGGGAATAAGAATAGGGTAGTATATGTCCTTTCTTTTAAATATGAATATTCTAAAATTATCCATGTTATATCTAGCCCCTTATCTTTGGATCACTTAGTTTTTAGATGAATTGCATTTGGATATTAAAACTATTAGTTTGATTCATGATAATGATGATGCTAACCCATATAGTCTATTATTCTCTTGGTTTAACAATATTCTAAGGAAAAAGAACCATACTTATCTCATTCAATTCTATTAGGTCAAGAATTACATGCTTCTCTCTTGGTAGGACATTTTAGATTTATTAAAACCTATCAATGGGTTAATAATTCTTTAAATATATGAAGGCTAATATCAAATAGTTCATTGCAGAACATGAAGTGTGCCAAAGTAATAAGGGAAAAATATTTTAAGTCTCTAATATTGTTGTAGCCCCTTCCCATTTTGGACCACTAGTAGAATATAAGTGAGAATATCTTAGTGAGATATTTTAAGTCTCTAAGATTGTTGTAGCCCCTTCCTAACCTTGGTAGACTATATTTTACGTTCTTCCCATGTTACTCAAGTGTATTATTTTCTCTAGTAGCATTAAAATATCCTCCAACTTATTAATAAAAAAATTGGTTAGGCCCATAACTATGTGAACTAGCAATATGATATATATTTCTCTTAATGATACTTTAAGTCATTGAATATTTATAATATAACCTTATTAGGCTAAGGTCAATAGTGATGAAGTACCTATGGGCACTCTTGATATAGCCTATGAGTCAATGCTATGTAAGCCTTTGGATGTTCTCTATGTAAGCTTATGAGAACCTTATATGTAATTCTACAAGTGTTCTATATGTAATCCTATGGGCATCTTTCTATGCAATCCTATATGAATTCTTCTATATAAGCCTATGGACATATTTATGTAATCTTATGAGAAATTTTGATGCATTACCCTTAGAAATATGGTTAAGCAACCTTTATGGCTAACCTTGATTAAAGGATTTAATAAAATTTATTATATTATAATTTAACCTTTAAGTTAGGTTATATTAGCTTGAGGTTAGTATTTGATTGGGGATTAGGTATCACTATAAATAACCCCAATGATTAATCCATTGTATCAGTTTGTGATATGAGATCACAAGGGTGCCTACAAGCACCCACCCATTATCCTCTCTCTCTCTCTCTCTCCATATATATATAGTCTAATTGCTCTCTTTATTTTGTTTCTATATTTTTTACATATTATTATGAAGACTGTATGTTTCATGAGATCTATGAAAAGTGTTATAAATTATAACATGGTATTAGGTCCAAAATAGAATGTTATATTTGATTACATCGAAGAATTATATTTGTGATTGACAGTTTAAGAAGAAAATCAAAAAGAGCTTTTTTTCCTTTTGGAGGAAAAATTCTAAAATTTGAATTTGGTGCCAAAGTTAGTGCATAAACTTCATTTGTACTTCATTTCAAAAAAATAGAGTTTTGTGTGCTAATAAGTTTCATTATTGTAATGGCCAAATCATGTAACCAATTCTATAGGAGAAAGTCAGCTTTATTGCAAGTGTGTTGATAATATTGGATGCATTTAGATCTCCTACTCTTATAGCCAACAATATCATATTAATTTTTAGCATGACATAAGTTTGAATATTTTTTTGTATAAAGGATGTGTGTTGCAAAGGTGTAGGCATGTGTGCCCCCTAAATGTTCAGTAGTCTTAGTAATTGATTACTACAATCTTTAAACTTGACCCACCCATTGGCATGGTAGTAGGTACATTTATTTGCATAGGAGTCCAATGTTTGAAACCCGACAATATGGCCAATTTTTTATTGTGTAGTAAATAGGATGTAAGTTAAGGTGTAGCATACACATTTTCCAAGATCATTTTACATCTCTTCAAATTGGTGTAGATCTTATAGAAAACCAACCCATAGATTGGTGTGGGAGTTTGCATACTCCTTTGCTTTCAAGAGATCCTGCATTTGAATATTCATCATAAAAAACTCTTTTGAAATTTTTGTCAAAGATTTTTAGTTTCTCATATTAGTTATGGAGAATCCTTAATCCCAACACAACATCCAATGCAATGTTTGGTAAGTTTTAATATATTTAGTAGATTGCATGTTTGAGTTTTCAAATGAGTGTAGTATTTTTATCCTTTTAGTCAAAATACTTTATAGTGGTTCAAGCAATGAGCATTGCATTTATGGGTAGCCCAATGGCTCTAGATAGTAAAGGTTCAAAGTTTAAGCTATGGAAAGTAAATTCTTTTTGTTATTAAATGGATAGAAGAAGGTCAATAGTTATAGACATGTACACCTTGTATTTCAAAGGCTTTAAGAGGGGGTTTGGTCTTTAAGAGGAATGTCTCATGGTCAAGTATCAATGATATTTTCTACATGCCTGATGTGTAAGTCATATTTTTGGGGTAGGGTAGAGATAATTTCAAAACTTTAAATTCAAAATTCCATGGTCAAATATCTTAGATGGTCATGATAATAATAGTTAGGTGTGTTGGAGGTATTACATTATTTGGTCCCATTGTAAATATTTAGATTAGGGTGTGAGTTTGATATTTGTGTATATAGTATGTTTCAAGTTAGTAGGTGTGAGTATGTTTCATGTAATTAATTGTACGAGGTTTCTAGTTAGCAAGTGAGAAATATTTGAGTGATATTTCAAGTTTATAAGTAGGTATTTATATGCAATCATGAGATACTTTATCTATACATAATATGTGGGACTTATTATATAAGAAAGGAATATAAAAAGTTAGGTTCTCCTATGAGTTTGAGGAGAGATAATTTGTATTTGCATTGCTTGAGTTTTACAATAAAGATTTTAGTGTGATTTATGTGATATTATTGTTCAATATTGTTCATTTGATATACGATTGATTATTTGATGATATTGATGTGAATGATTAATTCTATAATTCTATAATCTATGAGAATAGCATTTTATTTCTAATAATGGTATCAAAGCCTCATTGGTGAGAGCCACATTAGCTATCCAAGGTGAAATAAGGAGAGCAAATAAATTGGAAAGAAGAGACATTTAAGTAAAATCTTGCAGGAGTGATAGTAAGTGATTGAAAACAAATATTAAAGGAGAAAATGTTGAAGTAAATAGATTAGAGATTGGAGAATATTGGAGGAAGGAGAATATTGCTAAAGGAGATTGGATAACAAGTGAAGATATTGTTATGAGTGTGAAGTGTTGTAGGAAGAGGATAATATTGGAGAGGATTAAATAATAGAGTGAATGAAGCTACGAATGTTGTGAAGTTTTGAACATCAAGAGGTTGTGGCCACTATAACCAAAGATTAAGAATGTAGAGGAGTATAGAGAAGTTTTGAATCTATAGGTGTGAAACCAAAAACGAACATTAAAATATAAGAATGTGGAAGAAGTATTCTATGAAAGGGATATAGCATGTTGTGAGTAGCTACATTGGGAATGTGTTATGAATTTTTCCATAGAATTCTAAGAATATGAAGAGAGTGTTGTAAACATTACCATATAATATGGAGAAGATGAATGTATAACACCTTAACTGAGAGCATTTTGGAAACATCTAATAGAGAGCAATATGTGGTAAGATAATGCTAAATAATTATAGACTTTGAAACATCCTAAAGTAGATTTATATTGGTAAGTCTGAATGCATAGGAGAAGCAAAATTATCATGAGCTGATGTGATAATTAATTACATGGGATAAGTGCCTAAATTAAAGAAAACCTTTTAACCTTTCCTAATATTTGATAAATAAGGTGTCAATTGGAGTTTATTAATGAAGGTGAATAATAATTTGATTATTAAATTTTATTTTGGTATTTATAAGAAGGAAAAGGATACTTAAATTGAAAAAATGATTAGGAGTCATAAGAAGGAAAAATAAATATTTGAATTGCATAATTAATTATTTGGAAAGGTGAAATTGAGTTATTTTTTATTAAAGAATTAAATTCATGATTGAATAAATTGAATTAGTGATTGATGATGAAAATGGAATTGAATTGATAATTAGTTCATGAGAAATTAAATTATTGATTGATTGAAATTGGAAGATATAAGAATATTTTAAATTTGAAATTGATTGATAAATTGATTAAAGAAAAGAATTTGATTGATTGAAGAAGAAGTGGTTGAATGAATTAAATTGAAGAAATATTGATTGAAGATAATTGAAATGAGATATAAGAAGAAGATTATGAAAAATTGAATGAAATTTGGAAAATGATGAAGAATTTGATTTGAAATATTGATTGAATTGAGGAAGATTGAATTGAAATTGAATTTGGAGTAATAAGGAATTCCACATAAAAGGAAATAAAGTAAGAAATATGATGAAACATATCATGTTGATTGAGATAAAGAGGAAAAATAGCATTTAGTGTGCATCATCTTCAAGAAATCATTTACAAAGAACTATTGAAGTTGAAAAATGTGAATCAACAAAAGTAATAGAATATCTACAATTTATTTACAAGAAGGCTAAAGATAGAATTTCTTTAATACTTCAACATTGCTTACATGGTCTTCTCAAGGATGCTAATAACCATTATGAACATCATATTGCAATACCTATTAGTATATGGAAAATGCATACAAGGCAATGGTTATTCTAAATGATATCAAGACAAAAAGATAAAAATTGAAAAAAACTTTAATAGAAGATGCATGTTGTGAAAAAAATATTTTTTTCAAAAGAAGAATGAAAATGGTGATTCAAAGAACTATACAAAATATGGAAATAATATACATAGTGTAAAATTATGTAATCATTGCAAGATATTTGGATGCAAGAAAGAAAAATGTCGGGATGTTTATCCTTAAAAATTTTGTGGAGAAAAAATTCATCCTCAAGAGTATTTTTGGAACAAATAAAATGATATAAATAGTGGATATTGATGATGGCATTGGAAAAAATTCTTCAAAAAATAAATTTTAAGATAATTTTAGAAGCAATCAAAGTCACTGCTAGAGTCGAAGCATAATGGTCAAGCTCAAAATAAAAAATGAAATAGACACAATGCTAGAATTTCAAGTAACATCAAAGCCAAAGCCAAAAAATGAAGACAAGAAGGAGAGGTTGAGAAATTTAAGACCTTCATACCAAATAATGTAATACGAGGGGGTGTTGGAGGTATTACATTATTTGGTCCTATTGTAAATATTTATATTAGGGTGTGAGTTTGATATTTGTGTATATAGTATGTGTCAAGTTAGTAGGTGTGAGCATGTGTCATGTAATTAAGTGTGTGAGGTGTCTAGTTAGCAAGTGAGAGTTATTTGAGTGATGTGTCAAGTTTAGAAGTAGGGATTTATATGCAATCATGAGATACTTTATCTTTATGTAATATGTGGGACTTATTATGTAATAAAGTAATATGAAGAGTTAAGTTCTCCTATGAGTTTGAGGAAGGTAAAGGTCAAGAGTCATGTAATGTGAAGAGTCTAATGTATAATTGTATTGGAGATAAAGCCATGTAAAATGTAACTTGAAAAAGCTTTGATTTATGTATTGCTTGAGTTTTGAAATAAATATTTTAGTGTGACTTATGTGATATTATTGTTCAATATTATTCTTTTGATATATGATTGATTATTTATGATATTGATGTGATTGATTAATCCTAGAATTTTATTATTTGTGAGAATAGCATTATATTTCTAGCAAGGTGGATGTACTGAAAAGCTTCGGGTAGGAAGGAATGGGGTTTAAAACCTAAACTTCTCTAATTCTTCAACTCATATTTTCTCTAGTTACTAATAACATATGATCCAATCAAACATCAACCTTGTGTAATTGCATAGTGGTAAGATACTCTCCTTGCATAATGAATGCCCAAGATTCAATGTTTCCTTCTAGCAAGATATAATTTTAAAGGTAGATTGTCCTATTTTCCAATATTCTACAATATGGTGGTAGCACATAAGTGTTGTAAGAATAAGGTCCCTAGTTTTAATAATGATGAATTCATTTCATTAGTAAATTTCAAGAAGGTATTGAGTTAAAAAAAGAAAATCATGATGATTTTATTTCTCATGTGTCATAAATGACATGGATAATATTGTAAGAGTCATCTATTCTTTGTTGCTTTTATCTTTTGAAGGGGGTTTGTGAGCACTTGGTTAGGCTAGAAATCCTAGGGCAATCACCAATTTGAGGACCCAAGTTTGTTCCCTTAATGGATGACATGGTATTGAATAACCAAATAATTTATATATATGAAGTAATCAATCATATTTTGCCACATTTCAACTTCCTATTTGTCATACCAGCATAATTAATAGTTTATTCAAGTATGATATCAGCACAATGTAGGTGGCATTTTTAGTTGTGACATGTGATAGGCCATGAATAACAAATTCTCTTTCTAAAGTCTAAAATTTAATATTTTTGTTTTTTAGTGGTAATATACCCAAAATTTTGGAGGCCATAACTTTTGCATACAAAAATATTTTGGGATTTTTTTAGATTGTATGGTTTTTTATATCTATGTATTGGTAAAAATTAGTCCAAGGACTTGTGTAATGCTATAGGTATTTTTTTAGATTTAAAAGGAGTAGGTTTTGGATGATTAGCGCAAGGTACACCTTGTTTCTATAGGTCCATTTCCAGCCATAGGGGTTGATTACTCAAAGATATACCTATTACTTTATGATTCAACTTCCTTTTGATTTTGAAGGATAGGTTAGTTGGCACATTGTATGTTTAGGATATTCTCATGGAAATCTCAAAATCTTGGATTTAGAAGGTGGAGTTATGGTTTCATGCTTGTAGTAGTGTTGATCTAACTCATGTACATTTGGCAAGATAATATAGTAGAATTATTTGACCCACTTGAGCATTCATTATGGGGGATATGTACCATATATAATATCTTCTATCTTTGGTCCCTTAGTTTATATTATGGGGAGATGTTGTAATATCCTAAGTCTAACATTATTATGCCAAGGATGATAGTGATGAAGTGCCTACAAGCACTCTTGATATAGCCTATGAGAAAGTGCTATGTAAGACTTTGGGAATTCTCTATGTAATCCTATGGGCACCTTTTATGTAAGCCTATGGTAATTCTATATGTAATTTAATGGGCATGTTTCTATGTAAGCCTATGAAAAATCTTCTGCAAAAGCCTAGGGTCTCTTTTCATAGTCTTACAAGTAATTCCTAATTAATTCACCCTTATAAATATTGGTTGAATTACATCTATGGTTAACCTTGATTAAAGGGTTAAATACATTTGTTATATTGTAATTTAACCTTCATGTCAAGTTATGTCTACTTGAGGTTAGCATTTAATTAGGGATTAGGTATCATTGTAAATACCCCCAATGACTAATCCAGTGTATCATTATGAAATGAGATTTTGGGGGTGCTTGTGAGCACACACCCTTTATCCTTATTTCATATATTCTCTCTATATCTATTTTATCCAATTTCTCTCTTTATTTTGCTCCTATATTTTTATTTATGTCATTGTGGTGAATGCATGTTTTATGAGATTTTTAGATTGAATTATAGCATAAGATGCGTGATATTATATTTTTGTAATTTCAACCATATAAGCAACTTCCTTTGAATATAAACTCTAACTAAAAACTTACACCTATATTTTATGGTCCATACAAGGTGATTCTTTAGAGAAGGAAAGTTGCATATCAATTCAAACTTACTCCTACTTTCATAACACACCCTATTTTCAAATTTCTTGTCTTAATAAAGTACTTGGATACAACACAGTGTCTCGGATAGATCTTCTAGATTTGAATGAAGAAGGATAGGTTGACCTAAAATTGAAAGTAGTGTTACATTTGTGGTTTTATAGTTTGTGATATTGCCAAGTGTAGGAGCTAGATATCAAGTGGTAGGATATTCCTAAAGAGATGCAACATGGGAACCATTGACCATCCTCTAAGAGCTTCCAACTTTCAAGCTAATTTTTTTTGAGGGGGATCCATGTAATGACTCTAATGTAGACACATAAATTATCATTATTTATTGATTCCATCCCTTAGGGTAGGATCGTTGAACCATGAGCATTAGGGTTAGGTTATATTATTTCAATTAACTACAAATATGAGATAAGGAGATGTAGCTATATCATCATTACCTTGCCTAACTTATATCACTTCTAGTGTATATATGAGATTTTATCCTCTCTAAGTGGTTGGAAGACTTTGCACTCTATGAGTGGATTGGACTATTTCTATGACTTAAAATTTGGATATATTATACTTTATTAGATTTACCATTCTAGAATTTAATTATGATGCAAATATTCTATGGTATATTATTTGAGTTGCTAATATTCTTAAACTTATTATTATAATATTTGTTTTTTAGAATTTGTTTCATCACAAATACTTTGAGAGTTATATTTACCCATTTTTAAGTAAAGGATGATTTGGAATATAATTTATCAATAGATGATGTTTGTCAAGTTGTGATATAATTTTTTAGACCAAACATGTTTTTCTAATCTCAAGGATTTCTCTTGGAATAATGTTTGGTCACTCGAAGCCCTACCAAGGGCGTCAACATTCCTTTGGCTAACAGTCCAATTTTTTTTTATCAAAGGTTACACTCTACAAAGAAGAGAATATTATGGACCTCTTAGAGGTGTCTTATATAGGTAGAAGCTAGCAGCATAATATTATCTAATTTTTCATTAGCCCCTTACATACATAATTTATGGATACTTAAAAATAGAGAATATATTGGTAAATTCAGAAACATTTGAAGTTGATAAAATATTATATTTATTGTTTCAAAAGAAAATCTCATAATCATATATATGTTTGAAATTATATTGTTATCTCTCTTGAAAATATTTACAAGTATGGTGCTCATCATAGAAAGTCTCAATTATGGAAAAAGAGGTATTAGATTTTTGGTTATAGTATTTGAACATACATACAAGGATCATATATAACAATGGAGTTAACACAAAGTATTTGCATAATTCTATGATAAAATAAAAATATCTAGAAGTTGGGTTTATCATACTTAATTTTGATAGTTCTTTCAAAGGAAATCCATGGAAAGCTAGTCAAGGTGTGTTTTTCTAAATAATAAAGGCAAAATTCTTCTCACATATTTAGATTCATATGAAACTTCAACTAATGACTATGTAGAGACTAGGGTGTTCCTTATAAGGATTAAGATTACCATTGAAAAGGATAGAGTTGAGGGGTATTTGTAGATTATTATTAATGGTATTAAGAAGAATAGATGTGGGTATTATATCAATAATATTATTATTTTTTATGTCCATAAATTATTGATGAAGTATCTTATAAATGTTAATATATCTATAGATGAGGAAACATGGTAGTGGATAATTTATATAATCATATTATTGATCTTTATCTTGGAAAATTTTAGGTTATAAAATATAATCGACTAAGGTATATTCTATCTTTTAATGAAAATGTTATTAAGGAGTTTATAAAGAAACATAAAATTCTAAAAGAGATGAAGAATATATTTGATTAAAAAAAAATAAGTTAGATATAGTCTAATTAATCTAATAACAAATATAATATTTTAATATATGGATATAAATGACCCCAATAAAAATCACATGCTAAAAACATATTGCATTTAACATTTTTTCATTATTAAATTAAATTGATTAACTTTAAGTAGGATAAGTCAAAATTTTCAGCAGACCAGGAGAGAATAAATCTAAAGAAAAGGAAAGTCATGAAAATGTGTTAAGAAATAGAATTATAAGTCCTACTCCCAATACTAGCAAGGCAAAAAGATAGAAACCTTCAAATTTTCAAGTGAGAAATAGGGAAGCAAGAGCAAACATGGAGAAATGAACACAATATATGTTGGTTGAACTTCTCTTTACTAAATAGCAAATTGATATTGGTAATTTTCAAGTAGGGCCAATAGACCCTAATGAGACATGATTACCATATCATGGAATATAAGGGGTGCTAATACCCCCTCAAAGCAAAGGTGAATCAAGTACATTTGTTTAAGTAATAAACCTGATATTATTTATTTCCAAAAAACTAAAATAACAAAGGAAGAAGTTTTTGAAACTATGAAAGCAATAGAGGAAATATGTGAATGGGATGCTATGAATTTAGAATAAGAAAAAAAGAGAATTTTAAAATATTGAAATCTAGTTAGGACCTCCTATGAAACCATTCATAAAGCTATGCATTGAATAGTCTCATTAGTCACATACTATTTTGCAGATATTTTTCATCCTTATCAATGTCTATGGACCAACAACTTAGTTAGGCAGATTAGGAGTATGGAGTGGCATTGACTATTGTATGATAAGTAAATACCAATAAGCCCAATTCATTATCATAGGATATTTTAATGCCATAACCAATATAGATGAAAATTTTGGGGGAATTAGAAAATAACCCAAATACGAGAGATTTCACAATTTTTATTCAAAAAAATAATCTATGGGAGACTAAGTTTAAAAAGGACAACTATACATGGACCAACAATAGGATAGGCTAGAACCTAAAAGCAAAAAATATATATATGCATGGTCTCATATCATTGGCTAGATGAAGGCACTTATGTTAAAATTAATACTTGACAATGATTGGTTCAGATCACTATCCAGTAAGAGTTAAAACAATACATACCTTATAAAATAAATGCAACATATCTTGATCTAATTCCAAATAATAAGGATGCATAATTGTTTGACTCATTTAGGCCCATAATCCTATGTAATATGGAATATAAGATAATCTCAAAAGTTATGGAAAATCAATTAAGAACACTACTAGAAAACAATATTGTAAAACATCAAGAAGGATTTGTGAAAGGGAGATAGATTTTATATGGGATCATAGTAGCTCATGAAGTAATGCATTCAACAGCTTCTAGAAAAGAGAAAGCAATGATCTTAAAAATTGATATAAATAAAGCCTATGATAGGGTTAAATGGAATTTTATTTTTGCAGTATTATAAAAGTTTAGATTTGGGAAGAAATGGGTTAGATGGACTAAAGATTGTATTTTTATAGTGTCATATTCAATTTTGGTCAATGGGCTGGTAACATTATAATTTAAAGCCAAGAGAGGCCTTAGATAGGTATATCATATATCACCATATATATATTCATTATTATGGAAGAGGTATTGGAAAGGAACTTGAAAAAAATATACAAATATTGGCTAATAATCAAACTTAAGACTAGTAACAACATCGACAACATCACCCATCAACAATTTGTAGATGGTACAATCCTTTTTGGGAGGGCAAAAAAAAATAAGGTCAAAGCTTTAAATAACTTATTAAAGGAATATGAAAGAGTGTCAAGGCAACAAATTAATAGAACAAAATCCAAAATGACTTCCTAAACACTCCAGCTAGAATCAAAATAGGGATATGTAGGTTACTTCAAATAGAGGATGCATATTTGCTAGTAACACATCTAGGGATACCTTTATTTCAAGGGATAATGAGGATAGAATTATGGAATCTTGTTATAAGTAAATTTTAGAATAAACTACCAACATAGAAATGGAGATGGTTATCATTATAAAGAAGAGTGCAACTAATTAAATTAGTCTTATACATCATTCCAACATATTATATGTCCTTGTATATTATGCCAAAATCAGTATAAATTTTTTTAATTATATTATGTGATTACTTTTATGGTCAAGATTATATGATAAAAGGAATTGAATTGGAGCAAGGTGTGTGATGATAAAACTAAGGGAGGTCACAATTTAAAATTTCTTATGGATGCAAACTTATCTCTAATGGGAAAATTAATTTGGAGATGTTAGGCAAGAGCAAAGGCGAAAAATAATTAGGTTTAATATTGATATGCAATGTTTATATAGTACAAACATTAGGCTAGGAATAGCCTTTAGGAATAAAATAAAATATTATCCCCTAACTTGATGCTAACAACAATGCGCTTCACAAATAAGCGCTAACTTACTAATAGCTAACTACGTAGTCAAATTGACTACGACTACTAACATACTAACCCCAAGATATTCCACAGTGAATATCTTGTAGGTAAATAGTAAAAGTAAATACCTAATGGTAAAAGTAACAAACTACTTTTTACCATGTGGTAAATTAAATCTACCTAGGTGAATCTACTAATTACCAAATGAGGTAATAATCATAGTTACTGTAGCATAGTGACTCTAACATCCCCCCTTATTACATTATTTGGGTAATGTATATAACTATCCCAATACAGTGAAAAAAATGTTGATATGCTAGCTCCTGCTCTGGCTTGGGTTTTGTCATAGTGCTCTAGATGCTCTAAGCAAAAAGTGGATCATTCCTCACTTTGTCTTCACATCAACGAATTTTCTTATTGTAATCTTGTCATTCATTCATATTGCATGGGTAACTAGCCTCTACAACAGCTAGGTTTACTAGAGTAGATCACTACATACGAGGTTCATTTGGTTACAATATGATTTTGTAAAAGTTTTGATAAGGTATATAAGGTGTTGGTTGCTGCCAAAAATGCACCCTTATAAGTTTCTCCCCTTGTTGGAAAACATGTTGTAATGGAATTTCAGAAATAAGTGTGACTAAGGTGTTGATCATTGTCGAAAATGTATCCTTATAAGTCTTCCTCCCTTTTTACAAAAAATTGTGTGAAATAGGAAAGAAATTTTTATCCCCCCTTAATTGCAAAATATATGCAACTCATGAAGCTTGTTAAGGCTTTTACAAAGATTACCTCCTAGGCAAATTTTACACCAAAAAAATTCCCCCTTTTATTACAAGTACTTCAAGCAAAAATAGTTTGCTATTTATGAAACCTAACAGATGTACAATCACCCCTTTATTGCAAGTACTTTAAAAAAAAACTTATGCTACTTATAAAGCCAAAAAAGAGAGTGTAAATGGTGCTTGCCTAGGGTGGAAAATTAATTTCCCTTTACAATGTTGTTTGATCCATGAGCACTTTGTGTGCTCTTTCTAAACCAAAATCAGAATTGGAATCAAACACTTCACTAGCAACATTACCTCTTTGTGATGTGCCTTTGCCATTTTTGTTTTGCTTATTTTTAAACCAACACCGATTGGTGTCATGGTTGTCCTTTTTATAATTTGTACAAAAATTCTTTTGAGGTTGTTTTTCCTTATCTTTTTAAGATGATCCTCCCTTATGAAAGCTTAATTTCTTCTTTCCACCCTGTTTATGTGAGTAAAGTGCATTATTTAACACTTCATCACTTTGGATCTGATTTGCTTCCTCTATTTGAAGCAAAATGATTAACTCCACAAAGGTGACTCTTATTTGAGATACATTAACTGTCACAACCCAAAAATCACAAACAAAATATTTTATTAAACTATTTTCTTTTTAACCCAACTCAATGTTAGCCAAGGCATAATTAATCCACACTTCAAGACTAAATACCACTGCATCTGGTGTCTTAAGTGTTCGGTACCGACCAACTTCCCGTAAGAGCTCACCTTTTAAGATCCTAACTCCTTTCTCGAGTTTTCCTAGATCTTGGCATGGGGGTTGTCCTTTCATGGCCCATACACCTAAAAGAATGAACATTGTAATCCCCTATCAAAAGCATAAGGATTCTCAACCCTTGACCATAGTGGTCCCCTAACCCATTTTCTTTGGAGCCAGCGTTATTATGTCAGTGCTAGTCATTGATCCTCTACTAAGGTTTGACTAGAGTCCTCCATCGCATGGCTTATGGACTAGGTATCCAAGATCCATATCCGATTGATGGTAATGCTGCCCATACCATCTACCACTAGATCCACCAACAATATGGTTAGCCCTCTATCCATATCTTACGTTGGTCTTTCCCCGATCAGAGTGGACTGATGAACACCCTCACTTACTAATCGACTACCTTCTTGGAGTGACACCCCATACCATCGTTCTTTTCTCTCAATAGCTGAACCACCATCCCAATAGCTAGAGATATGGATAGTACAATCACATATAAGTTGCCCCTGTGACCTAATGTGGTAGGCTAGTAATTACCCTATCTTGGTAGGTTCCGTTATAAGTTGCAATCCGTACCTTACTTGGTTCTTAGACATGTTTTATCTTAAATTTGATTTATAAGTTCTTTAGGAAATAAAGAGGATATTTAATAACCACATAAAAATATTCTAAACTCTCTATTATAAAGGTAATATAAATTTTTGAAGGAACATCTAATTAATTTGAAATAACATCCATTAAAAGATAAACTTTTGAAAGAACATTTAAGAAATAAAACCATTTACCTTTTCCTATAGTTCTTTTTTTCCCAAGTAATACAACCATGCACTAATACTTCCTATATCTTAATTCAATAACTCTTTATAAAGAAATCGTATTTAAGAAATGGATAATTTTTCCTAAATAAAACTCATATAAACACATAATCATAGGTCCCCTAGATAGTGATTGAAAGAAAACTATTAAATTAAATTTTACACTTACATATTTCATGTTAAAGGAAACTTTTGAGGTAACATCATAACTTATGAGTCCAAACATAAAACATAAGTTTACTATAAGACAAGAACCCAAATATAAAATAGCTATAGAAATCCCTACATACATAGATCCTTTATGTTCGAATATCCTTCTAAATACCTATTTTTAAACCATTGCAGCAATTAGAAATGTGACACACCAACGAATCAATGAAAAAGGTTCTTGGATTTCTATGTAAATGATTTGCTTCTCATTTTGATTCTTACATAGACCAAACCAGCATGTTTAAGAGTTAAAAAAAACATTCGTTCTCAAGCACCCACGACACTATGCACACGCTAATCAAGGCACTCTAACATGTTTGGAAGATAATAGAGAAAAACTTATCTTCACTTAAACTTCCAGGCTGTGGCTAAAATATTTGTTAAGCAAAGGTAAAGCATATATATTCTTATAAAAATCTTCAGGTAAGATACACCTACGCTATGACATTCGGCTAAAAAAACGCAAATAAAGTTGGTGATTCCATAATCAACTAAACAATGATAACATAATGCAAGGCTAAGTGATAACTAAAATAGAAATTATCTATATATATATATATATATATATTTGATTTACCATAAACAAATTTGGGTGTTCCTTGAAAATATAAAATACATATCCAAAAGCCCAAAACTTAATATGATTTTTTGGCAGCTAAAATATTCTTTAGAAATCAATCATTATCACACCTTTTTTAAAATTACATTCATGTTAATAATCCTATTATAAGGCAGTTTAAAGTTACGCCACTTGGAAAGGAAAGACCTCCTCTCTCCTACGAGTATAGATGCGTCAACAACGTGGCTAGAACGCTGGTCACATAGCCTGATACTTAGCATCCACCCACCCGGAATAAAGAATTGGAAGGTATGTGCATAAGGAATCAGATTGACCCATTAAGAAAAAGAAAAATAAAATTTACATGCAAAAAATATGTAAACATGCATTGTTGACCTTCACAATAAACACATACCATCACTTGAAAATTCATAGTATCTGTCTATTACATTGACACAGAGACACAACTATATATATTTTTTAAATTTACTTAATATTCCTTGGTATGGCTACTACAAAGCTACCATTTAACAGACCAAAGCATCTTGTTTATATACTGTATTGTCCTTGTGAATTTTAATATAGGAATTTTCTATATAGAGTATCTCTTTCCAAACACTACGTGATTTTCCTAAGAATCAATTTTACTTAAATAAATTGAAAAGAACATTGTAGCAGTTTTTTTTTTTAAAAACATCCTCAACAGATAGCATAGTGATGAAATTATGACCTCCATGCTGTGGTGTCTCGAAGAATGGTGAAGTCCAAAAGCTACAAAGTTCTACCAGTTGCTCCGAACAGTAAGAATAACATATCCTCCTTCTACAGGTTTCACTGTCTTATAGATGAATTCTTGTAACGGGTGTGTGACACATCTCTAACTCATATGCCAAGTACTTCCTCTTAACCTTAGCCATGTGGAGCATATCCCCAACACCCGTGTGGAGAGCATAGTAATGGTATTTTATTTATTTTATTATTTAATAATATCATTCGACATTATTAATCGGCATGTTTCTTTCTTTCTTAACCATAGTTTATCACATATTTTCCTTATATAATAGTTTAGGTTTGTTGTATAGGATCGTGCCTTGCTTGTTTCTAATGTATGCACTACCTAAGTGTTTTTACATACATTATGCCATTAATTCCCTTTAAATATTATTATTATTATTATTATTATTATTATTATTATTATTATTATTTATATATTTTTTATTTATATATATTTTTTTATATTTTGTTATTATTTCATTATTATATTTCCTTCCAAATTCCTATATACATATTTATACTTATTATGATTATTTTTTTATATTTTTGAGCAATGTCAAACAAAACAACTATCATGCAGGCAATGCAAAGGTAATTCACACAATATGCAATTATACAAGTGCAATGGATGCATCAACAAACAGGATGATATTTCTGTGCAATTCCTATGGAGGGCTTCCATGTACCCTCGGGCCAAGGTGCACGAGGCATGACATCATATCCCACTCACCTGACGCTTTCCAATTCTCTCTCCGCCAGGGGTGGGTGTCTTCTACCGCTTCTACAAATTCACCTGCACCTGCACCATAAAACTCATCGCAGTATCAAATTCTTCAAAACAAATTGGTGGTAAATAGCAAGGTTGTTACATACTTCCCCCCTAAGAATTAACATAGTCCTTGTGTTAGCTAGGATTATAAATGCATATTCCATTATTTTCAATATAAAGGCATATAACAATCATCTGATCATATGTATAACAAAATTTTACATACTAGTCGCATCAGCATATCAAAACAAAATATCATGTCATATACAAGTATAGTAATTGTCTTTTTGCTTTTTCAATTCTCAAATAAATAAGGAAATTTATTTCTCATGATAACAACATCCTCCCAAGTGGCGTTCTTCTCAGAGTAATGGACCCACTGGACCCTGCACTGTTCCACAGTCCTTTTTCTATGGATTTTTTAAAAGTTCGGTGCTAGTGCGAGCTGGTAGGCAACAAGGCTGATTTTGGCAACAATGTCAAAAGGACCGACAAACCTTGGGCTCAATTTGGTGGATTTTATGGAAATTTTGGTTGGTTTGACTCTGAGGAAGACTTTTTCACCAATAGTAAATTCTCGGGGTGTCCTCTTAAGGTCAACATAACTCTTTTGATGATCAGCAACTTCACAAAGTCATTGACGAATCTCTTAAAGCTGATTTTCCATCTATTTTATAGCTTCAGGACCGATAATTTCTTGATCATACAAATTATCCCATGTTAATGGTGTCTTGCACCTTCGCCCATATAGGGCCTCAAAAGGGGCAAGGCCCAACGTGGTATGATAGCTGTTATTATAAGAAAATTCCACCAAATGAAGATAATCTTCCCAATTGCTCTGGTGGTCTATACAATACATGTGTAGCATATCTTCAAGCACTTGATTGACCCGCTTGGTCTGTCCATAAATATCTAGATGATAAGAAATTCTAATGTTGATCCTAGTTCCCCAAGCTCAGTGCAAAGCTTACCAAAACTCAAAAGTAAATCGTGAGTCCCTATCTGAAATGATTACTTCAAGAAATCCATGCAATCTCACTATTTCCCATACAAATTTCTATGCTATAGCAGAAGCATCATCACACACACTACCTGGTATAAATGTGCCACTTTGGTTAGCTTATCCACAAATACGAATATTGCATCATGCTAAAATTAGGTTTTAGGAAGACCCACGATGAAATCCGTAGATATTACTTGCCACTTGTGTTCTGATTCTTCAAACAGATGTAATTCTCCACTAGGATGTTTATGTTCTACCTTGACCTTATGATATTTGAGGCATTTTGCAACATATGGTACTATATATTTCTTCATTCCAGACTAGAAATAGTCTTTCTTCAAGTTTTCCCTCATTTTGACTACCCCTGGATATGCAAAGTAAGGATCATAATGAGCTTCTTGTAAAATAGTTCTTTTAAGCCCTTCATTGTTGAGTACCACTATTTTATCTCAAAAATATACCATATTTTTCTTAACACTATAATCTCTATACCGATTTGGTTCTTGCTCAACCTTGTTACGATATAGTTTGCATAACTCATCATCCTTCTGCATTTTTATGATTTGTTCCTTCAGCCCATACTGACATGTCGTGAGAGCAGTTATATTTTTTCTTCTACTGAGCACATCTGCCAGCTTATTTTATTTTCCCTTGATATATTCAATACCAAAATCATATTCAACCAAAAATTTCATCCATTTGTGTTGTCAGACATTTAGCAATGGCTGAGTAAAGATATATCTCAAACTCTAGTGATCAGTCTTAAGCTCAAAGGGCTTTCCTAGTAGATAGTGCCTCCAAATTTTAAGGGCATGAACCACTACTGCCAGTTCCAAATCATGTGTAGCATAGTTTATTTCATGTTTCTTGCGTTTTCTAGACTTGTATACTACCACAACTTCATCTTGCATCAACACACCCTCTAACCCTTCCAATGAGGCATCAGTGCAAACTATAAATAGTTTGTTTAGATCAGTTATTTTTAGTATTGGTGTAGTTGTCAATTTTTCCTTAAGGGTTTTGAAGGCCTCCTCACACTGAGCAGTCCATATAAATGATTTTCCTTTCCTTTGCAGGTTGGTAATGGAAAATGCAATTTTTTAAAATCCCTTAACAAACCATCAATAGTAACCAGACATTCCCATAAAACTTCTTACTTTTGACAAATTAGTTGGTGTTGGCCAACCTATTATGGCCTTAATATTCTTGGAATCTTCAACTATTCCTTCAGTCGATACAATATGTTCCAAGTACTCCAATTGTGGTGTATAGAATTCATATTTGGATAACTTTCCATATAATTGGGTTTTCCTGAGAACTTCTAGTACTATCCTCATGTGTTCATCATGTTCCTCTCTACTTCAGGAGTAAATCAATATATCATCTAAAAATATAATCACAAACTGGTCTAACTATTCTCAAAACACATTGTTCATCAGGTTCATGAATGTATATGGTGTATTAGTTAATCCAAATGGTAATATTGTGAACTCATAATGACCATGTTGAGTTCAAAATGTAATCTTATAATTATCTTCTTATCAAATCCTCAATTGATGGTATCTTGATCGAAGTTCAATCTTAGAAAAAAGTATAGCTCCTCTTAGCTGATCAAAAAGATCATCAATTCTGGGCAAGGGATACTTATTCTTGATATTCATCTTACTAAGCATCCTATAATCGATGCATAATCTCAGAGAACCATCTTTTGTCTTGATAAATAAGACTGATGCTCCCCATGGTGACAAATTAGGTTTGATGTTCGCTTTTTCTAGTACATCCTGAAGTTGAATTTTAAGTTCTTTAAACTCAAGAGGTGTCATACAATAAGGGGTTCGGACTACTAGAGTTGTTCCTGGAATAAGCTCAATTGAAAAATCAAATTCCCTTTCTAGAGATAGTCCAGGCAAGTCTTCAAGGAAGACATCCCTAAATTCACCTAAAACTGGATATTGTTGGAATAACGCTGAACTTGATTCAATTTCCTCCTTTTTTCTCATTTTAACCACATACAATTTACATCCTTTTCTCCAAGCTTTCTTGACTTGTATGGTGGTCATTAAATGGGGCTCGAGAGATGTTTTATTGCAGTGGATATGAATTTACCGATTAGTGTTATTCGTATAATCCAACCACATTTTCTCAAAGTTCAATAATGCCTTATGAGCTTTTAACCAATTTACTCCTAAGACTATGTCAAATGCATGCAAAGGTGCCACATACAGGTGCCAGTTGATTTTTCCTTGAGGTATCTCTATTTACAGGTTAAATAGACACTAGTCAACTAAATGAGTTTATCCTGAGCCATACTCGACATACCACCCTCTTGCCATAATCCTAGATTTAACAGGTATCTCCTTCAAAATACTATTTGAAACGAAACTATTTGTAGCACCACTATCAATTAAAATTTGTACATCTCTTTTGCCCAATTTTCCTTTAATTAAAAATGGAATAGTTTGTCCCACAAGTTTAGGATTACCTGTAGCAACAAAAATTATGTGTGGTGCTTCCTCAGTGGGATTCCTATGATCTACTCTATTTGGGCATTGTCTAACGAAATGATCTAGTGACATGCATGCATAGCATGCATTTGGTCCATCATTCTTTTGTTTACCACCATCCTTATTCTGATTGCCATTTTTACCCTGTTCTCTACTAATATTTTTCTTTTCTTGATTATACCTTCGGTCTGACTGCCCTTTGTATCCCTAGTTTCTACTCTTGTTCCTGTTGTCATTTATGTTGTGACCCCTATCTTTGTACTTCCTATTCTGATCCATACCTTGATTCTATTTAGGATACCTTCTTTTCTTTGAGTTATCTCTTTCCTGCTGGTAAAAAGCCTTTACCTCTTTTTGGCTTGACTCCTCATATCGAGCAGCATCATAAGAAACTAACAGTGCTTGGGAAACTTTTCTACCCATCGGTTGACTATACTTAGGATGTAGTCCCATAACAAACTTATGTGCTTTAAAATTATCTTGAACATCAAATTCTATGGCATAGTTGAGTAGCTACACAAATCTCTGGTAATACTCAATTACCGTCATGTTGCCTTGTCGTAGATTGGTGAACTCTCCATGTTTTTCAATATAGAATTGTTTAGTAAGAAAGCGGTTTTTGAATTCTCTCACGAATTCTTCCCAAGGTATGTCTGATGCTTCCTTCTTATATGTGGTCCACCAATCCCTTGTAGCACATTCCAAATGTGCTACTATCCAATTAGTTTTTGATTAAGAGCAAAGAGGCTGAATTGCAAAATACCCTTCGACTTCACTCAACCAATTAATGGTTGTCTTGCCATCTCCACTTCCATAAAATTTAGAGATATCTAATTTCTTTATCTCTTTTTGCAATTCCTCACCCACCTTCCTTCTCGAGGAACCTTCCAAAAATTCACTTATATTTCTAGTTGCCTTCTTCTGGGTTAAGTTTTCAATAACCTTCTACTATTGAGTGATCAGTTCTTGTTGCTAGGCCATTTGTGCCCGTTGTTGATCCAAATGCTCACTCATTTGAGTTTTCTATATTTCCATTTGCTCACGTTGTTGGTTTAGCTGATCTTGCATGAGCTACATCATGTGAGCCATGTTTTCATCACTCTAGGTGACTCTCACAGTTGTAGGCTATTTTTCTTTTCTTACCACCTGTCATGGTATCTCAGCAACTTGCACCCGTTCAGACTCCTTTATAAGTCATCTTGGTCCCTTTCTTGGAACATTTGCAATCTCCTCTTGCATATTTACACTATTCCTCTATGAGGTACTTGCCATGGCTGGCATCAAAGAATTTTTTTTAGAATAGCTATGCTAGCCAGGGTTTTGCAAACCTAGGCTCTGATACCAATTGTCACAACCCAAAAATCACACACAAAATTTTTCATTAAACTATTTGCTTTTTAACCCAACTCAATGTTAGCCAAGGCATAATTAATCCACACTTCAAGACTAAATACCACTGTAGTTGGTGTCTTAAGTGTTTGGGACTGGCCAACTTCTTGCAAGAGCTCACTTTTTAAGATCTTAACTCCTTTCTCGAGTTTTCCTAGATCCTTGCATGGGGGTTGTCCTTTTAGGGCCCATACACCTAAAAATATGGACATTGTAATCCCCTATCTAAAGCACAAGGATTATCAACCCTTGACCATAGTGGTCCCCTGACCCATTTTCTTTGGAGCCAGCATTATTATGTCAGTGCTATTCATTGACACTTTGCTAAGGTTTGACTAGAGTCCACCATCACATGGCTTATGGACTAGGTACCCAATATCCATTTTCGGTCTACGGTAATGCTACCCATACCATCTACCGCTGGATCCACCAACAATATGGTTAACCCTCTATCCATATCTTACATTGGTCTTTCCCCGATCAGAGTGGACTGATGAACACCCTCACTTACTAACAGACTACCTTCTTGGAGCGACGTCCCATACCATCACTCTTTTCTCTCAATAGTTGGACCACCATCCCAACATCTAGAGATACAGATATTACAGTCACACATAAGTCACCCCTACGATCTAATGTGGTAGGATGGTAATTACCCTAGCTTCCGTTATAAGTTATAATTTGTACCTTACTTGGTTCTCGAACATGTTTTCTTTTAAATTTGATTTATAAGTTCTTTAGTAAATAAAGAGGATATTTAATAACCACATAAAAATATTCTACACTCTCTATTATAAAGGTAATATAAATTTTTGAAGGAACATCTAATCAATTTGAAAGAACATCCATTAAAAGATAAAATTTTGAAAGAACATTTAAGAAATAAAACCATTTACCTTTTCCTATAGTTCTTTTTTTCCCAAGTAATACAACCATGCAATAATACTTCCTATATCTTAATTCAATAACTCTTTATAAAGAAATCATATTTAAGCATGGATAATTTTTCCTAAATAAAAATCATATAAACACATAATCACAGGTCCACTAGATAGCGATTGAAATAAAACTATTAAATTAAATTTCACACTTACATCTTTCATGTTAAAGGAAACTTTCAAGGTAACATCATAACTTATTAGTCCAAACATAAAACATAAGCTTACTATAAGACAAGAACCCAAATATAAAATAGCTACAAAAATCCCTACATATATAGATTCTTTATGTTCAAATGTCCTTCTACAAACCTATTTTTAAACCATTGCAAAAATTAGAAACGTGACACACCAACAAATCTATGAAAAAGGTTCTTGGCATTCTATGTAAAGGATTTGCTTCTCATTCTAATTCTTATGCAGACCAAACTAGCATGTTTAAGAGTTAAATAAATAATTCATTCTCAAGAACCCAAGACACTATGCACACGCTAATCAAAGCACTCTAACATGTTTGGAAGATAATAGAGCAAAAATTCTCTTCACTTAAACTTCCAGGATACACCTAGGTGTTGTAGGTGAATTGGAGAGGAGAGGGCAATCCTCCAAAGGAGGTCCCAGGTTCAAATCTCCACCCTACCAAAAAGTTGAATTGGGTACCCAAAATCTAATTGATAATGTTGGTGTGGGCAGGGTTGGGTGCGACTCCCAGGTGACTTTGACAGTGTAGAACCCCATGTTCATGGTCTCTCAGACCAAGGTGGCCCCGCAAGGGGTTTTTCGTTTAAAAAAAAAAAAAAAACTTCCAGGCTGCAGCTAAACTCTCTATTAAGAAAAGGTAAAGCATATATATTCTTATAAAAATCTTTAGGTAAGCTACCCCTACGCTATGGCATTCAGCTAAAAAGACACAAAATAAGTTGGTGATTCCATAATCAACTAAATAGTGAATGCAATTCTGGGTGATAACAAAAAAAAAAATTATATATATATTTGATTTACCATAAACAAATTCAGGTGTTCCTTGAAAAGATAAAATACATATCCAAAAGCCCAAAACTTAATACGCTTTTCTGGCAGCTAAAATATTCTTTAGAAATATCAATCATTCTCACACGTTTTTTAAAATTACATTGACGCTAATCATCTGATTATAAGGTAGTTTAAAGTTACGACACTTGGAAATGAAAGACCTCCTCTCTCCTATGAGTATAGATGCATAAACAACGCAGCTAGAACGCTGGTCACATAGCCTGATACTTGCTTAACATCCGCCCACCCGAAATAGAGAATTGGAAGGTATGTGCATAAGGAATCAACTTGGACCATTAAGAAAAATAAAAATAAAATCTACATGCAAACAATAAGCAAACATGCATCATTGGCCTTCACAACAAACACATACCATCACTTGAAAATTCACAGTGCCTGTCTATTACGTTGACGCAGAAACGCAACTATATTTTTTTTAAATTTACATAATCTTCCTTGGTATGGCTACTACAAAGCTACCATTTAACATACCAAAGCATCTTGTTTATATACTATATTGTCCTTGTGAATTTTAATATAGGAATTTACTATATAGATTATCTCTTTCCAAACACTACGTGATTTTCCTAAGAATCAATTTTACTTAAATAAACTGAAAAGAACATTGTAGCAGTATTTTTTTTTTAAAAACATCCTCAACAGATAGCATAGTGATGAAATTATGACCTCCATGCTGTGGTGTCTCGAAGAATGGTGAATTCCAAAAGCTACAAAGTTCTACTAGTTGCTCTAAACAATAACAATAACATATCCTCCTTCTACAAGTTTCACTGTCTTATAGATGAATTCCCGTAATGGGTGTGTGACACATATCTAACTCATATGCCAGGTACTTCCTATTTAACCTTAGCCATGTGGAGCATATCCCCAAAACCCATGTCAAGAGCACAGTAATGGTATTTTATTTATTTTATTATCTAATAATATCATTCAGCATTATTAATTGGCATGTTTCTTTCTATCTTAACCATAGTTTATCACATACTTTCCTTATATAATAGTTTAGGTTTGTTGTATAGGATTACTTTTGTGTTCCTTGCTTGTTTCTAATGTATGCACTACCTAAGTGTTTTTACATACATTATGCCATTAATTCCCTTTAAAAATTATTATTATTATTATTATTATTTATATATTTTTTATTTATATTTTATTTATATTTTGTTATTATCTCATTATTATATTTCCTTTCAAATTCCTATATATATATTATTATTTTTTTATATTTTGGAGCAATGTGAAACAAAACAACTATCATGCATGCAATGCAAAGGCAAATCACACAATATGCAATTAGACAAGTGCAATGGATGCATCAGCAAACAGGATGATATTTTTGTGCAATTCCTATGGAGGTCTTCCATGTACCCTCGATCCAAGGTGCACAAAGCACGACATCATATCCCACTCACCTGACACTTTCCAATACTCTCTCCTCCAGGGGTGGGTGTCTTCTATTGTTTCTGCATATTCACCTGCACCTGCATCACAAAACTCATCGCAGTATCAAATTATTCAAAATAAAATGGTGGTAAATAGTGGGGTTGTTACATTAAGGGATGTTATTAATATCTTATAGGATTCTAGAAGAGCCCTCACTATTACTGAAATTAGAATAGTATCTTCTACTTTTTCTCCTAAAGAATTCATATTTGACTTCAGTTTTGCCACTCTACAGAGGAATAGTTTTACTGATTCGCCTGACTTCATATGGAGTGTATGAAATTGTGTTTGAAGGTTTAGAATAGTCAATTTATTCTTGCCTTCAAAAATGGTACAAAGTGCATCCCATGCATCTTTACCATTTTTAGTGATATAGGATGTACACCCACTGAGGATTCACAATAGGCGAAGACAAGAAATATGCAGGAGGTAGAGACAAGAAATGTAAAAGAAGACATGCCTAATGCATTGAATTCAAAATATATTTATAATAATTTACAAGCTTGAATGGATAAGTATACAAGTTGTTCTCAAAAGATTATCCATCCAATATAGAAACTATGAAAATATAGCAACTATGAAAGATAAGATAATTACAAGGAATTATAGAAATGATCTCTATGTATATTATTCCCTATCATTCCTCCCCATCGTAAGAGCATTGGGTTCCAATGCGGTCAAAAGGAAAGGAAAATCTCGAACCATATGGGTATGAGATATCCATCGGGCCTGATGTGGAAGTTGTCCTCACTTGGATACAAGGTATGAAGTAGAAGAGACTTGGCGAGTACGACATGTCCTGGTGTCGAAGAGATGATCATGCTCCAATGGAAAATGGAAGTCAAGTACAATGTCAACAAGATGACTGGTAACAGGTTATGTCTCCAATGTAGAATCATGTTATGGTCAGATCAGGTCAACATTGATGACATCATGGATCCCCAAGTGTGTTGGAATATCAAGCCAAAAAGTATTCTCAGACACCTATTGGATAATAGTGTATGGTCCAAAGCGGATGGGTTTGATCTTGCTATGTTCTCGGGACTGGAACCTGTGATGATCAAGGTGCAACCAAACTCTATCTCCCACCTGGAAATGATGTGGAACATGATGCTTGTCCATGGCCTTCTTCTTCTATTGCTTGAGTTTTTTGCAAAATAGAAATAATGTTAGAGTGAAGTTGTTGCAGATGGTGGATGAAGGAGTGAGCTTTATCTTGCTCTTTTTGCATATGGGTTGTGACAGGGAATGGAAGGGATAAAGGTAACTCATAAGGTGCTAAGGTTTGAAAACCTAGACACACTTCAAAAGGAGAGTGACCTATAGAAGAGTGAACAACCCGATTATATGCATGCTCAATGTGGGGAAGACTCAAATCCCATTTGGTTGGTGAAGAATGGTGAAAAATACGAAGACTCTGGACAAGGGTGTGGTTGACCACTTCAGTTTGACCATCCGACTGGGGGTGGAAGGTAGTGGAAAAATTAAGAGACACCCCTAGAATTTTCCACAAGGAATGCTAAAAAATGGCAAAAAATATAGAATCACAATCAAACATAATGCTAGTGGGTAGACCAAAAGAATGCCAAATAGTATCAAAGAAAAGTTGGGCTAAGTGGGTAGTAGAACTGGACTTTTGACAAGGGATGAACTTAGCCATTTTACTGAAGTGATCTACAACAACAAAGACACAATCATGGTGGCAGACGGTCATTGGAAACCCACTGAAAATATCCATAGAAATACTTTCCCATGGGTGGGAAGCAATAGGCAAAGGCATGTTGAGGCCTAGCTTCCTATTAGCTGGTTTGGATCTGCAACAAGTTGCACACTGTCACAAATATCTCAAAACATCATGCGTTGCATATGTGGCCAATAGAAGAATCATTGCAAGTGATGGAGAGTTTTCTGTTTGCCAAAATGTCCACCATAAAGAGTAGAATGTGCCTCCTTAATAAGGGATTGCCTAGACTCAAGTGGTACACAAAGTTTGTCCAAGTGATAAAGTAATCCTTCCTTAATATGGTAATATTGGAAAGGGGCCAAATTGGATGAGGAAGGATGTTGCAAATGCTGAAAGACTTGGGCAAAATTAGGATCATTTGGGTATAATGAAGGCCAAGACTGAAATCCCAAATGTGAAGTAGTAACAATGGTCAAGGCATGGGCAGAAGGAGGATGACTTAGATAATCAGCCACAGAATTATGACTACCCTTTTTGTATTTGATAACAAGGTGGAACTACTGAAGGTAAGAAGCCCATTTCATGTGGTGAGCTTCTTGGATTTTGTTCTGAGACTGGAGGAACTGCAAAGGCAAATGGTCTGTATGGACAATGGTTTCTTTGCCTAAAATATAATGACACCAATATTTTATAGCTTGGACTAAGGCATAAAGCTCTTTATCATAGGTCGAATAATTCTGTTTTACAATGGAGAAGGATTCAAATGATAAGCAACATGATGACCATTTTGCTTTAGGACAGCACCAATGGCAAATTGAGAGGCATCAGTTTCTATCTCAAAGGGTTGTCTAAGGTCAGGAATAGCCAAGACAGGGGCTGAACAAAGCTTATATTTGAGGATGGAAAATGCATTGGAATGAGTAGGAGTCCAAGAGAAAACATATTTTGCCTTAGTCAAATTATGCAAAGGATTGGCAATGGTGGAATAGCCTGGAATAAACTTACGGTAGAAGTTGGCTAGGCCAAGGAAACTCCGTAACTCAGTGGGATTGGTAGGAGTAGGCCAATGGAGAAGGACTTCAACTTTGCTTGGATCCACCTTGATACCTTGCTCATTGATGATAAAGCCAAGGTATGAAATAGAAGTTTACCCAAAAGAACACTTAGGAAAATTGGCATATAATTGATTATTTTGAAGAATAGAAAGAACATGATCAAGATGTTGCAAATGGGCCTCCCATGTTGGTGAAAAAATGAGGATATCATCAAGATAGATGATGACATATCTATCTAAACAATCTCTGAAAACCTCATTCATAAGCCTCATAAAAGTTGTTGGAGCATTGGTGAGGCCAAAAGGCATGACAAGCCACTCAAAAAGACCCAAATTTGTTTTGAAAGTTGTCTTCCATGTATCTTCAGCTTGGATTCAAACTTGATGATATCCACTTCGGAGATCTATCTTAGTGAAAAAATTTGCTCCCTGAAGTTGGTCTAAGAGATCATCTATACGAGGGAGTGGATATCTATTTTTAATTGTGATTTTATTAAGTGCTCTAAAATCAATGCAAATACGCCAAGTGCCATATTTTTTTAGAACAAGAAGAATAGGAGATGCACATGGTGAAACACTTGGTTTTATGAATCCTTTGTCTAACAGGTCTTGAATTTGCTTCTTTATTTCTTCATATTGTATGAGTGACTGCCTGTACATTGGAGCATTAGGAAGTGGTGCAGCTGGAATAATATCAATTGAATGATTAATTGCTCTTTCTGGAGGCAATGTAGTAGGCTCTTGAAATACTTTATGATACTTGTGCAAGATTTTATCAATTGCTTGTGGTCTGTTAGAATGTTGTGCTAAAAATTGTTGATGTTGTGGATGAATGAAAATTAGGGCAAGTGCCTGTGCATGATTAGCTGCTTTTCTTGCTTGTCTACAACTTAGCAATAGATTATTTGAATGCTTGGTATTATCTTGAAGTGCTTCAATTAAATAATGCTTATTATCTTGCTTCAATGTGTATGTGTTTTTGAAAGCATCATATGTAGCTCTCCTATCATATTGATAGGGTTTACCAAGAAAAATACCACAACAATCCATAGGGGTCACATCACAAGTGACCTTATCTTGAAACTTGGGACCAAAAGCAAATGCAAGAGTGCATGTGTGTATGATCTGCGAAGATGTCTTGCTATCCTTCCATCCAAGAGAGTAAGGATGAGGATGGGGAGCAGTGGGGAGCTTCAACTTATCGATAATGGACTACACTATCAAGTTATTTTGTGAGCCATTGTCGATGATACAATCGAGTCATGCCGGAGGTGAGCACATATGACAAAAATATGGTCACGGGCTCTATCAGTAGAACTATGGTGCATTACAAGATTGATTTTACCTTTCAACTCATCATAGACCTTCTCTTCACTAGTAGTCTTGATGGGGTTAGTGTTTGTTCCCTCATCAGACTGTACAATCAATGCCTTCTTCTTCTGTAATTGTCTACATTCAGATTTAAGGTGGCCTTTCCTTTTACAATAATTACAGAACTTTTGAGACTTAGCATTAGAATAAGATGAAGAAGGAGAAGAAGAAGCATGAAAGGTATGCTTAGAAGAAAAGGATTGAGAAGGAGGGGGAGTAGGAGAAGAATAATAAGGGGGAAGACTTGGAGAGCTCCTTGGTGCTTGTTGCTGAGAACAAGGCACCGACTTCGAACCTCCTAAAGAGAAGTGATTCCCCTTGTGTTGTGCTCCAATTTTCTCCTCCATGAGCTGAGCCTGATTAAAAACATCATCCAAAGTTGTACATGGAGTGTACTTAATTTCCCTATAAAAGTGTGCGAGAAGACCACTTTTAAATTTGGCAATGAGGGAAATAGTGGGATCCAAAACGTGGAGCAAGACGCGTAATCGGTTGAATTGATGGATATAATCCTGGATTGGCTGATTTTTACTTTGACGAAGGTGAAGCCAATGGTTAAGGAGATCATTGTCATAATTGGACGGATATAATGTGGCCTTCAAGGCTGAAACCAAGCCATCCCAAGAGGTGATGGGGTTTTGTGTTCCTAGGCATTCGGTTATGAGAACCTTGGCCATGCCAGAAAGCTTAAGCTTGGTGAATGGAACTTTCTCATCGTCTGAGGTTTGGGTGAATTTAAACCATGTCTCCATATTTAAAATCCATGAATTCAAAATATCGAGATCCCTAGAGCCTTCATAGATCTTGACCTCACATTTCGGGTGATGACTATGAGGGGAAGGGGTAGGAGCATTCAATTGGAGGTCTCTAATGGTGTCAGCCAAGGTATTGACTAAAGTGGTGACCTCGGCTAATTTTTCTGTGACATTGGCAGCCATTGCTTTGGGTGGAGCCAGGAAAAAGATTCCTATCCAATTGAAAATGACAAAACTTTGTGACTTTTTTTTTCTTTCTTTTTTCTTTTTCTTTTTTTAACAATGCCAAACTTTATTTTTTTTTTTATACAATGCCAAACTTTTTTTTTTTATACAATCCCAAACTTTTTTTTTTGTAATATAATGCCAAAATTTTTGTACAAATCTTTAAAAAAAATACAAAAATATGCCCAATATATTTTGATATGCCCAAAAAAATAATTTTTTTATTTAATATTTATCTTTGAACGGGCTTAGTGGGCAAGACAAGATGACACACAGCAAGAGGAGCATTAGGCAATACTGGGCAATGCACAACAAGAGGAGCATTGGAAAATATTGGGTGATGCACAGCAATGGGAGAGGCGGTAGGTGGTACGAATATCAAAACCTTGACAGTGACAGAACCCGGTTGTGCTAGGGTGGAGGGGTGGCGGGGATAGACAGTTGGGAAGCAGTGGAGGGAGAGGCAGCCTGCATGGGCTAGTTGTTATATGGAGGGAGGGAAGGCGATTATAAGGAAAAAAACATATGCCACAAAGTAGATGTGGGAATCATGTCCCAAATTATTATTGTTATTATTATTTTTTAATAAAAGGTTTTTCGACGTCAAAATATAAAATTAAAATTAAACTATAGAAAATAAAATTAATATATCGTCGAAATGTCAGAGGGAATATTCAAACATCATCGAGGAGGTGTGTAGAAAGCAGTCGAAGGTGTGAAGGACGTCGTGATCACTGGGAAAAAAGTGGACGATAAAGAGTAGCAAAATATTATCAAAGCCAATGGTCAAAATAGCAACGGCTGTGGAAATAGTCATCATGAGCTGCTGGGAATACCGAGAAAGCATCCGATCGCATAAAGGATACCGCCAGAGGGGAAATTTGAGTTAAATGGAGAGAAAAGTGGTGGGGAGGGAGGGTGATGTCAAGGAGTAAAATAGCCAAGAATCATCGCAAATGGGGCAGTGTCATATGCAGAGACGGGATACTGGTGATGCTATGGTGAAGTGGTGAGGAGTATAAAAATAAAAATGGGTTGGCTCTAATCCAGTGATATAGGACGTACACCCACTGAGGATTCACAATAGGCAAAGACAAGAAATTTATAGGAGGTAGATACAAGAAATGTATGGGAAGACCTGCCTAATGCTTTGATTTCAAAATATATTTATAATCATTTACAAGCTTGAACATATAAGTATACAAGTTGTCCTCAAAAGCTTATCCATCCAATATAGAAACTATGAAAATATAGCAACTATGAAATATAAGATAATTACAAGGAATTATAGAAATGATCTCTACATATATTATTCCCTGTCATTTAGCTTCACTTATGTGAGGCTGGATCTCATCAGTAATAGCTAGGAAAATCAACATGAGAAGATGATTGTTCTTTTTATCCCATGCTTTCTGATCTGCTCCTATTGATGTGGATCTTGTTTCAGTGCCATCCACTAAATCCCACATTTCCTCTACAGTAAGGATGGCTTTAATCTTAGTTTTCCATATTGAATAGTTAGGACCTTTAAGTAATTGTGTATCATTTAGGTATTTGTTGATAGTTTTCATGATGAAGGTTCTAAAATTTGCATTAAGATGATCTTTATTTCACTCTTAATTGGTATCTAATGACACTTGCCTAAAAACTTTCTTTGAAGAAAGATGATCAGTTTGAGGATATTTAAGCCAAACAAATAAGAAGTGAAAGAGAATTCACTCAAAAAGATATTTAATGGCACCTGCCTAAAAATCCTCCTAAAGAGGAATAATCAGTTTGAGGATATTTGAGCCAAACAAATAAGAGTGAATTTTAGGGTTTATATGGAGAGAATATCAATTTTTAAAATGGCTTATACTTGTGCAATGAATTACACAAATTATTGTGAAATTTTGGGGTTTTGAGTGCTCTTGATTTTTATGACTTATAATTGCAAAGAACAAGTAATTAAATGCAATAATCATTCAAAGAGTGCCCACAAAATTTTTATCACTTAGATGTCAAATGGAACCAAAAATGCACATAATTTGCCAATTTGTAATAAAGTTGTTGAGTAATATCAAAAATGCACCTTATTATCAACTTTTGCAATAAAATTTTGATTTGTGTTATGTAAAAAAATGATATTCAAAGTCTCCTCTTGTTTTTCAATTTCGCAAAGAGTGTGGCATAAAATAATTGCCTTTCATTTTTGTGTTTGCAAAATTAACAAGTTTTGATTTTTAAGTGTTCCTCACTTTGTGTTACAATTTTATAAAGAAATACAATTTCTTGTCTTCCCCCCTTTGATTTACAAAATTAACAAAGTAGAACTCCTTTCAAGTCAAATCGACACACGAACCACATTTGAAAGGCTTTCAAGAACTAGTTGACACACGAATTGGTTTGTATGGACTCAAGGTCTTCAATTTCTTCTCAATTTTGCAAAAAAAAATTGTGCAATTTCTTGTGTTACAATTTTGCAAGAAAAAATCAAATTTCTTTGATTTTGTTCCCCTTTGATTTTGCAAAATGAACAAGGTTTTGAGAAGATTTAGGACTCCCTTATTTTACAAAATAAATGGTGCTTTTCTTTGTTTTATATCCTTTTTTTTTTTAGAAAACAAAAGCTCTCATTGGATTGAATTTGCAAAAAAAATAATAAGTCCCCTTTTCTTTGATTTTAATTTGTAAAATTTAAATAAAATTTTAATTAAAATAATTTAATTTAATAATAATATATAATAGTATTTAAAAAAAATCAATTTAAATTTAAATTAAAATTGATTAAAAAAAAGAATTACTATTATATTTTAATTTTTTTTATTTATAATGTATTTTAAATTATTAAAAAATATATTAAAAAAGAAACTTTAATTTAAAAGAAAACAAAAAAAAATAAACACAAATAAAAATAAAAAAAACTGGCCTTGCTGCCAGTTGGGCTAAGCCTTCGACTTGGAAGCTAAAGCGCACGCAGTGTGCTTTATTCATTTACTCCCCGTGCAAAAGAAAAAAAATGTCTGGTACTTTAGTCCCACATTGTCCCTACGGGAAATGTTATGGAATTTAAAAGTGCGAAGTCACCCTTAGTCATTCGATTGCCTGCAGGCAGTCAAAGACTGTGTTTCTCCAGATAAAAAAACCAACTGTTGAATGCCATGTAAACGCACCCGATCTAACGTGTCCGCTTCGAAGTGATGCCACATGTCCAAAAATAGCTCAGCTGCCATGTCAACTTTTTGGCCAATCAGACTGCCATGTCAACACCTTGAATTTCATGCTTGCACCATGCATCTACCAGCTTAGCATCCAGTCAGTTGCTTTGATCCACGTGCCACCTCGATTTTAGTGCCATCAGATCTGAGGTCAAGGGAGCCACCTCAATTTTAGTGCTTGTAAGCTACTATCAAGGATCACGTTAGATGTCCTAGATTCTTGTGCCCTCAATATTCATGCTTGTCAGCTACTATCAGGAATCGTTACACGTTATGGTTTGGAGTTTAAGTCGGTATGGTTGTTAGTGCATCGTGACCGTATCGATGACTACATAGTGCTCGAGTTTGTAGGTGCTCTGTGGCTATTAGAGGTAAGTTGAGTGGTCCATGTTCGATGGTCAAGTCTATCCCGCCTAGTATGTTGTTAGTCCAAGATCAGGTGTCATTAGAGTTGTTTGTTTGGGCCATCATCCAGTGTCCAGTCTAACTGTCAGAGGTTGGTTGAGTGGTCCATGGTCAAGGTTCCAAGGTACACCTACTCAGTGTATGAGGGTTTCTATGCCCATGTCAGTGCAGGGCCCTCACTGTCTATGTCAGCATCAGCAACCTCCTGGCTATTAGAGGTGACAGTCTATGGGTCAACAAAGGGATGGTGTCGGTATAGATGTTAGAATAATTCAAAATCAAATTAAATTAAAAATAATTTAAATAAAATAAAATTTCCAAGCCCTTCAAGCCGTCTAGTGGACAAAGTGCCACCACCTTCACTCCAGATTTTGTGTCAGATCCACCTTGAGATCTATGCAGGGTCTAGTGATGCTACCTTGGGATGCGGGTCCTATCTAGGGGGCCCCATGTCTCAGGATTTAGGCCCCTAGTCCAACTGGAATAGGTTATTGCCCACATTGTCTAGATTCTCTTTAAGTGCTAAGCTTCACCAAAGCTCTAATACAAATGTTAGGTGAGAGCAAAGGTATAAAATCATTAGGTTTAATATTGATATGCAATGTTTATATAGTACAAACATTATTCTAGAAATAGCCTTTGGGATTAAAATAAAATAATATCCCCTAACTTGACGCTAACAACAACGCACTTCACAAATAAGTGCTAACTTACTAACAACTAACAACGTAGTCAAATTGACTATGACTACTAACCTACTAACCCCAAGATATTCCATAGTGAATATCTTGTAGGTAAATAGTAAAAGTAAATACCTAATGGTAAAAGTAACAAACTACTTTTTACCATGTGGTAAATTAAATCTACCTAGGAGAATCTACTAATTACCAAATGAGGTAATAATCATAGTTACTATAGCATAGTAACTCTAACAGGAGATTACAAAAAGATTCAAAGACAATGGAAAATAATTCTCCTAACTATGTGAGCTCCATGACTCAAGCTTAATATTAATTGCATTCTCACTACCAAATGATTCTGCACAATGGAAGGGTTTAAAAAAATCAATTGATCTAGTGATTAAAGGTCCAATATGGGTGGTGGAAATTAGAGAAAAAAATCTATTTGGATGGATACTTGGTGTCATAAAAAACCACAATATTGAAACCATGGATGAGATTACTTCAATACAAATATAGTGATAGGGTTTCAAATATTATAAACAAGGATTAGGAATGAATATACAAAAGGAAATAATATTTTTTTACAAGTATATTGAACATTGTTGCTAGAAGGTAGTTGAGCAAAAAGATAACAATAGTGATTTTTCTAAAGGGAACCAAGGATAAGCTGATTTGGGATTTGAATAGATTAGAGGAATACATAACAAGAAACATATATAATGTAAAGCACCAACAAAATAGGAATACTATAAGAATATGGAGAGATATTTGGGATAGCCTAAGCATTCTAAAAGTCAAAATGTTTGTATGGCTAGTAGGTCATAGGAAAATTTTATCCTAGGATAACCTAATGAAAAGGGATTTTCATGGCCCCTCATAATGTGTTTTATGTAAAAAAGAGGAGGAGAGTATAGACCATCTCTTGGGACACTATTCAATAGTTTGAGAACTATGGCAATAAATTCTTAATATACTTGGTAAATGCATGATAGTGAACAGCAAAATTGAATAATAGTTAAAGTTATGGTAGAGCACTTTTAAAAGTGATTCATTATAGATAATTTAGGATACATAGAAAGACACAATACTTTGGATTTGTGAATAGAAAGAAATAAAAGTATATTTAAAGGAAAGGAAATCAGTTTAAATGTAATGAAAAGGAATATTTTTTAGCCATAGTGTAGACACCCAAAATTAGTCATTTTTGCAAGCATATGATCTAATCTTCAAATCGATTCAACAAGACCCCTAATTTCAACAAAACCATCATCAATAATTAAAATGCATCCAAATCCCTCTAGAACACCCAATTTCCCATATAATCCATATAATTTCCTCTAAAATTCACCTTTAATTCTTCTAATTCCTTCCAATTCATTTAGAATCCCTCTATTTTCATCTAAATTCTTCTAATCTTCTTTATTTTCTCCTAATTCTTCTCTAATTTGCCTATTTTTTCCTATTTCCTCTAATCCATCTTAATTTCCCCTAATTCCTCCTAATCTCTTTTAATTCTTCTAATTTCCCCCTACTCCATTTAATTCTTCTAATACATTCTTAACCTCTCTAATTATTCTAATCCACCTTGAGTTCCTCATAACCTTCCCTTACCATATAACCCTCCAATTAAGACCTCTATCAAGCCCTCCATCAATTCCCTCATTAACCCGTAATACCATATTAAGCCTCCATCCAAATCCCTAGGAGATTTGCACTCTAATTTTAAAATCCTAATAAAATCCCTATGTCTCCCAAAATCTCCTTGGGATTCCCTTCATTCAATTCACCTTTTCTTTCATCCATTTCCCTCCATTTTGGATGAATTTAAAATTTCTCTTTAATTCTAAAGTCAACCTCCCTCATTAAGCCACTTGTCCTCCACACCTTCCACCTTGCACTTTTAATAATTTTTAATTCCACACACATCACCCAATGCACACATGTCCCCATGCCCCTCACATCCCCCTAGACCAATTTATGGTATTTTGGTGGGTGAGGATTCACTCCACCCAAAGCTATTAAATTTGGAGGGTGCACACTCCTCCAAGTGGAATCCCCCAGATTTGCATTGGCCCTTGCACCTCCCATATGGATGCAATGTCATACCCCTCCCCTCTTTTCAAATTCTATAAATCCCCCTCCATTTCCCTCATTTCATGAACACAAGCTTGACCATACCCAGATGTTGCAAAAATATTTTTAGGATTTATGCATGTTTTTTGTGAGTATAAATGCCTTAATGTGCTTTTTACCTTGTTTTTCCTTAAGTTTTGTTTTTGTTATTGCATCCTTTTTTTTGTAACAAGTATTACTAACTATTTGTGTGGATTTTATGTAGGCATTGGGAGCTTATACAATTAATCGATGGTAACTTAAGCCTACCCCTTTTTGATGTGTCCAAGGAAATAATGAGTTCCAACAGTTGTATTGTAAAATAAGATCCCACATTGGAAAAAATCCATTATTTGTAGCCCAAAGAGGCATTTTAGTGTCAAAATGTAATATTATTAAATTTCAATAAAATGTTATATTTCTTTGTATACAAAATGGTAATCATGATTTTCCCTATCCACATTCCTTTTTATGTTTATTTTTAAGAAAACTAACTTTGTTTCTTTTTGTGGTTGCAGTTTTGCATTTTATATTGGCAGCCTACTCATCAATAGGAAATATAGGTAGGTACATGTTTTTCAAATATCTGCCTAATTAATAAAACCTATGTTTGTGCACTCTAGACACGGCCAACATTGAAAGGCTAGAGGAAAGAAATTTCCTCCATGCCAATCTCTAGAGATGGCTATCTCCCTTACTAATCCTACATGGTTTAATACTAGAGTTGTAGGAAAAAATTTGGAAATAACAGAAAGAAATGAGATATATGGCCATAGGCCAAAAGATGTAGGATTGGGGATAGACTAGCAATAGTAATTCCAACCAAGTGTTATAACAACATAGAATAGACAAGAAGGCAAGAGAATCTACTTACAGTTCCCCAAAGACAACTTCCAAAATTGCATTCCAGTACTCACACTTACACCAACAATGCCCAAATCTAGGTGCAAAATTTGAACTTAACAGCAAATAGCAAACATGAATATAAAATAGAAATGCTTGAATGGAAAGAGATCACATAAAGAGCTTGTTTGCAAAATCAAAAGCCACAACTTCTTCTATTTACACAGAGAACTTGAATAGTTTTTCTTCATAATGTCTATCCTCCTTAGTTACATTAAAATGATTAGTATTTATAAAGGATCTTGCCTCTTTCATTAAATGCACATGAAGACAAAAATTTTACAGATCAGGAACCCAGGTGAGAAAATTCCTTCTTGGAAATCTTGAAAATCCATCTTTTTGGAATAGCAATCCAAATTTTAAGGAAAAATCTTCATGAAATCAGTACATTTGGGCATCGATGCATGGAAAACTACAAATCTGGTTGTTGACTTGATGCCTCCTTTGTTCTTCAAAACTTCACCTCCATTTAGAATATCTTGGAACTCATAAACATTACCCTATGAAATTAAATATTGCAGCTCCTTTTAGCATGAAATCAGCAATCTCAATCACTTTCTGCCCTAATCATTAAATTCTCCCTACTCACCTATCTTGAGTATTTACTGAAGTGTAAACTTAAATTTACCCAAAACGGAAAAAGGAACAAAAGTGCATTCTTAAATCTTCAATGTTTTACTCCTCATTTGTACTCCCTGGTAGAGAGCGTGCCTTTGGTATTTATGTACAACCATTGACTTTACTTGAATTGAAATTCGGTGCATTGCATTCATCTCCTAGTCACAATGTCAATCAATATGGAAGAAACATGGGCAAAATGACTCATTCCAATGCTCTATGGTGTTTCACCCCCAAAATGTATGATTGAAAGCCTTTTCTCCTCAAGAGCGAAAGTGCCTTCCATAATTCATCATCTCTTTCTTTTAAAATATATGTTCACCCTCGAAATGGGTGAAAGGCATTGTCATATTACATCACAAGTGAACGTAATTTTGATATTTCATCACCCAATTAAAAATAAAACCTTCAACACGTTTGTCACCATTTTCATGTAACTTCATCCCAAGGAGGGGTGACCAAGGCATTCACCCCTCTTCTAGGGTGAAAGCATTTTATCTTAATTCTCCTTAATGTGCACCAAAGTGGGGGCCACACCATATATGCATGTTCATCCAAAGAAAAGGCAAAAAGTATTTTTTTCCTCCTCTTAGGACGAATGCAAATTGACTTTTCAATGTCGCCTCGAAGCTTTGTGTTTGCCCAAACTCTTCATTTGTTGCACTTTCACCCTCGGGGGGGCAATCAAGATTTTCACCCCTCAACCAGGGTGAACGTGTTGTTGACTTTTCAATGCCTTATTTTAAATGATGTTCACCCCAAAGTGGGGCAAATGAAGCTTTCACCCCAACTTTGGGGCGAACACATCCTTTTTTAAAGTTACTGAATTTTCTTTGGGCTCACCATAATTTTAAGGTGCTTTAATGTTATTTCATCCCAATGAGAGGCAAAAAGTACTTTCACCCCTCGTTTGGAGCAAAATTACTTCTCTATTTTAAAATTTCGTGTTTGTCCTAGAGTGAGGTGATCGGGCCCTTCATCCATTTTTGGAGGTGAACATGATTTTAACCTTCAGTATTGCCTTTCCTTGGGCACAATTTTATTTGCAAATATTTTGGGCAAAAACACTTTCCACTATTTCAAAGCACATAATGAAACTACAAGAAAATAATTACACACAAAATATTGTGGAAAACATCATAACATAATTTCATTATAAGTGTCGATTTTACAATCCAAAATCCTTCAAAAAATTTCATCAAAAATCCCAATGTGGCATATGTCAAAATTGCCAACATTTTTGGCAGCTCACAAGGTATCCAACTTGCATGGATGCAAGCGATCCCAGGCCTTTATCCTTTGGGCTCCTTAGTGGTCCTTCTTTCCAACTGCCTTGGCTGGTACTTTAGATTTGGATATCTTTTTATGCGTCTTTAGATTTGGATACCTTTTTTTGTGCCTGCTATTCTATTGCCTTCTCGGTTGCCTCTACCTTTGTAGCTACTCGTAGAACTTCTACTCATTCCTACTCTATTTTTTCTTGCTCTGTTGTTGCTTGCTCCGCTACTACCTGCTCCTCCTACTCTTTCAAGCTTTCGCAAGTAACTTCATAGACTGCAACCACCTCATCCCAAGCATGTGTAGTGAATAGGCAAGGAACACTTAGTGACTCGTACACATACCATAGGTTTTGGATGTCTTTTAGGCTAAGGTGCTTAGCTTGTTGAGCTAACTCAAACAATTATAGCTCCATGTGAGTAAACTTCTTCATAAGTGGTAGCACTTATTCCTCTATGATGGGCTCCTCTCATTTATCAATCTCTGAGGTATCTTCCACAAAATTCTTCCAAGTTTCTTCTAATTGTTCCTTTGGCAGAGGCTCACCCCATTGATTAGTGAAACATAGAAAGCCCATATCGATGAGAGCATCAAAATAGATCATGAAAATAGTATGCTCCCACTCTATGGAATTGAGGAACTTTTTGCCTTCTCTCACCAGGTCCATTCTTTGAAAGTAGCTATGCAGTGTGACCTTAGCAGTAGACCAAGCATGGTCCATTTCACTTAAGGGGTGAATGTGCATGTTGGACTGAGCTAGGGCTTGAATTTTTATAGCTATTTCTATATAAGGTTCTAGCATCTCCTCGGTAGTGTCTATGACTTGTTGGCTCAATTGGATCTTGATTCATGCTATGTAGAGATATTGCAAAACCTGAACTACTTTCACTTCTATCTTTGCACAACTCTGAGCTAAGCGAAGGTGAGCCTCCTTAATCATTTTCAAAGAGAAGCCTGTAGTCTATGTGGAATTTGTTGGCAAAAAAAATAAAAGGTTTTATTTAAAACCATGGGCAATATATTTGAAATGGGTTTTTCTTAAAACCCAAGTTGGCTTTTCGTTTTGTTGAAAAAGGTGCCCCGGTGATGAAGATATTTAATTTTAAATATTTAGTTTAAATTTTATTTATTTAAAATTTAAATTAAAATTTTAAATTAAATTAAAAGTGCCAACATGTTAATCAATGCATCATAGTGCATATAAAATGTGGCAATGGATTTCATTAAAGTTGAGCGAAGGATTTGAGATCAATTTTCGTGCATTTCATTTTTTGACATCGTCTGCGCCAGCGAAGGAGGAAGACAGGTGATTGCGTGGTCAAAAGTGTGAGAGCCCATTGATGAAGCTACGTGGAGATCGAAAACACACATAAAAGTGTTGCACTTTGTTTGACACACGGCAAAAACAAAAATAGTACATAGATTTCCAAGGACCAGCGAAGCATTGCGGGGATGAACAGTTGTTGGTAATGCGTGAGGCAGCAGGTGCTAAGGTTTAGGGCTGCGGTAGATCATTGAATCGAATCACAACACGAGGGAGGAATGACCGAGTTTGAAACCTGACGCACGTAGAACCCTTGTTTACCAGTTTTGATATTCGTAGCTATCGACATCAGTTAAGGGAATCAGTGCACCACGTATCAAATATTAACCCGATGTTTGAAGAAGATAAGGGAGACAATCTGTGTATCCCTTCCCATCCGATAGGTTGGTCGTAGTGGCGTAAGAGTCTTCTACAAGGTTGAGAACCTTAAAGTCTAAGGTTCGAATTCCTTGGAGATTCATGGGGTGTCGTGGGTGCCAAAGTTTTTTTCTTCACAAGGTAAGTTAAAAATTATCATTTTACCTTGGGTATATAATAGGGAGTTATAAGGAGTGAGGGTTGTTTTGATTATTAATATTTTGAATATCTTTTGAAAGGATATATGTATAAGGGTAGTTTTTGTTTTGAAAATTATTGGGAGTTATAAGGTGTAGAAAAGGAATATTATTTTGTAATATGTTGAATGTTAGAAGAAGACATAGAACCTTGATTATATTTGGACCAAGGAATATTCTTGAGGAAATGTTAAAGAAATATGTTGTCTACTAACCTTCTTGAGTTTGGCAAAAAGGTGGTTATGGTTATGACAAATTTGTGAGATCTTCTTCATCTTCAATAAGGTATGGGCACATTCTTCTTATGAGTATGATTGGTGTATGTTTTCCTGAAATAATATTGGAGTGAAAAGGTATTCAACTAGGTTTCCTTTGGTTGGGTGTAAATCCTATTTTCTGGTTTGTTGAAGACTACTTATGCATTGTTATCATTGATGAGAGTTTTTGTGAATGCATAATTCTAGTTTGAGGTAGTGGAAGCATTGTGCACTAGGGTTTATATTTGTGTGTCTTGCTACTTGCTTTGAGTTGGTGAAACCCTTGGTTGGTTGTTTTGAGGTTGATGGTTGAGTTGCTTCCATAGAGGTTTTTTGATCAAGTTATTGCTTTTACTTGATTCATGATATTGGGCTTACTCCATTGAGTTGATTTGAACAAGTTATTCTTTGCATTTGGTGATATTGTGTGGGTGGCTGTTTTGTTCAAATATCTTTGGAGGGAAAAGGATTTCTACTTGATTCCTTTTCTTGTGATGATTGGTTGAATGCTTCAAGGTTAATGTTGAGTTGAATGATGTTGGTTAAACCTTGTCTTTGAGCATTGTTTTTTAAGCCCTAATTGGTTGAGAAAATATATTTGTTGTTGGAAAGAACATGAGTATCATTGTTATATGAGATATTGCTTGGTTGGCAATTGTTGGGTTGTGTTTCATGTTCTTGAGAAAAGCATATTACATCTATCTTATTCTTATGAGATTTGAGATTGAGTTGAGATTGAGATTGGGAGTTAAGTATAGAACATATTGAGTCTCTAAAAATTCTCTTTATGCTTCTATGAGGTTGATGAATCACATTGGGTCTCTAACCATTCTCTTTGTGGGTTCATGCTAAGCAAGTTTTACTTGATGAACTTGTGAGCAGGTTTTGGACAGGTTCCATTGGGGACTTGTGAGCAGATTTGGACAGGTCCTAGCAGAGGACTTGTGAAGCTGAGTTTGATACTTCTATCAGAGAACTTGAGGATAGAGGTGCTTTGGTTCTATGAGAAGAACCTGAGGATAGATTTGTGCTAGACCGAAGGACTGTGTTTAGTGTAGATTCGAGTACCAGATTTTGAGGTGATAGAGTTGAGGACACAGGTCTCCAGCCAGAGCAGGGAAGATAGGTGTCTTCTGTGGATAGAGTTCCATTTGCTAAGGGCAGCGAAGGCAGAGGTCTTCTAGAGGATCACCAGCAAAAGCAGAGGTAGGGGAAGGTATCTCCTTTGAGCAGAGGCTCATAAATTTAGATTGGGGGAAGGTATCTCCTTTGAGCCGAGGCTCATAAACATTGTAATTGGGAAGGTTTCCCAAAGAACTTTGATATAACTTTTAGAGGAAAGTTTTATCTATGGAGTAGTCCACCTTGGGTGAACCACATAAATTGTTGTGTCACTTTGTGGATGATCTTGTGCATTGTTTTGATATTGCTTTGGATATGTTGCTTTACTATTTTGAAGTATAAAGGAAAAGTAAAAAGTGGTCTTATACTGTTCACCCCCCCTCTCAGTATAAGCTTGTGTTCTGCAGACTTCTCTGCCAAATGGTTCTGTATGGACTCTAGTTGTGCCTTTAGAGCCTATACCTGCTTCTCTAATGCATCTTTATATTTCTGATGAACTCCACCTACTGATGTAAGAACTCATTTTTTGTCGCCATATTTTCCTGTTGTGCTTAACTTGTTGCCAAGGCATCTTCAAGCTTAGCAATTTTAGTTTCAACATCATAATATCTTTGCTTATAATACTCACCATGTAGATAAACTAAACTCTTATCAACCTGTATATTCCCCATTTTTTTAGTGGGGTCAATCCTTGTCAGGTCCTCTATCATGGTATCATAAGCATAATCACTTGGTGTCATCTCTCCTTATGGCTTTTGGACCAGGGGAGTGATGTTGGTCGTGTGAACCTCCATAGCAACCAGACAAAAGGAAACATTCTTGAGACTGGTTTGGGGCAAGTGCCTCATGAAATCTTAAGCCATTACGATGAACTGAGGTCTGCTCGGTTGATTTTCTCTGTGTCTAGCTGCTTGGGCACCACCTTGAATTTAAAAAATACTTGTAACTCTAAAAATAGTATGAAAGGAATTAGGATCTATGAGCGATCGGTCTCAAAGGAATAAGAGATAACTAAGATAGGGGGAACTAAAATAGTTGAGTGGATGGAAGAACCTAGTTCAGTTGTAGTTACGCTTACTCTTGGAGAAGCTTGTGTACTTACAGCCTTAGTGGAAGTGGTGCCAACAATCTAAGGGGAAGGATGCGAAAATAGATTCAGACCTAGTGTGAATAAATTGAAATAAAAGTAGGCCAAAGAGAGGGGAATAGAAGGAGTAGTAGTGACTTATAGGTTAGAAGAGGGGATCAAAATGGACACAAAGGGTATACCAAAAGGGGGAGTGACTAACGTACAAACTGATGAAAATGAACTAACAATCACTACATATTCTGAAGTAGAAGAAGAAGGAAAGAAATATGTACCTTCATGCATGAGCATCATGTGTTCGGGTGATGGAAGTGACTGTGTAATAATTTCCTCTTGTTGCTCCTCTACTTCCACCTCGAGGTTAACAACCTCCACCTGCTAGTCCTTCGAATGCTTATGAATCAATGGGAATATTTGGGTGATGCTCATTAAATAATCCAACACCAATAGAGGGGAATTAGCAATGGTTGTAGCAACTGCAATTGTAGAAACTGCAATAGCTAAAACTGCCATAATAGATGAGGAAGTAGCACCAGCATTTAGCTTCTTCATAGCCTTTGGAAATGGAAGTGCCTCTCAAATAGTTTGCTTCTCCAAAAAATACACATCCTCTACCTTTCACTTTGTCCACTATGATCTTTGTTGAAACACATACTGCTGCTCTTCTTCCTTAGGTGTTTCTTCATCAGCTGTTGGGCGCTCTTCTCTCGTCACACTTTTGCCACTGTCATATTTTTCAAAGCTCTGAGGCAATATTTTGGTGAAAGAGATCGGTTGATAGGAATTGACATACTCATCATAGGCTTCCAAAAATGCCTCATCCATCTTCAATCCATAGGGTGATGTAATTTTTCCTTTGTGGACCTGCATTATCCACCAATTCATAATTTTTTCTTCAGTCCAAGGCAATTATTCCTTCATTTTTCCAAACAACCTTGGTTGAGGAATGTGATATATATGCACTATCGGGTTGTATTCAACCTCTTACTCATAAAAATCATTCCACGGAGGAAGCACTATCATATCTTCAACATGCCACTCTAAATCTTGTCCATCAAAATTGTTTTACCTTTCTTGGATGTCGAGCTATGGATAACAATGAAAAGTTTTGGCCTTAATTATTTCTAAAAATTTACCCAATGGGTCATATCTCCATATTTGTGGTAGATCTATCAACCCTAGGTCTTGAAGTGCTTCTGTGAGCAGTCTGTTATGCTCGACCTGGTTCACCTCTATACTTTCGAACTTGAACAACATGGTGCAAGTCATTCTCTTGTCGTGCCCTGCTCTATATACATCATTGGTATAATCTATTTAGCGCACCACCTCCATGGCAAAAATGTGCTCGATGGCAAAGTATGGGAGTAATAATGGCTTACCCTTGAAGTCATAAATTTTGACCACTCCTCAAGTCAGCAAAAATATGTCACCCTTTTTGGTTGTAGCGATCGCCTCATTCATTTTCCATGGTACTCTTTCACTTTGACTGCAAAGCATCTCAATTTTGGGCCCCAAAAATAGGTGGTTAAAACTATAGTATGACTCCCTTCTTGATAGAGTGGGAGTCCACATATAAACAGGCAACAACTCATCCTTTTCATCAACTTTTTTTACTGCAATAAATGATGCTGGTGCAAATGGAAGAAGAAGTACCAAATGAGGAAGTATGTATGCTTGAATGAAATCTCTTCTCTCGTATGTATTTTCTCCAATTGGACATGCATATTTCAAAAAATAAAATCAGTCCAGTTGAAATAAATTGGATTTATATCTCTTTTCATTGCACTTGGAGCATAAAACTCTCTTTGAGATATACATTTCACTAGCACCGCTTGCCACTTGTGCACTGTAGAATCCACTGAAAGACCAGCAACCCACACTAGCATAGAAAACAAGTTAGGGCTCTTGAAGTGCGACAAATATTTTGGTAGATTCATAAGTTGCCCTAACTTTGGCTCCTTGATCAACTACGTCTCCATGAACCGATGCATTGTCACTATTGAAACATATCTTTCTTCTTGCTCGATGTGTATCTTCTTAAAAATTATATCATATGGGGACTTTAACCCACATGCAAATGCTTCCCTCACTTTGGTGATGGATATAGAGAAATGCACATCCCCATTGGCTTTTCGAACAGCCTTGGTAAGTAGATTATAGAATCTGGAAATTAACTTTACCAACTCTGGTCAAGGGCGTACAAGCATACACAAATACCAAAATAACTATGCATGAAATGGTATAGTCAGAGGGCTCTCTACTGTCAACCCTTGAATTACTACAAATTCTACATCTTGTCGAAGTTTTACCATGCTCTTATTAGTGATCACATAGTCTCCGACCTCTGCCATAGTGTCAAAGTACATATCTAAGTCCACATTATCTTTTTTGTGGGTCTTCTTGGACTTCGACCTACCCTCTATTTTATTTTTAGACTTTTTTGTCTATACAACCTCCTTAACCTCTTTGATTTTCTTCCCCATTCTATTAATTTTGGCAACCCAACAATTTGAAGACATTCTGCAACTTCTGCAAATGACAGACCCAAAAATGTTCCAACAAGAAAATTCTTTTAAAAATTTCAACTTTTGAGCAAATTTACCTGTGCTCTATTTATAAGGTGCACTTCATATATCAGAATAAATGCAGTAAATTACCATGGTGGAATCAGGAGGAGTTGCGCTTTACTTTCATTGGTTGGCACTATCCCCAATACTTTTGTAGCAACTAATTTCTAAATTTATCACAAAATCCTCCTTAAAAATTGTTCCCCTCTTGGTGGTAATATCTTCGAAAAACGTGCCCTGACTGCTTAAAATATCTTGGAAAAAATAATTTTTCCACCTAAGATCCAATGGGTACCCTTGCTTTCACTAGTATGAGATTTCGTGCCTCAAGAATGCCAAAACATATCCCAATGTAAATCTGGGTGCATGTTTTAAATTAACTACTCTGAAAATGCATCATTAATGTGCATGCACATCTCTCAAAATTCACCATGTGCTGGAGTGCAAAACCACTTTTGAGGCTTCAAGGTGTGCTTGGTATTCTTTCCTTTGCTCTAAAAATGCTTTAGCCTACTTGATTTAATTCCATGGTGATATCTCCCTTTAAAAAAAATTCAAGCTTTTCTCTTTCGCCCCCTTATTTAGAAAAGCATGGATTTTCTAAAAAAAACTCCCCTAATTTTAGGGATTTTCTCTTTCTTTTTCTTTTAATTTTCTCTTTCTTTTTTCCATAAAAATAACTTCAAAATTTAAAAATATAGCCCTTGTTTTTTTAACCAAAAGCTTAAAAATAGAACTCTTGCTTCATGGAAATTACTACAGAAATCTGAAATGGACCTTCCTAGATTGCATCAAACTTGTGGTGCTTCCCTGGCTTGGATTTGTTCTCGTTTCATTTGAGTACTAAATATCCCACCTAAAACTTGTGTTTTATTGCCTTCTTTCCAAACCACTTTTGCATCAATTTTGCATGTTCGGTAAAAGCTTGATATACCTTTTCCCTCTCCTCCTCTAGTTGTAGCAACTGAGTCAACCTTGCGCTCATGGGATCAAACTCATCATCTTCATCTCTAAACAAATGCAATGTTTAGAGGACATGTAGCTCAATGTGAATGGGTAGAACTGCTTCTTTCCCATATACCAAGGAGTAAGGATAAACTTTACTAGACTTTTTCATTGATATTCGATCTGCCCATAGAGTCTGATTCAACAATAAGTGTCAACTTCTTTTATTATTCCCTAGTGTCCTTTTCAATATTCACAATAAGTTTTTATTTGTGGATTCGGCTAAACCATTCCCTTGCAGATAATAATTGGAAGACATCTTGAGATAAATATTGTATATTCTCGCAAATTCGATGATCGTAGCCCCAATGAATGGAGTTCTGTTATCTGTGATAATAGCATTTAGAACACTGAAATGGGTGATTAGTCCCTCCAAGAAAGAGATGATCGTAGCCAGATCTACTTTTTTAGTTGGAATGGCCTCTGCCTACCTAGTGAAATAATTAGTTGTAGTTAAGATATATTTGTGCTCAACAGAAGAATGAGGATCAATAATTCCAATGAAGTCTAGTCCCCATTGCTAAAAATATGCTTCTACTTGAGTTGTATGCAGAGGCAACGGTGCTTTCTTAGTCTTTCCAACATAACGCTAACAGCTATCACAACTTTGGCTCACCTTGTAAGCATATGCAAAAAGAGTAGGCCAAAAATAGCTAGCCTGGATTATCTTCAAGGCCATAGGCCTTCCTGCATAATGTCCACCAGATAAATTGGTGTGGAATTCCTCAATATCTTCTCCTTTTCAAAGTTTTTTACACATCTGAGGAGTACATCATCTACATTCTTATGGAACAATCCACTTTGCAACACGACATACTTAAGCACTTGTAGTCTAAATCTTCACTGTTGTGAAGCATTAAGCTGTGATGGATATTTTCCATATGTAAATAATTTACAAGGTCCTCTATCCAATCATGACAGCCTGTAGTTTTATTTGCATAAATACTTTCACTAAGCTCTTCATTATGTACTAGATCCAATTATTCTTAAGATACGCTTTTAGCCAGTTCTTGGTAGAGAGCTCGTCCATAAACCAACTTAGTCGATCGGATATCCACATCATATTCTTGAATCTTTGAGACCCAACCTGCTCTTTTATCACCTAATTCCCCATGAAGAATGAAGTTTCTAACATCTGGGTGAATAACATAGATGACTATTTTTCTCTACGAAACGAAGTGCAAGAATTTCTTTAGGGATCTCATAATTGCATATACTTGTTTTTCAATAAAATTATACTTTTCTTGGTGCGATGAAATCACTTGGCTTAGGAAGGCAATCAACTTTTTATCTTCATCTTCTTGCTTCTATGTGATAACAGTTGTGTGACTTTTCTACTCTCCTACTCATAAAGAATGAAGTCTTTTGAATAATCTGGGTTAATCAATACAGGCGCTTGGGTAAATTTTTCCTTGATTTCCTGAAAAGCCTATCTTCTCACTTCCATCCATTTGAAGTCAACATTCTTTTTAGAAGCTTGGTAATTGGCTTCATCACTTGAGTAAAATCAGCAATGAAATTCCAAATGAAGTTGATCTGATCAAAGAATAATTGCAAGTCCTTTTTATTAGCTGACGGGAAAAATTTCAAAAGAGCCTCAACTCTTGCGAGATCAATTGCTAGTCCTTTTTGTGAGATCACATGACCTAAAAGTTTTCCTTTTACAACAAAAATGGACTTCTTTGGGTTAATGTAAATACCAAACTCCCAGTATTTCTTGAACACCTACCTCAAACGATAAACATGCTCTTCCCTATAGTGTGAAAACACAGTCATGTCATCAAGGTAGATCACAATAATTCAATTTAATAATTCACCAAAAGCAACATCCATAGCCCTCTAAAAAGTGTTGCTAGAATTTGAAATACCAAACGGTATTCTCTGATAAGATAAAGTGCCCCACTTTGTAGTGAATGCAGTTTTATGCTAGTCCTCATCCTTCACCCAGATCTGATTGTAGCCCAAAAAATCATCCAGTAGTGAAAATATTTGAGCTCAAATGACTACGTGCAAAATCTGGTCGATCTATGGTAAAGGATAATGATCCTTCAAGGAAGCTTGGTTCAGGTTTCGAAAGTCTATACATAAGCGAATATCTCCATTTTTATTATGAACCAAAATCAAGTTTGCCATCCATGTAGAGTGCTTAATCAGATAAATTATTTTGGCTTCCAGTATTTTTAACAACTCCACTTTCATGAGTACTTCAATATTTGGGTTGATAGGACATTGCTTTTGTTGAAAATTTCTTACCCCCTCCTATAGTTTGACGGTATGCTTTATCATGTTCTTATCATAACCCTTCAAATCCTGGTAACTCCAAGTGACAATATCTATAAATTCATAACACAAATTCTTAATGTCTTCAAGTTGTTATGTTGTGTAGTCTTCTCTGACTTTAATAGTCTTATCATATTCCAATTGCATTTCCTTGTATTCCTTCACACCTACTTAATTTTATGCTTCTCAACCCTATCATTTTGATCAAAGAGACTTTCAAGAAAAATTAGTCCCTAGGGATGTGGTTATTCTTCAGTTGAATCATACCCTCCATTTCTTCTTCGACGAGTATTATGTCATATGTGCTTCCAGCTTATCTAATCAAAAAATTGATTATTTGTTCATCATTGTCGAACACTTTCAAATAAATATTTTTATCAAGGATTGAAGGTCTATAAATCACCCTCATAGTATTAGGTTTACGAACTACCTACTCTATAGGAGAGAAATTGGCACCAAGGGAAGCTAGAATATCTACATGTCTGTTCTACTCCCATGAAATTGCCTAAATATTCAATGTAGTAAATGACTCAAACAAGTGTCATGCCTTGTTATAGTAGGCCTTCAAGTAGTGTTGTTTTGACACACTCTTTTTTGTAATCTGGTTAACAATGAGCTTAGAATCTTCAAAGATTTGCAATTGTTTTATACCCAATTTTTAGCATTTTTCAAACCAAGGCACAATGCTTCATACTCAAAAGGATTATTGATGCAACTCCAAGTTAACCGATATGAATAGGTTTTTTGTAATATTGTTGGAGAAACAAGAAAAATACTAGCCCCTACACCATTCTTACACCTTACACCATCAAAATAAAACTTTCATAGCTGATTTGAGATAGGAGTTGGTGAATCAAAGATTTCTTCTTTAGTTTGCTCAGGTTTAGTTATGGTATAACAACCAATGTTAGTTTTGACAATCACATTTAAATACATCAATGAGAACCCATCTTCAAGGTGGAGTTCACCAAGTGCTTCTTCCATCAAATCCACCCCTTGCAATTCCTCAGTCATCATGTTGATTGCACCAGTGGATATTTCTTCTTCTTCCAACATTTCTATATGAAAAGTGGATGGATTTTCATTATAGATACATATTCTCCTTCCTTTGAATGGAATATCCAACTATGAATAATCCAAAGAAAGGTATTCTCCCAGATTTTTTGTGAAATCCCTTGAGAGACACATGCTGAAGTATAGTTCCAATTCAACCACCACTACTTCTTGGATAATAGTTAGTTGTGGAATGCTATGTAGAATAATAGGAATATCGTTGATTACTCCCACTATCTTGACTGGGGTCCCATCCAACTGCAAGATGTCTATACTGCTTATTGTGTATTTCATTCCCATTACTTCACATACTGCCTTTGGCATGATAGTAGTTGCAGCACTAGAGTCAATCATACAATTGTGCACGATCCACCCTTCCATTTTGAGAGACAAATAGAATGGAGGTAGTATATTATTACCAGTGATAGAATTTGGTAGTATATATGCTAACACTATTTGGGAAGGGTTTTTCTTATTATTTTTTGTAGAATTGAGATATTATTGTAACAAATACACCTACCCAGGTAACTATAGTGCATCATATAGACTTACCTTTGCTGGAATATTCTTCATTTTGTCAACAATATTATAATTAGAAGTACCAGGAACATTTTCTTCTATAGTTATTTCATACTTATTTAGATATTGTTGAGTAGCCTCCACCCTCTATATTTTTTTCAACAATGGGTACTTGAGGTATTCTTTGGCTTGCTCTTTCACCTCCACTTGCACTTGAGTGACTGCAAGCTATGAAGCTGATGCCTTCATCTTCTCTTGAGCTTGCTTAGGTAATAGATTCTTTAACAAGATAGAATATAATTATTTTTTTGTCACTTTAGGTGCTTTCACTTGTGGTTGCACTTTTTTATTTTGTACCTTCTACTCAGTAGGAATTTTTAGAGGCTCATTTCTACTGGATCAACAGTCACTGGTTTCTTTCCAACCCTTGTAAGAACTGAAGCTTGCTCCAATGATGATACCAGCAAGTTATGATCAGCTTCCATTATCATATTAACTTTTCCACTGGAAAAACTTTTTTCTAATGTTTGTACATAATTCAAGTGAACCATGCACATGTCTTCTCCATGAGGATCATTGCAGGTTGAACACCAGTATGCTTTCTTTGAGGTACTAGTTTCTTCATTTGCTAGTACAGTTGTATTCCTATCAGGGCCCTTTCTAGTGGTCATTTTCTCCCTAGTGATTGATGGTGTCTAAAACCTCCTTGACCAAAAATCAACCTCAGCTTATTTCTTCCTTACTATAGTGATTTTTTTCGACATTTTCCTTATAGCCGAATTAATAGATTGCACTTATTGTAACAACTTCATGTAAGGATCATAATTTGAGGTCATAGGATGTGCTAGTAAAGGTATGGGTATTGATGGAGTAGGTAATGGTAGTAGAACAGGCAGTACTGGTAGCGCTAGGAAAGGGATTGGCACTAGAAACTGATGAACAACTAGCACAGGTAATTGTAAAATACTTGGAGCGAGGAGTTGTGGGACTAGGACTAGAGTGATTTGAGGCAGACCTGAGCTCCATGAGGGAATAAGATACATAGAAGGCATAGGCTAGGAAAATACACGTGAATACAAATGTTGTGGAAGATCAAGAAGGATGGGCATGGTAACTTTTTGGGGAATCTTACCTATGGCAATCAATTCGGGCTTTTACGCTTGCGTGTATAACTCTAGAAATGTATTTACATTGGCCTATCAGACAACCATGTCAATGTCAAATTTGAAGGCTCTAAGATAGTAAAATGTAGCTTGCTCATGTGTGGTTCGAAGACCATCAATAACCCTCTACCAATTTTGAGCGAATCTAACATTAAAGTCTAATATCTCCTCCTATGGATGACTTTGAATTATTGTAAATTGATGTAGCAAGGAGAATGGATCAGCTTGCTCATGAAATTTCTTGATTAGCAATTCTTCCAACTGATCCCATGTGGTGATAGTGGTGGGTGGTAAATATCTATACCAACATAATAGTTTTCCTCTAAGTGATAACACTAGCAACCTTACCATAATATCTTCATCATTAATGCCATGGATCATAGCCAAAGAAGCCACATATTGGATATGCTCATTAGTAGTCTTACCAGTACCATCATAGGTAGGCAAAGTCATCAAAGCTACTTAGGGTATTAGATCTTGTGCTTGTAAATTTAAAGCTCTTGAGCTATTCCATGTTGGGAACTACCTTGGTGGTTTTGGCTACTATGGTGGTGGATTCTGAGTCATTTGAACTGGTGTATGAGGTTGAGGAGGTGGGATGCTAGTAGCAGTACTAGTTGGACTTGAAGGAATGGAGAACACACTAGCTATTTATGAGGATGTTGCAGATGATGTATATGGTGGGGTGACTAATCTGGGATGATCTCATAATATTTTGATGTTAAGTTCATAGAACTCAGCGGGGTATTCAAGATATTTGACCTTCTATATTATGATCATGAAGCATACCTTTTGTTACCTTCACGATCAGAGGCTTCTGGGTATAACTAAGTCACCATATGTTCTAACTATACAACATGAAGGCAAACATAAAACCTTAATACTGTTGAAAGTGGAACTTTCAGTGTTCCACCAGATATGCTAAAAACTATTGGTAAAATATTTGTCTAATTAACAAAATCTACATTTGTGCACCCTAGACAGCCAACATTAAAAGGACGGAGGAAATAAATGTCCTTTATGCCAATATCCGAGAGGGTTGGCTCCCTTACCAATACTACATGGTTTAAGACTAGATTTGTAGGAAAGAAATTAAAAATAATAGAAAGAAATAAGAAATATTGCCATAGGCCAAAATATGTAGGATTGGGGACAGACTAGCAGCAGTAATTCCAACCAAATGTTATAGTGGCATAGAATAGAAAATAAGGAAAGAGAATCTACTTACAATTCCTCGGAGATAACTTCCAGAATTGCATTTCAGTACTCACACTTACACCAGCAATGCCCAAATCTACGTGTAGAATTTGAACTTAATAGTAAATAGCAAACATGAATATAAAATAGAAATGCTTGAATAGAAAGAGATCACATAAAGAGACTGATTGAAAAATTAGAAGCCACAAATTCTTCTATTTACATAGAGAACTTAATTAGTTTTGTCTGCAGAATGTCTATCCTCCTTCGTTACATTGAAATGATTAGTATTTATAGAGGATCTTGCCTCTTTTATTAAATGCACATGAAGACAAAATATTTACAGATAAAGAACCCAGGTGAGTAAAAATTCCTTCTTGGAAATCTTGAAAATCCATATTTTTGGAACAGTGATCCAAATTTTAAGAAAATGTTTTCATGAAATCAGTACATTTGGGTGTCGATGCATGAAAAACTGTAAAGCTAGTTGTTGACTTGATACCTCCTTTATTCTTTATAACTTCACCTCCATTCATAATATCTTAGAACTCATAAAAATTTCCCTATGAAATTAAATGTTGCAGCTCCTTTTAGCACGAAACTAGCAATCTCAATTTCTTTCTACTCTAATCATTAAATTTCCCCTACTCATCTATCTTGAGTATTTACTAAAGTGTAAACTTAAATTTACCCAAAATGGAGCAAGGAATAAAAGTGCTTTCTTAAATATTCAATGTTTTACTCCTCATTCATACTCCATGGTAGAGAGAGCACCTCTGGCATTTACGTATAGCCATTGACTTTAATTGAACTAAAATTTGGTGCATTGCATTCATCTCTTGGTCATAGCATCAATCAATATGGAAGAAACATTGGCAAAATGACTCATTCTAATCCTCTCTGGCATTTCACCTCCAAAAGGGATGATTGAAAGCCTTTTCTCCTTAAGAGCGAAAGTGCCTTCCATAAGTCATCATCTCTTTCTTTTAAAATATATGTTCACCCCCAGAATGGGCAAAAGGCATTGTCACCTTACATCATGGGCAAACATAATTCCAATATTTTTCCACCCAATTGAAAATAAAATTTTCAACATTTTTTGTTGTCATTATCATGTAACTTCACCCTAAAAAGGGGTGATCGGGGTGTTCACCCCTCTTCTGGGGTGAAGTCCTTTTATCTTAATTCTCCTTGATGTGTGTTGAAGTGGGGGCCACACCCTATATGCACATTCACCCAAATGAAATACGAAAGGTATTTTCACCCTCCTCTTAGGGTGAATGTGCATTTGACTTTTCAATGTTACCTTGGTGCTTTGTGTTCACCTAAACTCTTCATTTGTTGCACTGTCACCCCCGATAGGGGTGAACTAGACTTTCACCCCTTAATCAGGGTGAATGCGTTGTTGACTTTTCAATGACTTCTTTTAAATGATGTTCGACCCAAAGTGGGGTGAATGAAGCTTTCACCCTAGATTTGAGGTGAACACATCCTTTTTTAAATTTGCTGAATTTTTTTTGGACTCACCATAATTTTAAGGCGCTTTAATGTTCTTTCACCCCAATGAGAGGCAAAAGGGACTTTCACCCCTTATTTTGGGTGAAAGCACTTCTCTATTTTAAACTTTCGTGTTGACCCAAAGTGAGGCGATCAGGCCCTTCACCCATTTTTTGAGGTGAACATGATTTTAACCTTCAACATTGCCTTTCCTTGGGCACCATTTTCTCTGCAAATATTTTTTGCAAAAACACATTTATCTTACAATTTCCCTTACGATTTCCACTATTTCGAAGGACATAATTTCATGAAACTACAAGAAAATAATTACACACAAAATATTGTGGAAATCATCATAACATAATTTTATTATAGGTGTCGATTTTACAATCCAAAATCCTTCAACAAAGTTCATCAAAAATCCCAATGTGACATATGTCAAAATTTCCAACAGTACAAAATTCCTCCATATTTAATTTAATTTAAAAAAAAAATAGTTTCCTTTCTTTTCATTTCATTTTTTGTTCAAAAAAAACAAAAAAAAATGAAACTTCTTTTTTTTGTCTTTAACTGTTGTTCTTTAAAAAAAAAAACTTTTTCTTACTATTTATTTCAAAAAAAAGCATTGTTCTTGTTTTCTTTTAATTTAATTTTATTAATTTTAAAAATAAAAAATAAAGAGGGTCCCCCCTGCTTCCCCATGGTCATGCACCTCTCTACAACCCATCACTTAGCCTATAGCCCTCCTAGCCTTGTAGCCTCATGTGCATTCTCATGCAAGACCCTTTATAGCCCATCACTCATCCTATGCCCTTGTAGACTCATATGCATCCCTACATGAGCCCCTACCTGTACCCCCTTCTCCTTTTTTCCCTGTGTGAGACCTATTGTCTCTCCCTTTGTTACATGCTTCACAATTTATGTATAATGTGGTCATGCTCAACATGTGGCTCTACCTCACCCTATCCCCTATGGCCATGCTCAGCACATAGCTCTACATCCACCCCATATCCCTCAACTACCTTGAGCCCTCCCTTCCTTCGTAGGCCACCCTAATCATGTGACCCTTAATGAGCCACTTATATCCTAGCATCCTAAGCCTTGAGTAGGTCACTTTGTGTTCATAGCCTTGAGTGGACCACTTGACCCTACAATCCTGAGTGCACCCCCTTCATCATATAATGATTGAGTGGGCTACCTCCCATCCCCTCCTCTCTGATCAAAGTGGTTGTAGTTTCCCACTCCACCCATGGGTCATGCTCTATCCCTGAACCCCTCCTCTCCAGCCCCCTATAACCATAATCATATAATCCACCTATGTATCAAGCTCTATGCATGACCCTCTCCTTTTTGACCCCATATAGTCACAGCTCTTGTAGTCCCCTCCTCTTGATCCCTCGTGGCCACAGCTCTTGTGTTGCCCCTACGCTTCACTTGGGGGTTGCACTATGAGCATGTCCCCCCTCCTTTATATTGGTCTCTTCCCTCCTACCTACCTCATTCCTCTATCATGTGGCCCATACCATGTAGACTCCCCTCACACCCCCCTCTTAGCCCCCTCTATTCCTCAATTCATCCTCTCCCCCATCCTTTTGTGACCCCTACATTCCCTCCCTTTTTCCATTGCAATTAGGGGAGCACCTCTATGTGTGGTAGGCTTACCACATGCCTATCAGCATAGGTTTATGCATAGTCCTACCACTATCAAGCCTATGATAAGCCTATTATGCATAGACCTGTATCTATCAGGCCTTACATTAACAGGATCGTGCCCCTACCCCCTTAATAAAATAAATAAGCCAAATTCAAAGCCAAACAAAAAAAATCATTCAAAAAAAATAAAATCAAAACTCAATAAAAAAATAATTAAACCACATTAAAAATAAAAATAAACAACAACAAAACACAAAAATCAAACAAAATTCCACAAAAACACAAAAAACTAAAAATAAAAATATAACAAAAATCAAATAAAATACACAAAATTCATTAGCACCAAACAAAAAAAACATTTTAAGATAATTAAATTTTGAATTTTTGCATCTCTAAAGTTGCTCGCAATTCTGCAATAGGCATAAAAAAATAAAAAATAAAACTAATACAAAATCAAACAAAACAAATCTTTGCACACACTTTTTGCATGATCATATTCCTCAATACATATCTTGCAAATAAAACCTCCCAGAGAGTTGGATTTCATCCTCAACCATCAGTCAAGCCCTTAGTACACCCTAGTTTAGCGCACATAGTTTCTTCGACTTCATCATCAAGAAACTGATTACCCTTGGGACTAGCCTGGGGTAATCTTGATATTAGATGCCCTTTGACCACGAGACTTAATAATTAGTATATTTGTAGATATTGTTTTTTCCAAGCACGATTGAGGGTGAAGAAAAAGCTTGGGTAGACTAGTAGCAAGACTTAAATAGTGTGACCTCTTTAGGGAGGTACCTTTTGTCCCCTTAGGATACTCATCGTCAACCCTTTATCTTAGAAAGTCATATTATTCATTTGTGTCTCATTCCTCAAAATAGGGGTGGGCATGAACACACCCTTTTAGATCTCATTCCATCACCCACCTTTTGTAGTTCCTAGGTTTAGTGAATATCAAACACACAAAAACCAAAATAAAATAAAATAAAATAAATTGCACAAAAATAAAAATGTTGTTCAAACCAACTATCACTTTGGCCCACATTTTTCAAAACTGAATAACACAAGCTTATACTGAGGGGGGTGAACATTATAAGATAAACTTTTATTTTTCTTTCCCAAACAATATTATCCAATGTTATCAATTGCAATATCCTTTCATAGGATTATTAACCAATATCATCAATAGCAGTAACAAGGCAATGCACAAATCATCACACACATGAGAGATAAAATTTAATGTGGTTCACCCAATGTGGGTTACATCCACGAAGAAAATCATTTTTCTAAACTTTCTCAACCAATCTCTTGGGAACCAATTCCCTATTACAATGTTTATGGACCTTTGTCCAAAGGAGATCTCAATCCCTTATGCTTAATTTTATGGACCTCTATCTATAGGATAACTCTATCACCTTAACTCTAGTTCATGGATCTATATGCACAGGAGAACTATATCCCCTTGTTGGTCTGGTTCGTGGAACTCTATCCATAGGAGACTCCTCTCCTTTGCTCTGGTTTGTGGAACTCTATCCACAGGAGAACTTTATCTCCTTACTAGTCTGGTTTGTGGAACTCTATCCATAGGAAAACTCTATCCCCTTGTTGGTATGGTTTGTGGAAATCTATCTATAGGAGACTCCTCTCCTTTGTTTTGGATCATGGAACTCTATCCATAGGAGAACTCTATCCCTTTGCTGGTCTGGTTTGTGGAACTCTATCCATAGGAGAACTCTATCCCCTTGATAGTATGGTTTGTGGAACTCTATCCATAGGGTAACTCTATCCCTATTGCTCTGGCTACCTCCAAATCTGGTACACACCTCTACTTAACTCTGCTCCAAATATGCACATGCTACATGTACAAATCTGTCTCAACTCTATCCTAAATCTGCACATATTATATGCACAAATCTATCTCAACTCTATCCAAAATTTGCACACATTACATGTACAAATATTTCTCAAATCTATTCCAAATATGCACATATTACATGCACAAATCTATCTCAACTCTATCCTAAATTTACTTCAAGTCTTCTCACAAGACTTGCTCAAATCTACCTCAAACCTGATTCAAGTCTTCTCACAAGACTTGCTCAAATCTGCTTACTATCTCTGCACAAAACTACTCACAAACCTTCTCAAAAGGCCTACTCAAATCATCTCACAAACCTATCCTCAACTCTTCTCAAGACTCACTCACAACTCACAAATCTGTTCTCAATTTTTCTCAAGACTGCTCATCACTCATGCTCAAAAAAACTCACAAAACAAGCTCAAAATAACTCATAGCACATGCTCAACCAATCCCAAATCTTGCACACAAATGAGGTTCAAAACAATGCTTATATATCTTTCAGAAATGTTTTCTTCAACTAGGCAATTCAGACATATTCTACCCATAATTCTTTCTAGAACATATAGAGAATAATATGCAATGCAAATGCTCAATATGTTCTCTTCCAAAGTAACTCAAGACCTAATGCACAAATTGCTTCACAAAACTTAATTTCAAACACTTTCACAATCACTTTCAATGCCACTCAATGCTTCACAATGATGCACAAACTTGTTCACAATTCCTAGCACATGTGTTTCCAATCTCATTCAACACTGAAGCACAATTTTTTTTACAAACCCTAGCACATGTGTTTCCAATATTATTCAATAATGAAGCACAATTTGTTCACAAAGTCTAGCTCAAATATTTCCAACAATACATATAATCCTTATTTCTCCACCTTATAATTCAGAAATATTTGCTCAACCAAACACCTTAAAGAAGGAATAATGTCACCATACCTCTTAGCTTGCTTTGATGAATATGTGCCTTCAAAAATTTATCTCAAAATAATTTCCTCTTCAAAGTGCCACTTCAAAACTAGTTAGTAGTTTTCTCTTTCATTAACATCAACATTAAATTTCCTCTCAAAATATGTACACAAAGGAATCTGAAAATAATGTTCAATGACTCTCCTTTTGTTGTCAAAATATAGGCATTAACAATTATCAAAACCCCTCAAAATTTCTTTTCACCATACAAAAATTACAACCAAAAATCAAACCACAATAACACCTTATAACTCCTACTTTTGCAAGAAATAATTTTCACCACACCACAAATTTTCTTATAGAACTCAATAACTCAAAGCAAAAATTACAACATTTAAATCATCCAAATACACCTTATACCTCCTTTTGAGAATATGATATCACAACTTCCAAAATTATTCCATGCAAACTTTACAATATCAAATATTATTTTAACACCTTATTGCTCCTTCAAAAAGAATTTCAAATCACAATATAAAATGTCCTTTGTTACACCTTATGGCTCCCTCTAATTAAAATATCAAATTAAATATTTTACCCTCAAAAATATTCAATCATGCACAGCGAACGAAACACTTTAGGCACTTAATTTTTAATTCAAAAATTCATACCTTTCATGAGCCCACGATTTACCCCTTCGTTGCCTTGCAAAAAGTGCTTCGTAGGATTTGATCCTATGACCTCCTTCTCCACGGTGCTCTAACACTAGCCTAGCAACCAGCTGGGCTAAACGTAATGTGCAGCAAGCTTACTTTATCTCCTCCTCTGCAAACTAATCAAAATGGTGTCTCTACCATCAAAATTATCCTCTACGTGGTTTGAACCAGTGATCACCTCTCTCATAGTGACTTAGCACTACCCTTGCATCTAGTTGCGCTAGCCAACCATCTTGGAGTCAAGTTGCACAATCCTTTACTTTATCCTTGTTGTCCCTTTCACCGAAAATTGTGCTCCTCTTCTTCTGCGATTTGTCATCTTCAATATTGAGTATATTTCATCTTTTTTCTTTTCGAACAACCACCATTTGCAAAGGTTTTGAAACTTTATTTATATGAATTTGTCCTCCTCTTGTCATGACATCGGTGCTTCTTTTAACCCTTGAAACCTTTGCATTATAATATTAAAATATTATAATGTTAATACTTGAAACCTTGGTGTATTGAAAATAATTCTTTTGTCTTTAAATATTTGCCTCCTTTTTCATAATATTTAAATTTTCATTTAAATATTATAACCTTTTGTCCTTATTATAATATTTAAAATAAATATTATAATCCTTCTTCTCTTATAGACCTTTGTCCAAAGTAAACCTCTTAAGCCTTTTTGTCCTTCTTATAATATTTAAAAATAAATATTATAATCCTTCTTCTCTTATAGACCTTTGTCCCAAGTAAACTTCTTAAACCTGTTTGTCCTTCTTATTTATAATATTTAAACATAAATATTATAAACCTTTCTTTACAACAATTTTCTTTCTTGAGATATAGCCTACCTTGCTAACCATAGAAGAGTATTTTTGTCTTTCCAAGCTCTTTGAAATTAACCCCTTTGACATCAATCCTTTGATATCAATGACAACTCAATATGCTCAAAATTTCCAACAATATCCCCCTTTGTCATTGATGGCAATCCTTCTAAAATATTTCCTTTTACGATCATTGGATTCCAAATCTGCTCCTCCTGAGAAGCTTCTCCCCCTTACTGATTTCTCTCCCCTTTGACATCAATGGCAAAGGGCTCCTTTGGGGCTAAAAATAATACTCTTAGCTCAGCCCCCTTACCACCTCTTTTTGAGGTGATTAATTTTGGGGTGGGAGTAAATCTACCCCCAACTTACAATGCTCTTATTCCTTTTAAACCTTATTTTTCAACACCTTTGTAATCGTACCCTTTTGATCCTTTTGAGTGTCCCTATTCTTGCTTGACTCTGGAAGTTATGGAAACTCTATTCTACACCACTTAGCCTTATGCCCAAGATTGTTGCAATTGTAATACCTGATGTTGTAGTTCTTGGAAGGTGCAAATGACTTGAAGTTCCTCTTGGTGAAGCCATAATCATCTCTGTCATGAACCCATCAGTGTATAGCTTTATGACCAAAGTGATTACATGAGTAGAAATTACCTTGAAATAAATTTCCATATTCGAAAGAGTTGAAGTTCCTCTTAGTTAAGTCATACTCCTTTGCATGAACCCTTCAATGCATAGCTTTGTGACCAAAATGATTACATGAAAAACAATGCCCTTGGAATAAATATTCATCTTATCTTGAAATATTTGGTCTCTTAGTCCTTTCTTTGCCTTCTCTGTGATGATCCATGTTTCTTGTTTATGCATTATTTTCTTTCTTGGTGAAGCTTCCATTCTTAAACTTATCAACATAGGTCTTAAGTTCTTCTTCAATATCTTCCTCTGAAACTTCCTTCTCTTTGGAGCTTGACTCCCCTTTTTGTACCTCTTTACCATCTTCATAGCCTAGTCCTATTTTGCTAAATGAAGATCTTTGTGCTTTGATAATGTTATCCAAAGCTTTTGAACTTCTCCCAAACCTATGCAACTTATCCTTAGAATCTTTCACTTCCATCCTTAGAGAAACCACTTCATGTTCTAATTTTTCACATTCTAACTCTTTTGCCTTTAACTGTTCAACCATGAATTCTTTAAATATCCTTGCCTTACCTTTTAAATTTTTGAGATCTTTTAGAAGCTTTTAATTTATTTCCTCATCTTCTTGAACTTGAGCCTTCAGTATTGAATTATGCTTTCTAACTCTTTTCAACTCTCTAAGAACAACAATAAGTTTATTTTCTAGATCAACTATGGCCTCTTCTTCTAATTTTGTATCTTCCTCTAGATCTTCAATTATAGGAGTATCTTCTTGTTCGTTTCACAATGACACTGAGATGGGGGGTGAATCAGTGTGGCTCTTTAAAACTTAAAATCTTCAACTCTTAAAGCAAAAACAATGAAAACTTAAAACCACATAAAGAAAATATAACAAGAGAGCATCACACAACACAAGATGTACCAAGGTTCACCAATTTTGGCTACTACTCAAAAATTGACTGTTTGGACTCCCATCCAAATCTAGCCTTTGCAAAATATCAATTTTACAATCAATTTACCAGCATCCACTGGAAGGAGCACCAACCCCTGATTTATCTGCACCAACAGAAATGACCACCAACCCCTAATTCCAAGCACTAATAGAAAGGAGCACCAACCCCTAATTTATCTACACCAACAGAAAGGAGCACCAACCCCTAATTCCAAGCACCAACTTGGACTGCAATTTTGAAACTATAAGATTGACATAAAAATGCCTTCGCTTATACAAGACCCTGACTGGTCTATTGCTAACCCAACCTCTCTCGCTATTCACCAAAACATCAGACATACTTAAGGCTCTGCTTATCGCACTTTTATGGCCCTCTTACAGCCCTCTTGTTGTGCTTCTTCCTGCACTATTATGGCTCTCATGGCTTTGCTAAACGCTCTCTTACGTCACTCTTCCAATCCTCCTTTTTGTAGCACTTTCCCTCTTTTCAGCAGCACTTTAATTCTCCATGCAGACCTCCTTTTATAACAAAGTTCTGACTCTATTTTTAACTTACATATTTTTGCATGCAACTTATAAATAGAAACTTCTATATGTAACTCCTTTAACACACAGTATTCTCTCATGCAACCTATTAATAGTTATGGCTCTTTGTTTGGTCTTCGACTGATGACTTTCAGGTTAACCATCGCTCGATGATTTCACTTCGTAATTGGCCCTGTAACTATCGTTCTAACTTCAGTTCACTGTTCTTATTTTAGCTGCATGATTTTTCTTTGTAACTGCACCTGTAACTGTCGTACTGACTTCAGTTCACTGTTCTTATTGTAGCTGCATGATCTTTCTCTATAACTGCACCTGTAACTGTCATATCGACTTCAGTTAACTCTTCTTATTTTAGCTGCATGATTTTCTTTTGCAACGGCCCCTGTAATTGCTGTATAACTTTAGTTAACTATCACACATCTTATTTATGCTGGGTTCTCTTCTTAGCTCGTGAAACCACTACATTTCACGATATTGCGACACTTTCACCTCTTTGCTACTTTACTTGGTTTGAACCTACGAAAACACATGTCGCGATATCATGACACTTTCACCTCCTTACTACTTTACTTGGTTTGAACCCATGAAAACACAACATGTCATGATATCGTGACACTTTCACCTCCTTGCTACTTTACTTGGTTTGAACCCACGAAAACACATGTCGCGATATCGTGACACTTTTGCCTCCTTGCTACTTTACTTGGTTTGAACCCGTGAAAACACATGTTGCGATATCACGACACTTTCGCCTCCTTGCTACTTTATTTGGTTTGAACCTGTGAAAACACATGTCGTGATATCACAACATTTTTGCCTTCGTGCTTCTCTTCTTGTCTTGTACCCGCAAAAACACATGTCGCAATATCGCAACACTTTCACCTCCGTACTCTTCCTTTTTACTTTTGTCGTGATATCGTGACACTTCTGCCTTCTTACTTTCTCTCTCCTTCGATATCACAACACTTTTTCTCCTTTGCTCTTTCTCTTGCCTTTGGGTTGCAAAAACGTGACATGTCGCGTTATCGCGACACTTTTTCTCCTTTGCTCTTTCTCTTGCCTTTGGGTCGCGAAAATGTGACATGTCGCGATATCATGACACATTTTCTCCTTTGCTCTTTCTCTTGCCTTCGTGTCGCGAAAACACATGTCGCGATATCATGACACTTTTTCTCCTTTGATCTTTCACTTGCCTTCGGGTCACAAAAACACGACATGTCGGGATATCGCGACACTTTTTATCCTTTGCTCTTTCTCTTGCCTTCGGGTCACAAAAATGCAACATGTGATATCGTGACACTTTTTCTTTCGTACAATCTCTCTTGTAATATGTCATGAAATCACGACACATTTTCTTTCAGACTCTCTCTTGCACTATGTCATGAAATCGCAACACTTTTCTACTTGCCTTTTTCTCTTCCAACATGTCGCAAAATCATGACACTTTTTCTTCCGTACTATCTCTCTTGCAATATGTCGCAAAATCATGAAACTTTTTCTACTTGCCTTTTTCTCTTCCAAAATGTTGTGAAATCATGACAGTTTTTCCTGCTTGCGCTTTCTCTTCGAACATGTCACGAAATCGTGATAGTTTTTCTTGCTTGCGCTTTCTCTTCGAACATGTCGCGAAATCGTGATAGTTGTTCCTGCTTGCGTTTTCTTTTCGAACATGTCACGAAATCGTGATAGTTTTTCTTTCTTCTCAACATGTCGCGATATCACGACAGTTTTTCTTTCTTTCTCAACATGTCGCGATATTGCGATAGTTTTTCTTTCTTGCTCAACATGTCGCGATATCACGACAGTTTTCTTCCTTGTGATTTCTTTTGATTTTTAGCATATGGGCCACTTCGATCTTTTGGAAAATCACTGTACATATTCTGAAGAACCTCTTAACTCCTATCCACTGCATCAACCGGTCTATCTGACCGTGTTGATAACAATGACAATATTGTTGTTGCACCTTGCTCAACAATCTCCCCCTTTGGAATTGTTGGCAACACACGTGCAATTTCCTGTAATTCTTCTCCCCCTTTGACAATAATACCAAAGGGCTACTGTAGACTCCCCCTGAGTCCATGCACAACATTCTCAGGAACAAATTATTACAGTTAGCAAAAATTACAAACATGAGCAAAAATATAATCAAATATATAAATGCTCCCCCTGAGAATGTGGTCTCGATAGCTAGTCAATTCTTGGGAAGCATGACCACTCCCAATTTATGGCTAAGGTACTCAAAAAATTCTTTGGGCAGCAATTTTATGAAGATATCCGCTACTTGCTCTGTAGTTGGGACAAAATCCAACTTAACCTCACCTTCTGCAACTTTCTCCTTCAGAAAGTGATATCGGATAACAATATGTTTTGTGCAAGAATGCATAACCAGATTCTTTGAGATGTTAATGGCACTGGTGTTATCACATTTAATTGAAATTGGCTCACTGAAGTTAATGTCGAGATCTTTCAGGGTTTGTTTCATCCATAAGACCTGCATACAACACGTAGTTGCTACAATATATTCTACCTCTGCTATGGATAAGGAGACTGACTCTTGTTTCTTACTGTGCCATGCGACCAACCTATCTCCAAGATAGAATGCACCTCCATTGGTACTCTTTCTATCATCGACACATCCTACCCAATCTACATTTGAATACGCAATAAGGGTGAAGTCCTTACCTTTTAGATACCATAACCCATACTCCATAGTACCCTTGAGATACCGAAGAATCCTCTTCACTGCTGTCACATGAGTCTCCTTAGGACTAGCCTAAAATTGTGCTACCATGCAAACTACCTGCAAAATATCTGGTCTAGTAGCTGTCAAATATTGTAGGCTCCCAATCATAGATCCGTACATGGTTTGATCAACATCTGGAGATTTGTCATCCTTGCTCAACTTGCAACCTGACATCATGGGAGTGCTAACGAGCTTACAATCCTCCATTGTGAACTTTTTTAGCATCTCTTTCACATATTTAACTTGAGAAATAAATATGCCCTTCTCATTTTGATTAACTTGCAGCCCGAGGAAATACGAAAGTTCACCAATCATTGACATTTCAAATTCTTTCTGCATCTTATTTTCTAAATATTTACATGACTCATATTTATTGCTGCCAAATATGATATCATCAACATATACAACAAGAACAATAAGATGGCCATTCTCTATTTTGACATACAAATTGCTATCCACCATACCCTTTTTGAACCCTTGTTGAGTAAGATAGTTGTCTAGCCTTGCATACCATGCTCTGGGTGCCTGTTTCAAGCCATACAATGTTTTCTTCAACTTGCAGATGAAGTTGGGATTATCACCGAGTTGGAAACCATCCGGTTGCTCAATATAAACCTCTTCTTCAAGTTTTCCATTCAGAAATGTTGATTTCACATCCATTTGATAAACTTTGAAATTCTTGTGAACTGTTAAAGCCAGAAACATTCTAATTGCCTCTAGTCTGGCCACTAGTGCAAAGGTTTCCTCAAAGTAAATACCTTCAACTTGTGCATAGCCTTTACAGACCAATATTGCTTTATTCTTGACTACCTGTCCATCTTCATTCAATTTGTTTCAAAAAATCCATTTAGTACCGATTATATTTTTATTTGCAGGTCTTGGTACTAACTCCCAAGTTTTGTTTTTCTCTATCTGATCTAATTCTTCATTTATTACCGTCATCCAACTTTCATCTTTGCTTGCTTCAGCAACATTTTTGGGCTCAATGCTGGATAATAGAGAGCAGTTACTTACTACTCTTCTTGTCTGAACACCAACTATGGGGTCTCCAATTATTTGCTCTCTAGGATGATTTTTCTGCCAGCTGCCTATTTTGAATTTCTTGTTTTCTTCCTCTTCTAAATCACTACTTAAATCATCTGAGTCAATTTTCTATTTCTTTTTCATTTCCTTTTCCTCATCTCCTTCAATAACCTCTTCATAAATTGGGTAGTTTTCTTCATAGCTTATTTCTCGTTCCCTACCTTCATCAACTTTAACATCGGCACTCTCCACAATTTTCTTTAGCCTCTTGTTGTAGCATGTGTAGGCTTTGCCTTTTGTCGAATTGCCAAGAAAAATACCTTCATCAGCTCTATCTTCAAACTTACCAAGATTATCTTCAGTTCTTTTGATGTAACACTAACTGCCAAAAAATTTAAAGTATCTTTTTGTTGCCTTTTTACCGAACCATAGCTCATACGGAGTTTTGCTTTCATGCATCCTCAACATGCACCTATTTTGGATGTACACCGCAGTATGGACTGCCTCTTTCCAAAATCATCTGCTATTTTGCTCTCAGTCAACATAGTCCGTGCCATTTCCTACACTATCCTGTTCTTTCTTTCTACCACACCATTCTGCTGATGTGTCCTTGTTGCTGAAAACTATCTCTTAATCCCATATTTTTCACAGTACTCTGCAAACTCCTCTAAAATGAACTCTCCTCCTCTATCTGATCTTAAACTTTTAATCCTTTTTCTCGTTTTATTCTCAAATTGTTTTTTGAAAATATTGAACATGTCAAAGGCATCTGATTTAAGCTTAAAAAATAGTACCCATGTCATCCTGGAATAGTCATCTATGCACAACATAAAGTATTTGTCACCATTTATGCTTTGCATTCTCATGGGTCCACATAAATCAGTATGTATTAGTTCTAAATGTTTGCTTGTGAAGTACTCTTTTGTTTTAAATGTGGCTCTAGTTTGCTTCCCCTTTTGGCATGAAGCACAAATGCTATTTAATGGTTTGCCAATGGTGGGAATATCTCTCACTACCCTTTTTGAGCTGATTTTTACTAGATTGTCAAAACTGATGACCGATCCTCTTGTGCCACAGCCAATTTTCTTCTTCCTATCCAATCAAGCACGCTCCTTCTGAAGTCTTTGAGAGTGTATACAGGTTGCTAGATGTCCTTGATCCAGTTGCTATTAACTTTCCATAGTTTGTTATTCTGACTTCACAACCCTGCTTCTTGAAAATTACTTCATGACCTCTGTCACAAATCTGACTTATGCTTAACAAGTTATGCTTCAGACCAATCACAAACAAGACTTCTTTTGATTTGATTTTTTCATCGTTGATCTTAACTGATCATTTGCCAACTATCTTTTCTCCATCATTATTTCCAAATTTTACAGAACCACATTCATATTTCTGTAACTTCTCAAATTTTTGTTTGTCACCTATCATATGACTAGAGCATCCACTATCAAGTATCCATGGTGCATATTTATTCTGTGCTTTAAATGTTGTTTGTACGATCAAGGATTCATTTTCTTCCTTGGATCGCTCCTTTTCTTTCCACTCTGGTTTGATTACTATTTTGGTCACTTGTTTTGACTTTTCTTTGTCAGTAGCCTGTGCATGTTTTTTGGGAAATTTTCTATTTTGTCTCAAACCATTTGGTTGAAATTTTCTTCCCTAATGTTTATTTGCTACAAATGTACTTCGACAATTTCTTACAATGTGCCCAAAATTATGACAGTTATAACATTCTACTGCATAATCCATCAACGATGAAAAAACATTTCTATTGGTAAAGTTCCTTTGTCCTACATTATACTTGCAATCTAAAATCTTATGTCCATAACCATTGCATTTAAAACAATAACCAAAAAAATAATTAGTGAACCTGGGTGATGGTCTTTGCCATTTTGTAGTGGGAGCCATAAATTTTATTCTCCTTTGATGAGTGACATTGGTGAATCCATCATTGTCAATACTCCTCTCATGCCTGGCATTATTGCTTTCTTTAGCATGATTCATTTTTTCTTGATCAACCCTGATCTTATCTTCATTCTTTATGGGTTCTATAGTTATGGCCTTTGATCCATTTGATGATTCTCCTTCGATGAAGCCTAAACCAAATTTGATGCTTGTAGTCCTTTGGTTATTTATAATCTTATCCAGCTTCACAGAACTTTCTTCAAGTTTGTGATAAAAACTCATTTTTCGATTCATATCTTCTAGCTACATCCTTAAACCAACAATCTCTTCTTCTAGCTTGCTACACTCATCTATTTTCATGGTTAATTATACTTCGATATCTTCAGATATTTTCTTAAATTCGTCTATCTGTACTTTCAAGCTGGTTATGATTTCATTGGCATCCTCAAGCTTTCTTGAAATTTTCTTATTCTTTTTCCTTTCTATACTTAGCTCTTTAAGTGCAGCGACCAACTCACCTTCCAGATCTACTTCAGCCTCAGCCTCAAGTTTTTTATCACATTCCTATTTTTCCTCTATTTTTTCTTCTTCAAATGCCATGAAAAGAGCTTCACTTTTTTCTTCTTCAGAATCCTCACCGGAGCTGTCTTCTGAAGGACTGACATTCTTGGATATGAAACTTTTCTTCTTGAAGTTGCCTTTTCTAAAATTTGGTTTCTTCTTCCAATCACTTCTTTCTTGGTGTGAACCTTCATCACTTTTGTTTTTCTCATTAAGTGGACATTTAGCTACAAAGTGCCCAACGCCTCCATAGTTGAAACACTTAAATGGTAGCTTTCCTTTATATTTTCTTTTTCCCCTTATTAGTTTTTGAACAAAGTTTACTTCCATTTCATCTGATGTCTCTTCTTCCTCATATTCTTGTTTTGCTTTTATATTTTTATGTGCTTTAAAAGTAGCTTCTCTACCTGTGGGTTTAGTTTTTCCTATTCTCATCTCATATGCAGTCAAAGAACCATGCATCTCATCCATACTAAAATTATTTAGATCTTTAGCTTCTTCTATTGCTAAAACTTTAGAATCAAATCTTTGGGGAAGAGATCTTAGTACCTTTTTCATGACGACAGCATCTTCCATTTCCTCGTCGAGTCCTCTAATCGCATTAATGATTCCATTAACTCTCAACATGTATGCCTCTATGTTCTCATCGTCATTCATATTTAAAGCTTCGAACTGAGCTCGATGTGTTTGTAACTTGGCCTCCATGATCTTACCATATCCTTCATGAATGCTCTTTAGTTTGTCCCACATGTCTTTTTCCATTTTACAACTCATAATCTTTATCAGTTCTCTATCCACTAAACCGCACATGATAGCATTATTTGCTTTAGAGTTATTATCAAACAGTTTCTTATCGGCAGCATTGGTTGGAGGAGTTGTGGGTATTGTGTATCCACTGTCTACTGACTCCCAAATATCGTATCCCAAAGCACACAGATATGTCTGCATCCTAAGTCTCCAAAATGCATAATTAGTTTCGTCAAACAATGGTGCTTTGTTTGATGAGAATCCTTCACCACCTGCCATTGTCTCACTTCCAAGATCACCTTAGCTGATTAATTTTGTTTAGGAACTTGGCTCTGATACCAATTGTTAGTCTCACAATGACACTAAGAGGGGGGGTGAATTAGTGTAGCTCTTTAAAACTTAACTCTTCAACTCTTAAAGCCGAAAAAATGAAAACTTATAACCAAATAAAGCAAATATAACAAGAGAGCATCACACAACACAAGATGTAACGAGGTTCACCAATTTGGCTACTCCTCAAAAATGACTGCTTGGATTTCCGTCCAAATCTAGCCTTTGCAAAATACCAATTTTATAATCAATTTACCAGTTGTTAGAAACTGAAGCATTACCTTGCTCTTCATATTCATGGTAAATTTATAAGACTTACAAGGAACTCCGTTGAGGTAGTTTCTCAACTATGCTGGGCAGTTTCCCATAACTGAAATAGTTAAAAACATTTAATGTAATATACGATATACTAAAATATTCTAACATCCCCCCTTATTACATTAATGTTGACTACACATAGCATTGCGGAACAATTCAAATTTGACTCGAGCAAGCGCTTTGGTGAAGATGTCCGCTATTTGCTCATCTGTGGGAATGTAGTGGAGCTGAATATGATGCTTTGGAACCTCATCTCGAATGAAATGACACCTAGTGTCAATGTGTTTGGTTCGATCATGGAAGATAGGATTCTTGACGAGATTCAGAACACCTTGATTGTCGCAGAATAAATGTAAAGGAAGGTTCTTTGGAAGGCCCATATTTATGAGGATGCGACGTAACCATATAATCTCGCAGACTGCTCCACTAGCTGCTCGATATTCTGCCTCAGTAGAAGAGATAGCAACAACATGTTGCTTCTTGCTATGCCAAGAGACAGGACCAGATCCAAGGTGAAAGATATAACCTGCGAGTTGATTTTCGGTCATCTATGGATCCAGCATAATCAGAATCTGTGTACCCTTGAAGATAGAACTTGTTGTTCTTTTTGTATTCCAAGCCGATATATGTCGTACCATGAACATAGTGAAGGACTCTTGTTGCTGCTTTCCGGTGGCTAACTTTAGGATCTTGCATGAATCGTGAAAGATAACCCACAGCAAAACTAAGATCTGGCTCGGTGTTTGTGAGATAGATGAGACTCCCAATCAGCTGACGATAGAGAGTACTATCTTTTGTAGGAGATTCATCAAATCGGGATAACTTTAGTCCTGCTTCCATTGGTGTGGCTTTGGGCTTGCAGTCAGTCATCCGATACTTTTCAATTAGAGTCATGGCATATTTCTTTTGAGTAACTTGTATGCAATGCTTGTATTGAGTTACTTCTAGACCAAGACAATAGTGGAGAAGTCCAAGATCTGTCATTTCAAAAGAGGTATTAAGATCTTTCTTAACTATTTTTATCATACTCTCTGAACTGCCTGTTATGATCAGATCATCCACATATAGTACTAGAATTACTATGTTAGAACCATTGTTCTTGATATATAGATTAGGATCTGCAGGACTCCTTCTAAACCCATGTTGCACTAGGTGACTATCAATTTTGATATACCAAGCTCGAGGAGCTTGTTTAAGTCCATATAGAGATTTGATCAGCTTACAGACTTTCTGTTCTTGCCCTTGAACTATAAAACCTTCAGGTTGAGACATATAGACCTCTTCTTGTAGGTCACCATTTAAGAAAGCACTTTTTACATCCATCTGATGTAGCTGCCAACCAAATTGAGCTGCCATTGCACACAGAACTCGAATAGTGGTCATTTTAGCGAGTAGGAGCAAATGTCTCTTCATAGTCTATGCCTTCTTTTTGTGCATAGCCCTTTGCAACAAGTCGGGCTTTATATTTATCTATTGCACCATTTGCCTTATATTTGATCTTGAATACCCATTTGCAACCAATGGGTTTCTTTCTTGAAGGCAAATTCACTAACTTCCAAGTTTGATTTTTCATTAGAGATGTATGTTCTGCATCCATAGCAGTTTTCCATTGATCTTTACTGAGTGCATCTGAGACTGATGTGGGTTCTTTTTCATCTAGTTTTGTCAGATAGACTTTTTCATCTTCCATATCTATATCCTCATCATCTTCTATATTTACAGATAAATCATCAAAATGTTGACAAAGATCATCTACATCTGTTATTGCTGCTGCATCATCTGCTCTTTTGTGTTGAGTCATACTGCGAGTAGCGGGTCGATCTAGAGTTAGATCTGGAAGTGATGTCAATTTTGAATCTTGCAATGTACTAGTATACCACTTAGGAACCTTCTTTTGAGGAGGTGCTGCTTCTTTCTTAGGTTCATCTTCATTAAGATATACAAGTGTATTATTTGATGTGAAAGTTTCATCAAATACTACATCTCTGCTGATGTGTGTTTTCTTGGTTATAGGATCAATCAACCGATATCCTTTTGAATTTTCATCATAACCAAGAAATATACATTTTTGAGTTTTCTCATCTAGTTTCCTTCTTTTCTGTTTAGGAATATGCATAAAAGCTTGGCATCCAAAAACTCTTAGGTGAGAAATTGAGGGTTTCTTACCACTCCAGGCTTCTTGTGGAGTTTTTCCTTGTAGAGCCCTTGTAGGTGCTCTATTTAGTAGGTAAGATGTTGTATTTACTGCTTCTGCCCAATATTGTTTTTCTAAGTTTGCTCCTTTTAACATACACCGACTCATTTCTACTATGGAGCGATTTTTCCTTTCTGCAACTCCATTTTGCTGCGGTGTATATGCTGTAGTGAGTTGTCTCTTAATCCCATGTTTTTCCAGAAATGCTGAAAATTCCTTGGAAGTGTATTCCCCCCCTCGATCTGAGCGGAGAGTTTTGATGGAACAACTTGTTTCCTTCTCAACTTGTCTTTTGAACTGACGAAAGTAGTGAAGAGCTTCTGACTTGAGTGCAAGGAAGGAGACCCATATTTTTCGAGAGTAGTCATCAACAAATAGCTGAAAATACCGCTTTCCACCATGACTGGTTGGGAAAGGACCGCACAGATCTGCGTGGATTAACTCCAAGGGTTTTTTAGAGCGAGAAGAACTAGTCTCAAAAGGAACTCGATGTTGTTTCCCTGCGAGACAATCGGAGCATACTGGGAGAACGGATGAAAGCTGAGGAAGCCCTTTTACCATGTCATATTTGCTTAATTCGAGTAAATACCCGAAACTGAGGTGCCCGTATCTTTTATGCCATAAGGAAGTTGTTGCTTGTGTAGTGGCAATGAGGGCAGTATGGGATGTAGAAACTGTATCCAAGATGAATAAGCCATGTTTGTAGGAGCCAGTGGCAATGTGTTGACCTTGGTGACTGATGAAACATCTCTTTTTGCCTTTTTCAACTTGGAAAACAACATCCATATTGCGATCTAACATCTGTGGAACAGATAAGAGATTGTTGGCAAGGCCAGGAACATAGAGAACTTTCTCTATGGCACAGTCTCCATCAGGGAGAGTGATCGTAACATCCCCTTCACCTTGTACTTGATAGACTCGATTGTCTGCAATAGTGACGAGTTTGCCTTCTTTGGCGTGAAAGGTTTGAAACCAGGACTTGTTCCCAGTCATATGTTTGCTTGCTCCAGAATCAATATACCATACAACATCTGATTTGGAAGAGGCAGTATGGGTCATGAGCACCTTGTGTGCTCTTTCGAAGTCATTATCTGAAGAAGAATTTGAATGATCTGAATGGGAATCGGCATAAGCAACATGACCTTTTTGTTGGTTACGATGCTGGGGATATTTTTGCTTCCCTTTGCTTTTCTTATGTTGTGAGGGATCATTCTGTTGTTTGTTTTTGAACCAACACCGGTTGGTATCATGATTGTTCATATCACAGATCTTGCAATATTTATCTCGCTGGAGATTGGGCTTGCCTTTGCCCTTGGAAGAAGACCCTCCCTTCTGGAATTGTCCTTGTTTGGGCCCTTTTTGATGAGTGGAAAGAGCAGTGGCAGGTTCCTCATCTTTCTGTACTTGATTGGCTTCTTCAGTTTGAAGCAAGTTAACCAATTCAACAAAAGTTAATGTTCTGCCAGAAACATTGAGTGAAGTGATAAAACTTTTGTAAGATGGTGGGAGTGCCCTCAAAATAACAGATGTCAAAAGATCATCAGCGATGGGTTTTCCCATAGTATTGAGTTTAGCTTTTAATTCTGCCACTTTGCAGAGAAACAATTCAACAGTCTCCCCTGAATGCATTGTGAGATTGTGAAGCTGGGTTTGTAGGTGAAGAATTGTGGAATTATTCTTTCCTTCATACACAGTAATCAAAGCCGCCCAAGCATCTTTACTGCTCGTGGCATCACAAATATGAGGTTGGACCTCATCTGTTATGGCAAGTAACAAAAACATAAGGCCCTTCCTGTCCTGATCATCAAATGCATCTTGATCTGTCCCTGCTGTGGTGGGACGAGAGGTAGTGCCACTGACGACATCCCATAATTTTTTGACCTGAAGAATAGCTTTCATTTTATGCTTCCATGGCACAAAATTGGTGCCTTTGAGCAATTGGGCATCTGAAAGATACTTGTGCACTGTAGCCATTGTTTAGGGTTCCTTATAGCGCCAAATGGTCCCCTTTTCGATATACCGTTGCCAGGCCAGATATACCTGAACTGAATCAAAACAATACCCGCCCTTACGTGAGGGAAACTATAGGTATTGTGAAGATCAGAACGATACGTGGAACATAGGCAGTACTGAAAAGGATTGCTTTGTTGATGGCACCTACCTTAGAAAGATAGGAATCCGCATGCGTGGGGCGTAACTTCCCCTAAACACTTTGGATTCCAAGACTTTCGTCAGGATTTACGCCTAAACACAATTGCAATGAGGGTAAAAAATTTACTCAAAGAGATGTGTAATGACACCTGCCTGAGAATCTTCGGAAGAAGAATAATCAGTTGGAGGAATTTAAGTCAAAAACAAAACTTGGAGAAAATTAGTGTTGGTGATAGAACATATGAAGATCCCTGTGCAAAGAGAGAACTGCTTTTGGAGAACCTGTGCAACATGTGTTGAGAGAAGTAGTGGATGCTTTGATGTAGATGATTTTTAAGTGCAGAAAGAGAATGCAATAATCAAACAAGCATGCTCACAAAAATGCTTCTCACATAGGTGTCGGGTTCAACCGAAAATGCACCCAACTTTGAACAAAGAAGGTGTCGAGTAAAATCGAAAATGCACCTTTGTCGAGTAAAAATTTGAATTCCCCCCTTCTATCTTGGAAGAAGTGAAGGCAAAAATAGAATATAATGCCTTTGAACAATTTGCTTGGGGAAAAAAAAAAATTACATGTCTTAAAAGCAATGACAACAAAAAAATGGAGTCAAACTTCTTGGGGCGTCACCGACGAGGCGTCAAAAAAAAAACGTTGTTTGTGTTTTTGGGCGTCATCGAGCTCTCGAGACGTCAATCGAAGCCGTGGGGCGGTTGTCAAAAAAAATCTTTTTTTTTCTTGCTAATGACGGCGGTCACCTTTGTTTATTTCAAACGCACGGGACTTGCGCCGCACGGAGCGCTGCTCCACCACACTCGGAATGCACGGAGTGTATTCCCCACCGCACACCGCCGATGTCGTTTACCGCCAGTTTCACCAATACCGCCGGCGCTCCTCCACCACACTCGGCTCTGCGTTTGTGCGACAGAAAAATACTGCTCGTCTCGTTTGTTGTTAGGAGCTTTCACCACACTCGGCTCTGCGCTCGTGCGACAGAAAAATACTGCTCGTCTTCAGCGTTATCGATACCTCGTTGTCGTTAGGAGCTTTCACCGTTTGTGGCGTCGTTTTGCTCTCAACAGTTCGCTTCTGCTAGGTTACGTGCAAAATATCGAAGAAACGCTCTAAAGAGGACAACAGCAGCAAAGTGTGGGCAATCCATATTAGCTGCCACTGGCTGTAGCAGCAATGGTTGCAAACCTAATCAATGCTAATCCAGTAGTCTACCACCGGCGCTCATTTTCTCAGATACGGTGACCAAGGTCTGTTTGCTGCGTCGCAGCTTCTCTTGCGGCTGCGAGCACTGGTTCGAACCCGTGCTTTCCAGAGGAGGGGCCCCAGTGGCTGCGGCAGCACGGCGGCTGCACTGCGTCGGCTGTCAAGACGTCCGCAGCGTGCTTGTCGTCTCCACGCTATTCAGAGCGCAGAGGGAGAAAAAAAAAAATGACCGCGTCCCTTCCGACCGCGTCCCTTCCAACACCTACTGGACGTTGGCTGCCAAGCCAATGGCAGGCCTTTTTCTGGCTGGAACGAGACGAATTATCTCACGCTTCGCAGGCCACGGCTCTCTTGTTTCTCCGAATTTTAGGTACTGTGATTATGGAGTGATAAAAGTTATTCACCTTGCCCAAAGAAAAATCACATTGCCCAAAATCGTTCAATGCTCTGATGCCATGTTAGAAACTGAAGCATTACCTTGCTCTTCATATTCATGGTAAATTTATAAGACTTACAAGGAACTCCGTTGAGGTAGTTTCTCAACTATGCTGGGCAGTTTCCCATAACTGAAATAGTTAAAAACATTTAATGTAATATACGATATACTAAAATATTCTAACACCAGCACCCACTGGAAGGAGCACCAACCCCTGATTTATTTGCTCCAATAGAAAGGAGCACCAACCCCTAATTTATCTACACCAACAGAAAGGAGCACCAACTCCTAATTCCAAGCACCAACTTGGACTGCAATTTAGAAACTATAAGATTGACATACAAATGCCTTTGCTTATACAAAACCCTGACTGGTCTATTGCTAACCCAACCTCTCTCGTTATTCACCAAAACACCACACACACTTAAGGCTCTGCTTACTACACTTTTACGACCCTCTTACAGCCCTCTTGCTGTGCTTCTTCCTGCACTCTTATGGCTCTCATGGCTTTGCTAAATGCTCTCTTACGGCACTCTTCCAATCCTCATTTTTTTAGCACTTTCCATATTTTTAGCCGCACTTTAATTCTCCACACAGACCTCCTTTTATAATAAAGTTCTGACTCTATTTTTAATTTACATATTTTTGCATGCAACTTATAAATAGAAACTTTTATATGTAACTCCTTTAACACACAGTATTCTCTCATGCAACCTATTAATAGTTATGGCTCTTTGTTTGGTCTTTGACTAATGACTTTCAGGTTAACCGTCGCTCAATGATTTCACTCCGTAACTGGCCCTATAACTATTTTCTGACTTTAGTTCACTATTCTTATTTTAGCTGCATGATTTTTCTCTATAACTGCACCTGTAACTATCGTACTGACTTCAGTTCACTGTTCTTATTGTAGATGCATGATCTTTCTCTGTAACTGCACCTGTAACTATTGTACTGACTTTAGTTAACTCTTCTTATTTTAGCTACATGATTTTCTTCTGCAACGGCCCCTGTAACTGCTGTATAACTTCAGTTAACTGTCACACATATTATTTAGGCTGGGTTTTCTTCTTAGCTCATGAAACCACTACATGTCGCAATATCATGACACTTTTGCCTCTTTGCTACTTTACTTGGTCTGAACCCGTGAAAACACAACATGTCACGATATCACGACACTTTCACCTCCTTGCTACTTTACTTGGTTTGAACCCATGAAAACACAACATGTTGCGATATCACGACACTTTTGCCTCCTTGCTACTTTACTTGGTTTGAACTCGCAAAAACATAATATGTCACGATATCGCGACACTTTTGCCTCCTTGCTACTTTACTTGGTTTGAACCCACGAAAACACAACATGTCACGATATTGTGACACTTTCGCCTCCTTGCTACTTTACATGGTTTGAACGCATGAAAACACATGTCTTGATATCGTGACACTTTCGCCTTCGTGCTTCTCTTCTTGGCTTGTACCCGCAAAAACACATGTCACGATATCGTGACACTTTCACCTCCGTACTCTTCCTTTTTACTTTTGTTGCGATATCGCGACACTTCTGCCTTCTTACTTTCTCTCTCCTCATTTAGTCACGAAAATGTGACATGTCGCGATATTGCGACACTTTTTCTCCTTTGCTCTTTCTCTTGCTTTCAGGTCGCAAAACGTGACATGACGCGATATCACGACACTTTTTCTCCATTGTTCTTTCTCTTGCCTTTGGGTCGCAAAAACGTGACATGTCGTGATATCATGACACTTTTTCTCCTTTGCTCTTTCTCTTGCCTTCGGGTCGCAAAAATGCGACATGTCACGATATCGCGACACTTTTTCTCCTTTGCTATTTCTCTTGCCTTCGGGTCATGAAAACGTGACATGTCGCAATATCGTGACACTTTTTCTTCCGTACAATCTCTCTTGCAATATGTCATGAAATCATGACACTTTTTCTTTCGAACTCTCTCTCTTGCACTATATCACGAAATCGTGACTCTTTTCTACTTGCATTTTTCTCTTCCAACATGTCGCAAAATTGTGACACTTTTTCTACTTGCCTTTTTCTCTTCCAACATGTCATGAAATTGTGACAGTTTTTCCTGCTTGTGCTTTCTCTTCGAACATGTCACGAAATCATGATAGTTTTTCTTGCTTGCGCTTTCTCTTCGAACATGTCACGAAATCATGACAGTTGTTCTTGCTTGCGCTTTCTTTTCGAACATGTCACAAAATCACGACAATTTTTCTTTCTTCTCAACATGTCGCGATATCGTGACAGTTTTTCTTTCTTGCTCAACATGTCGCGATATCGCGACAGTTTTTCTTTCTTGCTCAACATGTCACGATATCGCGACAGTTTTCTTCCTTGTGATTTTCTTTTGATTTTTAGCATATGGGCCACTTTGATCTTTCAAAAAATCACTATATATTCTGAATAACCTCTTAACTCCTATCCACTGCATCAACCGATCTATCTGACTGTGTTGACAACAATGACAATATTATTGATGCACCTTACTCAACATTCTACTTGATCTTCAATAGGAATGTCCTTTTCTATTTCCAAAAATAGAATCTCTTCTTTTTCACTATCTGAGGATCTTTCATCACTATCAGTTGAAGCACTACTTGCTCTTTTAGCATAGAAACTCTTATTGTGCCTTTGAAAGAACTTATTTTCATGCTTACCCTGACCATACTTGTTTTTCTTTTCATGCCTATATTTTCTTTCTTCCTTTTTCTTATAATCATGTTTCTCTTCATTTATACTACTTTCATCTTGTGGACAATTAAATGCATAGTAAAAAAATTACCACAATTAAAATATTTCACTATCTTCATATCTTTGTGTTTTCTTGAGTCTTTCTTATTTCTTCTCACATAGTTAGCTTCTTTATTACTGCTTGACTCATTACTTGATTTTGGTTCCTTATATTTTGTCTTCTTTGAAACTATGAATGTTGCCTCTCTCTTGGAATTTTTATATTTTTCTGTTCTCATCTCATAAGCTATGAGAATTCCATGTAAATCATCCATTGTCAATTTATCAAGATCCTTCATCTCTTCTATTGCTGAAACTTTTGCATCATACCTTATAGGGAGCGATCTTAATACTTTTTGAGCAACACTAGAATCTTCAATATCCATTCCAATTCCACACATGGTATTAACAATCTCATCAACACGGAGTAATATTTAGCAATGTCTTCCTCATATTTCATCTTCAACTCTTCAAACCTCCTTCTGTGAGTTTGAATTTTTACCAACTTAACCTTACTATCTCCTTCATATGTTTGCTTCAATTTGTCCTAGATTTCTTTTGTTGATTTGCATCGCATAACTTTCACAAACTCTTATTTACGTAATCCACTTAATATTCCATTCATAGCCTTGGAATTATTTATATATAATTGCTTGTCATCCTTATCTATGGGAGTGACGCAAGACTAGAATAAAACATAGGCCAAAATCAAGCCAATTTCATTAACAAAGGTCTTCAATTCGGAAATACAGCAGTCTTTTTTTTTTAAATGGCCAAGCCCCCTAATACAATGCATGGGCGCTCGAGCTGCTTTGTTTTGGAACTGTCGCAATTTTGCGACCATTTGGTGCCCGAGCTGCTTTACTTCGAAAATGTCACGATTTCATGACCATTTGGCACCTTGACCTCTCTGCTTCGAAAATGTTGCGATTTCGCGACCATTGGGTGCTCGAGCTGCTTTGTTTCGAAACTGTCATGATTTCGTGACCATTTGGCGCCCGAGCTGCTTTACTTCAAAAATGTCATGATTTCGTGACCATTTGGTGCCTTGACCTCTCTGCTTCGGAAATGTCACGATTTCGTGACCATTTGGTGCCCGAGCTGCTTTACTTCGAAACTGTCACGATTTCACGACCATTTGGTGCCCGAGCTGCTTTACTTCGAAAATGTCATGATTTCACGACCATTTGGTGCCTTGACCCTTTTCATCAAAAAAGCGTCGTGATATCACGACTTTTTGGCCCCCTTAGTGCCCTTCTTCAAAAAGCATCGCGATATCGCGACAGTTTTGGCACTTAAAGAAAGAAAGAAAAAAAAACATTTTTGGGTGAGGCAAGATTGCTCCTTCGCCTCCGGATGCTCCTGCATCAGACACCCGGGGTGAGTTTGAGAAGTGACCTTCACTTCTAATTTGCCTGAGGTAGACCCAGGCGATCAACCTTTGTCTTTGATAACCAAGTCGCATCTTCTATGGGCCTACCCTTGCATTTGACTAAATACTCAGAGTAACTCCTATTTCGAGTACTTCAGCCCTCACGCGTATCAAGAACTTCTTCTATTACGTTCGCAACTGGGATGACTGCTGGAATGCTCCACAAATCTGGGCTGGGTATCTCACTTCTTTCTCCTTCATGATACTCGACCAAATCTAAAATGTTAAACACGGGAGAGATGTTAAGTTCACTTGGTAACTCCACCTCGTATGCATTACCCGAATCCTGTTTGCCAATGATCCTGCATGGCCCAAATTTCTTCATTTTTAGTTTGTTATAGGTCTTGACAGGAAACCTCTCCTTCCTCAGATGGACCATGACAGAATCTCCTACTTTGAACTCTTTAGCTTGGCGTTTTTGGTCCGCCCTTGTCTTGTACTGAGCATTCATCTTGGCAATGTGTCTTGTCACTTCCTCAGGCACTCCCTTTAGGTGTTCATCAAATTCTTCGGCCTCAGCATTACATTTCTCTCTCGTATCTATCCTTCTCAACTCTGAAGCATTTCTTGGGCTGTTCCCATAAATGATCTGGAATGGCGATTTATTGGTACTTTGATTGATCGAGCTATTATACGTGAATTCTGCTTGTGGCAGAACTAGATCCTATCCCTTGGGCTTGTCCCATACCAAGAACCACAGTAGATTTCCCAAACTCCTATTAACCACCTCTGTTTGGCCATCTGTTTGGGGGTGGTATGTAGAACTGAACTTTAAATCCATCTTCAGTTTCTTCCACAGGGTCCTCCAGAAATACCCTACAAACTTGGTATCCCTGTCTGACACAATGCTTCTTGGCAGCCCATGAAGGCGTACCACTTCCTTAAAGAACAAACCAGCCACATGGACCGCATCGCTAGTCTTTTGACATGGGATAAAGTGAGCCATTTTTTAAAACCTGTCCACTACCACAAATATGGAGTCGTGTCCCCTCTACGTTCTGGGCAAACCAAGCACAAAATCCATACTAATATCCTCCCATGGCCTTTCAGGTATAGGTAGTGGTTGATATAAACCAGTAGGCTGTCTCACACCTTTTGCCATATGGCATATCCTACAACTCTGCACAAATTTTTCCACATCTTGTTGCAATTGCGGCCAGTAGTAGTTTTCACTAACCAGGCAGATGGTCTTGTCATGACCAAAGTGTCCAGCTAAACCTCCGTTATGCTTTTCCTTGATGAGATTCTCTCTCATTGAGCTCCTCGAAATGCATAATTGGTTCCCCCTGAATAGCATTCCATCTTGAATCAGATAATTCAACCATTTAGTCCTGTCCAACATAACAGGCGCAGTGCAGGCTTTCCAAGCTTCTGCAAAATCGGGGTCTGTAGGGTATAAACCTTTGAGCTCAGCAAACCCTACAACCTCCACTTTCATTTCCATCATCAGACATTGCCTCCTACTCAAGGCATCTGCCACCCTATTGGACCTTTTGCTTTGATTCTTCAGTACAAAGGTATAGCTCTGCAAGAATTCTACCCATTTTAGATGCCTCTGATTCAATTTCCCTTGACTGTTAATATACTGCAATGCCTGATGATCGGTATAAAGAACAAACTCCTTTGGCAACAAATAGTGCCTCCATTTCTTGAGTGCTTGAACTATGGCATAGAAATCCTGATCATACACCGAATAATACCTCCTGGAATCATTGAGCTTCTCGCTGAAATACGTAACAGGCCTACCCTCTTGGCTCAATACGGCTCCTATGGCACTGCCACTCGCATCGCAGTCTACCTGAAACACCTTATTGAAATCTGGAAGTGCTAATACGGGTTGCTTAGTGACCTTCAGCATAGCGAAGCTTTTGTCTGCTCCAACTATCCACTGGAATTCCTTCTTGTTCCCCTTCATTGTCTCCGTAAGAGATGCGCAAATACTACTAAATTTTCTAATGAACTTTCTGTAGAAACTAGCCAGACCATGAAATGATCTAACCTCGGTCACACTTCTTGGAGCAGGCCATTCTAGGATAGCCCTCACCTTTTTGGGGTCCATTTTGAGACCATTTGCTGAGATAACAAATCCTAGGTATACCAGCTCCTTCTTCACGAAGTTGCACTTCTTTAGATTGATCAGTAACTGCTCCTCCCGTAGTTTCTCAAAAACCCTCCTGATGTGCATCAGGTGCTCCTCTAGGGTCTTGCTAAAAATCAGGATATCATCCAAGTAGACAATAACAAATTTGCCCATAAATTCCTTCAGGACTTCATTCATTAATTGCATGAAGGTACTTGGTGCATTGGTCAGCCCAAATGGCATAACCAACCACTCATACAACCCCTCTCTGGTTTTAAAGGCTATCTTCCACTCATCCCCTTCTCTAATGCGGATCTGATGGTAACCACTTTTCAAGTCAATCTTTGTGAAGTACTCAGCTCCACTTAAATAGTCCATGATATCATCCATCCTTGGCAGTGGGAATCTGTATTTGATGGTGATCTTGTTAATTGCCCGAGAGTCTATGCACATTCTCCATTCTCCATCCTTCTTGGGTGCTAGTACTGCTGGTACTACACATGGACTAAGACTCTCCCTAATCATCCCTTTCTTCAACAGATCTTGAACTTGCCGATTCAACTCCTCAGTTTCCACAGGCGTCATTCGATGTGCAGCCTTGTTTGGCAAGCTCGATCCAGGCACCAAATATATGTGGTGACTGATCTTCCTAACAGGTGGTAAACCTTCAGGAACATTATTAGAAATGATATCTGGGAATTCCTCTAACAGTCCCATGACCTCCACTAGAATTTCCTTGCATCCTTCTTCCTTAACCCTAGGGATTATGGCATAGCACATATGATCTGACTTCAGGCCTTCCAAAAATCTTTTGCCATCAACTAGAAAGACTCGTGCACTGCTGCATACCTTCTCATCCACCTCCTTCAAGGGTTTCAACTTGTGGCGAACTCCATTCTTCGACAAAGAGTATGTGTTGGCTCGACCATCATGTACAGCATTTTGATCAAACTGCCATGGTCTCCCAAGCAACAGGTGACATGCATCCATAGGCAAGATGTCACATAAGACCTCATCTCGGTAAGTTCCAATATTGAACTTCACCGGGCATTGCTCACTTACTAGCACCCGATGGTCCTTTTGCAACCATGCAATTCGATAAGGGTGCGGGTGTTTTCTCCTCTCCAACTGCAGCTTGGCAACCATTTCCTCATAAACCAAATTGTCAGTGCTTCCATTATCGATGATGATGTTACAGACCTTGCCTGTGCACTTACATCTTGTTCGAAATAGGCTGTTCCTTTGGTCTACCTTTTTCTCTTCATTCAACAGGACTCTTCTAACGATCATTGCTTCTCCCATTTTTGCCTCCTCAGAGTGCTCAGATTCTACACCTTCATCTGCTATAGCAGCTCGGGCCTGACCCTCAGGTCTTCGATTTGGCCTCTCTTGATGTTGCGAGCAGTTGTATGCCCTATGTCCTTCTTCTCCGCAGTTGAAGTAGGTTCCTCGAAAGACACCTCTTCCAAACCCTCGCCCAGACCTACCTCTTCCTCTCGGGTAGTTGTTGTTCTGATTGCATGGGCGTTGGTCATTCTCCTCCTTCCCTTCTTTCTATTTCTAGCTACTATTAGCTTCACCAGTTTTCCCCAAATCTCTGTACCTTCCTCCATTGGTTCTTCCACTAGCTCTTCCACCCCTGTCCTTTCCTCTCTCCTTTCCTTCAAATCTCCTATTCAGTTTCTCTTCTACTTTCAAGGCAAACTGGTATGCATCCTCCACCGTGCCCATCCTAACCAGTCCCAGCTCTTCTTGAATGCTGGTTCGCAACCCATTGATGTATCGTGCGACTTTCTCCTTATTCGCCTCATAATGGCCGGTTCTAATCGAGATCTGATAGAACTCCTCCATATACTCCTTGATAGATTTACTTGTCTGTCGAAGACTCTGCATCTTTCTCAATAAATCCAACTCATAATCTATAGGGATGAACTGCCTCTTCAATCTCTCCACCATCCTATCCCACTTGGTGATCTTTTCCTTTCCCCTCATGTTCCTTTCCAGCTGCACTCCTTTCCACCAGATGCTAGCATGTCCTTTTAGCTTGGTTTTTGCGAACCTGATCCGATTTGGGTCTGAGATCTCTTCATACTCGAAATACTCCTCCATGTCGTTGATCCAATCTATCAGCTCCTCGGGGTTGAGGTTCCCAGAGTAAGTAGAGATGTCAAATTTTGGCTTCTTCCCGATCTGGGATATGGCCCTATACAGCCTAGCCTCTACTGGATCCAAGGCTTCTTCCTCATCGAATGGACCCTCTTCTTCCCAAACTTCATCCTCACTGGGTTCCTCCCTTATTGGCTCAACTCCTCTTCTAATTTCCTCCTGCAGGGCTTCAACTTGCCTCTGCAAGGCTCTAAGATCGACCTCTGCTTGTCTGTTCCTCACACCACCACGATTCCTGCATAGAGGCATCCTGCTTCTTCTTCACAACCCACAACCACAATCCTGGCGCAAACTGCCTCACTGCCGGTGATCGGTTTGCGCACTCAGAACCTTCTAGCTCTGATACCACTTGACGCAAGACTAGAATAAAACATAGGCCAAAATCAAGCCAATTTCATTAACAGAGGTCTTCAATTTGGAAATACAACAGTCTTTTTTTTTTAAAATGGCCAAGCCCCCTAATACAATGCATGCGCGGCATTTTATCCCAGACCCCAGCTTCTCCCGACATCATTACACTAAGTGCGGGCTTCCCTCTAACCATCCGCATGAAGGTTTTTTTGTCGCCTGTAAGATGCTGCCAGGCGCCCCGTATTATCATGGTTCGTAATGGTGGAGTGCACTATGGTCGCCTGTCAATCCATCCGCCAAGTCATCATTCGAAGGGATGCGCCATAGCCGCTTGTAGTTTGTTGCCACGTGTCCTTTTGCCAGAGTCCCAGTAACCGCTTCACATTCTAGGACCACTTGTAATTTGACACCACGTGTCCCTCTACAATGGTCCCTGCAATCGTCAGTTGGTCAGGCGTCCTGAGCATTTTGTCATGATATCACGACGTTCTCGCTCCCATACCTTCTCTCTCCTCTTTGGTCGTGATATCACGATGTTTTGTTGTTGGCCACTCTTCTCTTCCTTGCTCGCTTTCCGCCTTTGGGCCGTGAAACCGTGACATGTCGCGATTTCGCGATGTCTTTGCACCTTCAAGTCTTGCCTCCCGAAAGTGTCATGATTTCATGACCATTTTGTGCTTTCAAGTCTTGCCCCCCAGAAGTGTCGTGATTTCTCGACGTCTTTGTGCCTTAGAGCTGTGCCTCCGAAGGTGTCGCGATTTTGTGACCATTTTGTGCTTTGGCCTCTTTACTTCGAAAATGTCACGATTTCACGACCATTTGGCACTCAAGTGGATTTGCTTCGGAGTTGTCATGATTTTATGACCATTTGGCACCCAAGCTGCTTTTCCTTGGAACTATCGTGATTTCGTGACCATTTGGCACCTTGACCTCTCCGCTTCGAAAATGTCATGATTTCACGACCATTGGGCGCTCGAGCTGCTTTGTTTCGGAACTGTCACGATTTTGTGACCATTTGGTGCCCGAGCTGCTTTACTTTGAAAATGTCACGATTTCGCGACCATTTGGCGCCTTGACCTCTCCGCTTCGAAAATGTCATGATTTCACGACCATTGGGTGCTCGAGCTGCTTTTTTTTGAAACTGTCACGATTTCGTGACCATTTGGCGCCCGAGCTGCTTTACTTCGAAAATGTCATGATTTCGAGCCCATTTGGTGCCTTGACCTCTCCGCTTCGAAAATGTCGTGATTTCGCGACCATTTGGTGCCCTAGTTGCTTTACTTCGAAACTGTCGTGATTTCGTGACCATTTGGCACCCGAGCTGCTTTACTTTGAAAATGTCACGATTTCGCGACCATTTGGTGCCTTGACCCTTTTCATCAAAAAAGCGTCACGATATCGTGACGTTTTGGCCCCCTTAGCGCCCTTCTTCAAAAAGCATCGCGATATCGCGACAGTTTTGGCACTTAAAAAAAGAAAGAAAAAAAAAACATTTTTGGGTGAGGCAAGATTGCTCCTTCACCTCCGGATGCTCCTGCATCAGGGAGGAGTAGTTGTAGGTGTGAACCCATCCTCAATAGATTACCATGTTTCATATCCTTGTGCCATAAAATAAGTCTTCATCCTCATACTCTAGAAAGCATAATTATTCTTATCAAACATTGGAGCCTTATTTGTTGAAGATCCATTATGAGAAGCCATCTGTGTTCCTGTAATATCTTTCTTCAAGTTGTTATACTTTTTTGAAGGAAACCACTATGATACCAATTGAAGAACAAAAGCTTATACTAAGGGGGGTGAATAGTATAAGATAACTTTTTACTTTTCTTTCCCAAACAATATTATCCAATGTTATCAATTACAATATCCTTTCATAGCATTATTAACCAATCTCATCAATAGCAGTAAAAATGCAATGCATAAATCATCACACACATGAGAGATAAATTTAAAGTGGTTCACCCAATGTGGGTTACGTCCATGGAGAAAAGTTTCTTCTAAAATTTCTCAACCAATCTCTTGGAAACCAATTCCCTATTACAATGTTTATGGACCTCTATCCAAAGGAGATATCAATCCCCTATGCTCAGGTTCGTGGACCTCTATCCATAGGAGAACTCTATCCCCTTAACTTTAGTTTGTGGATCTCTATTCATAGGAGAAATCTATCCCATTGTTGGTCTGGTTTGTGGAACTCTATACATAGGAGACTCTTATCCTTTGCTCTGGTTCATGGAACTCTATCCATAGGAGAACTCTATCCCCTTATTGGTCTGGTTCATGGAACTCTATCCACAGGAGAACTCTATCCCCTTGTTGGTCTAGTTCATGGAAATTTATCCATAGGATATTCCTCTACTTTTTTTGGTTCGTGGAACTCTATCCATAGGAGAACTCTATCCCCTTGATGGTCTAGTTTGTGGAACTCTATCCACAGGAGAACTCTATCCCCTTGTTGGTCTGGTTCATGGAACTCTATCCACAAGATAACTTATCCCCACTGCTCTAGATACCTCTAATGTTGGTACACACCTCTGCTTAACTCTGCTCCAAATATGCACATGCTACATGTACAAATATATCTCAACTTTATCCTAAATTTACACATATTACATGCATAAATCTATCTCAACTCTATCCCAAATATGCACATATTACATGCATAAATCTGTCTCAACTCTATCCCAAATCTACACACATTACATGCACAAATCTGTCTCAACTCTATCCTAAATTTGCTTCAATTATTCTCATAATATTTTCTCAAATATAGCTCAAACCTTATTCAAGTATTCTTACAATACTTGCTCAAAAATACTTCCTATATCTGCATAAAACTACTCGCAAGCCTTCTCAAAAGGCCTGCTCAAATCAGCTCACAAACATATCCTTAACTCTGCTCAATATTCACTCATAACTCACAAATATGTTCTCAATTCTGCTCAAGACTGCTCATCACTCATGCTCAAAACAACTCACAAAACAAAATCAAAACAACTCATAGCACATGCTCAACCAATCCCAAATATTACACACAAATGAGGTTCAAAACAATGCTTATATCTCTTTCAAAAATCTTTTCTCCAACTAGGCAATTCAGACATATTCTACCCATAATTCTTTCTAGAACATATAGAGAATAATATGCAATACAAATTCTCTATATGTTCTCTTCCAAAGTAACTCAAGACCTAATGCACAAATTGCTTCACAAAAATTGATTTCAAACACTTTCAATGCCACTCAAATCAATGTCCAAATACTTCACAATGATGCACAAACTTGTTCATAAACCCTAGCACATGTTTTTCCAATATCATTCAACAATGAAGCACAATTTGTTCACAAACCCTAGCACATGTGTTTCCAATCTCATTCAACAATGAAGCACAATTTATTCATAAAATCTAGCTCAAATATTTCCAATAATACATATATAATCCTTATTTCTCCACCTTATAATCCAAAAATATTTGCTCAACAAAAAACCTTAAATAAGGAATAATATCACCATACCTCTTAGCTTGCTTTGATGAATATGTGCCTTCAAAAACATGTCTCAAAAGAATTTCCTCTTCAAAGTGCCACTTCAAAACTAGTTAGTAGTTTTCTCTTTCAAACCATCAACATTAAATTTCTTCTCAAAATATGTGCACAATGGAATCTGAAAATGATGTTCAATGACTCTCCTTTTGTTCTCAAAATATAGGGCATTAACAATTAATTAAAACCACTCAAACTTTCTTTTCACCATACAAAATTACAACCAAAAATCAAACCACAATAACACCTTATAACTCCTACTTTTGCAAGAAATAATTTTCACACCACAAATTTTCTTATAGAACTCAATAACTCAAAGCAAAATTACAATATTTAAATCAATCACATACACCTTATACCTCCTTTTGAGAATATAATATCACAACTTCCAAAATTATTCCATGCAAACTTTACAATATCAAATATTATTTTAACACCTTATTGCTCCTTCAAAAATAATTTCAAATCACAATATAAAATGTCCTTTGTTACACCTTATGGCTCCCTCTAATTAAAATATCAAATTAAATATTTTACCCTTAGAAATATTCAATCATGCATAGCGAACAAAACACTTTAGGCACTTAATTTTTAATTCAAAAATTCATACCTTTCATGAGCCCACGATTTACCCCTTTGTTGCCTTGCAAAAAGTGCTTCATAGGATTTGACCCTATGACCTCCTTCTCCACAGTGCTCTAATGCTAGCCTAGCAACCAGTTGAGCTAGCCTCTAGCTTGAAACATAACGCACAACAAGCTTCCTTTATCTCCTCCTCTACGGACCAATCAAAATGATATCTCTGCCATCAAAACTGTCCTCTGCATGATTCAAACCAGTAATAACCTCTCTCACAATGACTTAGTGTTTCCTTTGCATCCAACTGCGCTAGCCTACCATCTTGGAACTATGTTGCACAATCCTTCACTTTATCCTTGTTGTTCCTTTCATCGAAAATTTTTCTCCTCTTCTTTTGCGATTCATCGTCTCCAAGCCCGAGCAGATTTCATCTTTTTTCTTTTCAAACAACCACCATTTGCAAAGGTTTTGAAACTTTATTTATATGAATTTATCCTCCTCTTGTCATGATGTCGGCACTTCTTTTAACCCTTGAAACCTTTGCATTATAATATTAAAATATTATAATGTTAATACTTGAAACCTTGGTGTACTAAAAATATTTTTTTTGTCTTCAAATCTTTGCCTCCTTTTTCATAATATTTAAATTTTCATTTAAATATTATAACCTTTTGTTCGTATTATAATATTTAAAAATAAATATTATAATCCTTCTTCTCTTATAGACCATTATCCAAAGTAAACCTCTTAAGAGTTTTGTCCTTCTTATAATTTTTAAAAATAAATATTATAATCCTTCTTCTCTTATAGACCTTTGTCCCAAGTAAACTTCTTAAACCTATCTTTCCTTCTTATTTATAATATTTAAACATAAATATTATAATTCTTTCTTTACAACAATTTCCTTGCTTGAGATATAGCCTGCCTTGCTAACCATAGAAGAGTATTTCTATATTTCCAAGCTCTTTGACATTAACCCCTTTGACATCAATCCTTTGACATCAATGACAACTCAATATGCTCAATATTTCCAACAAAAACCACCCCAAAACATTCCAAAATTTTCCAAAATCTCTCAAAAATGTTAAAAACCCCACAAACATTCCAAAATCCTAAATTTTTCCTCAAATCATCTCAAAAATTCCAAAAACTTCACAAAAACATCAAAAAAACATTACAAAACCATCAAAAATTACAGTAACTTCACAAAAACATCCAAAAACATTACAAAAACCTTTAAAATCACAAAAACATTACAAAAACATCAACACACAACAACAAAACAAAACAAAAACATCAAAACCATCATTTTTTGCTTGGTTGTTTACATTTTTGTTTGTATAGATAGCATGCCTCATCCACCAAAATCACTCCCAAATACATCTCTCCCCCATTTTCCTCTTGACTCTCTAGTCAACCATCTCATCTATATCACACTCCATTGGCTTCATTCTTCTTTTATCTATCCCTCTTCCTCACTTGGTCTCTTTCACCCACCTGCACCTAGTCCATAACCACCCACTCAAATTCATCCACCCCATTCACACCCCATCATAAATCACCCTATCATTTGAGTAGAATGGTATTACCTAATCATTGTTTTCATGAATCTTGATCAATATCCTAACACCCATTTTTGGAAGATGTGTCTATCTAAGAACCTTGCTTGAGACTATTATAAACCCTACTATGTCAGGTATAAATATAGAATTTTTCTTCTCAATCAAACTCTAATCAACTTTGATTTTTCTTTATAATGGGTGTTTTAATTTTATAGCTCAAACATTTACATTAGTCATCCTTCTTTGTTGGGACAAAAGCATTACTATCCAATCATCATTAGCATAGTTTTAGAATAGAATTTAACTCAATAAAATATGCTCATCAATCTATCAACGATAAGGTTCAAATATATTCATCACTTTCATCATTGGAACATCTCATATTGATCACAATTCATGACATTCTTATGTCTCCTTTTCAAGTATCACTTCGATTCCATTGCATCCATCATTAACCATTGTCATCATCCCATTGCTCGTTGATTTCATTCTAGCTCCTACTTCATCTTCGATATTCAACTTCCTTCTCATATTCTTCTTATATAGGCTCCACGCCATGGTTGTGTGGTCATACTTTGAGTGGCTACATACCCATGGCTAGTTCCTTTCTTTTATTTGTTCTTCTCCCTTTTATTTTCTTCATTATTCTTCATTTTCATCCAATCATTCCTCAACATCTTTTCATCTACCCTATTCATAACCATTTATCCTCTACTGGGGGGGAGTCACCCCTCCTCCCATACAATTTTATACCTAACAAATCTCACTTCCTCCATTACATCTATATCATTGCAGTACATCCATATCATCACAGTACATCCATATCATTGCATTACATCTATTCATTGCATTTATCCACCTCATTCATCCATTACAATACTTCATAAGGCTTATAGCATGCTAATTTAATATTCTTTGGGTTTCATGTATATACATCTCCTAATTTTGATTGGTCTAATTAATCAATGATATACCCCACTTATACATATTGAATCTATGCCAACGTCTCATATTTTCTTTATCATGTTTGTATCTATCATGTCATGTTCACTAGTGTGTCATATCATTGTGTCCATTATCTTGTGCACTCATTATCCCCCTTTCATTTTTTCTCATGTGTCATACTTTTTTTTACTGTCCCAATATCTTAGGTTGCTTAGACATAGCAATTATTTCAATTATTCAGCCATACCTAGTCTCTTAATCAACTTCCATTGAGTAGCATTAGGTCTTTGAGTGCTATAGAACTTTTCTAGTTGCTTCAAGTTTTCTCTTGGACCACACACATAGCTCACATAGTAATCAAATTTTTAGTCTAGGAAATATGAATCCATGCATAGCTTCAAGCCATAAAGCAAATTATTTTCCTTGCTCATCCTATCATGCATAATTCAATCCCATGGATCCATAGTGCAAAAATAAAGTACAAGCAATAAGTACAAGTCATAGCACAAAATTAGTTTTATCATTCATAATGGATCCTAGGCCATCTAAGACGTCTCCACCAAGGCTATAAATACCTGACTAGCAGTGGAAGAATATCAAAGGATTATAAGGTTATCTCCATTGGGCTATATATGCTTGATTAGTAGTAAAGTAAGCCCTTTGTGCGATGATACATCTGTCACATTAGCGACCTGTTGTGGCCATTCCACAACTAGCACCAAATTTGGGGACCCACCTTCAATTTTGAGATTTTGGATGTCTTCGTATGCTTTGAGTGCTAATTTTTTTAAGTCCACTAACCTTAAGGTTTAAAGGTTTCTCATGTTGGTTAGCCCTTTCTTTGTTTTCTTTTGATGGGTGTTTTTGGGTGTTTTTTGGAGTTTATAATGTGTAGATTAGATGTTATAATGCTTGGGTTAGTTTTAATTATTTTGAAATTAAAGTTAAAACATTTGAAATTAACCCAAAGCAAAATCATGTTTATAAAAAATAAAATTAAAATTAAAATTAAAAAAAAAACAAAAAATATATTAAAAAATATAATAATAATAAAATAAAAATTTAATAAAAAAATTAAAACAGAAATACATAGATATTTATATATCTATATATGTAATAAAAAGGATAATATTATTTTATCCTCTATTTTAGGGTTATTGATTTTGGTTTTAATGGTTTCATTTTTTTGCCTGATTTAATTTTGTGGATTTTAGAGTTTTTTTTTTTGTGACTTTTGTTCTTATGTGATTTTGGTGGTATGGTAGGTGATTCAGATGTAGAAGCCATAGGTGACACGGTTCCTGAGACTGACGACATGATCACAACCTAACCATGACTTGGATGCCCACCAAGACTAAAGGCACACTGACCCTGAACGTAGGCATGCATACGCAGATGAAGTCGAATAGACTTACATGACTGACACTATGATCAAGATGCTGACCATGGATTGGTGATATGAGGACATAGCGAGTAGGATGGACCAATGATTACGGTATAATAAGGTGATCGGGATGTCAACACGATGAAGAAGGGAAGACAATTTATGTGAAGACGATGAAGAGAGAGTGCCAACAAGGAAAAGAGAAGCTCGTATCTTCATCAAGCATGAAATTATAGTTTTTATCTAACATGGGTTGTGAGTGATAATATCAAATTTGATGATGACTGCTCTAAAAAATTTATGACAAGGTTATTCTTAGAGTCATAGATAAAAGCAAGATTTTACCTTCAAGGATGGGATATGCATAGATTATCAAAAAATTAGGATATGTTGAGTCAGCTACTAAATGAAGGGACCACGGATGAAGGGATCGAATGGGATTGATACAGTGTGTCCAATGCAGTAGGATGATGAGAAATTTACTACTATGGATGGTAAAAGTATCCAATATGTAGAACATGAAATCTATGGTATTGGTGGTATAACATCGAACAAAATGGTGTGTGATTATCTAATGCAAGGAGTTAGAAAATTGGACCAAGCACTGGGAGACGTACAAATTTTGGAATGTAAATCAGCCTGGTTGAATTCCATGATCAGTTTTGAATGAGGAGGTGGTGACAGCTTGGATGTTGGTTCTAGCTATGATGACGAACCCATAGATACATGTGATATGTAGTTGACTATAACGTCGATGTGAACATGGATTACCAAAGCAATGTGGCAGAGGTGGTCTGGTACAAGCACGATGGATTGTGAAGATAGCATAGGTGATCTACCTACATGGTGTACTATACATTGACGAGGATGCAGATAAAATAATAATAATAGTGGTTCTATGAGGTAGATATCTGTTTTATAGGTGGTGGTAGAACCTTGCTAGAGATGTACCTCATAGGCAACCATGTTGGTAGCAAGGTAAGAAAATGAGAATCATTCAAGCATAGATGGTGTTATGGCAAAAAATTGAGGATGTTTTACTCGGATGACCAGTGCTCATATGCAGCACATAGGCAGATTCACACACCCGATGAAGATAAGGGAAAGAGTATTGTAAATGGTACAATGGCTGCATGCAATCATTGTCATTTGTAGCCATTGTCAATGAATCCCTACCATTTGTCAGATATATCACCGCTAGTATATTTTGGAGATACATGAAGGTTCTCATGGTAGTATGAAGAGAAGATGCGATGGAGGCTATGGGGTGTCAAAATATCGAACATGTTGAACCGTAGCTTGAATAGAAGTATGTCCTCCATTTAAAATTAAATATTTTACGTGAGAGCACCCAAGGCCAATTTATCTTCCTTCATGGTGGTATGGTTGTTACAAACCCAAGTGGATGACATATCAAGGAGTGTTTTCAAGGATGGTAGTTATAAAGAGGTTTCAAAGGTCTTACACGTACTCAAACCAGCATCAGAAAGGAACGGAGCATCCCTACAGTGAAGGCTAAAACACTTGTGTATTATTATCATGGGAGAAGCATTATAAAATTATAAGAAACATTATAAAGTGTTTCCATTTGAGTGAAAAAAAGGACAAAAAAATAAGGATTTTATATTTGTTTAATGAAAACAAAGCATTCGAAACAAAATGGAATGTTATATAAAAAATATGTTTCAAAAATAAACCCAGTCGTCCACGAGAGCATAATGGAATTAAGATTATCAAGCCATTTGGTTGTTATGCCTACTACTACAAGAAAGGAAATAGAAGAGCAAGGAGAGTTAACAAAAAGAAATTTCGAAGGTGATCTTTTTGGGAGTTTTAAAAGGGACCATGAGAACATCGATAGGGGGGTTGGAAACTCTAGAGCTAGGATTACAGGTAAAAACAACATTGGCACTAGGCCTGTTTTTGGAGCTTCTCCTTCCACGTCGCTGGATCTAAACTATTTCACCATGGATGCCAATGGAAGTTTGTATTCTGCATATGGTTTTGAGTTTATATTGAAAATATTTATTGCTAATATATTGGAAATTTGATGAGTTTTTATGCATGTTAATGGTTGACTCGATTTTTTTTTATGATATATTGCACATTTCCCTTAGAAGATTGCATCGCATTAGAGGTTTTATTGTGTGAATATGGGTCACTTTAATGTTGTTCTTTTACTGGATACTAACATTTGCAGGGTCTATGGAGAATTTTAGAGTTGCAGCATTTATTTTATTGCATTTCATTTTATTTTTATTTTTCTAACCCTATCTTTTTCATTTTTTTTTAAGTTTTCCAAATAAAATAAAAAATATAAAAATATAAAATTCCAAAAAGAGTTACATAGGTTGAAAGAATAAGCTTTAATGTTCCATTTAAAGCAAGTATATTTTTGTTTTAACTGAAATTCAAAATTCTAAAATTTATTTAAAATTCGCATTTTAAAAGGAATTTTGCAATTTCTAGTTTTACATGTTTTCACATTTCGAAAAGAGATTTAAATTTCAAGCTTTACATTTTTGTTTGCAAGCAATAAATTAGTTTCCCTTTATGAAAATTACAATTTCATTAAAGGGGAATAATTTATAAGGTATTTTAATGACTATTTTATTTAAAGCAATAAATTAGCTTCCCTTTATGAAAATCACAATTTCATAAAAGGGAAGTAATTTATATGGCATTTCAAAGGCCATCACATTTTAAAAGTTACTCATTCACATTTACTTTCTTTCATGCTCAAAGCAACATAAAATGAATCCACTCATCATTTTCAGATTCACATTTTAGAGGTAGATTTTAATCTTTTATTTCATGCTCAAAGCAAGGTTTAATTAAAGGATAAAATTGGTTAAGACTTGCTTAACAAAGAAAGATTAAATCTATCTAAAATATTTCAAGATAAAATGAATTTCACTTCTACATCGTGGTCATATGAGGGCCAATCACATTTCCTCTTCTTTTAATTTTCATGAAAAATAATAGCATAGCACAATAAAGTACTACCAACACAGATCCCTTGTTAACAGTTATTTGCAAATCACTAAGGTGTTCCAAGCACTTATTTGACACATATTCATAAGTATACATGCACACATTAAGTAAAAGGAACCTTGGATAAATTTCTATTTCTTTGCAAGAGAGGGTTTTCTAATCAAAATTCTAACTATGAGTGTGGTTTTGCAATTGGGTGAAATTACCACTCAACACGACCTTCTTTTGTACATACCTATGTATGTTCATGAATGAGCTAGTTTATAATGGCTTGAGTTACAAGTGGTTAATCCTACCTTTCTCAAAATCAATAAATAAACATCATTGCACACACTTTGGTCCTTGAGTGACTTGACTTGCTAGATTGGTCTTAGTATCTTTGAGTTTCTAATTGATTACTAGATAAGGTTGATCAATGTCACTAGGGTGTTTGAGTTTCTTGAAACACCTCTAAGCTCTAAAAGCCCTAAGGCATCTAGGGAAACACAACATGTTTGTTCCACATTATTTATCACACACATGTCTTAATGTCTTCATTTGTATCATGTATTATATATCGTTTGTCATCGTTTACCCAGTTCACATATCCATATCAATATCTTCTATCTCATCCCCATTGTCATTATCATGTTTTATGTCTCTCTTTTGTGTCATTATGGCCACTATTTTGTCATTGATTAATTAACCTAATTAATATGAGGAAGTGCTTATATGTCTCTCCAAATCTTAACTAATTAAGCACCTATGAGTCATGGCCCATCATATTCACCTACTCCACTCCATGTCATATAGCATGAACATCTAATCAAAGATCATCCATCATAAACATCATCAATAATACACATCTCCATCATCACCCATCACATCCACATACCATCTCACATATCATGACTATCTAATCACATGCGTCTATCTATCATCACCAATGAAAAATATTCCCAAAAAATCCTAAAAAAAAATTAAAAAATAAAAGTCATTGCACATCATCATCCATCTCATTCACATAGCACATCCATGTCACCCATGTCATATCTATCCAACCACACACATCCATCAAGCACCACAATCTACATATCCTAAACACATCCCTCATATCATCCATACATCATACCCCCTATCAATGAATAAAAATAGTTCATCACGTATCCATCTACATGCCTCATCCTTATATCAAAAAATAAATAAATAAATGATAAAAAATGAATGAAAATTATTAAAAAATGGAGGTCTTTAAGGCCTCAACCAAAAATATAATTTTTGCTCCTTTTTTTGTTGGAGCAAAAGAAGAACAACTCAATCATCAGCCACCTAGGGCAAAAACAACATCACATCAACCAATAAAGCAAAGTGGGATGTTTAGTGTATCATACCTTCCCCATAATCATAGTCATAGACACACTGTAAACATATTCACACCTTTCCTAGCATAGATTTCCCACTTTCTTAGCATAGCTTTTATCACTTTTCTATCCTCGATTAGCTAGCCTAGCTTTTCGAGTGAACTTCATACCCAATAATCTACCCTAGTACACCTAGTGGTTACAACTACTATTTATCTATGCAATATGGTAGGATGAGTATATTACCATAAGGACACTCATCATTCATTAATAACCAATCAATTAGCACCCATAAATCAATCATGTCAATTATTGTTTTCATATAAAAGATTTATTTTCATGTTCATAGATTAGATTTATTTTCATGCACCAAAAAAGCCACCAATAAAGCCACCATTTTGAGGATTTCAAGGTATTTCACCTTCCCCATAGACACAGTGCATTATATTAGATTCACTTTCCTACAATAAATTAGCTTTCCTTTCTAGTTCCCTTAGATTAGATTTCCTTTCCTTCCTTGGAATATATTTCCTTTTCTATTCCCCTAGATTAGATTTCTTTTCCTACCTTAGATTAGCTTTCCTTTCCTAGCTTTCCTATTCCTTAGATTAGATTTCCTTTTCTATTTTCTTAGATTAGATTTCCTTTATTTTTTCCTTAGATTAGATTTCCTTTCTTGTTTCCTTAGATTATATTTTCTTTCTTGTTTTCATAGATTAGATTCCCTTCCCTATCTTGTAGATTAGAATTGCTTTCATATTTGTAGCTTAGATTTAATTTTCTATTCATAGAATAGATTTACTCTTTTTTTCATAGAATAGGTTTACTTTCATATTTTTAGCTTATATTTACTTTCTTGATCCTATATTAGTTTTACTTTTATAACATTTTATTAACCGCATCAAACATATTTACTAGATTTTGAGTGAGCCTCATACCTAGTAATCTACTCTAGGCACCTAGTGGTTGCAACGATTGGTTATTTATGCAATCCAGTATATGGGTAGATTATCATAAGGAAACTCATAGTTCAAAAAAATAATAAAACAAAAATAAACCTTGCAATTCATCTCAATTTTCCACCCATCATCTCATCTCCACTCTACCATTGCCTATTTCACCTTTTGTCAACCAGCTCATTGTTATCATCCATTATTTCTTCCACCCACTTACCACTTGAGGGGATAGACAATATCCATCAAATTTATCCTTAAAAAAACTCAATAATCAAACACTTAATCTTGGAGTTGCATGTGTTCAAGAATCTTTGCCTAAGACTATCATAAATCCTACTTTGCTAGGTCAAAATGTAGAATTTCTCTTCTCAATCAAACTATAAGAAATTTTAATTTGCTACATGTCATTCCTATTTTGAATAGGATCTACATGCCTATGCTACAATCGGGGTGGTAAAATTGACCTCCACCTACAATTGATTCTAGCATCATGAGGACACCTACCATATGGCTAACTCATTTACCACATTAAATGATCTCATCAATCTAATGAAGGTAAAGATTTAAGAAAATATATTCATCATATGATTGGGGTATCCTATATTATCCTTTATTTGGGGTAATCTAACACCACTCTCCTCAATACAAAAGTTTCTTTCATCACTCACCAATCATTGTCACCCATTCATCATTATTCATCACCAATCCAACTAACCAGGTATCATTTGTTTTTGCACTACATTGTGTTTTCACACAACATGATACAAAAAGGGGCATTTGTAGACTCCCAAAATTAGTCATTTTTGCAAGCATTTAAGCTCAACTTCGAATCGATTCAACAAGACCCCTAATTGCCATAAAACCATCACCAATTACCCAAACTCATCCAAATCCCTCTAGAATCCCTAATTTCCCATCTAATCCATCTAATTTCCTCTAAAATTCCCCTTTAATTCTTCTAATTCCCTCCAATTCCTCTAAAATCCCTCTAATTTCATCTAAATTCTTCTAATATTCTTTATCTTCTCCTAATTCTTCTCTAATTTGCCTAATTTTCCCTATTTCTTCTAATTCATCTTAATTTTCCCTAATTCCTCCTAATGTATTTTAATTATTTTTATTTTTCCCTACTCCATTTAATTCTTATAATCCATTGTTAACCTCCCTAACTCTTTTAATCCACTTTGAATTCCCCATAACCTTCCCTTTCCACCTAACCCTTCATTAAGCCCTCCATCAAGCCCCTCATTAGTCCCTAATCCCATCTTAAGCCTCCATCAAAATCCTTAGGAGAATTGCACTCCTAATTTAAAAATCCTAATAAAATCCCTAGGTCTCCCCAAATCCCCACCTAAATCCCTTTGGGATTCCCTCATTTAGTTCACCTTGTCCTCCATTTCTTTCCTTCTATTTTGGATGAGTTTAAAATTACTATTTAACTCCAAAGTCATCCTCCCTCATTAAGCCACTTATCCTCCACACCTTCCACTTTACATATTTTTTATCAAATTTTAATTCCACATACATCACCCAATTCAAACATGTCCCCATACCCCTCACATATCCCTGGATCAATTTATGGCATTTGGGTGGGTGAGGATTCACTCCACCCAAAGTTATTAAATTTGGAGGGTGCACACTCCTCCAAGTGGAATCCCCCCATATTTGCATTGGCCCTTGCACCTCCCACTTAGTTTCCATGTCATCCCCCTCCCCTCTTGTAAAATTCTATAAATCCCCCCTCCATATCTTTAATTTCAAGAACACAAGCTTGACCATACTCAAATTCTATAAATCCCCCTCCATTTCCCTAATTTCAAGTAGTTTGTGAGTATAAATGGCTTAATTTTCTTTTTACCTTGTTTTTTCTTAAGTTTCATTTTGTTATTGCATCCTTTTTTTGTAACAGATGCTACTAACTATTTGTGTGGATTGTGTGTAGGCATTGGGAGCTTATACAACCAATCGGTGGCAACTTAAGCCCACCCCTTTTTTATGTGTCCAAGGAAATAATGAGTGCCAACAATTGTATTATAAAATAAGATCCCACATTGGGAAAATGAATTTTTTGTAGCCCAAAGAGGTATTGTAGTGTCAAAATTTAATATTATTAAAGTTTAATAAATGGTATATTTCCGTGTATATACATAGAGGGGTCTAAAGTAACCCTATCAACTCACCCAATCCGTAATCTTGAAGCAGAGAGGCTTGATAGATGGAGTCAAGTCATCAAATGGAATTATGATGTTGGGTATTGAAGAAACAAAAGGAAGGCAAATAATATAAAGTGGAAACCACCAAAAGTAGAGCTGGTCATATTGAATTTTATGGAGTATTTAGAGAAAATATAGGACTAAGAGGAGGAGGAGTAATAATTAGAAATAACAAAGGAGAGATTTTATCACATTATGCTTTCAATAGTGGATTTAAGATAAATAATGAAGCTAAATCTTGGGTGATTTTGGAAGGGCTAAAATTATGTAGAAAAATAAAATGGAATAGAGTATGGATGGAAGGCGATTCAAAAATAGTAATAAATGCAAATTTGAGGAAAGCAAAGGCTCCATGGAATATGCAAGAGATCATTGTGGAAATACAAGACCTTGCTACAAAGTTTGAAGAAATTAGGTCTACACATACATTAAGGGAAGGAAACAAATATGTAGATAGGTCGGTAAATAAAGGAGTTTTAATAGAGGAATGTGAAGTTAAATTCTTGTGTCCATGGTTAGAGGAAGTAGTTAATTTAGTTAAATATGACAAGAAAATGTTGACTATATGAATCAAATAATGATTAAGATTTACTATAACATTTTTTATTGGTAATATTTTTTGTATTTTATAACATAATGTTTTTTTATATAAATTATTTATTACAGTTATTGTGGTTGCACTTATGCTTCAAGAAGGAAACTCGCAGTCTAGATATGGTAAAGTGGGCTATGATAGCACGACGTTTTGGAAATACTACTCTACTAAGATGCAGTGCATAGATAGTAGAGGTGGAGGTTTGGTATTGTGAAGGTTTTTGCAAGGAAAGTGTCAAGAAGAATGATAGCACGAAGTTTTGGAAATACTACTCTACTAAGATGCAGTGCGTAGATAGTAGAAGAAGGCTGGATATTGTAATAGGTTTTGGGTTAACCTCAAAAACCCGATAATTAATGAAGACTTTTATTTACCAAAAAAAAAAATTAGAATATTTGTATTTTCAAATAAAATTGAATATCCAAAAAAATGAAAATTAAGAATTTAGACTTATTATGTAAATAAATATCTAACAATAGCAACTCAATTAAGATGAAAATTGATAATTATTTAGTATGCAACAAGTATATGTAGAAGAAGGAAACCACCATTTGCAAGAGTAAAATAAAGACAAAGATATTAACTGATACAGTAAATATTATTGCAAATATGTAAGATTTTACAATGATAACCAATAACTCTACTTTATTACAAATAAAAGGAAGCCTCAAAAGGCTTTTACAACACAATATGGCTTAAGGTTTCCTCTTCACAACAAAAATTTTGTACGGGTGTGTGTGTGTTTCTTCTCCAAGGGATGCTCCAACAATGCTCTATGCCTGCATACAACCAAAAATCCTACACACATACAAACAACAACATATTAGTAGCATTTGTTGCATATTGAAAGCATCAACAAAAACAAGCAAATAACATATTAAAGCATAAAATATGAATATGTAAGAAGGCACCTGAGAGTGTTAGAGGTTGTGTATGATAGCAAGTAGGCTAAGGTAGATGGTGAATAGAAATTTTGGCAGCATGCACCTAGCATAAAAATAGGCTCTCCTAATTTGGTCATGGGAGGGTGTATTTATAGGTAATTTAAGCAAGGATGAGTGGGATGCCATGTGTATGCCACATAGGCTCCACATGGGTGGGGTTAGGTGGGAGAATATTCTAGAGAATATGAGGTGGAAAACCTCATTTAAGTGCCTTGGGAAAGGGAGGGATCTAGAAGGATGGGAATTATTTTAAAATTAATTTCCAAAGGCCAAGGGGGTAAGGATTAATATTTTTAAATTGCAAAGTGTAATAAAGTGGCATGTCCTTGGGCTAAGTGGCCTAAATGCATCTTTGACTTAGCATGATTTTTAAATTTAAAATTATTTTTTATGCCATGAGGGGGAGTACCATGTGAGGTGGCATATTAAATTGGGGGTAAATTTTTAATTATCAAAAAGGGGTGAGTTCCTAGGCTTCTAGATTTCTTATTTAATGTGGTGCCTAGAACATGATATAATTATGTTTAAGGGGTTTTAAATATCATATTAATTAATGTTAATTAAGATATTATTATTTAATTATTTTGTTATTTCCTATGCAAAGGGGGACTAATAAATAGGGTAATGATAGTGATGTAAATTATATTTAATTAGAGTAATTTAAGTTTAATGAAGTATTATTAGCATGTGGGGATGTAGGAGATTTATTATTTTATTTATTTTGTTGTTTTCTATGCAGGGGACTAATTAAGAGGGTAATGATAGTGATATTAATTTTATTTAATTAACATAATGTGGGTTTTAATTAATTATTAATGGCATATGGAGATGATTAGGAATTATTATTATTTTATATTAGTATTTTTGTTGTTTTTATTATTTTTGTAGGTGTATGTATTAAAAATTAGATTTATTATTTATATTTGATATTTGTGGTGTATTATTAAGGTTTTGCTAGGGAATATTAGGAAATTTAGGTATATAGAGATTAATTATAATTTTGTAAAATGACAAAAAGACATATATAGTTATATTAATTTGTAATTTAGTGTGTTATCAAAAATACCAATTTTCGGTGTCTATAGTATATGTCTATGGAGCACGAGCCGAAAGTCAGTGTAGCTATGAGTGCAAGCGTGAGTCAGGAGTCAGTGCAGTTGTGAGTGTGAGCACAATCTAGGAGGAAGTGTAGTAGCGAGTGTGAGTATGAGTTGGGAGTAAGTGCAACAACAAGTTGGAGCATGATCTGGGAGTAAGTGCAATAGCAAGTGTGAGTAAGTCTAACTAAAAGTGAGTGTGAGTGAGTGCAACCAAAGTAAGTGTAAGCATAAGCTAGGAGTAAGTGCAACAGCGACTGCAAGCACGAGCTGGGAGTGAGTGTGCAAGCCAAGAGTGAATGAGATCAAATATGGAGTGTGAACCAAGAGGGAGTGAGAGCCAAGATTAAGTCATGTCAAAAGATCGGTAGGTTCATTCGAAGTCCATCAATGCTTCAAATTCTTACCATGAATGTGTGGAACATTGTTTTTAAAAATTTGTTGAAGCCAAGGAACACCAAGAAAAATAAGAGATAAGGGTAATTGTGAGCCAAGAGGGAGTGCAAGTTGGAAGTGAGTGTGAGGTAGGAGAGAGTGCAAGGTAGGAGAGAGTGTGAACCAAAAGGGAGTGCAAACTAAGAGGGAGTGCAAGTCGGGATTCAATCATGGAAAAAGAGTGACAAGTTCATCCAAAGTGCATTAATTCTTCAAATCCTTACCACAAATGCATAGAACATTATTTCCAAAAAATTGTTGAAGCGAAGGAATACCAAGAAAAAAAAGAGACATGGGCGATTGTAATCCAGGAGGGAGTGCAAGCCTGGAGTAATTGTGAGGCAAGAGAGAGTGCAATCTGGAAGCAAGAGCGAGTGCAAGCAGAAAGGGAGTGTAAACCAAGTGCAAGCCCCATTAGCTGTTGGCAATTTTGGGTACCTTGGGTACATTGCCTTTGCTCAAGTGTATAAGTTGTCATTGATGTCAAGAAGCTTTTGAAGGAATTTGATTTGATGTAAAATAATTTGTTTTGATGAAGGTTACGGCATGACAGGTTCGAAAGAAAGTAAGTTAGAAAAGTGTCGCGATATCGCGACATGTCGCATTTTTGCGACTTAAGCAGGAGAGAGAAAGCAAGTTAGAAAAGTGTCGCGATATCGCGACATGTCACAGTTTCGTGACTCAAAGAGGAGAGAGAATGTTTGGAGTCAGAAGTGTCACGATTTCATGACATATTGCAAGGAAGGTTGAATGGACGAAAAAGTGTCATGAATTTGTGACATGTTGCAGGAGAGAGAGTCCGAAAGAAAAAGTGTCACGATTTCGTGACATAATGCAGAAGAGAGTCCATAGTGTGAATTGTCGCGATTTCGCGACAAGTTCAAAGAGAGATAAAGTAACACAAAAAGTGTCATGATTTCGCGACATGCTACAGAGTTCGAAGTGAGAACCATCATGATTTCACGACATGCTGCAGATGAAAATGTTCCAAGTGAGAACTGTCATGATTTCGTGACATGCAGGAAAGGGAAGAGTCTGAAATGAGAAGCATCATGATTTCACGATAGGTTGCAAAGAAGACATACGAAAGCTGAAAGCATCACGATTTCGTGACAGGTTGCAAAGAAAGCGTATGAAAAGTTGATAGCGTCGCGATTTCATGACAGGTTGAAGAGAAAGCAAACAGATGTAGAAAGTGTCACGATTTTGCGATAGATTGAGATGGCAGCATTCGGTTGGAGAAAGTGTCACGATTTCATGACAAAAACAAAGAGGAAGGCTATGAAGACATAAGTGTCACGATATCGTGATAGAAGTGAAGACGAAGTCTGCAGAGGCAGAAGTGTCATGATTTCGTGACAAAAGTAGAAAGGAGGTCGACGAAGGGAGAAGTGTCACGATATCGCGACAAAAGCAAAGTTGATGCTGACAAAGACAAAAGTGTCACGATATCGTGACAAGAGCTTGGTTGAAGTCGTCAAAGGCTGAAGTGTCGCGATATCATGACAAAAGCCAAAAGAAAGTGTACGGTTGCAAAGGTGTCACGATATCGCGACATGTTGTAGTTTCACGGCAGAAGCTACAGAAGAGTTACAGAGGCAGTGAAGCCAACAAAGTTAAATTTTAGCCGACGAAAATTAGGGCTTGCAGTCGACGTAGATTAGGGTTTGTTTTTGGTATAACAACTGACTAAGATTAAAGTTTTCATCATGAAAATTTTGTTATAAAAGGAGGGTTGTTTGGAGAGTTGAAGTGATGTGTGTTGTTGAAGTGCAACGTTCGTAGATAGTGCGTAGAGCAAGAAGTTCGATCGTCGAGAGCAGAGTGCAAAATTCGATCGTAGTGTGCAGAGTGCATTTCATCGAATCATTCTAAGTGTGAAAGATCGCAAAGGAAGCAGAGTGTGTGAAGATGGTGTAGTTGTGATTGCACAGAGGTGCATTGGTTCTTTGAGAAGAACCTGAGGATATATTTAGCAAGTATTTGAGAAGGCTTGTGTGTAGAGGATTGATCTGTTCAAGAGTTGGACAGATCTGACAGACATAGGAAGACTTGTGCTAGAACCGAGCGACTATGTTTGGTACGGTTGTCGAGCTACTGTGGACGTGATCATAGAAGGCAGAGGTCTCTTAGGCTAAGCATTGAGGACAGGAGGTCTTCGATGGAAAGGAGTTCCACATGCTGGCAAGAGGTAGAGGCGGTTGATCTTCTGAGGGATCATTTCTAGAGTAGAGGGGAAGGTATCTCCTTTGAGCAGAGGCTCATAAATTCTGATTGGGAGAAGGTATCTCCTTTGAGCCGAGGCTCATAAACATTGTAATTGGGAAGGATTCCCAAAGAACCTTGAGATAACTTTTAGAGAAAAGTTTTTGTGGATGTAGCCCAACCTTTTTGGGTGAACCACATTAAAAATGGGTCTTCAATGTGTGATGCTTTTTGTCTTGATTAATGTTGTGTTGATGCCATTGCTATCTAAAGTTAAAATTATTAATTGGTTAAGTCTTATACTGTTCACCCCCCCTCTCAGTATAAGCTTGTGTTCTTCAATTGGTATCAGAGCGGGTCTCTCTAGAAAGAGCCTAACAACTTGGAGAAGGATCTATCAGAGGAACATACAGATTCAAAAAGAGATGAAGAGGTTGAGTTCGATCTCAAAGGTGAATTCTTCTTGGCTCTAAGAAAGCTTGAGAAATTCAGGGAAGAGAATTATGTTCTCAAGTATCAATGTCAGGAAGAAGAGATAGCAAGATCAGAATTGTCTCAAAGTGTTATAGACTTCAAAATTCTAGCTGAAGAAGGGAAGAAGATTGAACAGGTTCTGACAGAGGCTCTAAAAGGAAAGGAAGCTGATTGCGAGAAACTAGAAGAAGAGGTTATGTCTCTTAGAGTGAAGTTGGAACAGTTGACTCTCAGACAAAATACTCCGTGTGAAAAGCAAAAGAAGGATGGTATCACCATTTATGAAATAGGGTCTTCAAGCAAGATCAATCTTCATCCTGAAGAGCGGTGGATTCCAGTTGGTCACAAGAAGAACAACCATCCAAGGCATCAAAATAGGTTACATAATACTTTCCATGGCTATTGTTTTTCCTACAAGAAATTTGGTCACGAAGCTATGCATTGCAATAAGTATTTGAATAGCCATAGTAAGGAAAATGTTAACTCTTTTGCACCTCTTATGAATAAAAATGTCATGTGTTACAAGTGCAAGAATTTTGGGCATATAGCAAGGATGTGCAATTTGGATAGATCTAGCCTTGAGTTCACTAAAAAGAGAAATGAGATCAAATCTAAGTCAATGATAGTTCAAACTGCTTTTCATGCTCAAGACAAAGTAGAAAAATGGTATCTTGATAGTGGTTGTTCAAAACATATGACTGGTGAAAAGGAAAAGTTTTTGGTCTTAAAAAAAACAAACAGAGGAACAGTCATTTTTGGAGATAACAGGTCAGCTAAAATTTGTGGTAAAGGGACTCTTAGTTTGGATGGGAAATCCAAAACAGAAAATGTGCTTTATGTAGAAGGCCTAAGACATAATCTTCTAAGTGTGAGTCAACTTTGTGATCAAGGGCACATAGTATCTTTCTTTTCAGATAGATGTGAGATAAGTAAAGAAAAAAAATGGAAAACTCATTGCGAGTGCTACAAGGACTCCAAACAATCTTTACATGCTAAGTGAGATAAAAAGGGAAAAGTGTTTTCTAACTCAAGAAGATGAGAGTTGGCTATGGCATAAAATATTGGGGCATTTGAGCTTTGATAATCTTGTCAATATTAGTAACAAGGAAGCAGTTAGAGACTTGCCCAAAATAAAAAGGCCCCATAACATCATTTGCGGTCCGTGTCAACATGGAAAATAGACCAAAACCAGCTTTCAAATCAAAAGGGTATACTTCTTCAAAACCATTGGATCTTATTCATACCGATTTATGTGGCCCTACCAAAACTCAGAGCATTCAGGGAGAAAGCTACTTCATGTTGTTTATAGATGATTATTCTAGAATGACTTGGGTTACTTTTCTCAAAGAAAAATCTGAAGCTTTTGAAAAATTTAAAGCTTTCAAAGAAATGATTGAAAATGAGACTGACAAGAGAATCAAATGCTTAAGATCGGATAGAGGAGGAGAGTTCACTTCAAATGAATTTGTGGAATACTGTGAGCAACAAGGAATCAAAAGAGAATATTCAGCAGCAAGAACTCCTCAACAAAATGGAGTAGTTGAAAGGAAAAATAGAACTATTGAAAATATGGCTAGAGCTATGTTAAATGAGTCAAAACTTTCAGATGGCTTTTGGAAAGAGGCAATCAAGTACAACGAGTCTACATTATCACCAGGGCCCAACTTAGAGTCAATCATCATAAAACTCCTTATGAGTTGTGGAAAGGAAGACCAACTCATAGTAAAATACTTCAAAGTGTTTGGGAGTAAGTGCTTCATCCGAAGGGAAGATCAGAATTTGGGTAAGTTTGATCCTAGGTGTGATGAGGGAATCTTTCTTGGATATTCCAACAGAAGCAAGGCCTACCGATGCTTCAACAAAAGAACTCATACAGTTGTAGAGAGCATAAATGTAACAGTTGATGAAAAGATAGGGATAAGAGAACCAGTCAAGGAACTCAGTGATGAAATTTGTCAAGAAGAATTCAGAGAGGTTTCAGATGAAGAAGAGGAAAGACAACAATCGCTTCCCAAAACTCCTTCATGATATGTTCGAAACATCATCCCAAATATTTGATCATTGGTGATCCAAATAGCAGGCAAACAAGAAGAAGAGTCATTCCTTCACATGATTCTACAAATGTTTCATTATTATCTCAGATTGAGCCAAAAGATTTCAGGGAAGCATGTGCAGATAAGTTTTGGGTAAAAGCAATGGATGAAGAGCTAAATCAAATAGAGAAAAGTGAAACTTGGGATTTGGTTCCAAGACCTAAGGACAAGAATGTCATTGGCACAAAATGGATATTCAGAAATAAACTCAATGAGGATGGAAAAATTGTCAGAAACAAAGCTAGGTTAGTCTGCAAAGGTTATGCTCAAGTAGAAGGTGTTGATTTCGAAGAGACGTTTGCTCCTGTTGCTCGTCTTGAAGCTATCAGAATGTTTTTGGCACTTTCAAGCTTCAAATCATTCAAGGTATATCAAATGGATGTAAAGTCAGCTTTTCTAAATGGGGTGTTGGTAGAAGAAGTCTACATAGAACAGCCAAAAGGAGTGTCTCTCTCAGAATAGTCAGACTATGTGTGTAAACTAAAAAAGGCCTTGTATGGGTTAAAGCAAGCACCGAGGGCTTGGTACTCAAGACTTGACAGTTATCTTCATGAGCAAGGCTTCAAGAAAGGTGTGGCAGATAGCAATTTGTATATTAAGGATGAAGGTGATGATATGTTGATTATGGTTGTCTATGTTGATGATATTATTTTTGGGGGAAATAAGACTCAGATGTGCAAAGATTTTGCTAACACCATGCAGAAGGAATTTGAGATGTCTATGATTGGAGAGCTGTCATTATTTTTAGGTCTTCAGATTGCTCAATCAAAAGATGGTGTATTTCTCTCTCAAGGGAAGTATATCAAAGAAATGTTGAAGAAATTTGGGATGATGGACAACAAACCAGTATGTACTCCAATGATTACAGGGTGCAAGATGAGTAAGGATGATGAATCTCCAACGACAGATCAAAAGTTGTACAGATCAATGATTGGCAGTTTATTATATGTTACAACTACCAGACTAGATATCATGCAGGCAATTGGGTTAGTAGCAAGATTTCAGGCAGCTCCAAAATATTCTCATGTTATAGCAGTTAAAAGGATATTCAGATATCTGAAGGGCACTATGGACCTTGGGCTTTGGTATCCCAAAGGTGATGATTTCACCCTCACGGCCTATACAGATGCAGATTGGGCAGGCAGTACTGATGACAGGAAAAGCACTAGTGGTGGAGCATTCTTTCTGGGAAAGAGTTTGGTTTCTTGGCTAAGTAAGAAACAACCTTCAGTTTCCTTATCTACGATAGAGGTTGAATACATAGCAACAGTGGCTGGGTGTACACAGGTTTTATGGATGAAAACCACCTTGGAGGATTTCAAAGTCAAGCATGAACAACCCATCTCCATACTTTGTGATAATACAAGTGCCATAAGTATTTCCAAAAATCTAGTAATGCACTCAAGGACAAAGCATATTTCCATCAAGTATCACTTTCTAAGGGAGAAAGTGCAAGACAAGCAAGTCAAGCTAGAGTATGTGTCTACTAAAGAGCAGATTGCAGATATCTTCACCAAACCTCTTCCAAGAGATACGTTTGAGTATCTAAGGGAGAAATTGGGAGTTGTACTCCCACCCCAGAATTAATCACCTCATCGGGAGGTGGGGGAGGGACCAAGCTAAGAGGCTCATTCTTAGTCCCGAGCCCCAAAGGTGACCCTTTGCCATTGATGACAAAGGGGGAGAGATATGAGTAAGGGGGAGAGCTTCAAGTGAAGAGGAAAGCTTCAAGTCAAGGGGAGCAAAACTTCAAAGGAAGATTCTTAGTTGTGGGCACAGTTTCTCAGTTGTTAGCACAGTTGGTTTCAGTTTTGGCTCCTGAGACGTGTTTTCAGTAAAGGTTTGCCATCAATGACAAAGGGGGAGATTGTTGGCAATTTTGGGTACCTTGGGTACATTGCCTTTGCTCAAGTGTATAAGTTGTCATTGATGTCAAGAAGCTTTTGAAGGAATTTGATTTGATGTAAAATAATTTGTTTTGATGAAGGTTACGACATGACAGGTTCGAAAGAAAGCAAGTTAGAAAAGTGTCGCGATATCGCGACATGTCGTATTTTTGTGACTTAAGTAGGAGAGAGAAAGCAAGTTAGAAAAGTGTCGCGATTTCGTGACATGTCGCATTTTCGCGACTCGAAAGGAGGAAAGAGAATTTTAGAGTAGAAATGTCACGATTTCGTGACATATTGCAAGGAAGGTTGAACGGACGAAAAAGTGTCACGATTTCGTGACATGTTGCAGGAGAGAGAGTCCGAAAGAAAAAGTGTCACGATTTCATGACATAATGCAGAAGAGAGAGTCCGTAGTGTGAATTGTCACGATTTCGTGACAAGTTCGAAGAGAGAGAAAGTAACACGAAAAGTGTCACGATTTCGTGACATGCTGCAGATGTTCGAAGTGAGAACCGTTACGATTTCGCGACATGCTATAGATGAAAATGTTCCAAGTAAGAACTGTCATGATTTCTCGACATGCAGCAAAGGGAAGAGTCTGAAATGAGAAGCATCGTGATTTCACGAAAGGTTGCAAAGAAGACGTACGAAAGCTGAAAGCGTCACGATTTCGCGACAGGTTGCAAAGAAAGCGTACGAAAAGTTGATAGCATCACGATTTCGCGACAGGTTGAAGAGAAAGCAAACAGATGCAGAAAGTGTCACGATTTCATGACAGATTGAGATGGCAGCGTTCGGTTGGAGAAAGTGTCACAATTTCATGACAAAAACAAAGAGGAAGGCTATGAAGACAGAAGTGTCGCGATATCGCGACAGAAGTGAAGTCGAAGTCTGCAGAGGTAGAAGTGTCACGATTTCGCGACAAAAGCAGAAAGGAGGTCGACGAAGGGAGAAGTGTCACGATATCGTGACAAAAGCAAAGTTGATGCTGACAAAGACAAAAGTGTCGCGATATCGCGACAAGAGCTTAGTTGAAGTCGTCAAAGGCTGAAGTGTCACGATATCGTGACAAAAGCCAAAAGAAAGTGTACGGTTGCAAAGGTGTCGTGATATCGCGACATGTTGTAGTTTCACGGCAGAAGCTACAGAAGAGTTACAGAGGCAATGAATCCGACAAAGTTAAATTTTAGCCGACAAAAATTAGGGCATGCAGCCGATGTATATTAGGGTTTGTTTTTGATATAACAACCGACTAAGATTAAAGTTTTCATCATGAAAATTTTGTTATAAAAGGAGGGTTGTTTGGAGAGTTGAAGTGATGTGTGTTGTTGAAGTGCGACGTTCATAGATAGTGCACAGAGCAAGAAGTTCGATCACCGAGAGCAGAGTGTGAAATTCGATCGTAGTGTGCAGAGTGCATTTCGTCGAATCATTCCAAGTGTGAAAGATCGCAAAGGAAGCAGAGTGTGCGAAGATGGTGTCGTGATTGTGCAGAGGTGCATTAGTTCTTTGAGAAGAACTTGAGGATAGATTTGGCAAGTCTTTGAGAAGGCTTGTGTGCAGAGGATTGATCTGTTCAAGTGTTGGACAGATCGAGGATAAAGGAAGACTTGTGCTTTGAGATCGATGCCGTGTTTGGTAGTTGCTGAGTTGTTGTGGACGTGATCATAGAAGGCAGAGGTCTCTTAGGCTAAGCATTGAGGACAGGAGGTCTTCGGTGGAAAGGAGTTCCACGTGTTGGCAAGAGGTAGAGGCAGTTGATCTTCTGAGGGATCATTTCCGGAGCAGAGGGGAAGGTATCTCCTTTGAGCAGAGGCTCATAAATTTTGATGGGGAGAAGGTATCTCCTTTGAGCCGAGGCTCATAAACATTGTAATTGGGAAGGATTCCCAAAGAACCTTGAGATAACTTTTAGAGAAAAGTTTTTGTGGATGTAGCCCAACCTTTTTGGGTGAACCACGTTAAAAATGGGTCTTCAATGTGTGATGCTTTCTGTCTTGATTAATGTTGTGTTGATGCCACTGCTATCTAAAGTTAAAATTATTAATTGGTTAAGTCTTATACCGTTCACCCCCCCTCTCAGGATAAGCTTGTGTTCTTCATTAGCTATTGTGGAAGAAAAGTTATTTTTGAAAGCCCTAATAGGAAGTCGATATGCCCTAGCTAGAAATCAAAATTCCCTAGTTGGAAGTATGAAGGCCCAAGCTAGAGATAAGCGAAAGAGAGAATACATGGCAAGTTCGATCTAGGTAGCAGATGGTACACTAGAAGTAAGTATCAAGGATGAGATGATTGAGAATGATATAATGGTTCTTAAAAGTAGAGGGCTAATATGTAAGTTCCATAGATCATGGCCAGGGTTTTTGGAGATTCAAAATTGGATCAAGTGGAAGTGGGGATTGAATTCAAATTATTATGTGACTTTTCTTCCTAAAGTTTTTTTCCTCATCATATTTTCCAATTCAAAAATTAGGGATAAAATAATGGTTGGTGGCCCATGGTTTAGGGAAAGAGATGCACTTTATTTGAGACCATGGAATGAAAAATTTTCCATTGAGATATAAACTATTAAGAAGTTTCTAGTGTGGGTTAGACTTTTTGGACTTCCATAGTAGCATATAAATAAGGTTGTTTTGAAAAATATTGGAAATGCCCTAGGGAAATTCATCAAGGACGGACCAACAACTAAGGAGCGAAAGCATGCTATATATACTCAAATCTGTGTTGCTATAGATTTTTCAAAACCTTTACCACAATCCATTAAGATGATGTGGAGATAAAAGGTTCAAAAGAAGATGTGGAGATAAAACCTAAAATGAAGACAACAAAAGAGGTCAAGTTTATTCCAGGTAAATCATCTTCATTTTCCTCTAGTAGTATAGAATCCTAAGTGGTGAAGATGTTATCCCTTGCACTTTAATATTTCAAGAGCATAATAATATAGAAATGAGGTTGGAGGAAACCCATAACAATTTAGGGTTTTTAGGGCAAAATAAGAAGGTAATTTCTATAGAAGAGCATCCTTGCACTTTAGGGTCTCCAGGGAAATATAAAGAAGATTATGCTTTTGAGGTTATTCCTTGCACTTCATATCCTTCATAACAAGGTAAACCTAAAGATGATAAGTCTTACTATGAGCAGTGTGAGAAGATTGAAGAGATTGATGAAGATGAAAGTATTTTTGGGAATGGAAAAAAGAGAGGAAGACCCAAGAAGCAAAAACAAAGAGAAAATGAAACACAAAGGGATATTGATATGGGAAAACAAAAGCAAATATCACAAGTTTAACAAGAAGTGGGGCTAAACCCTCAAATAAAATCAAAAAATAACAATGAAAATAATATCTTGGAATATTAGGGGAATGAATAACCCTAAAAAAAAGCATTAAAAAATTGTGAGGTGGTTATAGACAATATATTTTTAGATATAGAAGCTGGCTAGCAAATATTTTAGCCATTCGTAGTGTTGAATTTCATCTTGACAAAATTCAAATTTTTGAAGGCATTTGATATAGGAGTTGATTGTGGATACTTAGGAGTTTGAGGAAGATGAAGAATATTTTTGATAGAAGGGTAAATGAAGAATATCTCCGATAAAATGACAAAGTTAGATATGCTTTAATTAACTTGTTAGAAATGTAATGAGAGCAATGTTTTGTAATGAGAGTGGCCCCCAATAGAAGCCACACATAGCTTATTAAAAAAAGCAAGTTAAAAATTGAATATGTTTCTAAACTCTTTAGCTCTAAAGAAGAGAGTTGTGACTCTCGGGTGACTTTGACGGTGTAGAACCCCCTGGTCGTGGTCTCTTAGACCAAGGCGGCCCCGTAAGAGGTTTTTTACTTTAAAAAAAAAGAGAGAGTTGTGATTTGTCAAAGGTGGGGGACCCAAGTACAACCTCTTTATTAATTTGAAATTAACCACTTTAAAAATAAATAATTTATTTAAATTAGTTTATACTAATTAATTGTTTTAATATATGACCAATTTTGTGTGAAATAACTCCAGGTTGGTTTTATCATTAAATGTATTATTATAAATGAACCAATGTAATCATTAGCAAAAACATGGACCAATTTTGCTCGTCATACTAATGAAATATTGCATTTGAGATCAATAAAATTGCATCATGGTACTTATATTGCATTTGAGATCAATAAAATTGCATCATGGTACTTGGGACTAAATCATTCAAATTTGCATGATCTACTCATATTCTTATTATGAGTGGGCCACTAACCATGCTTATGATATAATGCATTTTAAGTCAATCAAATTGTATTTAAATTTATTAAAATATATTGAAATAGTAAAAGACTAAATTTATTAAAATATATCGAAATAGAAAAGGATTGAAAATTTTCAATGGATAGTCAAGATAATTTGTTTGAGATTAGACATTCCTCATTCTTACATGCAAGGTTTTTATATTTACTTAATTTTGAGTTTCTACTCTTTTTTTTTTTTAATGAAAGATAATCCATCTCAAACACTCAATTCAATAAAACAAATAATATATTTATATCACTACTTAAAATATAAAAACTTTATATTTAATTTGTTATCTTTTTTAAATAAATTTATTTATATTAATATTAAAAATTATTATATATATATATATATATATATATATATAACAATTTTATATTATTTCATATTTTAAAATATTTTTATTGACATTCTATATTAGAAAATTTATAAAAAACTAAATATTATTGTATTTTATCTCTGATTCAATATATTACAAATATATCATACATTTAAAAGGAGCTTAGCTTACTCAACCATACCCGACTATCAAAACATGATTTACAATCTCATGAAAGATTCAAACCTGAAACGAGAGATCCAAACTCCCAACCATTAAACCAGTTGAGTTAAAATGTAATTATTAACTTTACACTAATTTAAATCTCATTACAATTAAATTCATCAAAAAATGATTTTTTTTAAATATACTTACAGGTTAAAATATTATAATATTAATATATAATTATAATATAATAAAAATAAAATTCTTTTAAATATAAAATAATAATTCTTCAACTTTGATGTTCATGCTCTCATCACGCTTCGCTTTGTTGTCTTTAACCATTCATAGTGCACACTTTATAAAATTCTTCAACTTTTAACTGATTAGTCAACATTATTAAAATCTTTGCATACCTATCATCGATATTGGTGGGCTTCACTTAACCATTAACAAACATATACTCTAAGAATCATTACATACTTATTACTGTGGCCCTCCCTCAATTTACATACTTATTACTTATTACTCCATTATGTAATTCAAACATTGAATATGTCACCTTTGAAAAGACTAGATTGGAATAATCATGCAATCAGTCTTCTAAATTCTTAGATGCTTGTTACAAGAGAGTAGAGTTCTGTAGGTAGGCCAGCCAAATTAAAGGTAAGAAGAATAATTTACATTCCCATACCTTTCAACTTAAGGTATGGCAATGTAAATTATTCTTCTTTATGTTTTCAATTATACATTTTAATATCTAGTATTCTCTCATCTTGCTTTTCTGCCATAAATATTTTATTGTGGTAAAGAAAATATAAAGACACTACTATGTAATAAGTTTGTAGTGTTGCACAAAAGTTTAGGTGTAATTTTCATATTTTATATTAGGAAGTGGGTGCCCTTATGTTTTGTATTCATTCCAAAATTTTACTTATAGAAAAATCAATCAAAACTTGGGTGATAGTTTATTTCTTTTATAGGTATGAAACAAATAATATTAATGTACTTGGAATAATTTATTAAAAATATAATAATATATATATTTTTTTTATTGACTTAGTTACATATAATTGAAACAATTTATATTATAGAGTAAGCATATAATGATATTACAATAACTTAATAATTATGTTTATATTGTTTGATAATATTTGGATTTGGATTTCCTTGATAAAAATTGAGAATTTATTTCTTAGTTTAATAAGTCTTACCTTTCTTATAATAAAAATATTAAAAATAATTAAATACAAAGGTTGTATCATATGTAAATTTCAAGGTTGCATAAGTAAATTGGAGAAATATGGAGAAGGTTGAATAATGTGATGGTATAAACAATTTAAGATACATGTCCAAATATTTTGTATATGATAAAACAGAGGTTATGCACAGTGGCGAATATTCACAAATTGGGCAAATATTAGGATTTCCAAAATTAGAAATTGGTGAATATGACGACCCTCGATGTCGGCCCATTCACCTAAAATTTTTGGGATCAATTTTTTCTTAGGGTCAATTCGCCACAATATATACAAACATAGGCATATTTGTACTCGTTGGAAAGCTCTTTTCAAGCCTGATCTAATGGTGGTGTTTTTATGAAGTTATAAGGTAATTTAATAGGTCAAAATTTATCCCAAATATGACCTTACTTTTTAGAGCTTCAAATACCCCCAAATTTTGGTGTGAAGATGATTGATTTGATTTTCTTAAGATTCGTCTTGATTTCGATTAGGATTCACCATTTTCTACAAGTACATTTTGGGTCCAATCCCTTATGCATAATCCTATGATAAAATATACTTGACACATTTGATGCACTATTTAAGATGTTTTTAAATTGTACTATGCACATCTAGATATTTAATTCAAACACTTATCCTAGTACAATTCCAAAAACAAAGGATGCAAATACTTTATCAATGCTGATTTTGCACATTAAGAATCTTTTTTGAGAGTTGACATATTTAATTTATTTTTATTATAATATAAATACTAAAAATAATTAATTAGAAAAGTTATTATACTTAAATTTTAAGATTATATACATATATTGGCTTGAGGTGATGATATGAACATTTTAAGATGTATGTCAAAAAGAAGTTTATCTAATAAAATATACTTGATATGATACCTTATACAATATGTCATTAACGTCCAGATATTTAATATTTAACATGGGCACGCATTTCAAGACAATCCTATAACTATAACTAAAAGATACAACACTTAAACAATGTTGAATTTTTATTTTCTTCAATTGGTTGTATGAGATTGGGGCAACCCATATTACATCATCGTGGTATTACAATTTAGATATTATCCATGTATAATTTGATAATATTCAAACATGGGTCTCTTTCTTAAATCTTAAGGAATCTAATTAGTTGAGCTATTGTCATTTGATAAAACAATGTTGAATTGTCACATTAAATAGAATTGTGCAAATGTTTTGTTTAATATTAATTAAAATATTACTTTTTAAATTTTAAGTATAAATTAAAAATAATAATTTTGAAAAATCCTTCTTCAAGAATGATATTCCACTTGCCTCTATCCTTGGAAAAATCCCTTTGTATATGACTTGTAACATTGGTGAATGATGAATGATGAAAATATTAAATGTTAAATATCTGGACGTTAATGACATATGCAAGTGTTGGGTTTTATAAACCACTCAAGTCCCACAACACAATTAATGTGGGACTATTCACAAACACACACACATACTACACTAACAAGGCAGCCAAGTATTAACATGGAACGAAATTCCAATCATGAAATATGCTACTAGACTTGCATCATCACATTAACCGGTTAGAAAGCAAGAGGACTAACCCCCCACACATGCATAATATCCAAGCTTTGTTGTAATACCACTATGTGGTGATGTAATATGGCTAGGTCTATTTCAACCTATATAACCAATTGAAAAAAAAATACTTAAAATAAATTTTAGAATACATAGAGTAAGCAAGTACCTAAACAATATCAATAAGTGATACATGGATAATATCCAAGCTTTGTTGTAATACCACTATGTGGTGATGATGTAATACAACTAGACCTATTTCAATCCCATATAACCAAATGAAAAAAAAATACTTCAAATAAATTTTAGAATACATAAAATAAGCAAGTACCTAAAAAATATCAATATTAAAGTGAAAAAACATACTAATACATCAATCCGTAAGCCAAGGATCAAATTTGAAGGGTTGGTACTAGTTTTTATTAGAACCTTTTTATAAAAATTCTCATTTATGAAGGCTACAAAATTGTTTTCCATTTACATCATGATCACATAAGGGTGTTATAGTTATTTGCAATTATGTATATATAGCTTGACAAGATTTGAACTTCGGTCTCTTCTTTGAAAGTTGAGGAATCTATCCAATTGAGCTAATGTTTTTTGATATAGAAAAACATATTCCTTTGCTTTTAAGATATATTAAAATAAAAAGATAAATTTAAATTGATTAAAAATTTTGAAAACAATATTCATCACAAGATCATAAGCCAAATCAATTATAGAAATAAAGTGTTATGGATAGGTTTTGATTGAAAATACAAGTTAATAAATGTCATAGTACATTCAAATAAACCTCCAACTGAGGAAACATGCTAATTAAAAAAGAAAATGTAGTAAAAATTAAGTCCAAGAAACAACTATATCATTTTTTTCTTGTCCACATGGCCATCCACAAGATCAACTCCCATATGAAGTCCCAATTTAGTGAGCTAGTAGCTTTTCATAGGCCAAAACCTCCTTCAACAACAAGTCACCTACTTTGAGTTCAAGTAAAATTGACTAAAAAATGGAATTAATCACTTATACTTCCTCTTTGAAAGCCTATTAAGCTCTATGGTCTAGTTGAAGTGGAATTTGAATTCACCCATTCATTCATAAATCTCAACATTTTTCTATGATTTTAGAGAGTTTCCTAGAGAAGAGACATTCGTAAATTAATATTAGGATAAAACCTAAACCTAACCATCACTAATTTTATGTTAGATATTAATGCTTCAATTTATTGTATTATGGTAGTGAAGGGTATTTAAGTACACAAGATACCTATTTTAGGTATAACTAACACTTAAACAAACTTGTAACTATCTTGTCCTAAATTACATGCATGTATGCTGTGAGGGATGGTTATACCACTTGACTACTCACATTGTCTATGATGTAATAACTCCTAATATACCCACCCTTATTACATCATAGTCAAAAGCTCTATTTTTCTTATGATCAAATAATAATGTCTAGGGTGATGTTGGAATTTGAGAGAGAAATCCCCCCTTAATGTAGACTTACTACTTAGATACTTAGGAGTGTCGGTTCTACCTATCATGCACTTAAAATTTATTACAAAATACTTATTTGATGCTTATAGAGTTGCATGAATTATATTTCTTCAATATGGAGGATCTTCCTCAGATATAGCAGCTACTAATGAGATCAAATGTTCTCTTGCCATTTAACGTATTTCCAAATCTTGTCTTGATCAATGTCTTTTATTGAGGTAAGCTCAATTACCTCTTGTTTCTTCTTATTTGCAATGACTTCATTTATTTGATTAACTTGTCTCATGATGGATGATGTAGTCCTCCTTCCTTTGATCTTCAATGTGATGTGCTTTCATGCATCCTGTATTGATCATAAAATTGGTTGGTTTCTAATATTTTTTGTATATTGGTATATCTTTTGTTCAAACTAGTTTCCATTTCAAGTTTTGATTTTCTTGATGGAGTGAGATCAATCATATTATACTTATTCTTCACATTGTTCATCTATAGAAGATATTGTTTGTGGTAAGTAATATATTCACACTTTTTTTGGTGTGCTATTAATGGTTCGATCTTCAATGCTTGTTACATTTATTCCTCATTTTCCTTGTTATCTTTTCTTTCAAAAACTTGTTTTATGGTGAAGAATCACATTTTGAGTGTAATTTGGATGATTTAAAGGTATCCAAGTCTCTTGATCTATCATATATTTTGATTTATACCAAACATTATTGTGTTATCTTAACTTTGCTTGTGCAACAAACACATGTTCCTCTTCTTCTCCAACTTCTTATTTCTCTTTTTTGAATTGATTCTATTTTTCTATATTACTTTGATGTGTATTTCTTCAATTCTAATTTTACTTTTCTAAAGATAATTTGTCATGGTGTTAGTTCATTGCTCGTGAAGGGGATCCATTTCTGAATGAAAAAAGCTAAAATTCCTTTATGATATGTTTATTTATAGCACAATGTTCATATACCTTTTGCATGTGGCAAGTACTTTAATTATTTCTTTAATTCTAATATCTTTAAAAATTATTTCTTTAATTCTAATATCTTTAAAAATTATTTCTTTTTTGGAAGTGATGTGGATGTCTCATGCCTCTTATAAATGGTTGCTTCTCTCTTTGACTTGTAAGTGTTAAATATTCCTCTTCTTCTGTTGTATGTGAGACCTCTACTTTTTGAAGTAGGTTCACCAACTTCTCAAAGATTCGTATTTTCTTAGTAATATTTAGTAGTCACAAAACATTATTTTGATGGGAGTGATCTCAAAATTATAGGAACTAACATTTCATCAGATACCTAAGTTCCCAATTCTTGCAATGATGCTCGTAATTCTACTATTCTCCTCATGAATAATTTCAACTTTTCTCCACTCTTCATCCTCAAACAATGGATCTGGATCTAGAGGAACAAAATATTATTTTGATTCTTGGATTCAAATATTTTTTTCAACTTCTCCCATGCATCTTGGTTGTGGTCATACCCCTGATGTATGCTTGGACCTCATTTGCTAGTCTGAATATGATGATTAGTCTTGCTTTTATATATGCCTTGTCAAACTTTATTTGATCCTTTTCTTTTGTAGTAATATGGGAAATGCTTCCATCTACTACTTGTCAAACTTGTTCAAACTTAATTTGTGTCATGAGTTTGGTTGTAGTATAATTATTTTCTCTCAATAATTGGAAATCTAGTAACAAGAACTTTGGTGCTCCACTAGCTATGGTAAACTTTCACAAAATTTAAATATTTTTCTTTTATTGAGTTTTCCTTGAAAATATATTTTCTACGAGTAAATATATGTCTATACTCGTATTTAAAAAAATAATGGTAGAGGGAATAATTCTTCCTCTACTAAATATTCCTTGGAATATTATTTCCTTTTAAAATATTTTATCCACTTTTCTTTTTGACTTGCAAACATATGAAGCAAGAAGAAATGATATATTTGTTTCAAGTGGGATTTTAAATTGCCTTTTAAAATGATCAAGGTTGCTTTTCCTTTCTTTTCTTCATGTGCTTTATTCACTCTCTTTGTTGCATTGACTTATACCTAGTTCTTTATGGTTTCTCACAAATAGGGAGATATTCTTACCTTTTTTAACTTATTCTAAATTTCCACTAATATTCTAAGTCGATTTTGTGAACTTCTAAAAATGTATTTTAAAATATTCTTGCATGCTTTGATTTTTGTGCATTTATATTTATTGAATCTGAAATAATTGATGTGCTTCTAACGTTGTTTTTGAGTCATGGATTAAAAATATTTCTAGGATGATGTTTTGAACAAGATATTTTTGAGCACTTTTTGCTAAACCTTTTTTTCTATTTCGATGTCTAAAGTTAGGTGCTTCTATTTTATTATGTTGTCTCTTTCCTTGAGACTCAATCTTTGAGTGTGTATTTATTCAGTCTTCTTTGATCAATATCATAGGTTCTTTTGTGAGGATGGTCAACTGACTTCCTTGAGAAATGTTACTAGTATTTTGTGAGGGTGTTTGACTGGCTTCTTCAAAAATGTGAATACTATCTCTCCACTTTTTTCTTCCTTTTATTCTTTATACAATGAGTGCTTTTTCATTGTTTCATCAAAACACAAGGTTCTTGTTGAATGTTTCTATTCATGGGGTGTTTGCACTTTAGTTCATAATATTAATATCTTTTTAGGCAATTATTTCTTCTTGTCATTTTGTACAAGTCGATATTATCTTTCTAAGCTTAGGTTCTTTGGTTAATCATTCTCTTCTCATACAAAAATTGTAGCTCTTAGTTTTGGTAACTTTATCTTTATCTTTTCAAATATTCATTAAGTGGTTTTCTACACTTTACTACGTCTCTTTTGAGATATACTTTACACTTGGTTTTTCCTTTCTTGTAGTTGTAATGTTGGCTATATTCAATTCTTTTGAATAAAAGTAACAATTCAGCTACCTATAATTCTTGTAGAATAAATATAATAATTATCACATTTTATGGTAAATACAATTTCAAGGAGCTTTAATGGATTCCCTGTTTGTTGATTTTATTCTTGCAATTCCTAATAATATTAATGATTTCTATATATTTTTTTTTAACTTTGAGGAGCTTATTTGGCTTCCTTTTTCCTTTTAAGGAGATTCTTATGTATTCCTTACTTGCCTTGCAATGGCAATAACTTATTTCCTTTCTTGCTTGAATTTATTTGGTTGTTTCCTATAGGCTTTATGACCTTGTTGGTATTTTAGAAGGTATTTTAACCCTTTTGAATCTTAAAGGCTTTTTTACTTTTACCTTTGGTAGGGGTTTTCCACCCTGAAAATTTTTAAATGTGTCATGGAATTTTCCTTCATGATCAAAATCTTATACAAGGTAATTTTATCCTTGAAGCTTCTTATCTCAAACATGAACTTTTTTTTCAAAAAAGTGCACCTTTGGCTTTATCTATGTCAAATCTAGAGGAGGATTAAACAGAAAATTATTTATTCCTTCTACCTACTTTGATACCACATGTTATATCTTAATGCTTCAAATGATTGTATTATGGTAGTGAAGGGTATTTAAGTACATAGAATGCTTATTTCAAGCATAACAAACCCTTAAAAAAAGTGTAACTATCTTATCTTATATTACATGCATGTACCTTGTGAGGGGTGGTTATACCACTTGACTATTTACATGGTCTATGATGTAATAGCTTCTAATATTTTATAAAAGTATCATCAAAGCATGCATTATATTATATAATATAGATGGATATAGTATCAATTGTTTAAAATACTTAGAAATTATATTATGTTTCTTACAATAGTCAAGCAAAACAAACTTTTAGAATAACTTGTATCGAAAAATAGTAGGAAACACAAATACAAAATCAAACTACAACTTTGTAGCAATTGTACAAATATTTCATTATATTTAAATGCTTGCAAAAGATACAATTAGGGATGGTAATCTCATACTTATCCAACCTAGTATAATACAAAATATTCAAATGAAGACTCATGCTTGACAATGGTCATGCAAAGGCCTTAGATTTAGATTTCATATCTTGCATCTTAGACTATACCATACCTATTTCTTTAAATGATAATTTTAGCTATTGTTGAGAAAAAACATAAGAGTGATGGCTTTTCAAGCCTTAATATTAATATGAAACTCACAAGATAAAATTCACAGGATCAAATTTATGATAGTCGCAATATAGTAAGATCAATATAATAATATAAATGGAATTATATAAGCTAACTAAGATGTAATTAAAGGCTTATAATATATCAACTAGCATTCATTAATAAGCATAAATGTATGAATGTAATAGCCTAAACCATACATGTACAAAGCATGTAGAACAACTTCAATATTAGTTGCTCAAATGTATGCATTCTTTATTACTCCTCTTTCTCTTACAAATGTATCATAAATTCTATTACAATAACTATAAAAATACTCACTATGCTCATTGTTCTCACCTTGTTCACTATGTATGAGATATTTGAGATATTTCTCCATAGAGATATATATAGCCATTGTAGAATGACTCTTTGGTTACTTGACTCTTCCTTTCCTTATGCCAAGTCTCATGACTCTTGGCTTCTCACTATGACACTTGCATACACATGACTCTATCTTGTATGCACACCTAGACATGACTCTTCACTTAGCACACTCTAATATAAAGATACTTGTGCACACTCACACATAAGACACTTGTGCACATATACTCACATTACACTTGCACACATGATACTTGTGCATTTTCTACACATTATTATATTACATAAATTTTTACTCACACTCTAATATAAGACTCAACTCTAGTCTAATATTTACAAGGTGTACCATGAATGTACCATGGGGGTACATTAGCATGTACCAAATAATGTAATTTTCTCCAGCATCCCCCTATATTACATTATTTGGTTATTGAATACATTAGTTTCAATCTAGGTATTTGTCCTTCAAGTGATTTTGCAATGGATTTGGTATTTATCTTGAGCTCCAATCTACTTCTTTAAGATCAATATCTGAAGTTGTTTTTTAAAACTTTTTTTATCCTTGATGTGATTCATTCTCTCCTTTATTTTATTTTCTATATTTTTATTTGTGATATATCTAATGATATACCTTCTAAGCATTGAGTTAGTAAATCATCACAATAATATAACTTTGATTTCAATGATTCCTCTTTGAAACTAACATATGTTTCATTTAGATTATATGTATCATTTCTTTCAACTTGTCTCTTCCCTTGGAAAATCTCAAAACTAATTAATGATAGATACATCATTAAACTTATTACTTTCAGCTTGTCTCTAAATAATACAAGCTTATACTGAGAGGGGGGGTGAACAGTATAGTGCCCACTTTTTACTTTCTTTCCAAACCAATATCAATTAGTGTCCTCAATTGCAATAACCAAATATAGCAAGTGTGCATTAATAACATAGATAGCAATAGTAAGCAAGTGCACAAATCATCACACACAATTGAGACACAAGATTTAACGTGGTTCCCCCAATGTGGGGTAGTCCACAAGATATTCTCCTTATAATATTTCACAAAGAAATAGGGATCCTTATCCCAATACAAATGATTACTTTGATCTGCTCAAAGCTAGGCTATCCTGATCTGCTCAGGTGGGCTCCACTGATCTGCTCAACTAGGCTCTCCATTAATCTCTCAGCTAGGCTATCCATATAAGGCTTCTCTCTCACTAGGCTATCCATATTTTAGCTAGGCTCTCCACTGATCTCTCAGCTAGGCTATCCACTGATCTGCTCAGCTAGGCTATCCACTGATCTGCTCAGCTAGGCTATCCACTGATCTGCTACGCTAGGCAACTAGTGTTGATGTGTTTTCTATTTCTGTCCTGTCTCTTTCACTACTCACAAATCTGCCTCAATGCCTTCTCACAAGGCTCAAACAATCCTGCTCAAATGTTGTCCTAAATCTATCCACAAATCTATTCCAAAAGCCTTCTCAAAGGCTCAAACAATCATGCACAAAAGTTGTCTCAAATCTGTCCAAAAATTCTATCCCAAAAGCCTTCCCAAAGGCTCAACCAATCATGCACAAAAGTTGTCTCAAATCTGTCCAAAAATTTTGTCCCAAAAGCCTTCCCAAAGGCTCAACCAATGACTCTCAAGTAGCACTCAAATATCAACCACAAATCAATGAAGGCAAGGCTCAATGATGAACTCAACAATGGATAACAAATGAATGATGACAATACTCAACAATGTGCTCAACAATGAATGGCAATGTACTCTTCAATGGATGACAACAATGATCCACAATGATCTCAACAATGTATGACAAATGATCTCTCAAATGGATGACAACAATGCTCAATAATGTACTCTCAAATGGATGACAAAAATTAAAATGACAAATGATCTCTCTAATGAAAACCTCTCCAAGAAATAACAATGAGGACTTCAACCAACCAAGGACAATCTCCACAAGTGATAGCAATAGGTTCTCAATAATATCTTCCTCATGCAATGTCAATAAGCTCTCAAGAAACAAGCACAACTCCCTCAAGCAAAGAGCTCTCAAATAGCCAACAATGATCTCCTCAAATGAAAGACAAATGTATCCACAAGTGACTAGCAAATGATCTCCTCAATGGTCTCAAATAATGGCAATGGACTTAACAAGTAACCAACAATAATCTCCTCAAAGCAATAGCAAAAACCTCCTCAATAATGGCAATACTCTCAATGAACTCCACTAAAGCAATCATGGAACTCAAGCATCAATTTTATCCATAAAATTGATTTTCTAATCCATCCACTTCCTCTCAATAGCCAAGGCACATAATCAAGCAATTTGTCTTCAACTTCAAACCCTAACTCATGTGCATGTCTTCTAACTCAAGGTAGCAATTAACTAGGTCTCAAGTTCCTAGTTTAATTTCATAATTAAATCATGCACTAGGACATATAACAAGTTCAACACTTTTCAACCTTATGACTCCCTAATTTCATTAACACATACAACAAGCACCTATGCTTTTATTTTTAATTCCACACCTTATAACTCCACATACAACAATCACAAATATTTATTTCCACACCTTATATCTCCCTAATCACACACAACAATAACAAATATTTAATTCTACACCTTATAACTCCCTAAGCACATTAACACATACAACAAGCATTTATTTCCCTAAACTCCTTATGACTCCCTAGTTATCACAGAAATAATTTTAATGCACCAAAAATTTGGTAATAACAAATATTACCATGCGCTAGAGATAAATACCTTTATATGAAATTTGTTGCCTTCGTAACCTTCGAAATCATCTTTGCCAAAATGCCTTGCCAAAATTAATGCGCCTTCACACCTTCATGGGAGTCGAACTCCGTTCCTCTCGCTTAGCGTTGTGAAGCGCTTACCACGTGGGCGCTAGCCCACATTGGGATTTTAATCCCAAACACCCAACTTTAACCTGCGCTCAAATCTGAAACTCGATTTTACTTTCTTAGCAAAACACTTTGCCCTTGGCGGGATTCGAACAACGAACCTACCTTGTGCAAAGTTCGTGCGCTACCAACTGCGCTATAGGCTCCTACGTGACGTCACTTTCCCACTGTTTACTTGACCTTGCTCTCAAATCAAAAGTTATTTATCCTTCTTTCTTCGCTGCTCCCCTTTCGATGACTCTCTCTCATGCGCTATGTCAAGTCTTCAATAAACAAAGGTTTTTACCTTTTATTTATATGCACCTCCATGCCTTCGAATGACGTCGATGAATATTTATTAATCTCCCCAACCTTTGCACGTCGACGGATAATATAATACAACTTTAGACCTTAGAATTATTAAATAAAAATTTAATAATTCACCTCTTAACTTTGAATTGGGATATCTCCTTCATTCTTTTGAATTTCGCCATGAAACTTTTTGCACCTAGGTTTTATTGGAAAACCTTTTCATCCATCATAATTTGGAGAAGTCTTAGCATAGTGGTTTTAATGAAAAACCCTTTCCAATGGTTTTAATGAAAACCCTTTTCGTTGGTTTTAATAAAAAACCTTTGTTGGTTTTAATAAAAACCCTTGCCATTGGTTTTAATAAAAACCTTTACCATTGGTTTTAATAAAAACCATTAATATAATATTTAAAAAATTAAATATTATATGCCTCTTGTGCCACAAAACCCTGTATATATCCTTGCTCTCCAAAATATCATAAATGATTATTTATGAAGTGCTTTTGCCACCAAAACTCAATGTGATCCATGTGACATCAATGACAACACAAAATAACTCAAATTGCCAACAATCTCCCCCTTTGTCATTGATGGCAACACCTCTAATGCAAATCACCACAATCACTACAAAAGCCATTTCTGAAAATCAAAGTTGCTCCCCCGACTCAATACTCTCTATGGAGGCTGCTCCCCCTATCTCAATGTTCTCTTTGGAGGCTGCTCCCCCTAACTCAATGCTCTCCCCCTTACTCAAATCTCTCCCCCTTTGACATCAATGGCAAAAGGGACACCTATGGGGCTAAAATATATGACTCTTAAGCTTAGCCCCCTACCACCTTCTCTCTTGAGGTGATTAATTTTGGGGTGGGAGTACATTTACTCCCATATTACATTGTTCCTTTCCTTTGTCAACTTCCTTCCACATCTTTCTGATATCCTTTTCTTGATGAGTTACTTGATCTTCTTGTCTTGAACCTGTTTGACCTTCTTGCCTTGAAACTGTTTGACCTTCTTGCCTTGAACCTATTTGGAATTGAGTCCTACACCATCTTGCAATATGTCCAAAGTTATTGCAATTAAAACACTTGATATTGTAGCCTTTGGATGGTGCCCATATCCTGAATTCTTTCTTGAAATCATTTCCATATCCATTCCTTTCCTGAACCCTGTATTGTGAAGCTCTATTTCCATAATCATTTTGACCATGACCTCTGAATTGTGCAGCTCTATAATCAAAACCATATTGCTCATTTCCTTTGCACTGAGAAGCTCTATGACCAATCCTGTTGCATAAGAAGCAATGTCCCTGAAAACCATACCTTCTTCCTTTGAAGTTCCTTCTAGAAAAATCAAACTTCTTTGATCCATAGACCCTATAATGTATAGCCCTGTGTCCAAATCCATTACAAGAAAAACAATGTCCTTGAAAATCCCTTTGTTCATGCCTTGGTTCCTCATACCTTTCTTGACCATTATCCTTGTGATCATCTTTGACTTGTGCATTGTATCCTTGATCCTTCTTTGTGGTATCCAAATATTCTTCCTTAACTTCTTCCTTGCTTTCTTCTTCAAGAATTTATTTGCCTTTTGAACTTGATTCACCTATCTCAAAACAAGATCCAAATTGGATATTTGGAGCCATAGGAGCTTTGGAACTTTCTTCATATTTCTCTTCATTTGTGTCCAATAGCAAACTGGCATCCATCTCTATTGTCTCTAAAATACATGTTTCCTTCTCAGTGAAAATATCTTGACCTTTTGAGTCATGTGATGGATCAAACTTCTCAAGTATGGAACATCTCAATTCTTTTAGATTCTCCTTAACCTCTTGTAGTTGCTCATGGATATCATTGAAGTCTTCTTTTAGATCAACTGAGACATCTATCTTTCTTGAAATATCCTCTTGTTTAACTTCTTCTATTTGGAGTGGAAGTTCTTCTTCTACTTATTTTATCCCATAGAAAAACCCTTCTTCATCTTCACTATCACTGAGATCATTATCTTCTTCTATAGCAAACAAACTCTCATGAATCCTTTGTCTTTGCCTGTTTCCTTGGTATGTCATTTCATCTTCACTATCACTGAAGCCATTGCAATATCCTGATCTGTGATCTCATTGACCACACACAAAGCATTGTTCTCTTTCACCTTCTATTCCTAAGAATAGATGTTCTTCCTTTTCATCATCTGAGTGATCTCTATCACTGTGATCTGAGCCATCATTTGCTTCCTCAATGTAGAAAGTTTTCTTAGTCTTACGAAAACTTTTCTTCTTCTCATGCTTGCTTTGCTTGTACCTGTCATCTTTGTCATGCTTATGCTTTCCTTCTTCTTTTCTTCTGTGATCCTATTTTTCATCATCACTATTTTCTTCATGTGGACACTTGTTTGCATAGTGACCATAATCACCACACTTGTAGCATTTGACTTTCTTCATATCCCTATAATTCCTTGAGTCCTTTTTCCTTTTGATGAAGTTAGCTTCCTCATCATTATCTGAATCTCTATCTGTCTCTGGATATTTCCCTTTATTTTTCTCTAAAGCTTTGAATGCAATTTCTTTCTTTGGAGCCTGATGCTTATCTATCCTCATCTCATAAGTTGTGAGAGTTCCTTGTAGTTCTTCCATTGTTAGCTTGTCGATATTCATTGTTTCTTCTATCATTGAAACCTTTGCATCATACTTCATGGGAAGTGATCTCAAAACCTTTTGAGTAACATCTGATTCTTTCATCTCAAATCCTAGGCCTCTCATGGTGTTAGCAATCTCATCAACTCAAAGCAAGAACTTTGTAATATCTTCAGAATCTTCCATTTTCAATTCTTCGAATCTTTTTCTATGAGTTTGTAGTTTTGCCAACTTTACCTTGGAATCTCCTTCATAGGTATTCCGCAACTTGGTCCACATTTCATTAGCTGAATTACATACCATGACCTTTGCAAAATCTATCTCACGAAGCCCACTCAGAATACAATTCATTGCCTTTGCATTGATCTCAACCAATTTCTTGATAGTCTTATCTATCTCAGGATCACCTTCAACCTTATACTCTTTTGCAACCATCTGCCATACCTCATATCCTTGTGATATCAAATAGTTCTTCATTCTCATGCTCCAAAAAGCATAATTGTTACCATCAAATAGTGGAGCCTTACTTGTAGATGATCCATTCTGTGAAGCCATCTGTGTTCTTGTAGAATCTACCCTCAAGTTGTTAGCCTTTTCGAAGGAACCCACTCTGATACCAATTGAAGAACACAAGCTTATATTGAGAGGGGGGTGAATAGTATAGCACCCACTTTTTACTTTCTTTCCAAACCAATATCAATTAGTGTCCTCAATTGCAATAACCAAATATAGAAGTGTGCATTAATAACATAGATAGCAATAGTAAGCAAGTGCACAAATCATCACACACAATTGAGACACAAGATTTAACGTGGTTCCCCCAATGTGGGGTAGTCCACAAGATATTCTCCTTATAATATTTCATAAAGAAATAGGGATCCTTATCCCAATACAAATGATTACTTTGATCTTCTCAAAGCTAGGTTGTCTTGATCTGCTCAGGTGGGCTCCATTGATCTGCTTAGCTAGGCTCTCCATTGATCTGCTCAGCTAGGCTATCCATTGATCTGCTCAGCTAGGCTATCCACTGATCTGCTCAGCTAGGCTATCCATAATCTCTAGCTAGGCTATCCATAATTATTCTTTCCCATAGGCAACTAGGTGTTGATGTGTTTTCTATTTCTGTCCTATCTCTTTCACTGCTCACAAATCTGCCTCAATGCCTTCTCACAAGGCTCAAACAATCCTGCTCAAATGTTGTCCCAAATCTATCCAAATCTATCCCAAAAGCCTTCTCAAAGGCTCAACCAATCATGCACAAAAGTTGTCTCAAATCTGTCCAAAATTTTGTCCCAAAAGCCTTCCCAAAGGCTCAACCAATCATGCACAAAAGTTGTCTCAAATCTGTCCAGAAATTTTGTCCCAAAAGCCTTCCCAAAGGCTCAACCAATGACTCTCAAGTAGCACTCAAATCTCAACCACAAATCAATGAAGGTAAGGCTCAATGATGAACTCAACAATGGATAACAAATGAATGATGACAATACTCAACAATGTGCTCAACAATGAATGGCAATGTACTCTTCAATGGATGACAACAATGATCCACAATGATCTCAACAATGTATGACAAATGATCTCTCAAATGGATGACAACAATGCTCAATAATGTACTCTCAAATGGATGACAATAATGCTCAACAATGTACTCTCAAATGTATGGAAATGAGCTCTCTAATGAAAACCTCTCCAAGAAATAACAATGAGGACTTCAACCAACCAAGGACAATCTCCACAAGTGATAGCAATAGGTTCTCAATAATATCTTCCTCATGCAATGTCAATAAGCTCTCAAGAAACAAGCACAACTCCCTCAAGCAAAGAGCTCTCAAATAGCCAACAATGATCTCCTCAAATGAAAGACAAATGTATCCACAAGTGACTAGCAAATGATCTCCTCAATGGTCTCAAATAGTGGCAATGGACTTAACAAGTAACCAACAATAATCTCCTCAAAGCAATAGCAAAAACCTCCTCAATAATGGCAATACTCTCAATGAACTCCACTAAAGCAATCATGGAACTCAAGCATCAATTTTATCCATAAAATTGATTTTCTAATCCATCCACTTCCTCTCAATAGCCAAGGCACATAATCAAGCAATTTGTCTTCAACTTCAAACCCTAACTCATGTGCATGTCTTCTAACTCAAGGTAGCAATTAACTAGGTCTCAAGTTCCTAGTTTAATTTCATAATTAAATCATGCACTAGGACATATAACAAGTTCAACACTTTTCAACCTTATGACTCCCTAATTTCATTAACATATACAACAAGCACCTATGCTTTTATTTTTAATTCCACACCTTATAACTCCACATACAACAATCACAAATATTTATTTCCACACCTTATATCTCCCTAATCACACACAACAATAACAAATATTTAATTCTACACCTTATAACTCCCTAAGCACATTAACACATACAACAAGCATTTATTTCCCTAAACTCCTTATGACTCCCTAGTTATCACAGAAATAATTTTAATGCACCAAAAATTTGGTAATAACAAATATTACCATGCGCTGGAGATAAATACCTTTATATGAAATTTGTTGCCTTCGTAACCTTTGAAATCATCTTTGCCAAAATGCCTTGCCAAAATTAATGCGCCTTCACACCTTCATGGGAGTCGAACTCCGTTCCTCTCGCTTAGCGCTGTGAAGCGCTTACCACGTGGGTGCTAGCCCACATTGGGATTTTAATCCCAAACACCCAACTTTAACCTGCGCTCAAATCTGAAACTCGATTTTACTTTCTTAGCAAAACACTTTGCCCTTGGCGGGATTCGAACAATGAACCTACCTTGTGCAAAGTTCGTGCGCTACCAACTGTGCTATAGGCTCCTGCGTGACGTCACTTTCCCATGTTGTTTACTTGACCTTGCTCTCAAATCAAAAGTTATTTATCCTTCTTTCTTCGTTGCTCCCCTTTCGATGACTCTCTCTCATGCGCTATGTCAAGTCTTCAATAAACAAAGGTTTTTACCTTTTATTTATATGCACCTCCATCCTTCGAATGACGTCGATGAATATTTATTAATCTCCCCAACCTTTGCACGTCGGCGGATAATATAATTCAACTTTAGACCTTAGAATTATTAAATAAAAATTTAATAATTCACCTCTTAACTTTGAATTGGGATATCTCCTTCATTCTTTTGAATTTCGTCATGAAACTTTTTGCACCTAGGTTTTATTGGAAAACCTTTTCATCCATCATAATTTGGAGAAGTCTTAGCATAGTGGTTTTAATGAAAAACCCTTTCCAATGGTTTTAATGAAAACCCTTTCCGTTGGTTTTAATAAAAAACCTTTCCGTTGGTTTTAATAAAAACCCTTGCCATTGGTTTTAATAAAAACCTTTACCATTGGTTTTAATAAAAACCATTAATATAATATTTAAAAAATTAAATATTATATGCCTCTTGTGCCACAAAACCCTGTATATATCCATGCTCTCCAAAATATCATAAATGATTATTTATGAAGTGCTTTTGCCACCAAAACTCAATGTGATCCATGTGACATCAATGACAACACAAAATAACTCAAATTACCAACAGTCTCTTCCCTTGGAAAATCTCAAAACTAATTAATGATAGATACATCATTATACACTCTTATAATTAATGGTTTTCACCTTTCAGGTCCAAGCATCTTACTTGGATTTGGAATTTTTTGCTCCCCCACACCTTTTGGGGCATCTGGTGGGAATAAAATCAAAGTGTCTTTAGGAACTCCAAAAGGGATTTGGATGCAATCTATTCCAAATTTATTGGGAGCACAATGAATAATGTTATCTACTATTTTCCATACTTTGATGTGGGTAGGCATGATAAAGAGAAATTTTAGCTCCTTCTCAAATTTCCTTCTAGATCGAGGCCTATTGAAAATTCTCATTCGAGATAGAGAAATTTTGTGATATGGTCCCCACCCCCTATGGGGTAGGTTAAGCTTAACTTTGATGGTGCTTCGAAGGGGAACTATGGCATCATTGGGACTTACAGAGTAATTAGAAATTAAATAGGAGAAGTTATTGGTGCTTATGCTAAAACATATATATCCAAACTTCTCACTTTGAGAAAGCTAGAGCTTTGTATCAAGGACTCCTACTTATTGAGGCTCTAGGCTTCCAAAAATTCCTAGTGGAGGATGATTCATTTAACATAATTAACCTTCTTAAATCTTATTCTCCTCTAAACTAGATGATTGCTAATCTGATATCAGAGGCTAACGGGATCCTTCTTTCCAAAGAGGAAGTGTAGATCCAATATATTTTTAAAGAAGGGAATGTAAACTTGGGTCTTTTCGAATACAAACTTAAGGTTTAGAACTTAGATTTCCCTCAAAGTATTCAAAGAGTGATAATTGATTATAATGGGTAAATCCAGATCCCTATTTTATCGAGTATATGATAGGTTTTACAACTATTTTCATTCTCACTCTGTTTGGCTTGATAGGATTGGAATGCTTTGCTTTGGGTTAATTAGAGGACTGCGAGATCAATACTGTGTTTCGGGTAGTTGTCACAAGATGGGTATTTTTTCAAATGTAATAAGTTGTTTTCATGGTCTAGGATATTTCTCAATGACTAGTATCTTAGTCATCTTTTTTGAGTGGTGATTGGATCATTAGTAAACTTGGAGGACCTAGGGTCGACCTCCTTCGCCTTGTGGGCTTTTGGGATCCTTGGTTGGTCGTGGAATGATTTTGCTAGAATCTTTGATTCACGTGGCCTTATTTTAGTATGCTTATTTGGTTTTTTGTGCACCACCTCAAGGTTCATATTATCGGTATGCTTACGTTCTTCTTTGGGCCTAGGCTTAAATTTTGCTCTTGGTATTGGTAGTTCTCTCATCATTTTACAAGGGTGTTTTTCCCTAGATAGTAGTGATAGCATTTCACAAGCTGATGGGATTGGAAACTACCACCCTCTCCCATAGAACTTGTGGGTGAAGGATTACCCCTTTCATGCTTGGTTATGGATTTATGTTGACAATATCAAAAGCCTTGGGTTGGTTAGAAGTTCTGGATTAGGCCCAACTTGCATTGTAATCATAGAAGGGCATCTCTTTTTTTGTGGCTTCGAGTCCCATAGCAAATACTTTAAATTCTTATTGAAGTCGGTTTTCAAGGACTGCTTGGGACTTTAGGCTCACTCGTTTGGTCTGATTTTATTTTCTTCAGTACGGACTATGGCTAGTGTCTGTGTGTGTGTTCAAAGCTCTATTTCCTTGTTATTCAACACAACAACATGGGTCAACGCTAATATCAAAAAGTCTACAAGGTCATGCTTGAGCCTAGTGTCCTAGTTACTGATGATGAAGTTAGGAAAATCTTGCATAAAGGGGGTCTGTTAAATTGCATTCTATCCTTTCATGGACACCACAGGGCACTTTCTATAATTTTGGTGCATTTGTGGAGAAAGGTATGGGTTTAGGTAGGTGGTATAAAATTCCAATTTTTGATGGAGTTATTAATAGAGGTAACAGGTTTTTTGGTTGACAAAGTTATTCATAATCGAAAGAAACACTCTCTTAAGAGGGAGATGAATTTATTTCAAGGACATGAGGAGTATATTCCAAAGCAATAGAATGGGTATGATGCAAAATCTCCCAAAGCACCATGGGATTGGGTCATTTTGATTTTTATGGACTATTTCACTTTGGATGTAAACAAGGAGGTGTTATGAAGTTTCCACATGATGTTTTTGAACCAATTGAGGAGGATGTGACTCATGAATGTCCCTTTGTTCCTTTACCACTCTCTATAAAAATCCATGATGGATTTGAGGGGTGAAAAAGAACTGGACCGAATACATCAAGGGTTGATCCTGTTAAATTTTGAGCATGTAGCAAAGGCTAAAGGAGTGGCGGTGGAGGAGGATTTAGAAAAAAATGAATTCTAAAAAATTCCTCCAACCATAGGCCCAATCTTAATGGCATCTAAGGCCTTAGGTGATCCTTCTAGGTTAGAGTTAGAGGACTCCTTGAATCCCTTTTCCTCTATGAAAGGGAAGGTTAGCACTGGGAGAGGTGTGGTGGTTACCCCCAATGATGTAAAAGGGAACAATGCTCGATGTTCTAAGCAGTTGTATTCAAAGGTGGGAAAGGTAGATAAGTCCCAAATCTCAGTAGAAGTGACTGACTCAAAATATAGTTGTCCAGTGAAGAAAAAGCCAATATTTTTAGAGGTTTTGGAAGATGACAAGGAGGTTTCCCCCTCGTTGGGACTTGTGCCCTCTATCCATTCACCCTTCCTTAGTGACCTTGATGTGAAAAACCAAGCCTTTTTGGGTGTTCTTCAAGTGGTGATCTCATATATTCATGACATTCATGGAATATCTCAACAGTAGAGGGTTGGTTCAAGCTCTAAGTGACTCAGGGGTTTAGTTATCCTTCAATGGTTTTAGATGTGTTTTCAAGCTTTGCATCCTATTTTTAGATTTTTTCTAGTCTCTTCCTTGCAGGATTTGATTCCTTTGATGGAATGCTTATTTTATTTTCTTGGGATTATCCTATAATTTTATATTTTCAATTTGTCTTGGTTGTGCTGATTACTTGTTAGGTGTCTATCTTTTTGTTATGTTGTTCTTACTTGAGTTTGAGGGTGTGACCCTGATATTTGGTAGTCTTATTTTATAAATAAAGGTTGGGTTCCCTTCCAAAACCCCTTCTTTTATCCAATAAAAAAAACACTCTTATGAAATAAGTATAATTGTGTTTTGAAAATCCCATCATGTCCTAATTTTTTTTCCATGAAGATAGTTTATAAGAGTTGTAAAAACTCCTTTTGCCTCTTTGAGAAACAAAGAAATTTTTTTTTAAATCATTAGACATTTGTTTCTCTCCATCAAATTCATTTATTAAATTTTGAGAATAAAACTTGAGTGCATACAACATTTCTTCACTATCCTCATTAAATGCATTCTTAACAATTTCTTCCATAATATGCAAAATATTTTCTTTGTTGTAGTCTACCTTAGGTCTCTCTAGGTTTTAAATAATTCAAAGTTTCTAAGTTACAAAACCTATGAAGTAGAATTCCTTATAAATCCCTAATATTTAGAAACTAAGAAAATATGAATTTTGCAAATTTAATTTTCTAAATTTTGAAGTAGAACTCCTTTTGACTCCCAAATTAAATCAATTTACAAATATTCAATAATTTTTTATTTAATAAACTTCAAAAGGTTTTAAAAATTCAAACAAACTAATTCTTATACCTTATCACTCCACTCTTAATTAAAAAACTTTAATAGATAAATATTTAAAACAACTATTATAAACAACTTATAACTCCAATTTAGAAAAATAAAAATAATCAAACTAATCAATCCTTATCACTCCAAACAAAAATTAAACAAAATTATTACTCCCATATTAACCTTAATAACAAAGCCTTGATAAATAACTTCCTAATTTATAATACCTTATTAATATTTCTTATCTCTCCTTATAAAATATTATAAACCTTATAGCTCCTAATTTAATCAAACCTTATAAAGAAACTTTCAAAAATTATAAAATTATACCTCCACCAACTTTCTACCTACTCACGATTTTTTCAACTATGAAAACTTGCTTTGAATTCTACTTCCAACTCATGCACCCTTTATTTAATTGTCCTGATTGAATGATGCATGTGAGTGTTATGCTTCAGGTAGGTAAAATGTTAGGGTTTCCTTAATATTCCAAGAATGCATGCTATGTCTTAGAATGACATTATATTTAGAACTTGAACATTACACTTCTAATGAGGTGTCTTCCTTTACCAAAATCTACACCTTTGAACATTGCAAATGATGAATTTGAGCGTTATGATTTTTCTTTCAATGTTTGCATTTGCATTCAGGGATAGGCATTTCACTTTTTGACCTTGATTGTTGCACTCCTTCCTTCATCACATTTCTAGTGCTTGGAAGACAGTTGTAGAACTTCAAATTTTAACGTTGATGCTTTAGCTTCTTCAATTGTTGACACTTAAATATTGATCTTCTTCAAATTTTGGCATTTATGGAGAGCAACTATTGCTCTTCATCTTCCTTAATTGGCCCTAGGACACTATGTAATTTTGTTGCACTCGACTCTAATGAGTTTTTCTGCTCTTGGTTCTAACAACTCTTTTTTAAAACTTGTAGCTTCAAAATTTTAACATGCTTTTCTCTCTTTTAGACCTCTTCATTCAGCTTGATGATGACTAGCATTGAGACTATTAACCTGTGTTAGATTACACCAATGTAATTAGAAATTTGAATGGATTTATACTCTCTTAGGTTGAATGGCATTACCCTTAGTTGCACTTTAGATACTATACTTTAGACACTTTACTTCATAGGGAATTTTTTTGTTGCAATCTCTCATATGCACTTAGATGTTCGATTGCTTTACATATTCCTTAAATGTTGCCTTTGAATCTATGCTCTCAAGAGTATTTTTCCTTTTTATTCTAACACACCTTTTCCTTTATATGGCTCTTCACTAGAATTTTGCCTTTATATATTCTTCTCTAGAATCTTGTCTTTTTCTGTAGATGTTTACATGATTTCAATGCTACTAGTTGTAATATATTTTAGGCTCTTTATACCGCGAGCCTTCTTCTCTTATCCTCTACTTGCAGTCTCATGTATATCATCGATCCTCTTTTTTTGAGTCTTCACATGAACTTACTCTTATTCTTTATATTTAAACCTCCTTTCTTTCCTCTAATATGGGGCTTATATATATTGTAATTGGTCTCTTTTATTTTCACTAATAAGGGCCATAAATATTTACTATGGACCTGTTTATCTGAAGGATCTCAATATTATAATATTAGCTTCTTGAATCAATATCAAGGTCAATATGACCTGAATCTTCGATATCATTGAAACTTGTATCAAGACTTTTTTCTTCAAGACCTCTATTCGCTATATCAATATCAAGGTCTGTCTTCAAGACCTAAATATTTTGCTATCAAGGTTTACCTTCAAGACTTAAAAAACCTATGTCAAGGTCTACCTTCAAGACCTAAATCAACTATGTCAATATTTACCTTCAAGACATAAATCTTTATGTCAAGGTCTGTCTTTAAGACCTAAAATCTTATCATAGACCGTATCTATTCTAAATTAGATTCTAGAATATGTAACCTCAATGTATCTACCTTTGTCAAGGCCTCTCTCAAAGACCTAAATCAATAGAAGTATGCAACTTATATCAATATTTTCTTGATGAAAGCTCTTTGTCTTCTCGCACTTAAAGATGAAAGTATTATCTATCTATTGTAGGAAAATTCTCACACTTTTGATGACTAAAAACTACTGAATCAATGTCTTAGGTCGCACCTAAGAACTCCAATAATGTCAAGGTGACTATAAACTTCCTTGATACTCCAACCAAGATAGATTGATTGTACTAAATCCTTCAACTTTCTTCTAATTATTTGTAGAAATTAGTTATCAAGGACTATATATCATTGAAAATATTCTACTATCAAGGGTTGACTATCTTCCTATAATGATCAATTTTCTTCAAGTTGATTTTCCCAAATATGAGTCCTAGTCTTCACTAGGTGTCCTTCAACCTAGTGGAAAGACTTTTGAGTTGAGTGCTAGTATTCACTAGTTCTTGCAACTATGGAAATAATATAGCCTTTTCTGCCTTATTTTATCTTATAATAGAGTCTATTTCTATATTCCTTTAAAGTAGACAAACTCTAAACCAATTTCATCAATATGGATAAAATTATTATATAACTAAACAAATTTACCCTATGCAACAAACTTTTTGCTATAGCTCTGATACCATTGATGGCTTTTCAAGATTTAATATTATTATGAAACTCATAGGATAAAATTGATAGGATCCAATATATGATAGTTGCAATATAGTAAGATCAATATAGTAATGTAAATGGAATAATATAATACAACTAATATGTAAATTAAGTCTTATAATATATCAACTAATATTCATTAATAAGCATAAATATATGAATGTAATAGCCAGAATCACACATGTACAAAGCATGCAACACATCTTACAATATTAGTTGCTCAACTGTATGCACTCTTTATTACTCCTCTTTCTATTACAACTACATCATAAACTTTATTATAATAAGTATAATACTCACTATGCTTATTGTACTTGTCTTGTTTTCTATGTATGAAATATTTGAGATGTTCCTCCATGGAATAATATATAGCCATTGTAGAATGACTCTTTGGTTACTTGAATTTTCCTTTCCTTATGCCAAGTCTCATGACTCTTGGCTTCTCTATATGATTCTTGCATACACATGACTTTATCTTGTATGCACACCTAGACATGACTCTTCACTTAGCACACTCTAATATAAAGACATGTGTGCACACTCACACATAATACACTTGTGCACATATACTCATATTACACTTGCACACATGACACTTGTACATTTTCTACACATTATTATATTACACAAAATATTTACTCACACTCTAATATAAGACTCAATCCTAGTCTAATATTTATAAGGTGTACCATGAAGGTACCATGGGGGTACATTAACATGTACCAAATAATATAATATTCTCCAAAAAAGAGAGAAATAAGGTTGTAAGGTCATGTACATGATTTTGATAGAAAAAATAGAAGACAATGATCATTAATCCACCTCCAATCCTTGAAAAAGTTACATGCCAAGGTTAATAGAAGCATAACTAAGATATTTTCTTCAATCAAGTTTGAATCCTAAGAATAACATAAAAGTACAAATGCTTGATACCAAAAAAACATGTGGAAATATCTAACTCTTCCAATGTTGGAGAATAAGTCCCAAATTTAAATCGTTCAAAGGTATCTTTCCTAAAGAGCAACTTATCCTTAAAGTTGATAGAGAGATAAATGGGAACGTTGTTCTCTAGAATTAACCTATTCCACCAAACTGAAGAGGAGGAGATGTTTAGACTATGTTTGAGATAAAAAATAGCCAAGAAACTCTATGGGTTGTAGATTATTAGACTTTGCAAATACCCACAATAAGGGAGGATACTTTTGCAAAAAAATAACTAAGCATTCAATATCTTATGATGATTATGCACATCCTTTCAAGCCCCACTAGTAGTCGCTATATAAACTCTAAATCTAAATAAATGCTTGCATGGCTCATTTTTCCACAAGGCCCTTATAGTTAATTTATCCATAAGACAAATATCTTGACATACAAGATCGACCAAAACTAACCTTCCGTTGTCCCTAACAAATGTGTGTTATTGTCGTGAGATGAAATTCATAGCATAAGACTTGTCCCAATAATACCACAAGAACTATATACCATCTTGGTGAAGAAAATATAATATTATTGCTTAGGAAGCCAAAAAGAGCTAAAAATACATGCATTTACATGAATATATTTCCAACAACTTGAATTTTCTAGTAAGAAACAAATAATTGGTGGTCTAGTTAGTCATTTTTTAGGGAATTTTTGAAGGAACCACTATCACATCTCCTTGAATGGGCTTGAAAATTTAAATTGATTCAAAGGTATCTAACAAATCATCATAATGGATTTGCCTTTAAAATCCAAGAATCCAAGGAGGACAATAGATGTTTTTAACTAATAAGAATTATGTTTTGTGCCTACATAATTATGCTCTTGAAGCAACGTAATACAAATCAACAATTTTCACTGCCTAATAAAATTCCTCCCTTGATTTATATACACATAAATTTGAATAATTAACAAGGTGTTAGTTAATGACACTATCATTCACTGGACTAAAAATCCCGTGGAGGAGGTTGCTCTCAAATTATTATCTATTAAATATCCTAATACATCTACAAATAACATAAACAATAGTACAAATGGTCATCCTTGGAAACTTGGACATTGAAAAGGAAAGAACTTTATTAATACCCAATTAATAGCCATAGTTATAAAATCTTCTACAAAAAGCATGACAATTTGTTGAATATGTTGAGAATCAAATCCTAGATATTCGAAGGACTTCAAAATAAAATACCACTAGGTGTAGTCGTAAACACTGAATTTTTAGTAGATTTCATTGCCTATTCGAATATTTCCCAATTCAAATCCAAATTGTTAAGAATAAACCACCTTCAAAGAAAAGTCATTTGTCAATCCCTAATTATATCCTAAGAAATAGGGTTGATTATTTTTGCCAATGTATTTGCAATGACCTTGTAAGTAATAGTAAACAAGGTGGTTGAATTCCAACCACTATCCTCTAGATTATCATATTTTGGGACTAAATTAATGTGTTCATGATTTATTATAGAACCAAAATAGCCTTATCACTTCACTTATTTATAGAACATGTGAAGATCATTCTTAAAATAAAAAAATTAAAAATTAAAAAAATAACTAGGAACCCATCAAGGACTGAGATCTTCTTTTGAGCCATGTCAAAAAGAATATTTATCATATCCTTAAGGTAAATGGAACATTCAAGTGAGGCCATAACATCATCATCTACATACTTAGGGATGAAACTAACAAGCCTATCAAGGGCCCTTTTTGAAAGGATTTTCCATTATCCCAAAAGATAGATTTGAAATGGTTTAGAAATATGTTCCTAATTTGAGTTCCAATAGAGTGTAAATTACCATGACTATCCTTAGTTTGTAGAATTTTATCCCTTCTATATTTATAATTCAAATAAATAAATAAGAATTTCATACCCTTTTATTCAAATTGCATCCAATGCAGTCTAGAATTAATCCTATCCCTTTGAATTACATAAAGTTCTAATGCTTGTAGTTCATTCTCAATACCAACCACCTCTAGTTGTAGAGCAATTGAATTAGGAGAAAGCTTGAGCCTAGGATGAAATAACTTTAGGCTAGAGTGGATGGATTTCATTTGTCTACTACAAGTTAATTCTAGTTTGTTACAAAAATTTCAAATAATAGAACATAATAATCTAAAGTTGCAACCCCCCAATATCCCTATCCCCCCTCTTCCCAAGGGTGAATTTGGGTATTCCATAACATCCAAAAAGCATCAAGACACTTAGGGTGATGCAAAATCAAAACAATCAATTTGAAAGAAATGTAGGATTGGACATCATCATCTAAATAGACCTAAACTTGCATGGAAATAAGGAAATTAACTAAGAGTGTGGTCAAAATATTACACTACACCAAAATTTAATTTAAAAGTATAATACTAAGGGGAACTATAGAATTAATTAATCTGGTTGTAAATATCCTTTTGTCAATGCTCTAATATTGGACCAAGTAAACTAATTCCATTTTTGTTTACCCCTATGTGCCTAGATTAGGTCAAACACATCATATATGTTTCTACACAAAATCCAAGCATTAAACTCATAATATAATATTTTGTCATGTATTTTAATTTTTGTGAAATATTCCATTCTTTAAGTTCCTCAAGCAAAATAAAGCAATAAAAAATAAAAAATAGAACATACTTGAACAAGAATTTTATTTAAAAGTACATTTTTTAAAATTAAGTTAACACATATTCAAAACATAGTTCCCATAATTATCATTTTAATATATATATGGGTCATAAAGGTGTGATCCAAAATATAATGAGGATTTCTTTTAGTTTCATACACATTATTTTTTTAATAGTTATCAAGAATATAAAGGTGTGATCCAAAATATAGTGGGGATGTATATTTTTAAACATATAGTTTTTTTTAAGCAAAAAACCCCTTGTGGGGCCGCCTTGGTCTGAGATACCATGAACAGGAGGTTATACACCATCAAAGTCACTCGGGAGTTGCACCCGACCCTTCCCGCACCAACATTATCAATTGGATTTTGGGTACCCAATTCAACTTTTTGGTAGGGTGGAGATTTGAACTTGGGACCTCCCTTGGAGGATTGCACTCTCCTCCAACTCACCTACAACACCTGGGTTAAACATATAGTTTTAAAATGTGAATATTATATATAAATTAATTTTTTTATGGGTAGTGGTTGCATATGCTAAGGGTCTAGGAATTACCACAAATCACCAAACTGAAGCAAGGATGATGCTTACAAGCCTTTGAATTGCGGTGAATTTGGGTTTTAGGATAATTGTTCTCAAGGGAGATTCCAAGAATATTATAACTTCCCTTCAAAAATGGGAGCTAAATAATTCTAGCATTTTCCAAATAATTATAGATGCGAGGACTATTTTGGGAAACCTAGAAGAAATTCAAATTAAACATTATTATAGAGAGGGAAACAAAGCTATCGATAAAATGGTGAATATGATGGTTAGATATGAGAATTTCAAGGTCTGGTCATATGCCTTGAATTTAGCAAATAAAGAGGGTAGAGCAAAGCATAATACTTATTGGGATCATGCGATGAAGGATTTGAGCACACTAAATTACATTGTTGTCAACGGTTTCTTTATCAGTCATGTGAAGCATTGAGCATTGCATAAGCCTTATCAAATAGGAGGATAGTGGGATGGATATTTTTTTAACTTCTTCATAAGCAGGTTTAGCCTATGTTTGTTTTTTTTACTAAGATATGGCTATCTTGCATTTGTCTGATCTACTCTTATTTTTTCCATGTACATATTTTGAGCTCTTTGTAAAGGGTCGAGGCCCTTCAACCCCTTTTTTATCAATACCAAAAAAATATGGGTAGAATAAACTATAAAAACATGAATTTATGAAAAGTAGAATATATATATATATATATATATATATATATATATATATATAAATGGGCAACCATCCTCCTAAGGGGCTTGGAAAATGGTCTGGTGCTTTAATGATCAATAAATCTGAAGGTTGAAGGAGTGTGGAAGGCTAGAGGTTGAAGGAGCATGGAAGGCTAGAGGTTGAAGGAGCGTGGAAGGCTAGAGGTTGAAGGAGCGTGGAAGGCTAGAGGTTGAAGGAGCGTGGAAGGTTGGAGGCTGAAGGAGCATGGAAGGCTAGAGGTTGAAGGAGAGTGGAAGTATGGAGGCTAAAGGAGTATGGAAGGCTAGAGTTTAAAGGATGAAGGAGTGTGGAAGGCTAAATGATAAGTTGATATTTGGAGTGTCAAGGCTAAAGGAGTATGGAAGGCTAGGTTGGTTGAAGGAGTATGGAAGGTTGGGCTGGTTAAAGGAGCTATAATAAAATGCTGGGATGTTGGGTGCAAGGCTAGGATGGTTTAAGGAATGTGAAAGGCTAATAAGGTTGAAGGAGCATTGAAGGCTGGGTCGATTTAAGGAGCTGCAACAAAAGGTTGGGATGCTGAGTGGAAGGCTAGGAATTCTAGAGGAGCGTGGAAGTCTACTTACAATGAGAAAAATAGAATTGCAAATTACAAAGTATTAGGTCTTTTTCTTGAAAAATATCTCATATTTTAGGAGCCATATCTTCACAAAGAATTATCTAATTTAGTTGATTCTTGAACCAACTTGTGTATAATTTAAAAAGATTTAAAATGAGTGATCATATGCACAAACCTAAGCAATATTGAGAGAGATACAACCCTGTGAATTCAACCATTTGGAACAAGGATAGTGATGATTTTTCAAGTCATGAAAAATAAAATTTGCAAAGCACGAAGGATTAAGGTTTTTTCCTAAAAAATATATCATATTTTAGGAGCCATATCTTCACAAAGAGTTATCCGATTCAATTGATTCTTAGACCAACTTGTGCAAAATTTGAATAGCTTTAAAATGAGTGGTCATATGCAAAAAGCTAAGCAATATTGAGGGAGATACGACCCTAGGAAGCCAACCACTCGAAACAAGGGCAATGATTTTTTTTAAGTCATAAAAAATGAAATTGCAAATATTTTCCAACTAGGGTATGAATGATGGGAGGAGCAATGAAGGGCTATGACTTCAGGGAGGAAGGAAAATAACACTTTAAATTTGGTAAAGCAGACTATGATAGTGCGATTTTTTAGAAATATTCCTCTACTAAGATACAAGGCATAGATAGTAGAGGTGAATTTTTGGCATTGTGAAGGTTGCTATAGAAAAATATCAAGAAAGATGCTAAATTCTGGAGTAATTGAATTCATACAGAAATTTGAAAATATCCAGAAAATGAAAATCAAGAATTCAGATATTTTATGTAAAATGATGTAGGTTTCTAGCTATAGCATCTCAATATATATGAGAAGTGTCTCTATTTGTAAACTCTTAAGCTCTAAATAAGAGAGATGTAATTAGTCAAGGGTGGGGGACCCGAGTACAACCCCTTATTATCTAGTAATGCATATATATATATATATATATATATATTCAAAATTTACCCTTCAAATTTAAAGAATAATATTTAATTTTGCCCATAAAAAAATAATTTATATAAATATGATATATATATATATATATATATATATATATATCATATTTATATAAATTATTTTTTTATGGGCAAAATTAAATATTATTCTTTAAATTTGAAGGGTAAATTTTGAAACATGAATGTATTATGGGTAGTTTTTATTTTTCCATTCTTGGAAGGGTTAAATGAGCATTCAAAAGGTTGTAAAGGCTTCAATTGATCTTTATCAATAATTCTCACACAAATGTTTTCTATTTTGGTATATATAATGTTGTGAACATTATGTATTCACCTTATGGTTATGGAGGTAATGAACCTCATACCTTATAAGATCACTATTCTGAATTTCTAACTTGCAATGCCTTATAAGATCACTATATTTTATAATTACTTTCTTAATGACCAATCATAAATTTTGGTTTATAGTTAGGCCAAGATAATGACTTGGGGGTCAATCATCCACCACTCACACACAATGAATTTTATATCATTTAATTTTATCTCAATAGGCTTTGTTAAGTTTTACCCATGTAATTTAATACATTAGGTTTTACACATAGGCGTGGAACCTTGGCTTATTAAGATTCACTCATAGGATTGAAACCTTGGATTATAATATGAAACTCCTAGCTTCCTACCACTTGTTCTAAATTAAAAATAATGTTAAAGTTATCCCATGAGATTTAATCCTTGGCTTATGGTGTGAGATTCCTCACTCCTTATTGTTTTGATTAAACCTAGTAGGATATTTGATAAGGTTCATTAATTGGATTGGAACTTTGGTTTATGGTGTGAATCTTCTCATTTACTACTTGCACCAAACCACATGGGTAACATCAAGGTTTATAAATGGGATTAAAACCTTACTTTATGGTGTAAAACTCCCTTCTTCCCACTACTCTCCCTAATACCCTTGTGATATCCTAATAGGATGCCATAAATTTTACTTTATATGAGGACAAACAACTCACTTAGAGGTCAAATCCCCATGACTCACATATGCTAGATATTTATATCCACTAAAAATTAAAATTGACCCATATCTATGGAAGGCAACTTGTCTTAGTCTCTTAAACTTAGCTCAATGAACAAATGTTAATGTTCATCCCATGTGATTAGAACATATTCTTATAGTGTGAAACTTATCAATCCCCATGAATTTTCCTAAACCCAATGGAAAAAGTTAAGGTTCACCCATGGAATTAAAACCTTGGATTATAGTCTAAAACTCCTTAATCCCCATTGGTTTCCCCAAAACCATTGTAAAAAATATTTATGTTCATTCATGAGATTGAAACATTTACTTATGGTAAAAGACTCCTTGCCCCTACTATTTTCTCCAAACACAATAAAATCTTGATTAAGGTTCATTGATGGGATTGAGACCTCAGTTTATGGTGTGAAACTCTTTTCTCTCCATGGCTTGCACTAAACTCCTTGATGATGATAAGATTAACCCATGAGATTATAACATTATTCAATGTAAAACTCCTTACTTCTCACTATTTGTCCTAAAATTGTTTGGCTATCTTAATGGGTTACTATAAACTTTAGTTTATAATGAGGCTAAAAAAACTCACTTAGAGGTCAAGTACCTACCTCCCACATATATTGGACCTTTATTCTTGCTAAGACTTGAAAAGCCTTCTCTATAGAAGACAACCCATCTCAACCTATCAATATCAATTTAACAAGCAAAAATTAAGATTAAGGTTCATCCATGGATTGGATCCTTGGCTTATGATGTGAAAATCCTCACTCCCCACTACTTAGGCCAAATCCATTAAGCAAATATGAAATTTATCTCATGGAATTGGAACCCTAGCTTATGGTATGAAATTTCTCACTTTTCATTACTTGGTTTAAACCCATTAACCAAAATGTTAAGGTTTACCCATGATATTGGAACCTTAGATTATGGTGTGATACTTTTTTTTCCAACCAATTTTCCAAATACAATGTGTAAAATATTGTATTGATCCATAAGATTATTATTTTGGCATACAATGTGATACTCTCTAGTACTTACATAAAACCCATTGGAATTAAATTTTAAGATTCATCCGTGGGACTAGAACTTTGGTTTATGGTATAAAACTCTCTTTATCCTCACTAATTTTCCAAAAGCCTTTGGGCTAAATTTTAAGGTTAACCCTATTGAAATACACAATACTTTCCAAAAATATTTTGAAACATACATTCACCATAATCATATGTAGAAAAGGGAAGAAGAGTGAAATAGAAGAGCATGTAGATGAAAATAGAGAAAGAATAAACAACATGAATAGATAGAAGGAATAAAGGGTTATCAACACCCCCATGATCACAAATTGATACAATGGATTAGTTATTGGGGGTATTTATAGTGATTCCAAATCCCCAATTAAATGTTAACTTCAAGCTGACATAACTTGACTTGGAGGTCAAATTACAATATAATAAATGTAATACCCTTTAATCAAGGTTAACCATAGAGGTGGATTAACCAATATTACTAAGGGTCAATACATCAAAAGTTTTTGTAGGTTTACATCTATATCAAGAGCACTAATATGTACTTCATCAACATTGACCTTAGACAATTAAGGTTAGGTTACAAATTTTTCAACACCCCTATAATATGAACTAAGGGTTTAAGAAGACAATACATTAGAGATGATACATCTTCCCCACCATAATGAATGCTTTTATGGGACAATGGATTTTTCTTTCTTCTCTTGCCAAAGTTACATGAAATGGATCAACCTCTCCCTAAAAATGAAGCCATAACTCCACTTCTTGGATCAATATATGAGATTCCAATGAGAAGATATTTAACATGCACAATGGTGACCACAATTTATCCTCCAATCTCAATAGAAACCAACTGAATCATGAAGTAATAAGCATATCTCTAAATTATCAACACCAATAGCTAGAAATCATATCTTGCATTTACAATCCAAAATCCACTCCTCTTACAACCCAAAAGATAACCAATCACCATGTCGATAGGTTATTGGACTTAGAGTAAACATCCACTATGAGAAAAGAGAAGGATAAGCATAGAAAAATTGAAACCTCTCAAATATAGTACAACTAACCAACCACTGCACCAATGAGCTTAGTTGGAGTTATATATTTCATATTTCATAAAAACATCAACCCTATGATGATAAAATAAATGAAAAGAAATGAATTTTGAACCTATGACCTTTTATTGAAGAAGTATTTTAAATCACACGTACTAATGCAAGTAAATTTTCCAACTCTCTTACCAAATTAACATTGGAGTTAATATCACCCTAGATAGTAGAATACCAATTGGATCTATTTTGCATAGAAAAATCGAACAAAAGAGAGTAACAAGTCTTTGAATGATATTGCCAATCTATGGAGTTCAAAAAACTATGTAATCTGAAAAAAGGGATCAAAAGCATATGCAAAAGTTATGGCCTCAGAAAGTTTGGGCTTACAAGAGTTGAATTATGTAAAAAAAATAAACTTTAGACTTTAGAAACGTTTCGATCAATTAGATATCACCACTTGTCACTTTTAGGTATCACATCTATTGATGTCATTCACTAATAGGACTACCTACCAAGATGATAAAAAATAGAATCGAGACATTTGGATTAGAAATATTGAGTGGAGTCCTTTATATATATTATAATGAGTGCCCAAGTTTGAGCTATGTCAACTTTGGTATTTGAACTTGTGATCTATGGCATGTGATGCAACTATCTTACCACTGCATCACTAGCATAAATATACCCTAAAAAATAGGGTTCTCCCCCTTATGCACTAGTATTGCAAAAAACATTGATTGCCAACACTAAAAGAAATCCAACACAATTTGAACACAATACCTTCCAGATGGGTGTTAGTGATCTTACTACTACACTATAGTGTTCCACTTAAAATGCAAATTCCTTCACTCTTCTAATAAACATACCAAAAAGAATACTTTGGAAAATAAAAAATACCCATCAATTATTGGTGCTTAGATTCAAACTCAAGTCATGCATGGGCATCATTGTGTGCAATAAAAATTGAACCTCTCTTTTCCTAACAAATGCATGATAGACATGAATTCACATTGAGACAAAGCTTAAATATTTTAATGGAACCACATATACTTTGGCAAGCATGAATTAGAAGATTTGTCTATCAACAAGAATGGAATATGAGACCTCCTTCCATCAAAACCAAGGTATTATTTTTGCACTATAGAACACAAGTGAACATAGTGTGCTTCCACTTATTTTGTTAGTAACATCACATATATAAAAAACAAAAGAAAGAGTCTTTTGTGATTTGAACATGTGACCTCTACAATGTAAAAAAATAGCCTTACCATTCTACCACAACATGTGTAACTCTCTCCAATGGCAATTTATCTTTAGAATTTGTGCCTTCCATTACCATTTGTAACCATGTGCACACTTTGGAAAAGCTACCCCTCTATTTTTTTAAAAATTTCTTGCCACAAAAGAATATTCAATAGTGTATTCATTTTTTCATATATGAATTCTAAAAATGTTGGAAGAAAACTACCTATTTCTTGGATTAAAAAAATATGCATTAAAATGATGAGAACTCCAAAAATGTTGAACTAAGACTTCCCCCATGAAATTTCATAAGGAACCCCTAGAACATATGGTTCATCCATATCTACTATGGTTTACCTTGCACAACCCTTTTGTACAATTAAGTGAAAATCCTTCATTTTGGCTCTAATACCATGTTAAAATTCATAATACTTTCAAAAAATATTCTAAAACATACATTCACCAAAATCATATATAAAAAAGAAAAAAGAGTGAAATAGATAAAAATAGAGAAAGAGGTAAACAACACGAATAGATAAAAGGAATAAGGGATGGGTGCTTGTAAGCTCCCCCATATCTCACATATTACAAATTGATACAATGAATAATTTATCAGGGGCATTTATAATGATACTGAATCCCCAATTAAATGTTAACCTTAAGCCACCATAACTTTATTTGGAGGTTAAATTACAATATAATAAATCTATTAAACCCTTTAATCAAGGTTAATCGCAAAGATGGATTAACCAATATCATTAAGTGTGAATTTATCAAAAGTGCTCATAGGTTTACATATAAATGCTCATAGGCTTACATATAGAATGCCATAGACTTATATAGCGCTTGCCCATAGGCTACATTAAGATCACCTATTGATACTTCATCACTTTTGGTCTAGATATAATAAGGTTAGATTACAAATATTTCAACATATAAATGATATTGAAACCTTGGTTTACATTGTGAAACTCCTCACTTCTTACTACATGTCCCAAATCCCATGGAAAAAGTGTCAATGTTCACCCATGGACTAGAAACTAAGCTTATAGTGTGAAACTCTTTACTCCCCATCACTTGCTTCAAATCCAATGAGCATTTTTTGAATGGCCTAGCTAAGACAACTCACTTGAGGTTAATCATCCACCATCCAAACGCATTGGGCCTCTTTGCCTAATGAGACTTAACATGACTATTTTTTATGGAAGTTGCTTGAATTAGTCAGTCTAGGTCAACTTGATGAACAAGTATTAAGGTTCACCCATGAAATTGAAACCTGGGTTAAAAATTTAAAATCTCAAATCCCTATTGCTTACCCAAAACCTAATAGGCATCCTTATTTTTATAACTATTAAAAATATGAAGCAACTCATTGTATATATTTGATAAAAGAGTATTTTTAAACAAGTGTATTTTAGTAAGAAAAATAATAATCTTTTTTTAAGCGAAAAATCCCTTATGGGGCCGCCTTGGTCTGAGAGACCACGACCAAGGGGTTCTACACTGTCAAAATCACCCGGGAGTCACGCTCGGCCCTGCTCGCACCAACATTATCAATTGGATTTTGGGTACCCAATTCAACTTTTTTGCAAAGTGGAGATTCGAACCAAGGACCTCCCTTGGAGGATTGCCCTCTCCTCTCCAACTCACCTACAACACCTATAATCTTAATTTCACTAAATTAAAAATATTATTTTTTTTCCAAGGATTTTTTAACGAGTGATTATGGAAGTGAAACAAACCCACATGTATTGCATCATGACCACATAGTGGTATGATAGTAATGTAGTGGTATTATAACAACTTGAAAATTATTCTTATATCACTTAGCAAGTTTTGAAACTTGATCTTCTCCTTAAAAATTAAAGAATTTAACTGATCAAGTAATGTCATGTGATCTTCAAAAAAAAAAAAAAAAAACTTTTAAATTTAATGTTATTTAGGTGATAGTTATAAGTTGAGACCCACAAAGCTTCGAGTATTCTTTTATCTTAATATATATAAAAAAGTCATTTTGATGTTAATATAACAACTCGACAATTCTTATTTAGAGGATCGCAAGGTCTTCATGGAGTGGTGAGTGAGGAGTGTTTGTTTTAAATATGTCAAGGGTTTGAGTTCTTTTGGTACTTGATAGTACTCCTTTGGTCTTAGGTTCTCTCGGGCATGCCTAACATCTTTAAAAATAAAACTATACAAAGACTGTCAACTAATTAGTTGACATATGTATCATGCAAAAGTATGCTAAACATTTTTTTAACATCTACTTTATTTTGCTATATAAATTTTAATATTTTCATTTAATTTATCCTTGGGACGACTTAACGGTTCAGGCTTTGGCTCTTCTTTGAAAGGTTCAAATTTTAAACCATGAAGTGAGTGAGTGTGTGAGGGGGTGTGTGTATGGTTGCGTTTTTGACTCGTATCGATAAATTTGGCTCCACCCTTATGAGAGGTTATGGTTAGGATAAGGATGCCCAACCCTGAATGTTGATCGTAAGGGTTTCTCACACTAACCTAATTAAAAAGACATATTTTCACTTAATTTAAAAAAAAAAAAAATTAAATATTATATTAAAAACGCTAAATAACATATATTAAAATGATTAAAAATATAAATTTTTAAAATAAAAATTCAAAAATAATGTCTAGGGGTGCAGCGCAACGGTTCGGGCTTTGGCTCTTCTTCGAGAGGTCCAAGGTTCAAACCGCGACGTGGGCAAGTATGTGAGGGGGTGGGTGTGTGGTGGCTTTGTGTTAAATTCCCTATTGATAAGTATAGCTCTCAACTTTAGGAGGGGTCATGGTTGGGAGGGTACGTCCGTCATAGGGGTTTCTCACAATAATCAAATCTAAAAAAAAAAAATCCAAAAAATATAAATTAAAAATAAAAACTCAAATTCAAATTTTATAACTATATAGTCTCGAGGAAAAGGCAACGGTTCAGGCTTTGAATTTTCTTCAAGAGGTCCAAGGTTCAAACCGTAGCACAAGTGAGTGTGTGAGGGGGTGTGTGTGTGTATGGTTGTGTGTTAGGTCCCTGTTGATAAGCTCAGTTCTCACCCTTATGAGAGGTCATGGTAGTGTGGGTGAGTGTGTGAGGGGGTGGGTGTGTGTGTATGGTTGTGTGTTTGGCCCCTATTGATAAGCTTAGTTTTCACCCTTATGAGAGGTCATGGTTGGGATAGAGATGCTCAAACCTAAGGGAGGGGGTGGGTGTGTGTATATGGTTGTGTGTGTGGCTCCTATTGATAAGCTTAGTTCTCACCCTTATGGGAGGTCATGGTTGGGATAGAGATGCTCAGCCCTATGTGTCGTCGCAAGGGTTTTTCACACTAATCTCAATAAAAAATCTTATAACTTTATGCAAACATACAAATATCATTATTTAATTAATTAAAATATCATAATAATTTAATATAATATAAAATCTTAAGATAAATATATTTTTAAAAAACTAATCTTCAATATTGCTTATGAATATATTATTATAATGAATTGAAATAGGCTTTATTATAATCTGTTTTGTTGGTAACTGTAGTCATATGGATTTGTTTTTGTTATTGTTTTATTTATTTTTTACTGTTATACAAGGGAATCAACAACGTCTACATCATTTTATTTTTGTGGGCATGGTTTTATATCCAAAAAGTTACCATGATACCCTTGCCTAGCTTTGGTAAACTTTTACTTTAAGTGAGGGGACCTTCGAGGGGTTTGGTATTAGAACTGCCGACCTCAAATTGGCAAACACTAAGCAAAAGCCGATCGATTTACTATCTTCATCTTTTTTTAATTATTATTTTTTCAATAAATTTATACAGGTTTTTATAAGAGGTCCTCTTTCGCATCATATTGAGTGGGATTTGAACCTTAGATCTCTAAAAAAAACTAGGGCTCTTACGACTTCAGTAAGCTTGTAACTATATGACTTTAGGTTTTTATCTAGAGATCTAAGTTCAAAACATTGCATAAGGAACTAAGACCCTTTCAAAAACCCATTATTTACTCTAAAATTTATCCAAAAATAATAGAACCTAATATCCCAATCTGATTCCGTTAATTCCTTAAAGAAAAATTAATTAATTAATTTAAATTTCAATGCATTTGCTTTTAAGCGATAATATGCAATGAAGACCTCATAGACTATCATAAAAGTACTCACTAGAGATTTTACTCACATTATTTAACAAAATCCTTATTTGTACATGTTAATGTTTCAAGAGGACTAGCTATGTTCCCCTCTTATGCCATACATCTTCATTCAAGATAATCCTCACTCCTAGGGATTCATTAGATATGTTCATAGCTATGAAATTGGAGTCCAAAGCATCTATTGAAAAGCTATTGCTTTATTTATGCCTAGGGAGACATCCCAACAAATAGAATATGAAGTCAATCCCCTTCTAAGACCTTCCTAAATTTTAGCATTGGGATTTTAACAATTTAGTCAAAACATCAATGTAAAATTAGTTTTTAAAAAGTTTTGGTAGCCCTTGGTAGCCACCTCAAGACTTAATGGTGCTTTGAAAACTACTTAACTTGGCATCATTGAAAAAAGAGGAGAGTTGGGTGCCCACACCTGTTTTTATAATGAAGTTAGATTTATTCAAAGGTAACTTTTGTGAGGATTAAGCTACAAACTATACAAATTATGAAAAGACAGGTTGCTCAAATGTCTATGTAAAGTAGATATCACATGCACGCATGCACATTGTACAATTAGGCCACCCACATTTCCTTGAACATTTGTTGAGAAGTGATAATGTCTCTGCAAGTAAGATCTATTTTTGTTAGTTTGAATTTAAGTTTTTTTTTTTTATTATAGGTTAAAGTTATATCACAGAATATAATTTTGAATATTACATTTTTATTCGGTGTACAATTTTTCATTATATTTTAAGGATGATATTTTTAAAGTAAATGTTTTTGACTTATGACTGTGTCAATATTTAATAGTTTTATTGAGAATTTCAATTTAAATTCTTAAATGTTAAAGAAACTAAAATTTTAACCCCCTTCTATCTTAGTAATTTTATTAAATTTTTAATTAAAATTATTAAATATTAAAAGAATTTAAATTCTTAATTTCTTTTAGCCAAAGCCTTCACTCAATTTGTTTTAATATAAAAAATTTAAAATTATAAATATTTTTAATATAAATAATTTTTATTGGGTTTAAAATTAGAGTTTTGTTGAACTAAACACTTGTCTTTTTTTTATTTTTCTAGATGTAAAAGATTTTAAATGAATATAGAATGATGGTTATAAGAGTAGACTGTGTGAAGTATTATATAACAGCTGGTACAAATCATCGTACCGAATTCTACTATGTATAAAAAAATAAAAATAAAAATAAATTTTATATATAAAATAATATTCAAAATATTTTATTATTATTATATTTTAATAAATCGTATATAATATTACTATATCTTATTTAATATATATAATTTAAATTTTTTATTTTTAGATTTGATTAGTGTGAGACGTTGAGGGTTGGATATCTTTATTCTATCATGACCAACTATTTTAAAGGTTGAACATCTTCATCTCACCATGACCTCATATAAAAAAGAAAGCTGAACTTATCAAAGAGAATTTACACACAACCACATACACACCATAGTTTAAACCTTTAACCTCCAAAACTATTTTAAACTAATAAATACAATTCATAACCATTTCACGTTATCAATAAATCTGAGATACTACTACAATACTGATATAAATTTTCACATAGGAAGATATGGCCTTAATCATTTTAACATTTTCTCCCACAATGATGGGATAATTTCTAATATTCCTCCGCAATGATGGGATAATTTCTAATAGCTTGAATTTAAAAAAAAAAATTAATACAAATTTTATACATTCATTCTATTATGTTTGAGTAACTTGTATTATTTTAGTTTATTTTCAGATAACAAATTAACATATTTTTAAATTTTTATTAAAGAAATCACGACATAAATATAGACGGGTATATTTAAAAATACTAAAATTCCCTGAATAAAAATTATATAGTGGTATTGGTTTTCTTCCATCACAAATTTCCATATATTTTATTTTAAGGTAATCTTACTTGGATTTTGATGGTGCCCAGTGTTTGAGCCTTGAGTGTGGTTGAGAATACTATACAAATGTTGTTTGGGATTTTCTTCTAACAAGCTTTGGAATTTGACACAAATTAAAAAGTACCACTTTGATTTGAACAACTGCCCACATTGGAAAAACCATGCATGTGAAATGTTCACCAAAAATCAGGTAACGGTAGATTTTAGCCCGTTTTACTTTCCAAGGGGATGACTTGTTAATGGAGTCGTGCCTGATCTTCAAATTTTCTTCCCTCCATTAACACCCATTCTGTGCAGATGAACAGTATATACAGGCTTGTGACTGTTTGGATTTTACACGCTTTATTCAAAGTAATTTCTCCGTTGGGACAAGAGGGGGAAAGCGACCCAACACACGGATTTATGGGCACAAAATTCTAGGGGAAGCATCGAATCCACTGCATGATATATTAAATGTGTATACACATCATACATGATGATGTAAGATATCATGGGTGCATGCATCAAGTATCTTTTGTCAGAAGCACGGAAAGAATAATAAGTTATAAAAGTTGCATGCAGCCTATGCTTTGCCCATTTTGCTACTGATTGAGTGAGTGGCCAACAACTGCGGCCATGTTAAGCAAACAGGACAATATCATGATGACACCTTGGCACTGTTTTTAATTTTCTGGGCATTGGGTGTCACTGAGTTAGATGATTTGGATCCAGAATCAGAATTTGACAGTGGAAGAGTGTCCATGAAGGTATTGAGCACCCTCTTTATTTTGTTCTCTTCACCTTTCTGGTAGGGTCTATGAATAAAACTCAAAACAAACATACAAGATATGTTCAGAGTGATTTTAGATTGTTTGTTGTCATAGGCATGGTAAGGCGACTTTATAAGAAGTGAAAGTGAACTAGGTCACTGCTTGCACAAGGGCTTGCCTGAGGGGAGCTCACAGTGAAGGAGAAAATGATGAAGCATTATGTAGATTGTTGCTGAACCGTTTGTATGAAAAAAAATTTCCTTGCTTTGGCTTTTCTTAGATTAGAATGAAGCTTGGGATGTGATAGTATAGAAGAACAAGAAGTGGGTTATTAGAACTCTTGCAAATATGAAGAGTTGCATGAACAACTATGGGAAGATTGAAAAACAAGGGCAAGATGAGATCAAGCCAAAGAGGTTTCGGAAGAAGCACTATATATTTCTGGGCTTGTTGATCTTCTTCCTTGGAGTTGCCATTGCTTGTTTGGCAGTTGGATTGGAAAAAGTGTTCTCCAAGAAGGGTGGAGTATCCACTGTGAAATCTGGAGCAAAGGCCATACAGTCCATATGCGGTAATACCCTTTACCCAGAGACATGTGTTCATTCGATTTCTTCTTTTCCTGGAGCTATGAATGCAAGCAGCTTGAAACTGGTGGCCATATCAATCAGAGTTAGTATGGAAGGAATCAACAATGCAATGCAAAGCATGGAGAACATCATCCAAGAGCAAGGAGATCACAGTGTGTCCTTGGCTCTCAATGACTGTGTTGAGCTCCTTGAGTATTCATTAGATGGCCTCGATGCATCTCTAACCATGCTTTTGGAATCCAATTCACATGACATTTCTGATTTGCTGACATGGGTAAGCTCATCTCTCACTTATCAGACGACATGTCTTGATGGACTTGGTAATGTGGCAGGAAAACCATCAGTTTACATTATGGAGCAGGGCAAGAATGTGTCTAGATTGTTGAGTAATTCTTTGGCACTCATCAAGGCCTTGCCAATGCTGGTAGGTGATAATGTAACTCCATCCCACTCAAGGCGCTTGCTATCTGATGTCGATGGTTCTGCCCTGTGGGTTTCCAAAAGAGAGTTGAGGTATTTGCTTGAGGAGAAATCATTAGTGCCAGACGTGGTTGTGGCCATAGATGGGAGTGGGACGTATACTAGAATCCAGGATGCAGTAGATGCTGCTCCCCAAAGTAGCAACCAGAGCTATGTGATATATATCAAAGCTGGGGTTTATGAGGAGAATGTCATTGTTTCAAAGAAAATGGCCAACATTGTCTTTGTTGGTGATGGTGCCAACAAAACAGTTATCTCTGGAAGCAAGAATGTGCAGGATGGAATGTCTGTTTACAGATCAGCCACTGTGGGTATGTTTACTTGTCCCTTTTTCCTTCTTGCCTGATTTACTAGAGTTAGTGCCTACTTTTGTCATTTTGGCTTCCTTCAAGAGTGTAGTTTATATGGGCTGACTAATAGCCCAAGTGATCTCTGACTGAGTGTTCTCAATTCCTTATTTATGGCGATAGACTTATGATATTTTATTTGAAGTCATTGAGTTAAACTGCATACTTAGTGCGCCTGCCGATTGCATTTAACCAAAATAATAATGTATGGGACTATAGCAGTTGCATGCTCATGTTTTATAATAATTCAGTTAATTAGGGCTCTCCTATTTGCATAAGATATTTCCTTCCTTACAAAATGATCAATGTACAAATTTATGTGGCTTTCCACTGAAAGTCGTAGTATTTATGTTTAAATGGAACTTCAAGTTACATGATTATATCTTAACTAGACATGGCCCAACAAGCAGAGTTTACAGTACGATGACCAAGTTTAGAGTACAAAACCATCTCCACCAGTGTAATAGAGACAAAATAATGAGATTCACATATGATTTAGGATAGTCTATAGAAGAAAATGCAGCGTGCATCTAACTGAAGTGGCAGAATTTGGAGTAGGTGCTGCTACGAAGTGCCATGATACATGCAAGTAGTCGGGTATGAGAATTTGACTGGATATACACATCAACTGTGATGGACACTATTTCACAGTGCAGGAAGCGGTGGTTTTGATAAAAGATAAAATGTAAATGATAAAGGTGTTATTTTTTCCCTTTTTCTTTTTTTAGGGCCCAGTCTAGTCAGCATGCCAAAATGGTATGTGAGATCCCTTTTTTTAACAAGGAAACTTTTTCTTTACCTCCTTGGTTTATATACTTTAAAAACGTCACTGTAAACTGGGCCTTGCCATTGTATGAACCTGAGGTAAATTATCTGATATATGATATCTATCAAAAAAATAAATAAAAATATTCTTAGTATCTTCAACAAAATTATTTTATTCCCCTAAAATTTGCAATAGATTCGTTGATCTCCACTCTGTTTTTTTGCAATTTTGCTGATTTTGATTTACTGTTTGTATGTGAAAAATTTGCATACAAGGTTTTTAAGATACACCTCATCTATTCTCGTAAACTTGTATATAATTTGGCCTGATTGGTACAAGGCCTGCCTCTCTCTCTCTCTCTGGGGCATGCAAATAACCATTTCAATGCCATTAATTTCAAGAATGTCTGGAATTGTTTGACTGCCTAGTCTCATTTTGTATTTAGCGGATGTTAAAAACATTGAACTCAGAAAGTTTATTTATTTCAATGCCATAGATTAACTTGACTTCATTTTGTTTGATTTAGGGGCTATTCAAACCTTTGTTACTGGCTTGCAAAAGGGTGATATTAGTCTGTTTTAAAAATTCTTACAAATGGTATTAAGAGAATTAGTGGCCTTCTCTATTTTTTTTCTATTTACTTTCTGTGCCAAATGTACATGTTAATGAGTTCTGATGGCCTTCTCTATTTTTTTTCTATTTACTTTCTGTGCCAAATGTACATGTTAATGAGTTCTGATGTACTTTGCAAAGTATCTCATTCTAGTGGTCTAGTATGTTCTCTCTCTTAGTATAATGCTTAAGATCACTCTGCCTTATATAACAATTTTTTTCTTTACAGATTTAATAGCTTCAACTGGTCCTCCATTTCCTTTCCCTGCCACTCAAGTTCAGCTTTTTATGTTTACTGGAATAGTTTTGTCTAATATATCAACTGTGTCACAATCAAACATTTTTATTATTTTATTTTGAACACTTAGTCAATTAGTTTATGTTTGGTGCTTTTTTGGGTTTGTTGTATATAGGGCTTAACCTTCTACTAAATGGTGACTATCCACATCTTTGAGTCCTGACTTTAATTTATAATGTTGCAACTTTCAGAAGAACGGTGAAGCTTTCAGCTTGGTAATCTTTATGATGCTGCTTTTATTTGTCTGTTAATAATTGTGCTATTAATGCCAGTTAAAATGTGCAAATTGTAAAGTTAGTTTGGCTAGGACTAACAAAAATTGTTTTCATGAGGAAGCTATTGATGGCAATGGATTCATTGCCCGAGATTTGACAATAGAGAACACCTCAGGCCCAAAGAGGATGCAAGCTGTAGCTCTTCGAGTGAGTGCAGACCAAACAGCTTTCTACAATTGCTCTTTCAAGGGATACCAGGGAACTGTATATTCTCACACATTTCGTCAATTCTATAGGGAATGCACAATATCTGGAACAGTGGATTTCATCTTTGGCAATTCTGCTGCAATCTTTCAAAATTGCAACCTTGTGGCCTTGAAGCCTCTTCCAGGGCAAAACAACACCTTTACAGCACAGGCCAAATCTGATCCCAATCAAAACACTGGATTCTCATTTCAGAAATGCAAGGTTGATGGGGCATCTGAGCTACTGTCATCAAAAGAAAACTTTTCTACGTACTTAGGGACACCAGTGAAGCAATACTCCTGCACAGTTTTCCTCCATTCTTATCTGACCGAAGTTGTAGATCCAGCTGGATGGTTTGCACCAAATGAAAACCTGGTCCTTGATCACGCATTCATGGGGGAGTTTCAGGATGAAGGCCCTGGAAGCCAAGCTTCAGAAAGAGTGATTTGGTCTAAAAAAATATCAGAAAAACAAGCAAGGTCATTCAGTGTTAAGGACTTTATATCTGCATCTAAATGGCTTCCACAAACTCATATCAAGTTTGATGAATTGTCATGAAACAATTCTCTCAATGTCTCTGCTCTTAAGGCTTTGGCAACATCTTTCATGTCATTTCACAGAGAAATAGGATTCGATAGCAAAAATGTATCCTTCTGATATCTTTGGCAATATTCTACTGATTGCATATGTGCCAAATATGTCAGAAATAGTATAATTACAATAGCAGTGTAAAGTTGGAAAGAATAGAGAAAGTTTGAGGATAGGATAAATTTAAAAGTTTTCTTATAATCTTTTAGTGCAATTTGATGAATAAAGATTATGATCCTGTGGAAGTCTGATGAGGATTTACCCTGCAGGAAGAAGGCAGCCAGAGGCACTCAGAGTGATTTTCTTTTGTACTTATATTTGTAAATCCAATGAGAAATTAAATTTTGGTGTTCATTGTGCTTTCTAAGGGTGGAGGACAGGTGTAACAAAGCAAAAAGTGCCTCATTGGTATAGTTTGATTTTCAATTAATCTATTCAATAGCATGTGGCAATTGAAGTTTGAATTATTTACGAGAACTGTTAACTAGCAATTGCACCTCTTGGTACCAGTTGAAGGTTAATATTTTTAAGAGAACTTGTAACTAGCAATTACACCTCTTGGTACTAGGATTATCCTATTGGAATTAATCACAAAATAAACATAAACTTAAAAAAGACACACAGCATCATTTGGTTTTGATATCTGTGGGGCAATTGGACATAAAGTCAACATCTTGTGAGAAGGAAAGTGACCCAAAAAAAATATTATTTTCTTGGGACTGATTGGAGAAAATAATGTCCAGGGAATCAATTTCCTGCCGAAATTATAACTGTCATTGTTGAAGACCTTTAGATAATTATCTTCCTCCATAACCAGGGTCAGACAAACTCTAAATTTTATAGAAGTCCTTTTCCACTTCCGGAAAATGCCCCATAATTGAATGATTAGCCTTTGGTTATAGAAGACTTGCTTGAAAGGAATTCTCAAATCTCCATTCAGAGGGGCAATAATTCAATGATGCACCCAATATCATAAGATGTAACGGATAATTGATTTCACTGTTCCATCTTGATCAAGCATTGCTAAAGATCAATATGGTGTATAAAGCATACACAATGGTAACTGAAAAATTAAGTTACATATTGTATGGGTTTCAAATAGTATCCTATTGTAATCTTAATTTTGATGAAAAAAGTAGCTGGGAACGGGGCAATGCAATGGTTATGAGGACTAGATATTTGGTCCACCTACATATAGTTAGTGCCTGTGTGTCTAATATGTCAAGTAGCCTTTAATAATGTAATGGATACACAATGAATTAAGAGGCCTTCATCTAGCACTCAACCCTGAATCACATCCATAACACTGAAGGTGACTCTCGGATCCACAACACTGAAGGTGACTCATGACTCTTAATAAAGGCCTCTATCTAACACTTAACCTGGGAATACCCAATAAATTAAGAGGCCTCTGTCTAGCACTTTACCCTGGAATCACATCCATAACACTGAAGGTGTGTCATCACTCTTAATAAAGGCTTTAATAATAAGTCTTCACACCAAAATCAGGCATTAGGAGGTTTGTGTCTATAATAGCTCTTATGAATCATCCGATGCCTTGAAAAATCAAGCATATCTCATGGACAACAAATTCATTCATAGAAAATTATCAGGCATTAGGAGGTTTGTGTTACTATAATAGCTCTTATGAATCATCCGATGCCTTAAAAACTCAAGCATATCTCATGGACAACAACTTCAATCATAGAAAATTATCTTGCATAGGAGTATGTAGATGTCATCTTGCACAAGGTTATTACTTGGAGAGCAGCCGAGAAATGAAACTCATTCTTTCCACTTGAATTTTTTTAAGACGACATATCCTAGAGTTTGAGATATTTTTTCTGCAATTTCAACTCCAGTGGTAAGAAAACAATATGCCCAATCAAATCTTTGGAAACAAAAAGTAAAAGACTGAACAACCCAAAGGTGTCATCAAGCTTTATCTCATGAAAGCATTAATTTATTTCATAATAAAGATGGACATTTATACCTTATAATTTCACTAACTTCTAAATCGAAATATACTTTCATACATTCCTATTATTAGTTTCCCAAATAGAAACACCATTTGAAATTCATTGCATAATTAAACAGATAAACAAGAGCCATATACAAAATATTGAGAAAATAATGAACCCAGTTTCTGGTGTCTTATAAATAATACATCTAAAACAAATCATCTAGCTTATCTCTTTCTGTTGGTAATTTTGTCACACTAAATTTTGCTTGTAAAAATTTTGAGAAGATAAATGATACAGTTGTGTGTTTTTTTTGTTTTAATATTTTCCTTCCTTGTAAGCAATTTCATTAAATAAAAGGTTGAATTTGTTTCTGGAGATGCACAGTAGTTTTGCCGGTAACAAATTAATGAAAGTCGTGAGAAAAATGTAAGAAAGAAAATCAGCGGAAATGGGCGTTTCGGGATTGAAGGATTAATGAAAAATCAACTACGACTTTGGCAATTTTTATTGAAGATGAAGGCGCCAGTAAAATTAAAGAAAATATGTTTTACCCCATGGAGGGGTGAAAATCCTTTGCGCCCTTCCTTTGGGGCGCAACTGCCTGGATGAATGATTTCGTTCGAATAAAGAAGAAGAAAAGTTTGCAAGTAACATAGATGGGTCAAAGTCAAAAGCGCCCTTGGAAGGGGGTAAAAACCCAGTTAAAAGCATCTTCGGGGTGAAATAGAAGGAAGATCCTGCTTAGTGCAATCAAAGTCAAATTCGTCCCTCGGAGGGGGCGAAAATCGTTTTCGCCCCTCTTTGGGGCAAAATCCCGGTGAAAGACGTTTTCGAAGCGCAAATATAAAGATGACATCAACAAGCAATGATTAAAAGGTCAAAGTCAAAGGTGCCCCTCAGGAGGGACAAAAATCATTTTCACCATCCTTCAGGGCGAATTTCCAAATGAAGATGTTTGGAGACGAAAGTCCCAGAGAAAGCAGCTTTCTTGCAAGTCAAAGTCAACGTCGCCCTTGGGTTGGGGCAAAAATCATTGTCGCCCCTCTCAGGGGCGAAATCAATTATTTTTGCCTCCTTCCTTCCAAAAGAGTTTTGAATCATTTTCGGGGTGAAATTACATAGGAAAGGGGCGAAAGTAGGTTGAAGGGTGAAACTCCCATTTTTGTCGGTTATTCAAATTAAAAGACATCCTAGGGCGATATCAATTAAAATGAAAAGAGAAACTCCAACTTTGAGGGCAATCATCAATGTAGTAACTCGTTTTTGCCCCTGCCTGCTACGAAAATGCATTTCACCCCATTGCAGTGGCGAAATCAAGTTTTATCTCTCTCAACAGGGTTACTTTCAGAGGCGCCATAACTGCAAATCTTTTTAGGAAAGGACAGAGATTAACAAAATTTAATGCTTGGGGCAATAAGAGCAATGATCTAGAATTTCTGCTTAAAAGTTGCCAAGATTAAATGCTATGCCCTCAAATCTGACTCCGTCCTGATCATTTTGAGGCGCCCTCTATGGATTTCATTCCTTTTCGAAGCAGAATAAAATTTCGTTGATTCCCATTGGCAAGGGTAAGGTTCCAAGGCATAAGAGAATGTAATGGTACCCAAAATTTAATATCCAAGCTCCTAATTGTTGGGTGACGTAGAGTTTCAATGCACTGACGCTTGGAACGTTTTTTCCATCGTTCATTTTTGCCGATTTTCCAAGCGCACTCCATGAAAACCGGATCACTGCTCCCTGAAGAATGATTTGATCCAAGCATTGTCATTACCGAGGAGAGAATTGTTGTTGTTGATTTTTGACCAGCCGATATTTTGTTGTGTTGTGCATTTAATGATAGAGGCGAAATCCTCTATAAATACTAAGCATTTCAATGTAATAAGTAGGATAAACACTCTGCAGAAAAACACTTTATGTTTTCTGCATAAATAGAAATACATTCGGCTTCGAGTTCCTTGAATAGTTTTGTGGTTGATCTCTTTCTGCTTGTCATTTCTGATCACATTCATGTTCATTATTTGCTGATTTTAAATTCTGCATCTGGATTTAATTACTGTTTATGAGAGAGCGAACACTAGAATGTTGTCTTGGAAGTTATCTTGGTAAACTGTGAGTAGTTCCTGTGCCTTGCTTTCTGTTATATGCTAACTAATACTTGTTGTGGATTTTTGGTGTTAGTTTATCCACACCTTATGTTTCTGGCTTATAGCCATATCTCCCATTCCTTTTTGTCATTTCTCATTTCTTTCTTGTTACCTTAATCTTTAAACCGATTAGTAGTTTTAGTACGGAAACCAACCCTCTCTGGAGATTAACCCGAAGGACATTTTTTTTCTTCGACCTTTCAATGTTAGCCGAGTCTAGGATGCACAAATGATATTTTGTACTTAGGTAGATTCGTGACCAACACCTTCTAAGTATGCCAAACTTGTTACCATCTAGCTTATCTCCATCTAAGTATGCCAAACTTTAAACCTCCTAAAAAAACCAAAACCCAAACACTCGACCGCTACCATCTAGCGTATCTCCTTCTAAGTATGCCAAACTTACTACCGTCTAACTTATCTCCTTCTAAGTATGCCAAATTTTAAACCTCCTAAAAACCCAAAACCCAAACAATATTCATATTATCCATCTATTTTTTCCTATTCATATTATCCATCTATTTTTTCCTTCAAAATCAAATTTTAAGTGACATACAAGTGATATTGTATTTTAATTTTATATGTATTTTGGGTTTATTATAAATTAAAAAAATTATAAAAATATATTAATATACATGCCTAAAATGGCTTATAAGTTAAAACAAATTTTGATTTTAATTTACTGTGATTTTACTTTAAAAGTTCAATTAAAATAATTTATTAAAAAATATTATAAATATCTTACGAAAATAAATTTGAATTTGAATTTTATTGAATGTGACATAAACTCCACCAATAACTATGGTTAAAGTTTAATACAATACATTGGAACAAAAGTATGGCTGTACTTGCTCCCACCCCCTTTTCCATTGATTTAACAAAAATTATTGAACATGTTGCTGATGTAAAACCTTCAAACCTGACAAAAGAACATTCACACCTGTGAATGAAAAAAACATAATATTTAACTTTTATAAATCATGAAATACCGAAGCAAAACAAAGTTTTAAAACAGAAAACATCTGGGCATTCTCATCATTTTAGCAATATCACCCATTTACAACAAAACTCTAAATATAAACTCCAGAATTGTTGAGCTGTTCAACACAACTAATAACTTTGAATTTCAAAGCACTTTAGCACTGTCACCCATTTACAACAAAACTCTAAATATAAACTCCAGAATTGTTGAGTTCCGGAGTGTAAGAATAAAATCTCTGTTCAACACAACTAATAATTTTGAATTTCAAAGCACCCACGTTAAGAACAATGACCAAAATAAAGAGATGGATAAATATAACAAAAGGTCTCATTTTAAGACATGCAAAACAGTATGGTTGTTGGAAGGTTGGCTGTTTGAATTTGTGGGCACTCTGCACACCGTACATCTAACAATGACCTTTTAATTTTTACATATGCTGGAGAAACTGCCTGAAGACAGTTATTGTCCACTACACAGTACAAACTAAAGCTCACGCTGTTAAGCCCATCTTTTTTAACATAGTTTTTTTTTTTTCAGAATACTGGGAAATCAAATCACAAATTGATCATATCAAAAGTCACTACACTAATGGGCAAGATTTCTTTTCCTTACTCCAAACTTCCCAAATATTCCAATTCTTATTGTCTTGGCTATCAAATAAGAATGTACATCCAAACTCCCCAAATGTAACTATTCCTGTAATCCGAACCATTAGATGGAAAGTTGAGTTTTTCTTTTCTTTTAACTTGGTTCTCATAGTTTCTGCTGCAGGAAGTAGTAAATTCTACCAACTTTTTCATGTTTAGAAAATTTATTTTCTATAATTAAACAACACAAACACACTGAGTGGAGGACGGAAGGGGGTACTGGAGGAGCGGGGCGGAGTCAAGGAATAGCATGAAAACCAGATCTCAAACTGCCACGGAATACGAGCAACAACAGAAGGCAGACAATACAGATCTATAGATAATTTAGGTTTTCTAAAATGGTTGTATGAGGATCTTCATCTTCAGGGACTGATATGAAAAGACACCTGCTAAAACAGTATAAGCAATGGTTGAATCTAGGACGAAGAAAACAAACAAAGATTTCTTCTTTCCAAAAAAAAATGGATTTGTTAAAAAAACAACAATTTTCAAAGGTAAAGTTCAATGAACAAAACCTTATATAGGATTACAACAAGTTAGCTGAATGTAGATTGATATGCCGGTTTTTTAATCAATCTTTGATAGTACGAGGGTATTGAAACTTAGGTTCAAAATAACTACCTTCTATTAATCTCACAAGAGCCAAATATAGTATATACAAGAATAAGTTATTTTTTTTTAACATTTAACAATTATAAAGACAGAAAAATGTTTTTTAAGAGGTTCTTGGTTTATGGCGAGAAGTGGATTGTTTGTGAAGTATCGGATGATAATTTTGATCCAATAGAAAACATTGGAAACTCCATTCTAATGTGTTAAGATGTTTTTTTTCCATATCAATTTTGGTGGGAAGAATCTTTTAAAGCAATAGGAGACTCTTTAGGACAGTTTATTAAAACAACTGAGATGACAAAACAACATAAGTTAACCACATGTACTAATATGTGTGGAGATATACATAATAGAAGGCTTACCATAGCATATTGAAATTGAACTAGAGGGTCAAGTATGGAAGCAAGAGTTAGATTATGAGCAAATCCCATTTAAATGCACCCACTCCCATGATATAAACATTATATCCGTCATTTATCAAGCAAAGCAAGACAATTATTAAAAGAATAGGGCAATGAGAAGGATAATAAATGATTTATGAATGTATCAAAGAAAAACAGACTAAAAGAAGGTGGGTAACAATAACAAAAAAGACATAATTGAAAAATCAATTTAAGGTCTTGGAGAAGGAAAAACCACAAGAAGAGATTACAACAAGGGAAAAAAATTAAAAAATGAATAATGAAGAGTTTGAATCGATTGAAGAAGTTCAAAAAGGAGAAGAGGAAAAAGTAGAAAATCGAGAAGAAGAGAAAGGAACATAAGGTTAAAAAGTGGAAGATGAGCTAACAATGCAAGGTAGTATACTATCCATAAGTCAAATAGAATCACAAGTAGACTGTAAGACAAGTACCAAGAAGGTAGGAAGATCGACAAGGTCGGAGCCATTGCAAACATATTCATAAAAAGCCATCGAGGAGGGATCTCAAAAGCAAATCAGTATAGAGGACAATAAAGCAAAATTGAATCCCCAAGAGGTTAGGGAGGAAAAATTAAGAAGGTTATATTGTGTAGCCTGAGAAAATGATTATATGCTCTTGGAATATAATAGGTATGGATTCTACCTCAACAAAAAGAACCTTAATGGGAAAGATTCAAGAATCTTGTCTTGATATAATTTTTCTTCAAGAATAGAAAAGAGCAAAAATTGAATGGACAACTATAGAAGGAATATGGAGTATTAATATATACTAGAGTGAATGTATTCACTCCAGAGGCTAGGTAGAAGGCATTGCTACAATATGGAATAGAAGAAAATGAAAGTTCATAAAAGTGGTTAAAGATGCACATTGGATACAAATATTATTGGAATGCCAAAGATATAAGAAAACATATAATCTAACACGTGTATGGACCCACTCATCAATACTTAGCAAAAGAAAGTTGGCAAAGAATATGGCAAGATGGATCATCAAATAGCCTTGAAATTTTTTTGGTATTGATAAAAAAGGGGGTTGAAGGACCCCGACCCTTTACAAAAAGCTCGAAATATGTACAGGAAAAAACAAGAGAAGATCAGACAAAAGCAAGATAGCCCTATCTTAGTAAAATAAACAAACTTGGGCTAAACCTGTTGATGGAGAAGCTGAAATAATAACCATTCCACTATCCTTCTATTTGACAAGGCTTATGCAATGTTCAATGCTTCACATAACTGGTAAAGAAACCGCTGACAACAATGTAATTTAGTGTGCTCAAATTCTTCATCGCATGATCCCAATAAGTATTCTGCTTTGCTCTACCCTCTTTTTTTGTTAGCTTCCTTATCAATTCTTATAATCTCTTTTAATTCCATGGGGGCATAAGACCAAACCTTAAAATTCTCAAATCTAACCGCCATATTCGCTATTGTATCAACAACTTTGTTTCCCTCTCTATAAATTTGTTTAATTTGGCTTTCTTCTAGGTTTCCCAAAGTAGTCCTCGTATCTATAATTATTTGAAAAATTCTAGAATTATTTAGTTCCCCTTTTTGAAGGGAAGTTATAATATTCTTGGAATCCCCCTTGAGAACAATTCTCCTAAAACCCAAATTCATCGCAATTCGAAGACCCATAAGCATCACCCTTGCTTCAACTTGGTGATTTGTGGTAATTCCTAGATCCTCAACATATGTAGCCACTACTTGACCTTTGTCATTCCTGATGAGGCCCCCACCACTAGCATGACCCGATTTACATTTTGCAGCCCCATCGAAGTTAGTTTTTACCCAATATTTGTGAGGACATTCCCATCTAGTAACTAGTCTCATCTTGTTTTTTTTTTTTTTATATTTAAGATATATTTTTCTCTAGAGAGGATCATTGCAATATTTTCTTGGAAAACAATATTTTTAATACAATCCTCCAAGAGGGTTGTTCTTATCTTGGCATAAACCCCAATTATTCCTCTGGTTTTATTTTTGAACACTCGTTTGTTTCTTTCCAACCAAATTCCCCAACAAATATGTGGAATGTATTTTTGCCAAAAAATAGTGCTTCCTAAGTGCCACTGTTTCCAAATCTTGATTAGAGAATCTGGAATTATCCAAGCAAGATAAAATTTTTCCAATAACATATTTAGGATATCTCAAAAAATTTCACAAGTTCCAAACAGGTGGTCCATGCACTCATCCTCTTTATTACACAACACAAACAATTGGAACCACAATCCCTCTTTTGAACAGATTATCTTTCGTTGGGATCTTATTGAAAATGGCAGTCCAAAAAAACATAGCAACCTTAGATATGATGTTTAGCTTCCAAATTTTTTTAAGCTTGGGTTTCTCTGAGGTTACTTTACCCAAGACTCTATATCCATCCTTCACCAAGTACTGGCCTTGTTGGTTTCTTCTCCAAACTATCTAATCTTCCTCTGAACCTTCGCCTAAATAATATCTCCTTAAAATATTTTGCAAATATTTATCCCCTAGGACTTGCATATCTTCTTGCAGGATTTTCCACTCGTGAAAAACACCCACACTATAAATGTAACCATTAATTTTCTTACCATAGGTTCTAGTTAAATGTTCTTTGATATCTTTGAACTTTTTGTAGTTTGCTAAAGGCTCCTCTTGAATCCAAGGGTCTTTCCAAAAGTCTATTTTGTCCCCCCTGCCTACTCTCTATTTTAGCCCTTGCCATAGAACTTTACTACTATTGATAATATTTTTCCAAAAAATAGACCCACATGGAGGATTAGAATAGCTGATAAAGTGGTTTTTGCCCTCTAAGTATTTGGTTTTGGACAATTCTAGCCCATTTCCCTAATGCTCCAGTGCAAAGCCTCCAACCATGTTTAGCTAGAAGGGCTCTATTTAGATCTCTCAACTTCCTCAATCCAAGACCCCCATTCTGTAAAGGTTGGCAGTAGGTATCCTAGGCTACCAGATGTATACGTTTGCATTCAGTGCCATCCCATAAGATTTTTTTTTTTTATAATATTTCTAAAGTCTCTTCCACTTTCCTTGATATCCTTAGGAAAGGCATGAAGCAAATAGGGAGGCTTTGAAGTATGCGTTTAACAAGTTGTACTTTTCCCACAAAGGATAACAAAGATCCCTTCTAGCCTTGAATTTTCCTATTAAATTGATCAATAATCGAATTCCAAAGTTCACATTTCATTTTGCCTATAAACAAAGGCAAACCAAGATAGGTGATAGGGAACTTTTCCTCCTTACAACCCAACACTTTAATTATTTGATCTCTTATACTTTCCTCTGTGTTTAAAAATATAATCTTACTTTTTTCATAATTTATTTTTTGGCCTGTAGCTTTTTCATAAGAAATATGGACTTTTTAAACTCCAAAGCTTCTTCCTTTGTAGCTTCCCCAAGCAAGAAAGTATCATCCACAAACTATTTATGGGAAAAAGCTTTACCAATGGATGAATGTTTTAGACCTTTGATTTTACACTCCTTTTGCTTTATTTCCAAAGTTCTTTCCAAGGTATTTGTCATAATGATAAAGAGAGACAATGTATCTCCCTACATGATGCCTCTAGTAGAAGGAAAGAACCCGATTTATTTTCCATTGATCAAGATCGAAAAGTGGGGCTTAGAAATACACATATCAACCCATGTCCTCCATTTTCACTGAAACTTATTCGCTCCATGATTTTATCTAAGAAAGACCAGGAAACCTTGTCATAGGCTTTGTTCATGTCCATATTAAGGAACATGCCTGACCCTTTCCTCCTTTGAAGAGAGTGTGTTGTTTCATAAATGGCAATGATGCTTTTAGTAATCTACCTACCTGCCACATAACCTCATTGATCTTCATTAATGATTGAAGGGATGATTTTTTTAGCCAATTGGTCAACACTTTAGTAAAAAAATTGTAAATTGTATTACATAGGATGATTGGTCTAAAGTCTTGCAATTTATCCGCTCCATATTTCTTGGTAATTAGTGTAGAGAAGGTATTATTCCATTCTTTCAATAGCTTACCAGATTCCTAGGATTCTTGGATTGCATTGACTACATCTTCTCTAACAATATTACAATGATGTTGAAAAAAACTCGATAGGAAACCATATGGTCCCAAAGCCTTGGATGCTTCAATAGAGAACATAGGTCTTTTAATTTCCTCCTTAGAGATTACCTTGCATAGATGTTCATTCATGCTATCTTTTTACTCCTTTGGGAACATTGTTAATGATGCTTTCTATTTCCATATTGTACTCTATTTTTTCTTTGCTAAGAAGGTTTTGAAAGAAAGTAATGGCCAAATTTTTAATATCATATGAATCCTCATGCTTTCTTCTATATTCCCCCATAAGGTAGAGGATTTTATTGTTGTTCCTATGTTTCATAGTTGAAACATGGAAGAATTTAGTGTTTCTATCACCTTCCTTGAGCCACAATATTCTGGATTTTTGTTTCCAATGAATTTCCTCTTGGGCAATGGTATTATGATATTCCGTGAGGAGTTGTTTTTCCCTTTCGTGCCACTCTAGTTTTCTACCTCCCCTCTCATTTTTCCTCTATATCTTGGATATCATTTTTAAGATGTTGTTTTCTTAAACTAATGTTACCAAAAACCTCTTTATTCCAAATTTTGATTCGATACTTGATGTTTTTTTTAATTTCTGGATAACTCTGTACATAGTTGATCCTTGAACATCCTCCTACCACCAAGCTTTAATTTTATTTTTAATATTAGGGTGCATATTCCACATGAGATCATACCTAAAGGGTGCTCCTCCTTGCTTCTCCTCCTTTTCCATATCTAACAAAAGGGGATTGTGATCTGATCTTATTCTGGGCATATATGTAAGTATGAATATTGATTATACTTAGCCAACTGTCAGAAATAAGAACTCTATCTTGGCACCTTTGAATGTGATTATCTCCCATCCTTATTTTTGTCCATGTAAACTTACCTTTACATATATCTAGGTCGATCATCTTATTATTTTGAATAAAATCATTGAAATCTTGCATACCTTGAGTAATGTTACTCCTCCCTCCACTTTTGTCCAATGCAAATTAATGAAAAGACTCCTTTGAAAAAAAAAATTATTCCATAATTGGAATCTCTCACGATCATCATTATGAGCATAAACCTCTATCATTATCCAATAAAAATTAATTTTTTTGTTCTTCAATTTGACTATACAAAATCTCTCTTCTTGATCAATTAAAGTGCCTTAAAAACTCATTTTGTCCCAAAAGATGCAGATACCTCCAGAGGTACCTTGTGATGGGCTTATGATCCATTCAAAATTCAACCATACCTCTTTTTGAATAATGTCAAATTTTTTGGTATCAATTTTATATTATTGAAGACAAAAAATATCAAGTTTTACTTCCATGAGTATATTTCTAACAATTCTTCTTTTCCCAAGGGAATTTAGCCTTTGTACATTCCAAGAAAATATTTTCATTTTTTGGTTTTGTTTAATGGGCTTTTACCCTTAACCATCCATTCTTCATTTGGATCTAATTCTTGTCCCCTATTCTATGGTACTTTTTGTTCTTCTTGTTAGGGGGGTCTTCCTTGCTTTCTTTCTCATAATTGCCTGTATTCTTCGCATTTTTTGTATGTCTTCCAGGAGGATCATTCTCTCCTATTTTATTACATCCTTGCGAAGATTATTTCATTGTTGATTGAGTTGTTTTACCCAACTCTAGTATTTTGTTGAATCTTGTTTGCATACCCTCCTTAATCTGTTTTGAGTTTTCTATTATGCTTAGATCCTTCTGTTCCTCAAATTGTTTAGTTTTATTCTGTAAATTTAAAACTTGATCTAATCCCTGCCATCCCTTTATTTCTTTGACCTTAGACCCCCAAACTCCTTCAATATGACCCTTCTCTTGTTCTGAGTCCATTTTAGTGGATGGGGTATCCTCTACCATTTTAGCATCATCTACTAATATTTCTTCTTCGACCTCCAAATTTTTGTTTGCATTCTCTGTGTTGATTGTAATCACATTCTGTTTTTGTGTATTGTTATCTAGATTTATATGATTTTCAATCATATTTATTTTCTTCTTATGGTTACCTTCTTCATAATTATTTTATTTTCCTTGATTGAGACTATCCTCTTGTTGATTAATGTTATTTCCAAGGCCACTCAAGTTTTGTTTCTTATTATGTTCTTCATCTAATTGCTGATTTAGCTCTTCACATTTACTTTCATACTCCATTGTATTATTAGTATTTTTTTGTTCTTCCTTGTGTTGTATAGAACATTTATTGCTAATTTCACTTTTCACCTCTTCATTTACCTCCTGGTGAATTTCTTAGTATTGTTCCTTTTCTTATGGGCTAGAAGTTTCCTTTTCTGTGTTTGTAGTCCTCTATTTTTTTATTCTCCTTTTGTTGCCACTACTTAGTAAATATGGGTTGTCTTTGTAAATGATATTTTCCCTCCACATGTCCAAACACTTTGCATTGCTTACAATATACCGAAAAATTTCATATTTTACTTTTTTGTCCCATTTTCCAAGCATCTATTTGATACCCTTTTTTTCCACTTTGTCTTGTTCTAGATCCACATTAACACAAACTCTTACATACAACATTCTTGTTTTGTTGTAGGTGGGTGGATCCATGGTTATAAACTATCCAATTTGTATTGCCAAGCCCTTAATAATTTGTTTATCCTAATATTCTACAATAAAATCTAGGAACCTAATCTAGATGAGAACTAAAAATAATTCTTCCTTCTGAGGGTTTAAGCCCTAATGCCAACATTTCAAGAAAATCAATATTTTCCCAAAGAAAAATGGACCTTGTGATAAGGATGCCACCAGATCCTCCTCAATATTAAACTGGATTAAGAATTATCCCTTTGATAGACCAATAACATTCATCGAACCCTTTTTTTGAAGTTTATAATGAAGCCATATTCGAAGAAAATCTAAATCTGGTCTGGGCCCTAGAAATTTTCTTACCATGCTAAACTCATTATCCATCAGTAATTTTTAATTAGGAAGTCAGCAATACATACCTTTCCATTTTCATGAGATATCTTTGTGCCAACTTCTTCTTTAATTGCTTTCTTTATTCCTTGAAGATAAATAAAGAGCCCCAATAAACTAAAACTAGAAAAGCCATAATTTCATAATCAAAGGAAGAAAATAGCAGATTCACATATTACACAATATTTTTCTTGGAAACCCTCAACCGAGCAAAAAAAACATAGTATTATCTTATTATTGCATTAAATTGACTATCTCCAATACAATAATATTCTTCTTCTTCTGTCGCTACAAACCCTAATGCAAGTGCGATATATATAACAAAGGTACATGCACATATTTTACAATATCATGGGTGAAAAAGCAAGGGTTCAAATATAGTAACCCTAAAAGCCCATATGGTTCTAAATATAAATTAAAAAACCTTAAAAACCTTTATGAGTATATCATACACAATGTTCAGTACCTTCTCGTGTTAACCCCACCAGAATAACATGGAAAATATTCAACATATTTCCAACATTCTCCCACTTGTTGAATACTTTCCATAGGGGCCAACAAATGCCATTATCAACTATCAAGGGCAATCATACCCATAGATATTCTACACTAAGAAATGTTTTGAGTAGGTACAACCTTTGTTAAATGAATAAAAAATATTCTTCTTTGTATCAACTTTCTTCAATATCACTCGGTTCTCTTCAACCATCTCTCTCACAAAATGGTACTTTATATCAATATGTTTTGACCGATCATGAAAACCAAGATTATTTTCCAAAAATATTGCACTCTGATTGTCACTGTTAACTCTCACAACCTTATGTTTAATACCAACTATTGAACACAATATTTGTAGCCACACTACTTCTTTACTGGCATGAGTTACTGCAATGTACTCTGCTTTTGTAGTGGATAAAGCAACAAGTGATTACTTTTTACTCATCCAACTTACTGCCCATCCAAACATATTGAACACATACATACTCATGGATCTTCTCTTATCAAGATCTCCAACCCAGTAAACATCCACAAACCTGAGGTCTGAGGTGTAGACCAATTATTTCATACAAACCCCATAAGGGGGGCGGAGGTCCAAGGTTCAAATCTCGGGCCTCGTCGGATTGAATGCTTGTCCCTTTCCTGGTGCTTTCAGCGACGTAAAAGGTTTAAAATGATTGTGGCATGGTGGTTATAGGAGCGGACTATGTGAAGATCTGTGTGGCGGCTTCTGGGGCGGACAACGCAGAATACTATGGCGGCCATAAAAAGCTAGACAACTTGCTCGGATTCGTGGTGGCTACCGATTCCACCATGTAAATTCGAAAAAAAAAAAAAAACATCCACAAAACCTTGTAGATTTATAATATCATTGTCTCCATATTTCCCTTCATAACAAATAGCATAATCTGTAGTTTCATGCAAGTATCTAAAGATCCTCTTCACAAAAGTCCAATGTTCCTTTCTTGTATTTGACATATATCTGCTAACTACTCCCACTACATGTGCAATATCAGGTCTAGTACAGACCATTGCATACATCAAATTGCCCACAATACTAGCATAAGGAACATGATGCATTTATTCAATTTCCTCATTTGTTTTGGGACACTGTTCAATAGATAACTTTTGACCAACTAGATATGGAGTACATATTGGTTTACAATCATGCATTCTAAAATTCTATAGTATCAAATCAACATATTTCATTTGATTTAACCATAAATTTCTATTTGCACAATCCCTTATTATTTCCATATCCAAAATAAATTTTGCAGCACCCAAATCCTTCATGTCAAATTTAGAAGATAACTGAGACTTGAGTAACTTTATCATCTCCTTATTGTTACCAATTAACAACATGTCATCCACATACAATACAATGATAATAAAAGTTTCACCTTCCTTTTTGAAATATACACATGGATCTTCTTTGCTTTTTCCAAGCCCAAGTGTCAAGACAAACCTGAAAATTTTTTGGTTTCACATCCTTGGAGATTGCTTCAACCCATAAAGAGACTTCTTCAACTTGCATACCAAGTCCTCCTTACCTTTTACCTTAAAGCATTTTGGTTGTGACATATATATATATATATATATATATATATATATATATATCTTCATCAAGTTCACCATGTAGAAAAGTTATCTTTACATCCATCTGTTCTATTTCAAAATCAAAAGCAGCAGAAATAGCCAATATAAATCTGATTGAAGTTAGTTTAGCCACAGGAGAAAAATCTCACCAAAGTCAATTCCCTCAACCTGATAAAATCCTTTTGCTACCAAGTGAACCTTATACTTTTTCAATTTTCCTTCTACATTGTACTTCTTCTTGAATAACCACTTACAACCAACAAGTTTTCTACCAAGAGGTAATTTCATCAAGTCCCATGTATTATTTTTATCCAAGGACTCCATTTCTTCTTCCATAGCCCTTTTCCAAGACTTATTCTCACTCGACTAAAGTACCTCCTTTACAGTCTTGGGTTCTTAATTAGTAATTGATAAATTAAATGTAAAATAAAATTTGAAGGACTATACCTGTATGGAAGTCTTCTCTCTCGATCTGATCTTCTCAAAATTGGAGTTCTAGGTTCTACATCTTCAACTTCCTCCTCACCTTCTTCCTTTGAATATTCCTATTCAAAATATCTCTATAATTCAAGTTCTACCAATGGTTCTTCATCCTATTCCAATTTTACCTGCATTATTTCTGGTTCTTTGCTTGGTTGCATTTCCTGTTTTAAAACCCCTTTTGTTTATCTAAAGATCACATTATGACTATAAAAAACCTTCTATGTTTTTGGTTTCCACAACTTATATCCTTTAATACTAGTGATATAACCCATACATTTTTTTATATTTTTAGTCTATCTTAGTCCTTTTCACTTTTGGGACATACATATAAGAATCACAAACGAAAAACCCTTATATGTATGAGAGAGGGTTTCTTACTAGTCCATACTTCCTGTGGAGTCTTGTCCACCAAAGCTGAGGTAGGAGATCTATTGATGAGATAACAAGCTGTTAACAAAAATTTTACCCATAATTTATTTTCTAACCCTGCACCACTTAGCATGCTTCTAGCCTTATCCATCAATGTCCTATTCATCCATTTTGCAACCCCATTCTGTTGTGGAGTATACGGAGTTGTTCTCGACCTTTCTATTCCATAGTCCTTACAAAACTACTCAAATTTATTAGAGAAATACTCACCACCATTATCACTTATCAAAACCTTTATCTTTTTCTCTATCTGATTTTATACAAGAGCCTTAAACTCTTTAAATTTATTAAAAACCTCATATTTGTTTCGTAGAAAATATATCCATGTATTTCTTGAGAAGTCATCTATAAATGTAAAAAAATAGATAGATTTACCTAATTATGGTACTTTTATCGGTACAAACACATCATTGTGAACTAGATGTAGAATTCCTTCAGACCTTGTAACACTACTTGGAAAATTGACTCTAGTTTGTTTCCCGAAAATACAGTGCTCACAAAAATCAAAATTTAATGGGTAATTAGAAAGTCCTTTAGCCATACCTTTCATTTTCAATGTTCAAAGTACTTTCTCACCAATATGCCCCATGTGTTGATACTATAACATTGTCTTCGTTGTAGGAATACTCGGAGCCATTTCAACCGTATTATTTTCCTGTATAACTAAAGATTTATTATAATTAATACTTATAGTACTAGCCTCAAGTCTAAACAAAGTTCTTGTGTGAAATCCTCTTGCAAACACTAAGGATCCACAAACCATCTTGCATCTATCCTTATTGAATACCACATTCACACCTGCATCATTCATCTTACTCACAGAGATCAGATTCCTTGCCAAACCTGGAATATGTAACACACCATAAAGGGTTTTAATTCTTCTATATTTTAGCATCAAATTGACTCTTCCTCGACCTATTATTTTATATGTTGAATTTTATTCCAAGAAGACTTTATCTCCATCCATATTTTCATATTCATAGAACCCCTCCCTATGACTTTATCTAATACAATATTCTAGTCAATCAACCATGAGTCATCACATTCACTTGAGCATGTTGCAGCTAAGAATAAGTCCCCTGAATCTTCATTTATGGTCTTCATTTTTTGTAGAATTTTCTTCATCATAAGATTGATTATTATCAGCCTTTTTAGATCTACAGTCTCTTTTATAATGTCGTGCTTTCCCACAATTCCAACATTTTCTCTTTTTTGGGGCAACATATTTACACCTAGATTTTGATTTCTTTTCTCCTGATTTATTTTTGCTTCTTTCTTGAGAATGACCTCTCATAATTTAGGCTTCCTTTTGATGATAATCCTTAGAATATTTTTTTCTTATCTCCTCATATAACAAAGTTCCTACTATATCCTCTACTTTCAATGTACATGTAGTATTGGTGATAGCCATAACAAGGTTATCCCATAAATCAGGTAATGAACAAAGTAAAGTAATACATTTTTTCTCTTCATACATTTTTTACTTCTACAAAGGTTAATTGACTTACCACAGTGTTAAAAGCATTCATATGCTTAGCCACAAATTCACCATCATTCATTCAAAGTGAATACAACTTCTTTCGAAGAAGGAGTTTATTTACCAATGACTTTATCTGATACAATGTTCCCAACTTCTCCCATAATAACTTTGCCATGGTATCTATAGATAAATTCAATAATACTGAATCAGATAAGCACAATATGATAGAGCTTCTTGCCTTCCTATCGATTTTTAGCCAATCCTCATCTATCATCGATGTTTATTTTATTTTCGAGACCACAATCCATTGATCTCTATCAACCAACAAATCCTCCATCTTGAGTTTCCATAACTCAAAATTCTATCCATTAAATTTTTCAATCTCTATTCATGTGCTTCCCATATTTCTCATTTTCTTGGATCCTTTCGCGTACGACTCCCACTCAATAATTAATTTATCACAGGGTTGAAACTCTTACTCCTTGAACAAAGCTAAAACCTAGCTCTGATAGCAAATGAACATAAATAAAGGGCCCTAATAAAATAAAACTAGAAAAGCAGTAATTTCATAATCAAAGGAAGAAGATAGCAGATTCACACATTACACAATATTTATCTTGGAAACCCTCAACCGGGCAAAAACCAACACAATATTATCTTATTATTGCATTAACTTGACCATATCCAATACAATAATATTATTCTTCTTTTGTCACTACAAACCCTAATGCAAGTGCGATATATATAACAAAGGCACATGCATAGATTTTACAATATCATGGGTGAAAAAGCAAGGGTTCAAATATAGTAACCCTAAAAGCCCATATGGGTATAAATATAACTTAAAAAACCCTAAAAATTTAGTCGGGGGCTACCACCCTCGAACCCCTACTTTTCGAAGGGCTACTACCCCTAAACCCCTGTTCAGGGCTCGGATCGAGCCCGAACCCTGACGAGTATATCATACATAGTGTCTAGTACCTTTTAGTGTTAACCCCACCAGAATAACATGGAAAATATTCAACACATTTCTAACATTCCTTTGAGAATCGATTCCCAAGAATCCTTTCCTAATACTTCTTGTAGAACATTTATTGCATCTATCATTCCCTTTTCTAAATATTGGCCAACATCCCTTAGATACTTAGCTCTTCCATCTGGATCCCTAATTTCACCATTTTGTCCTAATGGGGAAAGTTTCTATTGTTTAGAGCATCCATATTTGGCTTAGCACCCATATTTTGTCATGATAAAATAGACTTGAAAATTGGATAATAGAAGGAGACTTTAATTTAATTCTCAAATTAGAGGAGAAGAAAGGAGGAATTATGAGTCTAAAACAAAATTTGAGAATGGTATTAGATATGATAGAAGAGAGGAATCAAAGAGATCATTCCAAAAGATGGTATTTTCACATGGTCAAATAGAAGAGGAGGAGCAACATTAATTCAAAAAAAAATAGATAGTTTTTTTGTAGATGAATCCATCCTAGGAATAAATGTATCAGTAGAGTATTTTATCTAGAGTGAGATCAGACCATGCACCAATACTATTGAAGATACATGAATTTGAACCTCCAAAAAATGTGCCATTCAAATTTAATCCTTAGTTGATGGAACATGAGGAGTTTTAGAAAAATATTAAAAAATGGTGGAATGAGATTGAAGTTGAAGGAATAGCAATATTTAGATTCTATATAAAAATGAAACATATAAAAAATGAAACTAAAGGATGGTAGAGAAGGATAATGAAAACTGTAGCTAAACAAAAAAAATATGTGTGATAGATTGGAAGAATTAAACAAACTGGTATAAAATGGAACAAATACATATTTGAGTAGATATGAGGAAGCCAAGTTGATTGCACAAATGAAAAGGATTGAGGAGGAGGAGAGTGATATATTAATATTAAGAACAAGACTTCTCTAGGCATAGAAAGTGGATGCAACTTCTAAGTTTTTTATAAATCCTTGATTGCTTACAAAATGAAGAATCACATATCATGTAGCAAACAAAACAATGGGAGGAGATGGTAGAAGATAATAAAATATGAAATATTATGAATAATTATTTTCAAACCACATTATCAGATGATAACATTGATAGAGAATAAATCCAAAGAGAAGAGGTTGAATTAATACAAAAAATAATCACACAAGAAATGAATAATCATCTAATGAAGGAAGTCAAAATGGGAGATAAAAGAGAGATAGTATATTTATTTAAGGTAGAAAAAGTTGTAGGTCCAGATGGATTTTAGGTAATTTCTTTTAGACGAGCATGGGATATTATAGTTGACGATCTGTTAGCAATGGTGGAAAAAGTGAGAACAATAGGAAAAAACTTAAAGTCATAAATTCGACATTCTTGGCACTTATCCCAAAAGAGGAGAAGGCAAGTAAGTTTGATAGATTCAAACCCATTTCTCTATGCAATTTTTCCTATAAAGTAATTTAAAAAATAATGGCTAGTAGATTGCAAAAATGGCTACCTATGATCATATTAGAAGAGCAAGGGGGAGTGATTAAAGGAAGACAAATTCTTGATGAAGTCATCATTGTGCAAGAAGCAATTCACTTGGTTTTCAAATCGAGGAGAAGGACAATAATAATCAAACTTAACTTTGCTACAACCTATAACAGGCTCAACACGAGATTTATCTTAATGGTCCTCCACAAAATGGAATTTTGTGAGCAATGGGTAAAATGTATGGTAGGTTGCATCAACTCTAGTATGTTCTCAATTTTAGTCAATGGAGGACCATTTAATTTTTCAACTCTTCTAGAGGTATAATACAAGGTTGTCTATTATCAAAAGCTTTATATGTCATCATGGTTGAGGTATTGAGCTATCTTATAAGGCAAACAAGAACATAGGGATATATTGAAGGAGCATCAATTACTTCAAATGTAATAAACACCACCCACCTATAATTTATAGATGAATCTATGTTAACAAGACAAGCATCTATTAAGAAAGCCAAGAACATGAAAGAGGTATTAGATAAATTTTGTATAGCAATAGGAGTTGCTATTAATTGTGGCAAGTTCTGTCCTTTATGCATATAATTTCTCAATAGATTTCGAGAGAAAATTTGATAGAATTTTTTGTTTCAAACAACGTAAATTTAAGTAGTTTTGTGTATATGGGGGTGCAAATTGGCCCACACAATCATGCCAAAAAATAATGGAAGAATATCCTCAACAAAGCAATACACAAATTGAATATGTGATCCCATAGATGAATGACTCTAATTGGGAGAGTGATTCTAATAAAAAATTATCCACCATCCCAATATATTTAATGTTATCTATTCATGGATTAGTAGGGATAATTTAGAACTTTGAGAAGATAAAAAATATATTTTTATAGAAAGGTGCCATAGAACAATAAAGAAAGAAGTTCCATTTGGTTAAGTGGGATATTGTATGCTTACCCAAAAAATGGGGTGGATTAGGAATAAATAATCTATAATTATTGCTAGAGGTGTATGGAGCTAAACTAATATGGAGATTAATCATGGAAAATAACTCATTATAGATCAATATCATAGTGAACAAGTATATTGGAGGTAACCCATTGGAATATATACTAACAATGATTGTAAATTTAGATCAAGGATTTACTACATGGTCAAATATATGTATAGTGCTATCCTTTATAAGAAAAGGTTGTTCGTGGCTCATTGGTGATGATAAAAAAATAGACATATAAATAGATGCAATAAATGTCATGCCACTAATAAGAGAATATCTAGAAATGCTCTAGCTAAGAGATTTTTTTGAAGCAAAGGTATAAAAAAAATTCATTTTTTTTAAAATTGACAATTCTCAAAGTGAATGGCCAAAATCCAAAATCAAATTTGGGGGAATGGGAGATTGAATCAATAGACTTGAAGAGTGAATATTTAAATCTTGCCAAGTTGTTAAAAGAAATAAATATCAAACTCAGAGATGAGCCAAACTAGATAATATGGGGACTCATAAATTAAATAGAAAAATATTATGTCAAACAAGGATACAATTAACTATTGGCTAATAAATAGAGTCACTTAATTCCAAACAATAGGTGCTAGAAAAATTTATGGAGTGTTAGATACATTCAAAAAAATAATCATTTTATGTGGAACTTAACTCACAAAGTGATTCTTATTATTGAAATCTAAGTAGAAGGGGTATACATAGGTTGTCAATATGTATCTTATGTAAGAAGTAGGAAGAAAATAGTGAACACTTGTTCATTTAATATGAAGTCTCAAACCAAGTTTGGAATTTCATGTGGTAAGCATTGGGCTTTAGAGTTGAGATCAATTCTAAATTAAAATAAGTGTGAGAATTTTTTAATCAAATGTGACACTAACTACCCTTTTTGCAAATATGGAAAATTAGAAATAAAGCTAATTTGGGAATTAATACCATGAATTGTATTATGGCAGATATAGAAAGCACAAAATGAAATAATATTTTGAGATAGAAAGATGCATCATTTTTGGGAATATTTCTGTAGCATAGCAATCCTTAAAATATTAATTAAACCCAATAGAATATGGATTGAGAATGAAGACTCATAGGTAGAAGTTGAAAAATGACAATTTAGCTTCGAGAAATACCATTTGTAACCAAGCAGGAGTAACAAAGATGAGCCCCCAAGATTTAGTACTAGATCATACCATCTATTTTTTGATGGTGCATCAAAAAGAATTTGAGAGTAGGAGTGGAGGGATTATAATGAATGACTCAGGGAGAGTATTAGTAGAATTTGCTAAAGGATTAGGAGTGAATTCAAACAATTTTGTGGAGCTATCAATTTTGAATGGAGGATTGAAAATTTCTAGGTGGAAAGAGTGCCTAGAATTGATAGTGTATGAAGATTCAAAATTGGTTATTGAAGCAATGAGAAGAAAGGTGAATTTATAAAATCTAATGCTAGATGTGATTATAAAGGAAAATTAAGAAATATGCAGCTATATCAAATCCATAATTTTTATACATGGGAAATAAACTTTAACAAAAAAGCTAATCAACTTGCTAATTAAGGATTTCAAATTGAGCATGGAAAGACCAAGATAATATATTTTGACATTGCTAATGCATATATTTTCTTCACAAGATTGGTCTATAACCCTTGCAAGTTCATTCTAAATATGACTCAAATTTAATGCACCAATTTGCTCTCAAACCCTTTCTAGTATATTTTTAAATTCATGCACAAATTTTTTCTCAAACCCTAGCACATATATTTCCAATTTCATTCAACAATAGTGCATAACCTTATTCTCAAACCCTAGCACATATATTTCCAATTTTATTCAACAATAATTTACCATTACTCCCATCTTCAATCAATAACTAATGCACATCAAATAAATCCTTATACCTCCAATCATATGACATCAAAAATATTTTCCTCAAACAAAACCACCTTAAGAAAGAGTTAAATCACATACCTCTAAAAACTGCCTTGATGATGATGTACTTTCAAAACCTGTCTCAAAAATAATTTCCCTTTCTTGTGCCACTTCAAAAACTGGTTAGTAAATTTCTCTTTCAAATCATCCACATTAAAACCCTTCTCAAAATATGTACATAATAATGCTTGAAATTATGTCTTATAACTCCTTTTAGTCTCCCAAAATAAAGCTTTTAGTAGTGACTAAACCCTTAAATTTCCTTCTTCTACCATGCAAAAATACATTTAAAACTTAAACCATAATCACATCTTAAAACTCCTACTTTCACAATATACAAAAGATAAATTTTAATTTATCTCAATATGCCTTATAACACCCTCACATCACATGCAAAAGATAATTTTCCATTTATCCCAATACACCTAATACAATGTGCAAATGATAAACTTCAATTTATCCCAATACACCTAACACAATGTGCAAATGACAATCTTCAATTTATCCCAATACACCTAACACAATGTGTGAATGACAATCTTCAATTTATCCTCATACACCTTATGACTCCCACTAACTCAAAACAGAATATACAAAATAATTATTAATGTTGCACCTTATGACTCCCACTCTAATAAAAATAAATCATTATTGCCCTTACCTCAAAAGCTAGCTCACTCAAAAAATTTGTGGAGGAGATTTGATCTCTACACCTTACCAAACACAATGCTCTCCCAAAGACCTCCAACCAGCTAGGCTAGCCCAACATGTGAGAGCTAAGTCGTACGAACAAGTATTTATCCTGTTTCAACTTTTGTCAAGATGTCGAACGTGCTCCTATCCTCTTTCTTTGTTGGAACTTACATGCTATAATTTTTAAGATTTGCACACCAAAACCTTAGCCTACCTCTACCTTGATCATGCTGGAATATTAACGATTTGCACACCAAAAACCTTAGCCTACCTCTACCTTGATCACGCTGGAATATTAATGATTTGCACACCAAAAACCTTAGCCTTCCTCTGCCTTGATTTCATTGAAATATTAACTATTTGTATACCAAAAATCTTAGCCTACCTCTACCTTGATTTCACTGATATTTTTCCTCTTCTCCTACCTGATGCTGGCTAAAATATTAACGATTTTCCTCTTCTTCTCCTGTCTGATGTTCAATGAAATATTAACTATTTTCCTCTTCTTATGCTACCTGATGTTCGCTGAAATAATATTTGATATCCATGCAAACTTAAGGTGAAATATTATCATATTTATATATGCCTCATAGTGCTTCGATTTATCAATGACGTCGGCTCAAATATTTGCTTCCAATAATCTTTTGGTGCCTTTTATTTTTCAAACCCTTTTTTTTTTAAATAAAGGGGTAAAAATTTATTGATAAAAAGTCTGGATTACAAAGTACAGATGAGCCCCCACCCAGGACTCAAATAAGCAACAAGACGGGCTAAATCACCAGACAAGGTCAACTCCCAAAGAAAACCAAAAAAAAAACAAACCACATTAAGTTTGAACATCCTTATGGATCAACTCTCGTAGGTGTTGAGAATCCCCAGACGGGAGACTCTCCCAGTTATCAATACTCTGAGTATCCAATAGCTCAGAAGCACTTTTGGCTAGGTAATCAGCAACCCCATTCCATTCCCTTGGAATGTGCACAAAGGATATAAATTCGAACTCTTCACTCATTCTGAGAATCTGAATGGTCACAGAGGCCAACTGCCAATTAACATCCTCCACTCTTTTGTTGTTTAAAAGATTAGCCAAATTTTGAGAGTCAGACTCATAGAGAATCCTACGCCAGCCGAGAGAAAACCCCCTTTGCAAGGCCTCAAGAATTGCCAGAGCTTCCATAATATTTTTGGAGTGAACACCTTTATAAATGGAAAAGAAAAAATTGACCATGCCAATAGAATCTCTCCCAACACCACCAATTCCAGCATGTCCAGGATTGCCCCTGGACGACCCATTAGTATTAATTTTTAAAACTCCTCTAGGGGGCAGTCTCCATCTACCCTCTCTCCTAACCTTCTTGCTAAGCTGAGGAATCCTACTAGGGCTAGAAGAATTCACACCAACCCCAAAAAAACCAAGGGCCTGTCATACCTTCTCCTCCCTAGAGTCCAAATGGGGGTCCACATCACATTTACTATGGATAGTTTCTTGAACCATACACAGGATCCTTTGCTAGATCTGTTGAACAACCAAATGACTTCCCTCAAAAATGCGACGGTTTTGTTCGAGCCAAATCTGCCAGTTGATACAAGAAGGGCCCAAATTCCAAGCCACTTGGAGGAAAGGGGCCTTGGATGGAGGTCTACCCAGACTACTCCAAAACTCCACCAGGGAGAGCACATGAAAACAAGGATGGTTCCAGGCACTCCACCAATAGTGCCAAATGTCTCTGGCAAGGGAGCATTGGAAAAATAAATGAGAAGAGTCATCCTCATTCTTACCACAAAGGACACATAAAGAGGGACCCTAAAATCCCCTCTTCCTCAAGTTATCCCAAGTGAGGCATTTATTACGAGCTACCAGCCAGAGAAAAAAGTTACATTTCAACCAAGCAAATCTATTCCACACATTTTTCCACCATGTGATAGGGAGACTCCTGAACTTTTGCTTATCAAGAAATTGATAACCATAGGCTACATACTAGGTTCCCTTGGGATTAGGGTTCCAAGCCAGAATGTCTTTATCCCTCAATGAAGAACAATACCTCCCTACAAGAATAAGAGCAAGCACATCTCTATCCTCGACCAATCCCCCTTGGGGCCATTCCTGCGGATCTTTCCATCTATACATCTCCATATTTCCAAAATACTAGATTTTTTTAAAGTCCTCCACATGAGACCAACCCACTTCCAAGAAACAAATGCTTAGGGAATGTAACCTGGGATATTGAGTCAAGATAGGAGGGTGGCCATCCCAAGAATCCTCCCAAAAAAGAACATCTGATCCCCGATTGCAAATCTAGAACAAACCCTGCTTAATTAAATTAGCTCCTCTTTTCAGAGTGTCCCAGATAATAGAACCTTTCCCAACCAAACTGGCTCTAGGGATATCTACCTCAAAAATACCTCTCAAGTATTTATAAGATAATATTTTAGCCCAAATCTGATCTTGAGAGGTACACCATCTCTAATAAAGTTTTGCAGCCAAAGCCTGCCCAGAAAGAGTTGCTTGTCGCAACCCAAGGCCTCCCTCCTGAACTGGCCTACAAATGGAATCCCATCTAACCAAACTCCATTTAGATTGATCAAGTTTGCCAGACCACAAAAACTGTCTTGACAAAGCATCCATGTCCTTGATGAAACGAGAAGGAGCTGTTTGCACAAAAAATTTGTAAATGGGTAAAGCTTGAATAACAGATTTTAAAAGCAATACTCTACCTGCAGAGGATATCCATTTGATAGTCTAGTGATTTACCTTCCTTCTAAACTTATCAAGTATAGAATGCTAAGAAGATCTAGGCAGAGGATGAGATGAAATCAGTATCCCAAGATAAATGAAGGGGGGAGTCCCGACCTGGAATCTTAGAATGCGAGCAATCCTGGCTTGAATAAGATGGGGGCATTGAAGAAGAAAATAAAGGACTTGTCCTCATTAATCACCTGTCCAGAAGCACCAAGATATATGTCAAGATATCTGTCTAATGTTTCCAACTTCCTTGATAGTGGAAACTCCCAACAAAGCAGTATCATCAACAAATTGAAGGTGGGAAAGAGGTGGCAAACTATTATCCCACTTCCACCCCTGAATGAGACCATGCCTGACCTGAGACTTGAGTAATATTCCCAACCCTTCTGCCATAATGATAAACAAATAATGAGATAGAGGATCTCCTTGCCTCAATCCCCTTGAGGCCTCAAACAACTCTGATGTCTCATTATTAACAAGAACAGAGAATGAGGAAGAATAAATACAGCTCATCACCCATCTAATCCATTCCTCCTCAAAGCCAAAAGCAATAAGAAATTTTTGAATAAAGGACCATCTAACTCTGTCATAGGCTTTTGCCATGTCCAACTTAATGAACATAGTTTTCTCCTTAGAAGTTTCCATTGAGTGAATAGCTTCTGTAGCAATAACAACCCCATCCATTATTTTCTCACCAACAACAAACCCACCTTGCTCCTCAGAGATGATTTTGCTCAACCATATCTTCAACCTCTCAGCAATAATTTTTGTGATGATCTTATATACAACATTACAGAGAGCAATAGGCCTGAACATATCTAGGGAATTCACTCCCTCTTTCTTGGTAATAAGCACCACAAAGGTAGCATTTAGGGCCCTTAGCATCTGTTTGTTCTTTTGGGACTCACGGACCACCTCCAAAAGGTCAAATTTGATTAACTCCCAAAAATCTTGATAAAAATCAATCGGGAATCCATCTGGACCAGGGGCTTTCCCATTTTTCATCTTGAATACAACACTTTTTAGCTCCTCAAGGGAAATTGGACCCATCAAGTGCTCATTTATCTCTCTAGAAACAATCGAGGGAATACAGTTTAGAATAAGTTTTTCTTCCTCATCATCTGAGAGAGCATCCTCCTTGAAGAGAGAGGAAAAATACCTCTTAGTCTCTTCTGAAATATCCCTGAAAGAAGAAAGCAGGGCACTCTGAGAATTAACAAGAGAGGTAATCAGGTTACCATTACGACGAGCCTTAACAGATTTATAAAAGAAGGCTGTGTTCCTATCCCCTTCCTGAAGCCAATCTACTCAAGCTTTTTATTTCCAAAAAATTTCTTCCCTTAGTTCCCATTTAGCAAGATCTTTTACAGCCTCAGATTCCTCAACAAGAAGCTCCTCTGTGAGTCCCTGATCTCTAATATTCCTTGAGGCTTCTTCCACCCTCCTAAGAGCTGCCAGCTTAGCCAAGGAAAGGTTCCCAAAATTTAGTCTATTCCATATCTTCAATTTATGCTTAACAAATTGAAGCCACTTCATAAAGGAGTACATAGCGATGCCATGAGGAGGTTTTCCATTAGTCCACCAGCCTCGCATGAAATCATGAATCTTAGGATCTCGCAACCACATAAGTTGAAACTTAAATGAGGGATTCTTTTTTAGCCCTAACTCCAGAGTAGAGAGTTTGATAGGCCAATGATTAGATCCTCTACCCTCCAAAATCATAGAACTAGCGCTTCTATTATTGCCAATCCAAAAACTAGAGATCAGAAACCTATCCAGTCTCTCTGAAATGGAATATTATCCACATCTTCTATTATGCCAAGTAAATATCCCATTATCCGACTTGATGTCAACCAAGTTCAAGGCCCGAATATGAGCATTGAAGATAGAAGAAAAAGGCTCAAGACGATCAATCCCACCATGTTTTTCCTCCAGACAAGTGATAGAATTGAAGTCTCTAGCCAAAATCCATGGGTACAGGGGAGCCAGACTTCTCACAAATCCAATGTGCTCCCATAAATTCACTTTACTATTGTAATCAATAGGAGCATACACATTTGTAAGTAGGATGGTCTCACCAGATTCATTATCATGCCCAATCATCGAAATAGACCACCTGTTGGAAATCTAGGTAAGAGGAGAGATCTTAACTGGATCCCATAAACAAGCAAGGCCACCAAAGATATCCACATGCACCAATACACTGACATTGCCCCTTTCTCCACAACTTGGGAGCAATATTGAACAAACTATCAATAGCTAATTTAGTCTCCTGAATAAAAACCACATCCGAAGAATGAACACAAATCAAATCACAAACAACTTTTTGTCTGGGGATGCTGTTCAACCTCCTTACATTCCATGAAAGTATAATCATTTTTGGGGGTTATAAAAATGGGAGTCCAATGTTCTCACCAAACCTGACTCTACCAAAGTCTCCCCCATTAACTTAATTTTATCCTGGTCTTTCTTCCAACCCACCTTCATATTCTTATCCGAAGCATTTTTTTTAATTATTTTACGCTACAATCCCAAAGACTCGTAGGAGTTTTACGATCCATGGATGAGTCGCATCGGTGCTCGGGTAGGAGAGGGCATATCTAAATCTATGCCATTTTCTAAGATAACTTCACTTCCAGGGCTAGGGCCAACCATATCACCTATACTCGAAACCAAAGCCCTCTGTTCTTCATTTAAACCCCCTATATTTGGTTCCCTTGGTTCCACCTCATGAAGAGACAACTGATTTGGTCTTGTTATATCTATAACAGGTAGCGATGTTTCAGGTATCTCCACACACTGATCAAGATTCTCTAGAATTTCAAAATGGTTGAGCTAAGCATCTGGCTAGTTATCCTTAATGTCTCTTTTTTCCTTTCTTCCTTTGTTTTGAGGTTTTACCATAACAAAGCCTTCCTTATCCTGATCCCCCTCCTTTATCGGGGCTTTTCCTTTATCCATATTTTGTATAGCTCGAGAGGGCCCAGGATTTGAAGCCACAGGCAAGACAAACTTAGGGCATTTTCTTTGTAAGTGGCCATATTCATGGCAAATCCGACAACGAAATGGAAGAGCTTCATAGTCAAGTTTTTGAACCCATGTGGTTGATCCGAACTGTATTTCAATAGAATCTGGAATAGGATTGTTTAAATCAATTTCAACATAGATACAAGCAACAAAGATTACCTTTTTATCCAGCGTCTATCGTGACGGCCCAACCGACTTCCCAAGTAGAAGGGTAATCATATGCAAGATGTCATTTCTCTAAAATTCCAATGGGAGCCACGAAATCCGAACCCACACCGGAACCCGTGACGACTGCTCCTCTGATGGGTTGAAACCCACATGCCAGGGTTTAAGAAAGAGTCCCGCTTGGTTACAGAAATAGGGACCTCCTTCAAATGCTTTGTTACAATCTGCAAGACAAGAAAAAACCACCATAAAATAGCTATTTACACTCAGCATCACCTCCACATCACCTTCAGGGTTCCAAGTCTTCCTAACCTAAGCCTCCACAAAGGGAAGAGAAATTCGGATGCCCATAAATTTACCAATAAGAGCATGTTTGGTTAAATACTCCACATCTTCTGCCACCGAGTCTAGTTGAACCACTAGAATCGGCCTGGCTTCACATCATTCCAAACATCCATTGTTCTTTAACAAGCGATTCCTGGCATGCAATGGGAAATCCTGTTCCTTCCAATCATTTTTAAAAGAAATACCAGCCCTAGCATGCATGCTCTGTGACGGACCTGATGCAATCACTATATTCCTCCAGTTTTTCATACCTCCTCCAAAAACTGCTGCCATCCCCGCAGAGCCCACCAGATAGGTCTCAAAAAAATTCCAGCAAAGCAGCTTTCCTCATCAAACCCTAGTAGAGCAATTCCATCTAGTATAGATCTTCAAACCCTTTTTTATTATAATATTAAACTTTAAATATTATAATATCACCTTTAAACCTTTGTCCTTTGAAATGATAAATCTTTTTGTCTTTCCTTTGTCCCTTTGAAATAATAAATCTTTTTGTCTTTAAACCTTTATCCCTTTGAAATAATAAATCTGCTCTTGCTCAAACCTTTGTCCACTTCTTTATAATATTTAAATATTATATTCCTTTTGCTTTGCATTGCAATAAACCTTACCTAAGAATATTTTTGCCTTGGGTACCATGCATCCTTTGACATAAATGACAACTCATTATACTCACCTTTGACATCAATGACAACTCATTATTCTCAATATTTCCAACAATCATATCACAAACCCATTCTTTTGACTTGTGAGTCACCTAATAATGGCCATCCAAAGCCATTTCACTTCCAGTCTATGTGGCTCCAAGACCCTGATTTTTTCTAGATGGTTATGTTATGGTGGGATGAATCAAAATTTGAAGGATCGTGTATGTATAGGTTTGTTCAAAAGTTGAAATATTTAAAGGAGCAAATGAATATATGGAATTTCAAATATTTTGGTAACATTTTTAAAGAAAAAAAGAAATTGAATCCAAGCTCAAAAATTCACAAGAGATAGTAGAAATTAATGGAATGGATCAGGATTCTTATGTGAAAGAAAAAAAATTACTTTCTTATTATCATAATGCATTGAAAAAGGAGGAATCATATTGGTTCCAAAAATCTAGAGAGAAATGGCTCAAGGAAGGAGATAGAAATACAAAAAAATCATGCTACAACAAAAACAATTTTTTTTGCTTGTCATATTAAAAATATTTTAAATCCAGATGGAAGAAATATTAGGATGAAGAAGATATAAGGAAGGAAGCAATAAATTATTTCAAAAATATTTTATCAGATTCTAGGTAATATAAGGAGGCACAAGAAAAAATTCTTCAAAATATTCCATCACTTATCACTCAGGGACAACATGAAAGCTTGATGAAGAAGATTTCTATGGAGGAGCTCCATGAAGCCGTTTTCTCTTTCCATCCTGACAAGGCACTTGGCCCCGACAGATTTCCTATAATTTTCTTTCAAAATTTTTGGAATTTATTGAAGAGTGATATGATAGATGCAGTTGAAGAGGCTCAAAATAGAAAGGATATAATAAGTGAGATCAATGCTACTTTTATTACCTTGGTTCCCAAGAAATATGATAAAATATTTTGATTACTTTTGTCCAATAAGCATTTTTAATATGATTTATAAGATCATTTCAAAAATCATGGCAAATAGGTTAAAGGGTATTCTAAGGTGTCTTATATCAAAGGAACAAGGTGGATTTATTCAGGGTATTATTGATGGTATAATTATTGCACAAGAGGCCATACATTCTCTTCATTCTATGAAAAAAACTAGGTATGCTTTTGAAATTAGATATGAAAAAAGCATATGATAGGGTTTCCTAGAATTTTCTACATGCTATTCTCAGAAAGTTTGGCTTTGATTATAGTTGGTGTGAGTGGGTTAAATGTTGTTATAGCACTACACAATTTTCTACTTTGATCAATGGTTCTCCTTCTGGGTACTTCAAGTCATATTATGGAGTTTGTCAAGGTGATCCTATTTCTCCTTATCTATTCATTATTCTGGAAGAAGCATTAAGGAGAGCCTTTTCAAAGGTAAAAATGGAAGGAAAAATCAAGGGTATTCAATTTGCAATAAATGGTCCCTTTGAATCTCATCTCTAATTTGTTGATGATACTTTTATTTTGGGCCATCCCTTAGTCATTGAGGCCATGGAGTTCAAATAAATATTATCATGTTATGATAAGGCTAATGGATAGTTGGTAAATACTTCAAAATATAGGATCTTTTTCATTAATACTGCCTTATATTTACAAAAAATTATTGTGAATATTTTAGGGTTCAAAATTGAAAAATTTCCATCAACCTACTTGAGTATTCCTTTGTATGATAAAGATAATAAAAGGAGATTTGGATATTTTTTCTTGATAGAATGAAATCTTACTTGGTAGGTTGGAACCATGGTAGGGAGGCTACAATTCATAAAGTCTACTTTGTAATCCATTCCTATTTATATCATGTCACTTTCAAGACTGCCAACAGGTATTACATCAAATATGGATAAAATTCAAAGAGACTTTCTATGGAAAAGTTGTGAGAAAAAATTTAGGTCTCCTATTTTTAAGTGGGTTAGGGTTTGCAAAGGAAAGCATATTGGAGGAGCAGGCTTGTGAAATTGCAGACTTATGAATTTGACATTAGGAGCAAAGCTTGGGTGGAGACTATTTAGAGATCAAAGAAAGAATTGGGTAAAAATATTACTTCAAAAATATATAGGTTCTCTTGATGCAATGGAATTATTTAGGAAAATAACTCTACCCAAAGGATCGCCAATATGGAACTTCATATCAGAGAGTTTGCATTTGATAAATAAATATATTAGATGGTTAGTCAATGAGGGGAGTTATGCAAATTTTTGGTTTAATGCTTGGTTGAATCCTTATCCTCTTATCTCTTGACTCAAAATGGAAACCATTGGCTCAAGCGTGTGTAGCATGTAAAGGTCCAAACGTCAAAGATTATATTATTAAGAGCAAAAAATCTAGAACATGGATTTTTCTTAGTAACCTGGTTGAAGGAGAGGAACTCAAACAAATTGTATATGAACTTCAAAATATGCTTCGAGAGTTTTATTTTCCAATTTTTACATGAAAATATGATTTGGTTTGTAATTTATCAAAGGATAGGGTATACTCGATCAATTTGGGATATGAGAATTTAGAACAATCAAAATTTCCTTCTCCTAATGATTTTCCTTGGAATAACATTTGGTCATTAGAGGCTCTCCCTAAGGCCTCAAAATTTCTTTGGTTAGCAGTTCAATATAAGATTCTTACTGGAGAGAGTCTACAAAGAAGAGGATATTATGGACCCTTTATATGTGCCTTGTGTGAGAAGGATTTAGAAACATCAGACCATTTACTTCTTCATTGTCCGTTTGCTCACACCATTTGGGGTTATTTTTTAAAAAATATAAAATTATAATGGGTAGCTCCATCAAAATTGAAAGAGTTGATAAAATGTTGGATAAATTATAATAAAGCTAAATAATTATGTATTATTTAGAGGATTAGCCCTACCATTACTTGTTGGAATTTATAACTTGAAAGGGATAATAGAATTTTTAAAAATATATATCAAATTCATGCCCAAGTTTGAAATCATATTAGCACCTCTTGCAGAATATCTAAAAATATGGGGCTCATCATGGGAAGTATCAATTGCAAAAAAATAAAAAGAGGTGCTAATAGCTTGGCTACATGATTTGAACATACCTGGAAGAATCATCCGCGACAACAAAATTAAAATAAAGGATTTATTTTGATCTATGGTAAAATGGAAATGTCTAGAAACTGGGTTTATCAAAATTAATTTTGATGGTGCTTCTAAAGGAAATCTAGGAAAAACTAGTGGAGGTGGTGTTTTTAGAAATAGTGAAGAAAAAATTCTCCTCACTTATTCAAAATCATATGGAACTTCAACTAACAACTATGCAAAGACTAGGGCACTTCTTATAGGGATTAAAATTGCAACAAAAAAAGGATGGAAATATATTTCAATTGAGGGGGACTCACAAATTATCATCAATGCTATTAACAAAAATGGATGTGGATATTGGATAAAAAATAGTATTATTGCTGATGTTCATTGTCTATTACTAGAGGCAATCTCTAGGTAGTGTGAGCATATTTACAGATAAGGAAATCAAGTAGCGAATAAATTAGTGAATTATGGTGTTGATCTTCATCCTGGTGAAACTCAAATTTTAGAATGCAACTAGCCAAGTGAGATTTTATGTCTTAATAAAAATGATATCAAGGAGTTGATTGTGGAAACAACACTTTCAGGAAGTTGAAGATTATATTTAAGAGAAAAAAATGAAAAAGTCATGATAAAAATGTATGCTACAACAAATGTAATATCTTGGTATTGTGATGGGAGTGGCCCCCAATAGAAGCTATATATAACCTATTAAAAAAATATAGAGTTTTTAAAGGGTTTACTTTTCCCTTTTACAAAAGAGCTATTTTTCAAAAACTAAATATGAACTTTCTTTTTACCCTTGCATTGTCAAATTCCAAGTCTTGGCCTCATGTTAAAAATACCTTATATGAGCACATGCCTAAAATCCTCCCCAACTAACATCCTAGGGTCCCACATAACCCTCTAATCTATTCTATAAACAAACAACAAATAGACAAGTGCATAAGAATACTAATCCTTTTCTTATAATATATAACTATAAAGTAGAATACAGCCCTACAAGATATACATATTACCTAAATAATGCATATCCTCAAAAGAGTAAACAGTCCTATCCAAGCACTCTACTAAATCAAATGAGTTATATTCTTCCTCATGGATGAAGCCACACAACTGAAATTTAAATATTGATCTCCTCACAACTCTTTTCCTGTTAAAATATTCTTTCTTTGTTAGAAATATTTCCTTGTAGGACATGAGAACACATCTATTGCCATCCAATATATCATATTACTCCCCTATCTATAAGTGTATTGGAAAATGAATTCATATAATACTTTCAAGATCCTTTTGGCTTCTAAAAGAAAAATATCAATTTTCCATTGTCTAATATTCTTATTCTTAATGACATTGATGATATTTAAGGAATTTCCTTCTCTTATAACTTTTTTGAATCCACTGTGGTCTAATAACACTAGACCATATAGGAGAGTAATGCTTCCATAATATGGTTATTTATTATACCATAATGATCTACACATGCTCATCATCAAAGTCATAGATTACACCCCATCCCCTTGCCAACCCTAGATTTACTTTTGCTACTCCATCCAAGTTCAACTTAATCCACCCTATTGGGGTGAGCTGCATCTGGTGTTGTGTCGATCATGAATTATGTATCTGAACTTCAACTAAATCCAATACCATTCCTAATATTTAGCTACCTCCTTGTTTAGTTGTAAATTAACTAAAAGGTCCCCTTTTAGATTTTTCACTAATTCTCCTATCTATTTTTTTATTTTCATGAAGGTGCTTTGTGTTCTCCTCTCCTTTGAAAATCCTCCTATTCATTTCTAGCCAGATTGACCAAACAATTATAGTTGGGCTAATGTCCCATAATATTACATATGTTTTCTTGGAAAGGGGATTTCCCATTTTTATACTAGTCTTTAATGGTCGAAGGGAAGATCTAAGTTAGCTTATTTTAATGGAGACCCTTTCCCATATCTTTATTACAAATGGGCAATGTAGAAAGAGGTGATATATTGTTTCTTTCTTCATTTTACATATAATACACCTAATTTATAGCTACCATCCTTGCTTCATCAAGTTATCAATAGTTAGGATCTTATTATGCAACATTGACCAGAGGAAGATATTGGACTTTGGGATACCATTATTACTTCATATCTTTCCCCAAGGAACTCCATCATTATTTTAATAAGGACTAATAATATTGTAGCCTAATATGACTACATACTCCTATTTCATATCATGGCTTCATAGCAATTGGTATTCCATCTCTTTAGGGGAATCCAAAATTTTACTAATAGATTATTAATATTTAAAATTATTTCCCTTTCTCTTTCAATACAATTTTGTAGATCTATTGCCTTCCAACTAAACTCTTATTCCCATAGACAATGGTAGTATTGGAATTTTGTTCCAAATATCACTTAAATTATATCATTAAGAGTAGCCCACTCATCAATCCTTTCCAAGGATTTATCCATAATCCAAGAGTCCTCCTAGAATTCCACTTCATCTCCTCAGACTATATTCAATCTAACTTCCTTTAGATCATCTCTCTATGTTTCATAATATGGTTTTAAATGGTTGAACCTTTGTGACCCCTTAAAAGTGGAGGATATATAACCTATAATCACTATCTAGGTCTATGTGTTGTAGGATACTTGTCTACAATATGTTCTATGCCCTTGTCAATTTCTAGCTAAGTTTTCCTCCTAGTGCTTCATTTATTTCCTTTAGAATTTGAAGACCTAGATGGCCTATAGTTTTTGGTTTGTAAAATTTGTCCTAGTTAACCAAATGAATCTTATATTTAACTATTACCCTTTCCCCCAAGAATATTTTCATGATTTTTTCTATATTTGATATAGTTTTCCCTAAGGTAGATAAAGTTGATATCATATAAGCTAGCATGGATTGCATGGTTGCTTTTAGTAATTGGTATTTCTCATCCTAAGCCAATATATTACCCTTCTATCCTTCCAATTTCTTATTGAGGCTATTGATGATATTGCTCCAATTTTAATCCTATAATATCCCTAGGAACAAAGGCATTATCAAGTATCTCGTTGGAAGGTTACCCCTTTTACACCCTAGTATCCTTTCAATTATGACTTCTTTATCTTATCTAACATTCATAAAATAAACCTCACTTTTTCAATGAAAATATTTTTTCATTGAAGTTTTCTCATAGGTTTAGGGTAATCTTTTAAAATTTCTTGCTTCCTTTATGATGGCTACTCCTATAAGGATGGCATTGTCAATAAACTATGCATAGTTTGGGTTCAAGATATTATAAATATTTTTTAATCCCTTGATTCTATTGGCCTCATGATACTTTAAGATTGCACTACTCAAACCTTCCACTAGGATTATAAAGAGATATAAAGAAAGACAATCCCCCTATCTAATTCCTATAGATATACTGAAGAACCTCTTAGTTTCTCTATTGAGGATGGCTAAAAAGGTTACCACTAAAATACAATCATAGATGTAATCTATCCATTTTTTTCCAAAGCCAAATCTTTCCAAAATTTTGTTAAAGAAGCTCCATGATACATGATCATATGCCTTAGACATATCTAATTTGATAAATATTACCTTCTTTCTAGTAGCAACTAAATGGTCTACTTCATGAACCATGATGAGTTTTTCAAGGATATATCTACATCCCATGAAGACACCTTTATGGTCCAAAATGAGTTTCAGGAGCATCTCCTTTAATTTGAGAATTTTTTTTGGTAATTATATTATAAGTTATATTGCATAAACTTATAATTCTAAATTATACCATTATTCTAGCCTAAGATTTTATAGGGATTAGAACAAGATTAGTGGTATTCAATTCTTCTAGTATCTAGCTTTCGTATCAGGAATCTTGAACTATTGCTATTAAATTATATTTTATGACATCCTAAAACTATTGGAAGAAGATGCCTTAAAACCCATAAAATGATTAAGCTTGATCCCTTTTACAGAAAAAATTACCTCTTCAATCTCTTGTTTTGTAAAGAGGACATTTAACTTCCTATTCAAGGCTAGGGTAATGATTCTAGGGATGTTCTCAAAGATTTCAACTTTCTCTTGGTTATTATCCTCTTCCTCTTTTTGAAATGATATTTTTACTATTCTTTTACATTATTTTTTTCAAATTATACTTTCCTCTAATTATTAACCAAAATAGCACTTTTTCCTTAATAAAGTTGATCATACTACATTTTTAACAAATTGGTCATAAAAAAGGCTAAAACTATGTCATATTATGTTGATATCCAATATTTGAAAAAAGCTTAATGGAGTTAAGTTAAGGTTTAATTATCCCTTAATAGAACAAGTAATCATTCTAAATAGATCAAAAATATAAAAATATATGCAAAGTCTATAAAATGTCTCCATATGCTAGCATAGTGTAAATTTTAGAAAATATCTAATTATTTTAGAATTTATACAAAAAATTATGGGAATTCCTATTTGCATACACTTGAGTATGTAGTAGATTAGGTAATTAATTTTATAGTATTTTGTTTTCATAAAATGAGAGAGAAAATGGTAGAGAAAATCTTTTAAAAAATGGGTCTGGAGAAGTAGACTTAGATGTAATATTTTTTTTGGTGGCTAAAAATCCTATTGTACGTTATAGCCTGTAGGTAATACTATTCTAGTATAGGGTAGTATACTAATATATTTAATGTGACAATTCACACATTTAATGTGTCATATTATGATATTAAAAACCATTTTTAATAGACATATGTATGTATAATCAAGATGCACAAATTGTTAGTTTTCATTCTCTAGAATGTATGTTGTGCACTCTTAGAAATATAGAACATGAGATGCAATTTATTGATTTGGTCATTAGGAAAATGAGTAAGAATTGCCATATGGTATTATCAAGTTGTGAAGTTTTTTTTTTAGATAATTTGAAGAACAAAATTCTAAAGGTTATAACTTTTGTGTACAAAAGGTTTTCATTTTCTTTTTTAGATCACATATTATACAACTCTTTAAAATTGATATTGTTAGGATATTATGTCTTATCCCTTTCTATTCTATTCTATAATAATTTAGTTAGGAATAAGTGGGCATCCATTTTTATTGTAAGGGAAACCCTAAATCATTAGGGCTAGGGTTAGATAGCTTAGAAAGACATTTTGGGCATAATATATTTTTTTCATTCTAAGTTATTTTGGGTATAATTATATTTATATATTGCACTATAAGAGATCTGAAGCGATCCTAAATAATTATATCTCATTGAATGTTTCTTATACAGGAGGTTTCTCATTTGAAGTGGCCTGCAATACTTTATAAATTCTTTAGTATGATTAATAAAATAATTGCTATTTGTGTTTAGCCTATAGAATTATGTTTTTGTGCAAGTTATTTATACTTTAAATTAATTAATTTAAGTAGAATACTTACATTTGGTATCAAAGCAACAAGGATTCTATTCTAAAGAAAATCCACAACCACTACATCCATCTTGGTAATTTGATTTTTATATTTTTTCTTTAATATTTAACCTTTTTATTTTTAATATTTTTTTTAGCAATCCAAAGCAATAAATTTTTTTCTCTCCCATAGATTCATTGGGTTACAAACCATGCATTATAGTTTTAAAATATCATGGAGTTGTTGTTACTGGATAAGCTACATTACCCATAAAGCATCTAATGAAGTGAGGGGTGATCTAACTCTAATACCTAGGCCTTAGACAACACCCACATATTATTGTGATCCTTCCATATACTCTTTGGTACATAGATAGACCCCTATATATAAGAGAATATTTTCCCCACATGAAGATATTAGTTGTTTGAGTTTTGTGATGCACTCATAAGTGGTTATCCCCAATATGGTACTTGCATCATACCTTAGAGATGAGCAGTGCAACTAGGGGAATGATGGAATATTCATAGTTAATACCTTGAAATATTAGGTTAGACACTATTTATGAACAAGATAAGTACATATATGCTACCATAAGCCAAAACCCAACCTAGAACACCCCAAGCATTTCTTGTAAGGACTTTTGTGCATATTGAGAGAGTGATTTGAAATATGCTAAAATCTTGACCTAAGTAGAGTGGATAGTTGGAGAATATTTAGGAGTTTGTTAAATTGGGTAATAATTATAGGTAAAAAACAACAAAATATGGACCATGCATAAAAATATGTCATTTTGAGACGTCCTATTGTGAACATCTCATTAACCATTTTGCTATGTAGTTTTGACAACTAATTTTCAAACATAAAAAGATAAACATTTATCTAGGTGCATTATAATCACCTTTTTACGTTGATTATTTTGGTATGTAGCACCCATAACAAATTCTAGATGCATATTTTTTGTAAAATTGCTATAGGGCAATAATTACAGGGTAGTTTTTTAGAAAAAATAAGTCAATAGGTAAAGCAACTACAAGAATTTAGGGATAAATTTTAACATTTTGACTAGGAATCATTGATTAATGGTATGGAAAATTTGACATGGTGGATCAATGACAACATAATATATAAAACATCCGCATTTTCATGATCTATCTCTTCAATATTGTCCCATAAGTATGATAATAATCATAGAAGGGTGAATAAAATCCCACATCCACTAAAAATATAGGAAATTCATAAAATATTGTGTGTGGACAATATACCTTATACGTTGCACCTTGTACCACAAAAGTATACTTACCCAAGTTTTATGGTGAAGATCCTACTTGTTGGATATATTGCATATATCAATACCATAACCTCTTTTAACATAAAGAAGGAAGTGATACTATGGAACCAATGGTTCCATAAATATAAGGGAACAACACCTTCATGGGATAAATTCTATGAAAAGTTAATCATTTTATTTGGTAACAATGCATATGATAATTTTATAGGATATTTGACTAAGATCAAATAAACTCACATTTGAGAGTACCCAAAGGAATTTAAAAAATTGGTAAACAAGATTTAAGGAATAAAAGAGGTATTTTTTACAAGTTGCTTTGTTGGCAAGCTAAAGGAAGAAATATAAATAGAGGTAAGAATATTTAAATCCAAAAACATGATGGATATCATTAGTGTTGGAATTTACTACATTATTTGGTACTTGTAAATATGTGGAGTGAAAAGAGTCTTGTAAATTTCAATCATTTAAAGTTTGTTAGTAATAATAAGGGGTTTGTCATTATTAAGAGTCAATAAAAATATATTTCTCTTATAAGAAATATGAAGTCATATCTCTTGAATGTTTGAGGAGATGAATAGTTTATTGATGTTGAAATGTCAAGAGTCATTGTAAAGGCTATATGTAAAGCAAGCCTATGAGTTGTTTGCAATGGAAATTTTAGTATTGGAATACTAAGTGAAATATTAATTATTTTATTTCATTTTGCCTACTTGTTGTTTGCCTACACTCTAGTGTTTTCATTTCATTCTTGCTCCATTTTATCTAAATCATATATTAATCATGTGCATCAAATTAAATTAAAATAACATCACATCAAAAGAAAACATAAATACAAACATATTGTGTCATAGTTATATAAAAGCATTGAAATAGTACATGCCTATGGGTTTGGTGTGCCATAATATCTAATTTGGCACACTTAGCCCCATCACCTAAATACAATGCACCACATAATAATATTAGTGTACTTATCTCCATAATACCAATTCTACCCATAAATAGACCTCACATCCTTTCCCCCAAGTGTTGATGGAGGTGGTGGACACTTGAAGTTCCCTGAAATTATGAGTAGTGACTCATAGAATAAGTCCTTAATATTAAATGCATTGGTGATAAAATCCTATCAGTTGTAGGTACTTCCTTATGGTACATATGCCAATAGTGCCTCACTTTGTTCCTTTATTGGTTAGCCTCCACCTTCACTAACCACACATCCATCCTCACCCTACCAGCCTTTGCCCCCACCCTATTAGTCTCTACCCTCTACCTCACAGGCTCCTCCTCCAACCTCTATACTTGCCACTATGAAGAACTAATAATTGCATTCACTAAAATACTACCAAATCCTCCACTCACTCTAGAAAGGGCCTCATACCTCTCTCAAGTAACTTGCTAAAAATCAACTTGTAGTTGAGCAATGGCCACATCCCACTTTGTAATGACCACATCCTATTGAGATATGATGGCATCCCAATCATGCTCCACCCTCATCATATCCTCTCAATATATTACTACCTCCTCCTCTCATGCTACCTTAATCATTTCTAGTTGCACTCTCACCTCATGAAATCTCCTCAACAAAGCCTTCAACTTAACCTATCTAGCCTTCTTTTTCGATTGACTAGGACTACCCCTCTAAATACTCCTGAAACTAGAGGTACCATAGCTAAAGTATCCAAATATAGTGGGACATCCTCTATCCTACTCTTATATTGGGTATCTCCTCTAGCTGTCTAATCAGTAGTCCTCTTAGCAACCCCACTCTTACCTAACATCTAGAAAATTCCTCCTAAAATCCTTGTTATCTCCTTAATTGTTGCCATTATCTCACTCAATCTAGATAAAACTTGACATACCGTCTCATGTAGCCTCTTTCAACTCCATATATTTAGATCTAACATCTTAGGATCATATGAATTATCCTCTATAAATAATATGAGGTTGAGAGGATCAAATAAACTCTCTCAAATTATCCATTGTATCCATATCTCCCCAATATTAGGTATCTAATGTACCTCCCCAAACTAACATACCACTTTATCATATAAATAAAGCTCATAATCCTTCCTTCCATCATCTATCCATTAGGTAATCCTCTTCCAATATAACTCCCATTCATCCTTATATCATATGTATCAACATCTCCATGGATGCTACGTAACCTATGTAGCTCTCAATCCATCAATTGTTTGATGAGCTTGCATTAAAGAATATTGAGGAGACTTAATGCTCCATGCCCACCTATATTATGCAGGACTCTCTAAAATCACTCTCCTTGAATCATCTATCGCTAGTCATCTCATTGCTATATGCTCCCAAAACCACACTTGTAAGAGAATGCAACCCATCAAAATCTTACCACTATGGTAAGTTACTTGACACAGTGTATTGTATACCATGGATAGGATATCTAGGGCCCATGAAGAGATAATCCACTAATATTACATATCAAATATAACCTCTCCTCATCCCTAGGGAAGCACCCATTAACTTTTATCCACCATGAGAATCCTAGATACAATCAAACATAACAAAGCTATAAGATGATCTATGTTGTTTTCATAGTATGCTTTATTAACGCATAATCTTGATTGCATCTTTAGATATATATTTTCCCCTATCAATAACTCCTAACCAACCATATCATCACTTCAAAAGTAGATAAAAAATCCTTACATAGGAATGTAGAGAATCCTCCAAACATCCTCAAGTGCCACAATCATCTCACTAGTAGGTAACTCAAAGGTATTTACCTTAGGATACGATACCATCACTTAGCTAGTGCTATCAGAAGTGGTTATTCAAACTCAAGCTTTGGCATATATACCACATAATCCAAGCTAGTTGCGACAAGTATCCAAACATCATGATCATCAACCAAATTCATTATACTATACATAACCCTTGATCAATGCTTAACTCACCAACACACCTAATCCTTGCAAACCATGCAACAAAAAACCAAATAAATAAATTTACAATCTATTTTCTCACTTTGGCAAATTCACCAAAAATTAAAAAAACAAAAAAAATGACCCCTAATCAAAATTTTAAGTTGGTTTTTGGAAATCCTTTTAAAAACTCCTTCTAGGATGATGTCAAACCTTGAACCAGGTCCACGTAATGCACAAGTATCTTGATATTCACCATAAAATATTTAGCACTCACACACAAGATCTCCCCAATTTGTAACTTTACATGGTGAAAATGAACACATTTTAACCTCCTCTCCTCCTTTTACCCACCCAACCTATCCTCACTCATTTTCCCTCCAAAGGCCTTTGCATCCTAGTTATTTAATATAGCACCCCATTTTATCGAGACTTATCTCCAAATTATACTTTGGAATAATTCTTGAGGGGGCACCCACCATAGGGCATCAATTGCGAGGTATTCTTGGGGTATCAATTTTGAGGCATACCTGCAACAATGACACTAATAAATCATCAAATTTTCCAAATCAACTCCAATTGTAATTATTTCTTTAGCACAACATTTCAAGACATCATCAAACATCATAATTTCAAAATTGGAGTCCAACTTATTTCTTATGTGATTATTTCACAAACATCACATCAAAATGGGGTAAAATATAGACACCCAATTTTGACATACCTAGTGATCTTAACTCTAGGTAAAGACACCAAACATCGCATCAATAATCAATCAACTCAACCTAAGAAATATAAATATCAAATCAAGCCTTATACAACTTTGTCACTCACTATCATATTTGCTAGTGGAAAATTTGATTAAGTCTGATGAATTTGAAAATAATTATTTATCAATCATTTGACTAGTTAACTTGACCATTGGCCAAAATCACCAATCATGTGCAAATTTACTAGTGGAAAATTTGACATTTAATGGTAAATTTACAAACATGAGCAAAATCCTCTAGCATGAGATAGAAACATGTGGATTCCTCAATCCCACTCCCTGCTCCACTCCTTAGGCCTATTAAATTCAAATTTTAATCTTTTCCTAAAGCCATATTTGATCCTTTTTCCCTCCTTGATGAGCCCTCCCAAAATATATAAATACGACCCTTGGGACATGACTTTTATAACACAATTCTTGATAGCATTACTCTACTAAACATTCTCTCCATTTTATTTCATTCTCATTTACTTGCATTTGGGCAAGGTAAGTAAGGCAAAGTTGCATCAGGTCAAGGAGGCTATCTTAGTTCAAGAAGGATGTCTTTCTAGGTAGTATAATCCCTAGCTCCTCTTTCTTTTCATCTCTTTGTTTTAATTTCATGCATTTACCCTTCATTTTGGCCTTACTAACGTGAAAGTTTTATGGTTGCATCCATTAGTCTTGATATTTCTTGTTTTATCTTGGATATAACTTCTATTTGTAGCTCTTTGATAGTGTTTTTCTATCTCCATTTTCTTATTTGTAGCAAATATTTATTTATTTTTAAATCTTCAATCATTTGTAAGGCTTATTTCTCTCTATTTAGCATATTGAATCTTTATTTTCTCTTTTATTTAAGCATATTAATTTTTAATCTCTATTATTGGTAGGTATTTGTGTTATTTTAACTAATATCATTCCATTTACACGCATATTTCATGTTTTAATCATTCCATATATTCATTATTATCTCATTTATAGGCTTATAAGTTTATTTTTTATGTTAATCTTCATGCTTTCATGCTCTTGTCACTAATATTTTATTACAACTCTTCATTACTTTACTTGTAAGATTTTGTGATTTTGTTGTAATTTTATACTAACATTGTTGCAGGCCTTAAAGTATTTTACTTTTGTTTTTATAGTATTTTCTCTTATTGAGATCACTCTTAGCTTCTCTTTTGGGTACAAAGCACATTTAAATCCATATTGCTAGTTTCTTTAAGTTATAGTGTAGAATATTGCCTTGTTCATCATATAATATTTATTTAATAGTATTTCATTTGTCATGTCATATGTTTGATTAGGTTTTGCAATGATTCCACTCCCTCTTGTAGGTATTTAAACTCATTTTCTAGGCAGGCATCCTAATGCTCTCTTTTAGGATATTCTTAAGAAAACAACTATCATTACAAATTCCTCCCTATCATAAGTAATTAATCACATAACTTTTGGGAAATTTTAAAATCACTTGACAAGATTTTGTAAATCCCTAAACCATAGACCTTGGGGATTGGTGGTTTTAGCCCCTTTCCTTGATTTTGGACCATCTGAGAGTTAGAAGGAGTGTCACCAATATCAACATCGATGATATTCTCCACAAGCATGTGGGATCACCTTCGAGTTGAGAAGATATGGGAATACGATGTAAGTCCTTTGTGGAATTATGAGAAGGAGTCTCATCATCATGAGAAACTTTTGCATGGTGGATGAAAGGAGCATGATGTGGGATAGAATAAAATGGAGCACTAGCCAAGTGTAGCAAGCATTGTGATGGGAGGAAGTCCTTCAAAGAAGGTTTGAAGGAGATGTGATCAAAATCAATATTATCAAGGTTGGTAAATATGATCCAATCAGGATGGGCATCATAATGAAGTGGGGCAAATAGATATACAAATATCATATTGACCAATGTAGTTTAGGGAGGAGAGGATGTAGAGTTGATAGAAGAAGCATCATAGGATGATGAAGGTATGGGTTGATTTAAGTAGGGTTGAAATACCATGGGTGGAGAGTGGGGTTAATGAGAAGATAGTCAAAATTACCTTTTGTTATGTGAGTGATTGTATGGGTAAAAAGGTAATGGAGAAATAGGAACATGAACCACATCCATTGTAGAGGATGTAAGTAATAGTGCTACAAATTTCTTGAAGAGATCATCGATAGTAGAAGTGAAATAAATGATATATTGTGAGGAATCCTAAAAAAAATGATCAATAATGCTGACCATAGAATGAGGAGATAAATAATTGCTATGTAGATCATACTCATGCTTAGTGTTAAAATTATCCTCTATAGGGTCTAGAAAAAGATGATGGATCTCATCTTCCAAGATATTAATAGGATCATGTTGATTACCTAAGCCATATTTATCTTTAGGTTGTTGATAAGGTGGGTCGATAAGGGTTATAGACCCTTGATCATAATGACCCAAAAAGATTCCATGCCAGTGAAAGCATTGGAAATAACATCTCATAAAATATAGATTTGACATATGATCAATATTGTCATAAAATTTATCCTCAAACTATTTAGGCTTGGGTATTGAGGAAGATGTATTACCACCCCCATAGATGAAATTTGTGTGATTTGTATATGAAAAAAGAGAAATGATGACACTAATAGTGAAGGGTGTATTACAAGTGTGATCAAAGTCGCGAGTGGATTGGATGTTAGAAGGGAATACATGAGCATTGTGAATATTATACTCCCCCAAACTAGGGTTGGTCATGAGTATAGACACATGAGGTATTCCATAATGCTCTTGGTGGGGTTATGAACCTTGGTGTAATGCATATGATGATGGGTACGACTCTTGAGGAAGTGGAACAGGAGAAGGAGAAATGGATAGAGGAGACTAATTGAATTAGGCATCAATCTAGGTGGTGTGTTGTTCCTAAGAGTGACACTTAGTCAGGGTGGATAGAATGGGATTATTAGCATGTAGGAATTATAATTGGATCAAGAAAAAGATTCATTTGAAGGAATCTTGGTATGAGAGAGATATTGAAAAAATTATGGGTGATGGGAAGGAGTATTCAAAGTGGGTAGAATGGGGATGTTAGCAGCAACGCTAGAAAATGTAAGAGGTTGTGGCCTAAGGTGGGGTAATTGTGATGATGACGATGGTGGATGTTTGAGAGAACAAGAGGAAGAATACCTCAAAGGTGAATGATAAATATGTCACGTGTGTGTGGTAAGGCAATCAAGAGGGTTAACCAACATGTTAGCAAAAGGAGGAGATGAAATAATTAGAGAGTTTAATTTATTGGTGGATGAAGTAGATGAATGATAGGATGTATAAGGTTGTACTATGAAAGGTGTAAATTGAGTAGAAGATAGTGGTGGACCTGGTGGAAGAGTGATTGTGTTGTAAAATTGGAAGGGATCCTCATTAGCTTGAATGCAATGCACTTGGCCACCATGAAGATACTTTAGATAATGATGAAGTGTGGAGGGGATACATTGCATGTCCCAAATCCATGGTCACCCAAGGAAGATATTGTATTTCATTTCTCCCTTGATGACATGGCATAGAGTAGGTATTGTCTTAATACCAACCTAGATTGGCAATATGATGGAACCCACTATTTTATGCATAGAACCATCAAATACACATAGATCAAGAGTAGGTGGTGAGATGAGTGCGTGGAATGCTGAGAAGTTGTCGAGAAACAATAGAAATGATACTTATAGATGATCATGTGTTGATTAGAACACACTTGTATGTAGTGTCATTTATACAAGCTAGGATATGCATTGGAGGATCAATGCCCTCCCCTTCAAGAGTTGTGATATCATGGTCATAGAAGATGATGGAAGGTTGCATACATGTTTGTACATTACCAAAAAATTGTATGAAGGCATTAGTATCATGTGTTTCCATTTACTGCAAGATTTCATTTAAAGCCTCACAATGAGGGTATGATTGCTACAAAAGGTTGTATATGGAAAACCTAGCAAGAGTTGTATAAAGTTGATGAGTGAGACTACTATGAATGGTAATGATATTGCATGATATCTATGATAGATTACTTTGTATTAGTAGAGTAATTGGAGAAGTTATGATGATAGATGGATTTTATTGATGATTAGAGTAAGGCAGAACTAATTTCACGTAGTGACATTGATCATGCCTATGAAACATTGCTAGGATGGATCATATTCACATGATTAATCTATCAAGGTACCACTTGAGATGTGGAAGCATTGGTTTATGTTTATGGTGGCCCATTTTTTGGTAGAGGTGTTTTGTAGATCTCCAAATTTTTATTTGAGGGAGCTAAAGGATTTTTAGTGCATATAACTCCATTATAAATGAGATCTTGTACCAAATGGTGAAATGTATGACAACTATTGATGTCATGGCCCTACTACCTATTATACTTGAAAAATACATGTTCATTATAGTTCTTAGATTTTGGTCGATTTGAGTCCTCAGACCTTGTGTCTGGTAAAGTGATATGTCCAACATCATATAACTTCTAAAATTTGTTTGGCAATGGCTTTGATAAAGGATTCCAATTGTGTGATGTGTGCTATTAATGCTATTTTTGGTTTAGGGTTTGATTGGTCGAGGGAGTAACCTTAGATTATTGATACCCTTGTTGACATTGTTGATATTGTTGTGGTGGTGGGGTAGGTGTTGAGTTCAACATGACTTGATTGGCCTACGATGGTTTTGGAGGATTTGGATTTGGACCACCTCTACTAAATCAGGTGTTGGGAGTGTAATCATTCTTCTTATGAAGCTTAAATTCACCCTCTTGCACCTTTATGTCTTCAATTATTTTATCCTAAGCAATAGCATCCTCAAAGGAGTGGTGTTTGTATTTGGAGTGTAGTTGATATGTGCTTAGCATAGATTTTTGTAAATATTTTGACTAACTTTGGGGGTGGGATCAAAAATGTTAAATCATGGATGAATCAATGTCATTGAGCAACATATTTGTTAACTGGATCATTACCAAATTGTATCAAACTATAGATATTTGGTAGCGAAGTCTTCTTTTTGATGTTGATAGAGAAATGCTTGAGAAATGGATTGGCCACTTGTTCAAACATAAAAAAGCTATGTTGGGAAATATTATTGAACCAATCGAGGGCCTCACTACCAAGATATAGGGGAAATATGTGGAGCATAAGTGTATCACTACTTTGAAGTAGATGTCAAGCATATTGATAATTGTACAAGTGCTCTTGAGGATCTTCTTTACCCCTAAACTTATCAAAATTGGGCATATCATACTTGCATAGGTACTAATGAAGGGCCATTGATGGATGAATGGGATTAATGTAGATCTAACTATAAGTGGGTTTTTGCAACCCATAACCACTAGTTTGTAACTCGAAATTTTTTAGTTGTTCCCTCATGATTTGTATTTTAGTAGGGAGTGCTTGTGATGTATGAGTAGGGAGAATAGTTTATTCTATGATAGGTTGTTCAGAGTAATAATTATGGATTCCAGGAGAATGATGTGGTAGTGAATGCATGTAATAATTAGGAGGAGATTGAGCATGATATGACATGGGATTTATTTGAGATGAAGAAGAAGGAATTTGTTGTTGTTGTTGAAGTTGCTATTGGTGAAGTTGTTGTTGGTAGAATTATTGTTGATGGAGTTTCTCTTGATGGATTTGTTATTGATGAAGTTGCTCTTTATGGAGTTGTTGATGGAGTTGCTCTTGATAGAGCTATTTTTGATGAAGTTGATATTGATGAAGTTGTTGTTGATAAAGTTATTGATATGATGGAGCCATGGGAGGCTGATTTGAATTGTTAGGGGCTTGATATTGCACTTGAGAGGGAACTTGTTGATTTATCTAGATTTGAATTTATTGAACATTTTTATTGGACCCTTGAATAAGTGCATGATATGGATGTTGTAGATAGTATTGATTGACCTATTTTACATGTTCTTGGGTTGGTGCTTATTGATATGTGGAAGGCCACTCATACTAAGATAGAATAATAGGACAAAAATATGACATTATGGGCATAGTTTATGTCCATTTTGGTAGTAAAGTGACACTTTGACCTAAAGGAGGCATGTAAGAGTATTTAGGAGTTTGAGATGAGGGGTAAGTGGTGTAGAAACTCACCTGAGAAGATACAAGAATATTATGTTGAATATTTTGAGAAGTTTATGGATAAACAAAATAGGTAGGCAAAGTTTGAATAAATTAGGAAATTTTGAGAATGTGCTGGTATCTATGTATAACTAGAAGAAGTAGAGGCATGTGTGCCAGTGGGATGCAAATTTTGAATAAGATCAAAAGAAGAGGGAGTGATGTTAAGAAAATCAACTTCAAGCGATGGATTGGTGGAATAGAAGAAAGAAGGTATGATTAGGAGACCAACTAAAAGGTCATCTATAGGAAGTGTGGAAGGAGCTCCAGATAAAATCCTTGCTTTGGAGCAATCAACACTTGTTGGAACAAAGTATGGAGGACAAATGGAGTAAGGTCTATGTTTTTAAATTTTAGGTAAAATTCATGGAAGTTGGGTGAATGTGGATGGCTCCATGACGTGTGTCTTGGAAAGATACTTTTTGAATCACTCAAAATTGACAACTGAGGCCAAAGTTATGGCCAAATTACTAAACCACGAAGTCCTAGAATGTATGGGTGCTTCGATGTTCAAAACTGCTTATAAGGGTATCTTTAAAAGGTCGTAACTTCTTCGTTACTAGGCCAAATTGGACGAAACTAGTACCGTTAGAAAGTTAGTTTTGAGGAGCATATTTCTAGATTAGTTTCTTAAAAAATGGAGGTCAGCACAAAAAGTTATGGTAGTCAAAAAAGGGTATTTAGAATGATAGAAAATTGGCTATAACTTCTAAAATTTAAGTGAGTGGGTTTTAAATACCAACACTCATTTAAGCAAAAGGGTTAGTTATAAATACCAACACTCATTTAATAAAAGGGTTGGTTATAAATACCAACACTCATTTAAGAAAAAGGGTGGTTTTAAATACCAACACTCATTTAAGAAAGGGTGTGAGTTACACAACACATTGTGAGGGCTTTTAATAACACATTGTGAGGGTTTGATTGCTACATCTACATTGGGAGAACTGAGAGGTAGAGGAGGAAGAGGCAAGAGTAGATATTGGGGAGAACAAGCTGAAGAATATAATCAACTGAATATCAGTAAGGATTTGTATCAATTTTGAATCCTAATAACAATCTATCCAATTTATTTGGGTCATGGTTTTACCCATTTTGGGGTTTCCACATAAAAATCTTGTGTCCTCTTGCAATTTGTGATTGTGTGTGTGATTTCATTTTTGCAATATCTAAGTTTTAATTCCAATTTAATAAGTAGATCATATATCTAGAAACATACAATCTAAAGCATAAAATCTAAGCATGGATACATTTAATTAACCTAAGTTGAAGGATTAAGCATAATCTCTGATCTATTTGAGGAAAGAGTCAAGATTTGGCTCTTTACGGATCAAGTTTGGTATCAAAGCAGATTTTCCTGAAGAACTGTGTATGCAAGGTAGAAGATCTCAAGGAAAGGACTTAGCCCCATACAACCTAGATATTGGGAGAAGAAGGATCAGATCTATGAAAATGGTAGATCAATCAGAACCTAACTCTCCAACAATGTCCAATAAGGAATTCTAGAGAAGATTTCTTGAAATGGAAGACACTCTCCAAAGCTTGATGGAGATGATGCTTTCTAAAGAAGAAAGGAAATCAAGGAAGGGAGGGAAGAAATTAGATTCAAAATTTAAAATTGAGTCTAGTGCTTCCAATGGTGAGAAAGAAAAGGAGGTTGAAGGATCCCACTCCAAATAACTTGAGAATATCTCATCACAACCCTTGATAGTAGATCCATTTAAAATGGAGGTCAAAATTGATATTCTAGCCTATGAAGGGGAGTTAGATCCTAAAAAATTAGATGGATGGCTAAAGAAATTAGAGGTTTACTTTAGTACTAAGTCTTATATAGAGGTATAATAGATCAACTTTGCTAGATTGAAATTGGGTGGCCATGCTCTCACATGGTGGGAGGCATACTCAATTGGATTGGCAAGAAATCAACAACCAATTGTAGAAACATGGGCAGAATTTGTGAAGGCTATAAGAGCTTAGTTTTATCCTATTGGCTATCAAGAGAATATGGAGGAGAGATGGTTGTTTTTGAGATAGAGGTAGGGCCAAATAGTCCAAGAATACACCATGAAATTTAGAAAACAAGCCATGTTAATGGGTGTTAATCTTCGAGATCCTCAAATTTTTAAGAAATATAAGTGTGGCTTGTCTTATCAGATCAGGATAGAACTAGCATTATTTGATGCCAAGGACATTGATGAGGTATGCATTAAAGCCACATATCTAGAAATGAGGGCCAAAAAGCCAATAAAGGATAATAAGGCATCAACTTCATCTAAACCCTCCAAGCCTATAGAGAAAACCAAGGGTTCTAATAGTAAAGGTAAGAAGAAATCAGGGGCTACAACCACCAAATCATAAAAGGGTGAAAATCATTGCAAGGAATGTAATGTTGACACTCATTCAAGTGAGGACTATTGGAAGCTACACCCTAAAAAGAGGCCAAAATGGTGGAACAAGGGAAAGAAGAAATCTTCTAATTCTACCAAAAAGGTTGAGTAGGAGGAAGAAGGGTGTTTTGAGGAAGAGGATGAAGGAAAGGTAGTGTGTGCTACTAGAATTAAGCCTTTAAGGTAGGAGCATACCTCTAAGAAGGAGGAACAAGCTTCAGAGGCCAAGAAAGAGGAATTATTTTGGGTCTACATACAAGTGTAGAGGATGAAAGTTACAACATTGTTTGATAATGGATCCCAAAGGAATTTAATTTTTGAGGATCTAGTGAAGTAGTTGGGATTGAAGATTATGGATCATCCACAACCATACCCATTGGGATGGGTGTAGAAGGACATGGAGCTATAGGTAACCAAGCAATGTACTTTACAGTTTTCTATCAAAAATAAATTCCATGATGTAATTACTTGTGATGTAGTACCTCTTGATATTTGCCAAGTAATTTTTGGTAGCCCATATTTATGGGAAAGAGATGCTTTGTTTAAGTGGAGGTGCAATGTTTGGGAGTTGAAGAAAGGTGGAATCACATATGTGATTAATCCCAATGGGTTGGAAAAGAAATTCTAGCTTACAACACAATAGGCCAATAATTTGGTGAATGTAAGCAAGAGATTCATGCTATTGATGATAAGGGGTATGGATAGTAATGTGCAGTTTAGTAAGGAGGTGGAAGCAGCCAACTATACTCCCCAACAAAAGAAGGAATTGGAGGGATTGCTACAAACATTTAGCCAACTGATGCAAGAACCAAAAGGCTTACCACCAAAGAGAGAAGTGGAGCATGAAATTCAACTCTTACCTGATTCACCTCTACCTAATATTGGATTGTATAGGTAGTCTGTAATTGAGTCAGATGAGGTGAAAAATGGAGTGCAGGGCAAATCCAATGAGGATTTTCATTTGGAAAATGACTTGTTGTTCAAAGGGGAAAATTATGTGTGCCCAAGGGAGACAAACACTTACAACTGATAAGGGAAGCTCACACATCACTAGTTGTTGGTCATTTTGGCGTGCACAAAATAGTAGCTAACCTACAATGATATGTCTACTGGCCCAATATGCAGAATGATGTGTCTAACTTTATTCATGGATGTGCAAATTATAGCACAAGCAAACCCAACAACCATAAATTGGGATTGTACACACCTTTACCAGTTCCTAATCGACCATGGGAGAGCATTTCAATGGACTTCTTGGGTGGATTGCCAACCACTCGGAGAGGTAATGATTATCTATTTGTTATAGTGGATAGATTTAGTAAAATGGCAATTGTTGTGCCTTGTAAGAAAACTGTTACAATAGAAGGTACAACCAAACTATTTTTTGAACATATTTTTGTTCATTTTGGATTGCCTAAGAGTATCATTTTAGATAGAGATACTCGCTTTCTCAATAAATTTTGGCTTGCATTATGGGGAATGTTGGACACTAAGCTGAAGAGATCAACAACATTTCATCCACAAATGGATGGACAAATAGAGGTGGTCAACAGGATAATTGTGCACTTGTTGAGGGGCTATAATCAATGGAATCCAAAGACATGGGATGATAGTCTAGCATATGTCCAATACTGCTACAATTGGGTAATACATTCATCTACGGGATTATCACCATTTGAGGTGTGTTATGGGTTTCTACCTCATTCACCTTTTGATGGAGCCTTTGAGAGTGGGCAAGATCCAAGTAGCTCAGAACCAGAAGGAGAGAAAGCATTGAAGTTCATTCAATGTATTCAGTTGATACAATAAAAAATAGAGGAGAAACTGAAGCAAACTCAATAGCACTATAAGGAATGCCATGACAAACATAGGGTAGCTCATGATTTCCAAGTGGGAGATCTTGTATGGTTGCATTTAAGCAAGGAACGATTGAAGGGAGAAGGTAAGAAATTGAAGCCTATCAGATATGGGCCATTTAAAATTTTAGGCCAGGTTGGGCCAAATGCCTTCCAACTCGAACTGCCAAGTTATATGCAAATGTACTCTATTGTCAATGTGGAAAACCTGAAGTTGTTTGAGCCCTCTTTGTTGGATGAGAGAGAAGATGCTCCAATATTGCCTAAGTTGGATGATTTAGTCTCAGCTGAGTTTGAGGAGGCAATAGAAGATTTAATTCTAGATAGGAAAATATGGACAACATGCCAAGGATAGGAAGAATTATGGTTGGTATGTCCTAAGGGGAAAATGCTAAGCAAGGCAAAGTGGATCTCCAAGAAGCAAGTGGAGAAACAATATCCCCATTTGAATAAAGATGATTTTGAGGGACCAAAATCCTCCAATGGGGGAGGTCTTGATCAGGAGACCAACTAAAAGGTCATCTACAGGAAGTGTGGAAGGAGCTCCGGATAAAATCCTTGCTTCGGAGCAATCAACACTTGTTGGAATAGAGTATGGAGGACAAATGGAGTAAGGTCTATGTTTTTAAATTCTAGGTAAAATTCATGGAAGTTAGGTGAATGTGGATGGCTCCATGATATGCATCTTAGAAAGATATTTCTAACACTTTTTGAATCACTCAAAATGGACAACTGAGGCCAAAGTTATGGCCAAATTATTGAACTTTGAAGTCCTAGAATGTATGGGTCGATGTGTTCAAAACTGCTTACATGGGCATCTTTAAAAGGTCATAACTTCTTCGTTACTAGGCCAAATTGGATGAAACTAGTACCGTTAGAAATCTAGTTTTGAGGAGCATATTTCTAGAGTGGTTTCTCAAAAAATGGAGGTCAACATAGAAAGTTATGGCAGTCAAAAAAGGGTTATTCAGAATGATAGAAAATTGGTTGTAACTTCCAGAATTCAAGTGAGTGGGTTATAAATACCAACACTCATTTAAGAAAAGGGGTTGGTTAAATACCAACACTCATTTAATAAAAGGAGCTGGTTTTAAATACCAACACTCATTTAAGAAAAGGGTTGGTTATAAATACCAACACTCATTTAAGAAAAGGGGCTAGTTTTAAATACCAACACTCATTTAAGAAAAGGGCTGGTTATAAATACCAACACTCATTTAAGAAAAGGGACTAATTTTAAATACCAAAACATATTTAGAAGGATTTTTCGTACAACACATTGTAAGAGATTTTTGGACAACACATTGTGAGGTTTTTTGCACAACACATTGTGAGGACTTTTGCACAACACATTGTGAGGGATTTTTAGACAACACATTGTGAGGGTTTGATTGCTACATCTGCATTGGGAGAACCGAGAGGTAGAGGAGGAAGAAGCAAGAGTAGAGATTGGGGAGAACAAGCTGAAGAATACAACCAACTAAATATCAGTGTTTGAATCCTAATAACAATCTGTCCAATTTATTTGGGTCATGGTTTTACCCATTTTGGGGTTTCCACATAAAAATATTGTGTCCTCTTGCAATTTATGATTGTGTGTGTGATTTCATTTTTGTAATATCTGAGTTTTAATTTCAATTTGATAAGTAGATCATATATCACATACAATCTAAAGCATAAAATCTAAGCATGGATATATTTAACTAACCTAAGTTGAAGGATTAAGCATAATATCTGATCTGTTTGAGGAAAGAGTCAAGATTTGGCTCTTTACAAATCAAGGTGGTATTGACAAGATGGAATGAGAAGGAGCATAAAGGCATGTATAAAAGAAGAGATTAGAATTTATGAATGTGGATGAAAGAGGATCTTGAGTATGTTGTGAAGAGGAAGGTACATTTAAGAGGCCCTCTGAGTGTTAGTGAGAGTGGAGGTGGAAAAGACCATAGCTATAGTTTGAATGGTAGCTTTAGTGTCTTGATGAGTATGAAAAATATTTTCTTCACCATCCAAGAGGTGTTGTGATGGTCATTGTAGAAATGGATGTAAGGGATGAGAAGAGGGTGATGAAGGCTCTTTGTCATAGGTGATTTCAGGTTTGAAGTCACCAGGAAAAAAGTAAATGATCCCTGAAAAAAAATTTGCTTCATGAGTTAATTATTTATAAGATATGGATGATGAGGTGTTAGTAGGATGTTGAGTGATGTCTTGAGTGACATTCAGTGTGGTGGATGATGTTGTAATCATTTGAGATTGATCAAGAGTATGGGATAAAAAAATTGGCACAATGATGGTGCCAACTTCCATGGAAGAGCCAACATATGGAGAGGGATTTGCACAAGAAAATTACATTGCCAAGCATGCTTGCTCACATGCTTGGCTATGGGTAACAACCATTTTTTGGAAAATAATAGGCTAATAAACTAATTTTTTCTCAAATTTTGGTAAAATAAATAGTTGTCGATGTAGCTCTAGAGTTATCAAACCTTTCTATGAAATAGAGTTTTGGGTCACAAGTTAACCTACCACTATTTTGGTTCATATATTACCCCACGACTCTGATGAAAACCAATGAAAAAGGTATAAGAGTTTCCTGAACTACTATTGGAGATATTTAGAAACTTATTTTTGATATTTTGTAAAATATTTTGTAGTAGAAATCAGCCTATTTAACAATTAAAGCAATGAACATGCAAGTTATATTAAAGTGTATGAGATATTGTAGCAAAACCTAAAAAAGAAGTGGTAAATGTGACCTATGAAGGTATGCTTATGCATAGTTTCCTATTATACCCAAAAGTATGCGAGGGGTGACTATACACAAACAGAAAAATAAATTCTAATGAAGGTGATAGCTCCAATAACCTAAGGGGAGATATATAGAACCTCTTGAGAATTATGTAGTACTATCTAAGACTTGCTACTAGCCTAACTGAGCTTTCGCTTTATCCTTAGATGAGCTTAGTCATTGCACACTCACTAATTATATGAAGCCCTATGAGCAAGGGCATCTAATCCTAACCTACCCCAAGGATCTCTCAAGAGTAGGGGATTCTCTGGTGATGAAGTCTAGAAAATCACTCACGGGGGCTACTATGGTGTTTAGGGGGTGAGCCAATGGAAGGAGATGAATTCTAATGTTGTTGGTCTCGATTGGAGATTGGTGATGAAATCCAACCTTACCAATATGTAAAATATGTGAAGTGTGTGTATTTGCTACTTTAGAAAGCTTGAAATGCTAAAAATGAAACTAAACAAAGCAAAAGTAATGCCTTTTTTACTTTTTCATGAAATAGAATGCCCTTTTGAAATGAAAGAAATGTGAGACAAGCAATGCAAATTGTGTTTTGTAAAAAGAGAAATCTTATGCTAAGGAGAAACAAGGAAAGTTTCTTGATTTCAGTGAGATATTCTAAGACTTTTTTAGGCACAAATTTGTTTACACTAGCCAAGATATGCTTGTTAAGGTTATGGCTAGATGTCTTTTAGAGCCTTATATATGAGATAAATCAAGATTTGTTCTCAACTCATGAAGATGAAGAGGTTAGAAGACCTCTTTGAACCTTGTGCAAATGTTTAAATTCTATTTAATGCAAGAATTTAACTAACAAACATCTGTAGAAGCAAAGGAAAGAGATTTTTGGAAGTCAACCAAAGTGATTTGGATCCTTTTTAAGCAAATGAAAAATAAAATTAAATGTGACCAAATCAATTTGGAGCATTTTGTAAAGATAAAAAGTAAAAGAGATGCATTTTTTGAATTACCCAAAGTGATTTTGGGGCTTTTGTAAAAGCAAAATATGCTAAATATTTTAAACTAAACTTCTTGCTTTTGAACCAGACATACAAGTTTTTCTATACATGTGGCTTCCAGCTCCTGAAGATCTCTATGACTGAATTTCTAGGTCTAAACTGTGTCTCAGATTTGATCATAGGTTACCTTGCAAATCAAAATGTCGCACCTTGCCTTGAAACCCAAAGAAAAAATTGAATTTTTTTTACCAATTTTAGGTTTATTGATAGTTTGTGTGGTACATTAGTTGGTTTTTATACAAGTACTTGCAACAATAGAAGACAAAATGTTAGTTTTGGTAATGATAAACTCTGTATACAATATAAATGAAAGCATAAAGTAAAATTTTTCAATATGATGTGATACCGAGTTTTTCAAAAACTAAAAGTAAGAGAAAGGTGATTGATTACACCTACAAGGATGCCATTATCATTAGGCAGCTTGACCTAAGAAGGCATGATGGCAAGGGTGATAGAAATATCTTAGAAATAAAATCAGTCCCTCATACTTACCTGCAACTATGGAGTTTTTGGTTATGTAGAAACTATTTTCTGAACCAATTTTGGAAGCACTTTGTGCAGTTGTAGGGTACTGTGCAATTGAAATGGTTGCACCTTACCTTACGAACCTGACTCGTAGACTAGAAAGACCTTTGTCTTAGACTTGAGTTATGTTTTAGGGTTTTTGTAAGATTCTAAGCTAGTTTTGTGGCACTTATAGGATAGAAAGATAGAAAAATGCCAGTTATCAAGCTAAATAGTTAGCCAAAAACAAATAATAGGGTGGAGGTCCCACTAACCATGCTAGAATAAACTGATGGAAAATCAATGTTGTTTGTAAGTGATGATTAAAGAGGGTTACAAGAAGATCCCTTTTACAAAAGTTCCTATGGAGGCCAAAAAAAGGGGTTTTGAGAGGTGAAAGCCCCTCTTCCAATGATGGGGTCAAAAACACAAAAATCTTCTAAAATATCATTAAGAGGAGCGGGATTATTTCTTGTGTGCCACGATTAGTCAAACCTATCCTCAAGACCTATAAGACCTGCAAAAAGGGGTTAGAACATTTGGGGGCCTAATTCAATCAGACCCCTCATGCTTGTAGATAAAAATACACTAAAATAAAGCTAATCCATTACAAAAGCAATACAAATAATTACAAAACTAGTTTGGATAGTGATACTTACCTTTTGGGAGGGTTTTATGTCCTTTTGGTGTTTGAAACTAACCCTTGAAAAATATCACACCTTAAGGTGTGATCATTTGGATCATAGGTTACCTTGTGATCCTGATTGTGATATCCTGATAGAATTTTGGGTGGTACAAAATGTTGTTTTGATGCTACTGGATATCTTGTCTTCATCAAGTCACCTTCAAAACTTATAACAAAGAGCAATTTGGGACACAAAAAGGATGTAAACAAATATTTTAGGTGGTGGTTAATGGATATTGATAGCAAAGTGATTGATGGAATGTAGTGTAGCCTATATGGATTTTGGCAAAGTCTAGGTATGAAAATGGTGGATGGATGAATATGGAGGAAAATAGCCTCTATTTCTAGAATTTGGAGAGGTTAGGAGGGCTGAGGTATCCCTTGTGAGGTGTTTGTCCCCTGCAAGGTGTCCCCTAATGTGGTATACCTCATAAGTGCATTTGGGTAAGAGAATCCCTCACCCATCTACATGTCATAAATGAGCATGGGGATGTGGAGTGGAGTAAGGGTTAAATCCTAACTATAGTAGGATTAACCATGGATTAAGAGTTGACTTGGGTGAGGTGGAAGGTGACTCATCCTTATCCCATGCTTTGAAAGCCAAAAGTCCTCAAATTTTATTTATGAACTTAAATTCCCATGGGGATTTGAAATGGAGCAAGGGTTAAGTCTGACTAGGGTAAGGTTGACCCTAGGTTAGGTGTTGAATTTTGAGTGAGGTGGAAGATGACTCACCATATCTTCCATTCTTTGGGACACAAAAGTTGTCAAAAACTATTTAAGGCCCTAAATGCTCATGGGGAGATGTGTGGAGCAAGGGTTAAAGTTAACCTTGATTAGGTTGACCATAGGTTTAGCTAGGGTTAAATGGGTGAGGGACTAGGCTAGTCAAAGAGAAGACTCGGTGAGGTGACGATGAATCAGCTTGATCATGGGGTGGAATTTAACTATGAGGTGACTTTGACCAAGGTAGGCAAATATGATGGTCACATGAGGACTCATAGTTAAGCATAGGCAAGGGCTTAAGTGGCCCAAGGAGGCTTATGAATAGTGGTTTTGATAAATGAATAGTGTTTTGAGGCTAATATATGCAAATTTTATGGGTTTTACAAATTGATCAACTGTGATGATGGGAGAAGTGGCAATGTGCGACTTTTGGGTGTCCACACTTCTCCAATCAAATTTGAGTCATCAACGCAAATACAATATGAGCCATAGTAACTCTTTAACTATCAAGATTTTTGTTTAAAGCTTTAAATTCAAATTCCTACTAGAGTGCAACTTTGATGCTAGATTTTCTAACCTACAATATTTCCCTCCAGATTCTTCTCACACAAATTCACACCTAAAGTTTTTGATGCTATATTTTATCCAATATGGCTCCTACCAAGATTGGATAGTTGGCTTTGATAGAGTCTACTCAATGTAGCTTCGATACCACTGATGGATTTTAGCCAAATTAAATCATAGGTTTTGATATGTAGGATCAAATATAAATCAAAATATTAATGCATACGAGATATTTGATCAATATAAATCAATATAGCATTCATAAAATAACAATATTTCAATATAGAAACTCACAATAATATTAATCAAATATAAAATATCTCTCATATAATTTTCTCATAATAAAATACAATATATGGATTTTTTTCTCCATAATATAACTTTTGAAGATGACTCTTCAATACTTGACTATTGCTCTCCTCATATAGCCGGGAGATGTGTCCTTTCCTATTCAACACATGAGACAAACCTCTCATGTCTCTTGACTTTACATCTTCAAGTGTATACTTGACACATACACACTTGACTCTTGGCTTAACTACATGACACATTGCACACTCACATATTATACATTTGCACTTTTTATTATATGACAATTGCACACTCTCACACTCTACACACTTGTACACTTTACTACACGACGCTTGAATTCATCCTACACATACTTTAGGAGAAATATAAACCAAACACCTCAAATTAATAACGCAGACTCTATTCTAATATTTACAAATAGGCAATAGTACTATGGAGGTACGTTACCATTGTACCAAATAATGTAATATTCTCCAACAATAAACAATAATAAATATGTTTTTGAAGTGGATATTCAGTAGTACTCGATACTCCTAAATATTATATTAGGAAGTTAACACTAAAAGAAGATTTATCTTTCAATCTGAGATTCCAATATCACCCTAGAAAATATTTTCCCCAAATCAAAAGCTAGAGCCAGATCCACAACCTAAAACCGGAGCCTAAAGCCAAAACAAAAACCAAAAACAAGAGCCAAGGTAAGACTATAATATTATAAAGGAGGTAAGTTAAAAATTCTTCCATCATAGATCATAATAAGAGTAAGATCATTTAAAAACCAAGCATTTAAATCTAAAAAATGTTCAAAGTCTCAAATGCAAACATTAAGAAGTGTCAAATTCAATTATGTCATCGATTCATAGAGCGCATGTTCCAAATCAAATGACAAATTCATTGGTTACCTTCTCAAACCAAAACTACTCTCTCTCCATTTCAACGGTAGATGTGCATATGCAAGAAGTGCCGCTAGAATTGCTCCTGGATTTTATCTTTCTCAAAAATGAATTATCCAGAAGAAAATTTTATACTCTACACGCATATATTATCCTTGCAGGAAGATACCATATGCATATATTGACATAACAGCGCAATTCCTACGAAAAAACTCCGAGGAAAATTCTATCTGACAATGAAAGAGTTTGAATAGCCCTACGTTGAATTGCAGGACGCTACCTCACAAACGCAACTCCCAATATATATACATTTGCTGTTGAATATGTCAAGGCTCTGATCAGGTAACAAAATCTCTTCTCCTTTGGTTTAAAGTTTCAAGAAAGCCGCTGTGTTTTTCATTAATTGTTGTCATCTCCTACATAAATCGAAGAGCTTGTTTCTGTGTCTGCGAAAGTCATAATTTTTTTTTTTAAAGGTTAGTGGATTGGTAAGTGTTAGTTTAATTGGGTACTTATTAAAAAGAGACCCAGGTTCAAATTTTGGGAAATATGTTGCAAAGGTAGTAGTCTTATCTAAATCCTCTTGAATGTCTTACAATCAATAATGACGGTATAAATCCCAAACACTGGTGGTCCAATTCACGATAAGATAAATAACAATAAGATGGAATAAGGGTTATAATGAACAACCCAAAAAATTGAATGTAACCTATTTAAAAAAAAAAAATAGAATAGTAAATTTAACCTATTTCTTAAAAAAAATAGAATGGTAAATTTAACCTTTTTCTAAAAAAAAATTAGAATGGTAAATTTAACCTATTTCAAAAAAAAAAAAATGAAGATATCATGCCTTAATTATTGTCAAATTCGATGTGTATGCTCAAGCATTATATCTCCTAATACAGTGAAACCCATTTCTTCCTTTGGTAGTTGTGGTATTAATATTGGCTCAGCTCATAGTTGGCAGCGGAAGATATAAAAAAGGGAACTGTTAGCCGTCGCTTGCATTTGGGTTTCAGATCACCATTTTTTATTGCAGAATATACTGGAATACAGTCAAACATTTTCTTCCTTTGGTAGTTGTGGTATTAATATTGGCTCAGCTCATAGTTGGCAGCGGAAGATATAAAAAAGGGAACTGTTAGCCGTCGCTTGCATTTGGGTTTCAGATCACCATTTTTTATTGCAGAATATACTGGAAGATTAAATGAAAGAGGTCCATACTCGGCACATGTTGTTAAGGCTACAAGGTATTGAAATGACTGTAAATCAAAATAATTTTGACAATTTCTCATGCTTTAAATCATTAGCAGTTTATGAATTTATGTAAATCAAAATAATTTTGACAAATTCTCATGCTTTAAATCAATTTATTGTGTATGTTAGCATCATGATTTTTTTAATACACATTTTCAATTGGTCTAACCCATGGTAAATCTACAACAGCTCGAGTCCAGATAAAGGAGGAGAAGGCTCCCCTGACCAGAGCAAGATCCGGGCTTTGTTTGTTATGAGTAGGACTTTTCATCCCTATTAACATGGAGTTTGGATATGTGTGGGAGCTCGTCCTCTTGCTTTTTAATAATGTGATGATGTAAGTCTAATAACACATTCCATGATTAATACCCATCTATCTATGAAATTCAAATCTCTACGTCCTTATAACAAAAGTCCTGCTCACCACTCTATTCTATTTTTCATTTAGTTTAGTCTAATTCAATTTACGGTTTTCATTTAGTTTAGTCTAATTCAATTTACGGATGTATGCTGCTACAGATAAAGAAGACGATAAAAGTTGTAGATGACGACTTAGACGCCGTAGAAGAAGCTATAGAGGAAGATGCAGATACAATTTCCAAAGCGATTAAGATGACCATAACAATCCCATTAATGTTGGAGACAATTCATGGGGCCCAAGGGTGGAAGCCACGAACAATCAATCCATGGACTCATTTCATGGCATTTCAACAGAGAGATTTGAAGCAATAAAGAAGGATATAATTCATCCCTTGTTATGGTTTTTGTTTCCTGGAAGAGAAAGATCATCAACAGAGATGAAAGTTATTATGATATTACTGGGTATCATCGTTCTAGGCGCTTCAATTGTGTTTGGCAAGTGTACCCATTAGTTCTTTTGCATGTTGGTATTTTTCATGTTATGACTGAGGTTGTGACAAACGGTTTCACGACAGGCATTGTATTCAATGTTACCGGTTCGTTGTGGGTTCGGGTTCGGGTTCGAAGAACCCGGTTCGTCGGTACGGCAATTTTTTTTTTTCTTGGGTTCGTTTTGGGTTCGGCCGTACAAAAATTAATAAAAATAATATATTAATTTACTAAATCAACATCATATATTAATTTACTAAACCAACATTTTCATTTACTAAATCAACATTTGCTAAGCATTTCACATTGGTACAAACACTCACAATTGGGCTACTTGCATTTTTAATGAACCACATCAACACTATCACATATTGAAATATCAAATATTTTAATATTCATTTTCAATGTCTTCATCAAAAGCATCAACATCAACATGTGATTCATTAGAACCACAAGCAGTAGCAGTAACACTAGCACTAGCACTCCCACTCCCACTGGCACTAGCACCAGCACCAACACCACTCGGTTGGCTTGGCGAAGCCAAAGCCTCTATGTCAAGTAATAAATCATGGGAGTGGGAAGCATCTAAATCAACATCTTCTGCCTTGACATCCCAATGCTTTGTTGGCCCTTCCCTATAGTTTGATTGCATATGCGATAAAAGGCGCAAGTTGGAATGCACGTAGACCAACTCCTCAACCTTCTTTGCTACCAGCTTGTTGCGCTTCTGCGAGTGGATAAAGGAGTATGTACTCCAATTCCGCTCGGATGAAGACGAACTTGCAACCTATTAAGAAAATCACAAGTGAAATTTTTTCAAAACCAATGCAAAATAAAAAATTGAAATTATACCTATAAAAATAGAGTTCAAAATTTATAAACCTCGTGATAATATTTTGATTGCAAGAGATTGCAAGGTTGGGGTTGTTTGCCCATGCAAATACCACCACATATGAGCATCCTTTTTGTATTTGTCGCGGCAAGCGCTAAGGCTATGTCCTATAGAGCAAATGAAGTCTCCAAACTCAGTTGAAACTATGTCCTCAATCTCAGGATCGGGATATAGCCTTCTGAATGCTGCCTTGTACCCTTCACTAACTTCAATATCTTTATATGGTGCAACTCTACCGGGCAAAGAAAGGATTTCACTACTATAAAATCTGGGACTCAATGCAAAGGCAAGGAGATGCAAGGGAGTCGTCATTTTGTTCCACCGCTCAATTACAAATGATTGCACTTGTTTGAAAAATGTCTCATGGGGATCTTGCTCTTTTGCATTGATGATGGCTTTGATCTTCTCGATCATTGAGTCTATCCCATCATATACCTCTCCTAAACATGGCTGATCCATGTCTACAAATCGGATCATGCTTATGATAGGCTCAGTTATTTTGAGCAAGTAATCAACACGACCCCACCAATCATCATTAAGGATCAACATCTTTATTTTTTGTGCCCTCTCAGTGCTTGACTGCCGCCATACACTCCAAAGGTTACTAATAACCATACTTTGCAATGCCTCTCGCACTTTCACAAGTCGCCTCAAGACGATTGTGTGCGAGGCAAATCGAGTCTCAGTAACCTAGTAAAATAAAAAAAATTAGACAACAAAACAAAAATGTTTTCAAAATTTAAAACAAACTAAACATCATTATACAAAATTCTTACCTTTAACACCTCCAATTTTGAGAATTGCCTGAAGATAGCTTGCGACATATGATGGTTTGTCACAAACATTTGAATGTCTTCGGCCTCGGCATAAATTTCTTTTATCCATTCAATTTGTTTCCCCAACTTTTGCAGTATTAAGTTGAGTGAATGGGCAGCACAAGGTGTCCAAAATATATTCCCGTACCTTGCTTCCACCAACATCCCCGCTGCTCTACAATTTTTGGCATTGTCCGTTATGACTTGGACAACGTTTTGAGAGCCCACCGATTCTATTGCTTCAATCAAAATGTTAGCAATGAATTGGGCATCTTTCACTTGCCCTTCACAATCAATTGCTTTCAAAAACATTGCCCCTTTGGGGCTTATTGCAATGACATTTATCAAAGGGCGATTTTGTGCATCTTTCCATCCATCAGAAACGATGGACAACCCTGTTTCAACCCATGAATCTCTGATGGGCTGCAATGAATCTTCTACAATTTTTTTTCCTTTGTCAACAAAGTGGTGCGCACCTTCTCATAACCTGGGCCTTGGTACCCTTTTGGAGCATCATTAATGGCTTTCACCATATCTTGCCAATATGGTGATCTAACCACATTGAAAGACAAGCCATTGGCATACACGCAACGTGCAATCATCTGATCTGCAATGTCCCTAGACTCGTTTTGGAATGCCTTCTCCAATGGTCCCTTTGTTCTTTTCCGTGAAAGAGAAGAATCCTCTTCGTGCGTGGAAGGTGTGTCTGAAAATGGATGGGGTGCAACCACAAATGGGCTGCCAGCATGAGGTGGGGCAGTAGGTGGCTTCTTCGATCGAGATCCTTTCTTTGCCAAAGGATGACCTGATTGTAAAGTGGCTAAAGCATCTGCGTCTTCTTGTTCTTTTATGTATTGCAATATCACAGATGTTGGCACTGGTGCATCTTTTGACCCTGGGCAAGCTCTGATGCCTTGGCCAGGTAGAGCACACAAATGAGCTTTCACTCGGCTGTATGAGCTACTATACCGAACATTGCAGGTATTACAAACCCATATGTAGCCCCCACCCCCTGGAATCTGCTCTAACATAGTGACATATTTCCATAGTGGGGCTTTTGGATCAATTCTAAATCGGGACTTGCTTACTGAGCTTGCACTTGTTGCCATTCTAATTTATACTCTGCAAGTGAAAACTAAATGTCTAAAAATTTGTCCTTTACTTGATGAACTTTGAACCTGAAATAAGGAATGGTAGCTAAAAAATTAAAATGACAGCAAGTTGTGAGGAAAAATATTTTTTTTTTCACTTGGTAAATGATTTATAAATTTAAAATTTAACAAGTACCATAAAAATTAAAATATAATATTGAGACTAAGTTATACTATTTATACTTTAGTCTTTAATATTTTTTTATTTTTATTTTTATACTTTAGTCTTTGTTTATTGGTGATGCATTATACATATAATGTATAGTTTTAAAATAAAATTAAATTAAACCTCTTCAATAAAAATAAAGGAATTTAACTAGTTAAACTGTCAATAAATTATTCTATATAAATAATATAATTTTATTTATTATTATATTAAATAATATTTAATTATTTAAAAGTAATATTTAATTATTCCCCACGTTGAACTCCCGTAATGGAATTTGACATAAATATTATAAACTATAATTAAAAAAAAACACAAATTAAAATTAAAAATCCATTTTAATAATAATAATAAACTCTACTATAACACAAAGTTCAAGATATTTGAATTTAATGAAAATATATCTTACTTTTTTACCTCAACCCTATGGAGGGCATGGGACATAGTGGGTTGACCTAAGTTCAAAAAGTATATATTTAAAAAACGTGTTTGCATAGAATTACATCAACCAACAAACGTAAAATTCTCCTAATTACTAATTACTGCTCTAATGATATTGAGACATACAACCAACCTATAGTATATACTGTTTGCGATTCCGCTACTATTCTTTGTATGCCATTTATTTTTTAAATTATAAATAAGAGTTTCAAAATTAAATCAAGGAGACGGGTTGCATATTATATTCGATTTAAACACAGGAGAACAAGTAATGCAGTGACAAATATGGTTAAGTCAAGTCAACGGTTCAAACAGAGGGGAACATGAAGGTGTGGGACACAGGTTGCAGGGCAAAGAGGACACGAGGGCACACGAGCACGTGACGTGAGTAAATAGTCTAAATTTAAATCAAAGGGTGGCCCGTGGGCATTCGCAGAGAGGTGAAGGGCATTCCGAGAGAGGTGGGCATTCGCAGAGAGGTGAAGGGCATTCCGAGAGAGGTGGGCATTCGCAGGGAGGTGAAGGGCATTCGGAGATTCAAAGAGGTGGGCATTCGCAGAGAGGTGAAGGGCATTCCGAGATTCAGAGAGGTGGTGTTCAAAGTAGATAATACAGGTTTCTGATGGCAGAAGCAGCAAAAGACCAGGACGGATTACACGGAAGGTAAATTCATATCACCTGCATTTATTTTTTTCTACTTTTTTGGATTGGCCCTCTTGTCTATAGTGGTATATTAAATTTTTCGGAGAAACTGTGCAGGTGAAGGGCCGAAGGCCTTCGTAGAGGAGAGAAGGAACAGCCGAAGCGTTCACAGATAGAAGGCCTTCGCAGAGGAGAAAAGGAACAGCCAAGCGTTTGCAGAGAGAAGGGTTTATCGTAAAAATTTTTGAAATTGTTTAAACTTTAAATTTTAATGTTGAATTTCTACAATTTTTATAAAATTTATCTTTACTTTTCTAATATTAATCTAAAAGATTAAAACATTGTAGAGGAAGAGCTAACATACCTGCTAGGATGTGGAGGAATTCTTTACACCGTGAGCTATGGAGGAGTGGGAGGAGTTCTTTGCGCCGCGAGCTAGGGTTTCAACATCACGAATGGTTGAATTAACAGCTAGAAGTTCATGTTTTGTTTTACTTCGCGATGCCACTTGCAACGGGAGTAAAGGGAGTAGGTGGAGTAGGTGGAGTACGTGGGAGTCGGGTGTCGGGAGTCGGGCTTCGAATTTTTCATTTTAATTTTTTATTTCAGTATTTAATTTTTTAAAAGTAATATTTAATTATTTTTATAATAATATTTTATTTCGGTTCCTTGTGGGTCCGTCTAGGGTCCGGCACGGGAGACCCGGATACGGCCGGATCCGTCCAAGGTCCCATCCGGGAGACCCGGATACGATCGGGTCCGTCCAAGGACGGACCCGGCCGTATCCGGGTCTCCCGGCGGGACCTGGATGGATCCACAGTCAGATCGAACCCGGATCCGGATCGGGTACGGACCGTTTTTGGATCCGAGGGTCTAGGGGTACCGAACCAGTAACATTGATTGTATTCCATGTGGGGGAGTTGAAGAGGAGTGGGTAGTTGAAACTCTCATGTTGGAGAGGTCCTAGGTTCAAATCTCTCCATCTCACATGTATGCTATGTAATAGTTTACTAGGGACCCTACTGGTAGTGTGTTTATCCACCTCTCCATCTCACATGTATGCTATGTAATAGTTTACTAGGGACCCTATTGGTAGTGTGTTTATCCACCTGCTTGATGTAATAATGAGCTTAATGAAAGATTAACCAACATTTTAAAAATTTCCATCATTGGTTTTTTTTGTATTTTAAAAATTTCCATCATTGGTTTTTTTGTTTTTTAAATATATAAAAAGAGAAACTCGAGTACAATACAAAATTTATATAATTTAGTTTTTGGGTTATTATTTAAATAGCGGGTCAAATAAAATTATAAATTCAAACTAATTTTTTTATTCAATAAACTAATTATTCAGTAAACCAACTATCTTACCATTGGTGCTTATGACTATTGGAACAAGACCTTCTATCATGGTTAGAATTGAGGAAGTGTACAAGAATATAGAAGATCAAGAAAAACATACTACACTAAGACTTGTACAAGAACTGCATTAAGGCTTGCACAAGAACTACATACACACTACCTGAAGAACTATACAAGAACTGCATGAAGAACTGCACAAATTACCATCATTGTTATCATTATTATGATATTTAATATTAGGAGGAAGAGACTCCACCCAAACAACAAGACTTGGTGGTTCAGTTTTTAAGAGATGAAGATGGGTTAGCATACTACGGTGAAGACCTGATATGATCTATTTTACATCAATATGCATTAATGGTATTGATTTTTCATTGTATTTAAATATCCATCATTTGTAAAAGAACAAAGCATTTAAACATTAATAATATTATATTGTAATCTTCCATTCATGGTTTAAAAGTTATTTCTCAAATATACAAAAATAAATTTAGTTCTATTCAAACTTAACTTCTAAGGTTCTTTAGTTCTTCCTTTATTGTACATAAGAATATTTGTACATGTGATGTAATTTTTCCAACTTGAACCCTTGAAATCTTCATAATGATCCATTGTAAATCTAGGGTTGTATAGATGGAAAAGATTCTAGATTTTGTCATATTAACCAATTTTTTAGCAATGTCTCTAGCATGAAAGAATTGATTTAAATTCCACGTTCTTGAACCATTAGAGAAATGACCCAAAAAAATATCATCAATAAATTAGATTTAAATTTTGAATGGACCATTTGTTGCAACATGAACACCCTTAATTTTTGGATCTTGGTGGGAAAGTGCAATGGAATATTATATGAGACTACAACAAGAATAAAGTATACATTTTTTTTGTATTTATTTAAGGGACTACTTATGTTGAACATGAGACAGGTGGGGTGATTTTTGAAGAGTCAAGATAGATCTTTTTTTTTTTTAATTAATTTTGAATACTAATTTTAGGAATTTTAATGAATTTTTTATTTGACCTTCCGCTTTTACCTTTAACATATCTTTTTCAAATGCATAAACAAGAATAATGAATAGATAAGAAGATAGCATATCACCTTAATTGATTCCATGGTATGATTCAAAGTATCCAATGAGAATATATTGATCAAAATGAAATATTTTGGAGTGTTATAGAAAATCTTATCCAATAAAAATTATTTTTTCTAAGAATATCCCATAGAATATTCTAGTAGACCTTATCATATGCTTTGTTCATATCTATTTTTACTAGCATACCTAGCTTTTTATGGAACAAAGAGAATTTAGTCTTTCATACAAGGAGTATACCATTAAGAATTTGCTTACCATGAAGAAAACTATATTGTTTCTTTGAGTTAACACAATCTAGAATGATTTTCAATCTATTTTCCATAATTTTTGAAATCTCAAACATTGTCTTGTAAAGGCTTATTAGATCGATATTATCAAAATATATTGTCTATTTTTTTGTAATCAATAAAATAATGGTCACAATGATCTCACTTACTATATCCTTCTTTTTCATAACATCTTGAACTACAACCAACATATCTTCAAATTTTTGAAATAAAATTATAGAAAATTTATTGAGGCTAGTGATAAGGACTCAAATTACAATAGACACGAATATAAGATGACAATCCAAAACAACATTGTATTACCATAATATGCCTATAAATAGGTATTGCAAAACATAAGTTACGAATAAGGTTGTATTAAATAACGGTACAACCTTAACCATTAAAACAACTAACTTATTAAAAATAAATGACCATAAATGATAGTGACTTATTACGTTAATTATAACACACCTAATCCCTATCATTCCTCCCCACCATAGGAGCATTGGACCCCAATGCACTCAAAAGGGAAGGAAGCTGGTGAGAATCCTAGAGGTTGTGGGGATGCTCCATAATGAGGCTCCATGTAGATGCAATGTGGACTGCCAATATGAAGATGATGAGTGTGTATGAATGGTAGTTTCTGATATACCACCGAACGTTGAAAGTCCTACAATGTGAAGGAGGCAAGATGCGGAGTGGTGTGAACCAAATGAGGAACTGTAGGCAGAGCTACAACTAAATTAGGAGGAGAGACAACAAGAAGATATGCTAACGCAATAGGAGCAGTTGCAAGTGTAACAAGAATAACTTTTGGTGCAATAGGAACAACAAGAACAACCACAGGTGCAGCAGGAACAACTGTAGATATAACATGAACATGAGCCCAATTAATATGATGTGAAGTAATCAAAATTACTATTGGTTGGATGTCCTCCTATTATGGTGTGCTAAACATTAAGGCATTGGATCGTGCCTGACGTAAATTAGTGCAAGCCCTATGTGGAGTGGGTGGAACACTACAAATAAGAAAGGATTTGTTCTCATGCTGCAAAGTATATGTATTGTTATAGGCATCATATGTGGCACACCTATCATATTGATAAGGCTTACCAAGCAATAATCCACAACAATCCATGGGTGTCACATCACAAGTTACCCTATATTTGAACATAGGACCAAAAGCAAATGCAAGTGTGCATGTGTGTGATCTGTGAAGTGTTTTTACTATCCTTACACCTAAGAGAGTATGGGTGGGTATGAGGTGTTGTGGTAAGTTTAAGCCTACCAACAATGGACTGTGCAATCAATTTTTTTGCAAGCCATTTTCAATGATATAATTGTAGACACCTAATAGACACCTAAAAGTTGCACATAGCTACTTCTACATACTTGTAGATCCTTTTGGACACTTGTAGGTTTACATAGGTGATCCTAGATACCCCTAGGCTATCGTAGACCAATGTAGACTATTGTATATCCTCCTAGTCATTCGTAAACTACTGTAGATATGCATAGACTACTGTAGATATGTGTAGACTAGCGTAGATCACTCTAGATTATCATAGCATTGCGTAGACTTCCACACACCACTTCACTAGTTTTTAGGTCCAAAACCCTAATAAACTACCTAAATCACATCATGAACACTTTCCATGCATTGAAAAACCACCCATAAGCCTCCTAAGGTGATACAAGACTCCTTTATGCTTAATTGAGGCCCCCATGGGGCTATTAATTGGCAAAAGTATTAATTGAGTCAATTGTTAAATCTAATTTTAAAGTGACTTCACTTAAGTGCACTTTTAGGGCTAAAAAGGTTAATTAGGTTCTTAAACCCTAATTAGTCCTAATTATTCCCTCCCACATGTGTGTGCACTAGGTTAGTTAGGATATTTCTTAGGAAACCCTAACCTAACCCCAAATCTAACCCAGAGTTGACTAATCCTAGTTAACCCTAATATCTCCTCACACATGTGTGAGGATGAGATATTTCCTAAGGGAATGTGAGGATGCCACCTCACAAACCCTAACCTAACCTCCATGGAACTTCACCCTAGGGTCTAGTTCCCCTAACTACCCCCCTACACCTTGGGTTTTCTTATAAATAGTGGGCCCAAACACTCATTTGATCTCTCTGTCCATTTATGTCCAAAGCACAAAAACTATGCAAAAATACATACAGAAGCATAGAAACAATAACCTAAACCTGCACATTAGTAGTACATCACCTAAGGAGCCTTTCCACTCAAGTATTTTTGGAGAATCAAACTCACAGCTGAATTCACCCCCTAGCCTGCAAATTCGATCCCAATTCACCCCCCAGCTTGAGAATTGGGTCTAGAGGCTCTGAATCACTCCAATTTTGCTAGGTAAGCATCATTTCATGTTTTTATGAGGTTTTGTATCATTTATTTTAGTTTTTATCATGTTTTATAAGTTGATTTGTCTTTCTTACTATGGGGCTTGACTGAGGCAAGCCCCCAAACCTACTAACACCCTTTTGTAGGCCTAGCACAGGAGCAAGGAGGGAAAAAAATAACAAATACAAACCCGTGGTGGCACACACTATACATGAAGCCCATCTACACTGAGGAACCCAAGAGAAGGCATCAGGCCTATTGTATATTCATGAAAAGGAAGAAAAAGGGGAATTCCCCCATTTGTAACACATAAGCAATCTTATCATGAATAAAATACATATTTCTGAATGACTTGTGTTTATTACTTGTTATTAGATCAAATGCTCTCTTTTTCCCATTTCATTCTGGCACGCTCGGTGGGACCCCCACAATGGATTGTGCTAGAGTAGTTTTTTTTAATGAATCTAAAATAATCCACTATTTCTATGTTTTGCAGGTACAAAATTTGAGTGATACAGAGACTATTAAAGCCCTATGAACCCCCTCAAACCATCAAAATAGGGATTTTAGGCCTCTAAATATGATTCACCCCCGACCTATGAATTCAGATCCAATTTGTTCCCCGGTCTGCGAATATCCCAATTCACCCACCGGCCTACGAATTCAAATTTAGTTCACCCCCCAACCTACGAATTGACCCTACACACCTCAAAAGCCCCCAAAATTGTAGGGGTGAGTAGTAGAAGAGCTAACCAGACCATCTGTAGCATCAGAGTCTAGGTATTCCACAAATTTATTTTTATTTTGTAATTTATGGGTGCAAAACAATTTACTAATTAAAGCATCAATATAGTTGGTAAATTTCACTTTTCTTGCATACCCATCATGTTAGGAAATTCACTTTAGGTGCAGAAACCTGCACAAAACCAGCAAGTCTGATTTTGTAAAATTTTTGTAAATTTTAGTTTCTTTGCCTAAGTCACATGTAGCATAAGCTTTCCATTGCTTCTTTGCTCCATAGCATCCATTTCCATTACAAAAATGTTTTAGATCCTTAATTCTAAAGTCCAGATTTAGGATTAAGGTTTCGTAAGTGCTCCTTGCACACTTTTCTTAAAGAAATTTTAGATTTCATTCTTTTGTACAAAAGCCAAAGTTAAATCTATTCCATGCTTTTGAAAATCAGGGTTCCCAAATCCCCTCTTCTTTATTCCTTCAAAGCAAATTGTTAATTTCTTATTGTACATATAAATCTCATATTTCTCTTATTTATATTGCATTAGGGTTTTTCACATTTGCCTCTCAGATCCTTCGGGTAAAGCACTCTTGTTGCATTTCTTTGTACATGTTTAATGTAATATTGACTATTTATCCTTATATAAATCCATGTTACATCTTTTCCATGTGCTAGAATCTAGGGTTCCATAAACCCCTACTCACACACCTCTCACATTACTTGTTTGTATGTGTTACAAAATAGGGTCAATTTATTTTCCTAAAAGCATCTAGGATTAGATTATTGTTTACAAAACGCTTTTTATTCTAGTATTTTGCTTTCAAAAAATGCATTTAGGGCTAGAATTTAATTCGAAAAGGCAATTAGTTAGATTTCCTGTTTTACATAACATCGTTAGCAAAATGCAAACCCACACACACACGTGGTATTTTAAACAAGTGGTGAGATTGGACTTCATCCCCAATCCATCGCTCGATACTGGTGTGGTAGGAGTAGTACCCTCCACCATCTCACCTCCCTAGACACCTAGTATCCCCACAGGAGTGGTTTTCTGGGCCTCATCACCGAAAAACCCCCCACTTTTGAGATTGGGATTTTGGAATTCATCACCAAAAGTTACCTTCAAAGTGGGATAGGATTAGACGCCTTCATCCACAAGGCTAACATAATTTGTGGATACGATAACTATCGTTATTGACTAAGCCCACCCGAGGGTGAAGTGAAAGCATGGGTATGCTAGTAGTAGGTCTTATATAGTGCCACCTCTTCTCATGAGAGGATTTAGCGAATTCACTTTAGCATAGTGGGTTCCCCCTTTTTAGGATATCATTTTACTGTGCCTTCCATACAAGTCACCACTCGCACGTTATGATATCATTCTATTCTGTGCATCTTTGGGTGTTGCAGGAGGTTCCATACCGATGACATTCCTGATATTCTAGTTTATTCACTCCATTACCCATGATATTACCTAGGAGGTATCTACATAAAAACACACATAAACGAACAAAACACTTTTCTTTTCAGCATTTAGAACTAATTCCAGTTTACCATTGTTTGCATGATCACAAACTAGTTTCAACACATTACACCACTTGTCACTTTATTTTTCAAGCTACACACAACACATCATTGTTTTCTTATCTATTAGCTATAGTCGAGTCCACACCATATAGGGTTATTCCTAAACCCCTTCACATAGCACACTTAGAACTACAGATTCTAATTCCTACATAGTTCTAAACCTTCATGACATGACACACATTACAATGCCTGTTGTCACCCATAGTAGAGCATGTGAGCAAGCACACCTTATAGAGGAGGCACCTACCACCTCTTCTAGTCAGTCCCCTCCTACTCCTTCGATCATGAAGGGGAAGGCCATACACACACTTAATTTACTCATAGGGTATGATCTACAATATACACACACGATGCCTCAGGATGAGACGTCCACTTTGAGTGAAGCCCTCGCTACTTCACTTGTAGAATATTACCCACTCCTTTCATCCCCATCCTCACCTAATCCACCCACCATATTTTGCGACCACGTGATCTACACGATGCCAGGACAACCTCATCCATTCTTTACCATAGATGAGGAGGTCACACCTACTTCCCCTACCTTTGCACACCCCTTTTTCTAGAGTCTATCTCAATCCCTTTTTGAGAATGACTCCTCCCTCTTGAACCACACTCACCCAGAGGTCACATCATTTTCCCCTATGGTAGGAATGATTTTTTACCCTTCCTCATCTACCATAGGTACCTAGAGGCCATCATTCCAAACCGTGCAACAACAACCTCCTCTATAGGAACAAAAAATGCCTCCTCAAACATCACACCCATACTCCTCTCAAGAGTCCCAACCATCATCATCCCAATAGCCATTTTTCACAATGTTTGAGGACCTATCACAAAAACCTCTCCAAACCCAAACCACCCAATGTCAACAGTGACAACCAACAACCCAAATTCATTCGAGAGTGGACACAAGCACCACCTCCTCTTCCCAAGCTCCTACTTCGAAAGCTTACCCTTATTTTTCTGCTGCATTCCTACCTATATCTCAGGTGCCTAGAGTGTACAATGCCCAATCCTTTACTATACCCTCACCCTCAGTGACCTTTAGGATACCTCCTCCTCCTCCTTTCCAAGAACCTACCACTAGTCTTCCTCCTACCTATGGATCAAAACCCGTAGCTTATACCCCTACTTCTCTAGGCTACTCCACATAGTTTAGTTTCGCCACCACCCATCCTTTAGGACAAAGATAGGTCCCATATTTTGACACCTTACCTCGACCATCCCTAGCACTGGTAGCCTTGATACCTCCACTCTTACCTATCGAGGATCTACATTTTTTACACCTCCCCCTTTGTGGTCATCACCTCCTATGGCCCAACCATTGCAGTAGGCTCCTACCCAGTAGGAACCCCTACCACAACAACACACATCCCAATCACAATATTACTACCCCCAACAAACACCTGTTCCACATCCTAGTATCCCACTAGCCACCTACATCATATGCCACCCAATACCCATCATACCAAGACCAGCTGGAACAATTCCCTCCATAGTATGAGGAAGAACAACAACAACCTCACTATCCATCACACTCCTAGGCTCAACCAACCCTAGCTCAACCCTCCATGGCCTTAACACCTAAGATTCAACTCTTACGAGATGAATTCAAGATGTTAAACTTACGCACAACCAGCTATGGGCCATAAAAACCATCCTACGATGAACTCTACAGCAATTCAGTTCATCCATCCATCCCCATTCCACCTTACCCCTATCGCTTTGAGATCCCAAAATTTGATAAGTATAAAGGTAAGGAAGACCCTAGAGAGCATGTCAGTAACTACCACTCAGCTTGCTACCAACTTCATAGTAGCGACCCCCTTATGTTACGTACCTTCTCCCTATCACTTGGGGGACAAGCCCTAGATTGGTACAACATGCTCCCGTGCCATAGCCTGTATACATTTGAACAGTTGACCAACTCCTTTTTAGAACACTTCTCCATAAACATTAAAAAGAAGATAAACCTCTCTGATATCTATGCTTTATGATAGGTTGATGATGAACCAATCACAAAATTTATCTCTATATGGAGATCGATCATACATGACCTCACTCATAGCCTCCCATCTATGGAGTTAGTGATACTCTTCTCCAAGAGTTGCCACAAACACATCTCCACATCTTTGCAGCTTCATCAATGTTGTACCTTTGAAGAAGCCATTACATAGGAAAAGATTATCGAGGATATCAAGGTCCAATCTGGTAAAATCAAACTTCAATAGAAGCCATCTTACACTTCAAATTCTCACTTCAATTGCAACACACCGAATCAACCCTTCTCTGAACTACCACAAACCAATCAAGTAGCGGTAGCCTCTCCATCTTCTTCATCAATCTCACAACCTCCTCCTCCACAACAATAAATATTCCATACTAATGCACCTCCTCCATCCAAACCACAATGAGCTCGTGGTCCCCGTCCTCCATGTCGACATCATAATTGGACTCCACTTTTTGAGCCTCTACCTACTTTATTCCAAAGGTTGTTTGAGGTTGGTCATATTACATTACCGAATATTCAACCCATAGATCCAAATCGACCCAACCCTCATGGGCACATTGAACATGCCTTTTGTGTTTACCATCACCAACCAGGTCATGACATCCATTCTTGTCACACCTTTCATGACTTAGTTGAGGATCTTATCGATCATGGTACTATTCAAGTTTCAAACCCCATCACACCACAAAATCAAAATTTGGGTAATTATCATAACACATTACCTGAACACAGGGGGACTAATCCTCACGAGACTCAACCCACTCAATAATCCCAATCAAGGTAGGTCAATCATGTACACCACAATCCTCCTTCCCATGGAATGGTTAGCATGATTAGCATCACTACTCATAATCAGCACTATCCACCACATCGGGATGTGCCCATTCCTCCACTTCCACCATCATCCACTTCCACTTTTCACGTTCCTCTTACATAGCATTCCATTTTACCATGTGGTGTTCACCATTCTTCCTTCCCTTACATCTTCTTCTCCTTTCTTATTTCTTTACTTTCCCTTTCTTCTTCTCCATCATCACCCATTGACCATTTCACTAATAATGTCAATTTTCCCTTTCAAAAGGCTTGAAATCACACATTCATCACTTCCAAAATAAGGGTCATATTTGACCCAAATTTTCCCCCATCATATCATCTCCAAATTTCCCAAAAATTTCACCATTGGATTGGGCTCGAAAAGAGCTTTCCAATGGTATAATATTTGTCCAATTTTGACATCGTTTGGCCTCCCAAACTACCAAAATACTGGATATGGGTCAAACAGTCCAATTCACCCCCAACCTACGAATTCAGGTTCAATTCACCCCTCACCATGCGAATTGAAGCTCCTAACTTCAAAATCATCCAAATTTCATCCAAAATTGGTGGTCACTTCATCTTTCCCCATTCACCATTCAAAAATGGGGTAACATCATATTCTCCCCATCCATTCCTCAAAACTGGGGCAACTTCATCCTTCTCCAATCTATCATTCAAAATTGGGGGTAATTTCATCTTCCCCCAATCCATCATTCAAAAACTATGGGTAATTTTGTCTTCCCTCAATCCATCCATTCCTCAAAATTAGGAGTAAATTCACCCTCTTCTGAATTTATCATTCAAAAATTAAGGGTAATTTCATCTTCCCCAAATCCATCATTCAAAATAAGGGTAATTTCATCTTATCCCCATCCATCACTCAACACGGGTGTAACTTCACCCTCTCCCTAATTCATCATTAAAAATTAGGGGTAAATTCACCCTCTCCCCAATTCATCATTCAAAATTAGGGGTAAATTCACTCTCTCCCCAATTCATCATTCAAAATTGGGGCAACTTCATCCTATTCCAATCCATAAATTGAATCAGGGGTAACTTCATATTTCCCCGTATACAATTCAACATGAGGGAAACTTCACCCTCTCCCATTTTTCATTCAAAATTGGGGTAAATTTATCTTCTCCCCATACATAATTCAACATAGGGGCATACATCATACATCATCAGGTTCAAAAGGTTGCATCCTTTACCTTACCCTCATCAAATCAAATCAATCATAAGGTTCAAAAGGTTGCATCCTTTGCCTTATCCTCATCAAATCAAATCAATCACTAGGTTCAAAAGGTTGCATCCTTTTATCATAGATTGTACTCTTTGCCTTGCCTTCATCACAATTGTTTTTACAAACAAAAGGTTTTTCCAAAAACCTCAGCAAAAACAATCAACACAAAAGGTTTCTCTTAAAACCTCAGCAAAACAAATCAACACAAAGGTTTTTCTAAAAACCTCAGCAAAACAAATCAACACAAAGGTTTTTCTAAAAACCTCAGCAAAACAAATCAACACAAAGTTTTTTCTAAAAACCTTAGCAAAACAAATCAACACAAAGGTTTCTCCAAAAACCTCAATAAAAACAATCAACACAAAGGTTTCTCCAAAATCCTCAGCAAAAAATTTGGAACATTCTTTTTAGAATCTCTTAGCACCAGGTTTCTCCAAAATCCTCAGCAAAAATTTTGAAACATTCTTTTTAGAATCCCTTAGCACCAGGTTTCTCCAAAATCCTCAACAAAAATTTTGGAACATTCTTTTTAGAATCTCTTAGCACTAGGTTTCTCCAAAAACCTTAGTAAAAATTTGGATAGGTTTCTCCAAAAACCTTAGTAAAAATTTGGATAGGTTTCTCTAAAAACCTTAGTAAAAATTTGGATAGGTTTCTCCAAAATCCTCAGCAAAAATTTGGATAGGTTTTTCCAAAAACCTTAGTACAAATTTGTAGGTTTTCCAAAATCCTTAGTAAAATTTGGATATTTTTTTTAAAACCTCTAGAAATTTTGGTTTCTCCAAAACCTCAATAAAAATTTGGATAGGTTTCTAAATAGTTTTTCCATGTAAATTGTAGGTTTCTCCAAAAACCTCAGTAAAATTTGGATAGGTTTCTCCAAAAACCTCAGTAAAAATTTGGATAGGTTTCTCCAAAAACCTTAGTAAAAATTTGGATAGGTTTCTCCAAAAACCTCAGCAAAACTAGCCTAGCACAATCATAGCATACTCATAACCTAGCATAGGCATAGCATACACATAGCCTAGCATAGCCTAGCATAGTCTAGCATAGCATAGCCTAGCATAGCATAGCATACATACCCTAGCATAGCAAAATAATTTTTCACTTCTTTGTCCTCACAAAGATTTTGCTTCCATGAGCAACCTTCCTTGCTTGTACATTCTTGTACATGCGACATCGAACACAACAAACATCCACAAAATGAAAACAAAAATACAAACAAATCAAAACCGTCCATTGGTGACGTATCTTGCATTTCATTTTCCTCCTCTTCTACTTCTTCTTCTTACTTCCTCGCGTAGTTGTATGGTCATGCTTCGAGTGGCTACATACCTACGTTGATCTATTGTTCTTCTATATTCCTTTGACTTTGGTAATCCCCTCATCTTGTTGGTTACCAATACCTATTTCTTCTCATCTCTTCCATCTGTGAATCCCACCTGCTCACCCTTTCGCTTCTTGTGATTACTACATGCATTCTCACAGGTCACAGTTTATTCACCTATTACACACACCCCACACACTGGGGCAACCATTATCACAACATCTCATTTTTTTCATGACGATACACCATACTCATCTGTAGATAAGTTTTCCAAACTTCTCCCTCTACACTTCATAAACTTCCTCTTGTAGATATTATATTCCTCCACTGACATCATTTACATTACACTCATTGCATATATCCATATGTTTTTCATTGTGATTTCATTTCAAGTTTGTATATTCCTCCCCAAAATGCGCCTTCAATAGGAGTAACATACGCACTTGTTAGCATCACCACTTGGATGTCCATTCCCCCTTTTTAGGATTAGGGTATACATAGGTGTCATGTTCAGCTTTGACCACTCACTAGTTAAGTCAATCAAATGTCACCCCTAGCTGACAGGTTTTACATACTCCTTATGGTTCTTTAGGTTGGTTCAACTTCTCTCACGGACCATTCACAATAGGTTACACATTAAATGAGTTTTGAGTCTAGGGAATATGACACCTTGAGTAGACATTGCCATCTAGCAAATGGTTTCCCCTACTCATCCTATCACTTGCATGGTCAACATACGACCTAGGGATAAACAAAGGGATAAGCATAAGCAAAAGTAAAACAACAGGGCAGAAAAAAAAAGACAACGCCCATACAAAAAAAAAGAGAAAAGAAAAAAAAAAAAAAAAAAGAGAATAGAAAAGAGAAAATAAAAAGAGCACCACAATACATAGGTAAACAATAGACGAGGGGTAGAAAAAAAAAGGAAAAGCCTCCAGATATCACCAGTATTATGCTTCATCGCCTTTGGTCCTTAGGTTCAACATAACACCATGGGATGATTTCCATCACTAGCAATAGGCTCCAAGAGCCTACCTACCAGTGGAATAGTCTTACAAGTGGTGATATATCTATCACATTAGCTACCCACTTTTGTACAGATCATTGTTCGCTTATGGATGAGCTAGCTAGTTTGGCCATGTCTACAATGGGTTAATCCTACCTCCCTCAAAATGGATAAATGAACCTCACTCATTTACACACATAGGTCCATGATAGACTTTGAACCAGTCAGATTAGTTATGAGTTGTCACAAAAACTTGCATAGTTTTGGGTCTGAGATTTGATTCCCAAAACTACATTGGTCAAAGTCGTTACATATACCTTATACCATCCTACATCCCTGAGATCATGGAATGGATCACATCCACATAGGTACATGCAATGATACAAGTGCTTCCTTTGCGTATTTTAGTCCCCTCATACATGCATCCATGCATCTATGTCACATAGAATTATCAAACATTACATCAGTGCATTTATCCTACATGCATTCTCTCATATTGCATCATCGCATCTCTATCACATGCATTTACTACAAATGTCAGTCACATCACATTACAGTGCATTGCATTCAAAATACAATCCCTCATATCATCCTACAATATATCCATACTATAGTATGATCATACATCTACACCCTACCACACATGTATACCTATTCATTATACATACTCACACATTACACTATGCTATCTATGCAAACACAATTCAAACACATTTCACAACATCTACACATTACATACACATAAAATCACATACATTGTATGTAGGCACAACACAAAATCATCATGCACACCCTTCACAAGGCTTGCAATTGTGTGCTCATCATTGCTAAAATTAGGGTCATATTTGGCCTAACTTTTCACCTCTAAAATCATCTCCAAATTTCCCAAAACTTTCACCATTAGATAGATCTTGGAAAGAGCTTTCCAACGGTATAATATTTGTCTAATTTTGACATCGTTTGGTCCCCCAAAATGCTAAAACACTGCACATAGGTCCAATTCGCCCCTCGGCCTACGAATTAGACCCAATTTACCCCCCAACATGTGAATCCAGATCCAATTTACCCCCTAACCTACGAATTGAGCCTAGAAGCCCCAAAATCATCCAAATTTCATCCAAAACCCTAGGAAATCACTCCAATTTGATTCCAAACCCTAGGAAATCTGCCCCTTTTCTTTCCAATCTATTTTTTATCATTTTCCTCAAGCATTTTTCTTCTATCAACCGATGCATCACCACATCATCACATTCCATTTGCCTCATTGTTGATTCCTCGTTTGAGGGGGTATTCATATCCAAAATCCAGCTTTGCATGCAACCAAACAACCAAACATCCAAAAGCATGGATAGCGCATCTGTCTACAATTTTTTTTGCTAAAGATTATCTTATGAAATAATCTCAATCCCAACTAGATATTTGTTATATCATGAGAGCTATGCGTTCCCATGGAGAAGTCAATCTAGCATTCATGTATGTCGAATACAGAATGAATGATACATTTGACGTAATCCTAGCACAACATTTGGAGAAGGATTTCTGGTATTCATGATACACAATGAATGACACGTTTGAATAATCTAAATGTCCCTTTAGCTCAAATGGTTTGACACTTGTCGCCATGTGCTCATCAATCAATCGACAACAAATATTTGAATAGGTATTTGTTCTATTCGTACTTTTGGACCATGCTGAATTGGTCGCAAAAGCAAAGCAATCAAAATTTGCCTCCCCCAAGAAACTACTATGACATCAAAAATGTCATAGGGACTCAACAAAACCACCGCGTTGCATCCGCAATCATCCATTTCCATTTATCGGTATTGTTTTTATTTCATTTTATTTCTTTCTTCTTCTCTTCTTTTCCTTTCTTCTCCTTGGCTATCGATCAATGTTGTATGGTCATGCTTCAAGTGGCTACATACCTTTGATTGGATCCCATTATTTTTCCTTTCTCTTCTTGGCTATCGATCAATGTTGTATGGTCATGCTTCGAGCGACTACATACCTTTGATTAGATCCCATTCTTTTCCCTTCTCTCTTGGATTTCCAATCAATGTTGTATGGTCACGCTTCAAGTGACTACATACCTTTGATTGGATTCCATTCTCCTTCTATCCCTTTTCCCCTACACAACCCTTCATATTTTTGTATTAAACTATGTTCCACATAGTATAGTACAAAAAGGGGTAAAATGTAGACACCTAAAAGTCGCACATAGCTACTTCTACGTACTTGTAGATCCTTTTGGACACTTGTAGGTTTACATAGGTAATCCTAGATACCCCTAGGCTATCGTAGACCAATGTAGACTATTTTAGATCCTCCTAGACATGCGTAGACTACTATATATATGTGTAGACATGCGTAGACTACCGTAGACATGCGTAGACTAGCGTAGATCACTCTAGATTATCATAGCATTGCGTAGACTTCCACACACCACTTCACTATTTTTTAGGTCCAAAACCCTAATAAACTACCTAAATCACATCATGAACACCTTCCATGCATTGGAAAACCATCCATCAGCCTCCTAAGGTGATACAAGACTTCTTCATGCTTAATTGAGGCCCCCACGGGGCTATTAATTGGCAAAAGTATTGTTTGACATTTGCACAACTCGCCCCAAAATTGGGGACCCACCTTTTGTTTTGGTATTTGGATGTGTGCATTGTGTTTTAAGTGTATATGGTTTTGCTTTGTTTTGGGTTTGAAGTTGTCGATATTTTCCTGACGACGGTATTTTTTTATTGTAAAAGTTGTCGATGACTTTTTGTCATCAATTTTTTGCCAATGACTTTTTATTGTCAATTTTTTTGTCGATGACTTTTTGTCGTCAATTTTCTATCAATGACTTTTTGTGGTCAATTTTTTATCGACAACCTTTTGTCATCAATTTTCTATCGATGACTTATGTCGTCAATTTTCTGTCGATGACTTTTTTATCATCAATTTTTTGTCGATGACTTTTTATCGTCAATTTTCTATCAATGACTTTTTAAGTCAATTTTTTATCGATGACTTTTTTTCATCAATTTTTTGTCGATGGCTTTTGTCGTCAATTTTCTATCAACAATTTTTGTCGTCATTTTTTTTGTGTCGACTATTTTTTGTTAGTTTTGGTCGTTAGCAAGTTTTTGTCAAGTGTTGGTGTTTCTTGTCATGGTCTTGTTTCAAATAATAATAATAATAATAAAATAAAAATATATTTTAAAAAAATAATAAAATAAATTGAATGTTTAAATAAGCAAATAATAAAGATGGAAATATATGCATAAGCCTATGTAGGTATGCATAGCATACATATGGAAAATAAATTGAGGTAAAGCATTATGTTTTATCCCTACTTTTCAAAAGTCTCAACATCAACCTCATTTTGAAAGTATATGTATACATGTAGTTTCATTTGGAAAGGCTTTTGGTTATGTTTATCATTAGATTATTATCGAAATAATTTTAATATGTAAAATTTTGTATTATGATAGGATGCAGCGGTGGGATTACAAACTTGACGACCACCTCAAGAGCATGGATGAATGTGAGGTCTAATGTGGCCCAGCGTGAGTGACGAGGATCGACGAATAGGATAATATATTCACACAACCAGGCTATTGACAGAAACATGGACGTCCATAGTGGACGTGGAAGCAGCAACAATGCAGCATGTACAATGCAACATCGCCAACTAACATGGTGTACAGTGTAAAGGGTTAAGTTGAAGCATAATGGATGATAAGAAGGATGGTAGTTGACAGTAATTACCTGTAGATGACTACGAGCACAATAATTATGAGAAAATAACATCTATATGTTATGGGTAGAAGTAATGCATACTATTAGCAGAGAGATAGTGCAACGAGCGGTGTGATGGTGTGATGCTAACATGATAGAGAATTTAAAACAGATTCACAATGGTCACCTAACCCTTGCAGGTGATGTAGAAGGAATTGACCAAACACATACCCTTGTGAATAAACCCTAAAATGTATTTCCCCATGATAAGTAGTCATATTAGAGGGTGCGATAATTTTATTGGCTAATTTGGGCCCAGTTTCGAAAGGTGAAGAGATATGGTCGAGAGCGAACGTCATCATAGTTGGATATGCTACTGAGAAAGGGTGCTGCATGGACATGGCCTCCGTGGTGGAGGTGACATTGATAGCTCCGTTGCTGAGCTTTGAATTCCACGTAGTGATTCAATGGGCAGTGTTAGAAATGCAGTATCAAACCCTGAGTTATGGACCAAGTTTTAAGTCCTCTATACCGTACACCATTGTGTTTATTAACATCTATTTTATGTTAAGGAAATATGAAAGTGGGGTGTAATAAAAAAAAGAGTGAAGGGCCTTTGATTTTATAAAGGGATAAGTCGTGTTATCAAGTCACGAGAGTCATAAGGGAGATTTTTGTTTTTTATTTTTATATGTTATAATATATAAGGTTATGAGAGTTATAAGAGGAAATAATATTTGAAATCTATTTTTTATATATATTATAACATATGGGAGTTATAAGGAGGAAATAATATTTGAAATCTATTTTTTTATATATATTATAACATATGGGAGTTATAAGGTGGAAATAATATTTGAAATCTATTTTTATATATATATTATAATATATGGGAGTTATAAGGAGGAATGTAATATTTGAAATATATATTTTTATATATATTATAATATATAGGAGTTATAAGGGAAATGTAAGATTTAAAGGGTTTTCTTTGTCATATTATGATGTTAAAAGGAGTTATAAGGGAAAGTAAAATAAAAGAAAATTTGTTTTATTATTATTTTTTTAACATCATAAAGAAGAGGGAAGTTGAAATGAACGAAGGTATTGAAACCTTAAATACCCAAGGAGGTCATTGTAAAAGGGCTGGAAATTTTTGTAAAAAAAGACTATTTTGAAGAAATCAAATGCATACATTTTGGCAGGCATACACTTTGTGAGCAAAATCAGAGGAGACTTTTGTCTAGGGTTATTGTATTTATTGTTTATGCTTTCACTGCATCTTTTCTTTCAATTTGTATCTACGTATTTAATGCCTTTAGGGGGTTATACTAGGTGAAGATTGAGATTGATGCAAATGTTATTTCACCCTTTGAGTCTTGCACTTGATCTAATCTAATTGTATTTTATGCAGGTTTTTTTAGATCAGGTTACCTTCAGACTTGTCTCATAACTTGTGGTTTTGCAGGGTAGGGGAGTATGATACCAGGATTTACATGCATGTTTTTCCAGCTTTGATGTAAATAGATTAAGTTTATTTTCTGTAATTTGTTTATTCTATTTTGTAAAAGGTTATTTCTGTCCATTGCTTTTCCATTCTGGTCATTTCCAGAATTTCTGCATTTTGTTTTCCATTCTGGTCATTTCCAGAATTTCTGCATTATGTTTTCCATTCTGGTCATTTCCAAAATTTCAGCATTCTTTCTTCCATTCTGGTCATTTCCAAAATTTCTGCATTCTATTTTCCATTCTGGTCATTTCCAGAATTTCTACATTCTATTTTCCATTCTGGTCATTTCCAGAATTTTTGCATTCTGTTTTCATTCTAGTCATTTCCAGAATTTTTGCATTTTATTTTCAATTATTTACATTCTGGTCCATTTTCCAGAATTTCTTGTACATTCATTTCATTTGTTTACATTCTGGTCCTCATCCAGAATTTTTGCACCTCCAAATTGCACCAAACTTTTTAGTTTTTCAAATCTAAATTTTTAGATAAAATCAACCTTAGGAGGGAGGGTACTAATGCCTACTTTACATTAATGGCAGATAATGCAAATGAATGCTGACTTACTAACTGGCTAACATGTCCAAATTCTAACTTAGCTTTTAGTAGAACACTCATAATGAAGATAAAATGAATCTACTAACTATAAAATGAATCTCACATTAAAGGTATGGAGTTAAAATGAAGTGGACTATTCCACGCACTTTTGCATTTTTACACCTTTAATTTGAAGATAAAATGGACTTGCTAATTGGGATTCAGGGTAAGTCAGATTAATGCCAAGAACATTAAAAGGAACCACTTTCACACAAGCAAAATTCACATTCACTTTAAGGATTAAAGAGCAATGATCACTAAGCATGTATGAATCAAACCATCAAGGCCCCTTGTTAACTATCACTTGCATATTATTGAGATTATTCTAGCATATATTGTTTCTAATTATCATTAATTTCATACATATATGTAGAATGTTTGTCTATCAGAACCTTGGAGAAATTCATGTTTACATTTAATTTCTTTGCAAGAGGGAGTTTTCAATTCAATACTCTGATTGTGGTGACTATTTTGCAATAGGGTAAAATATTCACTCAACATTTTGGTGCTAGAAGGAGGGCCTTCTTTCATAGCTTTGTGATTTAGATCTTTGATTTTCTAATAGTTAATGTGGGTAGTTTTATTTCCACCTTATTGTGCTTGTAGGTACAATGTTTATCCAGGTTTTATTGTGAGTGATTTGTGAGAAGCCTTGTAGAACATTAGTTTTCCCAAGTTGGCCCAACCTGAGTACATCGCTACTAGGTCCAAAACCACTAGGGAAACCATCTTTCAAAGTCTTTCTCCCAATTCTAGGAAGCCAAGAAACAAAACTCAAGAGATCAAAATCCCACCTAGTATACTTGATCTAGGGTCATCTTTAGACTCAAGTACATCTAGTGGGTCTGTGCCCACTATTTCCATTATGATAGCTACATCAAGTGTATCTGTCCCCATCACTTCAATGGTTTCTATTATTCCTATAGGGCCACCACCATTGAATAACATGGCCCAACCACCAGTTCCTTGGTATGGTGCACAAAGTATTCCCTTGAACATACCCAGGGATGTCCATGAAATACCTAGGCATATTGAGAGGTCGATACCCAAGTTTAAGCATGATGGTTCTATCACAACTGAAGAGCATGTCCAAAATTACAAAGACCATATGATTAGACAAGGAGTAAATCATGAAGACGTCGCTTGTCGACTTTTCCCCATGAGTTTGGATCATATGGCTCATGATTGGTATATGAATCTCCCCATAGGGTCCATCACTTCTTGGGCCCAATTAGAGGTAGCCTTCATCAATCATTTCAGGTCACTTTTAGATCCTACCATCATCTATAATCAATTTGTGTCCTGTAAAATGTTACCCAATGAGCCGATTAGGACATTCAATGCTAGGTTCTAGAAGCTTTACACGAGTGTAACTCACCATTTTATGGTGGATCCTATTGTGGCCCTTCAATTATATTTTGGATCTCTAGATCCCATGACAACCATGTTTTCTAGGAGAAACCCTCAGGTTACAACCCTTGCCCTAGCTTATGCAGAGGCCATGACCATTGAGCAACAAATGACATCGCAAGGCATGGGGATGCCCCAATTGCCCATGATAGGACAATATGGTCCTTACAGTCAATTTTCCATGATGAACCAGATGATGGCACCACAAGTGCCAATAATGAATGCCCTACCATATCATCAACAATACCCATTCATGCCCATGTATCCATCCTTTCCCACCTATCCTAACGTAGCCATTCCACCCACCACACCAATGATGGCAAACAATCAGATAACCATACCAGGATTCGAGGTGATCAACACTCAAACCTCGATAGCTTATCCTATGGTCCCACCTCTTCAAAGCATGAATCCTTGGTGGAACCAAAATGCTCAGAATCAAACCATCACATCTAGTCAAGAGGTTGCCAATGTAGGAAATGCGTTTGGATCTGGCACCATAGTGCCCCAATCACAAGGATCTAATTCTAAGGTTGAGGAATTGAAGAAAAATAATATTAAAATGGGTAATGACATAGTCCACATATGAAAAAACCTTGGTCAATCCTCTATGTCTAATCAAAATCCTAACCATAGGAGGATGGGACCGTACAATACTCACCCCAATAATGGATGCGTACCTAACCCTGTAGCCAATCAGGTGGATGCTTTGGAGGATTATGGTGAGTTAGAGCCCTATGGTGAGGAAATACCCCATTGTTGCCAAGGGAAACAGGATGCTTTGGTAACAGAAGTTGTCCACTATCAAGAAAATGAGGAAGGAGAAGAGGATGCTGAAATCTTAGGAGAAGAGGATGATGAAACTATGGAAGAGGAAGTCCAAGCTATTAGACATTTTGGAAAAGGAAGTCATGGTTATTACACAAGGAGTTCTAAGGATCCCAAAACTTCCTCCACTCCACCAAACAATCCCCTTCTTCCTCTTGATACCAAAGGTGATAATAATCCACCTCCTCCTCCAGTTATTGAATTGTCCAAACCTACGCAAAATATGCAAAATCTCGAAAAGTCTACTTATGACCTAGTAGAGGACATGAAAAGGACTAAGGCTAATATCTCGATGTTTGAGGTTGCTAAATTGTCGGGTCAAGGGGAATATTTGGTGAAAGAGTTGTATCCACCAAGTCAAATCCATGAGGTCAAAGGTGTCGAGTCCCAATTAGTGTTGAGGAAGGAAAAATGAGAAGTGCCTCCTTTTCTCATAACCATCAGAATTGTAGGTAAAAACCTACATAATTGTCTGATAGACTCGGGTGCCTCGGGTAACATCATGCCCCTCGAGATTTTCCAGAAGTTAGGATTCAAGCCAATCCCTTCAAAGAGTAAAGTGATACAATTGGATAGATCGGTTGTGGATGTGGTTGGAATTTTGAATGATGTCCTGATTCAAATCAATTTAGAGCCTAGAATTCAACATCATGTGGATATACTTGTGCTCAATATCACTGCCAAATACGACATGGTGTTAGGAAGAGATTGGAGTAAGAACCTCAATGGTTACATTGTTACAGATTCTTCCCACATGTGGTTACCTTGGAGGGGAGTAGCAAACCAAATCTGGGTGGATAGTGAGTCGAGGCTCAAAGAGATGATTACAGAGTATAATAGGCCCAACGAAATCCAATTTGCTGAAACTGAGTTAGGGGTCTATAACTTTGACATAGAAGAAGCTACCGAAGAACCTCAAAAGGAAAGCCTTTCTTGTGGCACTTCTGAAGAGGATAGTTTGGTTTGGACTCTAAGATTTGATGGATCCAAATCGAAACAAGGTGTTGGAGCTGGTATCGAACTTACATGTCTTGGTAGCAAGCCTATGCTAGCTGCCTATAGATTACAGTTCCCAACCACCAATAATGTGGTAGAGTATGAAGCACTGATTTTTGGACTTCAATTGGCTCTAAATAAGAAGGTTAAGTGTCTCAAAGTTTTGGGAGACTCGGAGTTAGTGGTTAAATAGGTAAAATGGCAATATGCATGTCGGGATAAAATATTAAGCCTTTACAGGACTAGAGTTAGGGATTTGATAGATGAGTTTGATGCTTTCAACATTTCCCTTATCTCTAGGAAACGTAATCGAATGGTAGATTCTTTAGCCATTGCAGCAAGTATGCTCAAGCCAGTTGACCATAAAAAATGCAAAAAAATTCAATTGAGTTAGTGCCCTATCCTTCAATACCAGACAACGTTACCAATTTGCAAGTATTTGATAGTGATAGACACATTTTTAATTTTATCACTAATTCTGGTATTTTCAAAAATTAGGTGATAGATGAAGATAAGAGAGGGTAGGAAGAAATAGACATGGATAGTGAAACAACCCAAATGATGAATAAAATGCCAAAAGATATAGTTTCACTAGAAAAGATATTTGATATCGGATATCAAACAAAAAGAGGCAAAAAGGTACCACCCCCTAAAGAAGCATGTGATCTAATCAACTTAGGGAGTGCAAAAAATCCATGAGAGGTGTTCATTGCTAAGGCATGTACAAGTCAAGAAAAGGAGTCTATCACTCATGCACTAAGAGAGTATGTGGATTGCATAGCATGGAGTTACAAGGATTTGAAAATGTATGATCAAAATGTGATAATGCACACGATTCCATTAAAACCGGAATCCAAGCCTTTCAGACAGAGACAAAGACCTATCAACCCGTTATTAGAGCCCCTAATAGAGAAAGAGGTGAAGATATTGCTAGAAGCAAAAATCATCTTTCCTATTAGGCATTCCACATGGGTTGCCAATCTAGTCCCGGTGAGAAAGAAGAACGGAGAGATAAGACTGTGTATTGACTTCAAAAATTTGAATAAGGCTTCCCAAAAGGATAATTACCCATTGCCCTCCATCGATGAGATTCTTCAAATGGTTAATGGGTCAGAAATGATGTCATTCCTAGATGGTTATTCGGGATACAATCAGATCCTTATCCACCCAAATGATAGAATGAAGACAACTTTCACAACTAAATGGGGAACATTCGCATATAGGAGAATGTCGTTCGGATTATTGAATGCGGGTGCCACCTTCCAATGAGCTATGGATTTTGCGTTCAAAGGGCTCATTGGTAAGTGTATCATTGTTTACGTGGATGACATTCCTATTTTTTCTAAGAAAAGGGAAAATCATGTCAGGGATTTGAGGAAAGTTCTCCAGAGATGTAGGGAACATGGGATCTCCCTTAATCCAAAAAATGCATCTTTGGGGTAACAAAAGGTAAGCTATTGGGACACGTTATTTCAAAGGAAGGGATTTCTATTGATCTAGAAAGGATAGCTGCTATACAAGACATCCCTCCACCCAATAGCAAGAAAGAGTTAAGATCCTTCTTTGGCAAGATCAATTTTGTAAGGAAGTTCATTTCAGGATTCGCAGAGATTGCCAAACCTTTGAATGACATGTTAAAAAAGGATGCTCAGATTAAATGGACAAATGAAAATAGGGATGCTTTCAAAAGCATCAAGGATGCTATCTCTAGGGCCCCTATTTTAGTTAGTCCAGATTATTCAAAGCCTTTTTATGTCTACACGTTTGCTTCAGATCATTCCTTTGCGAGTGTCCTAACTCAAAAGAGTGAAGGTAACATTGAAAATCCCATTGCTTTCTTGAGTGCTCCATTGAAGGATGCACAATTGAGATATTCTATTCTTGATAAATAAATATATGTGCTATTCAAAACCATAAAGAAATTTAGACATTATATACTGCATAGTAGGGTTTTTGTTGTAGTCCCTGACCCTGTTGTCAAGTCTATGTTTTTACAAAATGAACTAGGTGAAAGATGGGGAAAATGGATTTCGACCCTCCAAGAATTTGATCTAGAAATCCAACCCATGAAAATAGTTCGTGGACAAGGTTTGGTCAAGTCAATCACAGAAATTGATCCATTGATATCATGCCAACATTACAATGTAGAAGACATAACTAAAGATGATTGGTATGTTGATATTGTGTATTTCTTGTTGAATGGTAAGTGCCCATTGCATCTCAATTCTACTCAACGTAGAGCTTTGCACTTGAAATCTACAAATTTCCTAATTAAGTCTGGTGTTTTGTATAGGAGAAACCATGAAGGGATTTACCTTCATTGTGTTAACCAAGAAGAGGCGACCCAAGTACTTAAGGATTTCCATGGTAAGTATGGAACTGGACATGGGTCAGCCAATGCAATGACACACCAGATTCTTAGGGCAGGATACTATTGGCCCCATATTTTCAAGGATGCACATGCTCATGTGCGATCCTACCATACATGTCAAGTGGTGGCCAATAGAGAAAGAAATGCAACAATGCCATTACAATCTGTGGTAGAGGCAAGACCTTTTGCACAATGGGGACTCGATTTTGTTGGGGTTATCAATCCTAACTCATCGGATTCTCATAAATATATCCTTACTACCACATATTATTGCACTAGGTGGATCGAAGCAATTCCCACAAAGCACGCTACCACTGATGTTGTTATTAAATTTTTAGAGGATAATATTGTGACTCATTTTGGCATACCCAACGCAATAGTAAGTGATAATGGTTCTGCCTTTTCTTCCATGCAATTTGCAAATTGGGCATATGATAACATGGTAAGCTTGAAATTCTCTTCAAATTATTACCCACAAGGTAACAGTTTAGCAGAATCCTCTAATAAAAATTTTCTATGTGTGATCAAAAAATTACTTGAAAAGAATCCTAGGGATTGGCATAGTAAACTAAAATTTGCTCTTTGGGCTGATAGGACCAGAACAAAAGAATCAATAGGAACATCTCCCTATCATTTAGTTTATGGGCAGGATCCCATTTTTCCCACAAATTTAAGATTACAAACGCTTCATTTCATGAAAGAATACATTGGGACAAATAATATGCTTGAAACTAGATTGACACATTTAATGCATCTTGATGAGAAGAGAGAGGAAGCTATGCTTCATTTTAGTAAACATCAAGATGTAGTAAAGAGATGGTTTGATAAGAGGTCTACGGTTAAAACTTTTAAAATTTTAGATCTAGTTTTGTTGTGGGATAAAGGACATGAAAAGAAAGGGGATCATGATAAATTTGATTGTTTGTGGTTGGGTCCATATCAAATTTCTGAAATCCTAGGTGAAAATAGTTTTAGATTAAAAACCTTGGATGGAAAATATTTGTCTTTGCCTATTAATGGGCTGCATCTAAAGCACTATTTCAAACCCTGAAAGGTGTACAGGCATGTATTATATGTATATATGCTTGGTGTTTTGAGTTTTGTTTTATTTTTTGTTATTATTTGTGTTGTTGATTCGTTTATGGTGTGTTGTTTATTGTTGGTTTAATCTAGGCCAGATTTTGGTTCTCTGGTTTCTTTGGTGGGTCAAGGTTATTCCTTGGGTTTGAGGTAATATTTTACGGTCACTAACTTTTGGTCTCTGGCCCATTTTGGTGTTTCTTTGTTTAGTAGGTTGGAGTATCTAATCTGAAAATAGGTGAACCCGAGAAAAGGGGGATGAGTTATTTGGTGATCATGCTCAGATTTTGGGACTAAGATGGTGGAAAGTGGAACAATGAAAGATTTTGCTAGAGCTCCACATGTAACTCACATACATTAAATGGTATTTCTAGAATTATGAAGGATGAAGTTATCTTGATTTGCAACCCTAGGCGAAAATCCAATACGCTCCACTTGTAGGCTGCCTAACCCTAGTGATGCTTGAAGCTTTGCAAGGTTGTTCTTTTGAAAAAAAAATGAGCATTGAAAAGCTTGATCAAATCAGTCACAAGATCTAGATAAACTCTACCGGGGCTATGGATGCCTGATCGACAGTAGGGCTCTATCTAGACATAGCTCGGGTAAAAGGAAAGGCTTTGCAAAGCATTAAGCAAACACAAGGGTGAGTTAGATAAACCCCACCAGGGCTATAGACGCTTGACTAGTAGTGGGGCTCTATCTATAGCCATTTCGTTATGAGTGATACTTCATAGCCTAATGCAGAAAGGGATGATGGAATCTAGAGGATTTTCAGAGATGCAGGAATGAATCACTTTTGCACACATTGAGCAAAGGCAGATGGATTAGTTGTTTCTATTTGAAGTTGTTTACCCCCATCTTCTTGGGACATTGCTAAATAATTTGTGTTTCATTGATCTTGTGTGTTCTCATTTCAGGTTGGGTTCTTACCCAAAATGCTCAGGAGCATTTCCCAGTAGAGTCACCATTTGTTGTGACTATCGCACAACTCACCCCAAAATTGGGGACCCACCTTTTGTTTTGGTATTTGGGTGTGTGTATTGTGTTTTAAGTGTATATGGTTTTTCTTTGTTTGGGTTTGCGGTTGTTGTTCTTTTCCCATCGACGGTATTTTTTTTTTGTCAATTTTGTCGATGATTTTTGTCATCAATTTGTTGTCGATGATTTTTTTCATCAATTTTTTGTCGATGATTTTTATCGTCAATTTTCTGTCGATGATTTTTGTCGTCACTTTTTTATCGATGACTTTTTATCGTCAATTTTTCGTCGATGATTTTTTGTCATCATTTTTGTCGATGACTTTTTTTTGTTAGTTTTTTGTAAATGACTTCTGTCGTTAATTTTTGTCGATGACTTTTTGTTGTCAATTTTTGTCGACGAATTTTTGTTGTCAATTTTCTATCGACAACTTTTATCGTCAATTTTTTTTCGATGACTTTTATCCTTAATTTTTTGTCAATGACTTTTTGTCATCAATTTTTTGTCGATGAATTTTTGTCATCAATTTTTTGTCGATGACTTTTTCTCCTCAATTTTCTGTCAATGATTTTTATCGTCATTTTTTTGTGTTGACGATTTTTTGTCAGTTTTGGTCGTTAGCAAGTTTTTGTCAAGTGTTGGTGTTTCTTGTCATGGTCTTGTTTCAAATAATAATATATATATATATAGAATTAAAAAAATTGAATTTTTAAATAATAAAATAATAAATATGGAAATATAGGCATACACCTATGTAGGTATGCATAGCATACATATGGCAAATAAATTGAGGTGAAGCATTATGTTTAATCTCCACTTTTCAAAACTCTCAACATCAACCTCATTTTGAAAGTGTATGTATACATCTAGTTTCATTTGGAAAGGCTTTTGGTTATGTTTATCAATAGACTACTATTGAAATGATTTTAATATGTGAAATTTTGTATTATGATAGGATGCGTTAGTAGGATTGCAACCTTGACGACTAGCTCAAGAGCATGGATGAATGTGAGGTCTAACATGGACCAGCGCGAGTGATGAGGATCGATGAACATGATGTTATCTTCACACGACTAGGCTATCGATAGAAACATGGGCGTCCATAGTGGATGTGGAAGCGAAAATGATGCAGTATGTACAACGCATCATCACTAGTTGATGCGATGCATAGTGTAAAGGGTTAAGTTCAAGTATAGTGGGTGATCAAAAGTATGAGAGTCAACAAGATCGAGTTCTACATGGATTCTCACTCCAAAGGACAACGTATGACATAAGATGCACCATTACATCCCGAGCGGCAAAACATGGAAGAAATATGGGTTCATGATAATGAAAACTCGTAGCATGGTCAACATGGGGAAAACGTGGATGACCCATAGGTTGGAGAGTTGATGCAGGAGATTATGGATTGAAATAGCAATATTCGCATGTGATAATGTGTAGTATGAGCCTACAAAATTTGATGTGTTGACATGGTTGGATGAAGAGGGCTCTCACCTAAAATTACATGGTATATTAGTTGTGACTAGATATCATAGCACGACATGAAAATATGAGATAACACCATTGAATGGAGGTTATGATGGTTGATTGAAATACTCACTGTAACCACCATATAAAAATATGCAGACAAGAGGCAGTATTTAACTATGCAATGATAGGGATAACATAGAAACATGGTAAATGTATGATAAATGAATGACTTGGTGGTCAAGATACCCAATAGAAAATACAAGTGGACATAATTGTCAGACGACAATTGGACACCTCTACTGATAGTGATTACTTGTATATGACTATGAGTGTAGTGATTATGAGAGAATAACATCTATATATCATGAGTAGAAGTAACACAAAATATCAACAAAGAGACAGTGCAGTGAGTGGCATGATGCAGGCATGACAGAGAATTTAAAACGGATGCATAGTGGTGACCTAACCCTTGTAGGTAATGCAGAAGGAATTGATCGAACACATACCCTTGTGAGTAAACCCTAAAATGTATTTCCCCATGATAAGTAGTCATATGAGAGGGTGCAATGATTTTGTTAGTTGGTTCAGGCCTGTTTGCTAAAGGTGAAGAGAAATGGTCGAGAGCGGACATCATCACAATTGGAGATTCAAGAAAGGGTGCAGCATGGACATGACCTTTATGGTGGAGGTGACATTGATAGCTCTGTTTTTGAGCTTCGAATTCCACCTGGTGAGTGAACGGGCAGTTTTAGAAAAGTAGTATCGAGCCCTAAGTTATGGACCAAGGTTTTGGTCCTCTATACCCTACACCATTGCATTTATTAACATCTATTTTATGTTAAGGAAATATGAAAGTGGGGTGTAATAAAAAAAAAGTGAAGGCCCTTTGATTTTTTAAAGGGATAAGTTGTGTTATCAAGTCACGGGAGACATAAGGGAGATTTTTGTTTTTTCTTTTTATATGTTATAATATATAAGGTTAAGGGAGTTATAAAGAGGAAATAATATTTAAAATCTATTTTCGGGAGTTATATAGAGGAAATAATATTTGAAATCTATTTTTTTATATATATTATAATATATGGAAGTTATAAGGAGGAAGTAATATTTGAAATATATTTTAATATATGGGAGTCATAAGGTAAATGTAAGATTTAAAGGGTTTTCTTTGTCATATTATGATGTTAAAAGGAGTTATAAGGGAAAGAGAAATAAAGAAAATTTGTGTTATTATTATTTTTTTTAACATCATAAAGAAGAGGGAAGTTGAAACAAACGAAGGTATTGAAACCTTAAATACCTAAGGAGGTCATTGTACAAGGACTGGATATTTTTGAAAAAAGATAATTTTGAAATCGAATGCATATATTTTGGTAAGCATACACTTTGTGAGCAAAATTACAGGAGATTTTTTAGGGTTATTGTGTTTATTGTTCATTCTTTTTAATGCATATGGTTTTAATTTGTATCTACGTATTTAATGCCTTTAGGGGTTATACTAGGTGAAGATTAAAATTGATGCAAACATTATTGAATCCTTTGAGTCTTGCACTTGATCTAATTAGACTGTGTTTTATGCAGGTTTGTTTAGATTTGGTTACCTTCAAAATTGTCTCATAATATGTATTTTTGCAGGGTAGGGGAGTGTCATACCAGAATTTATATGCATGTTTTTCCAACTTTGGTGTAAATAAGTTAAGTTTATTTTCTGTAATTTATTAATTTTGTTTTTTAAAGAGGTTATTTATGTCCATAGCTTTTCCATTCTAGTCATTTCTAGAATTTCTGCATTTTTTTTTCCATTCTAGTCATTTCTAGAATTTTTGCATTCTGTTTTCCATTCTAGTTATTTCCAAAAAAATTGCATTCTACTTTCCATTCTAGTCATTTTTAGAATTTCTGCATTTTGTTTTCCATTTTGGTCATTTCTAAAATTTTTGCATTTTGTTTTCTATTATGGTCATTTCCAAAATTTCTGCATTTTTTTTCATTTTGGTCATTTCCAAAATTTCTGCATTTTATTTTCAGTTATTTCATTCTGGTCCATTCTCCAAAATTTCTTGTACATTCATTTCATTTGTTTCCATTTTGGTCCTCATCTAGAATTTTTGCACCTCCAAATTACACCAAAAATTTTAGTTTTTCAAAGCCAAATTTTTATAACAAATCAACTTTAGGAAGGAGGGTACTAACACCTACTGTATATTGCAGGTAATGCAAATGAATGCTAACTTACTAACTGGCTAACATGTCCAAATTCTAACTTAGATTTTAGTAGAATGCTCATAATGAAGATAAAATGAATCTACTGACTATAAAATGAATCTCACATTAAAGGTATGGAGTTAAAATGAAGTGGACTATTCCACACACTTTTGCATTTTTACACCTTTAATCTGAAGATAAAATGGACCTGCTAACTAGGATTCAGGGTAAGTCAGATTAATACCAAGAACATTTAAAGGGAATAACTTTTGTATGAGTAAAATTCACATTCACTTTAAGGATTAAAGAGCAATGATCACTAAGCATGTATGAATCAAACCATCAAGGCCCCTTGTTAACTGTCACTTGCATGTTGTTGAGATTATTCTAGCATATATTGTTTCTAATTCTCATTAATTTCATACATATATGCAGAATGTTTGTCTATCAGAACCTTGGATAAATTCATGCTTTCATTTAATTTCTTTTCAAGAGGGAGTTTTCAATTCAATACTTTGATGGTGGTGACTATTTTGCAATAGGGTAAAATATTCACTCAACAAGTATTAATTGAGTCAATTGTTAAATCTAATTTTAAAGTGACTTCACTTAAGTGCACTTTTAGGGATAAAAAGTTTAATTAGGTTCTTAAACTCTAATTATTCCTAATTATTCCCTCCCACATGTGTGTGCACTAGGTTAGTTAGGATATATCTTAGGAAACCCTAACCTAACCCCAAATCTAATCTAGAGTTGCCTAATCATAGTTAACCCTAATATCTCCTCATACATGTATGAGGATGAGATATTTCCTAAGGGAATGTGATGATGCCACCTCACAAACCCTAACCTAACCTCCATGGAACTTCACCCTAGTGTCTAGTTCCCCTAACTACCCCCCCTACACCTTAGGTTTTCTTATAAATAGTGGGCCCAAACCCTTATTTGATCTCTCTCTCCATTTATGTCCAAAGCATAGAAACTCTACCAAAATGTGTACAGAAGCACAAAAATAGCAACCTAAACTTGCACATTAGCAGTACAACACTTAAGGAGCCTTCCCACCCAAGGATTTTTGGAGAATCAGACTCAGTTGAATTTGCCCCCCAGCCTATGAATCTGATCCTAATTCACCCCCCGACCTACGAATTGGGTCTAAAGACCTTGAATCACTCCAATTTTTCTAGGTAAGCATCCTTTCACATTTTTATGAGGTTTTGCATCATTTATTTTTGTTTTTATCATGTTTTATGAGTTGATTTATCTTTCTTACTATGGGGCTTGACTGAGACAAGTACCCAAACCTACTAACACCCTTTTGTAGGCCTAGAATAGGAGCAAGGAGGGAAATAATAGCAAATACAAACCCACGGTGGCACATGCTATACACAAAGTCCATATACATTGAGGAACCCAAGATAAGGCATCAGGCCTATTGTATATTTGTGAAAAGGAAGAAAAGGGGAATTCCCCCATTTGTAACACATAAGCAATCTTATCATGAATAAAATACATATTTTTGAATGACTTGTGTTTATTACTTGTTATTAGATCAAATGCTCTCTTTTACCCATTTCAATAATCTAAAAAAATATTATGCAGTAAATATGCACGTGTGATGAACAGATTGTCACGGGCATGGGTGGTGGAATGGTGATGCATCAATATTACATAATTTAGTTGTCCTTTTAATTCCTCATAAGTATCTCCCTCGCTAGTATCCTTGATGGGGTTATCATAGGTGCCCTCATTAGACTGTACAAATAAATTCTTATTGTTAGAATTCTATAATTTGGGACATGCAAATTTTTCATGGCCTAGTTTTTTACAATATCGATAGAATTGTTGATAAGTAGAAGAACAATGAGATATTTTTCTTAGAAGCAAGGGATTTATTAGAAGAGGGATTAGAATAAGAATGATAGAAAGGAGAAGAGTGCCTTGGTGCCAGTGACTATTGATGAGACTTATGTGTGGAACCACCATATGAGTAGTGAGGTCCTCAATGTTGTGCAATGAACTTATCCTCTATAAGTTGTGCATGGTTGAACATATCATCAAGAGTTGTGCATAGAGTATATTTCAACTCATGATAAAAGTTTTCCAAAAGCCCACTTTTAAACTTAAGATTCAAGGAATATGTAGGATCAGTGATGCACAATAAAACACGTAAACTATTGAATTGATACACATAATCCTGAACTAATTGATTGTCCCTGTTGAAGGTAGAGTCAATGAATCTATAAGTCAATATTATAATCTGATGAATAAAATGTGGGCTTCAAAGCTTTAACCAAATCTTCCCACATGAGAATGGGATTTTGTGTTTCGTGGTGTTCAGTTATCAAAACCTTAGCCATGCCAAAAATTTTCAATTTGGTAAATGGAACCTTATCATCTATAGTTTGAATAAATTCAAACCAGGTCTCCATATCAAGTATCCACATATTGAGAACAATAGGATCTATGGAGTCTTCATAAATGCAAAACTTCACATTTGGTATGGAAAGTACGAGATGTTGAGGACTGTAGTTTGATGTCCTTGATGATGTCAACCAAATAATTGATGTGGGTGGTGACCTCGACTAATTTTTTGGCTAAGACCATGTTGGTAGTCATATGTCTGGTGTGAGCCAAGAAAAAAATTGAAAATTTAAGAAATGGCAGTCACAAGGCAAAAATGCAGGCCCGTTTGATAAGAAAATATATTGGACACAATTTGGGAGACTAAATAGGGTTAAATGTAAAATGTACCATGGTGGATGGGTAGAGCTCAAAATGATCTTTCCAACGAGTATATGCAAGGGTATACTCAGATAAATAATAGTCGTAGAAAATAAAAAATTGCAGAAGGTCTCTCGAAAGGGAAAATGCTAAAAATGTGTTGTTGGTTGCAATATGGATGGCCAATGCAACTGGTGTGATGACAACTGTCTAATGGTTAGTGAAAGTTGATGGTGGCACTGTTCAATGGCTATGGTTCAATTTCAACACCATAGGCACTAAAGGACAATGACAAGCATTAAATGACAAAGGTGATGACATACATTAAATTACAATGACCACAACACAAGGCAGGAAGGTGTGAAATGTGAGGCAAAAATGATAAGCGTTAATTACAACAACCATGACACAAAGTAGGTAGGTATAAAATATAAGGAAAAAAATGATAACAACCACGACACAAGGTGGGTAGGTGTGAAATGTGATGCAACAATCCATGACTTGAGGTAGGATAGTGAAGGACATTAGTAGAGGGTAGAAGACCATGAACACATGACAACTAACAACGCATTGATGCAAAATTGGTAGGACATTGAGATAGATGATGACATAATAAATAGTTGATGTATAATTAATAGGTTATTGATGCAAATGTTGATGTGATAGATAATGGTTGACAAGGGCACATAATTTATGACCAAGACACGGGAACTATTGCTACACAATAGATGATGAAATCCAATGCTGATGCAGACTAGCTAGATCGAACAATATGGATCGATACTGGGTATGACAATCAACTAAAATGGGCATGAGGACGAGCGATAGGGACTTGGAAAGAAAAAATGACATGGTGACAAGTAGGAGGGAATGAAAGACTATAGGGTAGGTAGGCATGGGTGGTGTAGGGGATAGCCATCCAAGAGCGCGGGAAAGCTAGCAATGCTGGATAATTGTTTATGTGGCCCGTGTGATAGTTAAAGGTAAAAATATGCTTAACATTGAAAATTTGGGATAAAACCATGATTGAACACAAAACACACATCAAAATTAACTATTGTCAAAAAACATCAATTTGGTGGAAAAAGAAAACAGGCACAAGAAGGTTGGAAAACCTTAGGATGGTGGTTTATTTTTGTCATTGGAGAATGTTTTGTCATTGAAAAATTGTACGATAGGTTAAAAAAATCTGAATGTGCCTAAATTTGGTTGTTGAAGCACCAAAATTAGTAATATGCTATAGAGCTATGGGTTGGTAAAAAGCTATGATGTTAGTAGTGTTAGTTGGCAATGGTAGAGGAGCATTATTTTATGTGTTGGTTGTCCTCAGAGTTGATTTTTTATTGGAAAATGTAGACGCTATGCCATAAAATAATGAAGCCTTATAAAATGGATTGATTGGGCTAGTTGTGCATAGTAAATACCATCAAAGAAGAAGAAATCAACCTCCAAAATGGTAGATCAACCTCCCGATCAATGCTAGAATTATGTAGGGTTTTCACTGTTGGTTTGGTGGATCAACGTCGAGAAGGCTATCAAAAAGGCTAGAAAATGTAGAGGGCCTCCAAAAAACCATCGAGTGGCACATCGATAAAATCTAGAGTAGGGTCAAATAACATCAGATGGGTGCAAAATATTGGTAGAAGATCCTCATAGGCATTGAAAATGAATTGATCACCCCAAAAAAAGATAGACCATCATTGAACAAGTCCATATCAATGTGGAAAAGGTGATATGGCACCATAAATTAGAGATTTGATATGAATATTATGGTAATGTGGTGAGTGAAAGCGAACACTAAGCAGATTATGGTGGAAGCATAGGGAACCTGAGTCAAAATGTTTAAAAGGGATTACCACAAAATATTCAAAAGAGAATAGAGCTCACCGGTCCACAAAAAATAGTTGCCAAAGAATAGAAATGATAGGAAAAATTGTAGATCAGGTAGCAAAAATAAATGTCACCAAGAAAAATGGTAGTTTTCTTAGATCATGCTAGGAAATGCAGAGTGGACCGAGTCGAGTTAGAAAACTTTTGCATTACCCATAACAGTATAAAATGGCCAGAAGTTGCAGTTCTTCAAAAAATGATGAGATGCACTAACATCGTAATTCATATGTATTCCCAAAAAGTAATAATAAATACCCAAAAAGCATGTCATAAATGAGCAGCATCATATCATGAACAAGGATGGTGCAAATGCACTAGATCATGAGTAAACAAGTACAAAAGTGAACAAAGTTTAATATTGTCAAGTATGCAAGGCCAAAGTGGTAAGAGACCACATACATATAACAAAATATTTGTAAATCATGCAAAAACAAATTGTCTATAAATAATCAAGCGAGTCCATAGACCATAACTATGGGAGGTTTTCTCATTCCTTGTTTGAACCAAAAATGACATGGAGGAAGAGGATGCTTGCTTACTCCATAAACCAACTCTGATACCAGTGATAAGGAATTGAATTACAACAAACACAAATGTAATATGACAATCCAAAATTGTATTGTATTACCATAAGATGCCTATAAATAGGCATTATAAATCATAAGTTATGGATAAGGCTGTATTAAATGATGGTACAACCTTAACCATTACAACAACTAACAAATTATTAAAAATAAATGATCGTAAATGATAACAACTTATTACATTATTTATAACACTCCTAATACATATCAGCTAGGCACTTAATTAGGTGTTTGAATTTGTAATATTTTCCATAAGCCTTCCAAAATATGCATTCACCACAATCATATGCCAAAATAATAAATAAATATGATTAAAAGATAGCAATAGTAACAAGAATAAATCAAGAAAGGGAAACGATAAGAATTAAAATATGGGTGTCCATGGGCACCCCAATATATCACATTTTATTCACATTTATCTTATAAATGGATCCGCATTGAGGGGTATTTAGAGTGATACCAAATATCCAATGAGAGGTTAACCTTAGACCAACATAAACTTAATCTTGAAGTTAAACTTTGTTCGTATAGGCACACGTTATCTTTAAAAATTAACACAGCAAAATATAATAAAAATTTGCAGCAGAATAATATTATTAAAAAGTACCCCCTCAACAACATAAAACATTATAAATTATCATATATATATAAGTGGATGAAAGGGAAGAAGACGGCGAGGAGAAGTTGGAGGGATAAGGGGAAAGGGATAAGGAGGAAGAAGGGATAGCGGAGAAAATGGAGGGATAAGGAGGGAATATAGGAGGAGAATAGGAGAGAAAATAGGAGGGAGGTTAGGGAGAATAGGGATTTTTTAAAAAAACTGCCGACAACACTTGCCGACAAAAGTTAGGGAGTTTTCACACTTAGACTTAGAAAAAGGATTTTTCTAAGCCACTTTCGAAGCAACCCTATTCACACTTGCAACAAACTTACTATAAAATAATAATATAACCCTTTTAAGTAATGGTTATCGATAAAGTTGGATTAACTAATACCACTAAGAGTCAAAATGAAAGGGGCTTGTAGGCTTACACGAACATGCTTGTAGTCTTACATAAATTAGGAAAACTTGTAGGATTACATAGTCACATTCCCATAGGCTATATAAATAATACTCATAAGTAACTCATCACACATTTTGCCTTGGTCTAAACAAGATTAGATTAAACATATTTCAACACCCCCCATAATTTGATTTGAGATGGCCAAGGAGAGAAGGCATTAGAGGTAAAACCTCCCCTGCATAATGAATTCTCTACTGGGCCTTAGTTGTTCATTCTTCATCCTCATCTTCATCATTAGAAAGCTTGTGTCTTGCCCTTAAGAATTTTATCTCAATATTCTTTAGCCTTTAGTGCAATTCTTGATGCAGTGTCATTCCCTTTGATAGTAATTGTAAATATTTAACTTCTTTAAAACCTTAGGCTTACCATTAGGCACCTATGTCTTATATTATATTGACTTGAAGCCTTTTGGATGAGCTTGTGTATGATAAATAGCTCCACAATTATTCATTGCCACTTCATAATGTATTAGAAGCTTGAAAAGTTGTTCAAGAGAGATGGATTGTGGTTAATTAATAGTCAAGGTACTTACATAATGAACCAAACCAAATATATGAAAAGGAGTACAAATATGAGAAATAATATATTTTACATACTCTTCATCACTCTTTATATTACCTCCCGTCGTAGATAGATCAACTTTTAAAGCTTTGAAGTGAGATATATAATCATTGATAGTACTAAAATCTAAAATTTTGAGATTGAAAAGCTCAATTTCTATTTTTTTAACTTTATTAGCACTTGCTATTCCATAGATATATTTCAATATAGTCCACACATCAATAGGATTAGTATTTTATTTAATGTAGAAAAGTGCATATGGTTCCACTAGCATGAAGAATAGTCCAAGAACATCCTCCTTTCTCTTACTAAATTCATGATCAATGAGACCTTCTTCTAACTTGTTATTAAAGATAAAATAAATATTTTTACTTTTGAGAAATCCTACCATTTGAGTTGATAAAGTCCTATCATTTTCCCACCAATATGGTTATCATACCCTAAGGAATCCATCTTGCATAAAAACCCCATACAAATCTATAATAGGTTTGTAAATTAATGTAACCACTATAGAGAGCTCAAAAAATATGAATACTAAAAACAATGGGCTACAAAAGGTTTAGTATGTAGATATTATAGCCTCAATAAGATTGTGTTGAATTAGCTACTATGATGTGTTACCTCTATATTGGTTTTTGCTTCTATGAATTCATGTTTAGCACTTATTTTTAAGTGATTTGATGGGTTACTCAACATTATATAAATATAAATAAATACATAATTATATCTATCTATCTATATAATGTAGGTTTTGAGCTAACAAGGCTTAAACTAAGGAATTCTTATGCATAAGTGAGCATACCATACAATGTGCTAAATGCACACAATGGATATAATGTAGAATAAATATTATATGTGCAACTAATACCTTTTGAGAGAGTGAAAATACCATCGTTAGGTTTCAAATCCATCACCTTTATCTCACAAGAGAGCAACCCAACCACCATTCCACTCAATATATTGAAGTCCTATTAAGATTTCCTATACCTTAGCCCATAGCCATTCAACTAGATAAAATGATCCAAACAAAAATGGCCAATGACATTTGACCTAGTGACCTTTATTTGTGAAGAAGACATCTAGCCACTACACTAGCTAAATAGATATAAGGAGTAACAACCAAACATATTTTTAGTATCCCCATTTTTGAAGGCATACAAAAAATATTGAGTCTCAAAATAGAGAAATTTCCTATAAAATATTTAGATCGAGGATTGAAATTTGGCACTCCTGTTAAAAAAGGTTTGGATTCTATCATTATGCCACTCCCATTTGATGTAATGCAGAGAAGAATGTCCAAACTCACTCCTAAAAAAGGACCTAAAAATGATTGCCAATATGATGGGTTTCAAACTTGATACCTCATACTATCAAATGCATAAGCATACCATAACATCCACCATGCTAGTGACGTCACTTTTGTTAGATTCATATAGACCATCATAGAGGATGCAAATCAGACAACCCATGCACAAACAAAGCAGTCTGTTTGGGAGGAAAAGGGAATAATTTTGAAAATTCAAATAATAACCTAAATTTGATGCCAATTATTACCAAGGAGGTTATTTTATATAGAAAGAGTGAATCAACTCTAGAATATGTTTGAATTTATAATATTTTCTAGAAGCATTTCAAAACATGCATTCACCACAATCTTATGCTAAAAAAAAAGAAATAAAGGTTATTAGAAGATACCAATAGTAATGATAAAAAATAAACATATGGAGATAACCATAATTAGAAGGTGGGTGATCATGGGCATCCTAATATATCATATTTTATTCACACTTATTGTAGAAATGGATCCTCATTGAGGGGTATTTATAATAATACCAAATCCCTAATAAGAGGTTAACCTCAAGCTGATATAAAATTAACCTTACAATAGTTATCTATAAATATGGATTAACCAATACCATGTGGTTATATTTTCAAAATGAGGTGCAGATCCACCTGCATGCAACTGGGGTTCCCGGATGGGCCCTACGAACCTACAAAACCTTAAAAATGCGATATCTCGGTCAATTTAACTCCAAATTGCATGAAATTTGAACTACAACATCCTATGATAGTATAGAATAATACTAAAAAAAATAGTAAAGAAATTGTGCAAGGATTTGTCCTCATCTTGGGGGGACGGTGGTGACTGCAACTAATTGGAGGGCACCTTGGGAGGGGATACCCACCAATTATGCACACCTTTTGCTACCAATCCCACTGGGGAATGATCCTAAATAGTCTAAGGGGTGTTTTCATAGAATTTGGTGAAGAAATTCACCCGGATGGAAAAGTTATGCTCAAAGGACCCTCTTGAAGTCACCCGGTAACCTCCTTCGCTAAGAAGAGATTTCGAGGGAAAGAGAGCACAATAAGTTGAGGGGAAATCTCGGCAGCACTCCATTGCATATCCTAGAACTCCTCTCTATGTTTTTGTGTGGATATTGAATCCATTTTATAGCCCAAAGGGGCTTATGTGCAAAAAGGCATGCAAGGGCATGCATGGCAGGAGGCGCCATTTGTCAAAAAGGAGGCATGCATTGGATGGGGAAGAGAATATCCATTTTTGGCCTCCATTATGAAGCATGTCATAAGGATTCAGTGCCCTCTAACCCGCATGCTTCAATTGGTGGGGTAAATGGCAGTTTCTGGGTGCCATTTGTCCCAGATTTGACTTTTTCTTGGTCAAACTTGCTCACCGTCCCACCCTGGGATGATGGCTCACCACCATCCCAGGGTGGGACGATGGGAATATGCCACCATCCCAGGGTGGGACGATGGTGAATTTTGGGCCAAAACCTCCCAAAATTGGGCCAGAAGCCTCCAAAACCTCTTCCGGAGTGGCTAGAACCACTGTGAGCCTTCTAAGGGCTGCCCAAGGGGCCATATGATGCCAATTTGATCATTGTTTGTGGATGCTTAATCGGGTTAACCATATTTTAGTGTCTAAAGATGCCCCTTTTTGAGATGCATTGTGTGCAGCATAGTGCTGAGCAAAAATAGATGACTAAAATATTGAATGATTAAGGTTACTTGATAACCTAACCAACTTTAGATGCCCCAATCATGGAAAGGGTGTGCGTTCTTGAGTCCTTGTTTTTGACTCGCTAAATGAGCGTGCCTAAGCTTAAAAATTGTCCATCATGAAGGGACAGGGCCCATGAATTCATGATGCCAGTAATTTCAAGCGTTATGATGTGATATTGTGTGCTTGTTTGCTGCCCCAAGCAGGGGCATGATTGTCTTTCTCAAAGATTCGTTGAACGATCGTAATTTGCATAATTGAGTGTGTGCTTGCTGATTTGGACTGAGTATGACTACCCCCTCAAGTGATGAGTCGATGAGGGAATGACCAGTGAGAAAAGTGATGAGTCACTTGACCCAATTGACTTGTGTTATGCTTACCTTCAGTTTTGTCCTATGAAAAATAGGGCAATTTTGGAGAGGATTTTGGTGACTTTGTTGAGTTTTCCTGGAGGAAAGGAGCTGAAAATTGTATGCCCGGGGGGTGGTCCAGCAAAAATGGCCTTCTTAGGGCATGATTTAACAAATTTTCCATCTCTCCTAGGATCCTCATGATTGCATTTTGATTCATGTGAAATTTGGACCCAATTTGAGCTGTTTTGGTGCAGTTTTGGACCTATTTTGGGTCATTTTGGGCTGTTTTGGCCTATTTTTGCTACCACCATCCCAGGGTGGGATGAGGGCATGTTCTACCACCATCCCAGGGTGGTACAGGTGGCAAAATGTGTGCTCATACCACCCTGGGATGGTGGTGACCCTTGCATCTCTATATAAACCCAAAATATGAGGGCTAGGCTCATTTGTGCATGCTTCTTTTTGCAGTTTTGAGAGGTGAGGAGTAGGAGAGTGATTCTGAGTAGTGGAGCACTATCAAATTCATCCCACAGTCACCATGAGCTAGTGGGTAGACTCAGCCAGTGGAGGAGCCGATGCGAGACGGGTATGCCAAGTCTTTCTTATTGCATTTTCCTAATGTTAGGAGTTGATTTTTTTGCTTTTATGGCATGTTTTTGGTTTGGAAGCATATAACACTAGATTGTAGGTAATTATACCTAATTTATGAGATATGTACCAACTTTTGTGTTTTATCCATGTTTTTGTGCAATTAGATTGCATTTTATGGGTCCAATTTTACCTTGTTTTTGCTATTTTTGATGGCCTGAAAGGCCTTTTTGAGCCCAATTTGTTGGAGTCATCCCTAGGTGGGATGGCTAGTGTGGGCTGATCATGGGCCATCCCTTGGTGGGATGGTCTTAGGGTTGGGGGGCCATCCCTAGGGGGAATGGCCACAACTAGCCTCAAAGAGGGGCCATTTTGAGTCTTTTCTTTTGAATGTTTTTGGGGCCATTTGAGGCCATTTTGGAGTTGTATTATTGAGTTGCTTATCCCTGTCAGGTGGTGAGGAGTCGATATCGAGTACCTACTCTCTTTGATTCCATGAGGGATGCCTTGACCATAGAGGACTAGGAATGGCTGGATGCCATCGACCTCAAGCAGGTGACACGGTTAGAGCCTATGATAGGAGACCATGCATATTTGACTGCCCTGATTGATCTGTGGGATCCATGCACCAATACCTTCCACCTACCCATGGGGGAGATGATGGTGATGCTTGAGGATGTCTATCAGATTCTTCAGATTTTGATAGAAGGGCGGCTGATTTGTATGATGCCATGAGACTAGAGACGTGTAATGCTCGAGAGGTACTTCAGTTATGATCTAGAGATGACAGAGCTGGACTGCTTGAAGGGGGGTATGCTGGTAGGATTCTGGCATGAGGTGAAGGTATTGGGGGTGAGGCATACACTACTTATGATGCTCATCTCCAATATGTTGTTACCTGACTCTTTTGGAGTGAGGTTCCCATGGAACCTGGTGGAGATAGTGTTTGCACTGGTGAGGTGCACTATGGTAGAGCCATTGGTGATGGCATGGGGTACTACACTACTGGCACAACTCTACGATGAGTTGTATGAGATCCGCTACCATCGGTGGAAGGGTGTGGGGTGTAGCTTTTTATTTTAGTGTTGGGGATGGCAACACATAGCTATGGGGCAACCACATGGGCTACCATGGATGACTCGAGCACAACTGGTAGATAGGGAGATAGGATATGGCATCCTATGGTAGAGGGCTTAGGAGAGGGGATAGAGTCGGTGATTCATAGGTGATGTGGGTCACTATGTAGATCTATTCTCATGACTCGAGGTAGGCTAGGTGTTCTGGAGGCCATACAGAGATTGCCCAGAGTGGGTAGATGCTATTGTATAGCTCCGTAGGGTGCGGTGAGGTAGGTGGCTTGTTGGATGACATGGCATGAAGCAGGAGTACTTCCCTTTTTCTTGGGTGATGTGATAGTTTGGGCTGTACTAGGGGGTGCCCAGTGAGTTGGTGCCTTATCAGCATCATGGGGATGAGAGGACATTGGCATGGCCAGTAGTAGAGGTAGTGGCATGGGATACGGATCCTGTAGTAGACATTCTAGATGTGGATGATGTCGGGACTACAACGGAGTATGACGCTTGGTGGGTGATAGGCCAGTGGCATGGAGAGGGGCCACTAGGGAGGGGTGTAGCTAGGGAGGCACATCAAGAGGTTTTTGATGAGGACCAGGGTGAGGTAGGTGATTGGCTAGGACACATGGCAGGGGAGCAGGTAGTTCTCCTAGACTTAGGAGATCGAGGTGACTTTGGGGATGATGCTATCGAGGATGAGGAGGTGCAGGCACCACCGATGGCACATGGTGATACAGAGGTAGAGCTACGGGATGAGCTACTCAGGGTTAGGTAGGAGAGAGATCTCCTATGGACACAGGTGCATGATGTACAGGCGGAGCTAGCAGCATAATGAGCCGAGGTACATGTGGCTCAGGCCGAGATAGCATCTCTTCGGGCATAGTTGCAATCTCGAAGCCCTACATAGGAGGATTCCAATAGTGGGGAGGTGACTAGGCTATAGGCAGAGGTGACACGACTCCATTCTATGGTGGAGACTTACCAGGAATGGTGTCGATGGGGGTAGGCCTATGTGGATGAGCTGGAGATAGAGGTAGTGCACCTTGGAGGGCATCTACGGGATGATGCAACTGCTAGTGGGTCATACCAGAGTCACCATAGTAGGACAGGGTAGTCCTCCTCTAGGCTGGAGGCACTAGGGTCTAGGCGGAGAGCTGACAGGGTAGGTGGTAGTAGGTATGGGAGTTCACAGAGGACTCCAACTGTAGGTGGGAGTGCGAGTCGTAGTACCGGTCCTACATGACCATGGTAGTGGCTCGCATGACTCTTTTTATGTTTTTGGATGTTTTAGTAGTGTGAAGTCTGAGGACTCCTTTTATTGTAGCCTACGGGCAACATGATGTATCTTTTTGTCTTATACATACACACACACACACACACACACACATATATATACATATATATATATATATATATATATATATATGAGATTTTTATGTGGTTTATCATCATGTGTTTATTGTTTTATGAAATGTATGCAAATGTATGCAATTTGATTTATGAGATGATGATGGATGTCTACCCTGTATGCATATTTTGTAATGTGATTTGATTTGATTTTGTACATGCATGGATGTATGGTGAGATGGATGATTTATTGATTTAGAGGATGAAATGTGTAGACTATATGACATATTATGCTAGCACCATAGACGATGTATATTGCACCAACTCATATGTAATGTTGTCATGAGACTTATATAATGGATTTGTGAATAGTGTAACTGAAATGGATGAGGTGAAGTAATATGAATGACATGATGTTTAGAGAATGCCCATGAGGTTTTCATGAGACTCAAACACTCTAGTCAACTGATCAAAAGTTGTATACTAACCATGCAAGACTTTTTGACAAGGTATGAATCTGCTAGGATGACCAAGGTACTTCATATCCCTGTGTGTGCAAGTGAGTTCATTCCTGTGAGATGCATAAGGATACCACCAGTGCCAAGCAGGCTCTCAACCAAACCTGTACTGAGGATCACCCAATGAATGCCACCATCCTAGGTTTCATACTAAGTATGACTAGACCACTAGGCAATCTAGGTTACCAAAGCTAGCTCATCCACATGCAAACATTGGTCTACACATATGCCCAAAAGCTAATATGGTAGACATATCATCATGCGGGAGGCTACCGCCATTGACGGATAGGCTATCCACCAAACCCGTAATGAGGATCACCTGATGGTTTTCCAAATGCTGAGAGTTCCAGGGATTCAAGTTTGACTCCCTACTTTCTTCAATTTTATTGGGATACTTGCTCTCATATAGAGTGATAAGAATCATTGTTTATTTTTCTCTTTTTAGTGATAATAATCACTATTTATTTTGAGTTTTTTCTTTTTCTCTTGAGCAAGGGATTTGAATTTTGAGTGATGGGGATCACTATTTCTTGTGCTTTTTGATGTGTGCACTTTTTTATTTTTGTATTTTTGTACTTTGAATTTTTGCTTTGTGGGGGTTTGCAAATTTAGACTATTGCAAATATGTGAAAATGTGGGATTTTGATGACAAAAAAGGGGGGAAAACCACTTATTGTTGTGGGGGGAATTGGGTAGGGGAGAACTTGTCCTTTTTCCAACTCTCAGCATTCTTGAACCATTCGCACAGGGGGATGAGCAGGATGACCTTTTCACGTAAGGTAACCTAGACCACTTCATGGATTTCATCTATCTTTGTGCAAAACTTGGATTGTTAATGATTAATTGTGTTTGGGATATGATGTACACAAGGCATAATCTAAGCAAGATTCTACCTCCTAAAAATTGTGCTAGCCTTCTACAAAATCTGAGTAGAGACTGGATATGGCTGAGTGACCGAAAACCCTACTGACATTCTAAAACAAATGGCTAAGTGAAGGGAATAGACACGACTATGGAAATGTAGGAAATGTAGATGGAAATGATAAGTAACTATGGAATGAGGTGAGTGATGACCTTGACAACATTGATTGTGAATTATGACTAGTGTACAATCTTAGTGCTAGACATGTATGATCAATTCTAAAAAATGCAATGTGCGATGAAGAATATGCCTAATGAAAGTGATAATGCAATGGTATGCAACTTGATGGGAGTGCAATATTTTTGTATTTTTATGCTTTAATGATGTTTTTGAGTTTTTGATTGATATGTATACACATGTGACCAACGGGCTTATTTGGGGGCCATTGGGGCATTTGGGGGGACCAAAGGGCTTATGGATGCCTTTGGGGCTTTTTGGTTGACCTAGATGGTTCTAAACCATCTAGGAGCATTTAGGTTGACCAAGCGGGATATAGGCACCCTTGGAGCATTTCGGGGTGACCTAGATGGTTCTAGACCGCCTAGGAGCCTTCTAGGTTGACCAAGTGATATGTAGATACCCTTGGAGCATTTTTGTTTGACCTAGATGGTTACTGATCGCCTAGGAGCATTTTAGGTGACCTAGACGGTCAATGACACTCAAAAAGTGTTATGGACTACCTAGAGGTATTTGGTTGTGACCAAAGGGCTTATGGATGCCTTTGGGGATTTTAGGGTTGACCTAGATGATCGTAGATAGTCTAGGAGCATTTTTATTTGACCTAGATGGTGAAAATCTGCTAGGAGCCTTTTGGGTGACCTAGACGGTCAATGACACTTAAAAAGTGTCTATGACTACCTAGGGGTATTTGGTTGTGACCAAAGGGCTTATGGATGCCTTTGGGGATTTTAGGGTTGACCTAGATGATCGTAGATAGTCTAGGAGCATTTTTATTTGACCTAGATGGTGAAAAATTGCTAGGAGCCTTTTGGGTGACCTAGATGGTCAGCGACACTTAAAAAGTGTCTATGACTACCTAGGGGTATTTGGTTGTGACCAAAGGGCTTATGGATGCCTTTGGGGATTTTAGGGTTGACCTAGATGATCGTAGATAGTCTAGGAGCATTTTTATTTGACCTAGATGGTGAAAAACTGCTAGGAGCCTTTTGGGTGACCTAGACGGGTAGCAATGAACTTAAAAAGTGTCTACGACTACCTAGGGGTATTTGGTTGTGACCAAAGGGCTTATGGATGCCTTTGGGGATTTTAGGGTTGACCTAGATGATCGTAGATAGTCTAGGAGCATTTTTATTTGACCTAGATGGTGAAAAACTGCTAGGAGCCTTTTGGGTGACCTAGATGGTCAGTGAAACTTAAAAAGTGTCTACGATTGCCTAGGGGCATTTGGTTGTGACCAAAGGGCTTATGGATGCCTTTGGGGATTTTAGGGTTGACCTAGATGATCGTAGATAGTCTAGGAGCATTTTTATTTGACCTAGATGGTGAAAAACCGCTAGGAGCCTTTTGGGTGACCTAGATGGTCAATGACACTTAAAAAGTGTCTATGATTACCTAGGGGAATTTGGTTGTGACCAAAGGGCTTATGGATGCCTTTGGGGATTTTAGGGTTGACCTAGATGATCGTAGATAGTCTAGGAGCATTTTTATTTGACCTAGATGGTGAAAACCAGTAGGAGCCTTTTGGTGGTGCTCTCTAAGCATGAAACGGCCACAAGTGAAGGATGTTCAAGGGTTCAGGATCCTCGACACCTTCAAGGGAGGCTAGGTGATAAGTTCTAGGCCTGATTTGACTAGTGATGACAAAGGGACCTAACCAGTTTGCTATAAATTTGTCCCGTAGGTGGGGCGGCAAGCTAGAGTTCTGTTGGTTCTCTTTTAGGATGAGATCACCAACCTGAAAGTCTCTAAGATGGACTTTCATATTGTAGGCTCTTTTGAGCCACTCTTGATACACACGTAGATGCTCAAGAGCATTAATGCGACGTTCATCCAACAATGTAAGTTGATCTAGGTGAGCTTGTCATGCGTAGTATCATCATTGATAAACTCTTGCATGGATATGTATAGTGATGGGATTTCTAGCTCTAGAGGCATGACTGCCTCAACGCCATACACTAGTGAAAATGGGGTTGCCCCAGTGGGTGTCTGAATGCTAGTGTGGTAAGCCCATAAGGCAAGTGACATTTGCATGTGCCAATCGGTATGATTCTCTTTGACTATTTTCTTCAATATGGCAATTAATGTCTTGTTTGATGCTTCTGCTTGCCCATTTGCTTGTGGATAATAGGGTGTTGAAAAGCTGTGCTGGATATTATATTTTTTTATCAAAGCATGCACATATTTATTCTTGAATGATGTCCCATTATCCGAAATGATCTTGGATGGAATACCAAAATGACAAATGATATTATGCAATATGAACTCCGCTATGCGGGGTCCTGTCGTAGTGGTAAGGGGGATTGCTTCCACCCACTTTGTGAAATACTCGATAGCCGTAATGATAAATGTGTGATGGCTCGAGGATGCAGGGGAGATTTTCCTGATTAAATCCAATCCCCATTGTGAAAATGGCCAAGCCGATTGGATCGGTTGTAAGGCCTGAGAAGGTACATGTGTCAAGTTAGCATGGTGTTGACATTTCATGCACTTCCTCACATATGCACAACAATCTCGATCTAAAGTTGGCCAATAATAGCCCATGCGAAGAATGCACTTTGTGATGGCCATGCCACTAAAATGGCCACCACAAGTACCATCGTGTGCTTGGGCCATTGCCCAAGTCGATTCTTGATACTCTAAGCAATGAAGGAGGATTCCTTCATAGCTCCGATGGTATAGGATGTCTCCTAACAAGACAAATTTTGTTGCCTTCCATTTAAATGTCCTTTTGGCAGTGTGTGATAATCTAGGAGGGAGATTACCAAGCTTTAGGTACTCTCTAATTTGTGTGGACTAGTCTTGTTGTGTGGAAGCCTCGATTGCATGAATTGCCTATCCCTCATGAAGTTCATCTCGAGAAAATGTTGATTGGGATAGAACTTGTAAGAATAGCACTATGCTGCTATCAAAAGGGGTTTGGGGGAACAAAGTCCCCCAAGTGGCATGATTCAAGCACTCGTGAATGTGTGAGAATCTCTCTTGATGAGGTTCTATTTGAATCAAGTGGACTTTTGGCATGGCTTGAGTGCTCTCATGCTCAACCGCTGATTGCGATAGCATCTTGACTTGAATGGTTGTCATCTCGTCTATGGGGTCTTGCGGGATCAAGGACCCTAAGGAGGCCATTGTATCCACAAAATGATTAGATGATCGAGGGAGTGCCTCGATGTCATACCATTCAAACTTTTCCAGGAGTTTATCCACAAGGGCTTTGTAGGCTTGCAAAACTGGGCACTTGCACTTGGTAAATTCCCTTGACCTGGTTCACTATAAGCAAGGAGTCACCAAAGATATTGAGTTTGTTTATTTTCATGGTGATAGCCATTTGAAGACCTATGAGCAAGGCTTCATACTCGACATTGTTATTGGTACATGGGAAATCGAGTTTAAATGATAGGGGTATGGGAGCCCCATGCGGTGTGAAAAACATGATCCCTGCACCACCCCCTTGCTCGCATTTGGAGCCATCGAAGAAAAGAGTCATATCTGCCTGTGACTCAGGCTCATCAGAATCGGGCGATTCTGATATTTGGAAGACTCCATCATCGGGAAGCTCCATGCTAAGAGGCTGATCATCCTAGAGAGGAGCCTCTGCAAGTTGATCAACAATGACCTGGCCCTTGATTGACTTTTGTCCAATGAATTCCAGGTCAAATTCTATCAACAACATGATCCATTTCATCGTGTGACTACTATGATAAGTATGACTCATCATGTATCACAATGGATTCTCTTTAGATACAACATACGTAGTGTGGTTGAGCATATAGTGTCATAGCTTCTTGGTAGCAAAAACCACCGCTAGACATAACTTTTCAATGTATGCATACTTGATCTCATAGCTCACCAGGGTGCGACTGAGATAGTATGTGGCCTGTTCCTTGTGCAATTCATTATTTTGGGCTAACATGGCACCCAATGCAGTCTCGATAGTTGAGATATATAATCGAAATGACACCCCTGGTCTAGGTGGAGCTAACACTGGAAGCGAAGCTAGGTATTGTTTAATTGCATCAAAGGCATCCTGACACTCATCGTCCTAGTGGAATGCGACCCCCTTGTGCAAGAGTTTGTTCATGGGTCGACACTTGTCCGACAATTGTGCTATGAAGCGTTTGATGGATGCAATCCTCCCCTACAAGCTACGAAGTTGCTTGATGGTAGTCGAGGGAGGCATTTCAAGGATTGCCTTGACCTTGTTAGGGTCCACTTCGATGCCTCATTTGGAAACTATAAATCCCAAGAGCTTTCCAGATGTGATGCCAAAGATGCACTTCTTGGGGTTCAGTCTCACATTGTGTTCAATAAGGTGATCGAGGACTTTGCGCAAGACATCTAGGTGCTCATGACGTAATAAATATTTAGCCAGTAAGTCATCCATGTAATCTTCCAAAATCTTGTGCATGTAGTCATGGAAGATATATGTCATGGCACGTTGGTAGGTGGCACCAATATTTTTAAGGCCAAAGGGCATGACCTTGTAACAAAATGTTCCCCAGGGCATTGTGAACGCCATTTTGAGCTGGTCTTCAGGGTTGATACGAATCTGATTATACCCAGAGAAGCCATCCATAAGGGAGAGCATTTCGTGGCCTGCGGTGGCATCTACCAGGGCATCGATGCTTGGCAAAGGAAAATCATCCTTAGGACTCACTTTGTTTAGGTCTCAAAAATTAGTGCAAATGTGAATCCTCCCATCAGGCTTCTTGATGGGGACCATGTTGGACAACCATGGTGGATAGTCTACAGAAATGACAAACTTGGCATCCAATAGTTTTTGTAGCTCATATTTGACCATCAAGGCCACTGTTGGGTGCATCTTTCTCAACTTTTGCTTGACAGGCTTGGCTTTGGGGTCAAGCATTAGATTGTGGGTGACCAGATTGGGATCTAGTCCCGGCATGTCTTTGTAAGACCATGCAAAAGTTGCCTTCTTCTTTGTGAGAAGGGCTATGTAATCGGCTTGCTCTTCAGGGGATAGGCTTTCCCCTAGCTTGATACATTGCATGTTTTTAGGATCTGAGCCGATATCTTTGTCAACCGTAGGCTCGATTGACATATGCGACCCCTCTTCCAACTGGTGGGGAGTAGGGATCAAATGGATGTCATCAGCTAGATTTAAATCCTCGATGGGAACCTTGGGTTCCTCCTCAGCATGGAAGACATCATGAGTTGGCCCAATGGAGAAGTGAAACAACCCACCGCAAGTCCAATACTCAGAGGGTGATGGGGGTGAATCAACATGATCCCAATCAATAGCATCTAGATCTAGATGGCATGGCTTGGAAGGATCGACTGGGTTGTGAAGTGGTGTGGTCAAATAAATGGAGATCATATTGATGGAATGTGTCTGCTCTCCAGGACCATGGGCATGTGACTATATATTGATATCATCTCCCACCCCCAGATGTGGTTCTAGGGGAATGGGGATCACCGGATCCTGTCTAGGGATAGACTGTAGGATGGGATCATTAGGCTCAAGGAGCTCCATGTGTGTGGGTGGGTCAAGGAAGACCTCATGGTGAATCTAGCCTAAATTGATAGGCCTTGCCCTCAAGCATGGGCCAACGTGCAACTGATGATAGACTTCTTCTATGTCGATGGGCTCATGATGATGATGCAAGTAATGAGGACCAAGGTATGCCCTCTCTATTTCATCCTCATAGTCACTATCGTATATGGGAATCTCATTGTTGCCTCTTGGGATTGGATGATCAGGTAAGTGTGGTCCCATATATGCTCGTTCCTCATAATTATTGTCATGGATGAGGACTTCTTCATTCTCACCTCGTAGTGCCTCAGGCTCACGAGGATCCAGCTGCTCAAGTAAATTAATTGCACCCTCCCTAGGAGGTCTAGCTTCCTATGGGTGAACTAGCTCTTCAGGAGGAAGGAGCTACCACCAAATAGGATCAGGGAAAGGGAACAGATGTAGGAGGCCTTCCTATTGGTCATTAATGGGAACAATTTGTGAATGATCACTATCCGACTCAAAAGGGTCATATGGTGCCACCTCGTAACCCGACTCATCATCTGAGGTCCATTCATATGAGGTGCCTTGATCTGATTCATCACAAACATGGGGACAACTTCATGAACCTTCCCCTCTCTCAAAATGGGGAAGGATGTCACTGAGGATTGTGGGGTTCCCATATGGCAGTGGGAAGTAGTCCCCCAGGGAGTAGACTGTATTGGGATTGGCATAAGGGTCTTGAGCCAACCTATCCCTATAGCCTATAGTTAAGCGATCTAGGCCATCCATGAGGACATCTAGAGGCAAGGGATTGTTGTGTCCCACTCCCGACTTGTCATAGGGTATTTGATACTATGGTTGATAAGGGATTCTTGTGCCCTGCTCATACAGGCCTAACCCATAACCATGCCAGTTGCATAGGTCAAGGTACTTCAGGGTGAAGTTAGGGTTAGACAAGTAGTTAATGTCTTCTCCAAAAGGCTCCTCATCCTCCTCCTATTGTTGGTAAGGTTCGATGCCATAGTCAAGGCCCCCATAGATAAAATTTATTTGATTAGGGGGAATACCAAGAGGCACGATAGTGCCTATGGGAAGACAGGGTCTACCCATGTCTTGCACCGACTCTATAGCAGGAGTAGTGGTGACATTCCTAACCATGTATTCTCCCAATCTGGTAGAAGCTAGGTGCACTGTAACCTAGGGCTATGGATAGAAGAGGGATGAGAGTGAGACTTGATCTGGCTCATCATTTGCCTCGTGTGGTGTCTCTTCATCATCTAGGCTAGGTATCTCCTCTGTAGAGATAGTGGATATGGTCGGTTGGACCTCATCAATGGGCCACTTCTCTGGGTTCCTAGGCAAAGGATCCACTGGTGTACTAGGCATCCAGGGTGGAGCCGATGATGAGGATGGCATGGTATTCGGTAGTGGCAGGGTCGAACCTCGGTTGGATTTATTCGGCTGAAAATCTAGATGCGTTGATGGCAAGGTCAACTCGGGTAACTACTGCACCATGTTGCAGTACTTGAAGGGCTCTAGGTCTGTAGGGATGACATGAACTTGCCCTTCATGAGTGTACTTGAGGCACTGGTGAGCGATGGAGGGGACACACTTCATGTCCCTGATCCATGGTCTTCCTAACAAGATATTGTATGCCATCTCACCCTCCAAGATGTGGCACATTGTAGGGATGATCTTTTCTCCTACTTGAATAGGTAGGATGATTGTACCAACCATTGAGCATATGGCATCATTGAATGCTCGAAGGGTGTAGGTAGATGTAACAATGTGGGATGCTGGGAGCTTCAGGTGCTTGAGAGTTGTTGTAGTTATGATGTTGCTTGAAGACCCAATGTCTATCAACACTCTCTTGTAAGGTGTTCCATTCACACATGCGACGATGTGCAAAGGGGGATCCACCATATCATGCGAAACCGGTTTAAGTTCATCTTCTCGAAAGGTAATCACCGGTTCCGTGCATTGCCACACATGCCCCACAAAGTTGTTGAAGGAGTTAGACTCTTGGGGCTGAAGCTCAATTGCCTTAAGGATCTCCATCAAGGCTTCTCTATGAGGTTGTGATTGTTGGATGAGCTCATAGATGGAGATCTAGGTAGATGTTGTTCTTAAGCTCTGAGCGAGCTTACTCTTAATGGTGACTATAGGCCTAGGTGGGAGGCTCGGCCCGAGAGGTGGTATAGGCTACGATGTCGAAGGGACATCACTCTGAGCTATAGGTGGTGTGGCTGGACTTGGATACCACCTATTTCTTATCACAATACTGACCATGCCAACATACCCTTGCTTAGGAGGGGCATGGTGAACCTCATTCACCCAGGGCACTGGTTTGGCCTACTCCATGTGGGCAGGCAAGGGGTCCTTGAAGACCTCCATCTGTTGGTTGTTTGGTGTGATAGGGTTGTCTACCTGGAGGGCATTCCTATCAATTAGGTCTTGCACCAAGTGTTTGAATTTATAGCACATTTGCACATCATGCCCATTTTACCTATGAAACTTGCAATATAGGTCTTCTCTGTATCCTTTGGGCTTCGGTGCATTTGGGTCGATAGGTCGACTCTCAGGTAGATGGATCACATTGGCCATCAAGAGGTGATCAAACAATGAGTCCATAGATTCTGCAATGGGTATGAATTGTCACTTGGGGTGATGTTATTGATTTTGCCCTTGACCATTCTGGTTATCCTTGGCATAGTTCCCAGGAGTGGCCTGATAATTAGGCTTTTGAGGTGGCACGGCTTGCGCTGGCCCCGGGACACTAATTGCAACCTGATTTACTACTGCTGACTTCGGTTGCACTGGGGTGTTTTTAGCATTCTTGTTCCATTCCTTCTTGCGAGGCTTTGCAATCTCACCCTCTTGAATCTTGATTTCTTCAATGATCCTAGCCTATGCTAAGGCATCTTCAAGAGTAGGGTATTGTTGCAACTGCAACAACAAGGAGATTGGCTTCAAGCAACTTTTGGAGAACATCTAAGTCAACTCCGACATGGGGAGAAGATAAGGCAGCTTGGCGAGCAGGGTTCACCATCTATTGCCATAATTTGTTATTGACTCATCGTCATACTATTTCAACCCAGCTACATCGGCCAGTGTTGCCTTCCTCTTGGTATTGAAGGTAAAGCACTCTAGGAAAGCATCCACAAGTTGGTCCAGATTGTGGATGCTATGCTTAGGGAGTTGGTAAAACCACTCGGAGGTGGGGCCGATGAGGGTAGTCACAAATGTCCTCAAAAGCAAAGCATCATCATCATGAATGCCAAAGCATTGGCCTAAGAACCTAGTGACATGTTCCTGTGCATCCTCTTCTCCCTTGAAGGTGGCCAATTGAGGCAACTTAAATTGTTCTGGATAGGGAGGCATAGGTATTGAAGGATGGATGGGTTGACTACACAACTAGCGCATAGTGGGCTTTTGAGATCCCGACCCTAGAGGTCTTGTTCTCAACTGACTCCAGGCATTCTAGCAATGCTTTATACAGGCCTGAGGACTTAATCTCCTCATCCTTGTTCACATCTTGTGATGGAGGTCTAGGGTCCTCCAACCTATTGTGGGGCGGTGGTAAATCACCCCCTACCTTGGTAAGGCATCTCCACATACTCTATTTTTAGCTCATGCTCAGTATAGGCCCTGTAAGGCATCTCTCAAGCTGGTCTATAAATGGGAGTATCCACCCATGGTGGGTGCCCTATGTTTGGCTTGGGAGGCATCTCCCGATCTGGCCTAGGAGGTCATGGAGGCAACATTGGATAAGGTCTTAGGGACCTATCTCGAATGAGCATGGGTTGCCTTGGATGGACTTCCTGCCTATGTGTCTTAGGGGTAGGGACCCTCTCTCGTAAAGTCTTCTGGAATAACTCATTGGTCTGTCGTTCAATCCTTTCTTTCTCAAGCTGGTGCAAGTGGTCTAATTGTTCTTTGTCTCATCGAAGCTACTTGAACTGAGCTTGGTATTCTATATATCTTGTGACCACTTGCCTAATTTGATCTATAGTGTGAGGCCTAGGGGGCCTAGGAATCTCACCCTGGGGCTGACCTCGTTCAAGATACTCTGTGGTCTCCATAGGGTGCTTGCCTCTCTCAAGGTTCACCACATTGACTCAAGGTTCGGGCTGGAACATATGTTCATTATACTCAGCTAGCATAGAGGCACATCGGGCATGCACGAAATATTGTTCTTGAGGAAAATCTGGGATCTCCTCATGTCTTCCCTCTTGGACGAGGAAAGGTAGGGCAGAATTGGCTCACCCTGACCGATGAGTGTCATTCCCATCGGGTTGCATGAGCTATTGTATCCTATCAAGGTGATGTGAAGGTAAAGTCGTATCGACTTGCTCCGGCCAGTGTGTGAAGTCGTACTCCTACCTATGCTTAGGTGTGTCAGCCTTTATGGGTACATGGATGCATGGCACCACTCTATCTATTAGCACCTCAGTGCATAGTTGCCTTTCACCAAGGAAGGCCTATGAAATATCTACATATCGGGAACACTCTCCCAAGTAATGCTCATCATCCCTCGGGGTGTCTCATAGAGGATCCCTTCGGAGATGAGGCTCGTGCCCTACTATCTTGGGGCTAGGTGGAGTAGAAGCTCACCAAGGAGGTATAACCAAGTCCCTAGGGCTATATCAGAGATGATTCATGTCTCCTAATCCACTCTCTGTAGCTTTCGCCCATGTTTGGGCTTGGCTATGGGTGCACACCATCACGCTCCTCTATCAATACCCCAAGTGATTATCTTCTTTACAAATTTTTAATGAAACAACAAATAGAAAAGGAAACACCCAATAGATAGATGATTATCTCTTTTAAGTTTTAGATGTGAGTCCCTAAACTATTTTGTGTGTTTCAGATGTGTTGTTTGTAAAGGATGACCTTGTGTCACGTGTTTGAAATATTGTTGGATGATGTACTCAAATGTTTAATTGGATTTCACCTGTATACTCGTAGCTCGTCAACCTGGCTATGAACTCTAGGTTGCGTTATCCCACCTATAATGTGTGGTGATGAGGTCCACACATGGCCAGGGAGCACAGGTCCTACCAGTTCCTCACCCAGTTCACCCACAGTCTGTGATACACCTCCCCGAAGGGTGATGCGTGCTATAACCCATGGGCTATGATGGATCTTGGAACCGGCCTTGGCAAGATGGATCGGGTTCATGGGATTTGAGCCAAGTGGATGGAGATGAAACCCACCGTCACTTGCGCTCTACCAACGGTTGGGGATGAAGTCCAACTCGTTAGCGTTTTAAGTGGATCGTGGTGTGTGTGGTTCTTTTTAATCCAAGAAAGTAAGCAAAGAAGCATTCAATGATCATTCACTAAATGCATGCAAATAAGTGTATTTTACTTTCATAAAGTTAGGATAAAGAACCTACAAATGTAACTTATGAATGCAAATCCTAAATGCTAGCTTACCCATTGGGTAAGCCACAAGCAATCAAGCCACAAAGATGCATTGCTACTTCAAATTTCTTTCGATTTTTCTTCTTCATTTTGTTGCTTTATGTTATAAGAAAAGTAAAAATATGACTTTTAACCTTTCTATGCAAAAAAATGATGCAAGAAAAACCAATTTTTACATTCTCTGAAAATGCAGCAGAAAAACAGAGGGTTTAGGCACTCACCTTATCAGTTTTGAGACCTCCAAATTCTGAATTTTTGAGCAAAAATTTCTCTGGTTCTTCAATGCTCTAAGGTGGGATGATTAGAAGCCCTACCACCATCCCAGGGTGGGATGGTGAAGCCACCATCCTAGGGTGAGCCAGATAAAGGTTCTGCCACCGTTCCAGGGTGGGGAGGGGAGCACCTGCAACACAAAAAGGGCAAAAATGGGTAAAAATGGAGTCAAATTTTCACCCAAAGCACAAGGGACAAGGGTCCCACCATGATCACCACTGAATTAGGGAAAAATAGTGCACCTAATTATGAAAAAAAATATATGTATCTATCCTTTATAGCTTATGAGCATCAAATGGAAGCATGCATGTGAAATTGAAGCAATACCAAACAATAAGGAATGAAATGAAACAAGTCTCTTTCTTATTAATTTGGTGGATAAAATCCAAGGTTACATAGAATTCCCCTTGAGGGCTCAAATGTGATACAATTTTTACAAATTTTGGGTGCCCAAGGATCAAATCCTCCAAGAAATTTGGGTGCACATCCAGTGCCTTTCCTCGTACCCACAATCGAGGTGGGTGGGCCAATGCCATCGCTGCTTGTATATCTAATATCTGATGTCTGATATTCCTTCCCAATGCCTTCTAGGAACCTGCACCTACACACAAGGAAGCAAAAAGGGTCAAATAGCAAGGGCGTGTGAAGGAAAACATGCAATCCCCATAGGCACAAAATGGCATATATATTAAAAATATATCAAATCAACTCAGAATGACTTGAAACTTTATGGGGATGTTAAATAAGAGGTTTTGATAGGGATATAACCAAAAATAGATCTGAAATTGCATCCGTAGACCCCTCAATTTTGCGTTGCCCGCCTACAACCTGCGAAGACCAAGACAAACAATTCCCACACCTAAACATGTCCAAAACACATGAAATTTGGATAGAATGCATAAATAAACATTTTAAGACAACCCATGTGGTTATATTTTCAAAATGAGGTGCAGATCCACCTGCATGCAACTAGGGTGCCCGGATGGGCCCTACGAACCTGCAAAACCTTAAAAATGCGATATCTCAGCCAATTTAACTCCAAATTGCATGAAATTTGAACTACAGCATCCTATGATAGTCTAGAATAATACTAAAAAAAAGTAAAGAAATTGTGCAAGGATTTGTCCTCATCCTGGGGGGACGGTGGTGACTACAACTAATTGGAGGGCACCCTGGGAGGGGATACCCACCAATTATGCACACTTTTTGCTACCAATCCCACTAGGGAATGATCCTAAATAGTCTAAGGGGTATTTTCATCGAATTTGGTGAATAAATTCACCCAGATGGAAAAGTTATGCTCAAAGGACCCTCTTGAAGTCACCCGGTAACCTCCTTCACTAAGAAGAGATTTCGAGGGAAAGAGAGCACAATAAGTTGAGGGGAAATCTTAGCAGCACTCCATTGCATATCCTAGAACTCCTCTCCATGTTTTTGTGTGGATATTGAATCCATTTTATAGCCCAAAGGGGCTTATGTGCAAAAAGGCATGCAAGGGCATGCATGGCAGGAGGTGCCATTTGTCAAAAAGGAGGCATGCATTGGATGGGGAAGAGAATATCCCTTTTTGGCCTCCATTATGAAGCATGTCATAAGGATGCAGTGCCCTCTGACCTACATGCTTCAATTGGTGGGGTAAATGGTAGTTTCTGGGTGCCATTTGTCCCAGATTTGACTTTTTCTTGGTCAAACTTGCTCACCGTCCCACCCTGGGATGATGGCTCACCACCATCCTAGGGTGGGACGATGGGAATATACCACCATCCCAGGGTGGGACGGTGGTGAATTTTGGGCCAAAACCTCCCAAAATTGGGCTAGAAGCCTCCAAAACCTCTTCTAGAGTGGCTAGAACCACTGTGAGCCTTCTAAGGGCTGCCCAAGGGGCCATATGATGCCAATTTGATCATTGTTTGTGGATTCTTAATCGGGTTAACCATATTTTAGTGTCTATAGAAAGGGACATGTAGGCTTACATGAACATGCCTATAGGCTTACATAAATGAGAAATACCTATAGGCTTACATAATCACATGCCCATAGGCTACATAAATAGAACTCATAAGCACTTGATCACACATTTTTCCTTGGCTTAAACAAGATGAAATTACACATATTTCAAATTTAAGGTGAAAAAATAAAATTGTATGATAGCCTTTTTCAAGTCTAAACTAAGATAGATCCCTGACAAAAAATATATCAATTAGTCTACCTTTTATATATCATTGAGTATATAAAAATCTAAAATGTTATTACATATCATCTCATGTATAAAATCAACTAGTCCACTTCTTGTTTATCACTAAATACATAAAATTAGAAAACATTATGACATTATATCTCATGTATATACTAGACCAATACATACATATATTTTATCCCTTCAAAACATGCCCTCTCTACATCATGAAGGCATACAACCTTATATAGTTATCAGGTTTTCCATGCATATATAGTAATCATATCTAACATGGCAAAAACCTTAAATAGTCTTGGATCTAACTAATATTTATAGTACATTTGCATGTGATACTAGCCTATTGTTCTAGCATATGGCTGGCATCAACTTATCTAAGACCTTTACTCATTGGAATATTAATAACCTAATCTTGTGGGCTAAGGCTAGCAATGTTGAAGTGCTTACAAGCACTCTTAATGTAAGCCTATAGGCAAGTGTAAATGAAGGAAGATTATGAGTGTTCTCTCTATAATACTATAGGCATTATATATGTAAGCCTATGTGTATTCTTTATATAAGCTTATAGGTGGTCTTTATAAGCCTACAAGTGTTCTCTATGCAATTATATGAGTGTTTTCATGTAAGATTATAGGTAACCTCTATGTAAGCCTACATGTATCTTATGTGTAAGCCTAAGGGAAACAAGGATGTATTTATCCTTAACAATTTTAGTTAAATCATTTATATGATTAATCTCAATGAAGGGTATAATATATCTAATATGTTGTAATTTAACCTTTAAGTTAGGTTATGTCGACTTGAGGTTAGTAATAAATTGGTGATCAAGTATCACTATAAATATCCATTGTATTAATTTATTTTACATAATATAATGGGGGTGCCTACATGAAACCACCTCATATTCTTATTTTCATTTTCTCTCGTATTTATTTCATCTATATGCTCTCGTATTTTGTTTACATATGATTGTGGTGAGTTCTATGATTTGAAATGTTCATGGAAATTGGTATAAAATGCAACATGGTATTGAATCCAACTTGAATTGACATAATATGATTTTACAGAAAATATCTCTCTCATTTGGTGATTACAAAAGTATAAGAGAAGAAATCCCCCTTCTAATTTCTGGAGGAAAAAATTACACCTTTTAATTTAAAAATTTTAAAACAAAGGATGTCAAAAATCATGCACCAAATAGTTTTTGAATTTATAAATTTGAAAACAAAGGAAGAAAATTTGTGCACATGCATGCATGTTTTTTGAAACATCCCATGTCAAATTGTGTGTCCAAAAATGGTGTACATTTGTTTTTTGAAAGATCTAAATTCTAAATTGTGCCATCAAAATGGTGCATATTTGCATGCAAGGCATTTGTAAATCACTTTGTATTATTTTTCATTGCACATGAGACACTTTGTCTAGTGCAATTTCCCTCAAGGCTTCTAAGTCCAAAGGGCATAGGTTCAAACCATGTGAATTTACCTTTTTTCAATGACACCCTTTTTTGTTTGGATAAATTTGTGATTTCTATGGGATGTGATCAGTTTTTGTCCATCAAGCATTGTAAATGTCTTGGCTAGTGGACAAAAATTAAAGTTTTTAGAGCTAAGGTAGTGGTATTGAATCCCATCCCTTGTTTTTATGAAATTTAAAAGGAATTTTTATTGGATATTTAAGAAGTGACAACCAAAATATCCCCAACAACACATAGTGGTATGGTGTTTGGTAGTTTTGTTTTAAACAAAAGGTATATGATTCCATTCGCTTACATTTCCATTTTCTTAAGTGTTGGTTGGTAAGTATTTTAAGCATTGCTTACCATAAAATATTATAACTATGAATCCAACTCTATTTTCATGATAGTATAGTGTTTGTTTATCCGTTGTAGTCTTTAGAACCCTCTAGCATGAAAATTAAGGGTTCATATCTCATGTTCTATGGATTAAAAATGTCATGTTATCATCATCCAATACCATTTTAAGTCAAATAATGATATCCATGGTTTTTTCATTCTCATCCTCAATTATTGGTTAGGCATAACATCTAATATGAAGGTATGGTATATTTTCGTATAAAATATCACAAGTTCAAATATCCTTGGTGATGGACATTTTTGTCTTAAGATATTCAAATGTGTCTTATTTATAATTAAGTCATTGTACTTTTATCCCTAGCATTTAGTTGGATGTAGTGGCCAACATAGATGTGTTGGTTTCATTATCTATGTTGTAAGTTTGGGGTTCAAGTATTAGCTACAAAAATGTTTGAATGAAACATTTTTTATTATTTAGATTCCCTTTTTATATTGGAAGGCATATTTTATGCTCAACTAATCCTCTTGGTTGTTTGGATAGCTAAAAAAACCTCAAACATTCCTTTTATGGATCAACTAGGATTCAAATCCCATTATATATTTTTTTATTGATAACCATGATGATGTGGAAATCAATACTAATTTGGAAGTTGGAATGGATCTAGTTGGTATACACACAACATTTTAGCTAATAAAACGTTGCCAAGTATTATTTCTTCATTCATTAAACCAACACAATGATAGATAGGTAGCAACATTCATGACATGTGAAAGCTATCAAAATTTCACAAATGGTAGGCCATGATTCTCTCATTTAACCTCTAAGGTTTAAATTTTTTTATGTGGTATCAGCTGGTATATTAGGTATTGGATCTCTCTATGTCATTAAAAGCAAAATAATATAGAATAATGGATTATTTGAAGAAAATAATTAACCTCGATTTCCCTAGTTGCTAGGATGAGGAAGGAAATTTTCATACCAAGGAGCAACTCAAGACCCAATTTGAACTGGTGGGTAGTAATGCAAAAGAATTTAATAAGTGGTCGAAACCTACTAGTGAAGATATAGTTTTTGCATTTTATGGCACATTGGCTACAATACATGCTAAGGTACAAGAGTTGGCAAGGATATATCTGGACCCTTTATACAAGAAGGTTAATCAATTGATATTTTTTTGCACTAAATCCAAAATATTAAAGCTCCCATCAAAGAAGGCTTGGGAAGTTTCTCACCAAGTATTAATGCTTAGGAAAGGCACTTCCATTGACCAAGGGATGAGCAAGGATGATCAAGGAAAGGTCTCAATTATGGAAGAGCAAAGGCAAGAAGTGCAATATGAAACCTTAAAAACCTAGGAATATTGATCTTACTAGGTGTGTTGCCTTATCCATCTAGTTTTGTTATTTTATTTTTCCTCTTTTGTTTCAACAATTCCATGTTTCCTCTAAGTACCAAGCATCTACCTCCTCATCTTAATATTATTCTTTGGATTTTATTGACTCCATTACCTAAATAATAAGCTCTTTGGATTTTCAATTTTGTGAAAACAAATCCCTTAGAACCACCAATAATGTGGACCAATGCAATTATCCACATAGATAAGTCATAGTAATTATGTTAGACTCAATTTTGTAAAATTTGTGTAGCTTAAAAGCAAGGAAACCTTGTTGTATTTAGTAATTTTTTGTATGACTACGTCTTATCAAGCTAAAAATTTTGCTAAGACAAATAGGTCCAATAACTTCTTATATCTCTCTATTAGCAAGGCTTAAGGTGGCCAAAACTTTCAAGCCATGATGCAAGCTAAGTGTTACAAAATTACCAGCCAATCCAAAGTCCATAACAAGAGTGATTGAGTATTTTCAATGATAATGTCAGCAAGGATATTCAAAAATCTTGACCAATCAATATCCTAGAAAGTAGAGTGGTTGGGTATTTTCCAACATGATGTTAGTACAAGGCCTAAATTTTCTCGACCAAGTCTTAAGCAAGTTAGAATTTTGGAGCATTAGTGGTCGAAGCTTTTATAAAATGACATAAACATAATTTCTCAAAAATCCTAGCCAGTTTAGGGTCTCAAAATAAAATAGTGGTCATGGTTTTCAAAATGATAACAATAGCCAAATTTATCAAAATTCCTAGCCAATCTAGAGTCCAAAACTATCACTGGTTGATTTTTATCTAAAGTAATGTAAGTAGGAGTCAACTATACTAGCTTATTAGAAGTCTAGAGAGAAATAGTGGTTAGGGATTTTTTAAGCTAACATTAGTAAGAATTCTATAAAATCTTGACTAGATCTCTAAGGCCCTAGTAGCAAGCAAAATACTTGTAGAAAATAGTGATAAAATAGAAAAGGCTTCCAAGAAGGTCCCTTTTAGTGGAGATCATGTATGTTAGAAGCTAGGACCACTTAATCACTTTCCATCTATCTAAATAAAAGTAGTTAGGCTAAGTCTACAACTACTAACACCAAAATATGACAAATTGTCTTCTAGAACCTATAAAGAGTGGTAGCTACCTTTGCTTATTATGATTGAGAGAGCCTAAAAATTAGGATTAAATCCAAAGCTAACAGTTGGAAGGATAATAAGACATGGTGGCATAGTGGTGAAAAGATGAATATACTAAAGATGCCCAAGCCTATTGAGACATGATGTTACATATATAGTGAGTGGCTACATTGATGACCCAAAGCAAGATAGTCAGGCTATCATATGACAACTAGCTAAGATAGAGCAAGAAATCAACCATCAATCTCCCTGAGCATGTTGATTGCACACAAGCGCTAGACTAGGGCAGGTTGTGCCTACTCATGTTAAGACCTATGATAGGTCATTCATGTGTTGACTAAGTTGAAGAACACAAGCTTATATTGAAAGAGGGGGTGAACAATATAAGACCACTTCTTACTTTTCTTTATCAAATAATAATATCCAATATATCAATCACAATATCAATAGTAGTAATCAAAGCAATGCACAAATCACCACACACAATAGAGACACCAATTTAACGTGGTTCACCCAATGTGGGCTACTCCACGGAGAAAATATTTCACTAAAATTTTCTCAACAAATATCTTGGGAATCCTTCCTTATTAAAAACGTTTATGTTCCACTATCCAAAGGAGACACAAATCCCCTAATCAATTTTATGGATACCTATCCATAGGAGACACCAATCCCCTTAGATGGTTTGTGGATATTTATCCATAGGATAACTCCTTTTTCTTTTCTCTGGTTGGTGATCCTCTAGAAGACTATTACCTCCACTACACTAGCTTTTGGATATATCTCCATTGAATACCTCTATCCTCACTTAGAAGACATATACTCATTGCCCTAGCTAATGGATATCTATCCACTAGAGACTACTGTCCTCTACTCTATCACCTCCAAAGCTTGCTCTCAGCTTTATCTCAAATATGCACTAAAAACTGTCCTTCGGTCTAGCACAAATTTGCTCAATATCTATCTCAAATCTACACTAAACATTGTCCTTTGGTCTAGCACAAATCTTCTCAATCTCTATCTCAAATCTGCACTAAACACTGTCCTTTAGTCTAGCACAAATTTGCTCAATCTTGATCTCAAACCTACAGTAAACACTATTCTTCATTCTAGCACAAATATTCTCAATATCTATCTCAAATCTACACTAAACACTGTCCTTAGGTCTAGCACAAATCTTGCTCACAAGTTTGTCTCTGGTCTGGCACAAATTTACCCTCAAATCTACACCAAAATTTTCCCTCAAATCTATCTTCAAGCCTTAACACAAAGCTTAATCTAATCACAAATAAACCCTGCTAGATCTACCCCAAGCCTTACTCGAATCTTGAACAAATCAATCAATCAACTCTGCTCTCAAGTCTTCTCAAAGACTTACCTCAAATCTATCCACAAGTCCTCTCAATAACTTGCTTAATCTGCTCAAAAAATCTTCACCAAGACTTGCCTCAAATCTGATTGCAAGCTTCCACAAAAGCTCACACAAATCTATCCTTAAGCTTTCACAAAATCTTACTCAATTATATCCTTAAGTCCCCTCTAGAACTTACTCAAATTTATTCTTAAGTCCCCTCTAGGACTTACTCAAATCTATACACTAGCTTTCACAAAAGCTTACTCAAATCAATTGTAAAACTTGCATACAAAACTCAACTTAATCTCTTTAAAAAACCTCTTCAATACCACAAACAAGTTTCACTCAGAATCTTGTTTAACCATAGAAACATATAGAGAATGATTAGAGACTCAATATGTTTCACACTTATAAACACTCAATCACTTTCAAACTCTCTTTCAAATAAATTTAGAATAAAGAACAATTTGTTTCACAGAACTTGAACTCTCACTCCAATGCATTTAATCAACAATGCTCATCCAACTTCACTCAAAAATCCACTCAATGAAACACAACTTGCTTACAAACGCTAATCAAGTGTTTCACTATGCTTCCAACAACTCATACTATGGAACTCAAACCTTGAATCAATATGATTCCAAATTCACATAACAATGATACTCATGATCTTTCACAAACCCTAGTTCAAGATAGTTCTCAACTTCACATAACAATGATACTCATGATATTTTACAAACCCTAGTTCAATATAGTTCTCAACTTCACATAACAATGATACTCATGATATTTCAACAAACCCTAGTTCAATATAGTTCTTAATATCACTCAAATGATCTCATGAACATTCACCAATCATGCATATAAAAAAGTCATTCAAACATTTCCACCAATCCTTTTCACTCCAACTTGCATTTCATAAACATTCAACCAAACAATATTTCACTCAAAAGGATAATATACCCATACCTTTTGTTTTGATGGAGATCTGATTTCAAAACCTGCCTCAATCACAATCACTCCTCTTTACTAATCTCAAGGTTAGATATCAAAAGTCTTCACTCAAATATTTCCTTAAAAATTATTTCACCATACAAAAATATTAAATATCAAGTACACCTTATAATATCTAAACTTTCAAAAATAATTAGCATAGATTCAACTCACTTCTACAATAATTTCCTCCATGCACCTTATTTCTCCTCTCAAAAATAATTATAACAATGTAGCTTTATTTCAAAATACAAAATATAATATTCCTTGCATCCCTTATCACTCCTACTTAAAAAATTCTAACCACCAAAAATTAAAATAAAATATTTAATTTTATTATACCTTATATCTCCCTCAACAACTCACAAACCAACTTTTAAATTTCACACTATGCAATTTTCAAATTATCAAAACCTTTGGCAAATTAAAATGTGAGAAGCATACCTTTATTTTATTCTGCCCAACAAAATGACCTTGGTGAAATTCGAACACATGACCTCACCTTTCCAATGCCCTAGCGCAAAGCATGTCCACCAACTGGGCTACGTGCCCTCACGAAATTAAAAGGTTGCATGACTTCATTTTATCCTTGTTTCTTCTCCCACTCGACAAAAATGAAAAATGCTTCCATCTTTGCAAAAGATGATCGCGTGAATTGAACTTGTGATCTCGTGCTCACAAACACCTTAACGCAGCCCTTGGCTGCCACTTGTGCTACCAAGAACTTTAAAACCTTTTGTGTGCTCCTCTTTGTATTATCAACATGTCTGCCCACTAATATTAAACACATGTGAATTTTCCTTCATCTACAGTGCATAAATTACTTAGGACTTTAGGCTCTCACAAATCACAAATCGCATGGATGAGTTTTAATAAAAAACTTTCCCCTTTTATACCATATGTCATGTTTTCCAACATGTCGGTGAATTTAGGAAATTAGAATTTAATTTGAATTTAATATTTAAACTTTTTGCGCCTTTATTATTTATTTAAATTTAAATTTTAACCTATGGTTAAAATATTTAAATAAAAATAAATTAAATCATAATCTTTAAAATCTACCAACTAGGTCTTTTGAGGGTTTATAATTTAATAACTCCTTGGACCTTGTTTTTCTTCATCTCAACCTGTAGCCTAAAATATTATAATATTAATTATCATAATATTATTATTTCCTTTCAAATCTGCTTCTCCTTCCTTGGGTCTTCAATATTTTTATGCCTTTTAGGCATATAATATTTAAATAAATATTATATCCTATTTCTTTAAACCTCTTCCTTACCTTTTGGAAAAACCACCTGATGAAATTAATGATGACGAAACTTGGACATCAACCTCTTGACATCAATGAAAAAAAAAATTGCTCATATTTTCAATAATATACCCCTTTGTCATTGATGACAACCCATTTTACTTTAACCATTTATTTTACCTTTTTTAGTTCTACTCCCCCTGAGAAACTGCTCCCCTTGACTGAATGCTCTCCACCTAACTCAAATATCTCCCCCTTTGACATTAATGGCAAAGGGTCACCTTTGGAGCTTGGGCCTTAATATGAGACTCTTAGCTTAGTCCCTCCCCCACCTGCTTTCTTTGAGGTCGTTAATTTTGGGGTGGGAGTATCTCTACTCCCAATATAAACTGATCTTTACCTTTGTCCACCTTCTTCCTCAACTAATCCTTCTGATTCCTCTAACTGTTCCTACTCCTGCTTATCTCTAGAATTTTTTCTCTACACCACTTATCCATATGCCCAACATTATTACACTTTTTACACTTAATGGTGTGGTTCCTTGAAGGTGCAAATGTCTTGAAGTTCCTCCTAGTGTAGCCATATCCATTCCTATAATGAACCCTACAATTTACTACATTATGACCAAACTGATTTCAAGAGTAGCAATACCCTTGAAAGAGATACCCATTTCTAAAATTTCCATATCCTTGTCTTTCATGTGTCCTACACTGTGTAGCCTTGTGTCCAAACCTGTGACATGAGAATCAACATCCATTAAAGAAACCTTGCCTTTACCCCATTGGTATCTTAGTTTCTTCTACCCTATGTTGTTTCCTATTCCATTTGTTCCTTATTTGTGCATTTTTCTTTTCCTTGTTGAACTTTCTATTTTCCAGATTATCCTCATAAGTCTCACTCTCTCTTGCACTCTCTTCTTTTGAAGCTTCTTCTTCTTTGGATCTTGAGAATGAATCCTCTCCTTGTTCTCTATATTCTTGTTCAAAACCAAGTCTTGTCTTGTTTGATGAATATCTTTGTACTTTGATAATCTTATCCAAGGTCTTTGAGCTTCTCCCAAACCTGTGTAGCTTGTTTTTAGACTCTTTTACTTCCTTCCTTAGTGAAGCTACCTCATGCTCTAATCTTTCACATTCTAAAACCTTTGCCTCTAACCTCTCTTTAAATATCTTTGTCTTAGCTATTGATTTGGTTAGATCTTCTATAATATTTCCTTTCTCTTCATCACATTCTTGAAATTGAAGCTTGAGTTTTGAGTTCTAATTTCTTACCTTTCTTAATACATCAAGAGTAAAAACAATCTCACCCTCAATATCAACTTCTCCTTCCTCAGATTTTGCTTTTATTCCTTTTTTTTAAGATCATTTTCATTCTTTTCTAATTTATCTTCAATAGGAGCACTTCCTTCCTCTTCTATTGCCAAGAGAAGACTTTCTTCTTCTAGTATTTCAAGAGCGTCTTCATATTCATATTCACTAAAACGGAATCCATTCCTTGTGCACTGATCTTCAAGATGACCAAAGTTACCACACCTAAAATTATTGAAAATTATTGGTGTCCTTTTTGCATTTTTCTTAACATCTTCTTTTTCCACTGTCATAAATAGAATTTCTTCTTCATTATCTAAGGATCTTCCATTACTATCACTAGAACTCTTACCTACCTTATCTGCATAAAATCTCTTCATATACCTTTGGAAAAACTTCTTTCCTTGTGTTAGGATCCTATCCTAACCCTAATTAATAATAATATAATATATTTAATATCCTAAGGTTAGTGTAATTGATAATATAATAATTAATTATAAATTAATTATTATATTATATTATTAGGGTTAAGAATTAGCATAGCCATAATAATTAATTCTATTAATTATTATGAAGTGACGTGATGGTTAGGGTTAGGTCAATATATATAGTTGTCCAAATCATTCATTTGGGGAGATCATCCATGAATAAATAAATTAACCAATAGAATATATATTCTATTTGAACCCATTGGTAGGATATTCCTCCAGTGTCAAAGGCGATTCCATTTAAAAGGCGATTACTTTTCATTGTAAGACTTTGGGGTCTTAACATCTGGTATCAGAGCATTATGGATCCAGCCATGTGGGACCAAAAATTTCAAGAAGAAGTTCAAAAATTGAAGGCAGAATTTCAAGAATTGGGAAAACCATTCAAAAACATTATAAAAAATATTATTAATAAGTTTAATGAGGATATAATGGAATTGGAAACAAAAGAAGTTGTAAATGAAACTAAGAACTTTAGAAAAAAAAAATTGGAAGAACCCAAGGCCATAAATTTTCAAATAATACAAAATGCACTTTCGAAGAAAACAAAAGAAAAAAACACAAACCCTAAAAAAGTTTCAATGCAAGAAATAATTATAGGTAGTTTGGCAAGTGGGTATGGTAAGAATACACATTTTTGGGATTCTTGTGCTGTTATAAAAACATTTTCAAAATATGCAAATGAATCAAAATCAAATTCAGAAAATCAGGCAAGAGTTTTCTCTTTAGAAACTGACCAGCAACACTACAGAAGGTTACATGAAAAAAATGATTTTAGATCACCCCATGAGAAATATTGTTTGTTCCATGCACAGTCTGGTGGAAGTTGGAACATTTTACCAGGACCAAATTCTAGATCTGCACACTCTTGTCAATTCAAAATGAGACATAAAAAATGCATCTTGTTCCCCTCATTTAAATTGAGATATTATTTTCTATCTTCTACAAGACCACCTCCATGGCCACCACCTCTTCTCTGAGTTACACTAAAAAATAGTTTAGAGTTGATGTTGAATCAATCGAACAAATCATCAATGGAGATAACAACAATAGTTTTTGAGTGCTTGAAAGATGTGCAGCTCAGCTAATTCTAGACCATATGTGGATAAAATTGATGTTATTTTCCATACATTGTGTTGCTTGCTTTAACTATTTTTTGTAGCCACTTACCCAAACCTACAAACACATGGCTTGTTGTTGCCATTCTAGATTTAAAAAAAAAACAAAAAATATATAGAGGGGATATGTGGTTTCCATGTACTAGGAAATCACCACCTTAGCCACTGTCGGATACAAAGATCTGCATCCAGTGAACCACAGGGAGAAAAAATTTAATTTGTTTTACATACTTTTCAATTTGGGTCTGATAACACACTTATCTAAATTTGGCATTGCTAGGAATATTTCTCTAATAATGAATCTCCACATCCTCACTACCTGCACTAACATCCTTCTCCTTATTGCATTACAACGGTCAAAACCTCTTTCAAAAATTTGTCGTGCTGATCATTTTATCTTTAAAATGGTTATCAACATCGCAATTCTACCACAAACGTATTGTTGGTTTAAGATTTTTCAACCAATAAATACGTCTATTTTTATTGAGTTTGATGTTGAGTACTCCTAATTCATGATCACCATGTGAGCAAAACATCCATTTAGAGATTTCATAATGAACTAAAAACAACACTAAACTCAAGAACTGAAATATCAATAACAAAAGATTGGAGTATTTTCATGCGTACCAGAGGGATGGAGTTGATGGAACCAAAGTGAAGCAGCACGGATGTATAAGTTCCATTCACATATTTCAAATATATAGAAAACATGTAACTACACTATGTTTACTATAGGTAAAGTTTGCCATGTGTGTGGAGGAAGCTCAGTGAAAGTATCGGCTTCCATGGGAGTATGAGAGAGAGGATTCCAATTTTGTTACTCAAGTTTTGAAAAAAAAAAGTTAATTTGTACATATCTCAAAAATCATACGCTCCTAACTAAGATTGTGACTTCAGAATTTCTTAGGCAAGAAGAAAATAATTTACAAGCATTAACTTCGTTTAAGGGTTCCGATATTCTGTCGCAACCTTTTTGGTATTCCTTGCAGGTGTTCTAAAAGAAAGAAGATTGTCCACATTATTCGCAAAGGAATTATGATTTTACTTTATTATTTTAAAATTAATAAAATCGGTAATAATGACTCATTATTAAGGTAAATTATACTAGGATACGCTACCCATTACTTGCCCAAAAAATATATATATTCATTGGAGATTCTAATATTTTGAAGTGTAAAACATGATGAAAGTGGATAATAGATAGTTTACAATCATAAAAGTTCAAATTTCAAAGAACTGTTCCCAGTTCTAACCTGGACTGAATTTTCATCGTTGTCTATTCTTGTTTTAGTACCTGACGTTATACACAACATCCAAATACAATGGGCTTCCCACCTATGCAAAAAAATAAAAAAGGAAGGTCACTAATATACAAAAACAAAAGAAGGTAAAGTTGTATTGCACTCTGCACATGCTTTCTATGAATATCCACCAAAAAGGTACCTGAGTTGTGTGCAATTCCAAATTCTGGTGGTAAAAAAGCTAGAAATGTTGTTAAGCCTAGTCTCATCGAGCGGGTTCTTTTTCGATTCCGCACCATCAACCACTTTAGAGGACATAGCAGCAATTGCATCCCTGTGGTCAAATAATTCCTATTGAGCAACTTATTGTAGATCAACAACTTTTACTGGAAGAACATTTGAGACATTTAAAATAAGAAAATAAAAACAAACACTATTTTGGCATCATCTATGGGATTATTATGGACATAAATCGCTACCGATGCTCATGCTACTAGATATGATAGACCTACAGCAGCATGAACTAAAAGAACACCTCAAGTTTCACGATTGTATTTTTGCTTTGGACGATTGCATCGGATAACCATATCTAAAAAGACATACAAATGATTTCCAATATAGCAAACCTTGAAATATCGACAAAATTGCAAGAATAAATTGAAACTATAGTCAGCTAAGATCGGTTGGTAACGGAATGAATTTGATAAGGATGTAATATATGTTGTGGTGGGCCATTGTAATAAGAAGATTTACAGTTGTCCTTCACGAAAACTAGCTCTCCTTGGTACTGTTATGCACCAGCTGTGGTTCTGGAATGCGTACGACATTCTATCATGTGTCCTTTTCCTCCTTTTATAAGCTTCACTGACGGACGTCTTCCTGCACCCATGATCAAAATCCAAGCATTGGTCATTATATAAATCAAGTCAATTAACTATATTTCAACCATAGGATTTCCTAACTAGCAAAAATTGATTCGAAATCATGTGTTTGGTAGTGCTGCGGCTATTACTATCAACATTTTTTAATCAGTACCTTAGGTTCTTTTTAGAGGTAGCTTTTTTAGGGGCAGCTAGATACAGATACCAGAGAAGCGAGAGAAAGCAATTTTTTTATCACTACAATGATGTTCAACGAGGAAGAATATGCATCGGTCTCCAATTCATTTTTTTATCTCCGACCGAGAAGTGGCAGTAGGCTCTAAAATATCAATAAATAAATTTAAACACCTTTGTGGAGAAACTACCAAGCATGACAATGATTTTAGAACTATCAAACACTGGAAATGTGGCTTTTTACTAAAGCAATGGAAAATTTAAATAACAAAAAATTTAGTAGTAATAATCCAGACGTTCAAATATAAGTGCATAATCTTGATAATGGAAGATATCCATGTGATAACTATTGAATACTGTTATAAAACCATGCGCCTATTAAAATAGTCACGAAATTAGAAGGCACATATCTTATCTCTGGAGTTGGTGGTATCTTCAAATCTGGTGACTTGGGAGATGAGCTATGTTTTCAATTCCTAGTGGCAACCCCTCCACTTGAGGTAACAAAAACTCTACCAGATTCATATTAAGACTTGCAAAGGAGGGTTTGATATTGGCAATATTAAGAGGAGAATGAGATGAATTTATCAAAATATTTAAGAAACCCTATAGAAGCAGATTGTGTGGGCAGTGCAGACACGAGGAAATGTTGTAGACGAGCTGACATAGTGGAAAATGACTGCAAGCACCTCAAAAATTACAAAGAATATTAGGAAATAAGTATAAAGTGATTGGTTCATGCAAACATAATAGTTCAAGTGCAAATAATCCTCAGGCAATGCTCAAGCAAGATTTATACTTAGAAGGTGAAACATTTAAAATATTGGAGAATGCATAGATAAACCTAGTGCCTTAATTTAAAAATTAAAGGAAAATTTCCCTACATTATGCCTCTAATTAGTTATTTGAATGAAAAGGTGTATGGTAAAATATTGAAGAAAGAGATTAAATATTATTGAATTAAAATTAAAGAAGAAATATTGATTATTTAAAAGAAGAATATAAAAATTGAAGAAAGATTATTTGAAAGGAAATATTGAGAAGAATATTTATTTGAAATTGAAGAAAGGAAAGAGAAGAAATTATTATTAATTTTGGAATAATAGGGAATTCTACAACAATGAAATTAATTGAAGAAAAAAAAATTCTATAAACAAGAGGATTGTAGAATTATTTGATTTGTTAGGAACAAGCAATATATTGAAAATCTTGTTAGAGTTACTGTGGTAACTTTATCATATTACCTCATTTGGTAATACTTTTCTATCCTAGGTTAGTTACGCTAACAACTATTGTTAGCGTATATTATTGTTAGTAGATTAGTGTTAGCTGTTACCTATCTTCATGGTAACGGGTTAGGCTATTCCTAGCCTAAGCTTTGTATTTAATAGTCCCTTTCATTAATACTAGGTAGTTCCACGTTTTTCCTATATGGTATCAGAGCTGCGATCGAGAGAGTGCCCGCAGCAATCCGTGGCACGGTCTTCGAGGGCCCTGCTGACCCTCAGGACCTACACGGATCCCGAGGTGGGCCCTCGCCACGAGGTAGCCACGGGAGTCAGCCCGCAGGCCTACGTGGATCCCTAGGCGGGACCTCGCCACTAGGCGGCCACGGGAGACAGCCCGTAGGCCCGAAATCTCCCGCCATGAGGCGGCCCGCAGGCTCGTCAGACCTGACAGCAGTCTGCTGCTGTCAGGCCTGACAGGCCAACCGTGACGGATCCCTAGGCGGGACCTCGCCATGAGGCGGCCACAGGAGACGGCTCGTAGGCCCAGCATCTCTCGCCGTGAGGCGGCCCGCAGGCTCAGACCTGACAGCATTCAGCTGCTGTCAAGCCTGACAGGCCAGGCCGACCGTGACCGCCGGCACAAATCCGGCGACCGCGACCGACGGCCGCCATTGCTGGCCCCCGTGGGTCCAGCGAATAGCCGGGAGGGTAGGCGCGCCCTCCCAAGCAGACAGAGGACCCGAGGGCAGGAGCGCCCTCGGGTCAGATCGACTCTGACAAGGGGACATCCCTGTCAGAGATCAGACCGACGCACCTTTCCCGACAGATTGGATCGGTCAGCGAGGGCAGGCGTGCCCTCCGCCGGATCCAATATTCCACAAACCCGACGGATGGACGCAACACCCGAGGACGTTGACGTGACACCCGAGGACGTTGACGTGGCACTGGCCGGGACAGGACACGTGGCGGACTGCCACTGGACAAGACCCAGACGATGCGAACATGACACGTGGCACTGCCACTGGACAAGACCCAGACGACGCGGACGCGACACGTGGCAGACTAGCCACGTGTCACTGGACTGACACGTGGGTGACACGTGGCGGACTACCACGTGTCACCCGACTGGGACTGACCGCGACCAAAAGGACAGTCGGGGACCCTCGGATTGCCCGACGACAATCACATACAAAGGCGAGAGCCTTTGTTTTTCAAGGTCTCAAATGCAGCATTGTGCTGCATGTGGGATTAATTCCCACATTACTTTTTCTTCTCGCCTGAAGGCGAGAAAGCCTTCTTATTGAAGGCGGTCCCTTCCGTAACCTGTCGGGCTTGCTAGCCCGACCGGCGCGGGGACCTGGAGCTAAGGCTCCCGACGGGGAAGGTCGGGAGTTCGACCCCCGTCGGGGCCACATTTTTTTTGCTCCAACGCACCACCATAGGCCCCAAGGTATTTTTTTTTGTATTTTTTTAATAGTTTTTTAGTTTATTTTTTTTAATAATTTATTTTTTTATATAGAAAAATCCTTTTTTTAAATTTATTTTTTTAAAAGTGATTTTTTTATATAAATTTATTTTATTATTATTTAAATTAAGCTAGAACTTATTAAATTTATACATTAAAATTGAAATTTAAGGGAATTTGTTTTGCACATTTGAAAACAAGGAGACTTAAAATTTTGTAATATTCAAAGGCAAAGTGTGCATTTGTTTTCTCCAAGGGGGGATATAAGACATAAAATTGCACTTTCTTTTTGCAAAATTGAGAAGAATTTAAAGCCTTGGGTCCATCAAAAACTAAGTCGTGTGTCGACTAGTTCTGGAAGCCTTCCAAATGCGGGTCGTGTGTCGACTTGTCTTGGAAGGAGTGCTCATTCTGATTCTGTTTCTGGTTCAAAGATAGCACAAGAAGTGCTAAATTGCTAAAACGGTTTTGTAGAGGGAAAACACATGTGTCCCTTGGGCAAAAACACCATCTTCTCTCTCTCTCTCTCTTTTTTGGCTTCATAAATAGCATAAGTATTTTGTTTGAAGACCTTACAATAAGGGGTGCTTGTACCTCTTTTAGGCTTCATAAATAGCAAAATCTAGGTGTTTGAAGTACTTGTAACAAGAGGAGAGACTTTTTGTGATGTAAAATTGTCTAGGAGGCAATATTTGTAAAATCCTTCACAACACTCTTGAGTTGCATACTTTTTGCAATTGAGGGGGGATATCCATTTCTATTTCTTCACAATTTTTTGTAAATAGGGAAGATGACTTATAAGGGTGCATTTTCGGCTTTGACCGACACCTTAGTCACACTTTCTTCAGAAATTAATTACACTATGTTTTGCAACAAGAAGGGGGGAACTTATAAGGGTGCATTTTCGGCAGTGTCCGACACCTTAGCTACCTTATCTTTTGCAAAATCATATTGTAGATGAATGAACCTTGTATGAAGTGATCTATTCTACTACACCTAGCGATTGCAGCGGCTGGTTACCCATGCAAATTTGGTTGGATGATGTGATTACCATAAGGACATTTTTTGACGTGAAGACAAAGCGAGGAATGACCCATCTTTTGCTTAGGAGCAGCCAGAGCACTGTGACAGAGCAAAGAACCAGCAGATCAACATCGTTTTCACTGTTTTGGGGCAGTTATATACTTTACCCAAATATTGTTGTATAGGGGATATGTATGTATTACCCAAATAATGTAATAAGGGGGGATGTTAGAGTTACTGTGGTAACTTTATCATATTACCTCATTTGGTAATACCTTTCTATCCTAGGTTAGTTACGCTAACAACTACTGTTAGCATATATTATTGTTAGTAGATTAGTGTTAGCTGTTACCTATATTCATGGTAACGGGTTAGGCTATTCCTAGCCTAAGATTTGTATTTAATAGTCCCTTTGATTAATACTAGGTAGTTCCGCGTTTTTCCTATAAATCTTGAAGCTTGATCAAAGGTAAATTACTTGAGAAGCACATCATGACAATTAAAGAAACAAAGCAAACAAAAAGAGAAATAGACATTCAAGAATTATCACATGAGGCCTATGCATACAAGAACTAATTTACATTTGAGAAGATTTAAACGTTTGCGATACATTCAATGATGAATCACTAGCAACTATTCCGAGATGACTTTTGCTGCAAATATTTCCATCGCTTTGAGGACAAAGTTGTTTTTAAGAGGGGTGGCATGTTAGGATCCTATCCTAACCCTAATTAATAATAATATAATATATTTATTATCCTAAGGTTAGTGTAATTGATAATATAATAATTAATTATAAATTAATTATTATATTATATTATTAGGTTAAGAATTAGCATAGCCATAATAATTAATTCTATTAATTAATATGAAGTGACGTGATGGTTAGGGTTACATCAATATATATAGTTGTCCAAATCATACATTCGGGGAGCTCATCCATGAATAAATAAATTAACCAATAGAATATATATTCTATTTGAACCCATTCGTAGGATATTCCTTCAGTGTCAAAGGCGATTCCATTTAAAAGGCAATTAATTTTCATTGATAGACTTTGGGGTATTAACACCTTGCTTGATTTGTCCATCCCTACTTCTATTTTGATACCTGTATTTTCATGTTTCCCTGTTCTTATGATTCTGTTTCTCATCACCACTGCTATTTCTAGATTATGGTCAATCAAATGCATAGTGACCATATTAACCATATTTAAAACACCCAATTATTTTCGTACATTTATAATTTCTTGTATCCTTGTTCCTTCTGCAATAGTTTACTTCATCACTAGATAACTCATTACTTGAATATAACTTCTTACCCTTTGTCTTCTTTGTAACTTTGAAGGTTGCTTCTTTCTGGGGGATAGAATCCTCTTTTATTCTCATCTCAAAAGCTATGATAATTCCATGTAACTCATCCCTTCTTAAAATTTCAATATCTTTTGACTCTTATATGGCTGAAATATTTTCACTATACCTCTTAGGGAGTGACCTTAAAACCTTTTGAAAAACATCTGTTTCTTCAACTTTAAACCCAAGTCCTTGCATGGAGTTAACAATATCATCCACACAAATTAAGTATGTAGAGATATTTTCCTCATCCTTCATATTTATGTCTTCAAATATTTTCTTGTGATTTTGCAATTTAGCCATATTGACCTTTTTCTCTTCCTCATATATATTTTTAAACATATTCCAAATATCTTTTGCTAATGTACAATGCATAAATTTTACAAACTCTATTTCATGTAAGCCATTTAAGATTACATTCATTACCTTTGAATTATTCAGTTGTAGGAGCTTACCATCTTTATCTGTAGGTGGAGTAGCTGGTGATATGTACCCATACTCAAATGCTTACCATATATCATTTTCTAGTGCCATTAGGAAAATCTTCATTCTCACACTCCAAAATGAACAATTATTTCCATCGAACAATGGTGTCTTATTCCTTGAAGATCCACTCTGAGAATCCATATGTGTTCCTGTAAGATTTTTCTTCAAGCTATTAAACTCTTCCAAAGGAACCCACTCTAATACCAATTGAAGAACACAATACTGAGGGATGGTGAATAGTATAAGACCACTTTTTACTTTTCTTTCTCAAACAATAATATTCAATATATTAATGGCAATAACAAAAATAGTAATCAAAGCAATGCACAAATCACCACACACAATAGAGACACCAATATAACATGGTTCACCCAATATGGGCTACTCCACAAAGAAAATATTTCACTAAAATTTTCTCAACAAATCTCTTGGGAATCCTTCTCGATTACAATGTTTATGGACCACTGTCCGAAGGAGACACAAATACCCTAATTAATTTCATGGATACCTATCGACAAGAGACACCAATACCCTTAGCTGGTTCATGGATCTCTATCCATAGGAGAAATTCTTCTCCTTTGCTCTGGTTGATCCTCTAGAATACTATTACCTCCACCACACTTGCTTGTGGATCTATCTCCACTGAAGACCTCTATCCTCACTCAAAATACCTATCCTCACTACCCTGGCTAATGGCTCTCTATCCACTAGAGACTATTGTCCTCTGCTCTATCACTTCCAAAACTTGCTATCAACTCTATCTCAAATCTACACTAAACACTATCCTTTGATCTAGCATAAATCTGCTCAATCTCTATCTCAAATCTACATTAAACATTGTACTTTAGTCTAGCACAAATCTTCTCAATATCTATCTCAAATATGCACTAAATGTTATCCTTTGGTCTAGCACAAATATGCTCAATCTCTATCTCAAATATATACTAAACACTATCATTTGGTATAGCATAAATATTATGAATATCTATCTCAAATTTGCACTAAACACTGTCCTTCGATCTAGCACAATTCTTGCTCACAAGTCTGTCTCTGGCCTAGCACAAATCTACCCTCAAATCTATACCAAAATATATCCTCAAATTTATCCTCAAGCCTTAACATAAATATTGATCCAATCATAAATAAACTCTGCTAGATCTTCCCCAAGCCTTAAGTCAAATCTTGAACAAATCAATCAATCAACTCTACTCTTAAGGCTTCTCAAAGACTTGTATCAAATCTATACACGAGTCCTCTCAAGAACTTGCTCAATCTGCTCAACAAGTCTTCACCAAGACTTGCCTCAAATCTGATTATAAGCTTTCACAAAATCTCACACAAATATGTCCTTAATCTTTCACAAAAGCTTACTCAATTCTGTCCTTAAGTCCCATCTAGAACTTACTCAAATTTGTTCTTAAGTTCCCTCTAGGACTTAATCAAATCTATCCACTAACTTTCACAAAAGCTTACTCAAATCAATTGTAAAACTTGCATACAAAACTCAACTTAATCTCTTTCAGAAAACCTCTTCAATACCACAAACAATTTTCACTCAGAATATTGTTTAACCATAGAAAAATATAGAGAATGATTAGATACTCAATATGTTTCACACTTAAAAACACTCAATCACTTTCAAACTCTCTTTCAAATCAATTTATAATAAAGAACAATTTGTTTTACAGAACTTGAACTCTCACTCCAATGCATATAATAAACAATGTTCATCCAACTTCACTCAAACATCCACTCAATGAAACACAACTTGCTTACAAACCCTAATTAAGTGTTTCACTATGCTTCCAAAAACTCACACTATGGAACTCACACCTTGACTCAAGATGATTCCAAATTCACATAACAATGATACTCATGATATTTTACAAACCCTAGTTCAAAATAGTTCTCAACTTCTCATAACAATGATACTCATGATATTTTAGAAAACCCTAGTTCAAGATAGTTCTCAACTTCACATAAAAATGATACTCATGATCTTTCAACAAATCCTAGTTCAAGATAGTTCTCAATCTCACACTCAAATGATATCATGAACATTCACCAATCATGCATATGAAAAAGTCATTCAAATATTTCCAACAATCCTTTTCACTCCAACTTGCATTTCACAACATTCAACCAAATAATATTTCACTCAAAAGGATAATATGCCTATACATTTTATTTTGATGGATATCTGATTTCAAAACTCGTCTCAATCACAATCACTCCTCTTTGCCAATCTCAAGGTTAGATATCAAAAATCTTCACTCAAATATTTCCTTCAAAATTATTTCACCATACAGAATATTAAATCTCAAGTACACCTTATAATCTCCAAACTTTACTAATTAGTATAGATTCAACTAACTCACTTCTAAAATAATTTCCTCCATGCACCTTATTTCTCCTCTCAAAAATAATTATCACAATGTAACTTTATTTCAAAATACAAAATATAATATTCCTTGCATACCTTATCACTCCTAATTTATAAATTCTAACCACCAAAAATTAAAATAAAATATTTAATTTTCTTATACCTTATATCTCCCTCAACAACTCACAAACCACCTTTTAAATTTCACACTATGCAATTTCTGAATTATCAAAATCTTTGGCAAATTAAAATGTGAGAAGCATACCTTTATTTTATTCTGCCCAAAAAAATGACCTCGGTGAAATTTGAACATGTGACCTTGCCTTTCCAATGCCCTAGCGCAAATCATGTCCACCAACTGAGCTACGTGCCCTCACGAAATTAAAAGGTTGCATGGATTTCTTTTATCCTTGTTTCTTCTCCCACTCGACACAAACGAAAAATGCTTCCCCCTTTGCAAAAGATGATCGTGTGAATCAAACTCGTGATCTCACGCTCACAAATGCCTTAACATAGCCCTTGGCTGCCACCTGTGCTACCAAGCACTTTGAAATATTTTTTGTGCTTCTCTTTGTATATCAACACGTTTGCCCACTAATATTAAACATATGTGAATTTTCCTTCCTCTACAACGCATAAATTACTTAGGACTTTGGGCTCTCGCAAATCACAAATCACATGGATGAGTTTTAATAAAAAGCTTTACTCATTTTATACCATATGCCATGCTATCCAAAACGTTGGTGAATTTAGGAAATTCAAATTTAATATTTAAACTTTTGGCGCCTTTATTATTTATTTAAATTTAAATAAATTAAATCATAATCTTTAAAATCTGCCAACTAGGTCTTTTTGAGGGTTTATAATTTAATAACTCCTTGGACCTATTTTTTCTTCATCTCAACCTATAGCCTGGAATATTATAATATTAATTATTATAATATTATTATTTCCTTTCAAATTTGCTTCTCCTTCCTTGGGTCTTCAATCTTTTTAGGCCTTTTAGGCATATAATATTTAAAATAAATATTATATCCTATTCATTTAAACCTCTTCCTTGCCTTTTGTAAAAACCACCTGATGACATTAATGATGACAAAACTTGGACATAAACCTCTTGACATCAATGACAACAAAACTTGCTCATATTTCCAATATAAGCTAGAATGAATTCATTGTAAAAGCTATAAATAGCTTAAATCTCCTTAGTATGAGGGTTGATAGTTTCAATATTTATCTATTGTAAACTTTGCATTTTTCTCTATTGCTAATGAAACCAAATGTTTTTTGGCCTCTACCAGTGAATGTGTTTTAGATGACAACATGCATGTGAGTTATGTACTTCTATACATTTTTGTTTATGCTTTGGGGTGGTAAATTTTTTTAGCTTTAGATTTTTATTCGGATTATCTTTTGCAAAGTTCTTTAAGTGTTAGAATGCATGATATGAGTAAAAAAATATATTATGTAATGCTTTACTTGGTAGCTGGTCTATTAGGCTCTATTTAAAGTCAAGTTGTAGGACATTTGCACAATTAGTTGCATTGTTGTTACCTAGTCTTTGACCACCCTTGGGTCAATTTCTATTCTATTTTTCTCTCATATTTGTCTTTAGTATTATATAATTTATTTTTTATTAGCACAATCAAGGAACCAACCTTCTCTAGAGGTTGACTCAGAAGCAATTTCACGTCATCCAATATTGGTTGCAATCTAGGGTGCAAAACACAAACTAGGAAGATCACAGACCAAAAGTAACTATATCCTAGAGTTTTTTATCACTAGTATTGTTCTCATTTTTGTCTTCCATTGTGCAAAAATTGGACCCTTTAGAAATTAATATTTTGTGAGAAAGATTTTTGATATAAGCATGGCAAGGGTTCCTTATATCTTCCAAAATGGTCCCTTTTTAAATATACCACAAGTTATATATACCTTTGATATATCCACCCTTATAATATACTGGTTGGTATGTGGAAGAAGCTAGTCCTCTCGATATATGTAGTTGTACTTGAGTGAGATATTAAGGTACATGAAATAAATCAAAATGTGGCACCAAGATAGTATTGGAAAGGATTTGTTCTATCAACAACACTTTCTTAAATAGTAATACTCATATGTAACCACCCAATTCTAACCATCTTGGAAGATAATTTTTTTATATATAACACAAGTAAGATTCATCAAATATATACCAAATAGGTTCAATAGAAGCTTTCAATCACATTTTGAGTTCAAGATATTGTAGCATCCCTCGAGTGGACAGGAGTGGACAGAAGTGACCAATATTTTGTAAATACTCTAGGGTTCACCTTGTACATTACCCTTACAGCTTAAAGGATACTTTCACATGCTCTCCCTATTTTATTACCTTCATTTGAAGGACATTTTTACCATAACGTAGGGCTTAACCCTATCTTGTTCTATCGAGAAGGAATGCCAATTCCACTACTAGTCTCATTCCATATGTAATAGTATCTAGGCATAAATTTTCTTTAGATTTACCCACTACACCATGTGTAGAAATAATATACTCAATTAATCCATCCCCTCATGGTTTAATTGAGGCAACTATCATCCATGTGACATCCCTCACCTAGAAACTCAACAGTCATTCAGTTATTCCAATGACTATCACACCAAATGGCATCCCTCATAGGTTTACCCAACTATCTATCAAGGTTCCTATGATTATCATTCACATGATATCTCTCACATGGATGCCTCATAGTCCGTCAAGGTTCCATTACCCAAATTTAGTTACAATGGGATCCAAACCTGCACGACTAGAAGATATGATTCAAGGTTCATCACCTAAACCTTTCCCAAAGACTCATTGTCTTTAGGTCTATTTTGATGATCCATTACCAAAGCATCCATTGTAACCCTAAGGGTTTGCTACACCATAATTCCCTTAGTTCTGATACCATCCTTTAGAATCTAGCTAGGCTAGTTTCTTAAGTCAATTCTCAAAAGGTACAAAACCTAAGCCCAAAAAGACTTATAAACCAAATAATCATTTTTCTCTCTCTCTTATCTCATTATCACATTTAATATTCTATCAATTTACAAGCATGAAGTAAAGTGTAAAATCTACTTACTTAAGATATATACAGAAACTTTAGACATACATGCTATAATTAAAGAAGCATTCTAGTAATAAAGCATCAAGCACTATATCAAAATTTCCTTTTCTTTAACCCTTAGAATTCATCTAAACATAGAAATAAAATAGGCTTCTTAATTCATAATTGAATATATTTCAATTTACAAAACATCCTTCTCAAATAGCATATAAAACTACTTATTACATTCTTTAACAACAAGTGTTTTTTACAAAGTTCATAAATACAAAGTTTCTAAATAGAATCCATAATGAAGTCCTCCTTGGTCATGTCCTCCTTTGTTTCTTATGAATCGCGGGTAGGTAAGGGATCAGGACAACTTCTTATGATGATTACACATCCTAAATGCATGATTCTTTTCTATGCATCTAGAATTACTATATATTCTTTTTTTTTGATAATTCAAAAGCAAGGAAGGAACCCCATATTTTCCTCCAGTCAACACATTCAATGCAAATAATGTACCCCATAATACATTTCTCATTGCAATATAAAGAAACCCTCATAAGTTTTTCTCATGCATACACATTTCATTTAGTGCAAATAAAATACTTCCATAAGTAAAGCTTTTAAATGAACCCTTATAAGTTAAATTTTACCCTAATAGACTCCACATCTATTTTCGAATTCATAACTTTTCAACGTTTAACTACATTTCCATATTAAATAAATCATAAACATTTAGTTTCTTTATCTCTAAAAATACAACCATCAAAATAACATTTGATATTCCAATTAACAATGCGGATTTTCAATTATCCAAACTATATAAATCCATTGCAACTTTAATATTTGAAAACCACTTAAGATTTTCCTCGTATTTAAACCACACATAAGAGAATTTATTTTTACTTTAAACATGAACTAAGTGTCTTATTTATTTATTTATTTATTTATATATATATTTATTAGTTTCCACTATGAAGAAAACACTATATATACAAATACTAATAACCCTAATAAAGATTAATAAATTCAACAAAAACAATAAAAGTGTCCTTCCCCTTCTACACCAAAAACAATCATACAACCCCCACATTGGTGGAAACACCTAATACAAAATATGCACCCTGGAAATCGGTGACTCCCACAAAGGACAAAACACATTGGTTTGTCTTGGGGTGCGTGATCAACATCATGTTGCCCATTAAGCATATAACGAGGGTATGAATTTCACACTCCAAAAGGCTAAGGATTAAAGTAATTTTTAATCATTTAACATAGTCTTTTTAATGGAAGGTATTCGTCCAAAAATGTAAGACAAATGCAATGAAAGGTGAACACCTTCCAAAAGGTAATACAGATAGAAAACAAACCATGTGGATCTCCCCTTTTGAATTTTTTGATGCAAGGTCCACGTGCCATCTTGGTATCACATAGAATTTAGGGTATGACATGCCCACACATTCTTATTCCTTTTTACATGAAACAAACATATGGTAAGGTTAAATAAATCAAAACAAAACCTTAGAAAAGTTTATGGAAGTGCTACGCTTCTTTTGGTTGAACCGTGATCACGCGACTCAGTGATTACCTAGGGCACAAATGAGTTCAAGTGCTCTTTGGTGATATCCATTCTAAGGTAAAAAGATACAACTTGATTTAAGCCAAACTTGGAGAAAAAGAAAAACTCACTCAACGTTTGCAATAAGAAAAGGATATTTGTTTACATTTTTCACATGCATATATTTATGTTCCAAGATAACACAACATGAGATCAAAACTTTTCCACCATGATATCATAATTTCAACACCACCACTTCATATAGAAAGGAAATGATATAGATTACCTTTGGTCTTGAATTTATCCAACTAAAAAAACAAACGTGAATATGCTAGTGCAATCCCTCTTGCTATACCTCTAATAAGTCTCTGGTCTTCTTGTTCTTCCGAAAAGAAAAAAAAAATTTATTTTTAATCAATAGGGTTATTAAAGTGCAAGGAGATAGTTCAGCAACTTTTCAAATTAACTTTACAACCACCCATACACACTTCAAATTAACTTTACAACCACCCATACACACTTTGTTATTTATTTTTATTTAAACAATGCAAAGTCATTTGGTAATTGTTATTGTTTTTCTTTTAATTAATAATTTTAATTTTTCTAATTTTTATAAAGTAAATATATTAATAAATCCACTTATTAATATTTAAGACACAACACTAGAATTATTAGTAAATTGTAAATATTGATTGTTTCAAAAACAATAATTTCTTTTTTCAATGTTATCCATTAACATTTCAAAATAATCAAATCAATTTATTGTCTTCTAAAGAATTTAATTTCTATTCATACCACAAGCTAATATATTTTTTTACTATCCATTATATAATATAATGTAGGTATTATTAAGCATCCTTACCTAATAATTCCTTTTATGGTGTGTTTCTTTGCCAAAACCACTTCAAACAAACACATAAAATTTCGGAGGCTTACAGATAAAAATAATTAAAATATGGTATACCATCAAGGAGATTATTTAATGCATCCAAACATATGCAAATAAATATTTGATAAAGCATAGATAAAGTAAAGAAAACATTTCATTCATTATTGAGGAGGGACATTTTCACAGGACTGCCCAAACCGTCGACCTTGTTTCAGTCATATTTCACTCATCCAGACTTGAACTGAGATAAAATTTTGAGGGTAGATGCCTGAAAACCCCTATAACATCTGTAAAAAGTTTTAGATAATTTGGAGCAACACAGATCCTAGCGCATCCCTATGTGTGAAAGATATTTTTGGCAAGCGACTGTGCGATGGTTTCATCTGGGTTGGGTGCAAGCAGCTCCAAAGGTTGGTTTTGGGGGCCTTTAGGCCCTAGCGGCCAATATTTTTGTGGTTTCTACTCTTTTTTTAGTAGGATATGTTGCAGAGGATACAATATGGGTTAGAAATCTGTCTTTCAATAGATCATGTCATAAATTTGAGTGACAACGATGTCCAATTTTCTACACAAAATAAAAGTGAAAACCATACCTTTCCATGGCATCTAGGGCAAGGATTAAAGAGATCACAAAATAAGTTTCAAGTAGATCAAAAAATGGCTCAGATCTCAAGTGAATCTAGTGCTAAGATGCATCCACAAAATAAATCTACTATGAAAACCCTTGTCAAGTGTATGAATTTTAAAGAGCCGACCCCAAAAATGAATTTTAGGGATGCCCTCCATGGTGGAAAACCTTAACCCAATACTAATATTAATCTTAGGGCTTTCCATAAACCTCTATGAAGAACATGTGCTTATACTGAGAGGGGGGATGAACAGTATAAGATAAAACTTTTTGCTTTTCAATCCATATGATAACATCAACAATATTAAAGCAGTAAACATTACACAAAGCATCACATACATAAGAGACATGATTTAATGTGGTTCACCCAATGTGGGCTACTCCATGGAGAAAATATTCTTTATAAACTTTTCTCAATAAATTCTCTTGGGAATCATTTCCTTATTACAATATTTATGGACCTCTATTTAAAGGAGACATAAATCCCCTGATCAAGTTTGTGGAACTCTATCCATAGGAGAACTCCTTCTTTGCTTTGGTTGGTGATCCTCTAGAAGACTACTACCTCTACTATAATAGCTTTTGGATCTCTATCCATAGAATAATCTATCCTCACTCAGAAGATCTTTGTCCTCACTACCCTAGCTAATGGATCTCTATCCACTAGAGACTACCGTCCTCTGCTCTATCACCTTTAAAGCTTGCTTAGATCTATCTCAAATCTACACTAAACATAGTCCTTCGGTCTAGCACAAATCAACTCAATCTCTGTCTCTGATATACACTAAATACAATCCTTTGGTCTAGCACAAATCAACTTAATATTTATATCTGATCTGCACTAAACACAGTCCTTCGATCTAGCACAAATCTACTCAATATCTGTCTCTGGTCCGGCATAAACCTATCCTCAAATCTACACCAAACTTTGTCCTCAAATCTATCCTCAAGTCTATCCTTAAGACTTAACACAAAGCTTGAATCGATCACAAATCAGCTTTGCTAGATCTGCCCCAAACCTTAACTCAAGGCTTGAAAAAATCAATCAATAAACTCTGCTCTCAAGTATTCTCAAATATTTACCTTAAATTTGCTCTATAAGTCCACACTAGAACTTGTCCAATCTACTCAACAAGTCTTCACCAAGACTTGTCTCAAATCTACATTGTAAGCTTCCATAAAAGTTTACCCAACTCAACCAATAACTTAATGAAACACAACTTGCTTACAAACCCTAACCAAGTGTTTCACAATGCTTTCAACAACTCACACTATGGAACTCAATATTGACTCAAGATGATTCCAAATTCACATAACAATGATACTCATGATCTTTCACAAACCCTAATCATACGCATGAAGTCTCACTCAACATTTCCAACAATGCTTATCAAACAAGGTTTCTAGCGTCAACCTTAATTCCAAAAAAAAAACCCTCATCAATCAATATTGGATATCTCAAAACCAAACTCAACAATGCTTATCAAACAATCCTTTTCATTCCAACTCAGCATTTACAACATCCAATCCAATAATATTTTACTCACAAGGAAGATGTACCCATACCTTTTGTTTTGATGGAGATATATCTTCAAAACCTATCTTAACCACAATCAAATTTTCTTTGCCAATACTATAGTTAGGTAGCCACAACCTATCTCAAGATCTCCACAAAATAATTTTCAATAATTATTTTACCATACAAAATATCAAATCTCTTAGTACACCTTATAATCTCCAAACTTACATAATATAAGTCAACATCCTTATTAAACAAAATACACAACAATTTCCTTTAAACACCTTATCACTCCAAATTTATAAAATAAATTGCAATCACCAAAAATTAAAATAAAATATTTTAATTTACTTACCTTATAACTCCCTCAAAAACCTTATGGTTTCCAACTTAAAAAACTCTATGCAATTTTTGAAATTCACAACCTTTGGAGAAGCAAAAATATTTTTTGCATACATTTCAACTTATCTGCCCACCAAAATATTTTTGGCATGATTCAAACACACAACGTAGCCTCTCCAACACCCTAGCCTCAAGCTAGGCTACCAAGTGGGCTGCGTGCCCACATGAGACTTTAGGCACATGTTTCCTACTTTTTTCTCCTCACGAAGGTTCCCACAAAAAATAAAGACCTCTCCAACAGAAAAACATTAATCGTGTGGACTGAACTTGTGATCCCTTCCTTGCAAGACTTAGCACTATCTCAAATGTCATTTGCGCTACCACCACCAATGGATTTATCTATCCATGTTAATGGCCTTCAACCTTAGTCTACCTTCAATCACTTTGAAACGTGAACTTCTTTTCTTCCAACAAGTGCAGCACTCAATTTTTTATTCAAATGTGTGTGTATTCTAAAGACATAGGAAATGAAATTTATTTCCTATATTAATACACATACTTATTTTCTTTTGCACGTCGACAAATTTCAAATTTAAAAATTTGAAATATATTTTAAATATTTTAAATTTAAAACAGTCTCTAAGAAAGAATGCTTTGCCACTTGTACTTTTTGTATCATCAATACTACCAACCCAATCTGCATCTGTATATATTGTGAGAGTGAAACTATCACTTTTAGGATACTAGAGTCCAAAATCCATAGTCTCTTTTAAATAACTAAGAATCATTTTTATTGCTGCTACACGTGTCTCCTTGGGTGCTGCCTAAAACCTTGCCACTAATCCCACTTCCTGCATAATATCTGGTCTAGTAGATGTTACGTACAATAAGCTGCCAATCATAGATCTGTATAATTTTTTATTTGCCTCTAGAGATTCATCATCTTTACTTAACTTACATCCTGTAACCATGAGAGTACTTACTGGTTTACAATATTCTAAATTGAATTTATTTATAATCTCTTTTATATACTTGGTTTGTGAAAGGAACACCCCTTTCTCTGATTATGAAATTTGAAGTCCAAGAAAGGACAACTCACCAAGCATAGACATATCAAATTCATTTTGCATGCTCTTTTCAAAAATTTTGACACATCTTATGATTGTTTCCTCTAAAAATGATATCATCAACATAAAAAAATATAATTAGTAAGTCATTCTCATTATTTTTTATGTATAAGTTATTATCCACTATTCCTTTCCTGAAACCTTGTTCCTGTAGGTACTTATCCAATCTTGAATACCAAGATCTAGGAGCTTGCTTTAGTCCATAAAGTGCTTTCTTCAATCTACATACATAGTCTGATTTATCAGTCAAGTTGAAACCTTATGGCTGCTCAATATAAACCTCTTCTTCTAAAACACCATTTAGAAAGACTAATTTAACATCCATCTGATATACTTTGAAGTTTTTGAAGCTTGAAAATTGTTGAGTGTATATTTTTCCCAATTGCAAAATACCACCACATGTAGAGTATTGAATAGAAAACTCTCTCTTGAAAAGAAACCAAATGACAAACATTCAACTTCTCCAAGGTTCTAGTAAAATATCTAAAATATTACAATAATTCCAGAAATAATTCAATAATGCATGTGACCATAAACAATGGACCTTTGTTGGTTCTAAACAATGCTTAGTGATTGAAAGATCTAACTAAAAAGCAAATGTAAAATAAAAGCAGTTCTTTTTAGGGTTTTTTAAATTGGTGCTACCTTGAATCCCTATTAGTAAAGTATTTTATCTTCATTTAAAAGGTTTCAAATGATAAAATGTGGAATTTTCCACCTCATTTTAATGTTCGTGCCTTTAAGATGAAGTGAATTTTAAATAGTGGGTTCATTTTATCTTCCTTGTGTTGATGCCACTATCCTAATAGTGGTTAGTAGAAGTTAGCATGTTAGCAATGTTAGCAAAGTTAGCTTTCATTTCTTATATTAACTTAATGTGAAATTTTAGGTTAGTATCTCTCCTAAACCATGTGTTTTATTTGAAATTTTAGATTAATGAAGTTTGGAGGTGCAAAAATTCTGGAAAATGACCAGAATGGAAACAACTTGAAAGCTTAACAATTCTGGAAATGGACCAGAATAGAAATGAAACTAAAAGGAAATTAGCATAAATTCTGGAAAAGGACCAGAATGGAAATAAAAGAAAATGAAATTTTGGATGGACCAGAATTGAATGATTGAGTGCTTGAAATAAAATGAACTTAAAAATAAATAAATAAAAATGCAAATTTGGTTAGCTAAAAAAGTCAAATTATGAATTAGTTTAGCAAGCTCCTCCCTGCAAAATCCCAAGTTATGAGGTAATCATAAAACAACCTGAATTAATGGACCTGCAACATAAGCAAAATACCATTAAATCAAGTGCAAGACTCAAAGGAAACATAGAGAAACTGCATCATCTTGACCTTCACCTATTGCAACACATTTCATGGCATAAGACAATGGCTAGAAGTCACTAAAATGCAGAAATGATAAGACACTAAAAATGTTAGTTTTATGATAAAAACCCTCCTTTTGATGTTGCTCACAAAAGTTTTCTACTCTTTCAAAATTTGAAAAAATGCCCTTTCTTATTGCTTTTCGGAATGTTACATCATTTATAGCCCCCTTTGTACAATGGCCTCTTGGGCTTTTAAAATTTTCTTCCAATGATTCGTTTCAACTTCTCCTCCTTGGTGATGTTAAAATAAATGAAAACAAAACAAATTACATTGCTTTGTAATTTTTTGTAATTTATACTTCTCCCTTATAACTCCTCTAAACAAAAAATTATTAAAATTTAATAAAAACTTTAGTATTTACATCATATAATATAAATTTTAAAATTTATATTAAATTCTAATAAAATATTAATGTTCATCTTATATAATATGAATTTTAAAGCCTTTATTAAACTTTAATAAATATCTTTATATTCATATCATATAATACAATTTTTTTTTTTTAAATAAAGGGGTAAAAATTTATTGATAAAAAGTCTGGATTATAGAGTACAACTGAGCTTCCAACTAGGACTCAAATAAATAGCCAAACAAGCTAAAACCACTAGACTAGAATGACACCCAAAAAAGACAACAAGAATAAACCACATTAATTCTGTACATCCTTGTGGATCAACTCCCATAAGCGTTGAGAGTCCCTAGACGTGAGACTCTCCCAATTATCGATACTCCAAGGATCCAATAGCTTAGAAGCCCTTTTGGCCAGGTAATCAGCAACCACATTCCATTCCTTTGGAATGTGCACAAAGGATATAAATTTGAACTCTTCACTCATTCTGAGAATCTGAACGGCTATAGAGGCCAACTGCCAATTAACTTCCTCCACCCTTTTAATTTTTAAAATATTAACCACAATTTGAGAGTCAAACTCGCAGATAATCCTATGCCAGCCAAGAGAAAACCCCCTTTGCAAGGCCTCAAGAATTGTAAGAGCTTCCATAAAATTGTTGGAGTGAACACCTTTATAAATGGAAAAGAAAAAACTGACACCACCAGTAGAATCTCTCCCAACATTGCCAATGCCAGCATGTCTAGGATTACCCCTAGACGATCCATCAGTAATAATTTTTAAAACTCCTCTAGTGTTAGCGTACTATTTGTCTGTATTAGTTTATTGGCTGGCTGTTACAACTACGTAACAAGTTCTGTTACCCTGTAACAGTTTCGGTGACTATTCTCGGATGTTTGTTTGTAACGCAGCATTATTTAAATGTTGCTGCAATAATAAAATGTTGTTCGTTGAATCCTACATGGCATCAGAGCCACTCGGTTTTCTGGCGAGGTGATTGCAGGGAGGCGTGAAGGAAAAGGCTGGGAGAAGACAACTATTTTTTTTGAGTGCGTTGGCATCGCTAGCAGAGGAGGGACGTGCAGATGCGGAGGTCCGCTCCCTTGGACTTGCGACATCCGCGCGCAGAGTCGCGACACGGGCAGACTATCATCCGCGCGCAGACTCGCGACGTGTGCAGGCCGACGGCCGCGCGTAGAGTCGCGACGCGTGCAGTCGGCCGCACGCAGGGTCACGACGCAGGCAGACGACTGCGCACGTCGCGCGCAAAGGAGGAGGGACCAACCCCCCCTCCAGTCCAGCGCGCGCGACGCGGATGACACGGCTCAGTGCCACGCGGACGGACCCCCTCCCCCCAGTCCAGCGCGCGCGTCGGACACAGTCCGCGCCACGCGGACGGACCCCCCTCCCCTCCCTCGTCCAGCGCGCGACGCACTCCGTGCCACGCGGCGGACACCCCCCCGCGGCAACCTGTCGATTTTTTTTCAATCGGTCCGCCCCCCCCAATCCCGCACGTGCCCGCGGAGGGAATTGTTTTTTTTCCTGGGTTAAGAAAAAAAAAAATTCGGTTTCGGTTGGAGGACGGACTTGCAGGCGCCGATGCGAAGCTGTTTGGCCGCAGAGGAAGAAGAAAATTTTATTTTTTTTCCCGGTTGGAGGACGGAGTTGCAGGCGGAAGTAGCCGAAAAAAAACGCCGGGAGCAGTGCTGCGGTCGCAAGCCGAGGCTGTTGCAGAGGAGGAGACGGAAGGAGGGGTTGAAAGAGGCGCAGGTCCACTGTTCTTTTCGGATCAGCCCGCAAGCTCACTTGGCAGTGAGCTGTGCGGTAAGGCTCAGGGAGCCTGCAGGTCGGGGGTTCAAATCCCGCCGACCCCCCCCAAGGTATATATTTTTTTCAAAGTTATTTTTAATTATTATTTTTTTTTAATTAAAATTTTTAATTTTAATTTTTTTTTAATATAGTTTTAAACTTTATAAATTAAAATTTAATTTTAAATTTTTTTTTTTTAAGTTTTAAAACTATATAAATTGAAATTATTTATTTTAATTTTAAATAAATAATGATTATAAAAATGCTTTGTTAAAGAAAGCCTTTTAAGGGGGGATATTTTTTCAAAAAATCAAAGGGGGATAGTGAGTAATTTTTCGAAAAATAGCAATTTGGCATTGTAAAAGGTGCATTTTCGGCTGTGACCGACACCTTGTGGGTTATTCTTGTGGGCAATTTTTTTTGTTGTATGTTGCATATTTCATTTTTGCACTATAACATTAAAAATTAAAATCAAAACACTCCCTAAGTCCCCGGAATATAAAACCCATCCATGCAATTTTATTGCACTGCAGCGTTCGGTATTTGTGATACCTCTGGCCAGCACTTACAGGTAAAGCTGTCGTGATTTGGCTACTGTATCCGCCGCCTAATATAGCTGCTATAACGACGTCTGAGCTTGTTCTCTATAAATCGTCAGGGAGGAATAAGTATGCCATTTTTGCATTTTTTTACTCCATCCACTACCCTTTATCGCACTTGTGTTTAGGCGTAAATCCTGACGAAGTATTCTTCATAGTGTTTAGGGGAAGTTACGCCCCACGCATGAGAAGAATCTTCTATGGTAGGTGCCATCAACAAGGCGATTCCCTTTCAATATCGCTTATGTTCCACGTATCGTATGATCTCTAAAATTCACCTATAGTCTCCCTCACGTAAGGGTGGGTGATTTTTGTTGATCTTTCTAAATACCTATAGTTTCCCTCACGTAAGGGCGGGTATTTTGTACGGTATATTGGCCTAGCAAAAGGTATATCGAAAGGGGGACCAATTGGTGATATAAGGAACCTTCACTATGGTCACTGTTGCAAAGTTGATGACTGATCCACATCAGTTATTAAAAGGTCCAAATTATACACCATGGAAACATAAGATGAAGGCTATTCTCCAAATGGAATATTTGTGGTATATTGTTACTGGAGTAGCAACTAGGCCTTCACCAAAAGCAGGATCCACAGGTCCTTCAGACAGATCGGATAGCATTTGACAAGAAAGACAGTCGAGCAAAGGTGCTCATTTTGTTTGTTGTTTTAGATGAAGTGCAACCTCATATAGCTAACAAAGCAAGTGGTAAAGAGGCATGGGATGCCCTTAGAACCATCTATGAGGGAAAGAATGAATCCACCATTCTTCATCTTCAAAAACAACTTCATAACCTGAGTTTGAGGCAGGGTGAAACAGTTGAACTCTTTCTGTGCAGAGTGTCTGAGTTGAAAGAGAAATTGAGTTCTCTGGGAGATACTATGGACGAAAAGCTTCTCATTTCACTTGTGATGAGAGCTTTACCTTCTTCATTTGATATTTTGATAACCTCCATCCAGGTGTCTCAACGACAAATTACCTACATCGAGTTGGTCAATCTGCTTCAACAACAGGAGGCACGCCAACTTCACAAGGATGATTCTTCCAATACAGCCCTATACACCAACAGCAGTGGTTCTAGGAAGAAAGGTAATGGGCAAAAAGGAGGCAACTTTCAGAAAGGAGGAAATTCTCAACAGGATACGAAAGGAAAAGGCAAACAACCTCAACGAAGAAGAGGTGGTGCAAGATCTGTGAGAAAGACAACCATGACACCAACAGGTGTTGGCATAAGAACAAGCAGAAAGGCCAAAACAAACCACAAAATAAGAACAAGCAACCCTAGGTGAATGTTGTTGTTGAAGAATCTGACTCAGATTCTGAATGGGCACACAAGGTGCTCATGACTACCACAGATTCCACTCAGAGGGATCCTATTTGGTATGTCGATTCTGGAGCTAGCAAACATATGACTGGCGACAGATCGTGGTTTGAATCATTTGAGGCCAAAGAGGGCAAACCTGTCACCATTGCTGATGATAAAACCTACAGGGTTCAGGGAGAGGGTACAGTTTCAGTCACTCTTCCTGATGGCAAGTGTCAGATTGACAAAGTCCTCTATGTTCCGGGATTGGCCAACAATTTGTTGTCAGTGACACAAATCCTGGACAAAAATATGGTTGTCAACTTTCGTGTTGAGAATGGAAAGAAGTGTTGTACTATTACCAGGAAGGGTAAGCATATTGCAACAGCTTCATATAAGCATGGCTTATTTGCACTAGATGCTATCTCTACTCCACATGTTGCCATGACTGTCTCTACCAAGGAGGCAACTTCCCTATGGCACAAGAGATATGGGCATCTTAGTTCTGCTACTTACTTGAGCTCAGTAAGTATGAGATGGTAAAGGGTCTTCCTTCCCTTTCTCGCCACATTGCCGGTGTGCTCCGATCGCTAGCAGAAAGCACAGCATAGAGTACCATTTGAGAAGAGCTCTACAAGAGCACGAAAACCTCTGGAGCTAATTCACACCGATCTATGCGGTCCTTTCACACCCAACATTGTTGGAGGGAAGAGGTACTTTCAGTTATTCGTAGATGACTACTCACGAAAGATGTGGGTTTTCTTTCTCAAACTGAAATCTGAAGCTTTTGCATTCTTCCAGCAGTTCAAGAAATCCGTTGAGAAGGAGTCAGGGGCTTCTATCAAAACCCTCCACTCAGATCGAGGGGGAGAGTTTACCTCTAATGAATTTTTTGCATTCCTAGATAAGCATGGGATCAAGAGACAGTTAACAACTGCCTATACTCCTCAGCAAAATGGAGTTGCTAGAGAGAAGGAACCGTTCTATCATGGAAATGGTTCGTTGTATGCTCACAGGAGCTACTCTTGGGCAACAATATTGGGCGGAAGTTGTCACCACCGCAGTGTATCTGTTGAATAGGGCACCCACAAAGGCCCTAAAAGGAATGACTCCACAAGAAGCATGGAGTGGTCGAAAACCCTCCATATCTCATCTACGTATTTTTGGGTGTCAAGCTTTCATGCACATACCGAAAGAGAAAAGGAAGAAGCTAGATGAGAAAACACTGAGATGTATTTTTCTTGGATATTCTGAGCACTCTAAAGGATATCGGTTGATAGATCCTTTGACCAAGAAAATTCATATCAGCAGAGATGTTGTCTTTGATGAAGCTTTCACATCACAGAGCACATCTACAGTACACCAGGATATTGTGGAAACTAAGGAAGAGATGATTCCTTCGTCAGCACAGACAGGAGGTCCTTCTACATCTTCTTCACCACCACCGAAGAAGAATCCTAAATGGTGTACAAATACAATCAGAGATGCAAATTTATCCACTCCTCCCAATTTGAATTTGGATAGACCTCGTACACGCAGTATGGCTCAAAAGGAGAAAGAAGCCAGAGAAACTGGTGAGGTTGATGATCTTTGTCAATCTTTTGAGGAACTTTCTGTGACTCCAAGTAGAGAAGTTGAGGATATGGATATTGATGATGACAGGGCATTCATGTCTACCATAGATAGTCTTGAACCTGCATCAGTGCAAGATGCTCTCAGTGAGCCTCAGTGGAAGGCCGCTATGGATACAGAGTATGAGTCTCTGATGAAGAATAAAACTTGGAAGCTTGTTGATCTGCCGCATGGAAAGAAACCTATTGGCTGCAAATGGGTATACAAAGTCAAGTACAAGGCAGATGGAACAATTGATAAGCATAAGGCCCAACTTGTTGCAAAGGGCTATGCTCAAAAGGAAGGCATCGACTATGAGGAAACGTTTGCACCTACTGCTCGGATGACCACAATTCGGGTTATGTGTGCTATGGCAGCACAATATGGGTGGAAAGTTCACCAGATGGATGTCAAAAGTGCCTTTCTTAATGGTGATCTCCAAGAAGAAGTCCATATGACTCAGCCTGAAGGATTTGAAGTGGAAGGCCAAAAGAAGAAAGTTTGCAAATTGGTCAAATCCTTGTATGGTCTAAAACAAGCTCCTCGAGCTTGGTATATAAAAATGGACAATCACCTTATGCAGCATGGATTTAAGAGATGTTCGTCAAATGCAAACCTCTATTTCAAGAAACAAGGTTCCGAGATAGTGTTGCTTGTACTCTATGTGGATGATCTCGCTCATTACAGGGAGTTCAGAATCTATGATCTCTACTGTCAAAAGAAACTTGTGCAAATCTTTTGAGATGACAGATCTCGGACTTCTCCATTACTGTCTTGGTCCGGAATTCAGCCGTAAGGAGCACTCCATCAAAGTGTCTCAAAAAAAGTATGCCAAGACATTGCTGGAAAAATATCACATGACTGACTGCAAGCCAATGGCAACTCCTATGGAGAATGGACTTCAGTTATCGTGATATGATGACTCACCTCAGGTAGATGGTACTCTCTATCGACAGCTGATTGGGAGTCTCATATATCTGACCAATACTAGGCCAGATCTCGTATTTGCTGTCAACTATCTTTCGAGGTTCATGTAGGAGCCTAAGACTACTCATTGGAAAGCAAAGAAACGTGTTCTTCACTATGTCCGTGGTACTATGGAATATGGCCTAGAATACAAGAGGAACAACAAATTCTTCTTGCAAGGATACACGGACTCGACTATGCCGGATCATTTGATGATCGCAAGTCAACTTCTGGATATATTTTTCATCTGGGATCCGGTCCTGTCTCTTGGCATAGCAAGAAGCAACAGGTGGTTGCTATTTCTTCAACAGAGGCAGAATATCGCGCCGCACGTGAAGCTGTGTGCGAAGTGATATGGTTACGTCGCATTCTGACAAGTATGGGCCATCCATCAAAATCTCCAATACACTTGTTTTGCGACAATCAGGGTGTTCTAAACCTCGTCAAGAATCCAGTCCATCATGAAAAAACAAAGCACATTGACACACAATGTCATTTCATTCGAGATGAAGTTCCAAAGCACCGAATTCAGCTTCAGCACATTCCCACCGATGCTCAAGTTGCAGACATTTTCACTAAGGCACTTGGACGTGTCAAATTTGAATTGTTTCGCAACTCACTTTGTATTGCAAAATAATGTAAGGGGATGTTAGTAGTCTAGTATAGCTATTAGTTATTACATTACCCAAATAATGTAATAAAGGGGGATGTTAGCTTACTATTTGCCTGTATTAGTTTATTGGCTGGCTATTACAACTACGTAACAAGTTCTGTTACCCTGTAACAGTTTCGGTGACTATTCCCGGATGTTTTTTTGTAACGCAGCATTATTTAAACGCTGCTGCAATAATAAAATGTTGTTCGTTGAATCCTACATCTAGGGGGTGGCCTCCACCTACCATCTCTCTTAACATTCTTGTTGAGTTGAGGAACCCTACTAGGGCTAGAAGAGTTCACACCATACCCAAAGATACCAAGAGCTTGTTGTATCTTCTCCTCCCTAGAATCCAAAAGAGGGTCCACATCACATTTACTATGGATGGTTTCCTGAACCATATACAGGATCCTTTGCCAGATCTGTTGAACAACCAAATAACTGCCCTAAAATATGCATTGGTTTCGTTTGAGAAAAATTTTCTAGATGATGCAAGAAGGGCCCAAATTCCAAGCCACTCAAATGAAGGGGGCCTTGGTCGGAGGTCTGCCCAGACTACTCCAAAACTCCACTAGGGACAACATGAAAACATGGATGGTTCCAGGCGCTCCACCAACGGTGCCAAATATCTCTGGCAAAGGAGCATTGGAAAAATAAATGAGAAGAGTCATCCTCATTCTTACCGCAAAGGACACAAAAAGAGGGACCCTAAAATCCCCTCTTCCTCACATTATCCCAAGTGAGGCATTTATTATGAGCTACCAACCAGAGAAAGAAGTTACATTTTGGCCAAACAAATTTGTTCCACACCTTTTTCCACCAAGTGACAGGAAGACTCTCATACTTTTGCTTATCAAGAACCTGATAACCATAGGCTACAGAGTAGGTTCCCTTGGGATCAGGGTTCCAAGCCAGAATATATTTACCCCTCAATGAAGAACAAGGCCTCCCCGTAAGAATAAGAGCAAGCACCTCTCTGTCCTTGGTCAGTCCCCCTGGGCCATTCTTGCGGATCTTTCCACCTGTACATCCCCATATTTCTAAAAGACTGGATTTTTTTAAAGTCCTCCACACGATACTAGCTTGCTTCCAAGAAAAAAATGCTTAGGGAACATAACCTAGGATATTGATTCAAGATAGGAGGGTGGCCATCCCAAGAATCCTCCCAAAAAAGAGTATTTGATCCCTGATTGTAAATCCAGAACAAACCCTGCTTGATTAAATTAGCTCCTCTTTTCAGAATGTCCCAGATAACTGAACCTTTCCCAACCAAGCCGACTCTAGGGATTTCGGCCTCAAAAGTACCTCTCAAGTATTTACAAGATAATATTTTAGCCCAAATCTAATCTTGAGAGGTACACCATCTCCAATAAAGTTTTGCAACCAAATCCTACCCAAAAAGAGCTATCTATCGCAACCCAAGGCCTCCCTCTTGCACCGACCTACATATAGAATCCCACCTAACCAAACTCTATTTATATTGATCAAGTTTTCCAGACCATAAAAATTGTCTTGACAAAGCATCCATGTCCTTGATGAAGTGAGAGGGAGCTATTTGTACAAAACATCTATAAATGGGTAAATCTTGAACAATAGATTTTAAAAGCAACACTCTACCTACAGTGGATAGCCATCTAAAAGTCCAATGATTCACCTTCCTTCTAAACTTATCAAGCATAGACTGCCAAGAAGATCTAGGTAGAGGGTGAGATGAAATTGGAATACCAAGATAAATGAAGGGGGGAGTCCAAACTTGGAATCTTAGAATGCGAGCAATCATGGCTTGAATAAGAGGAGGGGTATTGAAGAAGAAAATAGAAGACTTGTCCTCATTAATCAACTGTCTAGAAGCACCAAGATATATTTCAAGAGATTGTCTAATATTTCCAACTTCCCTGATAGTGGCAACTCCCAACAAAGCAGTATCATCAACAAATTGAAGGTGGGAAAGAGGTGGCAAACTACTATCCCACTTCCACCCCTGAATGAGACCCTGCCTGACTTGAGACTTGAGCAATCTTCCCAACCCTTCCACCATAATGATAAATAAATAAGGAGATAAAGGATCTCCTTGCCTCAATCCCCTTGAGGCCTCAAATAGCTCCGATGACTCATTATTAACAAGAACATAGAATGAGGAAGAAGAAACACAGCTCATCACCCATCTAATCCATTCCTCCTCAAATCCAAAAGCATCAAGAACTTTCTAAAGAAAGGACCATCTGACCCGATCATAGGCTTTGGCCATGTCCAACTTAATGAACATATTTTTCTCCTTAGAAGTTTCCATCGAGTGAATAGCTTCTGTAGCAATAACAACCCCATCCAAGATTTTTTGGCCAACAACAAACCCTCCTTGCTCCTCAGAGATGATTTTGCTCAACCATATCTTTAGCCTCTCAACAATAATTTTTGTGATGATCTTATACACAACATTGTAGAGAGCAATAGGCCTGAACATATCCAAGGAATTTGGTCCCTCTTTTTTGGGTATAAGCACCAAAAAGGTAGCATTTAGGGCCCTTAGCATCTGTTTGTTCTTTTGGGACTCATGGACCACCTCCAAAAGATAAAATTTGATTAAATACCAAAACTCCTGATAAAACTCAATCGGGAATCCATCTGGGCCTGGGGCTTTTCATTTTTTCATCTTGAATACAACATTTTCCAACTCCTCAAGGGAAATTGGACCCATCAAGTGCTTATTCATCTCTCTAGAAAAAATCGTTGGAATACATTTTAGAATAAGCTTTTCATTCTCATCATCTGATAGGGAGTCGTCCTTGAAGAGAGAGGAAAAATACCTCTTAGTCTCTTCTAAAATATCCTTGAAAGAAGAGAGCAGGGCACCCTGAGAATTCACAAGAGAGGTAATCAGGTTACCATTATGACGAGCCTTAACTGAGTTATAAAAGAAGGTTGTGTTCCTATCCCCTTCTTGAAGCCAATCTACTCAAGCTTTTTGTTTCCAAAAAATTTCTTCCCTCAATCCCATTCAGCAAGGTCTTTCGCAGCCTCAAATTCCTCAACAAGAAGCTCCTTCGTGAATCCCTGATCTCTAATATTCCTTGAAGCTTCTTCCATCCTCCTAAGAGTTGCTAGCTTAGCCAAGGAAAGGTTCCCAAAATTCAGTCTATTCCATCTCTTCAATTTATGTTTTACAAATTGTAGTCGCTTCAAAAAGGAATACATAGTGGTGCCATGAGGAGGTTTGTCAGTGGTCCACCAGCCTCGCATGAAATCATGAATCTTAGGATCACGAAGCCACATAAGTTGAAACTTAAAGGAGGGATTCTTTTTTAGCCCTAACTCCAAAGTAGAGAGTTTGATAGGCCAATGATCAGATTCCCTACCCTCCAAAATCATAGAACTAACACCTCTATTATTACCCATCCAATAACTGGATATCAAAAACCTATCCAGTCTCTTTGAGATGGAAGCTTCCCCACACCTTCTATTGTACCAAGTAAAGATCCCATTATCTGGCTTGATGTCAACCAAGTTTAGGGCCTAGATATGAGCACTAAAACAGAAGAAAAAGGCTCGAGATGGTCCACCCCACCATGTTTCTCCTCTAGACAAGTGATAGAGTTGAAGTCTCCAGCCAAAATACATGGGTATAGGGGAACCAAACTTCTCACAAAGCAATTGTGCTCCCACAAATTCACTTTACCATTGTAATCAACAGGAGCATACAAATTTGTAAGTAGGATGATTTCACCAGATTCATTATCATGCCCGACCATTGAAATAGACCATCTGCTGGAAATCCAAGTAAGAGGGGATATCTTAACCGGATCCCATAAACAAGCGACGCCACCAACATATCCACATGCACCAATACACTGGCATTTCCCCCTTCACAAATTGGGAGTAATATTGAACATACTATCAATAGCCAATTTAGTCTCCTGAACAAACACCACATCTGGAGAATGCACACAAACCAAATCACAAACAACTTTTTGTCTGGGGATACTATTCAACCCCCTTACACTCCATGAGAGGATAATCATTTTTGGGGGTTGTAAAAATGAGAGTCCAATGTTCTCACCAAGCTTGACTCCACCAAAGTCTCCCCCATTAACTTAATTTTATCCTGGTCCTTCTTTTGACCCACATTCATATTCTTATCCGAAAAACTTTTTTTAATTATTTTCTACTGCAATCCCGACACCATAGGAGTTTTGCATTCCAATGATGACTGCATCAGTGCTTGAGTAGGAGATGGTATAACTAAATTTGTACCACTTTTCAAAATAGTTTCCCTTATAGGGCTAGACCCAACCATATCCCCTATACTCAGATCCAAAGCCCTTTGTTCTTCATTTAAACCCCCTAGATCTGATTCCTTAAGTTCCCCCTCAAGAAGAGACATCCGATTCGGCCTTGTTATATTTGCATCAGGTAGCGACTTTTCAGGTATCTCCATGCACTGATCAAGATCATCTAATATTTCAAAACGGTTGAGTAGAGTATCTAGCTAGCTATCCTTAAGGTCTTTGTTTGCCCTTCGTCCTCTATTTCGGGCTTTTACCGGAACAAAACCTTCCTTATCCCATTCCCCTTCCTTTATCGGGGCTTTTCCTTTATCCAAAATTTTTCCAGATCGAGAGGGCCTAGGATTTGAAGCCACAGGTGAGACAAACTTAGGGCATTTTATTTGCAGGTAGCCATATTCACGGCAAATCTGGCAACGAAAATGGAAGAGCTTACCCATGTATTTGATCCAAATTGTATTTCAATAGAATCTGGAATAGGATTATTTAAGTCAATTTCAACACAAATACGAGCAGCAAAGATTACATTTTTATCCATTGTCTGTTGTGACGGTCCAATCGACTTCCCAAGCAGAAGGGCAATCTTATGCAAGATATCAGTTCTCCAGAATTCCAACGGGAGCCATGGAAGCCGCACCCATACTGGAACCCACGACGACCGCTCCTCTGATGGGTTGAAACCCACATGCCAGAGTTTAAGGAGTCCCACTTGGTTATAGAAATAAGGACCCCCTTCAAATGCTTTGTTACGATCTGCAATATAAAACAAAACCACCATAAAATAGTTGTTCGCACTCAGCATCACCTCCACATCACCTTCAAGATTCCAAGTCTTCCTGACCCAAGCCTCCACAAAGAGGAGAGAAATTCGGATGCCCAAAAATTTGCCAATAAGGGCATGTTTGGTTAGATACTCCACATCTTCTGCCACCAAGTCTGGTTGAACCACTAGAACTGGCCTGGCTTCACATCGTTCCAAACATCCATTGTTCTTTAACACGTGATTCTCGATATGCATTGGAAAATCCTGTTCCTTCCAGTCATTTTCAAATGAAAAAATATCAGGAGCATGCACTCTCTGTGTCGGACCCGATGCCATCACGACATTCCTCCAATTTTTCAGACCTCTTTCGAAAGTTGTTGCCATCCCTGCAGAGCAGTTTTTCTTCATCAAACCCTAGCAGAGCAGTTTTTCCTCATCAAACCCTAACAGAGCTCCCCAATTGGTCATGCATAAGCTCATCATATAATACAATATTTAAAACCTTTATGAAACTATATATTATCTCCATATATAACAATGAGTTTCTACCTTATGACTCCCAAAAGTACTCTACCGGTAAACCATACTTCAAATCAGAGGAAGACTGAACAAATCTTAACCATTGTCGTACATTTTTTTACTTTCGAAATCCTCACATTCACCATCAATGGTGACTAAATATCTCCTCCTCATTCGGTAGTTGTAATCGCCTCGTAATCACATGCCCACCAACACTTCAATCTGCTGCTGCTCGAATTCAATCTCCTCAGAACATCGAGTTGAAGACCCACAGCATACATGAAACATGAAAATGATTTTACGCCGCAACTTGTTGCTTTATGGGACATTTCCTAGGGTTAGGGTTTTGACCTGCTTGCCTCTCCCCTTTCGGTGATTGTTGCATTGTGCTGACAGATTCCCTGCCACCAATATCCGACTCGATGATTGTCGTTACCCCTTTGCTGGTCTTTCTATATGCCCAACGCAAATTACCTATCCACTGCAGCTTACCAACTAGGTATCCGCCATGTTGTCGTTACATGCCAATTATCTATGCCATGTAGTCCACGTTCAATTTCCGTCATGATAAGCCCTACAGGTTGTGGTTGACGTGGCTTCCAAGCACACCCCACGTCCATTTCGCTGTGATTAAACCATCGATAGTCTATCTTATACTCTTGTTTATTGAGATAGCTTCCTCACATGACCACTCCACATAGATGAACATGCCAAAATATATACACCTACATGATAATTGTCCCTATCCTGCTTGCACTCCCTGTCCAGAATGATTTTTCAAAATTTGCCATGTCATAGCAGCATCTCACTATTTCATCTGCGCCATCTATGTTGTTGTTCTGAGAATACCGTAGTCAATTTTACCCTTGGTGCCACTTCACGTCAAGTCTGTGCAGCACCAGAATCTAGACACATTGTAGTAAATGCTACTTCGTTCATCACTGTCAGTGATGTCGCCTCCGAGGTGTTCACGTTCTTACCATCCTTTAATGCTGCTCGAGAAATCTCCATCTCATCGCCATTTAAAACGTTTCATCACCGTCTCTAGCGCTGAGTCACTCCACACAGCCAATGCCACGTCCTCTTCAATTTGGCCAACTTGTCCATGTTTTCATCGGGCTTCAGGTGTGTAACTCGCAATGGTAGCAATAGCATTCCTCCCTGTATAAATCCACGTCGTCGTTGCATCCTACCGTCAGCCTCCGAAAAAGGGCTTGGAGGTCTCCTCGCTTGCCACGTTGATTTTAAACCTACCGTGTTTACCTTGCATGACCCACGTTGAATTCTTCCTTGTCTATGTCATGACTACGTCCTCTCACTTGCGCTATTCGACATCGCCTGACGACCTGCGTAAACACCCAATCAACATTACATTAGCTCTTTACATATTAAAATTAAGCAACATCCTATTATATAAATCAAACGACTTTAATTTGAACTTCATGAGGGTGAGATCAGAATTTTTTTTTTTTTATTAAACTTTTCTTATAATGTTATTATTATATGAAATAAAATATATACATATTTTATTACATATAATAATTATTTCTTTTAAACTTTTATTACATGTATATATAGTTTTTTTTTCCTTTTTTGTTTGTTTAATTTATATATTTATACTATACTAAGTATTATATATATAAATTATTTCATTTGTTTTATTTTATTAAAACATTTATATTTATATATATGAAATATATATATATATAAATATTTTAAAATTTTATTCTATTTTTCTTTTTTATTTTCATTAACATATGCACACACATATAGTATATGTGCATATATTAAATATTTTATTATTTTTTTGTTTATTTAATGTTTTGCTTCATTTCAACCATGTGAACTTTTAGTTTTAAAAGGTTTTAATCTTTGAAACTTAACTAAAAGTAAAGCTTTTAACATCATTATCAAAATCATAAAAATGAAACCACCCCAAACCTTGAGACAAGACTATGAATAAAACACGGAAACATGCAAACCATGAATAGTCTAAAGGAATACCAAAGACTCTATACGACGACGACCTCAGAGAACAATAAGCAAAAAGGAGATAAGATCTCTCAAAACTATCGCTCCAAGAAAACCCAAGAATCCAAACATAAGACACTACGAAATAAAGAAAACAAGGAGAACACCTAGCACCACCCAAGGCTAGCATGCAACCATGGAGGTCTCGAAGCAAACTCAAGAGGAGGGATCTATTAAAATCATCACCTAAAGAGCATGAAATCCTCCAAAAACTAAAATTTAAATTTGGGTCCCCAATTTTGGGGCTAGTTGTGGAGTAGCCACAACAAAAAGGCTAAGAATATTTTGATAGCTTCAAGTCATGCAACTGGAGCAAATGTCTCATCAAAGTCAATTTCCTCTACCCGTGCATAACCTTTGCACACTAATCTTGCTTTATTTTTGACCACCTAACCATCTTCATTTAACTTGTTTCTGAATACCCATTTAGTGCCAGTCACATTTTTATCTTTTGGTTGTGGAAAAATTTCCAAAGTATTTCTTTTATCTATCTGATCTAATTCCTCATCCATTGCCTTAACCGAAAACTTATCTTCACTTGCCTCATTCAAGTATTTTGGCCCAATTTTAGATAACAAATAAAAAATTGTTTATTGAGTTGATGTTATTACCCTTCTCCTTGTCTGTCTCTCATCTGGATTCCCAATGATTAGCTCTCTTGGATGATGTTTTTGTACATACCTAGATGGATTCTTAGGAAAAAGTCTTTGTGTTTCTTCCTCTTCTTCTTTTGATTCCTCATGAAACTCCTCTTGACAAATTTCATCTTACTGATACATAATTTCTTGAACTGGTTCTCTTAAACCTATCTTCTCATCAACTGTTACATTTATACTTTCTATAATAGTGTGTATCCTTTTGTTGTAGCATCTATAGGCTTTGATCTTAGTAGAATAACCAAGAAAAATACTCTCATCAGATCTTGGGTCAAAATTTCTCAAGTTTTGCTCTTTCCGTCTTATGTAACACTTGCTTCCAAAAATTTTGAAGTGTTTTACAGTAGCTGGTATTCCCTTCCAAAACTCATATATAGTCTTGTGATGGTTCACTCTTATTTGAGACCTAAAAAATATATAATTTTTTGTGTTAACTGCATCCCTCCAAAAACCATCTGAAAGCTTGGATTCATTTAACATAGATCTAGCCATATTTTCAACAGTCATATTCTTCTTTTCAACAACTCCATTTTGTTGAGGAGTTCTTACAGTTGAGTATTCTCTTTTGATCCCATGTTGTTCACAATAGTTTACAAATTCATTTGAGTTAAATTCTCCTCCTTTATCTGATCTCAAAAACTTAATCCTTTTACCTATTTTGTTTTCAACCAACTCTTTAAACGCCTTAAATTTATCTAGTGCTTCTGACTTTTCTTTTAGGAAGGCTACCCAAGTCATTCTAGAATAATCATCTATAAAAAATATGAAGTAACTTTCATCTTAAATACTTTGGGTTCTGGTAGGACCACATAGATCAATATGTATTAGTTTCAATGGCTCAGATGACATAAATCCTTTTGATTTGAAACTGGTTCTAGTTTGCTTTCCATGTTAACAAGGTGTACAGATTGTATTTTATGGCCTTTTTAGCTTGGGTAAATCTCTGACAACCTGTTTATTGCTTATGTTGACTATGTTTTAAAAATTCAAATAACCCATTCTTCTATGCCACAACCAACTCTCATCTTTTTGTGATAGAAAACACTTTTCTTCTTTAATCTCACTAAGCATATAGAGGTTGTTTGGAGTTCTAATTGCATTCGTAATGACTTTTCTAGTTTTCAACTTTCTTATCTCACATCTATCTAGGTGAAATGTAACCATATGACCTTGATCACAAAGTTGGCTTACACTTAACAGATTGTGTCTAGCCCTTTGATATATAGTACATTTTCTATTCTTATTTTATCATTATCTAAACTCAGAGTTCCTTTTCCAAAAAAATTTGCTGATCCATTATCACCAAAACTTATTGATCCTCTATTTTTTTCTTTGAGTACAAGATATTTGTGTTTATCTCCTGTCATTTGTCTAGATCAACCACTATCAAGAAACCATTGTTCTTCTTTATCCTGAGCATGAAGAGTTGTTTGAATTAACATTGATCTAGTTTTTTCATCCCCTTTTCTTTCTTTCCCAATTGTTGAAGTTGTATTCTTTTTACTTGACTCAGGCAATACCATTTTGCACCATCTAGCCTTGTGCCCAATATTATTGCAATTAACACATGTAACATCACTATTCATAAGAGATGCAAAAGAATTAAAATTTATATTTACATCCCTTTTAACATAACCAGTGCAATGTACAGCTCTATGACCATATTTGTTACATGAAAAGTAATAGCCATGGAAGAGATTCTGTGACCTATTTGAATGCCTTGGAAAATATGGTTGAGTGCTTCTCATTTTATTATAATTAACCTTTGTCCATGGTTCTTTACTTTCTTCTTTCCTGATGTCTTTTCCTTTTAGAGTATAAGTCACTTGCTTATATTTGTTTGAAGTCTTTGCTTCTTGAAGGCTTGACTCCTCTTTCTATTTCCCAAAATTTATATCTTGTAGTACCTTGGTCTTTTCAAATTCATTCCTTAGATAAATAATTTTTGCTTCCAATATTTCACATTATGTTTCTCTTGCTCTTAATAGATCTGACATATCCTGTTCAATTTTATTTCCCTCTTCTATATTTATTTTGAGTTATATGAGACTCTGTAGAATTTATATCCTTGCTTCTTCATCTCTTGAATTTGATCCTTTAAACTTGAGTTCTTATTTCTAACCTTTTCAAGGTTCCTAAGAGCAGCAAAAAATTCCTCTTTTATGTCAAACATGATCTCTTATTCACTTTCTGAAGTCATGTGTGTTTTTGATGGAACTTCCTCCAAGTTGTTAGTCTTTTCACAGAGAGACCCGCTTTGATACCAATTGAAGAACATGTGCTTATACTAAGAGGGGGGGTGAACAATATAAGATAAAACTTTTTTCTTTTCAATCCATATGATAACATCAGCAATATTAAAGAAGTAAATATTTTATAAATCATCACACACATGATAGACATGATTTAACATGGTTCACCCAATGTGGGCTACTCCACGGAGAAAATATTCCTTATAAACTTTTCTTAATAAATTATCCTAGGAATTCTTTCCCTATTATAATTTTTATGGACCTTTGTCCAAAGGAGACACCAATCCCCTAATAAATTTTATGGAAATATATCCACAGGAGAACTCCTTCTCCCCTTATCTAGCTAGTAATCCTCTAGAATATTATTGCCTCCACTGCACTGGCTTATGGATCTCTATCCATAGAAGACTCTATCCTCACTCAGAAGATCTTTGTCCTCACTACCCTTGCTAATGGATCTCTATCCACTTGATAATATTGTCCTCTACTTTGTCACCTTTAAAGCTTTCTCAACTCTGTCTCAAATCTACACCAAACACAGTACTTCGATCTAGCACAAATTTATTCAATATTTACCTCTAATATGTACTAAACATAGTCCTTCGGTCTAGCACAAATATTCTCAATATTTATCTTTGATCTACACTAAACACAGTCCTTTAGTCTAGCACAAATATACTCAATCTATGTATATGGTCTGGAACAAACGTATCCTCAAATCTGCATTGAAATATATCCTAAAATTTATCCTCAAGTCTATCCTCAAGCCTTAAGACAAATCTTGAACCAATAACAAATCAGCTCTGCTAGATCTACCTCAAATATTAACTCAAGGCTTTAACAAACCAATCAATCAACTCTATTCTTAAGTCTTCTCAAAGACTTACCTCAAATCTATTCTACAAGTCCACACTAGAAATTTTCCAATCTGCTCAATAAGTCTTCATCAAGATTTATCTCAAATCTACATTGTAAGCTTCCACAAAAGCTTACTCAACTCAACTCAACCAATCACTTAATAAAACACAGCTTGCTTACAAACCCTAACAAAGTATTTCACAATGCTTTCAACAACTCACACTATGGAACTCAACCTTGACTCAAGATAATTCTAAATTCACATAATAATGATATTAATTATCTTTTACAAACTCTAATCATGCACATGAAGGCTCACTCAACATTTCCAACAATGCTTATCAAACAAGGTTTCTAGCATCAACCTTCATTCCAAAAAAAACCCTCATCAATCAATATTAGATATCTCAAAACCAAACTCAACAATGCTTATCAAACAATCATTTTCACTCCAAATCAACATTCACAACATCCAATCCAACAATATTTTACTCATAAGGAAGATGTACCCATACCTTTTGTTTTGATGGAGATATGTCTTCAAAACCTATCTTAACCATAATCAAATTTTCTTTGCCAATACTAGAGTTAGGTAGCCACAACCTATCTCAAGATCCCCACAAAATAATTTTCAATAATTATTTTACCATTCAAAATATCAAATATCTTAGTACACCTTATAATATCCAAACTTACATAATATAAGTCAACATCCTTATTAAACAAAATACACAACAATTTCCTTTAAACACCTTATCACTCCAACTTTATAAAATAAATTGCAATCACCAAAAATTAAAATAAAATATTTTAATTTACTTTACCTTATAACTCGCTCAAAAATATTATAGTTCCAACTTAAAAAACTCTATGTAATTTTTTAAATTCACAACCTTTGGAGAAGCAAACATATTTTTTGCATATCTTTCAACTAATTTGCCCACCAAATCATTTTCGGCGTGATTCTAACACATAATGTAGCCTCTCCAACACCCTAGCCTCAAGCTAGGCTACCAAGTGGGTTGCGTGCCCACATGAGACTTTAGGTGCATGTTTCCCATTTTATTCTCCTCATGAAGGTGCCCACGAAAAATGAAGACCTCTCCAATAGCAAAACATCAATCGCATGATCAAACCCGCGATCCCTTCCTTGCAAGCCTTAGCACTATCTCAACTACCACCTACGCTACCACCGCCGATGGATTTATCTATCCACATTAATGGCCTTACACCTTAGTCTGCCTTAAATCACTTTGAAATGTGAACTTCTCTTCTTCCAACAAATGCAGTGCTCGATTTTTTATTTGAAGGCGTGTGTATTTGAAAGACATAGGAAATGAAATTTATTTCCTATATTAATACACATGCTTCTTGTCTTTTACACGTCGATGAATTTCGAATTTAAAAATTTGAAATGGATTTTAAATATTTTAAATTTAAAACCTTTGCATCCATTATTAATTTAAATTTAAATTTTAATCAAATATTAAAATATTTTAATTTAAATTAAATCTTTTGTAAACTGCTCATGGGTCTTTTTAACTTGAACCTTGTTTTTCTTCACCTTGTTATTTGGCCCGAAATATAATATTATTATTTAATTTAAAATTGCTTCTCCTTCCTTGGGTATTCATCTTTTGGGCATTTTTAGGCATATAATATTAAAAATAAATATTATATCCTATTCATTTTCAAGACCTTGCTTTTGTAAAAACCACTTGATGTCCTTAATGATGATGAAATTGAACCAATATGCTTTTGACATCAATGAAAAAAAATCTACTCAAAATTTCCAAGACTCTAAGAATACCTAAGATTGATCCCAAGAAAATGGAGTCATGATGTCGTAAAGCAGCTGATGGAACTCCTATTGTTAAGCTTGATATGGGTAACATTAAGACTAGTATTGAAGATATAGAAAAAAGAGGAAATAATTTTTCGGTTCATGAGTTTTTGTCCGAGCCTATCTGCTTTCAAAGTCTGGGCTGCAAAAATCTAAAAAACTAAAGGTGAGTTACAAATATTTGTTTATACAAATGGTTATTTTCTTGTTTTATTTGCTAATAATGAAGATAGAGAGAAACTTTTCAAGGGGGGCCTTGGTTCTTTGGAAGGGTAGGGCTTTTCATGAAGCCCTGGCACACTAAATTTAAAGCCAAAGAAGAGATGCCTTCTATAGCTCTCGTGTGGGTTAGACTCTTTGGCCTCCCTATTAAATTTTGGAATCCTACTATTTTCTCTTCAATTGGAAACTTTTTAGGAAATTTTATGATGACTGCTAATTGTACTCAAAATTTTGAACATATTATTTATGCTCGGATTTGTGTTTTAATGGATTTTGACAAACCCCTACCTAAAAAGATCACATTACAATTTGAGGAAGACACTTGGGAGCAAGTAGTGGACTATGATAAAATTCCTTTTCGTTGTAGAATTTTCCATGAATATGGTCATTTGGCTAGTGCTTGCCCAAATAAAATTATTGATCAAAATAAAGAAGATATAAACTCAACAGGTTTCTAAATGCCTAAGAATAAGAACACTAAGAAAAAACCAGTTATGAAGGATCAATCAAAATCATCTGCTAATATGTTTGAAATCCTTTCCATAAATTATGTCCCAAGTGAGGAAGAGGAAATAATGGAAATATAAATCTTCGAAACACAATTTAAATATGAAGGGAAGAAATCAGAGATAAACCAACAAATCAAGGGTTTTCAACAAGAAAATGGAGAAAATTTACACAAGAAAAACAATCTTTTAAATGTTAAAACTTCAAATAATACAGGTCCCAATATAGACTCTGTTGAACCCTCTAGTAACATTTTGGCTGTGTACGAGCATTCTTCAAGGTTAGAAGCCATCTCAGATTCAATTGGAGTAAGTCAAGAAATAGGGAAAAAAAGTGAAGATGGATTCTAATCAAAAGGTAGGTCGCAAGACCAATCAATATCATATGGTAAAAGAAGGTGAAATGCTTTTATAGGAAGGTAAGATTAATTCCCTTCCCAACTTTTTTAGCCCTAGTATTAATGAATATCATCACTTGTAATTTAGAGGACTCAAAGGGAGTATTTCAAAACAAAATGAAATTATAAGAATGATTCAGATAAATCATACACATATTGTTTTCCTTCAAGAAACAAAGATTTCAATAGAGGATATGGACTCAATTTATAGTAAATTTTTGCCAGCTGGAAAAGTGGTTTCCCTTAGTTCCTAGGGGATTTATGGTGCCATTGCTTACCTTTGGGACCCAAAATAGGTAGTTATTCACCATATGGTTGGCAGTTGGGGTCTTTTGGCTATAGCTATTCAAAGTAGACATTCCAACCAAATTATGCTCTACATTATTTTTTATGCTCCGACTACTTTGGAGGAAAAAAAAGACAATGGAAGGATATAACTTATATTATGTCTCATTTTCCTAAAGCTTGGATCTTGATCGAAGGAGATTTCAATACCATCCTCTCTCTAGATGAGAAAATGGAGGGAAATAGAAATTTTGACAGAAGCACTGATCTCATGAGTGAATATATTACAAACCTCCATCTTGTGGACATCCAACCAGATAATGGCCTTATGACTTGGTCTAACATAAGGTAAGGCTTAGCTTGTATAATGGAGAGATTGGATAGGTTTTTGCTCTCTAAAAATTTCTTAATCCATGGTCACATTCCTAAAGTGAAGACTTTTAACAATGTTGGTTCGAATCACTGGCCAGTCATGGTGGAAATGTAGAAAACCAATGTGAGTTTCTCTCCTTTTTTTTCAATTAATTTGGCTCAGAGACAGTTCCTTTAGACCTCATGTGCAAAAATTTTAGAAGGAAGGTAAGCCTAGGTATGGGACTAAGATAATATGTTTTGCCAAAATACTACAATACATTAAATCCAAAATCAAGACTTGGAACTTGAAGAAGTTTGGGGATGTTCATAAAAAAACATGAAGTTATTGCTCAAATTGAAAATTTGAATAATAAAATCTGTTTAGATGGCCTCATAGAGAGTAGAAGTTCATATGAAATTAAACTCACAACTCAGTTAGAGGAATGGGAAAAAAGATAACTCTTATGGAAGCAAAAATCTAGAATTCAATGGCTCAAATAAGGAGATCGAAACACAAATTTCTTCCACAATTCTCTTATTTCTCGAATATCTCACAACTTTATTTCTTCCTTGAAATCAGATTATGGAGATGTTGTCTACACTTGGGATGGCATGAACTCTATTATTATGGATTACATTTCCAATATTTTTGTTGATACTCCTCCTGAATCAGCTTCTCAACAAAATATTCTTCAAGCTATCCCTTCTATTATCACTTATAAGGAGAACTCTATTTTGACTACTTATATTACTATCAATGAGCTTCAACAGGTATTTATTAAAATGCAAAAATGGAAAACCCTAGGTCTTAATGGTTTTCCCATTGAGTTCTACCAAGAGTTCTGGGATATCCTTCATGCTGATTTATTAGAGGTGGTGGAAGAAGCCAGGAGAGCCAGATAAATTTTGAAGTTTATAAAAAACTTATATTACTATTATTCCAAAATCTCAAGAGGTTGATCATATCTCAGATTTTTGACCTATTGCTTTATGTAATGTTCTTCTCAAAATCATTACTAATATCATGGAAGAAAGGTTGAAACCTCTTTTGCATAAGATTATTTTCCCTGAACAAGGTGGTTATGTGGAAGGGCATCAAATCGTAGATGAGATAGTTCTTTCTTAGGAATCCATTCATTCCATGGATATGCAAAAATATCCTTCCATGTTCATTCGGTTAGACTTATCCAAAGCTTATGACAGAGAGGATTGACACGTCCTTTTTAAAGTTTTGAGGCAATTTTATTTCTCTTAGGATTGGATGGATTGGATAATGGGATGTATCTCTTCAATTTCCTACTTACTTCTTATCAATGGTATGCATTCTCAATTTTTCCCATCTTCCAGAGGTATTAGGCAAGGTGACACGCTATCCCATTATTTATTCATCATTCTTGTTGAATTCTTGGGTAGGACTATAACCAAAAAGAGAGAAAACACAACCCTTGAGGAAATTACCATTGCTCATGGAGCTAGACCTATCTCTCATCTTCAATTTTTTTATGACTCTACTCTTTTAGGTAAATCTACAGTTAAGGAAGCTTCTAATATTAATCAAATCATTAGCTATTTTTCTAAGGCTACTAGGAAATTGATCAATGAAGACAAATCTAAAGTTATTTTCTTTCACTACTCTGCCAGATAGGAATCCATGGTCTTGGATAAATTAAGATATAAGAATACCTCCCTTTATATCACTTATTTAGGCAATGCCATAAATATTCAAAGGCAAAAAAATATTGGAATTGGTTGTTGGACAAAGTCAAGAAGAAAATTGTAAAGTGGACCAATAGGTGGATTTATTTTGGTGGTAGAATCACCTTGGTAAAATTAGTCCTTCAAGCTATTCCTATTTATGTTTCTTCCATGTTGAATATCCCAAAGGTTGTTCTTTGATAACTGGATCAAATCAATCATTGGTTCCTCTGGAATGGTACTAAGGAGAAAATAAAATGGGCCTTGGTGAAATGGGACACTTTATGTCTTCCTAATAATGAAGGGGGTTAGGATTCCAATATTCTATTAATAACAATAAAGCTTTAGTTGCTAAATTATATTGGAGGATGTTGCATAAACCCAATGATCTTTGGGCCAATAATCTCCGTGCTAAATATGCTGAGAACAAAAGTTTTGAAGACTTTGTTCACTATCAATTACCTACCAAAGGTTCTCCCATTTTAGTAGTTCTTAATACTGGTGAGGATTTGATAAAGAAAAAATTATTTTGGATCATTCATAATGGTCAACATGAAAATTTTTGGACAGATTCTTGGGATGGTCACAAGCTTTTGATAACTCAATTTCCTGATTGGTGGCCTTGGATGGAGGAGCTTCACCGAGCTAATAGGATAAAGGTGGCTAATTACTATCGGTACCATACTGGTAATTCAAAGGTTGGTAGATATTGGATCCCTATTGAGGATTGGCCTATTCAAATCCCAGAAAGGTAAATATAAGATATCCAAGGCATCCTTCATATGAGATCTCTCTCTTGGTCCCATGAAAAATATTGTTTTGGATGGAACACTATTAAGGGTGAGTATTCAATTGCTCAAGAATATTTGACCTTATGCCATAATAATCCCAACCAAACATCTAACATCTTTTCTCATTTATGGGATCAAAAGCTCTGGCCTAATGTGAGGTTATTTACTTGGCTTTTATTGCATCGTAGGGTACTTAATGGTGAGCAACTTATGAAATGTGGTTTTCATGGACCTTTTAGATGTGAAATGTGTGGAGAGAATATAGAAACTCTTAGCCATATTTTTATTGAGTGTAATTTAGCCTCTCAGCTATGGAGGAGAATGACCACTTTACTTGGCTTACAGTGGTCCAATTTTTTTTACTTTTGAACAACTTTGGAAGGATTGGCCTAAACAAGAGGGTGTTGATCATTTTATTAGGCAGTTAGTTTGGATGGATTCTACCATTCTTATTTGGAATATCTAGAATGAAAGGAACAATCAAATTTTTAATCAAGATAGGAAGGATATTTACTATATTTGGAAAAATACCATTGCCAACTTAGTTGAATCAATACAACTCCTTAATCACCCCCAAAACTCCCACCAAATATGGAATCAAGTGATGCAAATATTGAAGATTAAATATTCTAAGGGAAACCAACTTAAAGGGAATATGAGTATGTAATATGGATAGGACAAGAAATTGGCGACCTCCTCCTAAGGATTTTAGAAAATTCAATATTTATGTAGCCTCTAGAGGGAACCCTAGAAAAGCTAGTATGGGAGGAATTGGTAGACTTTCAGATGGCTCCTTGGTTTTTACTTTTGCTAAGAATTTGGGCATTCTTTACAATAACCTTGCTAAGGGGTATGGTATACTCAAAGGCCTTCAAGAGGCTACTAAGGTTGGATGGAAAAATGTGCTAGTTAAGTCTGACTCTCAACTCATGATTAATATTTTGAAGACTCTTTCTAAGAATCATAAGGTTGATTCGAGAATAAAAAAAATTATTGATAAGATTCAATTAATCTAGATGGGATTTTTGAAAGTTGATTACAATCATGTGGTCAGAGATCAAAACAAGAGTGTGATCTTACTTTCTATGGCCACCCACCTAGATGGTGGGCTTTGCAAATAAAGGAAGCTCTTCTTTCTATCATTTCTTTGGATGGCTCCAGTTATGGAGGTACCTAGTTTCTTCTTGCTTTATTTTTTCTTCTCTTTGGTTTGGTCAGGCTATTTTAGTTCCCTAGCTCAAACTATTATTTCTTTTGTTTTCTCTATTAATTCTTGCCTTGAAAGTCTTTTGGTCTAGAAAGGTCATTGTTATGTTCAATTTTTTTTATTTTTTATTTTTTATTTTTTGTTTTTTTGTTTAGTTTTTTGAGGTGTGTGTGTTTTTTTATTTTATTTTGTTTTTGTGTTTTTTGTATTGTTTTTTTTTGTTCTTGTGTTTTTGTTGTTTTGTGTTTTTTTTTTATTGTTCTTGTGTTTTCGTTGTTCTTGTTCTTGTGTTTCTATATGTTTGTGTTAATTCGTGTTTTTTTGTATGAGTGTTTCCTATATTTTTTGTTTTTGTTTATTGCTTGTTGCTAGTTGTTTTTTAATTTTTAATTTTTTTAGGTTTTGGTTGTTTTTGTTTTTCATGCTTTTGTTGGTTATGTCTCTGTAGCGTTCTGTTGTTTTTGTCATGTTTGTGTTTTGTTATATTTTTCTTGTGTTTTTCTATGTGGTTCGTGTTGTTTTTTTTATCTTATTGTGTGTGTGTTTGGTTGTGCTTTATCTTTTTGACACACTCAAGGAACATGTTTTTTATTTTATTTTATTATTTTTATTTTTATTTATTTATTTATTTTTAATATTATTGTGTGGTTGTTTTCTCCTTGAGTATGTCAAAGGTGGTAGGCCAAGTGCAAGCTCTGGGTGGTTTTTGCAGAATATATACCCTTGCCTCCTTGGGTCTTACCCAAAAGTGGCATCCCTTTTGGGATGTTTTCCACACACACAAAAAAGCAAGTATTTCATTCACAACAATATCGTGATAACTTCTAGGTTATCAAAATCATGCTTAATGCGACTTTATTACCCTAGGACAACTTCCTTATTGATGCAATGATTTCAAACAAGCAAACTATGATATGCAACTATATGTGGTAACCACTTGTTACCTTGGGTAAACCTTACCCTAGAGTCATTTGTCACATCATTTCCCTTTTGGTATCTCATTCTTGATGGTTGACTTTCTTGGCCATCCACGAGAGCACCTAATCCTACATCCAAGCACAACATCAACAACACCATATCCTTACAACATAACACAATTGCATATAATCAGCTAAATGCATCCAAAACTAAGTATTAATCATCATCTATCAATACAAATTCCATCTCATTAAAAATTTCATCCAAGGTGGGTCATGACATCATATGTGGGCATAACTTCTCTATAAACTTAGAGTTTCTCGATTTTAGGATTAATGTCCAACAATAGTAACAAATAGGGTAAAAATGAATTGAAAAAAATATCACAAAATGTGTCCTTATTCTTCCTTAACAATTTATAGGGTTGATTCCTAGCCATCATTATGGTAGCTATATTAGGCTTCAAATGTAGTAACTTAAAAGAACAATATCACATATAAATAAAAGTTAGATGTGTCACTTATATTAAACATAATGGTTATGCAAAGCAAATGTTTTTTTATCTTTTGTGTATAAAATATTTTTGATGCAAAAGTTTGTTATAAAAATTAAGGTGTTGGTCTCTACCAACAATTCACCTTTTACAAAAATGTTCACTATTTCAAATACTTTAGAAAAAATTGCCCATCTAAAAAAATAATATGTACCTATATACCTTTTGACTCCCTAAATGCACTTCTTTTGTTTACAATAAGAATTATTACTTTTTTATTTTCAAAATATTTTTATAGTTTATTTTTGAAAAATAATTTTTAAATAACTATAAAATTATATATATATATATATATATATATATATATATATATATATATATATATTTATATTTATTTATTTCTTCCTAAGGTAGTATTCTTCTTCTCAGTGTGCTTATATGAAATTGAACCTTTGTCCTTCCCCTTAAAAGAAAATATACTTTTCTTTAAGCGTCAACACTCTTGTTAAGCAAATGTGACTTAAAGTAAATTAAGGGAGAAGAAAAATGTGATATCGCATACCTTTAATGCAGCTTTTGCATTCCTACAACTCTAATGCTTTTGCAATCCCGAATCTTCATGCAAGTTATCCATGTGGTATCATTTGAATAGAAAATTCTTCAACATGAATACTTTGCAACATTAATCAATTTCTTTCTATGAAATGAAATGTTTATTTAAGAAAACATTTTAATTATTTTTCTACTCAGCCTATGTACTACTCATCAATCCAAACCCAAGTAAATTTACAAAACTTAATTTGCCAAATTTCCAAATTAAACAATTGACCTTAGACAATTTTTGGCTCAAAATTTTAATAGTTTTAGAGTAGACAACTTAAGGAAAGTAATCCTAACATATGACATTAAAAATACAAGCCCAATTCCATGAATTATTAATAATTTTCATAGGGAGATTTTAGATTAGTAAAGTCACCACATATTTAAAATTAAAACATCTCAAAGACATATCAATGAAAGCACAATGCTTGGATTGAATTTCAACCATTTTTTTTCCACCAAGTGGTATCTCTCTTTCACCACCAAAACTATTCTGAGTAAGGCACAAATTATCTTACCTCTATACAAATTCCTTTACTACATAAAATTTTTCTTCATGAGGTAACTACCTGTACACACCTAGAACTAGCACAGTAAATACGAATTAATTAATCATGATTAATTAATAATATTAATATCAATTAAAACTAATTAAGACTACTCTGCTAGGGCTTGATCAGGAAAAACTGCTCTGCGAGGATGGTAGTTGTTTCTAGAGGAGGTATGAAAAACTGGAGGAATGTCGTTATGGCATCGGGTCCATCACAAAGAGTGCATTCTAGTGATGTTTTTATTCATCTAAAAATGACTGGAAGGAACAATATTTCCCTGTGCATGTTAGGAACCGCTTGTTAAAGAACAATGGATGTTTGGAACGATGTGAAGCCAGGCTGGTTCTAGTGGTTCAACCAGACTCAATGGCGAAATATGTGGAATATTTAACCAAACATGCGCTTATTGATAAATTTTTGGGCATCCTAATTTCTCTCCCCTTTGTGGAGGCTTGGGTTAGGAAGACTTGAAATCCTGAAGGCGAAGTGGAGGTGATGCTGAGTGTGAACAACTATTTTATGATGGTTTTATCTTGTCTTGCAGATCACAACAAAGCATTTTAAGGGGCCCCTTATTTCTATAACCAAGCGGAACTCTTTCTTAAACCCTTGCATGTGGATTTCAACCCATTAGAGGAGCGACCATCGTGGGTTCCAGTATGGGTTCGACTTCCATGGCTCCCATTGGAATTCTGTAGAACTGATATCTTGCATAAGATTGTCCTTATTATTGGGAAGCCAGTTGGACCATCACAATAGATAATGGATAAAAATGTAATCTTTGTTGCTCGTATCTGTGTTGAAATTGATTTAAATAATCCTATTCCAGATTCTATTGAAATATAGTTTGGATCAACTACATGGGTTCAAAAACTTGACTATGAAGCTCTTCCATTTCTTTGTTGGATTTGCTATGAATATGGCCACTTGCAAATAAAATGCCCTAAGTTTATCCCACATATGGCTTCAAATATTGGGCCCTCTTGATCTGGACAAAATTTGGATAAAGAAAAATCCCCGATAAAGGAAGGGGAATGGGATAAGGAAGGCTTTGTTCTGGTAAAATCCCGAAATAAAGGACGAAGGACAAACAGAGACCATAAGGATAGCCAACCAGATGCTCTACTCAATCATTCTAAAATTTAGATGATATTTATCAGTGCATCGAGATACCTGAAATGTCACTACCTGATGCAAATATAACAAGGTCAAATCAGATGTCTCTTCTTGAGGTGGAACTTAAGGAAACAAATCTAGGGGGTTTAAATGAAGAACAAAGGGCTTTGGATCTGAGTATAGGTGATATGGTTGGATCTATCCCTATAAGGGAAACTATTTTGGAAATTGGTATAGATTTATTTATGCCCTCTCCTACTCAAGCATTTATGTAGTCATCCTTGGAATATAAAACTCTTACAGTGTTGGGATTGCAACAGAAAATAATTAAAAAAAGTATTTCAGATAAGAATATGAAGGTGGGTCCAAAGAAGGACTAGGATAAAATTAAGTTAATGGGGGAGACTTTTATGGATTCAAAATTGGTGAGAACATCGGACTCCCATTTTTCTAACCCCTAAAAATAATTATCCTTTCATGGAATGTAAGGGGGTTGAACAACATCCCTAGATAAAAATTTGTTCATGATTTGGTTCGTGTACATTCTTCGGATGTGGTGTTTATTCAGGAGACTAAATTGGCTACTGATAGTATGTTCAATATTACTCCCATGTTGTGGAGAAGGGGATAATGCCAGTGTATTGGTGCATATGGAAATGCTGGTGGCATCGCTTGTTTATGGGATCCGGTTAAGATATCCCCTCTTACTTGGATTTCTAGTAGATGGTCTATTTCGATGATCGGGCATGATAATGAATCTGGTGAAACCATCCTACTTACAAATGTGTATGCTCCTATTGATTACAATTGTAAAGTGAATTTGTGGGAGCACATTTGCTTTATGAGAAGTCTAGCTCCCCTATACCCATGGATTTTAGCTAGAGACTTCAACTCTATCACTTGTCTAGAGGAGAAACACAGTGGGGTTGACTGTCTTGAGCATTTTTATTCTATCTTCAGTGCTCATGTCTAGGCCCTGAACTTGGTTGACATCAAGCTAGATAATAGGATATTTACTTGGCACAATAGAAGGTGTGGGGAAGCTTCAATATTAGAGAGACTGGTTAGGTTTCTGATCTCCAGTTATTGGATAGATAATAATAGAAGTGCTAGTTCTATGATTCTGGAAGGTAGGGGATATGATGATTGGCCTATCAAACTATCTACTCTATAGTTAGGGCTAAAGAAGCATCCTTCCTTTAAGTTTCAACTTATGTGGCTTCATGATCTTAAGCTTCATGATTTTATGCGAGGTTGTTGGACCACTGGAAAACCTCCTCATGGCACCGCTATGTATTCCTTTATGAAGCGACTAAAATTTGTTAAGCATATATTGAAGATATGGAATAGACTAAATTTTGGGAACCTTTCCTTGGCTAAGATGGCAACTATTAGGAGGATTTAAGAAGCTTCAAGGAATATTAGAGATCAGGGACTCACGAAGGAGCTTCTTGTTGAGGAATTTGAGGTTGTGAAAGACCTTGCTGAATGGGAACAGAGGGAAGAATTTTTTTGGAAACAAAAAACTTGAGTAGATTAGCTTTAGGAAGGGGATAAGAACACAACCTTCTTTTATAACTTAGTTAAGGCTCGTTGTAATGGTAACCTAATTACTTCTCTTGTGAATTCTCAGGGTGCCCTGCTCTCTTCTTTCGGGGTTATTTTAGAAGAGACTAAGAGGTATTTTTCCTCTCTCTTCAAGGAGGACTCCCTCTCATATGATGACAATGAAAAGCTTATTCTAAACTGTATTCCATCGATTATTTCTAGAGAGATGAATGAGCACTTGATGGGTCCAATTTTCCTTTAGGAGTTGGAAAATGTTGTATTCAGGATGAAAAACGAAAAACCTAGGCCCAAATGGATTCCTGATTGAGTTTTATCAGGAATTTTAGGATTTAATAAAATTTTATCTTCTAGAGGTGTTCCATGAGTCCCAAAATAATAAACATATGCTAAGGGCCCTAAATGCTACCTTTATGGTGCTTATTCCCAAAAAAGAGGGAAAAAATTCCTTGGATATGTTCAGGCCTATTGCCCTATGTAATGTTATGTATAAGATCGTCACAAAAATTATTGCTGAGAGGCTGAAGATATGGTTGAGAAAAATCATATCTAAGGAGCAAGGGGGGTTTGTGCCTGGTCGACAAATCCTGGATGGGGTTGTTATTGCTACAGAAGCTATTCACTCAATGGAAATTTCTAAGGATAAAAATATGTTCATTAAGTTGGACATGGCCAAAGCTTATGATTGAGTCAGATGGTCCTTTCTTCAAAAAATTCTTACGACTTTTGAATTTGAGGAGGAATGGATTATATGGATGATGAGATGTGTTTCTTCTTCCTCATTCTTTGTTCTTGTTAATAATGAGCCATCAGAGCTATTTGAGGCCTCAAGGGGATTGAGGCAAGGAGATCCTTTATCTCCTTATTTGTTTATCATTATGGTAGAAGGGTTGGGAAGATTGCTCAAGTCTCAAGTCAAGTAGGGTCTCATTCAAGGGTGGAAGTGGGATAGTATTTTGCCACTTATTTCCCACCTTCAATTTGTTGATGATACTACTTTGTTGGAATTTACCACTATCAGGGAAGCTGGAAATATTAGATAGTCTCTTGACATATATCTTGGTGCTTCTGTACAGTTTATTAATGAGGAAAAGTCTTCTATTTTCTTCTTTAATACCCCTTATATTATTCAAGCTATGATTGCTCGTATTCTAAGATTCCAGGTTGGGACTCCCCCATTAATTTATCTTGGTATTGCAATTTCATCTCATCCTCTAACTAGATATTCTTGGCAGTCTATGTTTGATAAGTTTAGAAGGAAGGTGAATAACTGGACTTTCATATGGCTATCCACTGTAGGTTGAGTGTTGCTTTTAAAATCTATTGTTCAAGATTTATCTATTTATAGATGTTTTGTACAAATAGCTCCCTCTCATTTCATCAAGGACATGGAATCTTTGTCAAGATAGTTTTTATGGTCTGGAAAACTTAATCAATCTAAATGGAGTTTGGTTAGATGGGATTCTATTTGTAGGCCAATGCAAGAGGGAGGCATTGGGTTGTGATAGACAACTCTTTTTGGATAGGATTTGGCTGCAAAACTTTATTGGAGATGGTGTACCTCTCAAGATCAAATTTGGGCTAAAATATTATCTTGTAAATACTTGAGAGGTATTTCTGAGGCTGATATCCCTAGAGTCAGCTTGGTTGGGAATGGTTCAGTTATCTAGGACACTCTAAAAAGAGGAGATAATTTAATCAAGTAGGGTTTGTTCTAGATTTGCAATCGGGGATCAGATGCTCTTTTTTTGGAGGATTCTTGGGATGGCCATCCTCCTATATTGAATCAATATCCCAGGTTACATTCCCTAAGCATTTTTTTTTGGAAGCGGGTTGGTCTCATGTGGAGGACTTTGAAAAAATATAATATTTTGGAAATATGGAGATGTACAAGTGGAAAGTTCTACAATAATGGCCCAAGGGGGGACTAGCCAAGGACAGAGAGGAGCTTGCTCTTATTCTTATCAAGAGGCCATGTTATTAATTGAGGGGTAAATATATTCTAGCTTGAAACCCTGATCCCAAGGGAACCTACTCGATAGCCTATGGTTATCAGGTTATTGATAAACAAAAGTATGGGAGTCTTCCTATCACATGGTGGAAAAAGGTGTGGAACAAATTTTCTTGGTCAAAATGTAACTTCTTTCTTTGGCTAGTAGCTCATAATAAATGCCTCACTTGGGATAACATGAGGAAGAGGGGATTTTAGCGTCCCTCTTTTTGTGTCCTTTGCAGGAAGAATGAGGTTGAATCTTCTCATTTATTTTTTCAATGCTCCTTTGTGAGAGATATTTGGCACCGTTGGTGGAGCACTTGGAACCATCCATGTTTTCATGTGTTGTCCCTGGTGGAGTTTTGGAGTAGTCTAGGCAGACCTCTGACCAAGGCCCCCTTCCTTTGGATGGCTTGGAATGTAAGCCCTTCTTGCATCATTTGGTAGATTTGGCTTGAATGGAATCATCGCATCTTTCAAGGCAGTCATTTGGTTGTTCAACATATTTGGCAAAGGATCCTATGTATGGTTTAGGAAACCATCCATAGAAAATGTGATGTGGACCCTCTTTTGGATTCTAGGGAGGAGAAGGTACAATAGGCCCTTGGTATCTTTGGGGATGGTGTGAACTCTTCTAGCCCTAGCAGGGTTCCTCAACTCAATAAGAAGGTTAGGAGAGATGGTAGGTGGAGGCCACCCCTAGAGGATTTTTAAAAATTAATACTGATGGATCATCCAGGGGTAATCCTAGACATGCTAGCATTGGCAGTGTTGGGAGAGATTATATTGGTGGTGTCAGTTTTTTATTTTCTATTTATAAATGTGTTCACTCCAACAATTTTATGGAAGCTTTTGTAATTCTTGAGGCCTTGCAGAGGGGGTTTTATCTTGGCTGGCGTAGTATTATCTGTGAGTCTGACTCTCAAATTATGGTCAATATTTTAAATAGTAAAAGGATGGAGGAAGTTAATTGGCAGTTGGTCTCTGTAGCCATTTAGATTCTCAGAATGAGTGAAGAGTTTGAATTTATATCCTTTGTGCACATTCCAAGGGAATGGAATGTGGTTGTTGATTACCTAGCCAAAAGGGCTTCTGAGCTATTGGATCCTTGGATTATCGATAATTGGGAGAGTCTCCCATCTAGGGACTCTCAACACCTATGGGAGTTGATCCACAAGGATATTTAGACTTAATGTGGTTTTTTCTTGTTATCTTCTTTGGGTGTCAATCTAGTCTAGTGGTTTTATCCTGTATGGCTATTTATTTGAATCTTGGTTGGAATCTCAGTTGTAATCTATAATCCAAACTTTTTATCAATAAATTTTTACCCCTTTATTTAAAAAAAAACTAATTAATATTAAACATTCATCGCCTAAGTATTAGTTAATTAATTAATTAATTTATTAAATAATTATTTAATTGGTGCTTAGGTTGCACAATTATTTACCCCTTCTCGTTGAAGCATTGACCCTCACATGTACCCATCCATGTCATCCCTAATACTGGAAGTTCCACCTCTAATTGTTCGAATCGATCACATGCATGGAAAAGATCCCCGTCTGAAGGTGAACTCAAGATACTGATAGTTCCACCTCAAATCCATAAAGGAAGGATAATCATACACTCAGTTAACTAAGTTAGTTAACTAAACATGCATAATATGCACACAATCAACATATATGCACATAATGTACTTTCACCTAAAAATACATATTTAAATAAAATAAAATATATTTAATTTAAATATAAAAATAAAATAAAATCATGCACATCCAGTTAACTGGCTAAGAAAAGTTTATCTATGTGCATCATATAATTAAGAGATCAATGCAAGGAGATAGCTCTTAGTTACATGCATTTAAATGTTTGAGCCACCTTATCCCTCCACCTTAACAAAATTATAAATAAGACCTTACCTTCCTTCTTAAATATGAGGATGGACATTGTAGTGAAGCCCTAATGAATTCTTGAGCAACCACTGCAATCATACTCTTGAGATCTTAGCATGGTCAAATATAGAACCATAGGTCAAATATGCTCCTAGATACTTTTCAAATGCTATAGTTCATGATCGTCCCACCCTGGATGGTGTCAATCCATGGTCATATGACCTCAAACAGTCGACTTCCAACCCACATAGGAATCCTCCCAACGTAGCACAATTTAGTTATGAAGTAGTAGCATCCCACATGTAATGCAATGACATAGACAACAAAAACAACAATCTATAGAAGGTAAAAAGCAAACTCATTCTATTTTACTCCTGTAGGTTTATCACTTTGTTAATACTTACATTGATCTTATCTTATTTACAACTAAGCCTCACTTAGGGAGGTTCGATAAATATTACTGACTCATTATAAGTTTGCATGTGTGCAAGTCCCACAGGTATGAACTAGGTCAAAAATAGAATCAAACAATAGTTGGAAGCTGCCCAAGCTTGCAGATCTACCATTCCTCGATCGTAGAAATACACACAGTGTGACCATCCACTCATATATGGTCACCAACTATGACCATTTGACCTTATATGATCACATATAGAGAGTCGTCTATCCCAAATCTAGTAGATGCAGGCCCATACATTGATCTAGAAGCACCACACATGGCCCTAGATGCATCCTACAAAGTTGTGGTCACCAAAAACTCTACTTGAGCACTTGTTGTAGCATGAGAGTATTGAAGCACCATTGTATTTGCATTCAGGAAATACTCCCTATATTGATTGTAAAACCCATGCACAAGTAAAATAGTGTAAAAGAATAGAGCAAGCACAATAACATTTCAAAGTTTAATATCATATTCATTATTTTTCATTTTATATTGCATAGTGCGTACTTTTATTATTTATAATATGGCGATCACAATGGGACCCATCCCTTGAATTTTTTATTTATGCAATTTTTCATGTTGCTATCATTTTATGTTTAATTTCAATATTCTAATGTATTTTGATTTTTGTTGCATTTGAGAAATCTAACAGGTTTCTATTTTCTATTTTTATGCAGGTCACAAAATACATAGGAGCAGGACCGTCTAGCCTTGGATTATTATAGAGTGCAATCGTCTACACCTGGATGGTCTCTGATAGAAACCATCCCACCCCAAATGATCATAGTTCATAGTCATCTCTACCTCTGGTATTGGACACAACGTAGGACTACAAGTAGGGAACTATCATTATTTTTGTTTTGAGTGTAGTTTCATAGTTAGATTGCTTAAAATAACTTTATTTTTAGATAGCAATTAGTTTCATTAAGTAAGCATTGCATAACATGTTAGATCATATTTGGTTTTTAAAATAATATATACTGCATTTGTGTGAAGAAATAAAAAAGGAGCATATTAGATTTATTTCCTTGCATTAAAAGAGATTGCATTAGGCATCATAGCTAGGAATAAAAATAACAAAATGAACCTAAGAAAGATAAAAATATACATCACACACTACACGGTTCACTAAAAATATCAATGAGTTGGATTTCATCACCAACCATTAATCGATACCAGTGATAGTGGGATTCATCTCCATCCATTGGCTCGCACCCTAGCAATCGTGGTGACCCCTAGGAGTGGTTTTTTATATTTCATCATAGAAAAGTCCCCTAATTTTGGATGCATCCCAAATTAGGAAGGTTATATGCCCTCCAATTCTTATGGCTTAATAATTCATGAAATAATAGCTATCGTTCATGCCCAAGATCACATGAGGGTGAAGCCAAAACCTAGATGGGTCGATAGCAAGGCAATAGACAATGTGTTCTCTTCAAGAGTTATTTTGTTTCTCTAGGTTACCATTAGTTGCATCTATCCATTAGGAAGCCATTTATAACCATCATGATACCAATTCTCATCAAAGATACGAGCATCGATTCACCCAATTAGTTTGTATTTCATCACACCATCAGTATTTTAGGTTAGGTTACATTAAAAATACAAAAAAAATCAAAACATTCCAAAATTCAAAACAAATTTAAAAATACATCAAAAACCAAAAATAGTTTCAACAATCTCACAAGCATCTCAAATCAAACATTGGATCACTAAAAAAAAAAAAAAATCATTGTTTGCTTTATTTGTTTGTGTAGATAGATAAAAAAAGAGTTTTAATAGAAACCACTATCATCACCAAACCATCATAACCACATCCTATCCCATTTCCCAGCTTATGGTCTTGACCTAAAGTCAGGCCTGAGCTCCAGCCACAACCCAAGTTGCCATGGATCCATTCAGTCAGGCCTCACATCCATCCATCGCTCCTTTGAATTAGCAGGAAGCAACCATCCAACCACCTTTGGTAGTTTAGCTAGATACATGTAATAGCTTACTTCCTCCTCACCTAGGTTACATACCTTGGGTACCACATACAGTAATGTTCCTACCACTGAACATGAATCTACCAGTTTGGAGACACCCGGGTCCTTAGGTCATGTCACCTTCATTTATGTGGATGTTGCACTAGAACTTCAAGGTGGCCTACTTGCCCCACCTGAGTCACCACATCCATCCTTACCAAAATTAACCATTCCACCTAGGTTATTTTCCCTCACACCCCAACAATTGTTTACATGTATGCAACTAGTCCTGCCAACTTGAATCCTTAGTTTGGCATACCTACAATTTTTTTTTCCACTTGGAGGATCTGATGTCCAAACCAACATAGGCTCTATATATGGATCCTAACCAACCTCCCAAAGCACATGTTAATGTGGCATATCAATTGCTTGCATATACATATCGCACCTCATCCCATCAACCATAACCACCACCGTAAGGACCAAACCTCACACCTCCCACATATGCACAAGATAACTTCTTTACATTATCCCTCTTCTGGGTAACTAGACCAACTTCCATTCAAGTACTAATGCCCCAAAAACCATAGGATACCTCCTGTAGTTACTCCTAACCATCAATTATGCAACCTCAACCCTTAACAGGATACTACCAAACCTTATCTACCATAATCTAGCCCCTACTAGAGGCTAAGACCTACAACCAACAACCTCCATCATAGCAATACCAATAAAACCAAAAACCTCCACAATAATAGTACTATCAACAACCACCATTGTAGCAGGTTTATTGACAGTAGCAACCACACACCCTACAAAAAAACTAACAACCTCCACAACAACAGTACTATCAAAAAACACCACTATAGTAGTACTACCAACAATACCACCAAAAATATCACAACATCAATAACAACCCCCACAAAAACAGTACTACTAATAGCCATCATTGTAACAATACTACCAACAACCACCACCACAAAAATTTCAACAACAACAACCACCACTACCCAATTAGAATCAATAACACTTTTTATAGTAGCAAGTTCTATTCACACCCCATCAACAACAAACCACTCAACATCAACATGTCACTCAATAGAACTACTAACAACAAGCAATCCCACATTATAAAGTCATTCAGTTGTGACATCAAGAACCACCCCTTCAACATCAACAACACCAATAATCATACCAAACATATCAACAAACCTTCAACCAATACCCACCATCCAACACATACACAAACCAATAGTTCACCCAATAGTAGCAATACCCACAATCAATACCTTAAGTGGATACATCCAATGTAATTCCCCAACCCACTTCAGATACATTTCAATGGTTGGTTGATTAGGTTTACACATTTTAAATGCAAGTGGTCGATACAGGATATCAAAATCCAACACTTTAACAATTACAAATTTTTTTCATATATCCATCACTACAATCATCGCCATATCCTCCTTTATTTGAAATGCCAAAAATTGAGAAATTTAAGGGGAAGGAGGATCCCCAAGAGTACCTAAGCAGTTTGATCAATGCATGTTATCTTCTCAACGAGATTGATATGCTCATGCTTCGCACCTTCTCACTGTCCCTTGGGGGAGGAGCTTTAGACTGGTATAACTATTTACCAAGATAGTCTTTACAACTTTGAGAAATTGGCTAGTCTCTTTCTAGAATGATTCTCATTAAATTTGAAGAAGAAGATGACTATGATAAATATCTTTAATCTTTGATAGTTTGATAATTATTTGATCTTGTATTATGGTGCTAGGTGGCGAGTCATGATAAAAAAATCACCATTCTCACCCCCACCACTGAGCTCACTTGAATTTTTATTAGGAGATGCTCAAAACCAATATCATTATTGTTACAAATCCAACAATACAGTACGCTCAAAGAAGCTCTAGCATAGGCTAAGATAAATGAGGACATAAAGATCCAGGAGGGAGATATCAAGCTGAAAAAGAATAAGTGGAACAATAAAACTCTAAAGTCACCTTCAACAACCAATCTAAACCTAACTAGGTTAATCGGATGGTATTGACCACCCATGTCAACCACCACCTCAAAAACCCCAACAAGTTCAACCTCCACCATAATAGCCTTCATATCAGGCCACAACACCTCCCTTACAACTTTAGAATTAAATGCAACTAAAAAATCATAACAGGTATCTTGCTAGGCCCCCTCGCAATTACATGCCATTTCTTATGCAAACATATTTCAAAAGTTCTATGAGGCACAAATAATCAAATTACCAAAAGTAAAACTAGAAGACCCGAGTAAGCCTAAACCTGGGTCTTACAAAGAATATCAATATTATGTTTACCATAGGCAGAAGAGTCATGACTTCAATGATTGTATCACATTTAAAAATTTGGTTTAAGATCTTTTCGAGAAGGGGGATATTACCATTGACAATCCTTTGGCCCTACAAAATCAAAACCTTGGCATCTACTAGGACCCTTTACCACAACACAACCAAAAAACCACTATACTTACAAATGTTTCTATCACCCAACCAGGTGAACCATCTTAACCATGTGCTAAACCATCAAAACTTTATTGGTATAATACATATAGTTACTCGGAACCAATGCTATCCTGAACGATCAACACAACTAAGTACTACAACCAACGTACCTTCATATTCTACATTACCACTTCCACTAGTGTTGGTTGTGTCACATCCACCACAACCCATCATATCATTAACCAACCACCTCACCTAGAGCCTAAAATTTACATCAACCAAGCTATCTATTTATGATCTTATTCAATAGTTGCCCCCACATTGCAAAGCATTAATGGAAATTTTGAAATCCATTGAAGTTCAAACACAAGATCTGAATGCTTTCAAAACATTTGTGGGTAGTTTTAAAATATACACAAAGCCATCCATTACCTTTTAGGACCATGATATCAAAACCCTACTAATAGAGATGTCTGATTCTTCATTGCACATGGTAGCTCATATAGACAATAAGCCCTTCAGACAAGTCTTGATCGATATGGGATCATCTATCAACATCATCACCTTAGTCACACTACAATATTTGAACCTGCCACCATCACACATAACGTCATCCATGTTCACTCTATGGGCCTTCAATGATACTTTATGCTCAACATTAGGGATGGTTGTTTTACCTATTCATGTAGGCGTAAAAACCATCCATACTCTATGCTACATTCTTGAAGAAGAAATGTAGTACAATGTCTTTCTTGGGAGACATTGGATTTAGGATATGCGATGCATCCCCTTAACGCTACACCACTACCTCAAATATGTTCATGATGACCATGTGCATTGCTTCCTTATTGATGAAAATATTTCAAGTATTACAACTTGATATTTAAACTATATGAGCCACCCATACTATCCACACACATATACCTCAACCCAAAATTACACAAACCAGTCCCTCCACTGATGGTGTCACACCACACCTCACCTCATCCACCATGGAGCCCTAACCTATTTGCGCATTCACCATTACCACATATACCTTCACATCTAACACACTACACAAGCCTAACAATTTTATACAATCTCCATTATACATCTACTACCTCCATCTAATATAATAAACCTAGCCAAACCATTCATATCCTATCCAACCCTTTTTTGCACAAGGTTTACCCTTTTACCCATAAAGCCCACACATGCCTTCCACTAACCAACCAACCTGGCCAACTACACCTGATGAGGCCTAGAAATATCTCATTTTTACACTATTTTTGACATATAAAAACTGCCATATTACCAAACATAACAAATTTAATTGCCAAATAGTTGATTAGAATATATTATTTGTTAATTGTTTGCATGATTTTATGTTAGGAACACTATATCTCTATTTTTGACTATTTTCAGCATTTTATGCACTGTTTCAGTTGATTAAGTAGCAAATAAAACATGCATTTCAATTAGCCAACTATTGTATGCTGATGTCCATTAACTTCACAATGGTTTTTGAATGTTTTTCCACCTCTTCAACTTGTTTGAAATCCACATTGGAGCCAAATTCCTAGGACTATCATAAATCTGGAAATCTACAAAAAACAACCATATAAAAATCAACAAGCTATCACTTTATAGGAGCACCTTGAAGTTGTCAAGAAAAGCATGAGGGAATGGATGGAATGAGTTTAGAGGGACTAAATAAGATATCTGACCTATTTAGAAGCACTCCCACATGGTCTAAATAGGCAGCAATAAGGTATAACAGAGCAGAGACAATTGTGCAACACTATTGCATAGTTTCAGCATGGTTACTTGGTGAATGAAGTGTATAATTTCAGTAGCAACTTGATGTAATCCTTCATGTTAATATTTGAATGATTTTTCCATATCCTAATTTGTTTGAATTTGCAAGAAATGCCAATACTTTACAACTATGCAACAGATCTAGAAAATGCAGTAATAAATTCCAACCAGCAACCAATGAATGGCAGGGCAGGGAATTAATCAACCAAGGCATGTGAAAATATTTGGAGATAGTTGAGGGAGGTTAGGGATGAATTTTTCTCCACCTGGAAGCATTTCCATGCAGTACAAATGGGAGCAACAAGACAAAATGCTGAAAAGCAAGAATAGTTGGAAAAGCATACAAAAATCAGAATTATGCAATTATAAAGGAAGTCATAGAAATTGTCAACATAAAATGACGACAGTAGTTGGAAATAATTTCTAAGGGATAGGGAAGATGTCCTATGCAATTAAACTTGCTTTATTAATCATTTTTATTATAGTTGAGCATAAATCCTATTTTTGCTCCTGATATTTCGAAGATCTTCAGAATAAGGGGGAAAAGATGCTAGTTTGAGTCTAAAAGATATTTGAACGCCTAAAGTAGTAGGGAAATGATATTTTAAGGAAGATACAGGTGTACAAGATATTTATAAGACTCCTCCAATGTACTCCCACCACTGAAGATGCCTTCTAAGGGCCAATGAGTGTTGTTGCAGCATAAACTATCCAAAATAAGACTTATTCAGTTGCAGATTATTTGGAAAATCATTGTAAAATAGCAAATAGGCTAATCTGAGCATGAGATACATTGTAATATTTTATTATAAATAACACATCTCCCTCCTTGGTTGAGCTATTAGGATTAGTTGATAGGAGAGTAGTTAGTAGCAACAAATAGCATAGTGCAACATTTTCTATAACAGTTCTGATAGAAATAAAGTGCAGTTCTTTTGTTAATTTATGTTCATGAGTGAGTGTGAGTGTTAATTAGTTAAAGAGCAAGTTTTCCACCTTCTTCTAGATCAGGAAGCTTGGGCCCACTTTCAGGCCTAGAAGGAGGACTTTTATGACAGGTTTTTCTATAATTTTGCTACAGCAGAATTAACAGATTGCTTGTCAAATTTCATTTTCTTGTTTTAAGTTTGTGTGATGTTATTTATGTTTTCCATTATGTTTTTGTGCAGCCAATGTGTGTGTGTCAGCTGAAAAATTAGATTAGACCTATGTTTTCCCCTATTTCCTCTACTTTCCATGTTCCCCTATTTTTATGTTTCAACAACTTTCAATTTTTAGCAAATTTCATTTTGTTGTCAATTCTTGTAGTAGAAGCTTGACGACCTTTTGTGGCAGGACATTGACAGGTGTTTTTAGCATAAGTTTTATTTCCAAGCATCATTTCAATTCTGCAAGAGTAAACTAGGTTTCAATTCTGCAAGTGTAATTTAGGATTTCAATTTAGCAACATTTTAATTATGTTATTTCAATTCTGCAAAAGTAAATTAGATTTCAATTCAGCAATTTCAAATTCCTGCACTTATAGTTAACTTTCAATTTCTGCAACTTAGAATTAGTTTTCAATTCTTGCAAGTTTCCATTCTATAGACTAGGTTTAGTGTGACACCAAAAGGCTAAACCAACATCTGTTTCACCCAATAAATGCTTGAAATCTGAATGCTTGAATTGTACTCTACCCTAACTTTCTATCGTAAATAGCCTTGGACACCACCCCGGATTGATAAATCATAAGATTAAATGATGCTATTAATGACACGCATCATTTTGGCACCATTTTCGGGGAACACGGTGTTGTTAGAGGGTAAAAGTAGTCAAATAATTATTATTGTGCTAAGTTGTGAATTTTAGAGTAAAATTTGAATATAATAACTGGTATAAATAATAATTTTTGATAGTTGCATTTCATAACATTTAGAAAACAAGCAAGAAACCACAGGGAGGTGATCTTCACACTTAGGGGTTAAATTGCCTATGTTTGAAATTCTTGATAAAAATTGAAAGAAATTCATCATCCTCATTATCAGGAAACATAAGATCTCTTGAAAAATTTAGAGGAGCCATCTGCTAGTATTGCCCTTTTTATATCCATATCATCAGGGTAGTATAAAAAAATTTGTACTAGGTGTTGGGAAGACATCATGGCAGATATACAAGACTATCCCTTGAACAAAACAACCATATCAACTACTTGTAGCATTTGTTCATAGGGACATATCACTGATGAATGCCATTTACTTCCACAACTCAAAAATATCCTAGAGATGCAAAATTTGTTGCCTAGTCTGAATTCTTCTCAAGAGAGATCCCAACAACAACAAACAGAGCAAGTAAATCAACCACTACCTCCAGCCCAACCTGTGGCCAATCTGAATAATACAGGATAGACAACCCCTGTCTATGTAGCTGAATCTGGTAAAAATACTGCAAGAAATGTTATTGACTGTAGCAACATCCAACTATGCTCAAACAAGACCTTACCTGAGCTTGAAGAGATAAAAGTCAATGGAGATACACAAAAACCCTTTAGTCTAGACACACAAAAATCAGCCTTGGATAAAGGAGAAAAACTAGAAAATCTGCACATAGAAAATTTACTTCCATTGAACTCCTTAGTAAGCAATTACAAAGGGGTAAATTTTGTCCTCCTAGGAATGAAACAAATTGAAGTACAACCAAGAAAATTCTTGAACATTATTAGTTGGCTGACTTATGAACAAAAAGCAAAATTGTTTGCTGTTTTGAAACAATATTTCAATCCTTTTGCATGGAAATACAAGGGTATGTCAAGATTTCATCTTGATGTATGCACTCATAGGATATATATTGAAAATGTTAAACCTGTGAAACAACTACAAATGCAATTAAAGTCTACCTTAAGAGATATTGTCCAAACTGTAATAAAGAAACTCTTAGAGGTTAGACTCATTTATCCAATTTTTGAAAACCGATGGATTCCTCCATTAGTTATTATTCCAAAGAAAAATAGGAAATTGAGAGTGTGTGAAGATTATCAAGAACTGAATACAATCACACATAAGGACCATTTTCTATTTATTAATCAGATGTTAGACATACTCAGTTTCACACTGTATGAACTGGTTTATGATAAGAAACCATATTTTCCTATTGAAATTGAGTTACTAATGCTTTTAAAATATTTGGGAATTGGTATTGAATTGTTTCAAGTACAGATTGACAAGATTTTGTAGACTAGGAGACATGGACCACACTTGATTGAAGAAATTTTTAGATATGGAGCAGTGCTTCTTTCTCCCATTGGTTATTCATGGAGGATGTTAGTGGTGAATGGACATTGCCTTCGGGTATACCATGCACCATTAACTAAGGAGGAGTTCTTGAGGGAGATTACACAATTGGATGTACACATGATGGAAGAGAATTTTTCTTCCATAATAGATTCAGAGTGATGCTAAAAAGTTTGACAAAAAAAAAGAAGAGGAAAATACAAGAAAAGCAAAAAGAAGAATAATCTTGTTTGTGAACTTCCTTCATGGGCACAAGCAAGACAAGAGAAAAAAGAGAAAAAATAAAATAAAAGAGAAAGAGAGACAAAAGAAAAAAAATAAGATAAAAATAAAGCAAAAGGCATGTCCCACAAAATGGGGATACATGAGGACAAGCATCAATTTCAGCATGGAGAAGGAACAATGGAGTCAATACTTCATTTCCAGCAATAAGGAGGTAATAATGACATGAGAAGGCTCTTATTACTCATATGGAAAGGACGGTTGCATCATTGTTGCAGGTTTCAGTAGAAAAAGATGGTGTTTTCATACAAAGATTGACATGTTTTTGCAGAATAAGGATTGTTCTTATCCAAATAAGAGTGAGAGACATTCTCTCTCATTGTAGCCTCATGAGAGACATTCTCTCATTGAAGCACTTGAAAAAAAATAGAAGTTGGTTGAAAACCAGAAATGGCAACCTCTTCTGATAAAAAAAGAATGAAAAAAAAGGAAAAGAAAAAAATGAAAAAAATGAATAACTCAGTAGTGAAAACCTCCTTGAGGTGCTACTGAGTTGGCTTGCATGAAAACCAGTTTTCCAACGTGCATTGCCTTGTTGATCCACCCATCATTGTTCCACCATTGTACAAATCTCACACTGCACGTGTTATGTTTATGTTTTCAGATAGCTTGCTAACAATCATTAGAAGCAGCTTGTAAGGTGCATGATCAATTTTCAGGATAGTAAGGTATGTGTTTCTTGCATTTAAGTCATAGTAAGCATTTAGCATTTAGTGTATGATAATCGGTATTTGGCATAAACTATTCATACAATATTGGCAAGTTGAAAATGGAACATGTTCAAAATGTCAAGAAACACCCCCTTCTGCCCTTAGTTGCATGAGAACTTCAAAACTATGCAAAAACCTGACTTTGGGATAGATATGACTAGTTTAATTCATTCAGTTTTTTTTGTTTGTTGGGAGGTGGTAGGAGATTTGGAGGGGACATCCTACAAAGGACTTCATAGACCTCAACAGAAAATATACGAAGGACAATGCGAGGCCCAAGAAGTTTGTTTTTGTTGGCTCTTAGGGAAATTCTTTTTAGTTCCAATAAATAATAAAATTTTGGGATAAGTTCCATGAGCGTTTTATTTCAATGGATAGAATTTTTGGTAGGCAAGTTTTTGGTAGGTAGATGGACATGGAGACTATCAAGAGCTTGGACGACGGTAAATGGGATATGTAGGTAACTTGTGAATTGGTATCTCTACTCAGGTTTCTTCATTCATCCTTTTACCAATATGGAGGATGTTAACATTTTAATAGGGGTCTTTTTTTCGGTAAGATTTTTCTTAGACGATGGGGTGAATATTTCGACTAAAAATCAAAATATTAACATTCCTTTTGTTTTGTCTCCCGAGTATCGCCTAGTTATTCAATGAATATTGGATGCAAGGCATAGCTAGAACTATAGGGGACCTAATATCCATTGACCATGCGACCTTGGCCAAGACAAGGATGACTCGTGCATGAATATGCATAAATACTAATTTGGATAATGGATTGCCAAGGATTGTGGAGCTAGAGTATGGAGAATACTATCAAAAATAGCTGGTAGAATATGAGAATAGATCAACATTCTGTGTAGAATGTAAAAATCAAGGACATCTATGCAATCAATGCCCTAACTATGGTACCATGCATAGAGAAAAGACAATAGGGCGAATGCTAGAAGAGGAATCACATGAGGCCAGCTTCCCTAGAAGAGGTGACCATCAATCAGGAAAACTATGTCTACCAAAAAAATAAAAGAGAGGGTGTAGGTTCCCAACAAGACAAAGGAAAACAATAGGTTGTTGGCAACAAAAATACTCAGGTAAGTTCCAATCCTCTAATTTCAAATAAATTTTTAGTTCTATCCAATATGGGAGTAGGAGGATTATGAAAACATGGAAGACCTGGATACCTTTTGAATCTCTAGAATCCCCATCCAAGTTAGGATCCTCAAACCTTAATGCTGAAATTACTGTAAGCCCCGTGGGCATCACAAAGTCAAACCCTAATGCCAAAAAATTGTAAAATGCTTGGTGTAATGCAGCAAGGAGAAATTTCTCAGGTAGTAGGTGGAAAAGGATGTTTTTCACAAGGATAAAACCTGCATATTACTATGGCCTACTAGGATGCATGAGGGCATGCATCAGTTCAAGTTGGGGGGATGATGAGGCCTAGAAATACCTCATTTTTACACTATGTTTGACATATAAAAACTGCCATATTACCAAACATAACAAAGTTAATTGCCAAATAGTTGATTAGAATATATTATTTGTTAATTTTTTGCATGATTTTATGTTAGGAACACTATATCTCTGTTTTTGACTATTTTCAGCATTTTATGCACTATTTTAGTTGATTAAGTAGCAAATAAAACATGCATTTCAATTAGCCAACTATTGTATGCTGATGTCCATTAACTTCACAATGGTTTTTGAATATTTTCCCACCTCTTAAACTTGTTTGAAATCCACATGGGAGCCAAATTCCTAGGACTATCATAAATCTAAAAATCTGCAAAAAACAACCATATAAAAATCAACAAGCTGTCACTTTATAGGAGCACCTTGAAGTTGTCAAGCAAAGCATGAGGGAATGTATGTAATGAGTTTAGAGGGACTAAATAAGACATCTGACCTATTTAGAAGCACTCCCACATGGTCTAAATAGGCAACAATAAGGTATAATAGAGCAGAGACAATTGTGCAACACTATTGCATAGTTTTAGCATGGTTACTTGGTGAATGAAGTGTATAATTTTAGTAGCAACTTGATGTAATCCTTCATGTTAATATTTGAATGATTTTCCCACATCCTAATTTTTTTGAATTTGCAAGAAATGCCAATACTTTACAACTGTGCAGCAGAGCTGGAAAATGCAGTAATAAATTCTAGCCAACAACCAATGAATGGCAGGGCAGGGAATTAATCAACCAAGGCATGTGAAAATATTTGGAGATAGTTGAGGGAGGTTAGGGATGAATTTTGCTCCACCTGGAAGCATTTCCACGCAGTAAAAATGGGAGCAACAAGACAAAAGGCTGAAAAGCAGGAACAGTTGGAAAAGCATACAAAAATCAGAATTATGCAATTATAAAGGAAGTCATAGAAATTGTCAACATAAAATGATGGCAGTAGTTGGAAATAATTTCTAAGGGATAGGGAAGATGTCCTATGCAATTAAACTTGCTTTATTAATCATTTTTATTACAGCTGAGCATAAATCCTATTTTTGCTCCTGATATTCCGAAGATCTTCGAAATAAGGGGGAAAAGATGCCAGTTTGAGTCTAAAAGATATTTGAATGCCTAAAGTAGTAGGGAAATGATATTTTAAGGAAGAGACAGGTGTAAAATATATTTCTAAGACTCCTCCAATGTACTCCCACCACTGAAGATGCCTTCTAAGGGCCAATGAGTGTTGCTACAACATAAACTGTCCAAAATAAGACTTATTCAGTTGTAGATTATTTGGCAAATCATTGTAAAATAGCAAATAGGCTAATCTGAGCATGAGATACATTGTAATATTTTATTATAAATAACACATCTCCCTCCTTGGTTGAGCTATTAGGATTAGTTGATAGGAGAGTAGTTAGTAGCAGCAAATAGCATAGTGCAACATTTTTTGTAATAGTTCTGATAGAAATAAAGTGCAGTTCTTTTGTTAATTTTTGTTCATGAGTGAGTGTGAGTGTTAATTAGCTAAAGAGCAAGTTTTTCACCTTATTCTAGATCAGGAAGCTTGGGCCCACTTTCAGGCCTAGAAGGAGGACTTTTATGATAGGTTTTTCTATAATTTTGTTGTAGCAGAATTAACAGATTGCTTGTCAGATTTCATTTTCTTGTTTTAAGTTTGTGTGATGTTATTTATGTTTTCCATTATGTTTTTGTGCAGCCAATGTGTGTGTGTTAGCTGAAAAATTAGATTAGACCTGTGTTTTCTCCTATTTCCTCTACTTTCCATGTTCCCCTATTTTTATGTTTCAGCAACTTTCAATTTTTAGCAGATTTCATTTTGTTGTCAATTCCTATAGCAGAAGCTTGACGACCTTTTGTGGTAGGACATTGACAGGTGTTTTTAGCATAAGTTTTATTTCCAAGCATCATTTCAATTCTACAAGAGTAAACTAGGTTTCAATTCTGCAAGTGTAATTTAGGATTTCAATTTAGCAACATTTTAATTCTATTATTTCAATTTTGCAAAAGTAAATTAGATTTCAATTCAACAATTTCAAATTCTTGCACTTATAGTTAACTTTCAATTTTTGCAACTTAGAATTAGTTTTCAATTCTTGCAAGTTTCCATTCTGTAGACTAGGTTTAGTGTGACACCAAAATGCTAAACCAACATCTATTTCACCCAATAAATACTTGAAATTTGAATGCTTGAATTGTACTCTACCCTAACATTCTATCATAAATAGCCTTGGACACCACCTCAGATTGATAAATCATAAGATTAAATGATGTTATTAATGATACACATTAGCACCCATTACCACACCACCTCCATCCATAATGGCCCAAGTCACTACTATACCTCCATAACTTATAGCTTCTACACCTACTCGTATGATAGAGTCTCGAAGCACTCCACATACCATAGTGCTCAACCTATTAACCCCACCTAGTGAGGGGAAAGCTATCATAGCTTCCTTCTTGCCATCCACAAATACCTCAACCATTACCACACCCCCAGCTAATTCACCCTCCATGCAACCTAAGCCTCCACCACCACCAAACCTATCCAATGTGGCTTCAACCATGAAAGTCACCACCCTAGTTTTATCCATGGTAGGACCTCAACTAGAAGAAAATATTGGAGCTTCTCCTGCATCTTATTCCCAACCTGCACAAGTTACAATCCATATAATGAATTCAGTAATAGGTGAGTACCTTGTGCACAATGTCATATTTATGCCTCCCATCATAGATTCAATCAAATATTTTGGTCATCTATGCATAGGTACCATTATCTCCATGGGTTCCACTTCCAACTCAATAATTTTTGTGTATGCTAGAGTTGAAACTTCCTTCTATGCACCTCTAGAGAAAAACCCAAATCACCATTTTCTAGTGGTGTTAGTTTCTTATTCAATTCCTCCTTTACATTAAAATATTTCCAACACTATCATTGAAGAGGATTCGGTCTAGGTCATCATGAGTAGGGAATTCATCATCTCATCGAGCCATATTGTCAGCTCCTTGAGGAAACATTTGGACTTGAATATCACCACCCTCAACCAGATGATCTTTTTGAGGAGCATTTTCAATGACTCAACCTTGATCCAATAGAGGATAACAATGATGAGTATCCTAATCATAATGAAGGTACTTTTCAAGTTACTAATATCCATACCATATTTCTTGATACATAAAAATAAAAAATAGATGAGTTTCTGGAGACACTCTCGGTTGCCTCTAATAGCTCTGAAAAATACTCTTCCCCTGTCATCTTGCTCATAATATTTTTAGATGATGATGATATTTACCAGTGATTATTTCCCATAATAATTCTAATTTTTCCTCTACTTCTTCCATTGGAGTGCCCAAAAACACCAATCCATCTATCTTACCCACCACCTAAGCCACCTTTGATTTAATCAAACTCACATCCACTAATATTGGACCAAATTTTGCCACGTGAGTATGTCCCAAGGCACTCAACCCCCAACCATCTAGGCCCATCCATCCCACAAATAAACATGGTCACCATTGACTTGTTTACACCTCTCCATAATTCAAGTGATCCATCCAATCCCATCCATGTTGATTTGAGTCTTATTGACTTTTATTGCATTTCCCCCACACCATCACCCAAGGATTTCCTACCATTTAAACAATTGCTTCATCAAGCAAACATCTACATATCATCAAACCCATTGCCTGTCTCATTTGTTGTCCATCACATTGATACGAGTGACACTAATTCACCCCTTTTTGAAAACACAACTGATGACATTCACCTTATACCCACCCCTCATTAGTTAGAGGAGGGTTCTCATATGCTTATCTAGGAGACCAATGATGTAGACATTGGCACATATCCCAACAACCTGTAAGTCATAAAACTTGTAAATAGCCTTAACACTATAGAATATAAAGAGCTTATCACTTTTCTTACTGAGAATAAGTATTATTTTTTATGGTTGTATAAAGACATGTCGAGACTAGATCCTAATCTAGTAGTTCATAATCTCATCTTGAGACCCGATGCAAAAAATGTAAAGAAAAAGTTGCAGAATATTCATCCTACCATAGCCCTAATGATCAAAGAAGAGTTGCAAAAATTTCTATATGTGGATTTCATTCAACCCATAGACTACCCAGAATGGGTCTCAAATGTGGTACCCATTGGCAAGCCTAATAGGGGGATACATATTTGCACTAATTTTCATGACTTAAACAAAGCGTGTCCCAAGGATGACTTCTCTCTTTTGAACATTGATATGCTTATGGATTCTAGTATGGGCCATGAAATGCTCTCCCTCATGGATAGTTTTTTTTGATACAATCAAATTCAAATTAAACTTGATGACCAACACAAAATAGCTTTTACAATACCTTGGGGGATATTTTGTTATAAAGTCATGCTATTTGGAATAAAGAATGTAGGTGCTACCTACCAGTGCACCACGACTTTCATCTTCCATGATCAAATGCACAAAATAGTTGAAGACTATGTGGATGATCTATTGGCCAAAGAAAAAATTCATGGTGAGCATATCCCTATTCTACACCAAGTTTTCAAGCAATTACTTGAGCATAATGTGAGATTTAACCTAAAGAAGTGTGTCTTTGGTGTCAAATCGAATTTTTTTTTAGGATTTATAGTCTCTAAACCAGGTAATGAAGTTAACCCAAAAAAAGTTAAGTCAATCCTCGAGATGCCACCCCCTACAAATCTTGAAGAGCTATGCAGCTTGCAATGCAAAATACAGTCAATCTGTCGCTTTATCACATAACTATCAGATAAATGCAAGCCTTTCAATCATATATTAAATAAGAGAGTCAAATTTTAATGGAATCAATATTGACAAGAGGTATTTATTGCCATAAAAGAATATCTTGCATCACCACCTATGTTGACACCACCTCGACTAGGTGTACCATTCCATCTATACACATCTATAATAGATATTGCACTAAGGACTATGTTAGCATAGAAAAACAAATCAAACAAAGAGTAGGCTATATATTACATAAGTTGCACATTTGTGAGATATGAAGCTAAATATGCATATATCGAAAAGCTATGCTTAGTAGTTTTCTTTACAACTAAAAAGCTTCGACATTACATGATCAAGAAAATAAGGTATGTCATTGTAAAAGAGGATCCTTTGTGCTATATTATGAGTCATACCTATATGAATAGCAGGATAGCCAATTGGATAATGCTTTTAATATAATTTGACCTAGAATCCGTTAGTCAAAAATCCATCAAAGGTCAGGTAATTGCATATCAGAACATCGAAGCTCCACTATAAAATTATACACTGCTCATAATTGAGTTACTTGATGATGCCATGTTTAACATAACTAAGCAAGAAGAATCCATCAAGCTGAAGAGAATGTTGATGTGGTATTTTTCTTCTATGGGTCTAGAAGTGAGCAAGGTGGAGATGTTGGAGTTGTATTATTCACACCTCAAGGGGTTTCTATACCCCTTTCATTCAAACTTTATTTCCCTTGCATCAACAACAATATGGAATATGAAGCCCCAATCTTAGGAATTTAGACTACTATTGCACTAGGCATTAAATGACTTAACATTTTTTGTGATTTTGATCTCATCGTTAAACAAGTCAAAGGGATCTACCAATGCAAGGATCCAATTTTACAAAAAATATAAACCAATTGTTGATAAACTACTTAAAAAATTTGATTGGTACGAGATTGACAATGTACCTCAGCCATCTAATTGGGTCACTGATACAATGGCCTCTCTTGGATATCTCATTCCATATAATCCATTTGATAGCAACACATTTTTCAAAGTCACCACACTATCGCATTCTATTATAGAACAAGATTCAACTCAAATAGTAGAAAGTGTTTACATAGTTTATTCTGATCCATATAATGAAGGTTTTCTACAAATCAAGGATTTTATCAAGATGGGTACTCTCCCCACAGAGTTTTCCTCAACCACAAAATGAACATTTAAGCAAATAGCAGTTTTCTATACTCTTTTGGGGGACATCCTCTATCATCACAACTATGATGGTATTCTTCTTTGTTGTCTCAAACCCCAAGAAGTGAAATGGATAATTTCTCAAGCCCATGATAGTACGTATGGTGGTAATTTTAATGAGATAGCCATTGCAAAGCACATATTGTGTGTGTATTATTATTGGCCCACCATGGAATGTGATTATTGTGCATACATAAAGAAGTGTCCAAAATTCCAACATCATGCCAATCTAACCCATGTCCCATCACAAGCATTGTAGCCAATTCAAGCATTGTGGCCCTTTTCACAATGGAGACTCAATTTAGTAGCCAATTCAAGCATTGTGGCCCTTTTCACAATGGAGACTCAATTTAGTAGGAAAAATATCTCCTCCTTTTGAAAACCATACATTTATCATAATGGCCATAAAGTATTTTACAAATTGGGTTGAGGAAATTCCTCTTACCATCATGATATAACCTCACATTGCGGAGTTTATACTCTGTATTATATGTCATTTTGGAATACCGTCAAAGATCATAACTAATAATGGCACACCATTCAAAAATAAGGATGTTTGAGCACTTTGCAACAAGTATAAAATTCATCATAATTTCTTGACTTCTTATTATTTTTAGAGTAACAAACAAGCTAAGGCTACCAATAAATCTTTAATTACCATCATAAATAAAATAGTTAAGAAAACTCATAAATATTGGCATCTACAACTACCCTTGGCATTATGGGCTTATCGAATGAATATTTGTACACCAACTAGGGCAATACCATTTTCATTGAATTATGGTGCAGATAAAATCATGCCTCTTGAACTCAAAATTCTATTATTGTAAATATCATTGTAAGGATTTATTGATGATGATATTGCATGACAAGTGCATCTAGACCAATTTAACCTACTTGATGAACAATTAATCAATACCTTCAAGCATATTCATGTTGATAAAAGGGTTCAAATGTGCCTATAACAACAAAGTGCATCCTTGAGAATTTTGAGTAGGTGATTTGGTTCTCAAGGAGAATCAACAAAACTCAAGCTTACCACATTTTTGCATGATAAGTTTACAACCAATTGGCTTGGTTCATTCATCGTAACTTCAAAATTCAGAAAGTATCCTATAAACTAGCCACCCTTGAGGGAATTGAGGAACCTAAACCCATAAATATCCTTCATTTGCATTCCTTCTATGCTTAAATCATAACTAGCATACCAAATTTTTTTTTATCAAAATACAAAAACAATACAAAATCATAAAAAATAAAAAAGTAATAAAACTTCATTACCAATAAAACTTTGATTATAATTCAATACATGTTTTTATTCATTCATCATAAGTGATATTATCACATTAATCTAGGTTTTATTCCTTTTAGTACATGCCTTTCCTTACAATGAATGTCAGCTACATCAACCATCCAAAAATAAAAAAGAAGAAAGAAAATACACCCTATGACAGGTTGTCTTTCCTACATCTATGGTTTGATAATTATTTAGGTACTTTAAGTTGTTCATCCACACCTAGTGTCTCTTTTTTCCTACATTAAATATTAATAATCCCTTGAGAACTATAGGCTTTCTTGGTGACCTTTATTTTTTTCTCAAATCACGCATAATTATTACACATTAAATCAAATTTTGGTGTCTAGGAAAGAAAAAATCATAAGTCACTATTACCATAAAGCGAATGGTTTATCCTACTCATACAATTATGCAAATGGTTTAAAATAATAAGAATTGAAAAAAGGACAAGCTCCCCCCTTCAAAAAAATCCCTTGCTCCACCACAAGATAAGCAAGCCCACAAAAGCAAATTACAATCCCTTAGCTTGAATACCTGGAATTCTCAATTCTTAACAACCATGGGGTGATCTCCATCACTAGCAATGGGCTATAAACATCGACCTAGAAGTGGAATAGTATTACACATGGTAACACATCTGTTACATTAGCAATCTTCTTTTGTACAGATCTATGTATGCTCTCGAATGAGCTAGCTTATTGGCATAAGTCACAAATGATGAGTCTAACCTTACCCAAAATTAGAAATGAACATTCATTGCACACACAGTTGTTCTATGCAAAACTTGAATAACTTGGTTGGTATTAGTATATTCAAGTGCCTACTTGATTAGTAGATGAGTTTGATTGAGGTTACTAGGGTGTTTGAGCATCATGAAAGCACTTTCAAATTACTCTTCCATAAGACAAGTGAAATAACAAGTCATGTCACAGCATCCATAACATCACATCGCCTCATCACATTTATTACATTACATTCATTTACATCCATGTCATATATGTGTTAGTATTAGTGGGTTGATGCCCTTTATTAATTGATTAATATCATGAATAATTAAACATGTCTAAAGCACTTACAAATAATAACCAAAATTTCTATGCATACATTCATTACATTCATAAAACATTGCATATAATCATCAAATTAAGTGGTTCATTGCATCATAAATAAAAAATCACATTAAACATAAATAAATTGAGATGCATAATACAAAAAGAGATTCATCTAAATCACACATTCTACAAAGCATCAACACATAAACAAATAAATATGACACATGAATAATGATGTATCATCTCATATATATAATATCAAAATTGTACATCATACAACCTCATCCAAATGCTACATATATTGAGCTCTCAATATCATCATAATTAGCATAAAATATAATACAAGGCATCTACAAAAATTATACAGGGCTCAATGCTCGTCACTACCCACTTCCACCACTATCTCTACTTCCCTTGGTTGTCTCTCCTTGAGCCTGTTGATTATAGCTCCCCTGATGGTGGGTCAACCTATGAGAGGAACCTGTCCTTGAAGCCTACAAGGTTGATCCCTCAAGAAACTATGGTACAAGAGGAAAACTTGAAGGAGCACCAGATTATCCACTCCTCCAACTCTAATAATATGAAGAGGAGGATGAAGGTCTATCTGGTAGTGAAATACCTCTCAATAGTAATGCATTCTCTAGATTCCTCGACCAATCAAACCGATGCTCCAGTGATCCTTCTCCTACTCTATTTTTTCTATAATCATGATTATAGTCTGGTTGCTCCTCCCACCTTGAACCTGTAGAGCATCATGCTTTGCCCTCATCATATCCCACTCCACCTATAGCAAGTTATACTTTGTTTATAGTGTGTCTTGCTCACTAACCCACCAATCTAGCTCATTCTACAAACTCTATAACTGGGTTTGTAATGTGTTATGCTCATCCTCCCATCCACATCACCTTTGGTACTCCCCATCCATCTATCTTCGCTCCTGAGCTATAGCGGTCTCCAGCTCAATAGTCTACCTCTCCAATATTTGCATGTAATATACAAATACATAAGTCTTAATTGCCAATTCAAAGCTATTTATGTGACCCTCCTCATTGGAGCTTCCACTCGCCACTCCCTACCCAGTCCATTAGAATGATCCAACCCTTGAGTCCACCCCCTAGGATGACCCTACCCTCCAATACATTCATTGCCACATCTACCATCCTACTAACTATGGATGAGCCCTCTCCCCACCACCAGTTATTGCACCTTTTGGACCTAGTTGGAAGGCATATCCATAGAAACAAATATTATAATCCAGCATGGTCTCCACAACTACTACATCAGCCTCTGATCCAACCACATCCACATCTACCCCCACTAGCTTGAACATAGGGTCATGAGCTACCTTACTTTGACATTGCCTATATAGCATAAGAGGAAATGAAATACCATGGGGTAACCCAAACTACCACAACATATGTGAGTACTAAAAATACTCATACTCCATATTGTGGTGGTCCACCATCCATTTCCCTCATTGTAATCTAGCCAAGTGCTCCCTATCCTTAGACCATGTTGGCCCACCCAACCATGATCTCTAGGTCACCTGCTTTGGTCAAATTTTTGGGAAATTCTCATCATAATGTGTCCACAGGCCTACAAATGGGTAGATCCTACCCTCCTATTTGTCCTTATGCTATCTCATATTGTAGGGCCTCTCATCATCCAACTATCACAGGGTCAAATAAGGCAATCCCTTGGTATGCTCAATGGCAAAGTGTTCCTAGGACCATATCTATAGTAGTAAGTTGTATCTCAAGCTTTACCTCTTTTAACATCATATCTTATACAACTCTTGGTATGTCTGTGCTAGTAAGCAAAGCACCGCTGCTCCACCGAGTCCTTAACCAACCCCAATAGGTTCTATGGAAACCATGTATTTGGTGAGTCTGTAAGTATAACATTCGATATCATTACCATTATAATGGCATGTCTTGGTGTGATCTAATACATCCGCAGGTGGCTATCCACATCAACCCCACCACTTTCCATATTCATCGAACTTGCATATTTCTCGTACACCCACTATAGTACAACACCCCTCCTATAGTACAACACCCATCCATGGACGATTGCCCAAAACATGCAACTTGGAAAAAAGAAAAGTCAATAAAACCTAACGACCATCTGCCCATTGATGGCTAGTTCACACCATCGTCTACTACATGAACCATATAAAAAATCTATTCATACAAAAATATATACATATATATCATAAAACAAACACATGTAATCAAAATTCAAAAAGCAATTAAAATCTTTATTTTATTTTGAAGTGATAAAGTTAAGGCATTTGTTATATAATGGCCCTACACCTTCATCTACTCTACCACCTGACACCATCACCATCTATTATCATGCAAAATAGCAAGCCCTTTGGGTCAATTTATTTAACACACCTTCACTCTCCACCTTTTCCTCATCTACAATAGTGAAAATGATCAATCGTTCCCACTTCACTATTTATAGCATGTGGTGTGTGACCATTTGGGATAGTCACATCACTATTGTATCAGATGATTGAGTTATTACGACCATCGTATACGGTCATGAAATAAAAAAAAAAAAACAAAATAAACCAATCCAGGAAAGGATAAAGTTAAAGCATCCACATCGAGGACATCACTTCCTCAACTTTATAAGTTCAATTGCCTCATCACCATCATTCATGTTATCTTTTTTCGACTCGTCTCTTGAGGGGTAGACAATACCAAAATTTTACCTCAAACAAATATCAATATGCAAACACTCATTTTAGATTCAATGTTCATTCAAGAATTTTATCCATGACTAATCATACACCCTACTCTATCGGGTCTAAATACAGAGACTTTAATCAAATCAATATGTCAACACACTAAGTCAAGGTTAGTAAGGGTTCCCCTATATCATGTTGAATTGCAGTGGTAAAATATATTGTCCACAACATAAAGTGATTATGGCATCAAGGAACACTTACAAGATCATGGTTAGTTTTATCAAAAAACTAAGGCACTCATCAATCTATCAAAGACAAGATTCAAAGACATTTGTTGCCTCCATCACTAGGGCATCTCACATTGACCTCGAATTGGGGAAATTAAACATCAAACCTCTTCAACCATAAGAGTCAACACATAATTCATTCATCATCTATAGGTTTCATTAATTTTTTCATTGCATCATGTTTTCACACAACACGATACAAAAAAGGGTATTTGCAGACACCTAGAACTAACACATTAAATATTAATTAATTAATCTTGATTAATTAATACACTTAATATTAATTAAAACTAATTAATATTAAACATTCATTGCTTAAGTACTAATTTATTAATCCATTCATTCATTAAATAATTAATTAATTGGTGCTTAGGTTGCACAATTATTTATCACTCTCCATGGACGCATTGACCCTCACATGTACCTATACATGTCATCTTTGGCACTAGAAATTCCACCTCCAATTGCCTGGATTAGTCATGCATAAACAAATATCCTCATATGAAGGTGAACTCAAGATATTGGTAGTTCCATATCAAAGCCACAAAGGAAGGATAATCATGCACTCAGTTAACTAAACATGCACAATATGCACACAATAAACAAATATGCACATAATGCACTTTCACTTAAAATACATATTTAAATTAAATTAAATATATTTAATTTAAATATAAAAATCAAATCAAATCATGCACATCTAGTTAACTGGCCAAGAAAAGCTTATCCATGTGCAATCCTATAATTAAGAAATCAATGCAAGGATATAGCTCTTGGTTACATTCATTTAATTTATTGAGCCACCTTCTTATCCGTCCACCCTCAAAAAATTATAAATAAGACCTTACATTCCTTCTATAATATGAGGATGGACATTATAGCAAAGCCCTAATGAATTCCCAAGCAATCGCAACAATCATACTCCTAATATATTAGCATTTTGCCATCCTTGTACCATGTATAACCCTTTCGCATCCTTCTACAAGACTAAATCTGCTTTCAAATACCTTTCAAACACTATAGTTCATGACCATCTCACCCCGAACGGTCTCAAACCATGATCATCCGATCTTGGATGGTCAACCCCCAACTCATGCAAGAAACCTTCAAATGCAGTACAATTTAGTTATGAAGCAACATCCCATGTGTAACGCAATGACATAGACAACAACAATAGTGGTCCATAGAAGGTAAAAAACAAGCTCATTCCATTTTACTTCTGTAGGTTTATCACTTTTTTAATACGTACATTGATCTTATATTATTTATAGCCAGGCCTCCTAATAGATATTACTAACTCTTTGTAGGTTTGCATGTGTGCAAGTCCCACAGGTACAAACCAAGTCAAAAATAGAAACAGATAGCAGCTATAAGCCACCCGAGCCCATCGATCTACCATTACTTGACCATAGTAATACACATAGTGCAAACATCCACCCATATACGATTGTAAACCATGATTGTTCGACCTTGGATGATCACCATCCAAAGAGTTATCTATCCTAGATCCAATAGGTGTAGGCCCAAACATTGATCCAGAAGCACCACACATGGCCCCAAACGCATCCTACAAAGTGGTGATCACCAAAAAATCTACGTGAGCACTTGTTGTAGCATGACAGTACTAAAGCACCATTGTCTTTGCATACAGAAAATGCTCCCTATATTGATTGTAAAACCCTTGTATAGGTAAAATAGTGTAAAAGAATAGAGGAAACACAACAACATTTCAAAGTTTAATATAATTCATTACTTTTCATTTTATATTGCATGGTGCATACTTTTGTTGTCTACACTACCATCATAATATAACAATGAATAACCATTATGTACTAGCCTACTTCAAGCTTTCTATTATGATTGCACTTTTATCAGGGTAGTTTTAACTTTATTATTTGTCTTTGTATACGGACCCTTAACATGAGCATTTCCAACCTAGATCAAATTACACTATGATATTTTCTTAAAGTGATACATCACATCAAGAAACAAATACAATTCTAGAAAAGTTGCATGCTAATATTATTCAATCATTTTGGTAAGAGAAGGTATGCAGTAAATATTTAGAGTAGATTCAGCCTTGAAAACAACTTATAGATCTTCTCCAAACATAACTATCACTTTTTGGACTGCCAACTAGACATTCTCATCAAGAAAAAATCGTAGGAAATTGGTGACATCTTAGGGTAGAATCTTAGTTGGATCAATTCTCCTCTTCAACCAAGAGAGGGCATGTTGTAAAATGATGACGATTGTCCTTGCTTAAACAAACCAACCTCACTTTGATAGCATATGTTTGAAATAAGGGAAGGTAATCAATGAATTCAATAAAGACATATATTTTCACATAATATTTTATCATATTCTGTCAATCTTCACCAACCTGAGCTTTTCATGTAACATACATATGAATACATCGATATATCTCTTCAATTTAAGAGATGCTTCAATGTTTCACATTCAACTATGTATTTTTATCTTCTCAAACATCTTACAGGAAATGTTACTATCCAACCTCACATGAGCTAAAATTATCAAATATACCCTAATAATTATATCACATCAAGTAATATAATAATTTGACAAGTAATGTAATAGAGTCTAACAATTTGGAGCCTCCAATCTCTTTTCTGACTTCTAGAACAAATTACTTCTCAAAGATTCATAAGCACCTTTATCAAAAGAGGCAAAGGGAAGATCCAAATTTTTCTTTCTCTAATTATTTAGATCCATTTTTAGAATTTAAGCATATACTCCAAATTATGTTTTTCTTGTAGAAAAAATGGGAGTTATAAAAAAATTGTTATTTTCAAAAATGATAACTATTTTGGAGGGCAAACTTCCAAAGGCTATAACTTTTGAAAACAAAAGCATTTTGAGCCTATTTTTCAAATTGTATGGTTTTTTGAGCCCTTTGCATTGGTGATATTTGTTCAATGATATACTATAAGTGGAAGGACATCTTATTGTGTGATTATCTTAAAATCCCATTGCCCTATTTCATAAAGGTAAATTTACAATATGCTACGTAATCAAAATATTTGGCCTATAGTTTTGGGATGTGTGGATGGATTTGTGATAATTGTAACATATTTTAAGTCTATTTTAGGATTGGAAGAAAAGGATTCAATATGTGCTTAAGTAATTTCTTCTTTCTCCTTTGGGTAATTAATTTACCTTATTCATGAAGATCTAATCTTTTCATGATCTCTTTTTATTTTTTATCTAGGTACTCTTATAATTTTGTTACAACCCCTCTTTTAATTAGGTTCATGCAAAGTGTATTTTGGTGATTTAAATAAGGTGGCCCAAGGGCAAGAGGAATTATTTAAAAAACATGATATAGGTCGTGAGAGAAAAATTTATACCTTCAAGCAATACCTTATTTAATTGTAGAATATTGAAGGAGTTTATCTTTAAGGATGTGGTGATCTTAACTTCTCTTCTTCATTTGAAATATTAGTAGAAAATATTTTTTGGATGTGTGCAAGAGTGTCTAATAGTGGTATTGATGACTATGATCCATCCTAAAGAAACTCTTGTGTAGGAAGTATTTTTGTAATAGCAGATTTCAAATAATGAAAGGAGTGTCTAATAGCGGTATTGATGACTATGATCCAACCTAAATAAAATATCGTTAAACCTACTTTATAATTTGTAGTTAATCATAATACCTCTTGGTATGTTGTCTTAGGTTAAATTATTTTATATAATTGGAGTTTTGATATTGTTATAATTACCCCCACCACTCCTCAATTTATTATCAAAGTGTTGTGAGTCATATCTATGGATAATATAGTGATTATTTATGGTACCTACAACTGCCCCTAAATTTGTGCATCTATCTTCCTTTATTTTGTCCTTATACTTTCTATATAATATTTGAGTGGATGGTTTGCTTCTATTTATTTCTAGAAACTATTGTGAGTTTCAATACAACTTGCATGAAAATTAATGTATGAAAAGGGGAAATCTATGAAAAGTAAAATGAAGAATAAAATTGTTTAGAAGTTTAGAGAGTGATAAATTTAAAGAAAATATGGATTTTCCACCATAATGAGGAGAGCATATAATCAATTAACACATAATAAGTCAAATAATATCAATGTACATACATTCATTTGATTATTAAATTGATAAGCAAATGATAAGATGGGCTAGAAGGGATATGTCACAATCGTTGAACACTTAACAAACCATGAAGGTGGTGCCATTGATGGAATGCTTAAAGACTTTCTAATTTCTTGCAACCTTAGGAGTACAAAGCACAACGTGGTTTTCATAAAGTGTAGCTCTAAATTCTCATGGAAAAAACATGAATATAGTGAGGTCCTTAGGCCCCTATTTATAGTATATATTTATCCTTAAGTTACCTAGGGTGAAAAACAATTAATATTAGTAAAGATAAATATTTGGGGATAAACTTAGCAAAATGTAGCACCTTCAAATGTTATATTCCTTCAGTCATTCCTCTAATAGTCTTAAAAGTCTTCCAAAATAACTTAGTGCACCACTACATGCCAAAATATTTTCTTTGGGATCCATGTCCTATTTTATCTTTGTGATTGTTCAAGCAATTTGCCTGGGTGTAATGAGTGAATCACTCACTTTTATAAGTAGGTTGACCACTTTTGTTGAGAAAATTGCTCCTTCAAACCAATTGTCACCTTCAACAAGTGAAATAGCTTTTGGAGCCAATCAATTATATTTGATAAGAAAATTGATCCCTATCCACACAGTCAATTTTTGAGAAATTTAGGATATTTTCTACCACCTAATATCTTTTTCTACTTTCTCCTACAAAATTGGAAAAATTTGCAAAGGTATCGTTGAGGTACTATAGTTATATTCCTTATAGCTTGAAGAGGCCCTTCCAAAAATTATTGGTGAATATGGGGTCATGATCACAAACTATAGAGGATGGCATTAGGATGACATTCCATGGAGTTAAAAAATATGGTCAATGAATGTTTGGGAAATGGTAGAGGTTGTGCAAGGATGTCCAAGAGGATAAAAATGGGTATACTTTGAAATATGATCCACAACAACCAAAATAAATGACTTGCTTGTTGTCATAGGTAGTCCCCCAATTAAATCCATGGTAGATGTTGTGTACAAATGTGCAAGAGGATAAAAATAGGAATACTTTGAAATATGATCCACAACGACCAAAATAAATGACTTGCTTTTTATCTTAGGTAGTCCCCCAATGAAATCCATAGAAATATCAATCAATATTGTTGCTAGAATGGATAACAATTGGAGTGTACTTGGAACTAGAAGTGTCTATCCTTTGTGACATTGAAAAATATCATATTTTTAAGCAAATCATTTAATAACTCCTACTATAAATAGTTCTTGGATAAGCTTTTCAATTTTTATTTCTAGTCATAGGGATATATTTAAGGATGAATGTTGGGTGGGAAATTCCTTAGAATAATTGTAATGTTATGATTAAGTCCATGAGGTTCCTAAGATCCTAGGGATTGATTAGTTTGATCAACTTTCATGGATTGTATTATGAAAAGTTGAGCTATGAATCCCCAAGTACCCTTTTTAAGTTATTTTTCCATGTGGTAAGAATTGATGATCTTACCAATCTAGTTGTCAACCTCTTGAGACTATATTACATATCCTCTATTATGAATTGCAACTATATTTCTAAAAAGTACCATAATATAGGACCCAATGTGCACAATAATCAAGCACCTAAGACTATGTCACATCCTCCTAATAAAAAACATATACAATGATTTCAATATGACAGTCTCCAATAGTGACCTTGAAATTATAATTTTTTTTTGCAAGAGTACCTCCATTGGCTATCATTACCTCAAATCAATTGCATAGGGACAAGTAGCAATCTGTTCATTTTTCCACCTTGGGATCAATGAAGTTATGAGTGCTACTTGTGTCAATGAGAATGGTTAGATAAAATTTTCTAAATACCCTTGCACCCTCATAGTTTGTGGTGTTTTCATACTTTATAGGGCCTACAAGGATATCTTAGGTGTGAGATAATTTATAATAATGATTTCCTCATTTTTCATCATCTAAGCTACCATTGGATTCCAATGGCCTAGGAATGGTAATGGTTGATTGAGAATCTAGTAGGTATAAGTATTTCCTAACACACTTATGAATTGGGTTGTAATTTTCATCATAATTATAGCAAAGGTTTTTATCTCTATGAGCTTTCATCTCTACCTCACTTAGTCATTTGATGAGGATGGTTGTGTTTTCTACATCTAAAGATACTAAAGGTTTTCAAAAACTTTAAAATCAAGGAATTTTATATGTGTGGCATTGTGCTACTAGTTTATCTTCAACCAACACTACTAACCACATGGTATCTGGCATGTTATTTGGGTTGAAAATTCTTACCTCCACCTAGATTTATTCCTTTAGTACATTAACAAAGAAACTTGTAAAAAATACCTTAACTAGCCCTTCTACCATATTTGCTAATTTTCCAAACTCCTTCTAGTAGTATTAAACTGTGTGAGTTTTTTTTAGCTTAATAAAAGTTGTTATAAAATCCTCATGCACTATGATCAAATCAAATGAGAAACCCACAAAGGCATTGTGTTAGTAGTATTGAATTGTATGAGTTTATTTGAGCTTAATCAAAGTTGCTATAAAAAGCTCATGCAATAAGACAAAATCGAATGAGCAATTTGTCACAAAATTTATCCCACAAAGGTATTATGCCCTTGGATTTATAGAATCATTGATACCATTATATTGCTTTCTTCTTCAATTTGAAAGAGGCTATAGTTACTTTTAGAGTGCCATAAGTTTTATATGGATCAATATGTTGATTTGTGTAGTATATCCAACTAGTAGGATCTTCACCATAAAATTTTGAGAATTTCAGTTTTGTAGTACAATGTGTAATGGATAAGGTATGTTCTACTTCCACAATATTTTATGGATTTCCTATGGGTTTAGTGAGGGTGGGATTTTTTTCACCATGTCGCATGCTTCACGTACTTCCTAGATAGTGTTGAAGAGGCCAATGGTGAACATCTGGATATTTTGTATGTTGTGTTGTATTCCATTTTAACAAATCATCGAATTCCATTTTAACAAAATCTATTTTTCTACCTTTAATTCTAAAAATTGATTAGCATCCACCCAAATTTACAACTTACCTAGTTTATTTGAACAAAAAATCTGCCCATATGGGCAATTTACCTGATGGGGTTTAATAGCCGAATGATAGCCCAAGTTTAACCAACTACCTACCCTTTATGCATTATGAAAAATAATAAAAGTAGCTCTCTCGCTCTCTAGAAGGCCTGATGATGGAATCGAACGAAGCACTATCATTTTTTATTTTTGAGCAAGAATATTTGAAGACAAAAAACCCTGTTGTAGGTTAAGCGATGGAATGGACTCTGCGATCGTTAGAAGCTATTTCTAGAGTCCACTTTTCTAATATTGTTGCTCTGCTACTATCATCTAGCAACATCGAATGAATCATGTTTGTTTGTAAGGAAATTTAATTTGTTTATTTATGCACATACTATCAGTCGTATACCTTAGACATTAATAAAAATTAGGCAATTTCTCAGGTTATTCCTACTATTAGCGAATTTTCTCTCAAAATAGCAAATTTGCTCTCAAAATAGTGAATTTGTTAGCAAAGCAAATTTACCCACATCCCATAAATTTTCTCACATCTTGCAAATTCACACAAACACAAGTCTTGGGGCAAATGTTTTCTCTAGATCCATCATCATGTTTAGCCTATTAGATCTAGATTGTTTTGCACTATATACCATATCATTCACTGCACTGTTTTATCTTCTTATCGTAAGCTTTATCGCTCATAAATAGAGTTTGAAATTATCATTATTTTTCATGCATGGTTGTTTAAAATACCAAGGGGATCTGATTGTTATGTCGTTAAGCTCAAACCTATAGTGGCTTAAGCAAATCCCCAAATCCTAACTTCAAATTTTAGTGTTTATCTAACAAGTTGTAGGTCTATTGCAAATTCACTCTTAAGACAACAATTTTTTTTGCAGAATCCAATGGACAACGAATTTGCTTGTAGATTCAATAGGCCACGAAATTGCTCATAGGCTGTGAATTCACTCAACATGGAGTGAATTTGCTTCATTCAGACATCCAAACTAGGTAAGCATTTAATTTGATCTACTTTCAAAATTTATTCTTATTTTCTTATCTATTTTGTAGTCTTTATTTCTTAAAGCATTTGAAAAGAATAAGAAAAATACAAATATATATATATATATATATATATATATATATATATATATATATATATATATATATATATATATCATAAATAGCGTAAATTTTGCAATGCATATTAGCTTAGTTTAAATCGCTTACTGCTTTATTATTTTCAAGGAATCTAAAATGCATATAGTATAGGATCTAGTTGCATTCTACCTAAAACCTAGGTGTGTGTTATCAAAATAATCCATCAAACATTTTACTTTATCTAGACATGGAAATAATTATTAATAGTTTCCTGGTGAAGCCACCATAATTCATTGACAAACACCAAAGAAGGTATGACACAAGTACCTCTCATATCAAGGTGTGAACCCTTGATTTTCCATCCCCCTTCAAGGTGTGGATCCATCAGCCTAAAGGAAAAGGATGCAAAAATTTTTGGTCCACATTCTTTGGTGAACCCAATGTGAAACACCACCTTATTTATTCTTACTCTTTTCTAAAATAAAAAATAAAAATAAAAAGAATACTAAAATTGGCTTGTCTTAGATTAAAATCATATAAGAAGATTATTTTTAATTTGGTGCGATTCACATTTTTCTATTTTTACATCATTCCTTAAAAATAACCACGTTCGACATATTATTTTGTAGCTGAGTTGCATAACCAGAATGCCACTTTAGTTGTGGGAAATCCACCTTAAAGGTCCTATGCAATAAAGTTGGTCTGGATACAATGGAAATACACGGTGAAGGGGGTTAGCCACACCCACAAATATATGTAAAGGAATTATCCTTTTGCCTATGCCCAAAAAATTAAAAACTTAATCAAGATTAAAATTTAGTTGATCCAACAACCATCATAGTCATGGAATAGAGTACGCATTTCTCTTTGGAGAGTGTATCGCTAACCATGGTGAACTGGGTGAGGATTGGTAGGACCTGGGCTTCATCACGACTTAAATTTCATCACCAAGCATTTACATGAGGAAATCTAGGTGAAAGCCTAATTTAAAACAAGACAACTAGACCTCCAAATTTTCACACATTTTCAAAAATAAATTACAATTAGAAGAAACATTTTTTTTTTTCTTATTTATTTATTTTTTTTTTTTTCTAAAATATAAAAAAAATAAACAAACAAAACTAAGATAATTAAATGGTGGATAATAGCATCATGGGATCAGTATTAATAGACCTTAAAATATTATTGTCTAAACAGGAAATAACTCTAGTGGTTGAACAAAGACACATTCCATCTAGAGAAGAGTGGGATATTATTTGGGGACGTCTTGATATCATTAAGAAAAGGGTAGAATAATTAGCCAAAATTAGGAGAATTGACATAGTTAAAGCTTTAGGTTCTGATCATTATTCACCTTACTTTGAAATCAAGAGGAGTTGTGAACATTGGTTAGTGGACAAAATAATATGTATCCATTCAACAATATATCCTTTTGAAAGTTATTTTTAGGATTCCATAACCATTTACAAGTTCCTGGTACATATAGAAGACAAAGAGGTAAATTTGTAATAAAATAGAAGATATAACAGAGCACTTAGAGTTGTACTTTTTATGGAATTTTTCCATGATCTACAATTTCAACATTTCACTTCTATTGAGAGATTATTCTCTATTGTCCACCTGGTCACTCTTTTGGAAAACAAATTACCTTTAAGGAAGAACACTATAATATTATTAGAAATTTTGAGTATAGTGTTGTCATTGATGTCAAAGGTTTGATGTCATTGGTTGTCATTGATGTCAAAGGTGAAAAGGTTGAGTTTTGTCTTCAAGGTTGAAACAATAAATGCAAAGGAATTTTCCATGGTTGTGAAAGCAAACAAATAAATTTTTAAAGAAAAGGATTATAATATTTAAATTATAATATTTAAATATTATTAAGAGAGTTTTGAAGTAACAAGGGCTTCATTTGGTAAATAAAAAATGAAATGGATATTTTAATTGCAAAGAAAAAACTAGACTTCTCATTGGTGGAAAAAGACCAAGGCAAAAGGTTTATTATAATATTTAAAAAAAAAGTATTATAATACCTAAGTATAAATTTACATGGCACCATAGACAATTCAATTTATTTTTAAATAAATTTGAAAGGAGGGTTGACGTCTAAAACATGCATGGAAAGCATATAAATACCCTAAGACTTTGGAAATAAACAGTGAGTCTAATATTTTGATTTTTGTGCAATCGTACAAAGTGGTGACAACGAATGAGGTAGAGGGGACACCATTGTTTTTGGAGTATAGAAGGAGAATAAAATAAGTACATTTCGTTCACTCCTTGATGTCATCCAATAGGGTGGCTCAGTGGTGGCTAGATTTGTGCTAAATTGGTTGCAAGGTGGAGGTTCACAGTTCAATTTTCCCTAGCACCAGTTTTTAAGGATTTAGTTTTTCGGTTAAGTGAATGCACCAAGGGAATAAAGGTGGAGGTCTATACGTTAGGTATCAACCCCTTGGCTAGCACAAAATGTCATGCACTGTGTTAGGGGGTTGAGGTTGGAGGGTTGATTCCCATCCACACCAGCAATATTATTTTTGGTAAAAGGTATGTGCTAAGGTTGATTAATATTTACTTTGCATGGAGTTTGAGGGGTGTGCTATGGTGTAAAGATTTATGGCATATAGGAGGTATAAGAGAAATTTATTTTTGCCAAATATTTTTGAAGATTTTGCTATCATTAAATTGTATTTTTATATGCAAAAGTAGGAGTGATAAGGTGTAAATGATTGATTTAATACTTCAAATTTGTGTTAAGGGTCATTAAGTGGATTGGAAATTATTTTATGAAAGTGGGAGATAAAAAGTGTATAATGTGTCTTGATTGTTTGTAATATTTGCATTAAATTTGGATGACTTGGTTCATGATTTGATGCTTTATTTTGAAAAAACAAGGGATTTATAATGCATTGGTTTGGAATAAAATTGAGCAAGATGTGTGCACCGAATTTGGGTGCAATCCGACTCATTTCTAGAATTACTATTTTTAGTAGTTTTTAGAAAAAAAGATGTTTTTAGATTTCTTTGGTTTTTGGTTGCTATATGACGAATTATATTCTTTTGGATAAGGGGTGTGAATTTAAGAATGAGAAGAATATCATTTTGCATATTTCTTCCATTATATTGCATTTGTGTTATGTTATTGGAGTCCATTTTGTTGGTCTCTTGTAGCTGAGTTTACACCACCATGGAAGGTGGGCAATACAGAAATAGACACTGACTTAGGTTCTCTTGTTTTCCCATCTATATGTAATATTGGGAAGACAAATATATTCCTTTTCCCATTTCTTCTTTGGTCTCTATTCTATATTTGTTCATTCCCGCTTTGGTTCTCTTCTACTTCTCCCTGCACATTTTGTTGGTCATCCATAACTGAATGTAAGATTTCAATAATTGGACCAGGTATGGGTTCAATAAAAATAGAATATTTCAAATTATGGTTCCTACCCATTTTTTTGGTCATCCATAACTGATTGTCAAATTCTGGTTCTGATAATAAGTATGAGTCAGGATCTTGTTCTAGGATTTCAGCTTGATTGGTTGATGTTGTTGTTTTAAATTATTCTAACTTATAAATTCTAGGCTGCCTGCTAAAGTATCTTTGAAAATTTCCTTCTGAAATGTTAATCTTTATAAATCTTCCCTTAGATTCTCTAGGTTTGCTCATGATTTTTCTAAGTTTTTTTATTTTTGTAACACGTCTAATCTTCCTTGAATAGTCTATGAATATCATTGATTGGATTAAGTTGTTCGGGTGTCATGAAGTGTTCCTCTTCAAAATTAAAATTGTCTACCACTAATTAAATCAATTGAACAAGAAAATATTGTGTTGGAATGGGGTTGGGATTTCCAAATTGTAACTCACAGCTTAAATCTTGATACAGCTCCCTAAAGCATACAACTGTAGGTATCTTGTGATATTTTTGTTATATTCTAGGGATACTTATCTCTTTTCTAGGTATGCAAGGAATTTGTGAATGAGGAGGGAGTCTTCAAAATATTGATTCCAAGGGTAATTTTTGGATTTACTATTTCTCTTCTATCCCAAAGCCAATGCTCACAACTTTTTCCAAGATCTAGATATGATGAATGATGATTTACCCCTAGAGTTTTTGCTATATCAATCCTTTTGATTTCCTTTAGTTTGTCTGATATCTCTTTAATAATGTCAATGCATTCATATAGACACTCCCACTCTTTACTAGATGCTCTATTTTCTTGCTTTATCAATAGTTCTTTAAGGTCTATAAGTGTAGACTGATTCAGACTATTTTCCATCATCTAGCAACTTATATTTTATTCTCTTTTCTCTCTCTTTAGTTTTGGTTTTTTTTGGGTTTTGATTTTGATTTTTTGTTTTAATCTCATTATTGTAAATATTAGATACAAATCACAACAATTGAATTTATAACTATTCTTAATACAACAGGGAGAAATGAAATAAAATTTCACAACAATCCTAATGTTTTGCTAAAATTAGGTATGACTCGTGTTCCTACAAATATTTATACAATCAATATTAGCACACTAGGAATAATATGAAATATTTCTGAAAAAGTAAAATTTAACAATCCTAATGTTTTTCTAAAATTAGGTGTGACTCGCATTCCTACAAATCTTTATACAACCAATTTCAGCACATTAGGAGCAAAATGAAATACTGCTGAAAAAGTAAAATTAACTAGAAATAAAAGGTTAAACTATTACTCTTTTTTTGATTGTTCAGGAGGGTTTCACTATGGTTGTGTCACTCAACCATACCTACTTCCTACTTCTTATAGGTCCTAAATATTCAGGGGTGTTTCACTATGACTATGCCACTCAGTCATACCTACTTCCTATTTTTCTCATAGGTCCTAAGTCAAACTAAACAATAATAATCACCCAAAGCTGAAAAATTTGTAGAAATTGAAATTTATAGGAAATAAAATTTGCAAGAAATAAAATTCTAAGTTATGAAAGTAGTAAAATTGATTCCTCAATAGAAAAGAACTTGGCAACGTCGAACGAAGGGCCTTGTTGGGACCATTTCGTGCCACTCTGACTCATATGCATGCTAAGGACGCATACATACCTATTTCCACATACAAGTAAGCCTCACCTTTTTGCACTGCCAAACAAATTTTTTGATTAACCACTATGGAACTACTCTCCCCGACAATGGTGCCAAAATGATCGATTGTAATAGCTTAAATTTAATTTATCAATTTGAGGATAATCAAGGTTAGATTTAAAGAGTAGGAATCCAGTATAGATTGTACCATGGGGATCAATGCTAATCTTAATTCAGATCTCTTTCAATTTTAGGTGTTTGAAGAAAAATAATAAATAGAAATTAGATTGTGTAGGAATGAAAATAAAATGTAAATTATGTTTTATGCAATAAATATGATAATTACCTATTAATGAGTTGATCTATTGGTGAATTAATCTATTGGTAATTACCTATTGATGAAGTGATATATTTATGAGGATAACTAATAGTAATTGCCTACTGATGAAGATCCTCATGCAATTAGTTTTATTTATCTATTCTAACTTTATGTTTTATGAAAATGCAATTTAATTTATTCTATATTCTAAAGTTAATTAACTATTTCTAACCTGTTTTAGAGATGAGAGATTAGGTATCGGCTATAGGAGTGGGCCCTGCCTCTGAGAGGACAGTGTAAGTCTTTCTCCCCTAAACTACTTTATCTCAGTAACTAAGATGCATAACTACTACTAACATTATTCTATTCTATGAATGCAGGAAAGTTATAGTTACAACTACATAAAAGAAATTAAAAAGTAAATTCAAATGCCATAGTTACCATATACAAAGAATGAAGTGCTACTTTTATTTCTAGAAATTCAAATGTACATGTTGGCACATTTCTTCAAAAATTGTATAGACACATTGAACATTCGATAGTTCTCCCTTAGATTATTCAACATTAGACTATTGGACATTAGACCTTTTCAAATGTCTCCCTATGTAATATATAATATGACTTGGAAAATTCTAAATAATATTCTTCCATGTATTTTGCCATGTGGAGTTGTGGACTTGATAATACAACAACTATGCACTAACGAGAATAATCTAAACTAATACAATTTCTAATTTTGTTTAGACTCAGTAAACATCCTAAGTGGTTCAAGTGGAACCTTATGAACTAACATAACAAAGTAATACTTACTTAAACATTTCTTAAGATATACACATAACTATATACCCCTTAAATTATGGGAAGGACATAATAATCTTGCATCTGAATCTAATCAACCTAACAATATTCCAATTATACAACTTTATTGAATAAAGTGATAACAACTTTATTAATCACAATATCCTTGTGAAGAATATGTGACAAGTCAACTAATCTAAGCTGATTGTAATCCTTTATTGCCATGTATGAGCGTCATGTTGTCACTTATGTGGCATGCAACGTCGATCGACTAACTTGGTCAACTATCTTTGGTAACTACAGGTAAAAGTTCTCTTTGGTAATAGTCTTCAGTAGCTACCTTCTACAACATACTTCGATAACTATCTTCTGTAACATATTTCAACTACCATATTCTACAATAGTACCACTATTCTATCACTACACCTAAAGCTTCCTTAATCCTTTATCCTTACGTCCATATTCTAACATCCAAAGTTTATCCTAAAGCTTGTGCTACTGCATTGTGCATCTATAGAACATCCTTCAATATTTTCCTTCATAATTACTCATAACTCGGATGTATTTTACATAAAATGCACACATTTTTCATATTAACTGCATTCATATTTTTAACTAACAAATCATAGAATAAACAAAAAGAACTTACTCAAAATATATTATAATAATAAATTAAATATAAAAAAGAAACAATTTACTATAGAAATATATGCCAAATTATCACTCATCATTTGCAAAGAATATGCAAAATGAATTTGAAATGTCAATGCTTGGTGATTTGTACTTCTTCCTCGGACTACATGTTTCACAATCAGAAAAGTGTGTGTTTCTCTCACAAACCAAGTATATAAAATAAATTTTGAATAAATTCAAATTAGAAGATTGCAAACCAGTAAGTACCCCGATGGTTACAAGATGCAATTTGAGTAAAGATGATGAATCTCCTAAGGCAAATCAGATATTGTATAGATCTATGATTGGTAGCTTACTATATGTTGTTAGTCTCACAATGACACTGAGAGGGGGGGTGAATCAGTGTAGCTCTTTAAAACTTAAATCTTCAACTCTTAAAGCTGAAAAAATGAAAACTTAAAACCAAATAAAGCAAGTATAACAAGAGAACATCACACAACACAAGATGTACCGAGGTTCACCAATTTTGCTACATCCTCAAAATTATTGTTTGGACTCCCATCCAAATCCAGCCTTTGCAAAGCACCAACTTTATAATCAATTTACCAGCACCCACTAGAAGGAGCACCATCCCCTGATTTATCTGCACCAACAGAAAGGAGAACCAACCCCTGATTTATCTGCACCAATAGAAAGGAGCACCAACCCATGATTTATCTACACCAACAGAAAGGAGCACCAACCCCTCTACCAAGCACCCACTTGATTTTGATATTGATAATCAAATGACATATATGAATCTTATATTCTCATAAAAATTGATTGTTCTCTTAGCTCGTTCTGTCAAATGCTAAACTCTTTCTGGGTATTATGCAGAACTTTGTCTATGACCTCCTCTCAAAATTTCAGCCAAAAATAATATCATATGAGAAATTTATGCCCAAAATACTAAAGTAACGTTTTTCACCTTTTTTCCAAAAACACGGATTTTCACTCTTTATTTTTCTCCACACACTCTTCTCACTACACAAAAATAAAATCACACTCTTCAATAAAATACTTCTCACTTAAATGCACACACTTGCATTTTCTCCAAATATTTTTATTTAATGAAACTTCTTACAATAATATAACTCACTTTTTTTATATTGAGAAGGAATTTCGTCAAACACGTCACATGCAAAGAATTGACACCTTACTCGTTCTCATACTTCGGAGCCACGTGATAACTCAAACCAAAAACAAAATATGATCTATTTGATGCCTTGAAGGTGTAACAACACTAAAACTGAAACTCTGGCGACTCTTCAAGGTCGAAATGGCCAAATCAGGATTTTGCACAAGTGGAACAAATTGACATAAAAGAGACTTGTAATGTTTTTGTAAAAATCATAACTCTCACCTCGTAACTCAGTTTTCTCTAAAATTTGAAACGTAGAATATTTGCAATACTGAATATATCCAAACCAAAAATAACTTCCTAAATCCTTACGGTTTGCCTGTACAACTTCCACAAAAACTGCTACTGACACACTTTTTCCAAAAAGAGCGTTTTTGTGACAGTCTTGCAACGCTTGTAAAATTTTCCTCATTTCTCTATTTTATTTGAAATTTGGAACACATGTTCTTGAATATAATGAACACCTCCATTTCAAATTTTACTACATAACTCCTTACGGTTTGTTCACAGTGCTTCTGACAAAACCTGCACTTTTTTAGCCTATACAACCACTTGCCAAATCATCCGCCAAGATACCGAAAACATCACCGATCAATTCAAACACTGTGTTGACATCTCCAATGCTGTTCTAGAATATTTCCTAACATGTTGGCATGTTACAAACTGATATATCTTGTCCAACTGTACCCGTGGCGACTTTTGCAACTTTTTGACTATTTTGCTGCTTTGACAACTTTTTGACGATTTTTTCAACTTTTGCAAATTTGCACAAACAACCTGTAACAACTTCACCCAAACATCAAAAACATCCTCATAAGAATTTAACATCACTGTACATACTCTAAATAACCTCTGAACTCCTGTCCACTGCATCAACCGATCTATTTGACTGTGTTGACAACAATGACAATACTGTCGTTGCACCTTGCTCAACAATCTCCCCCTTTGGAATTGTTGGCAACACACGTGCAATTTGCAACACATGTGCAATTTCCTGTAACTCTTCTCCCCCTTTGACAACAATACCAAAGGGCTGCTGCAAACTCCCCCTAAGTCCATGCACAACATTCTTAGGCAAAAAATATTACACTTAGCAAAAATCACAAACACGAGCAAAAAGATAAACAAATACACAAATGTTCCCCATGAGAATGTGGTCCCGATAGCTATTAAATTCTTGGGAAGCGTGACCACTCCCAATTTATTGTGAAAGTACTCAAAGAATTCCTTGGGCAACGGTTTTGTGAAGATATCCGCTAGTTGCTCTGTTGTTGGAACAAAATCCAACTTAACCTCACCTTCCGCAACTTTCTCCTTCAAAAAGTGATACTGGATAGCAATATGTTTTGTGCGAGAATGCATAACCAGATTCTTTGAGATGTTAATGGCACTGGTGTTATCACACTTAACTAAAATTGGCTCACTGAAGTTAATACCAAGATATTTTAGGGTTTATTTCATCTATAATACCTACGTACAACACGTTGTCACTGCAATATATTCTGCCTCTGTTGTGGATAAGGAGACTGCATCTTGTTTCTTACTGTGCCACGTGACCAACCTATCTCCAAGATAGAATGCACCTCCACTGGTACTCTTTCTGTCATCTACACATCCTTCCCAATCTGCATATGAATACGCAATAAGGGTGAAGTCCTTACCTTTCGGATACCATAACCCATACTCCATAGTACCCTTGAGGTATCGAAGAATCCTCTTCACTACTATCACATGAGTCTCCTTGGGACTAGCCTAAAATCGTGCTACCATGCATACTACCTACAAAATATCTGGTCTAGTAGTTGTCAAGTATAGTAAGCTCCCAATCATAGATCTGTACATGGTTTGATCAACATGTGGAGATTTGTCATCCTTGCTCAACTTGCAACCTGTTGTCATGGGAGTGCTAACTGGCTTACAATCCTCCATTGTGAACTTTTTTAACATCTCTTTCACATTTTTAATTTGAGAAATAAATATGCCCTTATCATTTTGATTAACTTACAACCCGAGGAAATACGAAAGTTCACCAATCATTGACATTTCAAATTCTTTCTACATCTTATTTTCTAAATCTTTACACGACTCATATTTGCTGCTGCTAAATATGATATCATCTACATATACAACAAGAACAATAAGATGGCCATTTTCTATTTTGAAATTCAGATTACTATCCACCATACCTTTCTTGAACCCTTGTTGAGTAAGATAGTTGTCTAGCCTTGCATGCCATGCTTGGGGTGCCTATTTTAAGCCATATAATGCTTTCTTCAACTTGCAAACCAAGTTGGGATCACCAAGTTGGAAACCATCTGTCTGCTTAATATAAACCTCTTCTTCAAGTTTCCCATTCAAAAATGTTGATTTCACATCTATTTGATAAACTTTGAAATTCTTGTAAACTGCTAAAGCCAAAAACATTCTAATTGCCTCTAGTCTAGCCACAGGTGCAAAGGTTTCCTCAAATTCAATACCTTCAACTTGTGCATAGCCTTTACATACCAATCTTGCTTTATTCTTGACTACCTGTCCATCTTCATTCAATTTGTTTCGAAAGACCCATTTAGTACCAATTATATTTTTATTTGCAGGTCTTGGTACTAACTCCCAAGCTTTGTTTTTCTCGATCTGATCTAATTCTTCATTTATTGCCTTCATCCAACTTTCGTATTTGCTTGTGTCAGCAACATTTTTGGTTTCAATGTTGGATAATAAAGAGTAGTTGCTTACTACTCTTCTTCTTGTCTGAACACCAACTGTGGGGTCTCCAATTATTTGCTCTCTAAGATGATCTTTTTGCCAGCTGCCTGTTTTGAATTTCTTATTTTCTTCCACTTTTGAATCACTGTTTGAATCATCTGAGTCAATTTTTTGTTTATTTTTCATTTCCTTTTCCTCATCTCCTTCAATAACCTCTTCATAAATTGGGTAGTTCTCTTCATAGCTAATTACTCGTTCCCTACCTTCATCAACTTTAACATTGGCACTATCCATAATTTTCCTTAGCCTCTTTTTGTAGCATTTGTAAGCTTTGATTTTTGATGAATAGCCAAGAAAAATACCTTCATCCACTCTATATTCAAACTTACCAAGGTTTTCTTCAGTTCTTTTGATGTAACACTTGCTGCCAAAAACTTTAAAGTATCTTGTTGTTGCCTTTTTACTGAACCACAACTCATAAGGAGTTTTGCTTTCATGCGTCCTCAACATGCACCTATTTTGGATGTATACCATAGTATGGACTACCTCTTTCCAAAATCTGTCTGCTACTTTGCTCTTAGTCAACATAGTCCGTTCCATTTCTTGCATTGTCTTGTTCTTTCTTTCTACCACACCATTCTGCTGAGGTGTCCTGGCTGCTGAAAACTATCTCCTAATACCATATTTTTCATAGTACTCTATAAAATCCTCTGAAATGAACTCTCCTCCTCTATCTAATCTTAAACATTTAATCTTTTTTCTTGTTTGATTCTCAACTTGGTTTTTGAAAACCTTGAACATCTCAAAAGCTTCTAATTTATGCTTCAAAAATAGTACCCATGTCATCCTGGAATAGTCATCTATACACAACATAAAATATTTGTCACCATTTATGCTTTGCATTCTCATGGGTCCACATAAATTAGTATGTACTAGTTCCAAAGGTTTGCTTGTGTAGTACTCTTTTGTTTTAAATGAGACTCTAGTTTGCTTCCCCTTTTGGTATGAAGCACAAATGCTATTTGATGGTTTGCCAATGGTGGGAATATCTCTCACTACCTTTTTTGAGCTGATTTTTACTAGATTGTCAAAACTGATATGACCAAGCCTATTGTGTCACAACCAATTTTCTTCTTCCTATCCAATAAAGCAAGCTCCTTCTGAAGTCTCCGAGAGAGTGTACAGGTTGCCAGATGTCCTCGATCCAGTTGCTATCAACTTTCCACTATTTACTTTTTTGACTTCACAATCCTGCTTCTTAAAAATCGCTTTATGACTTCTATCACAAATCTGACTTACGCTCAACAAGTTATGCTTCAGACAAACCACAAACAAGACTTATTTTGACTTGATTTTTCCATCACTGATCTTAACTAAACCTTTGCCAACTATCTTAGCTCCATCATTATTTCCAAATTTTCCTGAATCACATTCATATTGCTGTAGATTCTCAAATTTTTGTTTGTCACCTGTCATATGACTGGAGCATCCACTATCAAGTATCCATGGTGCAGATTTATTTTGTGATTTAAATGTTGTTTGTATGATTAGGGATTCCTTTTCTTCCTTAGGTCGCTCTTTTTCTTTCCACTCTAGTTTGATTACATTTTTGGGCTCTTGTTTTGACTTTTCTTTTTCAGTAGCTTGTGCATGTTTTTCGAGAAATTTTCTATTTTGTCTCATTCCATTTGGTTGAAATTTTCTTCCCTGAAATTGATTTGATGCAAATGTACTTCGACAATTTCTTGCAATGTGCTCAAAATTATGACAGTTATAACATTCTCTTGCATAATCCATCAAAGGTGAAAAAACATTTCTACTGGTGAAATTCCTTGGTCCTACATTATACTTGCAATCTAAAATCTTATGTCCATAACCATTGCTTTTAAAACAGTAACCAGAAAATAGATGATTGAACCTGGGTGATGGTCTTTGCCATGTTGTTGTAGGAGCCATAAATCTTCTTCTTCTTTGATGTGTGACATTGGTGAATCCATCATTGTCAATTCTCCTTTCGTGCCTTGCATTATTGCTTTCTTTTGCATGAGTCATTTTTTCTTGATCAACCTATTTCTTATCTTCATTCTTTATGGATTCTTCATTTATGGCCTTTGATCCATTTGATGATTCTCCTTTGTCAAAACCCAAACCAAATTTGATGTCTATAGTCTTTTGGTTATTTATGATCTTATCCAGCTTCATAGAACTTTCTTCACGTTTGTGATAACAACTAATTTTATGATTCATCTCTTCTATCTACATCATTAAACCAACAATATCTTATTCTAGCTTGATCCAATAATCTATTTTCATCGTTATTTGCACTTCGAGATCTTCAGATATTTTTTTAATTCTTCTATCTGTACTTTCAAACTGGTTATGATTTCATTTGCATCCTCAAGATTTCTTGAAATTTTCTTATTTTTTTTTCTTTCTATCTTCAATTCATCCAGAGCTGCAATTAGTTCCTCTTCCAAATTTACTTCGCATCAATTTCTTCATCACCAAATTCCTGTTCTTTTTCTATTTTTTCTTCTTTGAGTGCCATGAAAAGAGCTTCACCTATTTCCTTTTCAGAATCCTCACCGGAGTTGTCTTTTGATGAACTGACATTCTTGGAGATGAAACTTTTCTTCTTGAAGTTTACTTTTCTGAAATTTGTTTTTTTCTTCCAGTCACTTATTTCTTGGTGCGATCCTTCATCACTTTTGTTCTTCTCATTAAGTGGACATTTAGCTGCAAAATGCCCAATGCCTCCACATTTGAAACATTTAAATGGTAACTTTCCTCTGTATTTTTTTTCCCCTTTTTAGTTTTCGAACAAAGTTTGCTTCCATTTCATCTGATGTTTCTTCTTCCTCGGATTCTTGTTTTGCTTTCATATTTTTATGGGCTTTAAAAGTAGCTTCTCTGTTTGTGGTTTTAGATTTTCCTATTCTCATCTCATATGCAGTCAAAGAACAATGCATCTCATCCATACTAAAAGAATTTAGATCTTTAGCTTCTTCTATAACTAAAAATTTAGAATCAAATCTTTGGGGAAGAGATCTTAATACATTTTTCACGATGACAGAATCTTTGATTTCCTTATCGAGTCCTCTAATCGCATTAATGACTTCATTAACTCTCAGCATATATGCCTCTATGTTCTCATCGTCATTCATCTTTAATACTTCGAACTGAGCTCGATGTGTTTGTAACTTAGCCTCCTTGATCTTAATGTCTCCTTCATGAATGCTCCTCAGTTTGTCCCATATTTCTTTTGCCATTTTACAACTCATAATCTTTACCAATTCATTGTCCACTAATCTACACATGATAGCATTCTTTGCTTTTGAGTTATTCTCAAATATTTTCTTACCAGAAGCATCGGTTGGAGAAGTAATGGGTATTTTGTATCCACTATCTACTGAATCCCAAATGTCGTATCCCAAAGCACAAAGATATGTCTGCATCCTGAGTCTCCAAAATGTGTAATTAGTTCCATCAAACAATGGTGCTTTATTTGATGAGAAGCCTTCACCACCTACCATTGTGTCATTTCCAAGATCACCCTAGCCGGTTAAGCTTGTTCGGGAACCTCGCTCTGATACCAATTGTTAGTCTCACAATAACACTGAGAGGGGGGGTGAATCAGTGTAGCTCTTTAAAACTTAAATATTCAACTCTTAAAGCCAAAAAAATGAAAACTTAAAACCAAATAAAGTAAGTATAACAAGAGAACATCACACAACACAAGATGTATCGAGGTTCACCGATTTGGCTACATCCTCAAAATGACTGTTTGGACTCCCATCCAAATCCAGCCTTTGCAAAGCACCAACTTTACAATCAATTTATCAGCACCCACTAGAAGGAGCACCAACCCCTGATTTATCTGCACCAACAGAAAGGAGCACCAACCCCTGATTTATCTACACCAATAGAAATGAGCACCAACCCCTCTACCAAGAACCCACTTGATTTTGATATTGATAATAAAATGACATATATGAATCTTCTCTTCTCACAAAAATTGATAGTTCTCTTAGCTCGTTTTGTCAAATGCTAAACGCTTTCTGGGTATTGTTCAAAAATCTGTCTATGACCTCCTCTCAAAATTTTAGCCAAGAATAATATCATATGAGAAAGTTATTCCCAAAATACTAAAGTGACAAATTTTACCTTTTTCCCAAAAACACGGATTTTCACTCTTTATTTTTCTCCACACACTCTTCTCACTACACAAAAATAAAATCACACTCTTCAATAAAACACTTCTCACTTAAATGCACACACTTGCATTCCTTTTAATTTTTCACTTTCTCCAAAGATTTTTATTTAATGAAACTTCTTAAAATAATATAACTCACTTTTTTTATATTGAGAAGGCATTTCGTCAAACACGTCACATGCAAAGAATTGACACCTTACTCGTTCTCATACTTCGGAGCCACGTGACAACTCAAAAAAAAAACAAAAGATGATCTATTTGATGCCTTGAAGGTGTAACAACACTGAAACTGAAACTCTAGTGACTCTTCAAGGTTGAAACGACGAACTGAAGGATTTTGCACAAGTGGCACAAATTGACATAAAAGAGACCTGTAACGTTTTTGTAAAAATCATAACTCTCACCTCGTAACTCGGTTTTCTATGAAATTTGAAACATAGAATATTTGCAACATTTAATATATCCAAACAAAAACTAACTACCTAAATCCTTACGGTTTTCCTGTACCACTTCCACAAAAACTGCTACTGACACACTTTTTCCAAAAATATCATTTTTGTGATAGTCTTGCAACGCTTGTAAAATTCGCCTCGTTTCTCCGTTTTCATTGAAATTTGGAAAAAATGTTATTGAAGATAACGAAAAACTCTAGTTCAAATTTTGCTACATAAATCCTTATGGTTTGTTCGCAGTGCTTCTGACAAAACCTGCACTTTTTCAGCCTATACAACCACTTGCCAAATCATCCGCCAAGATACCGGAAACATCACCGATCAATCCAAACACTATGCCGACATATCCAATGTTGTTATGGAATATTTCCTGACATGCTGGCATGTTCCAAACTGATCCATCCTATCCAACTGTGCCCGTGGCTACTTTTGCAACTTTTTGACTATTTTGCTGCTTTGACAACTTTCTGATGATTTTTTCAACTTTTGCAAATTTGCACAAACAACCTGTAACAACTTCACCCAAACATAAAAAACATCCTAACAAGAATTTAACATCACTTTACATACTCTGAATAACCTCTGAAATCCTATCCACTGCATCAACTGATCTATCTGACTGTGTTGACAACAATGACAATATTGTCGTTGCACCTTGCTCAACATATGTCAAAACTACAAGACCAGATATAATGTAGGCAGTAGGACTAGTGGCAAGATTTAAAGCAGCACCAAAGGAAACACATGTATTTGCAGTAAAGAGAATTCTCAAGTATTTAAAAGGAACTATGGATTTTAGACTCTGGTATCCCAGGAGTGACAATTTCACTCTCATAACATATACAAATGCAGATTGGGCGGGCAGTATTGATGACAAAAAATGCATAAGTGGAGGAGCATTCTTTCTTGGAGATTGTTTAGTCTCTTGGCTAAGCAAGAAACAAGCATTAGTATCCTTATCTACAGCATAGGTAGAGTACATTGTATCAGTTGCTTATTATATACAAGTGTTATGGATGAAGTAAAATTTAAAGTACTTCAAGATAGAGCATTATCATCCATTATCCATACTATGTGATAATATAAGTGCTATAAACATTTCAAAGAATCCAGTAATGCACTCAAGGACCAAGCACTTTCTGATAAAATATTATTTTATGAGAGAACAGGTGATGGATAAGTCAAATTGGAGTATTTTACTACAAAGGAACAGCTTGTGAACATATTTAATAAGCCATTGCCAAAGGAAACTTTTGAGTATATTAGAAGAAAATTGGGAGTAGTCTTACTCCCACTCCAAAATTAATCACCTTAAGGAGATAAGGTAGGGAGGGGGCTGAGCTAAGAGTCTTATATTTAGCCCCAAAGGATTCCCTTTGCAATTAATGTTAAAGGGGGAGATATTTGAGTAAGGGGGAGATATTTGAGTAAGGGGGAGAGCATTCAGTCAAGGGGAGTATTTTCTCAGGGGGAGCAAATTTCGAATCTAGTGGTAGGAAAAGGAATTTTTAGAAAGGGTTGCCATCAATGAAAAAGGGGAATATTATTGGAAATTTTGAGCATAGTGTTGTCATTGATGTCAAAGGTTTGATATCATTGGTTGTCATTGATGTCAAAGGTGAAAAGGTTGAGTTTTATCTTCAAGGTTGAAACAATAAATGCAAAGGAATTTTCCATGGTTGTGAAAGCAAGCAAAGAGAATTTTGAAGAAAAGGATTATAATATTTAAATATTATTAAGAGAGTTTGGAAGTAACAAGGGCTTAATTTGGTAAATAAAAAAAGGAAAGGGAGATTTTAATTTCAAATAAAAAACAAGACTTCTCATTGGTGGAAAAAGACCCTAAGCAAAAGGTGTATTATAATATATTTTTTAAAATATTATAATACCTAAGTATAAAGTTACATGGGACAAAATATAATTCAAATTATTTTTAAATAAATTTGAAAGGTGGGCTGATGTCTAAAACATGCATGAAAAGCATATAAATACCCTAAGACTTTGGAAATAAATGGTGTGTTTGATATTTTGATTTTTGTGCAATCGTGCAAAGTGGTGACAGCGAATGAGGTAGAGGGGACAACATTATTTTCAGAGCACATAAGGAGAAAGAAATAAGTACATTTCATTTGATCCTTTAAATCATCCACCAGGGTGGCTCAATGGTGGCTAGATTTATGCTAAATCATTTGTAAGGTGGAGGTTCATGATTCGATTCCCCCTAGCACCAGTTTTGAAGGATTTTATTTTTGTTTTAGTGAATACACCAAGGGAATAAAGGTGGAGGCCTATACATTAGGTCTCAATCGCTTGGCTAGTGCAAGAGGTCACACACTGCGTTAGGGGGTTGATATTGGAGGTTTGATTCCCATCCATACCAGCAATATTATTTTTGGTAAAAGGTATGTGCTAAGGTTGATTAGTATTTGCTTTGCATGGAGTTTGAGGGGTGTGCTATGGTGTAAAGGTTTATGGCATATAGGAGATATAAGGAAAAAAAAAATTTGCCAAATATTTTTAAATATATTGTTGTCATTAAATTTTATTTTTATATTCAAAAGTAGGAATGGTAAGGTGTGAATGATTGATTTAATATTGTAAATCTGTGTTAAGGGTCATTAAGTGGTTTGGAAATTATTTTATGAAAGTGGGAGATAAAAGGTGTAAAATGTGTCTTGATTGTTTGTAATATTTGCATTAAATTTGAAGGACTTGGTTCATGATTTGATGCTTTATTTTGAAAAACCAAGGGATTTATAGAGCATTGGTTTGGAATAAAATTGAGCATATATTTTTGAGAAGGAAATTCATGTGGATGGTTTGAGAAAGTATTTTGCTATCTAACCCTTGAAGTGGCACTAGAAAAATTAGTTGTTTATGAGACTGGTTTTTGAAGACATATCTCCATAAGAGAAAAATTAAGAGGTATGGGCACATCATTCATTATTTAAGGTGTTTGTTGAGTAAATGTTTCTGAAACATAAGGTGGAGACAAAAGGGTTGTTTGGTAAGCATTTTTTAAACTATTTGAGTTAGGGTTTTATACCTACATATGCATCAATTGTTGAGAGAAAAATAAAACAATTGCATTAGAGTGTGAAGATCTTGTACTTTATTGTTGAATGGTTTTGGAAATATTTGGGATAGAGTTTGAGAACAAGTGTGCTTCTATTGTTGAAATATATTGAGATATTTGTGCTAGAGATTGTGAACTACTTGTGCTAGGTTTGAAGACAAGTTTTTGCATCTTTGTGAAACCTTTTTGAGCATGTGTTATGAGCATTTATGAGCATGTATTAGAGAAAAATTAAGCAGAGATAGAAAGCAGGTTTAATACAGTATTGTGAGCAGATTGGATCAGACTTGTAAGCAGGTTAGAGGTATACTTGTGAGTAAGTTTGTGATAGACTTGTGAATAGATTTAAGATAGTGTTGTGAGTAGATTGGATTAGTGTTGTGAGCAGATTAGATGAGATTTATGAATAGATTTGATCATATGTGAGTAGAGCAAAGGGGATAGAGTTATACTATGGAGATATATCCACAAACTAGAGTAGAGGGGATAGAGTTATCCTATGGAGAGATATCCACAAACCAGAGTTGAGGGGATAGAGTTCTCCTATGGATAGATATCCATAAACCTAAGCATAGGGGATTGTTATTTTCTTTGGACTAAGGTCCATAAACATTGTAATAGGGATTTGATTCCTAAAATATTCATTGAGAAAAATTTATAAGGAATATTTTCTCTGTGGATCCACATTGGGTGAACCACATTAAATCATGTCTCTCATGTGTGTGATGATGTGTGCATTGTTTATTGCTTTGATATTATTATTGTTATAATTTGGATTGAAAAGTAAAAAAAAATATATTATAATGTTCACCCCCCCTCTTAGTATAAGCTTATGTTCTTAAATGATCCCAGAATAATTAGAGCCAATCAATGATATCCACAAATTGTTCAAAGAAGACTGAGTGCTACATTCAGGTTTATCCTAGAAAAATTTAGAAAATATATAATTTAATTTAAAAAAACATATATATTAATGATCATGACTCTAAGAAATGGTAAAGAAGTTGTAGATTCTCTTAAGGAACAACTGGACATTGAAAACCCTAATGATGAAAGCAATGAAGAATTAGAAAATAAATATAGAGAATAATAATAAGAACAAATAGAACAAGTTGTAACCAATCCAAAACCACACCTTGAGCCAAATATAGAACCTCAAGGTGAGGTTCAATATAAAACTACAGATCAATTTTGGGGCTTTGTAAGTTATAATCGCACTACTATTCTTAAAGCCTTTAAGGTAGAAGACTATCTTAGGGGTAAACTTTCAATTGAAGCCTCCTTAGAGAAAGCTTTTGGACTTCAACCCTCTTCTTCTCAACTTTCTCTTGAGAGCCACACAGGAGTGACTTCTAATAACCTCACTATGTCTCATAATATTGCCTTTGGTAATCCTACTCTTGGTACCACTCATTTTATTCAACCTCCAGATGTTTACTCGTAATTCAAGGCCCATCAAGTATCACAACAATCTATTTATTCCACTACTACAACTGTTAGTGTAGGGAAAAATCCATAGGTTTCCTCAGCTAGTGATAAATTATTTTCCCATATCTATCACAACATACCTCCCTATCAATTCTATAATCCATACTTGCAAGATTCTACATCACAAAATAATTCTTCATCACAACTAATTCATTCAAAACCACCCCATTCCATTCCTCCACAAATTTCCAACCTTTATTCTTCATATATCCCATACTATTCTCATATTGTGACAAGTTCTTATCAACAAGTTACTATGCCCATTTTGAATCCTCTTCATAACAAAATTTCTATCTCGTATATGAATCAAATCAATCCAAATCTTCCTTTGTTAATCCTATGCACAATAGTGTTACAACCTCAATATTGACTCCATACCATGCTATAAAATCTACCTACTACCCCCCTCACGAGAATATAGTGGTACCAAATGCTCATAACACACAAACACATCATCTTGAAACTATAGCTAAACAGTTAGCTTCACGATTGGATCATATGGATCCATATCATCCCACATATAGTTATAAAGAGATGTATAACCAACCCTTGTAACCTATAGTTGCCTCTAGGCCATACCCAAAATATTTTCCCATGCTAGTCCTCCCTTTTTACAAAGGGACTGAAGATCCTATCAAATATATTTGAATGTTCAGAACGGAATGTCATGGCATTGCTTATGAAAACATGTTATTACTAAATATATTCCCTAAAAGTCTTAGGGGTATGGGCTTGGAATTATATTATCAGCTATAGATACATTCTTTAAGGAAATTTGAAGAGATAGCTGAATTATTTGTGTATAAATTTGGAGCCTACATCGAAAGACATGTGACCATAAAAGATGTATATAATTCAAAGTGAGGAAAAATGAGAGCTTTGTTGAATTTCTAGCATGATGGATGAAACTTGTAGGCAAATTACACTTTGTCCTACCTCCCAAAGAAATGCTAGATATATCTATCAAAAATTTACAAGAGCAACTCTTTTATGAGCTGGCAACTGTTGGGACTGAAACTGAAGGGATTATATTATTGATAAAAATGAGTTACATATATAGGCAGAAGGCCTATATGAAACACATGACACTTGTCAAGTGAAACTGACAAGTGTCAAGGTGAATGCATAGTGCACTTTAACTCTAACATTCCCCCTTAAAGTGCACTATCCTAACTAAAGAAGAAACAAAACAAGTCAACATTAGGTAACATTCCCCCTTAATGTTGACTTCTCTAAAACAACCTATCATCCTCACTTATTGTTGATTTGGTCTAGGCTCGTGCTCTTTGCGCTTGGCTCTCCAACTATGAATAATGCTAGATTCACTGTGTATACATCTTAGTCTATTTCCTCAAGGTCAGCCACTTCCACAGGTCTGTTTCCACTGGGTCAGCCATCTAAGTGCCTCAGGGTCATCATGGGTGCCTCATGGTCAGCCACTTCTGGGTCTGTTGCCTCTACAGGTCATCCTCAGAGGATGGTGCCTCTCATAGGTCACTGACTAGTCCCACCATAAATATCAAATCTTTCCTTATGGTGAACTCAATCTAGAAGGTGTCGATCTCTGCCAAAAATGCACCTAATACAAAGGAAAAATGAGCCATATAAGAGTGTCGGTCTCTGTCGAAAATGCACTCAATACAATAAAATGAGCCATAGATCAAAATAGGAGGAGAGAAGAAGAAAAGAAGAGAATCTTCTGAAGTGTCTTCGTCTGTAGTCTTTAGAAGTAGATCCAAAAAAAACCTCAGATAGAGTCTAGGGTGTCTTTGTCTGTAGTCCCTAGTATAAGTGTCCTTATGGTGACCATGTCATCCCACCGAAATGCATGGGTAACCAGCCGCTGCATTCGTCAAGTGTATAGAAAAGATCACTAGGTACAAGGATCACATATAAAATTACCTCGGGAGTGTCGGGTACAACCGAGAGTGCACTCCAAGGTATAAAAACTTTGAGGCTAACAAAACTCAATTGAAACAGCCTCAAAATTACAATATGACACCACCATTGTGTCCATCACGGAAAAAAATTTCCAACGACTATAAATACCCCTATATTCCACCATCAAAGGGGCCTTCATCTTACTGGAAAAACATTAGCATGCCTATCTAGGCAGCAAAATTAACCTCAGGAATAAAAAATTCCTGGCATCGCACTCCGACGAAAAAAAACAGCATCAATATCTCCCTTGTGGAAAAAACATCATCGCACAATGGTCCATGTGGGCAAAAAATATAGACTCCATACATTTGAAAGTGGTCCCCGTCACTATTAAAAAAAACATTACCCCTTTAATACATAAATTTCCTATAAATAAAGTGGCCACTCCTCTTTAATAAAAATAGAACACAATGTTAACACAGCACGTGGAGAACAAAGCCATGAAATGCAGGTCAAAAAACACTCAAAAAAGATTCTGGTCTCTGGAACTTCGCGAATGCACACCATTATCCACCGCCAGTCATTGATGAAACTTGTTAGTCCACTTCCATCGAGTTGAATGCCAATGTCACCACGTGGTGCCATGATCCATTATCTGCAGTGATCACAGTCACTTAAAACGCTGCCTAGACAAAAGTCTACCAGATCTCTGGGCTTCCAGGAACAGAAGGCACTTGCTGAGGGCTTCTCCATAATTCAACCTTAGCACTCACACACAAACCCATTAAACCACAATGCCATGACTTTGGCAACATTGAAATTGATAGAAAAATTTGCTTATAGCCTTTGTAGCTTTTGATTGGACACCCTCACAACAATCCCTCGCAATTCCCAACAAAGATCGAATCATCGAAAAAAAATTGCCCATAAAAATTGGATCTATTACAGACAAAAAATAATAAAAAAAAAACTTCTCTCGTGCCAAATGGTCATCTTTTCTGGTTGAGATCACCGCTACAACTATGGAAAATCATAAAAAAGCATCCCCAAAGGCTATGCTTATTCTATTGTCTATCCCTACGAATGTCGAGCAACTCATCTTGTTATTCACTACATATGGATCTGAGCACATTCCTTCCTCGGACAACCTGAGAGGCGAGTCTTGTGGTCGCACAAAACTATTTTGAGATCCGACGATTAGAAGAAACCAGACTCCAGGCTCCCCATCATGTACTCCTTCATGAACTCCCGGCATTGCAAAGGAATCGTCTTCCAGTCGCGCACGTTGTGGGTTTCGACCCCGAATCTCCACGTCTCGCAGAAATTGAAGTCATCGCTAACCTTGAGCTCCCATTTCCTTTCAATCCTTTGCACTCAAATGGGTATACAGCCTATGGCTCGCACTCAACGCCGACGCCTCTTCCTGATAGACCAAACCATTCCACGAATTCTCATCAAAGTCTTCCACTCTGAATTCTTGGTCTTGGTAATAGGGAAGATTGGTTGGCAGTCAAATCTTGACAAAATCAAAACAGATCCGGGCACTAGCAGGCAGGCTGGTGCGTAGCGGGCAGGCATTTGTGTGGGCCATCATTAAAAAAAAACTTGCAGATCACAACTCCTGGTTTTTTAGGCCACCAAAAAAAAATATGACAATATCTCATTCATTCCATATACAAATGATATGCCCAATGTGAGTTTATCAAAAGAAACATCCATGACATCTCGGTCAAGGAAAATTCTAGAGAAAAAGAGATCAAGCTCTTTGTCAATCAGTGTAGACAGGGCAGTCGACCATAGACTTCAGGCTCGGAGTGTCGAGTCATGCATCAAACATGGATGTTCAGTTCCCAAAAATGGTCGAATGGATTGAAAACATCAAAGAAGCTCGAACCCACGACGTCTGACAGTGAGGGCAGACACCTGGTGATGCTGTACTAGCTACAAACATAGGATTATTAGCGAAGTCCCTCAAAGCTCCTGTCAAAAAAGTCGAACACATCCTCCATCAACCACCTCCAATGCGTCCTCTTCTCCATGAACACGTTCAGCCATGCTGGGGAGAAAAACATGTGCTTGTTCAATATTAATAGTAAAAAAAAACGTCTTCTTCAAGAAATCAAAATCTTGTAGCTTCATGCTACAATCACTTTTCCCTATTAACTTTCTAGAGCAAGGTCCATGGTATCTTTTGAGAAAACACGGGCCACTAACAGGCTATAAAAAAAATCATCTTCTGTATTCTCTCGGTGGTATCTCTGGGCATCATCTTCCATAATGCACTATTGGCATCCTATACATATGAGGGCCACGAGAAATCACTCGCTTCTTTTCCAGCCATAGCATTACTTCATCAGCAACTGTCAACAATGCAGATCTGCAACTTAGACGGACGGATACACAATATTTTCTTCAACATTTGGTTTCTGATCCATCCATTAAAGGATGGAGAGCATACTCCCTCGGTAGAAAATTTAAAAAAAAAATAGGGAAGAAATAAAAAATCATGGATGAGGGAGGATTTCCATGAGGGAAACCCCCCCTCAGGGGTTTCACAGGGTAGGGAAAGCTTGCTCTAATACCAAATGTTGGGACTGAAACTGAAGGGATTATATTATTGATAAAAATGAGTTACATATATAGGCAGAAGGCCTATATGAAACACATGACACTTTTCAAGTGAAACTGACAAGTGTCAAGGTGAAGGCATAGTGCACTTTAACTCTAACAACAACTACCACTTTGATCTCCTTGGATCAAGATATTGATTTGGTAAGGATGGTTGAAGAATCTCTCATTAGAAGAGGATAACTCAATATAAAATAAGAGTATAAGACTTCTAAAAACTAGTACAAGAACAACCATGTGGTAGGATATGGGGTCATGGATAACAGACCCCCAACCAATGTTAATGCTACCAAAATTATAGAAAATTTGATATTGAAAACACCTTAAAAACCTCCTCCTCGCAATTTTACAAAATTGAATCAACCATTGTCAATGGTCTTACCACAATTATTGGAAAGAGTCTTGATATGACTACCACAAATATGACAACCTGATACTACACAAAATTGGTATAAGCCTAACCAACATTGTGACTATCATCAAATCGATGACCAGCTAACAAATGCATGTAAAATGCTAAAATACGTGATACAAGATTTAATTGATAATGGAAAGTTGGATGTGGAAGATGCCACTCAAAATCCTAACCCTCCTCCCATGCATCAAGCATAGAATGAAAATCAAAACTTTGATATTTTTCAAAATCCATTACTTGACCGTGGAAGAGAGGTAGTAAATCAATTGGATTATAAAAGCGTACCCCATACAACATGCTATGTGGGTGCAATTAGTAGTATTCCAATTTCAAAACTTTCTCTAAATATGTTTGTGCCTTCATAGTCTTATATTGTAAATAAATATGAACAAGGAAAGGTCTTTAAACACTTCTCTTTAATTCATATTGAAAGTGAGTCAGAATTAGAATTAGACATTACCTCACTTTCAGATGATAGCTTGTAAAATGAATCAAAATCCATAATGCCTATCACAAATTCGTTGGTTCCTGAACAACCATTTTTTGAGAGTGCTAACAACTCGTCCATCCTCATGTTAATTGTTTCCTTTAGAGTAAATAGAAAAACATAGACCACACCCTATTAAAAATACTCCATTTGTTTCATCCATTACCATACAACCTCTTTCTCAATCAAATATTATAGTAGGTATGATTTGCACCATGACTAGGCAATAGGCCCAGGTCCAAGTGCCTCAACCACAAAATTTCTTACCTTAATTGAATGACCCAATTCAACCACCTTTGGTTTTTAAGGCACCTCATAAAAATAATAATATAATCAAGCCTCAATAGAAAACACCATTTGGCATTAAATAACAATTGGCTAATACAAATCACAAAAATATCGCTTTTGAAACTTCTTCAATCCTCTCATATACAAAGAGAAGAATTGATAAATTCTCTCAACCAGATGATGGTTCCTCAATACATTAACCCTAGTTCCATAATCAATGTTGTAGCTTCCCATGGAGTGGATTACATTAATTTTTGAGATGAGGATATTCCTCCCCAAATTTTACATAGAGATAATCCCTTCTACATAAAAGCATTGATTGGGGATGTTTGTGTTATTGGGGATGTTTGTGTTAAAAGGGTGTTAATAGATAATGGATCATCATTGAATATTTGCACTTATGATTTTTCAAAATATTTGGATTTAAATATAAATATTTGAGAAAATAGATTTGATCAACAAGGCCTTCAATGATGAAACTAAAGAAGTTTGTGGTATGATATCTATCCTACTACAGGTTGGTCCTAGAATTTTAGATATATTTGTTTATGTTGTACCTTGGCCAGCATTGTACAACATGCTTCTGGATCACTCGTGGATTAATGCAATGAGGGTAGTCCCATCTACTTTGCATTAATGCATAAAATTCAAATTTAAAAATCAACTTGTTACCATCCATGGTGACCATAAGCCTTTTGAGATGTGTGCAATGGCTAAACCAATTGGGGTCCCCTTTTGTCCATAATTATCATCATTGTCACCTTCTATGCACTCTCCATATTCATCTACAATAGATCAACACGCTTCATCTACATAAATCATTGATCCTTCTACATTTTATCCTCTTACTGATGAGATCCTACCAGATCTATCCACCATATTATTGCCACCTAAGGATAAGGATTTTATTATACAAAATTCTCTTCTCTTGTCTAGTCTACCACCATCTTCGCATACGATAGGATTACCCCACAAGAAAAGAGATGTATACCATGTTGGTATTTGTACATTTATTTCTATAGGATATACTACAAATGAATTTTCCATTAGTAGAACAAGCTTAATCTTTGATGAAAGTAATTTTACCCATTGCTACTTATCAGATAGATATAAAATTTCTAAACAAATCATGTGTAGCATGGGTTACAAGGGAAAAGGTTTAGATCACCTGGAAAATAGTATATGCAAGACTCTAGATGCTAAGGAATGGCTTTCACAATGTGGTGTTGGGTACATTCCCACTAAACGTCAACCTCTCCCCTTCAATAATGATGATAATTTGATCATATATGCCAAATATTTAGAGAATCAATAATGTTTGACAAGGATTAAAGAATACAAGGGACTTAGTTCTCCTTTCATTACTTATTGTAATATGCTTTCATTGATTCATCCCAAAATGATTGCCACTACAGATGAATGCATGGAAGGAAATACCTTTTGTAACATCTCACATGATGAAATTATCCAAAATATATATTTTTCAATGGATCCATCTCATGTGTGGCACACGTCCAAGCCTATATCACATAGTGATAGTATGATTAGCAAATTTATATTTATAATAACTTCAATAAATGGGTGTTTTGCTCACTCCTAATTTTGAACCAAATTTAAACATTATGATAGAAGACATTTGTAGGTTAACATTGGTACCAAATCCAATCCTCGTATGGTCAAAATAGGAGCTACCTTGACCAAAGAGAAGCAGGATAAATTTATAAACTTTCTATCAAAATATCTAGATGTATTCGCATGGACCTACGTAGAAATGCTTTGTCTATACCCATCTGCAATCATGCATCATCTAGTAGTTCATCTTGAAGCAAAACCTGTAAAACAAAAGCTTAGGAAAATGCATCTAAAAGTTGCCTTGTTGGTAAAGGAAGATCTCCAAAGGCTCTTATATGTCAATTTTATTCAAGCTATCGATCATTTTGATTGGATATCAAACATTATCCCTATGAAAAAAATGAAGCCAAGAAAATTAGGGTATGCATTGACTTTAGAGACATCAATGTTGTATGTCCCAAAGATGATTTTCCCCTTCCTAATATGGATCAAATTGTATATTTCATGGCTAGAAGTGGGATGCTATACCTCATGGATGGTTTTTTAGGATATAATCAAATTCGTAAGACTAATCCAAAATGACTTTCATTACACCATGGGGTACCTTTTGTTGAAAATTTATGCCTTTTGGCCTATAGAACACATGTGCAACTTATCAAAGAGCTATGACATATGTATTTCATGACATGATGTATAAAATCCTACATGATTATGTGGATGACATTATCACTCATTCTATCAATAAAAAGAACCATATCCTAGACCTTAGGTAGGTATTCGATAGACTTCATGAATACAAAGTCTGCCTAAATCCTAAAAAATGTATATTTGCTGTGAAATACGAAAAAAAATTAGGGTTCATTGTGTCAATACGGGGTATAGAAATAGACCCCTCCAAAATCATGGCCATTCTAAATATGCCACCACCTATTAATATTACCGAGCTCTAAATTTTATAGGGCAAATTACAAGCCATTTTTCATTTCATTGCCAAACTTGTAGATAAATGTCAGCCTTTTCTTAAACTTCTTAATAAATGCACGCCTTAAAATTGGGATGACAAATGTCAAGAAGCTTTTGAAGCCCTTAAGCAATATTTTATTATAACACTAGTACTTGTTCCTCCTAGACCATATGAACCTTTTATTTTATATATCCTTGCTATGACACAAGTATTGGGGGTATTGCTCGCCCAAAATAACAAGGAAAAAAGGGAGTGAGCAATTTACTATATCAGTAGAACTTTAATGAGTTATGAAACTCACTATACTCCCCTAGAGAAGTTGTACCTTGCAATATTGTTTTATACATAAAAACATTGCCATTACATGCTTGGTCAAACCACTTTTGTCATTGCAAAGTTTGATCCACTTTTTTATTTGATGAATAGACCATACTCATCAAGACGACCAAAAAATGGGTACTCACTCATAGAGAATTTGACCTAACATTCATCGACCAAAAATCTATCAAGGGACAAGCTATTTCTAATCAACTTTTGTTGCTCCTCTTCAATCTACTCATCCCTCAATAGTGGAATTTTTGGATGAGTGCCTTAATCTTGAAATTGATCATTTTGACACCTAGTCTTTATTTTTTGATGGATCTCATTGCATGAATGGTGTTGGTGCAGGTATCATATTGGTGTCACATCAAAAGCAATTAATTCCTCTATCATTCAAGATTTAATTTTATTGCACTAATAATACAACAGATTATGAATTTCTAATCCTTGACTTATGTGCAACCTTGGCATTGCACATCAAGGTTTTATCCATCTATAGGGATTCTCAACTTGTGGTAAACCAAAGTAATGATGTGTATCAAAATCGAGATGAAAAATTTGGGTATATAAGGAATACATTCAAAAAATTATTTCCTTATTTGAAAAGGTTACCATTGAAGCTATTCCACACTCAAGAAATCATTCCACAAATTCTATGGCAGTTGTCACTTCTTTAATCCCCTTAGAGTTAGAAGATGATCAAGCCACTATAATTATCCAACACCTTTGGTAACCTACTTCACTTGAGTCTAGTATCAAACCTTTGGATGATTTTACCATTAGAAATACATCATCAAAAACATGGTATTCAAACATTCAAAACTTTCTTCAAAATGGCTCAATCCCTAATGGCTTGGATCATAATAAGTGTAGAATTTTACGTAAAAAAGTTGTTCATTTTGTTATTTTGGGTAATACCCTATATTGACACTCTTTTGAAGGAATTCTTTTGAGATGATTAAATGCTGAAGATACCAAGCTAGCTCTTAGTGAGGTGCAAAAAGGTTTTTGTGGAGGTAATTTTAGCGGTAATGTCATTGCCAAGAAGTTCCTTCGAATGGGATATTATTGGCCTTCCGTGGAGAAGGATGCATGTAATTTTGTTCATCAATGCAACAAATGTCAGTGACATGCCAATCTTTTCCATGCTACTTCCCAAGAAATTTAGGCCCTCTCTTCCCCTTCGCTCTTTTCTATGTGGGGTCTTTATATTATAGGGAAATTTAATCACATTTCTTCTAATGGTCACAAATTTATAATAACTGCAACCAAATATTTTACTTAGTGGGTAGAAGATATATCGTTAGCTTCTTGTACAAGGTTCAATTTTTAAAATTCATATTTAATCAAATTATATATAGATTCAAAATCTCTTTTACAATTATTTTAGATAATGGGACTTGTTTCAAGAACAAGGACACACATAAGATTTGTACAAAATATAAAATCTAGCATAGATGGACTACTCCTTATTACCCTCAAGGCAACGGTCAGACTAAAGCATCTAATAAAACATTAATCAAAATATTAAAGAAACTAGTCAATAAATAGTTATATCTAGACTTATAGGCATATAGGACTAATGTACACACCCGTATGGGTGCTTCTCCCTTTGTATTGGTTTATGGCACTAAATTCATATTTTCCTTTGAGCTTAAAGTACTTGCTTTAGGAATTTTGCTTCAAGATGCAGAAGTAGGAGATGAATATCATGCTCGATTCTTAATTCAACTAGAACTTCTAGATGAAAAATGCATAAATACCCTAGAGCATCTTCATATTTATCAATAAAATATTAAAAGGTCATATTAGAAGAAATTTTGTAATCAATTTTTTGAGGTTGGTGATCTAGTTCTTAAAAAAAATAAAACACCAATGCTCAAACTAATCTTAAACAAAATTTTCAACCAAATTGGTTAGGACCCTTTATCATAATGGAAAAATTCAAATCATGTGTGTATTGGTTAGCAACATTAGAAGGAAAATAACTAAAGGAGCCAATGAATATAATGCACCTAAATAAGTATTATGCATAAAAAAATCATGTTCCATCAAGTGTACATATCTATACCATATTTTTCATTAGTTAGTTTATAAATAGATCATTCTATAAATTTTAATTATCTTGCATAAGTCAGCATCATACATCATATAGTTGCATCTTGCACTCCCTAATTTTATTTAGCCCAATTGCATATGTAAGTCATATCCAACTATTACTTACATAGTAATAGTTGAGCTAAGTTTATCTAGCCCAATTGCATATTAAGTCATATCCAATTATTATGTGTTCTCTACGATTTGGTGAATTTACTTTTCCCTAGGATTTGCTTCTTTGTGAGGATAAGGAATAGATGCTTTCAAAAATTTATAAACCTGTCAAATATTTACAAAACCCTCTCTAAAGATGGATTCTGCATCTTCTTTGTTTTTTTCTCTCGACCTAGTGAGCTCTTTGTTATCCCTGCTTCTTTGCTTCGATTTCTTGTCATCATGAGCTTCATGGAGCCAGAATCACTTGCAATCAAACTGGTGGTGGATGCTATCCTAAGTACAAGAGGATTTATGTCATTCCTAAAGTTATTTTTAGGTTGGGATTGGAATATCAACCTGGCTTTCGCGTCCACTTGGGAGAAGGGCATCATCAACCTACATGACATTGAGTCCTAGGTGGATGTTAATATCCTTTATAAGGTTACAATACAACCACCAGTGGGAAAAAAAGTGCGTAGGGACAAGCACAACTGGGAAATTGAACTCAACCAATTTGATCTAAAGTCACCTATGAGGAGGATTGTCAATCCGGGGATGGTTCATGATGAATTAACCACTCCTTGGAAAGAGGTGATGAATCCTGTTATAATATACATCATTATGGATGACCCTGGTTCCCAACTCAAAAGTTTCCATATTTCATTTGTGAACCACTTCAGGTAGGTCAAGCAACTGAACATTCCAAAATTCCTTTACTTGTGATGGATTACTCCATCATCGCAACCTTCTCAAATAATGAGGAAGCCTGGCCCTCTCACAAGGGGCTATTCAAAGTCTTGTATTTTCATATTCTAGATAAATTCCCTAAATGAAATATGCTTCCTTAGTATCAACAGGCTAAGAACATGGATGAGGATACGTCCTCCACTCCTATCTCTAGGATTCACTGTTCCAAAAGGAATAATATGGATGAAGACCACCAAGATACTGAGTTGTTGATAAAAAAGAAGGGCAAGGTTGAGGCTACTCCCATGAAGAGTTATCAATACCTTAAGAACAAGGAATTCTAGAACCAAGGAAAGACATAGGGTGTGGCCGAAGACACACCAGACGATCTTGCAGAGAATATTATCCAAGAATACATAATCAAGACCACCACTAACATGATTTTTCATCTGGAGAACACCATGGATGCAATTATGGGAGCAATTACCCAAATGAAAGAGCATAGGAATGCTTTGAACCTCTTGTTCTTCTGTGACAACTTCGTAGAGGATACTCCTGTCAAGACTGTTGTTGAAGCCAAACCAAAGGTCAAGGATGATGATGTCATGGAAATTGCAAAGTATGTATTGAAGGACATCCCTACGTATATCAATAAGTATGATATCAATGACACTGTAATTGCCTAATTGGTTGTTCTTCGGTGGTCTTATATTTTTGCCCTATCTAGGCTTTTCCTAGTTTCCTTTTTATTTGTTTATATTTTCCTTTATACTTTTAGGTTTTCAAGGATGCATCAATGTTTTTTTAGGATAGCACATACTCTTATCCAGTTGATGTACTAAGGTGTTAGGATGCATTTCAAATGCCCACATCAATATAAATTTTGAACTTATCAAGAAAAAATCCAATTATTATGTTATCTAAATCTTAGACAGATGTTATCATGCTCATAGTCAATATTGGTATCTTTGAATGATTAAGGGTTTATCTTGAACCACTCACTTGATTCACATTTTAATAAAATATTGCTCTTTGATATTGATTAAAAATCTCTCTTGAACTGAAACCACTATTTCTTCACTAAGAAAATTTTTGACTTTTGGGACCTAATTTTACCATTTTCGAATCGACAATATATCACACTTATTAATAAAATCTTGAATCAAGAAAAAAGGATGATGAAAAGTCTTCTTGCTTTTCCTTGTAATAACCCAAGACTAACTCTCTTGGTTGTTCAAAATACAAAGTAAAATTTTTGACAAAGATGTATTTAAGTCTCAGACTGACTACTACACATCCAATTTGTTATTAGTACATAGGCATAGTTTACACACTTTTATATCAATGACCACTGCAAATGATTTATTGAGTGCTTGAGATTGACCAATTCCTACAATGAGGGTGTCATTTAGTGAAATCCTTCTTCTCCTAACTTGAGTTCTGAGTTCACGGTAAGGGGTTGTCCTTCTAGGAACCATAACACCTAAAAGTATGGATGCATAATTTTCCACCTCATAGCATGGAGGGCATAGGTTCCTCTAACTTGTGCTTTGTCCTTGAACATGTGTGTTTGTAACCATGCTAGAGATAGCATCGATATACCTAGTACATGTTTGTAGCCCATCTACTTATGGACACAACCAGGGCCTACCAATACTCTAGCTTTGGGTCCAAGTATATCCCAAGACACGTTACAACTCATGATGAGATATCACATTCCATCCATCACTAGACCTTCTAGCCTTGAATACAAGCACTTCTTGCATTGGTTTTTGGCTAACAATTCCATAGCTGAACAGTGTACGTGAGATTCCTTCATTGTACCACTCATATAATATCTTGGAATGACATCCCATACCACCATTAATTACTCTACCACAATAGGAAGTCCACTTGATCCATACATAATTGTTGGAGAATATCTATCTCTGAATCACAACTACCACTTGCGAGCTGTTGGAGTTGGGTGGTTGCTCATCCTTCTTGATGTAGCACCAGTGTTAACATACCATCCTCATTTATGGTTTAGAAATTTTTTCTTGAAGGTAGGTCAAAAGATTATACAAATTGAGGTTGTTTCAAATTGACATATTGTGGTTGTTTTAGATCATAGTCCACTACATCATAAATTTTTACTAAAATCCTTACATAAATATCTAATGGATGAAATATTAAACATATTTTCTTTAAAAGGATAACATATAAGTACTAACTTCTATTGCACATTTGACCTAAAAATCTTGTGAATAACATTAACTTACTTCAAATTTCTATTAATAATATTTTAAATGTCCTTTATATACTTAATACTCACAGGAAAGAGTAATTCCATTATAAAATATTTTAACGTAACATAATTCCGTAACATAACTCATATTTAGAAAACTTTCCACTCTCAAGATATTGAGAACTATTCAGAAAAACAATCATTCCAAAGATATTTTTGAAGAGAACCAACTTTTTAAGCCTTTACATATTCTAAAAGATAAATTCTATATAATTATAATTCAAATGAAAATATATAAAAACTTAAAGAAAAGGAAAGTATTAATAATATTTTAAAACTACTTAGAATAAATATATTATTTAAATATTCGACACCGCAGTCTATCAAAAATTGAATACATATTCAACCTACATCATACTATTTATTAACATAAAATAAAATATTACTTTATTCCACAAAGTGGATTCAATTAACAATATTTAAAAGAGAGAATTCCATTCACATCATATCATTCAGATACTTTATATACGTGGTTGAAAGTCTCACTAACCTAATAACTATTTACATGATTCTCTTTAATATCGAATGATGATTCACCCAATAAACATCCAATAGATTAATCCCAACAATCATTTGAAATAGCTTTTGTTTTGATTTACAAAACCAAACTCGCTTAAGAGCCTCTATAGCATGAGGAATCATCCCCAACCTTTTACATAACCCTAAAATACTACCTCTACAACTTAATTATTGATACAACTAAGAAATAATATTTAGAAGGTGGTGTTGGATGAAAACCTTCATTGTTTAACTTAATTTAAGGCAAGATACTTTGTATTTAGATTTGAAACATAACAGGTGGTTCCAATTCCTTTTCTACCACTTATGGTTCAATTAAAATACAAAAATAATAATGCACCAAATGACACAGCCAAACAAAAGAGATTTACGTATTCGACCACTCCAAAGTAAAGTTTTAGAAGTGAAAACTATTTAAACATAACCCATCATAGCATAAAACTCTCAATTTCTAGCTTCTCCAAGACTGCACGATGATTACCGGAAGTAACCAATTTAAAACATATTGCACTCTCAACTAGAGATATTCACATGCAAATGAAAGCATATATTTATTTCACTCTGTCAACAAACACAACATTGCTTACTTCTATACAAATATGTTCTATCGAATATGAGTTGTATGAAAAGTACATAAAATCATTTTGACATAATATGACTAAAGAAATTTCCAAATAGCAATTTATAAACATAACCAAAGTTTCCAGTCTCTCTATCATCTTATATTAAAGCCCATATAATTTCTCCTCTATAAGCATAGTAAATTTACACAATAATAATAAGTATAAAAGTAATTTATTAAATACAATGCTTTTGGTTGCCTTTGTTTACTTAGGTCAAGTTCAAAAGGTTGTTCAACAAACTGGATTTCCTTTCTCTATGTCTAAGTTTACAAGTTTGTGCTTTAAATACACATTAACCAAGTGACTTATTCTCACTGTAATACTTCTTCCAGAGCAGCACAACAACTCGCACACCCTTATTTTCTATAAACATCTATGGAATTCCTTCAAGCTTGAGCAGAAATACAATTATAATACGACACTTTGGATTAGCTTGGCCTATAATATGGATGCATCTATTTGCACTCAACCAACCATGCATACCTAAATGCAGTTTTAACATACTTCTTCTCCCTTAGATCAATAGCACTAATACTTATATTTTATATAAATTTGTCTAATAGCTAGATAAATCACTCTTAATTTGTATTATATTATTTATTTTTAGATTCAACACCCTTTCAATGAGAGGGTGGACGTTCCTAGCAATGCAGTTAAGAGTTGTCAATTCCACATATACAGACAACACGACATCACTAGTTTTGACAATTAAGTTAATATATAGTAAAGATACATTTTAAACCAACCAGATTGCACTATATAGCCATTTAACTTGTTAAGCACATGTCATTCATCAAACAGTCATGCAAAAAATTCAATAATTCAAATGAAGATATTCTAACCTGGTAAAGTATGACAACAAGGCTCGGTTGCTACTGTTCACAACTTTGAATGTAGCTTATCATGGCCTTACTCACAGCTTTCCCAAACATAGTCACTCCACATGACCATAATCGTGTCCTTTGTGATTACTCAACAACCCATTTAAAAGAAAAATAATCAAAGAAGGTTGATGACACATAACCAGTCATGCATTTTGGTAATTCAATTTTTTGTCGAGTGGATTTTGGTGATGATTCACGATTCCTTCATAAGTGGAATATGGAAATCTTAATTATTTATTTTTATTATATATTTTTATATATTAAAATATATACATATATTTAAATTTATAATTTAACATAGTTTTTATTTATTTATTAATTTTATTTTTGACACAAATATGTATATAACCTATCTAGCATATGAGTCATGCAATTATATGAAGCATCCTAAGCACAAATTATTAGCAAGCAATTGTTTCTATACTAAGATACAAATTCCTTCATGAATGCATTAAATAAATTCGTGCAGTATGCATAGAACAAGCAGCAAGAAAAATGACCTATATAAAATTTCGTAGTGAGCTTCCATGTTCTCACTATCCAAGGTGCATTGAGAACTACACACCATATCCCACCTTACCTAGCATTGGAAAATATTGACTTTCCACCACCAGGTGGATAATTGAATCGTATGTCCTGCTTTTTGAAGGGTGGATACCTACACCTACACTCACAAATTTCTTTAGTAGTATCTCATTCCAAAGAATAGTAGTAAGTAGATAGATATATAAAAGGAGAGGATGTTACATTCTTTCCCACTAGAATTAAACATAGTCCTTGTGTTTTCTAAAGTAGTTAGGCATATCCATATTAGTATTTAAACATACATGTATCATCATCCTGCAAAAAAAATATTTTAAACACTTATCAAAAGTAGATCCAATCAGCATATATAACATATTTTATCAATGTTCAAAAAAAAAAAAAAATATATATATATATATATATATATATATATATATATATATATATATATATATATATATATATATATATATATATATCGATATTCAAACAAAAATAGAAATTGTTATTTCATAACTACCACATCTTTCCAAGTGGAGTTTCTATCAGAGTAGAGGTCCCATTGGACCCTACACTGGTCAACAGTTTTCTTTCTCAATTGCTTTGTTCTAAATTTGATAGTCTTAACTGGGTGGATTTCAATGAGTTGCGGGTCCGATATTTATAAATGTGAGACATCCAATAAAGGAGAGATACATGGAAAGTATTGTGGATCTTGGATAAATTAGATGACAAGGCCAATTTATAGTCTACAGGACTGATTTTGGCAGTAATCTCAAATGGTCCTACTAACCTAGGACTAAGCTTGGTGGACTTTATGGAACTCTTAGTAGGTTTGACTCTCAGGAAGACTTTTCACCAATAACAAATTCTCTAGGTGATCTCTTAAGATCGGTATAGCTCTTTTAGAGGTATGTGGATTCTTTTAGCTATTGGTAGATTTCTTTCAATTGTACCTCCATTTGTTTTACAGTATCTGGATTGATCATTTCTCGATCTTCCATATTATCCCAAGTCATAGGTATTATGCACCTTTGCCCATATAGGGCTTCAAATGAAGCCATACCCAATGTGGTATGGTAACTATTATTGTAATAAAATTACACAAAGAAGAGGTAATATTTCCACTTACTTTGGTGGTCCATGCAGTACATGCACAACATATCTTCCAGTACCTAATTGACGTTATCAGTCTATCCATCCATTTTTAGATGATAAGCAGTGCTAATGTTAAGCTTTGTGCCTCATGCTCGATGCAAAGCTTACCATAATTTAGATGTGAAACATGAATCTATATCTGAGATAATTACCTTAGGAAATCCATGCAACCTCACCACTTCTCAAGTAAATTATTGAGCTATTGTAGGTGCATAATCGTGAATAGTTCTGGGTATAAAGTGAGCCACCTTGGTTAATTTATTTACTATAAACAAGGTTGCATCATGTCAAAAATAATTCTTGGGAAGGCCAGTTATGAATTCCATGGAGATAACTTGCCATATATGTGTAGGCACTTCATAAGGATATGTAGAAAAGTAATTAACACTAAAATAAATACAAGAAAATTAACACTTGTGATATAATTAATGCTTCTTTTGTATTAAAATAGGGGAGCCTGAATCTCCCTATATTATAATGCTTTTTTAAATTTCCCCAAGTATGTTGGGGCTAATGTTACAATGATATTATTTGTTTATACAATACAAGTGTTCAAATAACAATGTTGAGCGCTCTAGGAAAATCAAATGGTGTCCTTCATTCTTCCACTATAGCTTCAAAGGGGTGAGTGGGATTCTAGTATCCAATGAGGGGACCACTCTAGCTTCAACATTCTTCCAAGATACCTATTTCCTATACATATAAAAACTAGATAAAATTTAGTAGCACATATTGATCATGACATAAAATATGGCTATAAACCCTAGCTAAAGGAACATGCGATGCAAAAAAATAGATAAATAGAAATGAAATGCCTTGCTGAAATAAAAAACTTACTGATCATGTTCATGGTGTTTTTCTCTATTTCTACAATGTGGTCCAGTAAACCATGCACAGGTGATGGGGAAATCCTGCAATTACAATTTTTACTGTGTAAAAACAGACAGGCAATTTTGATTGAGTCGAAGAATACTCTAAAATATGGCTTTAGGCTTTAGATCTTGGATTTTCTTGGGATGCATGTGAACTCCTAGTGCTATTTTGACATCCTGATGGTATGAATTCTTAGCCTCCTTTGTTTGATAGGTTGAAGGTGCCTTTATAGCCCCCTTAGGGTTTTGGAGGAAAATGGGAGGTGGTAAGCCAGGATTGCCAAGTGGTAATCCAAGGCTACCAAATAGAGGGGGTAGTTAGAGTGAGTCACCTAGAGTATCTCACTTAACTGGGGTGATGTGGCTACAAGTGGAGTGAGGTGTAAGGGTTATCCCATGTGAAGGGACAAAGGGGACAAGGGTGTATAATATGTAGTAAGGTATGCTGGTGAGGTGGCTAGGATATATGCCTAGTGCATAGGCAAGGTATCCTAGGTTAATTTTCTAGATTTTATAAATCTAGAAAATAGGATAATGTTCAGGATTTTATACATCTAAGTCTAAACTTAGGTTTTTAATTTTACTATGCATTTGATGTGGGGTACCAAATGTGAGTTTGTGGATGCCTAGGTTTTGGTATCTATATATGCCTCTTTTTGTACCATATTGTGTGAAATACGATGCAATGCAAAAATCAATGACACCTATCTTTATTGGATGAATGGACTCAAATCTTCTCGATGCACAAGAATGAATGATTTTTTAAAAAATTGTTGATATTTTTTATTTTTTTGCTTACCCCCTCAATTGGCGAATGGGTAAAGGATGAAATCCATGAGCCAATTGATTAAATGTGGATGATGAAAGGAGGTGGATTATGTAATGATGTAAATTGTGTATGCACATGTACAATATTGTGATTAACTTGGTGTCCCAAGTTTGGGATTGATTGTGTTGTTTTGAATTTACCTTTGGTTTTGATAATGCACAAAATGATGTGGTAAAACCATCAACCATGTTTGTTAGTTCAAGGGCCTCGCTACTATTAGTCACTCCTGTACATCACAATGCATTGGGATAATGATGCTCGAGTGATTGTGGTTATTACCAAATATTGATTTGATTGATTTTCACTTGTGTACCCAATATATAGGTCTTAAGGATAACCTTGTGCAAATTTTATTGAACATAACTAAGCTCAAATATTGTGGGATATAGCTGATTTAATGCCATAGTGACTTGTTTGTTTGAATAAGTTTCTTTATGGTGGGCTACCCATCCGCCTGGATTGCATGGATTGCTAGTCATTGTAACCGCCAAGTGTGTAGGGTAAGTCACTAAGTATGAGGTACACTCATTGATGATTATGATGATGATGATGATGAATGTGAAATTACATGATGTGATGTGATGGACATGATGGATTTGGTTTTTGTGAGAGGCTGGTTTTTTTACGAATGCATGAATGTTTTTGTGTTTTTATTTTTTTATATAAGAAGAATGTATGAAATTTGTTTTTTTAAATGATGTGTGCATTGATCTGGACTTGTTTTGTGCTTTTTTTTATTGTATGTATGGATGCATATGAAATTATGGAATGATATATTTAATGGATGATGAATGCTATTCTCTAATGATCATTTGTGCTATTTAGATTCATGCTTGATCAACTTTATTCTCATCACTTAATCAGGGGCATTAACATGTGGTATTTATAAATGGAATGTATAATGAGATGTAATGATGCAAATGATAGAAAATGGTTTGGATAGATGAATGTGGTTGTTTTGCAAAGACTCAAACATCCTAGTGGTCTCAAAAAAACTCGTTTATGATCTCATAAATTCTCATGATGCTAAGGTTGTCCTAGTGTGTTCAAAGTTTTCAAGGACCAACTGTGTGTGCAATGATTATTTATTTTCCATCATGAGCTAGGTCAAACTAATCAATTGTAACTTATGTCAATAATCTAGCTCATCCGAGAGTGGCCATAGGTCTATACAAAATAAGGTCTCTAATGTGATATACATGATGCCATGTGTAAGGATACCCCATTACCAGGTGGGTTTCATTCAACCCATTGTTGTAATGAGAATCATTCCATAATTTGCGAGACGCTAAGAGTTCCAGGGATTCAAGCTCATTTTCCTTCTTTTATTGCATTGGATTTTGGGAATTTTATTTTTGAACTTGCTCATTTTTGTATTGGAGCAAAATGCATTTTTATTAATTTTTGGATACTGGCTCGTTTTGAGGAAGAGAAAGGGGAATTTGAATGCTTTGGGATGCTTTTCAGGATACTTGCATATTTTGAGGAAGAGCAAGGGATTTTCCTTTTGAATTGCTTTTGGGATACTTGCTTGATTTGAGGTAGAGCAAGGGATTATTGCTTTTTTTGTGGATGAAGGTGGAGCTTGTCCTTTTGTCAACTCTATAGCATTCTAGACCATGCACATAATTGGATGAACAAGGGAAACTTTTCACTTATGGAAATAGCAACTTTTGACTTTGTTATTCCCAAGGTTCACAATATTTTAATGTGTTTTGATGTGCATGGTCCAAGAGGAAATTTGATTGACCTAAAATAACTTATTGCTTCTAAATATTATTTGAATTTTAATTGAGGTTGATCAAACACTAGGAATGACTGAATGATTGAAAATATTTGAATTTTGTTAATGGATTGATGTGGTGTGTAATGTTTTGTGATACTTTCATTGCAAGATTTTGAAAATTAAAAAGTGCACACAAAATAGTCAGTGGCCGCATAATCATTATTTCTAACAATTATATGGTATCTATTCTATTTTATGTGAATCTCTTAATAATCAAAATATTATAAGGAAAGCTGCAAATTATTTTTATTGATGGGTTGATGAGTTGTGCTTATGATATGAGGTGCCCCTGATTAAGGCAACAAGACTTAATAGACTAACAATCATCAAAATTGACCAAATGTTTTGTAATATGATGAATGGTATGAAAAATATATGAAATGCATCTATGTAATGTAGGGGGAATGTATGGATGGATGTATGAAATACAATGAAATAAAAATATTTTTGTCTTTTGTTGTTTTCTATATATATATATATATATATATAGCCATGTATATATACATACTTTTAAGTTGGCTCAGGTTTTTCTTGCGAAATGAGTAACAAAAATATGGGTTGATAGATAGGAAACATTTTTATGTAGTACTCATATTTCTCATCAATGGGTATTATGGGGGCCACATCTTTGGAATCATCGGAGGTGATAGATAGGACATAAAATTCCTCCCAAGTATTCCTCATAGTCATCATCGGAGATGTAATTATTAAAAATGTAGTCAATCATGGTTGTTTGCAATGTAATATTTGAAAAAGTCTCATTTAGATAAGGCATAAATTTAGGGTCCAGATACTCTTCATCATAATCATCACTTTTCTCATCCCCCTCTTCATACTCAAGAGTGATTAGTTGGAATGCATGTTCAAAAGAGGAGTTTGAGGTTGATGGCCTATATCCTACACCGGAGTGATCATACACTTCTCAATATTTAGGCTCAATATTGTGATGTGGATCTAGCTCATGTTGTTCAAGGCCAACTCCCTACTAGTTAACCCTACAAAAATATCACAAAGGAAAATATGGGTTGGATAGATATTCTAGATTGGCACAAAAATCTTGTATAGGTTCCTCATTAGGAGAAAGTGGATTGGATGAAGAATCCACTTCCCCTTATACACAGTTGATCCTATTTGGTTGGTAACCCATTGTGTACACTGCACCTATATCTAAAGGTGGGTCACATGGACGATCGTAATATTTGAATGACTGGATAGGTGGTGTAAATATGATACTCTCAAAAATATACTCACCAATACCTAGATTGGTGAGATGAACTGCAACTTGTATTATTTAGGATGTGGATGGTTCAAGCAATGAGGTGGATGCTTCAATGGTGACTTGTGGCTCAGATGGAGGTGATGGCTCACTTGGGGATGGCTCCTCTTGGATATGTGACCCTATCTGTGAGACAATGGGTGGTTAGTCTTGAGGTGGATTTGGCTTGATTGGGTTGCTAGTGGTTAGCATATTTAGTTGGGTTGCAAAGGTGAAAGGTGTTTGTGAAGTGGAAGGCATGGCTAATGAAGTGGATTATTGGTTAGCAGGATGATCGAGCACGGTTGAAAAATGAAATGAGGTGGATGAGGTCTGATTTGGATTGGTGCTTTTGGATGCAAAAGTAGGATCCACTAATTGCAAGGCCTCTAGGATGGGTGATTTTGATGAAGTGGTGTTAGTAGGGGCATTTCGAAAGATGAGGGGCTAAATTTAAGGGTGGTTGGATGGAAGTAATGGATCATATAGATTTGATATAAAGTTGCAATACTTAAAAGGATTTGTGTCTGCTTGGATGTAATGGACCTTACCCTCATGCACATATTTTAGACATTGGTGTAATATCGAGGGCACACACTTCATATCCCTGATCTAGGGACATCCAAGAAGTATGTTATATTGCATTACCCCTTCCAAGATATGGAAGAGCACATGTATAGTCTTCACCCCCATGGTGATAGGTAGAACTACATTCTCCACAGTGGAACATAAAGCATCATTAAAGACCTGTAAGGTGAAGGTGGATGTTGTGATATGGGATGATGGTAGGTTTAGATGCTTGATGGCTAGAGTGGTGATGAGGTTGATGGAGGAGCCAGTATCAATGAGCACTCTCTTAAATGGTTTTCTGTCAATATGAGCAACTATATGCAATGGAGGATCTGGTATATCTGATTATATATTCTTTTCCTCAAAGTCATAGAATGCTATTGAGGGCTCCATGCATTTTTGAACACTTCCTAAAAAAATATTGAAGGTGTTAGGATATTTTTTTTGCTCTTCAATGGATTTTAGTATTTCCATAAATACCTCACAGTGTGGGGGAGATTGTTATATTAGCTTGTATATTGATAGTTTGGCCAATGCCATTCTTAGGCTCTATGTCAATTGACTTCTCAGGATAATTATTAGGTGATATGGATGATTGGGATTATGGATGGATGGAGGTAGAATGGATGGGCCTAGTTGTATGGGCACACTAGGTTGTGCTACAGTAGCTAGAATTGCTTGGGTTTGATTTACTCTTATTTTATTGCGGGTAACTACACTGATAGCCCCCACAAAACCTTGGCACAACTATGACACATGATTAACTTGGTTGGGAGGGACTATAGAAGTCATGCTCCTACTACTTATTGATTCACCTCATGATGAGGCAAATGTATCTGATATATCCCAAGGTTTTGATTGGGTTGGGCTAATGGGTTGTCAGCAATTTTGATCTTCCTTGCTTCTAATAAATCTTGCATAGTACCTTTAAACCCATTGCAAGTTTTGATGTTATGTTATTTCTACTGATGAAAGATGTAGCATAAATGCTCTCTATAGCTTTTTGATTTTGGCTTATTCGAATCATCAGGATTCATTTATGGCAATGTGAAAGCTTGTGCCGCATACAACTTCTGAAAATGGATGAATCAGGTTTAGGCAATGGGGTGTAATTGTTTTTGGGCCTAAAATATCATTATTACCTTTGTGTAGGTTGAGCTTGGTTCTACAGTTGTTGTGGGGGTGGAACCACTTGATAGTTATGTTGTTGCGGTTACTATTGTTGTTGTTGGGGTTATACTTGGACTTGGGCTTGTTGGATTTTCTATGAAGGTTGGACCAATACTACTTGATTAATCTAAGCAACCTTGTACTGGTCATGATTATTTCCTTTTTTATTCTTATTTTGCCATTCTTTCTTTTTGGGCTTGATCTTACCCTCTTGAATGTTTATCTCTTTAATTACTCGAGCTTGGATGAGTACCTCTTTGAATGTTCTATATTGTTGAAACTGTAGCAAAAAAGAGATGGGTTTGGTACAAATTTTTGTGAATATTATTGTTAACTCTATCATGGGGAGGGAGAATGGTAATTTGATCATGATTTCCCTCCAACGGTTGCCAAAATCATAGATTGATTCATCATCATATTATCTCAAATTAAGTAAATCGGTCAATGTGGTCTTCTTTATGATATTTAGGGTGAATCTCTTCAGGAATTGGTCCATGAGTTACTCAAAAGTGTAAACACTTTGATGTAGTAGGTGGGTGTACCAATCTAGGGCTTCCCCCCAAATATCTAAGGAAAGGTGTGGAGCATGAGTGCATCGTTATTCTTAATCCTGAAGCACGCATTGATGAATCCAGTTACATGTTTGTGACGGTCCTCATTTCCCTTGAATTGTCAAACTTTGGAACCTAAAAATATACCAGATAGGGTAATGATGGGGTGATTGATTAGTTGCCTCAAGGTGGGATTTTGGTACTACAAACTTGGTATCTACATGGCTAGGCTATCAATCTAAATCTGCAAGAATTGGAACTTAGAATCCTCTAAAGGATTAAAACCTTGGTTTGCTTACTACTATTGGTAGTATTGTGCACCATTGGTTGGGTTTGGATGATGTGGAATGTTAGAATGAAATGGATTATGGTATGGTTTCTGATGAGGGGTTTGATATTGATGAGGTGATGGGGTATGATAGTACGCTGACTTGAAGGATTATAATACACTTGATGATATGGGTTAGTGGCTATGGTGGTTGGAGGATGCAACACCCAAGATGAATCTTGAGTGAAGAAGGTGTGGGGTTGAGATGTGGAGGGTTGATTTTGGTTAACTCCCTAAGACTACTAATGTGGGTTAGGATTAATTCTTTGATTAACATTATCCAAGATCATTTTTTGTAATTGCAAGAAGAGTTGTTGCATAGCAATCATAGAAGATGATGGTATGGTTGTGTAGGTGGTAGATGATGATATTGGTTGGGTGGAAACCATGTTAGTAAATGTTGGTGGAGGGTAAGTGGTAAAATATATTTCCATCGAATGGAAGATGTTATGATGCATGAGAATTACAAGTGTGATAGATAGAATGGATACCTAGATTTACAAAGCAATGTTGACTAGCACTTTGTAGAGGGGGTTGGTGCAAATGATATTTTGATTTGGTATTATGAAGGGTTTTTGGTTGGATGATGATGGATGGTTATGGGCTATGGTGGTAGCAATCAGTTCAAAAATTGGATTCATGAAGGTTTGGTTAGACGGTTGCCTTCCTAATGGAATGATTGAATGGTGCAGGGTGGAATGGTGAGTGGAGGTAATGATGCAAAAACTAGAGTAGCTACATTTAGGTATTACCTAATGGTATCCATGTCCACAAGTGTAACATGACCATTTGTTGATGTATGCGGCTCACTCCTAGGTGTCTCAGGGATGGTAGTATGAGTAGCCCTTTGCATGATGTCTATATCCAAAATGGGGACACCACTAGAGGGCCTAGCATTCATGTTAAAAGATATAGTAGGGTCTATAATAACTTGCCCTACCATAGAAGTTTTGGGGGCCTGATAGGACTGATATGGATCTATGGGAGAAGACAACTGACTTTGAAATAGGGCTAACCTTCTGGCTTGACCATGGGTTGTTACCATATGCTAAAGGTGAGATGAGGTGTAAAATATAAATGTATATGTGTGAATGTGTTATGAAAGTACAAAAGCAATATAGAACTCAAAGCAAACAAACAAACAAGGTTTATTCCTAAGTTCATGCAAAGTTTGATTTTGTGTTTCTTTTTGGAGTTTTTAATTTTTTTTTGATTTTTTGGTAAAAATAAAAAGCGATGTGCAAATTTTTTGCCCTAAAATGAGTCTACAAATTTCACCTATATACTCTCACACACTAACCTAGTGATGAAGTTCGAGTTGTGAAACCCACTAAGACTTGGAGATGAAACCCAAATCTGATGAGGGAGCCTAGGTCCTACCAATCCTCACCCATATTCACTGTGGGTAGTGATACACCCTTTGAATGGGAATGCATGCTATTTTCCATGGCTAAGATGGTTCTTGGATTTAGCCTTGACCAAATAATTGGGTGAATATGATGGGGGTATATTATGAAGTCCAACCATATCCAATGTTCACGTGAGTGTGTGATCATTTCATTTGTTATTGTGTCATGAAAAACTAATATGCAATTATGTTTAGTTCCTAATGCAGGAAGTAGAAAAACACAGATTAGTAGAAATAAATAGATCAAGGACCAAATGAATAATTTCATATGAGATCTGTCAGGTTTCTACAATACATAGTTAATCACCTATGGGTGGTTAGAACTGGTTAAATGCGATTATACAGTTATCCAACCATGTGTGCACATTTGGGATTCCTAACTACGGATGCATGGTTTCCTTTGTATGCCAAAAAATAGGTAGAGCAGACTTGAAACCCTAAATGAGCCTGTTCCTAATCAGTCTATGCATATGCTTTACTAACTAAGTTAAAATGCAAATATCTTTGATTTTATTTTATTTTTTGAAATTAATGTATGCCTATCTAAATACCTAAATGCAAAAAAAGGTACATAGGATAGAGACTTTTATTTTACCTAAATACAATGCTAAAAATAAAAATAACAAAAAGAGGATTCTAGACGTACATACATGTTATCCTTTCATCGCTCCTTCCAACATGCTCAACCTCTGATCCATGGTTCCATAGTGCTCCAAACATCGATGCATGGTTCCACATCCATCTCACTATCAATGAGTAGTTCCTCTAATCCATAACCATGCACTCATGGTTTCTTAGGTACAGGGCTGAACAACAATATGTTCTAGATTCGTTAGTCCCAATTTTGAATCTTCATGCGATCAATTTCTAAAAACCTACAACCATTGAAAAATATAGATCAGTAATCAAATAATAGCAAGGCAAAAACAAATAGAACCCTTAGAGGGTCCCACCATGATCGCCATTTCTGTAGCAAAATAATTAACACCGAAACAAATACAAAAAATGCACACTTGCAATATAATGAATGCTTCTTTTGTATTAAAACAAGAGAGCTTAAATCTCCCAGTATTACAATACTTTTTTAAATTTCCCTAAGTGTGTTGGGGATAATTTTACAATGATATTATCTATTTATACAATAGAATTATCCAAATAATAATGTCATGCTCTCTAGGCAAATCAACTGGTGTCCTTCATTCTTTCGCTATAGCTTCAAAGGGGTGAATATCCAATGAAGGGACCACTCCAACTTCAACAACCTTCCAATATACTTGTTTCCTACACACACAAAAACTAGACAAAAGTTAGTAGCACCTATTGATCAAGATATAAGATATGGATACAAACCCTAGCTAAAGGAACATGCGATACAGAAAATAGAGAAATAGAAACGAAACATCTTGCTGAAATCAAAAACTTACAAATAATGTTTGTAGTGTCTTTCTGGATTTGGAAAACCATAGATGCACAGTGTGGTCTAGTAAACTATGCACAGGTAGTGGGGAAACTGTGCAAGTGTGGTTTTGACTGTGTAACTGTAAATAGGTGGTTTTGATTGAGTATCAAAATGCTTCAAAATATGGATCCAGGCTTTAGATCTTGGGTTTCCTCAAGATGTGTGTGAACTTTTGGTGCTATTCTAGTAGCCTGATGGTATGAATTCTTAACCTCCGTTGTTTGATGGGGTGAAGGTGCCTTTATAGGCCCCTTAGATTTTTGAAGGGAAATGGGAGGTAGCAAGCCAGGGTTACAAAGTGTTAATTCAGGGCTGCCAAATGGAGGATGCAATTAAAGTGAGTCACCTAGAGTGTCTCACTTAACTGGGGTGATGTGTCTGCAAGTGGAGTAAGGTGTAAGAGTTATCCCATGTGAAGGGATAAAGGGAACAAGGGTGTGTGAGATGTAGAAAGGAATACTAGTGAGGGGGCTAGGATGTTGAGCAAGGTGCAGCAAAAGAATTGCAAAAGTATTGTCATTGTTGTCAACACAATCAGATTGATGCATTTGATGCAGTTCAGAGGTCAGTCAGATCAAGTGCAAAAAGTTTCAAGGAAAATGTAAGTGACCCGTATTCATAAACTGGCAAAAAGAGACAAGGAAGAAAACTGTCGCGATATCGCGACATGTTTTCTGTCGCGATTTCACGACATGGTCGAGGAGAGAGAAGGCGCAGCCGAAAATGTCACGATTTCGTGACATGTCGAGTTTTCATTGAGGAGAGAGAAAATGTGTCGTGATTTCATGACAAAAAGCAGGAGAGAGAAAATGCACGCCAAATTGTCGTGATTTCGTGACATGGCCGAGGAGAGAGAAGATGCGAGAAAAACTGTCGTGATTTCGTGACATGCTGGCAGAGAAGGAAACAAAGGTGTAGCGATATCGCTACATGTTGAAATGAATGGAAACAAAGGTGTAGCGATATCGCTGCATGATGAAAATACATGGAACTAAGGTGTAGCGATTTCGCTATGTGTTGAAACAAAGAGAAACTAAGGTGTAGCGATTTCGCTACATGTTGAAACAAAGAGAAACTAAGGTGTAGCGATGGCGCTACATGTTGAAACAAAGGGAAACTAAGGTGTAGCGATTTCGCTACCATTCAAAGTTGCAAAAATTAAAGATGTAACAAGTCAAAAGCACAAGGCACAAAGTTGTAGCGATTTCTCTACTGCATGGAGCAAAGAGCGTACGGAAGCCAGAAGCGTCGCGATTTCACGACAAGAAGATGATGACGTCAGCAAGAGCCGGAAGCGTCGTGATTTCGCGACATGTTCCATTTTCGCTGGAGTTTGCAAGCAAAGCTGTACGAAAGAGCAAAGTGTCGCGATTTCACGACATGTTCCATTTTCGCTGGAGTTTGCAAGAAAAGTTGTACGGAAGAGCAAAGTGTCGCGATTTTGCGACATGTTCCATTTTCGTTGGAGTTGGCAAAGAAGAGTGTATAGAAGCCGGAAGTGTCACGATTTCACGAAAAGCAGGATGATGACGTCAAAAAAGTTGAAAAGTGTCACGATTTCGCGACAAGATGAAAGGAAAGCTGCTGGAAGCCTGAAGCGTCGCGATTTCACGACAGCATTGAGGATGACGTCAGCAAAAGTTCAAAGTGTCGCGATATCGCGACAAGATGCAGGGAAAGCTTGCAAGAGCCAAAATGGTCGTGATTTCGCGACATACTTAAGGATGACGTCAGAAAAAGTTCTAAGTGTTGCGATATCACGACATGAGCGGGGGAAAAGCTTTCAAGGCCAAAATGGTCGTGATTTCATGACAACCTTCAGGGTGACGTCAGCATAAGTTAAAAGTGTCGCGATATCGCTACAGGTAACAGTCTGGCAGGTAAAACCCGTAGGAGCATGCAAGGTGACACGTGTCAAAAAAGCAGTCAAGAAAATCATGCAGCCAGTTACGTAAAATGTAACTGATGTCAGATCTACAATTACAGATTGACAAGTGTCAGTCATGCATTCGAACAGCCGTTTGCATGTATTCGAAGAATCAAATTTAAAGTATCGAAAGGTTTTCGAAAGGTCGTATTTGCAGGCATTCTAACAGATGTATTTGAAGCATACAGAAAAGTCGAACATGAAGAATCGAAAAGCTTTCAAAGAATCACATATGGAGTTTCGAAAAAGCATTCGAAAAGCCGTATTCGAAGAAATTGAACAGTCAAAGTGCATGAAACAAAATTGTCGTATTGCATGGTTTCCAAAAGATGTATTGCAGGGTTTCGAACAGTCGAAATGCATGGAACCGAATAGCCGTATTGCATGGATTTGAATAGTCAGAGTATGTGATTCGATTGCATGCAGAATTGAAAGGTTATAAAAGAATAATCGTACAGAGAAGATGTTGCTGCTGTTAGAGAGAAATTACTATAAAAGGAGAGTTAGAAAAGAATCAAGAGAAAAATAAGTAGAGCCATGAGAGTGTGCAGAGTTGGGTTAATTGCAGACCAGTCAGGGTCGTGCATAAAGTGAAGACATTTTTATGTCATTCTAAATTTATCAGAATTGCAGTCCAAGTTGGTGCTTGGTACTAGGAGTTGGTGCTCCATCTTTTGCAGTGAGAAAATTACAGGGGTTGGTGCTCCTTCCAGTTGGTGCTGGTAAAGTGTTTGTAAAATTGATTTTGCAAAGACTGGATTTGGATTGGAGTCCAAGCAGTCATTTTTGAGGAGTAGCCAAATTGGTGAACCTCGGTATATTGAGTGTTGTGGTGTGCTCTCTTGTTCAAGTTGTTTTTCAGTTGTCAAGTTCTCTTTATTTCATATTAAATGTTGTAGATATAAAAATTAATAGCTACACTGATTCACCCCCCTCTCAGTGTCATTGTGTAATCATCAATTGGTATCGTAACGAGGTTCCTTGTACAAGCTTAATCGCCTAAGGAGATCTTGGAAGAAACAATGGCAGGTGGTGAAGGATTTTCATCCAACAAAGCTCCCTTATTTGATGGAACAAATTACACCTTATGGAAACTCATAATGCAAACATATCTGAGTGCATTGGGATACGATATTTGGGATTCTATAGATAGTGGATACACAGCACCCACTACCCCTCCAACAGATACTGTTGAGAAAAAGAAATTTGAAAACAACTCCAAAGCTAAGAATGCCATAATGTGTGGGCTTGTTGATAGTGAATTGATAAGAGTCATGAGTTGTAAATCAGCAAAGGACATGTGGGATAAATCGAAGAGCATCCATGAAGGAGACAAGAAGATTAAGGAAGCAAAACCGCAAACTCATCGAGCATAGTTCGAAGCACTCGCAAATGAAGGAAGATGAAAACATAGAAATTTATATGCTGAGAGTCAACGGAATTATTAATGCAATCAGAGGACTTGGTGAAGAAATTGATGATGCAGTTGTTGTGAAAAAGGTTCTCAAAACACTTCACAAAAGATTTAACTCCAAAGTCTCCGCAATAGAAGAGGCAAAAGATCTAAACAACTTCAGGATGGATGAGTTGCATGGTTCCCCGACAAAGCATATGAAATGAGAATAGGACAAACCAAGTCTACGAGACAGAGAAGAAAATTTTAAAGCACACAAGAATGTAAAAGCTGAACATGAATCTGAGGATGAAGGAACACTGGATGAAACAGAAGCCAATTTTGTTCGAAAACTCACAAAAGGAAAAGGAAAATATAGAGGGAAGCTACCTTTTAAATGCTTCAATTGTGGAGGAGTCGGTCATTTTGCAGCCAAATGTCCAATGCAGGAGAGAACCAAAAATGGTGAAGGTTCACACCAAGAAAAAGGTGGACTGGAAGAAGAAACAAAATTTCGGAAAGAACAACTTCAAGAAGAAAAGCTTCATAACCAAGAATGTCAGCAGTTTCGAAGAAAGCACAGATGAGGAGTCTGAAGAAGAAGGAGGTGAAGCTCTGTTCATGGCACTTGAAGAAGAAAGAACAGAGGAAAATCAGGAAGGTGATGAAAATTCCAAGGATGAAGCTGAAGTGTATTTGGAAGGAGAATTGGTTGCTGCACTTGAAGAGTTGAGTGCAGAAAGGAAGAAGAATAAATTTTTTTCAAAGAAATTAGAGAATGCCACAGACATAATAAACAATTTGAAAATACAGACAGAGGAATTCAAGAAAATGTCTGAAGTTCTTGATGAACAATTAACTGTAAAGACAGTTGAATGCAGCAAGCTAGAGGAAGACATTGTTAAGTTAAGGATGCAGTTAGAAGAGATGAATAGAAAATTGAACTGCTTTCATAAGTTTGAAGAAAGTACTGGTAAAGTCGGATAAAATGTTAAATAACCAAAGGCCTTCTGGCATCAAATTTGGTTTAGGCTTTTATGAAGGAGAATCTTCAAAGGATTCAAAGAACTTGAATATAGAACCCATAAAGAAAGAAGAAAAGATCAGTGGTTGAACCGTAAAAACAAAATCATGCAAAAGAAAACAATAATGCCGATTCAATAAGAATACCGACAAAGATGGATTCACAAAAGTCACACATCCGAAGAGGAGAAGAGTCATGGCTCCTACTTCAAAATGGCAAAGACCGGCACCCGAGGTTTAATCATGCATTTTCTCGGTTATTGTTTTAAATGCAATGCTTATGGCCATAAAATTTCAGATTGCAGGCATAATGTATCTCAAAGGAATTTTACCAGCAGAAATGTTTTTTCTCCTTTAATGAATTATGCAGTTGAATGTTATAATTGTCATAATTTTGGACATATTTCTAGAAACTACAGAAGCACTTTTGCATCAAATAATTATCAGGGTAGAAAATCTCAGCCAAGTGGGTTGAAACAAAACCAAAAATTTCCTGAAAAACTGGCACATGCTAATGAAAGGACAAAGGCAAAACAAATAGCAAAATCTGCTATCAAACCAGAATGGAAAGAAAAGGAATCTTTGATTGTCCAGACTACTTTTAAAGCTCAGAACAAATCAACACCTTGGATACTTGACAGTGGTTGTTCCAGTCACATGACAGGTGACAAGCAAAAGTTTGAGAATTTACAGAATTATGAAGGTGGTTCTGTGAAATTTGGAAATAATGATGGAGCAAAGATTGTTGGAAAGGGATCAGTCAAGATCAGTTGATGGCAATATAAAATCAAAAGAAGTCTTGTTTGTAATTGGCCTAAAGCATAACTTGCTAAGTGTAAGTCAAATATGTGACAGAGGTCATGATGTAATCTTCAAGAAGGAGGGTTGTGAAGTAAGAAAGACAAAAAATGGAAATTTAATAGCCACTGGACTGAGAACTTTAGGAAATCTGTATACACTTTCAGAAACTGCAGAAGGAACATGCTTGATGGGACAGGAAGATGAAAACTGGCTATGGTACAAGAGGCTTGGGCATATTAGTTTTGACAATCTGGCAAAAATCAGTTCAAAAAGAGCAGTTAGAGACATACCAAACATTGGCAAACCTTTAAATAGCATCTGTGAGTCATGCCAAAAGGGAAAACAAACCAGAGCCACTTTCAAAGCAAAAGAATACTTCACTAGCAAGCCATTAGAACTAATTCACACTGATCTATGTGGACCCATGAGAACCGAAAGCATAAATGGACACAAATATTTTATGCCGTGTATAGATGACTACTCAAGAATGACATGGGTACTATTTTTGAAACTCAAGTCAGAAGCCTTTGAAATGTTTAAAACCTTCAAAAATCTTGTTGAAAATCAATCAGGAAAAAGAATTAAATGCCTAAGATCAGACAGGGGAGGAGAGTTTATCTCCGAAGAATTTGTAGAATACTATCAAAAACATGGGATAAGAAGACAGTTTTCAGCAGCTAGGACACCTCAGCAGAATGGTGTTGTAGAAAGGAAGAATAGAACAGTGCAGGAAATGGCAAGGACAATGCTGGCAGAAAACAAAATAGCCGATAGATTTTGGAAAGAGGCAGCTCATACTCGCAGTTTACATTCAAAACAGTGCATGCCGAGACCACATGAAAGCAAAACAACTTATGAGTTGTGGTTTGGCAGAAAGGCAACATCAAGACATTTCAAAGTATTTGGCAGCAAGTGCTACATAAAACGGATAGAAGATAACCTTGGTAAATTTGAAGATAGAGCCGATGAAGGTATCTTTCTCGCTACTCAACAAAAAGCAAGGCATACACATGTTACAACAAGAAGTTGAAGAAAATTGTTGAAAGTGCTGATGTAAAAGTTGATGAAGGTAGAGAACAAGAAACTACTTATCAAGAAAACTACCCTATGTATGAAGAAGTCATTGAAGGTGATGATGAAAAAGAAACAGAGAAGAATCAGAAAATTGATCCGGATAGTGTAAAAACTGAATCAAGAAGAAGAAAACAGGAAATTTAAAACAGTAAATCGCAGTAAAAATCATCCAAGTGAACAGATTATTGGGGATCCCACAGATGGTATTCAAATAAGAAGAACAGTAGTGAGGAACTATTCTCTGTTATCTAGTATTGAACCTAAAAATGTTGTTGAAGCAAGCACTGATGAAAGTTGGATGAAGGCAATCAATGAAGAACTAGATCAGATAGAGAAAAACAATACCTGGGAATTAGTACCTAGACCAACAAATAAAAACATAATTGGTACTAAATGGGTTTTTAGAAATAAATTGAATGAAGATGGGCAAAGTTGTCAGAAATAAGGCAAGATTGGTATGTAAAGGCTATGCTCAAGTTGAAGGCATTGATTTTGAAGAAACTTTTGCACCGGTAGCCAGACTAGAGGCAATCAGAATGTTTCTGGCATTAGCAGTTCATAAAAACTTCAAAGTATATCAAATGGATGTAAAATCAGCATTTTTGAATGGAAAACTCGGAAGAAGAGGTTTACATTGAACAACCCGATGGCTTCCAACTTGGTGAAAATCTAGATTTTGTTTGCTTAAAGAAATCTTTATATGGATTAAAACAGGCACCCGTGAGCATGGTATGCAAGGTCGGATAATTATCTAATTAAACAAGGGTTTAAGAAAGGTTTGGTGGATAGCAACTTATATGTCAAAACAGAGAAGGGTCATCTTATTGTTCTTGTTGTTTATGTAGATGACATAATATTTGGCAAGCAGCATGGATGAATATTGCAAAGACATATCAATTAAAATGAAAAAAGAATTTGAGATGTCAATGATTGGTGAACTTTCTTATTTCTTAGGACTGCAGGTCAATCAAAATGAAAAAGGCATTTTTATTTCTCAAGTTAAATATGTAAAAGAAATGCTGAAAAAGTTCACAATGGAAGATAGTAAACCGGTCAGCACTCCCATGACAACAGGCTGCAAGTTGAGCAAGGATGATAAATCCCCAGATGTAGATCAAACAATGTACAGGTCTATGATTGGAAGCCTGTCTGTATTTAATGACCACTAGACCAGATATATTACAAGCAGTATGTATGGTTGCAAGATTTCAGAGCCAGTCCCAAAGAAACTCATGTAACAATTAGTAAAGAGGATTTTCAGATATCTCAAGGGCACTATGGATTATGGGTTGTGGTACCCAAAAGGTAAAGATTTCACTTTGATTGCATATTCTGATGCATATTGGGCAGGATGTATTGATGACATAAAGAGTACAAGTGGAGGAGCATTTTATCTTGGAGACAGGCTGGTAGCATGGCACAGCAAGAAACAAGAATCGATATCTCTATCCACCACAGAGGCAGAATACATTGCAGCAACAACATGCCGTACTCAGATATTATGGATGAGACAAACGTTGAAAGATCTTGGTATTCATTTCAATGAACCAATTTCAATTAAATGTGATAACACTAGTGCTATCAACATATCCAAGAATCCAATGAATGCATTCAAGAACCAAACATATTGCAATCCGATATCATTTCTTGAAGGATAAAGTTGCATAAGGAGAGGTTAAATTGGATTTTGTTCCAACTACAGAGCAAGTAGCTGATATATTCACAAAACCTTTGCCTAAGGAAGTATTTGAATACCTTCGGAAGAAGTTGGGAGTAGTCACACCACCCAAGCACTGACTAGCTATGGGAAACACATTCTCAAGGGGAGCATTCAAACTTTTTAAGTCTGAGAATGTTGTGCATAGACTCGTGGGGAGTCTACAGAGAGCCCTTTGGTATTATTGGCAAAGGGGGAGAAGAAATTAAGCAAGGTTGCAAGTGTGTTGCCAACAATTCCAAAGGGGGAGATTGTTGAGCAAGGTGCAGCAAAAGAATTGCAAAAGTATTGTCATTGTTGTCAACACAATCAGATTGATGTAGTTGATGCAGTTCAGAGGTCAGTCAAATCAAGTGCAGAAAGTTTCAAGGAAAACAGAAGTGACCCAGATTCAGAAACTGGCAAAAAGAGACAAGGAAGAAAACTGTCGCGATATCGCGACATGTTTTCTGTCGCGATTTCGCGACATGGTCGAGGAGAGAGAAGGCGCAGTCGAAAATGTCACGATTTCGCGACATGTCAAGTTTTCATTGAGGAGAGAGAAAATGTGTCGCGATTTCGCGACAAAAAGTAGGAGAGAGAAAATGCACGCCAAATTGTCGCGATTTCATGACATGGCCGAGGAGAGAGAAGATGCGAGCAAAACTGTCGTGATTTCACGACATGCTGGCAGAGAAGGAAACAAAGGTGTAGCGATATCGCTACATGTTGATATGAATGGAAACAAAGGTGTAGCGATATCGCTGCATGATGAAAATACATGGAACTAAGGTGTAGCGATTTCGCTACGTGTTGAAACAAAGAGAAACTAAGGTGTAGCGATTTCGCTACATGTTGAAACAAAGAGAAACTAAGGTGTAGCGATGGCGCTACATGTTGAAACAAAGGGAAACTAAGGTGTAGCAATTTCGCTACCATTCAAAGTTGCAAAAATTAAAGATGTAACAAGTCAAAAGCACAAGGCACAAAGTTGTAGCGATTTCACTACTGCATGGAGCAAAGAGCGTACGGAAGCCAAAAGCATCGCGATTTCACGACAAGAAGATGATGACGTCAGCAAGAGCCGAAAGCGTCGTGATTTCGTGACATGTTCCATTTTCGTTGGAGTTTGCAAGCAAAGCTGTACGAAAGAGCAAAGTGTCACGATTTCGCGACATGTTCCATTTTCGCTGGAGTTTGCAAGCAAAGCTGTATGAAAGAGCAAAGTGTCGCGATTTCGCGACATGTTCCATTTTCGCTGGAGTTGGCAAAGAAGAGTGTACGGAAGCCGGAAGTGTCACGATTTCACGACAAGTAGGATGATGACGTCAGCAAAGTTGAAAAGTGTCGCGATTTCGCGACAGGATGAAAGGAAAGCTGCTGGAAGCCGAAAGCGTCGCGATTTCGTGACAGCATTGAGGATGACGTCAGCAAAAGTTCAAAGTGTCGCGATATCGTGACAAGATGCAAGGAAAGCTTGCAAGAGCCAAAATGGTCGCGATTTCGTGACATACTTAAGGATGACGTCAGCAAAAGTTCTAAGTGTCGCGATATCGCGACATGAGCGGGGGAAAAGCTTTCAAGGCCAAAATGGTCACGATTTCGTGACAACCTTCAGGGTGACGTCAGCATAAGTTAAAAGTGTCGCGATATCGCGACAGGTAACAGTCTGGCAGGTAAAACCCGCAGGAGCATGCAAGGTGACACGTGTCAAAAAAGTAGACAGGAAAATCATGCAGCCAGTTACGTAAAATGTAACTGATGTCAGATCTACAGTTACAGATTGACAAGTGTCAGTCATGCATTCGAACAGTCGTTTGCATGTATTCGAAGAATCAAATTTAAAGTATCGAAAGGTTTTCGAAAGGTCGTATTTGCAGGCATTCTAACAGACGTATTTGAAGCATACAGAAAAGCCGAACATGAAGAATCGAAAAGCTTTCAAAGAATCACATATGGAGTTTCAAAAAAGCATTCGAAAAGCCGTATTCGAAGAAATTGAACAGTCGAAGTGCATGAAACAAAATTGTCGTATTGCATGGTTTCCAAAAGACGTATTGCAGGGTTTCGAATAGTCGAAATGCATGGAACTGAACAGCCGTATTGCATGGATTTGAACAGTCAGAGTATGTGATTCGATTGCATGTAGAATTGAAAGGTTATAAAAGAATAATCGTACAGAGAAGATGTTGCTGTTGTTAGAGAGAAATTGCTGTAAAAGGAGAGTTAGAAAAGAATCAAGAGAAAAATAAGCAGAGCCGTGAGAGTGTGCAGAGTTGGGTTAATTGCGCATCACCAGTGGTCGTGCATAAAGTGAAGACATTTTTATGTCATTCTAAATTTATCCGAATTGCAGTCCAAGTTGGTGCTTGGTACTAGGAGTTGGTGCTCCATCCGTTGCAAGAGAAAATTACAGGGGTTGGTGCTCCTTCCAGCTTGGTGCCGGTAAAGTGTTTGTAAAATTGATTTTGCAAAGACTGGATTTGGATTGGAGTCCAAGCAGTCATTTTTGAGGAGTAGCCAAATTGGTGAACCTCGGTATATTGAGTGTTGTGGTGTGCTCTCTTGTTCAAGTTGTTTTTCAGTTGTCAAGTTATCTTTATTTCATATTAAATGCTGTAGATATAAAAATTAATAGCTACACTGATTCACACCCCCCTCTCAGTGTCATTGTGTAATCATCATAGGACACATGTCTAGTGGGTAGGTAGGGTATCCTAGGCTAATTTTATAGATTTAATAAATCTGGAAAATAGGATAATGTGCAATATTTTATATATCTATGTCTAAAATTAGGTATATAATTTTATTATGCAATATTTAATGTGGGGTGTCAAATGTGATTTTTTGGTTGCCTAGGTTTTGGTTTCTACAAGATACATTCATCCTCATGGATGCTGGTGTTCAACTTTGACTTTATGGCACTCCAAACACCTTGCAAAAAAATGTGTTACATCCTTTTTCATCCCAAGCCAGAAGTAATCCTTTCTCAAAATTTCCTACATTTTATTACTCCTGGATGGGTAGAATATGGAGCATAGTGTGCCTCTCATAGGATAGTCTTTCTTATTTTAGTGTTTTTTGGGACTATTATTCTATCTCTAAAATATAACAGGTCTTCCTTGATTTTAAAATCCTTGTTTTTGTTTGGTCCTTGCTCGACCTGATCTTGGTATTCAGCATAGTATTCATAAGTTTTCTAAAAAAAATTATATTGCTCTGTCAGTCCATATGGACATCATTTTATGGCAGCTATATATTTCCTTCTATAGATTGCATCTACCAGCTTATTCTCTTTCTCTTTGATATATTCTATCCCAAAGTTATACTCAGACAAAAACCCCATCCACCATCATTTTTTGGCATTTAGTGATGCAGGAGCATCCGGAGGTGGAAGAGCAATCTTGCATTACCCAAAAATATTTTTTTCTCTAAGTACCAAGGCTGTCGCGATATCGTGACACTTATTTGCGAAAAGGCGCCAAGGGGCCAAACTGTCGCGATATCGCGATGCCTTTTGAGAAAAGGGGCCAAGGCGCAAAATGGTCGCGAAATCGTGACATTTTCGAAGCAAAGGAGCCAGGGCACAAAATGGTCGTGAAATCGTGACATTTTTGAAGCAAAGCAGCCAGGGCGCAAAATGGTCACGAAATCATGACATTTTTGAAGCAAAGCAGCCAGGGTGCAAAATGGTCGCAAAATCGTGACATTTTCAAAGCAAAGGAGCCAGGGCCAAAATGGTCGCGAAATTGTGACACTTTCGGAGCGGAGGCTCAAAGGCATAAATTGGTCATGAAATCGTAACACTTTCGGACCAAAGGCTTAAAGGCGCAAAGTGGTCGCAAAATCGTGACACTTTCGGAGCGAAGGCTCAAAGGCACAAAGTGGTTGCAAAATCGTGACACTTTTGGAGCGAGGGCTCAAAGGCGCAAAGTGGTCACGAAATCGTAACACTTTTTGAAAAGAAGAGCCGAATGGAGAAACTGTCACGAAATCATGACACGATGGTAGAAGCTGAGTGCGAAGGGCAAGGACATCGCAAAATCATGACGTCACGGTTTTGCGGCCCGAAGGTGTAAAGCGAGTGCGGAAGGTTGAGGCGTCATGATTTCGTGACATGTCATGTTTTCGTAGCCTAAAGGAAAGAAAATGACAAGCCGTTCATGAGTCCACTCGGATAGGCGACTGTAGAGGTCATTGTAGAAGGGCATGTGGCAGCAACGTAGGTGTCTTTGGAGCACTCCTAGGAAATATGATTCAGAGGGTGGATGGACAGGTGGTTGCAGAACACTCTGCCACTACATGCCATGCTAATTGGAGACACCTGGCAGCATTTTTTAGGCGACGACAGAACATTCGTGTGGACGGTTAGAAGCAACTTCACATTCTATGTAATGATGTCGAAAAGGGATCGGGTCCGCTATAAGAAATGGCTCATGCATTGTAACGGGGGTTGGCCATTTGAGATAATTGTTGTATTTCCAAATTTGAGACCTTTGTTAATGAAATTTTTGTTAATTTTTTTGTGTGTTATTTCAGTGCTACTTCAAGGTGATACCACTTGAAGTAGCACTGAAATAACACATAGAAAAATTCACAAAAATTTCATTAACAGAGGTCTCAAATTCAAAAATACAGCAGTTATCTCAAATGGCCAACCCCCGTTACAATGCATGAGCTATTTCTTATAGCGGACCCAATCCCTTTTCGACATCATTACACAGAATGCGAAGTTGCTTCTAACCGCCCACACGAATGTTCTGTCGTTGCCTGTAAAATGTTGCCAGGTGTCTCCAATCAGCATGGCATGTAGTGGCGGAGTGTTCTACAGCCGCCTATCCATCCACCCTCTGAATCATCGTTCCTAGGAGTGCTCCAAAGACACCTACGTTGCTGCCACGTGCCCTTCTACAATGACCTCTATAGCCGCCTGTCCGAGTGGAGTTGTGAATGGCCTATCGTTTTCTTTCCTTCGGGCCACGAAAACATGACATGTCACGAAATCGCGACGCCTCCGCCTTTCACACTCGCTTTCTGCCTTCGGGCTGTGAAACCGTGACATGTCACGATTTCATGACGTCCTTGCCCTTCGCACTCGGCTTCTGCCATCAGGTCGTGATTTCATGACAGTTGCTCCATTCGACTCTTCTTTTCAAAAAGTGTCATGATTTCGTGGCCACTTTGCGCCTTTGAGCCCTTGCTCTAAAAGTGTCATGATTTCGTGACCACTTTATGCCTTTGAGCCTTCTCTCCGAAAGTGTCACAATTTCATGACCACTTTGTGCCTTTGAGCCTTTGGTCCGGAAGTGTCATGATTTCGTGACCACTTTGCACCTTTGATCCTTCGCTTCCTAGCTCCTTTGCTTTGAAAATGTCGTGATTTCATGACCATTTTGTGCCCTGGCTGCTTTGCTTCGAAAATGTCATGATTTCATGACAATTTTGCACCCTGGCTCCTTTGCTTTGAAAATGTCACGATTTCGCGACCATTTTGCGCCCTGGATCCTTTGCTTCAAAAATGTCACAATTTCACGACCATTTTGCACCTTGGCCCATTTTCTCAAAAGGCATCGCGATATCGCGACAGTTTGGCCCCTTGGCACCTTTTCGCAAAAAAGTGTCACAATATCACAATAGCCTTGGTACTTAGAGAAAACAATATTTTTGGGTGATGCAAGATTGCTCTTCCACCTCCAGATGCTCCTGCATCAGACACCCAGGGTGAATTGAGAAGTGACCCTCACTTCTGATCTGTCTAAGGTAGACCTAGGCAGTCAACCTCTGCCTTTGACAACCAAGTCGCATCTTCTATGGGCCTACTTCCACTTGATCAAATACTTAGAATAACTCATGTTTCGAGTACTTCGGCCCTCACGCGTATTAGTGACTTCTTCTATCTCGTCTGTGACTGGAGTGACTGTAGGAATGCTCCACAAATTTGGGCTTGGTGTTGCACTGCTATCTCCTTCATGAAACTCGACCAAATCTAAAATGTTAAAAACCGGTGAGATGTTAAGTTCACTCGGCAACTCCACCTCATATGCATTACCCGAATCCCATTTCCCAATGATCGTGCATGGCCCAAATTTCTTCATCTTCAGCTTGTTATAGGTCTTGGCAGGAAACCTCTCTTTTCTTAGATGGACCATGATGGAATCTCCTACTTCAAACTCCTTAGCTTGGCTCTTCTGGTCTGCCCCGGCTTTATACTGAGTATTCATCTTAGCAATGTGCCTTGTCACTTCCTCATGCACTCCCTTCAGGTGTTCAGCAAAGTCTTTAGCTTCAGCACTGCATTTTTCTCTGGTATCCATCCTTCTCAACTCTGAAGCATTTCTTGGACTGCTCCCATAGATTATCTGGAATGGTGATTTATTGGTACTCCTATTAACAGAGTTGTTGTAAGCAAATTCTGCCTACAGCAAAACTAAATCCCATCCCTTGGGCTTATCTCCGACCAAGCATCTCAGTAGATTACCCAAGCTCCTATTTACCACCTCTTTTTGGCCATCTGTTTGGGGGTGGTATGCAGAACTAAATTTTAGATCTGTCTTCAGTTTCTTCCATAGGGTTCACTAGAAATACCCTACAAACTTGGTATCCCTGTCCGATACAATGCTCCTTGGCAGCCCATGAAGGCGTACCACTTCCTTGAAGAATAACCCCACCACATGGACCGCATCGCTAGTCTTCTAGTAGGGAATAAAATGAGCCATTTTTGAAAACCTGTCCACTACCACAAATATGGAGTCGTGTCCCCTCTACGTCCTAGGTAAACTAAGAATAAAATCCATGCTAATATCCTCCCATGGTCTTTCGGGTATAGGTAGTGGTTGATATAAACCAGTAGGTTGCCTCACACCTTTTGCCATCTGGCATATCCTATAACTTTGGACAAATTTTGCTACATCTTGTTGCAATTGTGGCCAGTAGTAATTTTCACTAACAAGGGAAATGGTCTTATCTCGACCAAAGTGTCCAGCTAAACCTCCACTGTGCTTTTCCTTGATTAGATTCTCCCTAATTGAGCTCCTCGAAATGCATAATTGGTTCCCCCTGAACAACATTCCATCTTGAATCAAAAAATTTAACCACTTAGTCCTGTCCAATGTAACAGGCGCAGTGTAGGCTTTCCAAGCTTTTGTGAAATCGAGGTCTGCAGGGTATAAACCCTTGAGCTCAGCAAACCCTACAACCTCCACTTTCATCTCCATCAATAGACATTGCCTCCTACTCAATGCATCTACCACCCTATTGGACCTTCCGCTTCGATGCTTCAACACAAAGGTATAGCTCTGCAGGAACTCAACCCATTTCAGGTGCCTCTGATTTAATTTCGCTTGACTGTTAATATACTGCAGTGCCTGATGATCAATATACAGAACAAACTCCTTTGGCAACAAATAATGTCTCCATTTATTTAGAGCCTGAAATATGGCATAGAACTCCTGATCATATACCGAATACTTCTTTCTGGCATCATTGAGCTTCTTGCTAAAATAAGCAACAGGCTTACCCTCTTGGCTCAATACGGCCCCTATGGCACTACCACTCGTATCACAGTCTACCTAAAATACATTATTGAAATCTAGAAGTGCTAAGACAGGTTGCTCTGTGACCTTATTTTTTAGCATAGCAAAGCTTTTGTCTGCTCCAGCTGTCCACTTGAATTCCTTCTTGTTCCTCATCATTGTCTCCGTAAGGGATGCACAAATACTGTTGAAGTTTCTAATGAAATTTCTGTAGAAACTGGCCAGACCGTGAAACGATCTCACCTAAGTTACACTTCTTGGAGCAGGCCACTCTATGATAGCCCTCACCTTTTTAGGGTCCATTTTGAGACCATCTACTGAGATAACAAATCCTAGGTATACTAACTCCCTCTTCACGAAGTTACACTTCTTTATATTTATCAGCAGCTGCTCCTCCCGTAGTTTCTCAAAAACCCTCCTGATGTGCATCAGGTGTTCCTCCAGGGTTCTGCTAAAAATTAGGATATCATCCAAGTAGACAATAACAAATTTGCCTAGAAATTCCTTCAGGACTTCATTCATTAACCGCATGAAGGTACTCGATGCATTGGTTAGCCCAAATGGCATGACCAACCACTCATACAGCCCCTCTCTGGTTTTAAAGGTTGTCTTCCACTCATCCCATTCTCTAATGTGGATCTGATGGTAACCACTTTTTAGGTCAATCTTCATGAAGTACTTAGCTCCACTCAAACAGTCCATGATATCATCCATCCTGGGCAATAGGAATATGTATTTAATGGTGATCTTGTTAATTGCCTGAGAGTCTGTGCACATTCTCCACTCCCCATCCTTCTTGGGTGCTAGTACTGTAGGTACTGCACATGGACTAAGAATCTCCCTAATCAACCCCTTCTTCAGTAGATCTTGAACCTGCCGGTTTAACTCCTTAGTTTCTATAGGCGTCATTCTGTGTGCAACCTTATTCGGCAAGCTCGATCCAGGCACCAAATCTATGTGGTGACTGATCTTCCTAACAGGTGGTAAACCTTCAGGAACATTATCAAAAATGATATCTGGGAACTCCTCTAATAGTCCCATGACTTCCACTGGAGTTTCCTTGCATTATTCTTCCCTAACCCTAGGGATTATTGCATAGCACATATGATCTGGCTTCAGGCCATCTAAAAATCTTCTTCCATCAACTAGACAGACTCGTGCACTGCTGCATACCTTCTCATCCGCCTCCTTCAGGGGTTTCAACTTATGTCGAACTCCATTTTTCAACAAGGAATATGTATTGGCTCGATCGTCATGTACAACACTTTGATCAAACTGCCATGGTATCCCCAGCAGCAAGTGACATGCATCCATAGGCAAGATGTCACATAAGACCTCATCTCGGTAAGTTCTAATGTTGAACTTCACCAGGCATTGCTCACTGACCAGCACCCGATGGTCCTTTTGTAACCATGCAATCTGATAAGGGTACGGGTGTTTTCTTCTCTCCAGCTGCAACTTAGCAACCATCTCCTTAGAGACCAAGTTGTCAGTGCTTCCATTATCAATGATGATGTTACAAACTTTTCCTGCGCACTTGCATCTTGTTTGAAACAAGTTGTTCCTCTGGTCTACCTTCTTTTCTTCATTCAACAATACTCTTCTGATGATCATTTCTTCCCCTCATTTTCCTTCCTCAGAGTGCTTAGATTCGACACCTTCGTCTGCTATAGCAGCTCGGGCCTGACCCTCAGGTTTTTGATTTGGCCTTTCTTGATGCTGTGGGCAGTTGTATGCCCGATGTCCTTATTCTCTGCAGTTGAAGAAGGTTCCTCAAAAGACACCTCTTCCAAACCCTTGCCCAGGCCTACCTCTTCCTCTCGGGTAGTTGTTGTTCTGATTGCGTGGGCATTGGGTATTCTCCTCTTTCGCCTCTTTTTGGTTCTTGCTACTGCTTGCTTCACCAGTATTCCCCAAATCTCTGTATCTTCCTCCACAGGTCCTTCAACCAGATCTTCCACCACAATCCTTTCCTCTCTACTTACCATCAAATCTCCTATTCAGTTTCTCCTCCACTTTTAATGCAAACTGGTATGCATCCTCAACCGTGCTCATCCTAACCAGACCCAGTTCTTCTTGAATGTTGGTTCTCAATCCATTGAAGTATCATGCAACTTTATCCTTATTCATCTCAGAATGGCAAGTTCTAATCGAGATCTGATAGAACTCATCCGTATACTCCTTGACAGATTTACTTGCCTATCTAAGACTCTACATCTTTCTCAACAAATCCAACTCATAATCCACAGGGATGAATTGCCTCTTCAATTTCTCCACCATCCTATCCCACCTGGTGATATTTTCCTTCCCCCTCCTGTTCCTCTCCAGCTATACTCCTTTCCACTAGATGCTAGCATGTCCTTTCAATTTTGTTTTCGCGAACCTGATCCGATTTGGGTCTGAGATCTCTTCATACTCGAAATACTCCTCCATGTCGTTGATCCAATCTACCAACTCTTCGGGATTAATATTCCCAGAATAAGTGGAGACATCGAACTTCGACTTCTTCTCGATCTGGGATATGGCCCTATACAGCCTAGCTTATGCTAGATCCAATGCTTCTTCCTCATCAAATGGACCCTCTTCTTCCCAAACTTCATCTTCACTAGGTTCCTCCCTTATTGGCTTAACTCCTCTTCTGATTTCCTCCTGCAGGGCTTGAACTTGCCTCTGCAAGGCTCTAAGATTGACCTCTGCTCCCCTATTTCTCACACCACCATGGTTCCTACATGGAGGCATCTTGCTCACTTCCTCTTAACCCACAACCACAATCCTAGCACGAACTACCTCACTATCGACGATCGGTTCGCGTACTTAGAACCTTCTGGCTCTGATACCACTTGAAGCAGCACTGAAATAACACACAAAAAAATTCACAAAAATTTCATTAACAAAGGTCTCAAATTCAAAAATACAGTAATTATCTCAAATGGCCAACCCCTGTTACAATGCATGAGCCGTTTCTTATAGCGGACCCGATCCCTTTTTGACATCATTACACAGAATGCGAAGTTGCTTCTAACCACCCACATGAATGTTCTGTCGTCGCTTGCAAAATGCTGCCAGGTGTCTCCAATCAGCATGGCATGTAGTGGTGGAGTGTTCTGCAGCCGCCTATCCATCCACCCTCTAAATCATCATTCCTAGGAGTGCTCCAAAGACACCTGCGTTGCTACCATGTGCCCTTCTACAACGACCTTTGCAGCTACCTGTCTGAGTGGAGTCGTGAACGGCCTATCGTTTTCTTTCCTTCGGGTCGCAAAAATGTGACATGTCACAAAATCGTGATGCCTCTACCTTCTGCACTCACTTTTCACCTTTGGGCCATGAAACCGTGACATGTCACGATTTCGTGACGTCCTTGCCCTTTACACTCGACTTCTGCCATCGGGTCGCGATTTTGTGACAGTTACTCCATTCGGCTCTTCTTTTCAAAAAGTGTCATGATTTCGCGACCACTTTGCGCCTTTGAGCCCTCGCTTCAAAAGTGTCATGATTTCGTGACCACTTTGTGCCTTTGAGCCTTTGCTCCAAAAGTGTCACGATTTTGCGACCATTTTGCACCTTTGAGCCTTTGGTCTGGAAGTGTCATGATTTCATGACCACTTTGCACCTTTGAGCCTTCGCTCCGAAAGTGTCACAATTTCACGACCATTTTGTGCCCTGTCTCCTTTGCTTCGAAAATGTTACGATTTCGCAACCATTTTGCGCCCTGGCTGCTTTGCTTCGAAAATGTCACAATTTCGCGACCATTTTGCGCCCTGGCTCCTTTGCTTCAAAAATGTCATGATTTCACAACCATTTTGTGCCCTGGCTCCTTTGCTTCGAAAATGTTGCGATTTCGCGACCATTTTTTGCCTTGGCCCTTTTTCTCAAAAGGCGTCGTGATATCGCGATAGTTTGGCCCCTTGGCGCCTTTTCACAAAAAGTGTCACGATATCGCGATAGCCTTGGTACTTAAAGAAAACAATATTTTTGGGTGATGCAAGATTGCTCTTCCACCTCCGGATGCTCTTGCATCATTTAGTAACGGTTGAGTAAAAATATACTTTAGACTTTGGTGGTCTGATTTTAGTTCAAAAGGTTTACCCAACAGATAATGTCACCAAATCTTGAGGGCATGAACTATAGCTGCTAGTTCCAATTCATGAGTGGCATAATTAATTTCATGTTTCTTAAGTTTTCTTGACTCATATTCCATAACTACCTCTTCTTGCATTAAGACACCTCCTAGTCACTCTAGAGAAGCATCAGTACACACTATGAATTTTTTACTTGGCTCTAGAATCTGAAGGATAGGTGTTGATATCAATTTTTCCTTAAGCATCCTAAATGCTTCCTCACATTGAGGAGACCACTTAAATTTTTTCTCTTTTCTCTGAAAATTGGTTATGGGAAAGGAAATATTCAAAAATTCTCTAATAAATCATCTATAATATCCTACAATACCCATAAAACTTCTCACTTCTGATACATTAGTGGGGGTTGGCCAATCTACTATAGCTTCTATCTTTTTGGATCAACTGCAACCCCATAAGCCAAGACTATATGACCCAAGTATTGTACTTACAGAGAGTAGAACTCACACTTGGATTACTTTCCATATAATTGTTTCTTTCTAAGAATTTTTAAGATAGATCACATGTGTTAATCATGTTCCTCCCTATTTTGTGAATAGATAAATATGTCATCCAAAAATATTAGAACAAAATGGTCTAACTATTCCCAAAACACACTATTCATGAATGTAGTAGAAGCATTTTTCAAACCAAAGGGTAATACTGTGAACTCATAGTACCCATACCGAGTCCTGAAAGTGGTTTTGAAGGTATTATCCTCCTTAATTCTCAACTGATGGTATCTTGACCTAAGGTTGATTTTTGAAAATATTGTTGCTCCCTTTAGCTGATTGAAAATATCATCAATTCTTGGTAATGAATACTTGTTTTTGACTGTAATTTTGTTGAGCATATGATAATCAATTCATAATATCAAGGATTCATATTTCTTTTTGATGAAAAAACTAGTGCACCCCATGACAAAACACTTGGTTTGATATGACCTTTCTCTAGTAAATCTTGTAATTGAGTCTTAAGTTCTTGCAACTCAATGGAATTAATTTTATATGGAGTTCTCGCAATGGATGTTGCTCCTGGTAAGAGCTCGATAGAAAAATTAAATTCCCTCTGAGGTGGAAGTCCAGGCAAATATTTAGGAAATACATCCTTAAACTCACTCAATACTAGATATTGTTAGAAAATACTAGAATTAGAATCATTTTCTTCCTTCTTGTTCATTTTGACTATGTAGATATTGCATCCTTTCCTTAAGGCCCTTTTGACTTGTAATTAGATATAAAATGAGGCTCTAGGGTTTATCGGCCACAATGGACTTGGATTTGTTATTTTAGGTCATTAGTAAAATCAAGCCATCTTTCCTCAAAATTTAATAGTGTTGTATGGGCCCTAAGCCAATCCACACCTAATATGATATCAAAAGCATGTAAATATGCTACATATACATGCAAATTTATTTTACATTGAGGTATTTCTATTTGGGAATTGAATAGACATTGGTTGACCAAATAGGTTTTTCCTGACCTATACTCAACTTGCCACCCATTTACCATAATATTAGGTATTTATGGTATGTCCCTTACAATACTAGTAGATATGAAACTATCAATTGCTCCACTATAAAATAAGACACAAAAATACTTTTCTCCTATTTTTCCTTTCAAAGAAATGGTGTAGCTTGTCCTAAAATAGTAGGGTTACCTGTTACCGCAAAGATTCTATGGGTTGTATCTTTGGATGGATTTTTTTTCTGTTATTTTTGGGAACTAACTGGCATAATGGTCTTTGGATCCACAGGTATAATATACGTTTTGATGGCCTTTGTTCTTCCATCCATACACATTCTTGTTTTGGTTGGCATTTCCCTTTATTGTATCTTGAGTTGGGATTCTTTGGGTAGCTATGCATGAAAAGTTCCTCCTATCATTTTTCCATTTATTTTGAAATGTTTCCCTGTTTATATTATCCCCTTTGTATAGATACCCATCCTTGGGTTTCTTGTATTGATATTTTCCTCTTGTTGGTTTTGGATTCCTTCTTTTCCTAGAGTCATCTTTCTCCAATCCTTGGTAGTAATATTTCTTATTCTTCTAACTCAGCTTCTCATACCATGCAGAGTCAAAAGCTTTCGATAGGTCTTTTGGCTTGACCAATCCAACGAGTGATATAATTCTAGGATGCAATCCCAAATAACAATTATGTGCCTTAAACTCTTCATGTTTGTCGTACTCAGGTGCATATTTTAGCAATTGTACAAATATTTGGTAGTATTCTATTACTGATATATTATCCTGATGGAGGTTTGTGAACTTAGAATTCTTTTTAATATAAAACTATCGAGTAAGGAATCTATCTCTAAATTCATTTTTAAATACATCCCAAGGTATATCGTATGCCTCCTTTTGGTTGATTTTCTTATATGTTGTCCACCAGTCCCTCGCAGGTCTTGATAGATGTTCCAATGCCCAAGCAGTCTTAAATTCAAATGATAGGGATTGGATAGCAAAGTACCCCTCAACCTCACTTAGCCAATTGTCGTCTACCTCCCCATCTCATTTTCCATCAAATTTGGAGATATCCAAAAAATTTATTTCTTTCTTTAACTCAACACCAACTTTTCATCTAGTAGACTCTTTTGGCAAATCATTCTCTATTATCTCAGGTTCCTTACTCTTGGTTAGATTTTCAATTACTTTAGGGTGATGATTTCCTACTATTGAGTTAATTGAGCTCTTTTTTTTCCATGTGTTTGTTCATTTGAGATCTTTGTATCTTCATATGTTATTTTTGTTGATGCAACTTCTTCTGCATTAACTGAATCATCTTAGCCATAGTATCATAATTTTGAGCAATTCCCCCTATAGTAGTTCTCCATACTATAGGTTATTTTTCATTTCTTAAGATATGTCAAGGAGTTTTGGTTGTTTTCACATGGTCTGACTCTCTAACGAGTCTTCTCAATCCCTTTCTTAGAGCCTCTGCAAGCCCTTCTTGCAGAGTAGTAGATTTTCTCTTGGAGGTTCCTACTATTTATACTTGGATGCAAAAAAGCTATGTTACTTTAAATTTTATCATAGTTCAACCAAACACATGTTTGAAATTTAGGGTTTTCACAACCTAGAGCTATGATACCAACTATAGCAACCCAGGACTGACTCTCCTATTTGTTAAAAACATAAAGTAAAAAAATTGATAAAAATATGTTTTAAGTCTTAGACTGACTACTGCAAACCCAACTTGTTATTAGTACATAGTCATAGTTTACACACTCTGAGATCATTGACCACTACAGACATTTTCTCAAGTGGATGCAAGGGGTTGTCCTTCTAAGGCCCATAACACCCTACAACCCCAATTGTTACTACTCATCCAACTTCAATTTTTTATATATATTTATTTATCTTCCAAGGAGTAGGGGACATAATCATGAACTAAGATAGAATTATTCAAACTAGATTGTAAGTTTCCAAGGCAATCATCATTAATAGGTATTAAGACTTGGTCAAAGTCACTCTTGAGTATAAGTTATCAACTTCTAAAAAACCCTCATGCCACAAGGGTATGAGAATACTCACCAAAGGGAATCATCTTTCACCATACTATCAACCAAGATTAGCATATAGGTGAATGCCTTGAATATGGAGAACCACACCAATGGTTAACCATCATCTTAGTTACTTTCCCTCATCTCAATGATCGGGTCACTAAGATATAAATCACTAACTATGATTAACCTACACAATCCTTGGAACAGACATATTAAGCATGATTATATTCCTTTATTCCTCTTAGGATTTATTTGATCACTTCTTCGTTGAGGTATCCCATTTGTTATATATCTGATTCATTTTAATTTCTTTACCAATGGATATTCTTCTCGCCATCATGGGAGCACCTACTCCACATGTACATTTGAGCACCAACTTAGAATGGAAGGCCTAACTTGAGCTACAACTCAAGCCCAAATTGCCAAGTGTGGGGTTCATCCCACTTCGAGTTCCTACTCGGATCAAATCATATTAGTTATCCATTTATATATTGTTACTTTAATCTTTACATATATAATTATCTATTCATGTTTGTATAGTCCTTATCACCATTCCACCTTATTCATATTATCCTCTTAGTACATAACCTTTTGCAATAATTAAAGCAAAGCATAGAATCCTTAATATCTACAAGAATAATGCATATGAACCATTGCATCATAATATACATATCAATTATTCATGACAACTTCTTATTGGAATGTAAATAACATGTAACAACTATTAAAGCAAGGTATATATTTCGTTGCATCATATTTTTCGAATATACATTCTAATGTTACAATAATTTATCTTTGGATTGGAAGGTAAATAACCACTAATAAGCAATATTACATTCATATAAAATATTGTATAATCATTACATCAAGAAAATAACATCACACTAACATCTAATTACAATATTCATAACGTATGAAATCAACAACACATTGAAATTAAATGCAACATTCACAAGAAATATCAAATCAAACCACAATTAAAGTGACACAATATTTATCTTCGGAACCCTCATGGGGAATAAACCCAACCTCCAAAATATATATTTTTCCTCTCATTCATAGAAAAAATGTCATAATTACAATATAAAAGGCATCTCGTGGAGCCTTATTAAAAATCAATTACACATTTACAAGAGACCATTTTATCCCTTGTCACATCATGATGCAAATAAGGAAACATTGATTTCCTTTCTCTAAGACATCAATAACAAGCACATAAGAATATTATAAACTCTTCAATTTACCTATCTATGAATGGTCATCGAAATCATTTTTTTTAGAGTCATATTTTAAGAGGGAATCACATACTTCCTTTGAGAATAAATTTCTTACTCATTCTCCACGATTGATATAATCAACCCTTCGTTCAAAAAATTAAAGTCCCATACCTTTAATTTATTAAGCAACCATTCTTTCATTTACTTACTATTTAAAGCTACTACTATCTCAAAATAAACTATGATATTTACTTATACCATATTTTATATGTGTTTTTATTCCCTTGATTTCCTTTATTGTATCTCAACATGATGTCGATTTAAATGCCAAATATTTCTCTAAAATTCAATTTAAATAAGAGGTCCCTTAATAACTATGATGGCGGTATGCTACTATAACATATATTGTTTAAGCCTCCTTGTTAGGCCTAAATCTTATTTTAATTACACTCTACCACTATTATTTATGATCATATCGACCAATATAAATAGGATTCAATCGGAGCTGATATAATTTTTCCAAATTCTAATTTAGTGTAGTGGGTTTAGGGTTGTCCTCAAACCAAAGTGGAAATAACATTTTAGATAACCCAAAGGGTTAACTGGGTTCACATCAAGTCAAACACCATAGTTATAACTCGATGTCAAACAATCCACTATCTTACGGATATAAAATGGAATTCTCGACCACCCTAAGTCAACTAAGCCCTACATGGGATCTTCTATCTAATAAATGCTACAATGCCCAATAATGAATAGTGTGGAACAAGCAACTAGGGTTATAATAAATGGATCAAACAAATAGAATTCTAAACCACACACAAATTCACTTAACATGGAGTTACTACTTCTTACATCATTGGTCATTACTCATCCACGGTTATATTACCTACAATGTTCAACTATATTTGAGAATCATCTGATCTAAAAAAGTGGGTAGTCGATCACCAATTATGATAGAGATCCAATAATAATCTCAATCTACTTAGCGGTTTGATCACAAGTTCATGCACAGTCAAATTATCATCGAAGGTTTGCCTACTCAACTGATGAACCAAGGAGACCTATCGATAGAGGTCATCAAATGGGATTACACAAATTTATTTTTAGTGAGCCAAATTCCCATGAAAGTTCAAACATCAATCAAGGGTTCAAAAGGTAGCTTGGGAAGATGTTTAAGCTTTCTCTATGGGTGACTCAATCTCCTCATAAATAACAAAACTGGTGATTGTAGCAAGGTAAGTGAATTTTATAGTTTAAGGTTTCTTAATGAAATACTCAGGAATAATGTACGATAAATATTATCTAATCATTCTTGGGTAATAGATGACCAACCATTGAACCATTGTAAATACACCCCTTTCTCATGTCGCATGGTGACCCACAATATGTGGATCAATCGATGGTTAATATTAGCTATGTCAGTGTCTAAATGCTTTTAAATTACCTTTATGTGCACATGGAATACGAGCCCATACCTCTTGAGTTTATTTAGTATAGCATAGTTGACCATGGCAACTTCAGGCAGATATAGAGATTGTTAACTCCTTAGATATCTATCTAGGTGTTGTATACTTAAACGTGACTTCATTTTCCAATATCTTTTGTCTATGATGGGGTCAAATGAATTGATTCTTATGAACTCAAAATTACCTTCAACCAGCACATGATGCAAGCCCATCTTGGTAAATGGGCCTTAATAGAACCAATTTAAACCTAAATTCCACACAAGGACACTTGGGAATACTTTAATGGATGGTAATAATTATCACTGATGAAGGTTTGCATTCATGTATAGGGAACTAGGGAAAGGCACAATCATCTATAATCTATCCAATTGAAGTTTTACTATTGCGCAGAGTAAAATATTTGACTCCATGAAATGAGTGCACATGCAGGCAACTATACCAATGAAGGTATAGCTACCTTTATCTAGACCTAAATTCCAATGAGAAGTTGACATGAATAATATATATATATATATATATATATATATATATATATTATGATTTCATGGTTCATATGCATTACTCTTGTATATATTAATGATTCTATACTTTTCTTTAATTATTGCAAAGGGTTATGTACTAAGAGGATAATGTGAATAAGGTGGAATGATGATAAGGACTATACAAACATGAATAGATAATAAAATATGTAAATATTAAAGTAATAATATGTAAATGGATAACTAATATGATTTGATCTGAGTAGGAACTTAGAGTGGTATGGAGCCCACAATTGGCAATTTGGGCTTGATTTGTAGCTCTAGTTAGGCCTTGCATTCTGAGTTGGTGCTCAAATGTACATGTGGAGTAGGTGCTCCCATGATGGTGAGAAGAATATCCATTGGTAAGAGATTAAAATAAATAATATATATAACAAATAGGATGCCTTAATGAATAAGTGATTAAATAAATCCTAATAGGAATAAGGGAAGATAATCATGTGTAATATGTATGTTCCAAGGATTGTGTAAGTTAATCACAGTTAGTGATTTATATCTTAGTGGCCCCATCATTGAGATGAGGGAAAGCAACTAAGATTATGGTTAACCATTGGTGTGGTTCTCCATATTCAAGGTTTTTTTCTACATGCTAATCTGGGTGGATAGTATGGTGAAGGGTGATTTCCTTTGGTGAGGGATAAAACCTAACTCTTTGGTGAGTGTTATCATACCCTAGTGGCATGAGGGTTTTGTAGAAATTGGTCTCTTCTGCTCAAGAGTGACTCTGACCAAGTCTTAATATCTCTTGATGATGATTGCCCTGAAAACTTAAAATCTAGTTGGAATGATTCTATATTAGTTCATTATTATGTCCCCTACTCCTTGGAAGATAAATAAATATTAAAAAAAATTGAAGTTGGATGAATAGTAATAATTGAGGTTGTTACAGTTGGTATCAGAGCCTAGGGCTAACTAATGGATTCTAGTTAGATCTAGGTTAGCAAATATATGGGTAAGAGGAACCATAGGTTGGTTCAAAACTATTGATTACTCACTCGAGTTATTATTGTTAAACTTATATTAAAAATATATTTTCTAGGTTAAGTGGCTATAATCATACCTAGAAATGAAACATTACATGATAGCTATCAACAAAAGAATATTTTCTTTAATTATGTTTTTTATCAATGTATAATACACTCTGGGTTTTTCCAATCAGAGGCTATGATGTAGTCGTAGAACCATTATAGAACATGGAAAATATCCACAATCACTAGAACCATCTTTTGGCATGAAACCCCAGTATGTAAAAAGAAAGCAAGGACACATTTAAGCATGGAAATCTCCCAAATCTCACTGAAAACATCTTTTGACATGAGAATTTGGGGACTCCATCAAGCAGATCTGATATATTAAGTGTGACCACCACATGAAGTTTAGCCAACCTACCCAAGTATCCTGACTCCACAGAAAAGTATACCACCCGACCACTCAGGTGGTGGTCAAATGTAATAAGGTGTGCTACGCTATTTAAAATAGGAACTAACCACTATGCCATATATGTGGTATTATTATAAATTTATAGTAGTTGGTTGAAATACAAAAAACCCTTCATGCATATAAAAATGAAAAATTGATATACATATTGTAGGGAAGAAGCAAATATTTGGAGATTACTTATGTGTAAGTATTTCCTCCCACTATTGGAACCATTGATGTATCCAAGTGGAAGAGCTAAGTGAACCCTCCACGTATGTGGGTCTTAAGAGATGTACCTGAGGCTCTTTTGAGGATTTCACTTGGCATTTGAATCTCTCAAGCTAAACTTCCTCTTTACTATGAATATGAAAATAGAAATTATAGTAACATTTTGGAGGAATTCCAGAGAGGTTAAACTATAATTTAGGACATGGAAATCATCAAGTAAAAACCAATTAATTGAGACTGAATATGATCATATAATTGATAAAAGTATGTTTATATTATTAATTTAAGAGATGAAGAAGTCTTTGGATATAAATATGACCATTTGACAAAGGAAGGAGTTGAATACCCCAAAAACAAAGAAATAATGCAAGATGAAAAACCACCAGGAAGACAAATTCATCATCTACATACCGTCGCCACAATAGAGTAATAAGCCACCTGACCACCCGGGCGATGGTTAGGTAAACTAATTTGTAATACACTATTTAAATATAGAATAGTTTCTATTCTGGTGCATATGGTATTAAAACCTACTTATAGGAAACCATTGCCAAACCAAAACACTTATGATACGATTAAGAAGATACAGGATTAACTACAAATAACTCAACCCAACTATATGTCATCAGAATAAGTAGTGGGTAATTATTGATGCACCACACTAATATGACATCGTATGTTTGGCACACATGTATGTGACCATTGTCAATGAAGCAATAATGAGTAGATTTTAAAATGGAATCTAAGGATAATATACCCAATTAAGTGTGTACGAGACTGAAGAATGAAACCATCAAAGGGACGTTGATAAAAATTTATAGAAATTATTGACTATGATGTAGGGACACACATTATCTTGAGAATTGAAGTGGTATAATGAGCTTCTGATTAGTCAAAATGGAATCATTGGTAAAATAATCAGGACACATAAGATATGCATCATGGAAGTTAAATGATCCACCTCAAAATCATGAATATGTGATCAATTGAATGAATGGACAGGATCGATATATAAGAAATCAAATCATATAATCATTTTGTTTGATGGATCAATTCTTGCTCAGTGATATAAGTTGAGGGCACATAATAAATTATAGGATTTTAATCCAACATCATCGAAGGTTTACCTATTCATAAGATATACTTGAGTAGGCATACCAATGAAGGTATAGCTGCCTTTATCTAGACTTATCATCGATATGGGGAAACTAAGATATTAAAATCCTATAATTTATTATGTGCACTCAAATTATATCATCGAGCTAGAATTTCTCCATCAAACAAAGTGATTATCTGGTTCAATTTTTGATATATCGATCTTGTCCATTCATTCAATTGATCACATCTTGATGATCTTGAGGTGGATCATTTAACTTCCATGATGCATATCTTATGTAGCCTGATTGTCTTACCGATGATTCAATTTTGACTAATAAGAAGCTCATTATACCACTTCAATTCTCGAGGTAATGTGTGTCCCTACATAATAGTCAATAATTTTTATAAAGTCCTATCAATTTCCCTTTTATGGTTTCATTCTTCAGTCTCGTACACACTTAATTGGGTATCTTATCCTTAGATACCATTTTCAAATCTAGTTGTTATTACTTTTTGACAATGGTCGCATACATGCATGCCAAAGATATGATGTCATATCAGTGTGGTGCATAAATAATTACCCACTACTAATTCTGATGACACTCAGTTGGATTGAGTTATTTGCAGTTAATCCTCTATCTTCTTAATCATATCATCATTGTTATGGTTTGGCACTAGTTTCCTATATGTAGGTTTTAATACCACATGCACCAAAATAGACACTATTATATATTTATGTTGTTAATATAATTTTAAAAATCATAGCTCGAGTGAGCATTCAATATTTTTGAACCAACATATGGTTCTTCTTACCCATATCTTTGCTAACCTAGATCTAACTAGAATCCATTAGTTAGCCCTGGGCTCTAATACCAACGGTATCGCTCCAAATTTTTTGCATCCTTACCTTCAGGCTATAGGATCCGCGTTCAAAAGGGGGATGCGAGAAGGATGGTACAATACCTCGGACTAAGAGGCCCATTGAAGGTCTCGTCTCTCAGGGGAGGAGTATAAAGGTGAATTTTTGATGGATGGTGGGTTCACCAGGAAACTTTTGAGTGGTAGTTTCCATGCCTAGGTTGAGAATGGGTTTAATGTGTTCATTTTTTACTTTAATAATTCAACTCCTAGGTTTGGCCAAAATGAATCTAAGCTATTCTATATGTCAATGCTAATTTAAATGGATATAGAAAACATAAATGAGTGCTAAACACAAAGAATATGCAAATTAGGACAGATCATACATGATTTTGGATGTCTGATGAAGGTTCTGAGTCTTGTAGCAGTCCAGATCATCTCAACTCGTACGTAATCATTTGAAATTACATCGAATCATCTCAAATCTCAGATGATCATCCGAGATTAGATGAAATTGTCTGAAATCTGACGAATTCGTCATAAACCTGCAATCACAAAAATAGATACAAAATACCAAATATGCAATTGTAGAAGCAATAGAGAATGATAGCAATAATAGTAAACGTGCCTAAATAATGGATTTAAATAACAAACAAGAGAAATGCAATAGATTTAATGTTTGATTTTAACTTTATCATGTGGTTATGCTAAATGAGGTGAACTCCAAGATGCATAATAACTTAAAATAATGCAGAATTACAATGGAAAAATACAAAAATAGTTTAATAAAATGCAAACTCTGGGCTCTGATTACCCCTAATCTAGACTACAGTCAAGATCACCTCCAATCGTACGAGATCATCTTCTCTCCTCGACAAGATCATCTAAAATCATCTGGGATCATTTGCGACGATCCGAGCTAGCTTCGATTGAAAAACAGGAGAGTTTTTGCAAGAAAACATGAAATACAGGATGCAGATAGTAGTTCAAGGATGCTCTAGTGTATAAGGAACTAAATCTATAGGGAAATACGTTAGCTAGGGGGTTCAAGAGAGTCAGGGAAGGGGAGTCAGCGAAGGGGAGTCAGGGGGATAAACTAGAAAAATTCTAGTTTATATAGGATTAAGGGGAGGCTAGGAGGTTGGAGATCATCCCAATCTGGGAGATCTCCAACTGGGGAATCTCCAACTGCACAAACACGCTTTTGCCAAGGTTGGAGAGGCTATTGAAACAAAATCTAATTATGAACATTCAGTTTTGGGACTAAATCGTCTGGACGTTCTGTTCCAGACGAATTCGTCAGATCTGGGATGATGTCATCTAATCTAAGACTATATTGTCCAACAGTCAAAACAAATCTTAAAAATGGCACAAAAAATGAAGAAAGTGGGTAACGGGCGGTTAACGGGCGGTTTGAGGTTAAAATTTAAATTTTTATCTTTTTATTAAGGTTTAACTGTGCCAATTTTAGGGTGCTACATTTTGCCCCCTCTTTAGCGAATTTTCAAAAGAAAATGCGTTAAAGACGAGTTCTTCCCATTTTATGAGAAAGCAAAAATGTACTCAATTTTTTAGACGATGATTCTTGATTGAATCGTACGACTGCTGACTATGGTGCCCCCTCCATGTTTTTACCCAAATCAAACGTTTGAGGTAAAAACGTGAAAAAGCAAAAAATTGAAAAAATGTTGTTGTTTTTAAATAAAATTAAGAAAAATAGGGTAAAACCCTAATTCATTGTTACTATTCATTTTTACTGTTCCAGAGCTCTGCAGAGAGAAACAATGGTGGAGATAGCGCACAGAGCAATAGAGGTCCGGCGTGGGCTACGGGTAAGGATCTAATCCTAGTAGATTAGGTTTGATTTTAATTTGTGCAATTTTTTTTTTTTAATTTTGATTGTTTGGGGCATTGTGGCCGTTTTTAGGTCGTCAACGATGTCAGGGCAAAATCGTCCCTATTTCGTCGAAATCGTCCCTATATTGTCGATTTTGTTCAAGGGCAAAATCGACGAACTAGAGGAGAAGAGGCTGAGAGCTCGAGGGCTTCTCGAGGCTAGATGCTCACTGCACAGAGATTGCATTTATTATTGTGCATTTTTTTGTTATTGAGAGGATTGAGTACGCTAGGCTATTGATTGTGGCATACCAGTCCAGTTTTGATATGATGTACATAATTTGTTGATATATATATGGTCTTTTTGATGATATGACTTGTGTATATGTTGTATGATGCTTTAATGTTGAATTGCGATTGATTATTGATGATTCATGTGATTATGTCTTTTTAGAAATATTATAATTTTATGTCATGTTGTAACATTTAAATGAAATAATCTGATGTAAACAATTGGTTGTGTTGAGTGGTGTTTTCACCCGATTGTGAAAGCACACTCTCCGGTAGGATCTGAGTCCAAAAATCCTCTGCTTGCAAAGAAAATAACTTTCTCCAAGGTTCCTGTTATGCTTAAATAATGTTGTTCAAATGAAATGCCAGGAATATCTTAGGGTTTGCAAGTGGATGTTAACAAGGGGCACTGATGGTTTATTTAATTTGAATTTACAATGGACTCAAAGTGAATAAATCTATTCTAATCTTCAATTCTAATGGATTTTCAATTGCTTATTCAAATACTGTAATTAAACTGTAAGAAATAAAATAAGGATTTGAAAGATAAAGCAAAATAAATGGAAATAAGATTAAACTACAGTCAGAATACTTTCATCAATTCGATGAAACCGAAGATACTGGAGGTTTTATGCATGCAACCTAATCTAATGAACCTGCAAACTCGCACAATCCAAATAAATTAGGTGCTGGTTTCTAGGGTTTCTACTTGTAATTCCGGACCTAGGCATTCGTATGAAGCAACCAAGCACACTTGCATTAAACTTCACCTAAAAGCCTCGAAAGTCTGGAATGAAAGATAAAACATTAAATCATGCATGCACAAAATGACTCCTTCTTTCTCATCAATGAGATGCCAATACTCCGTATTTTATATTAAATGATATGTCAATTACATTCAAAGAATGTTCCAGGCAAAAATATTCCAGAACAAAAAAGAAGGAAATTGCCCAAGTGCAGGCCCAGAATAGCACGAAGCTCTTGTCTCTGCAACTCTGCAATCGACAATTTCCAACCCTTCCTTCAATCTGTGCTTCTGGATTTATCCTGTCTAGCGTGGCTCTTCGATTCTCCCTGGTCGCTTCGCTTCACCTTCCTGCATGTGACCTTTCGAATTCCCACCTTTTCCTTGTCTTTATTCCATGTTTAACGCCAAAACGCCTAAAATCCTTCGCTGCATGTAACGCTTCTGTAGACCTGACACCTGCATGCCACGTGTCACACGCTCTCTGCACCTTCTATAATGCCACTCTATGAAAAACCTGACAAAAACTGCATGCCGCCTGTTCACCTTCTTGGCCGCGAAAAGCGACATGTCACGAAATCATGACATGTCGCGATATCGCGACACTCTTCCCGGTCGTACGTCTTCGGCAGCATCTTGTCGCGATATCGTGACCATTTTTGCTTTTGAACCTTCTTTCCACAAACTGTAGCGAGATCGCTACCATTTCTCCGTCGGGCTTCCTTCTCACCAAGCTGTAGCGAAATCGCTACCATCTCTCCGTCGGGCTTCCTTGGCAAAAAGCCTTGGCAACTTTACGTCGCGACATCGCGACCATTATCACTCTCTTGCCTTCTTTCGACAAACCGTCGTGATATCGCTACCGCCTTTATCCCCGAACCTGCTTGCCACAAACTGTCGCGATATCGCTACCGCTTTCTCTTTCCGTACGCCTTCCCGAAACACGTCGTGAAATCGCTACCGCTTTTATGTTCCGTATGCCTTGGCAAAACCTGTCGCGATATCGCGACGTTTTCACCCTCGGACCTTCATGCCGCTTTCTGTCGCGATATCGCGACCATTTTTTCTTTTCGTATGCCTCCCCGAAACACGTCGTGAAATCGTGACCATTTTTCTGTTCCGTATAGTTTGCCAAAACACGTCGCGAAATCGTGACACTTTTCATCATCCGTACGCTTCGGCAAAACACGTCACGAAATCGTGACAATTTTCATTTTTCCAACGGCATGTCACGATTTCGCGACACCATTTCTTTTCCTCTCAACGGCATGTCGCGATTTCGCGACACCATTTCTTTTCTTCTCAGCGACATGTCACGATTTCGTGACAACTTTCTTTCTTCTCAATCGTGCGACAACTTTCAATTTTCTTTTCTCTCCTCTTCGGCAGCGATGGAGCTACATGTCATGATTTCGTGACAACTTTCCTGTTTCCAGCAGCGATGGCGCGACAAGTCGCGATTTCGTGACATTTTCAACACTTAGGCATTTTTCCTCTTTTCTTCAATTTTAGCATCTGGGTCATCGAGATTCTTCTCTGCAAGCCTGCAAAAAGGTGGGTCCCCAATTTTGGGGTGTGTTGTGGATCACCCACAACAAATGGCGACTCTGCTGTCAAATGCTCTTGAGCATTTTAGTAAGAACCCAACTTTGAAACATATCGCAAACTCGCAAATATACGTTAGCACATAAGCAAAATAACAAATGCCCAAAGATCGAAAGTACATGAATCATCGGAATCATCAAGTATCAGCTCGAGTGTGTGCAATGTGCTTTCATTCCCTATCGTTTGAAATTGATCAACATTCCATTATCAGTTTTGCATGAATGCATATATGGGATGGTGATTGATTTGTGTACCCTAATGAATGTGCAAGGAGATTTGCTTCCATAAAAGGCATGGTCCTTCTTCTATTACTATGTACAAGCATTCAAGATTGCCAAACCCTCTTAGGATCCACTAATTCATTACCTTATTGTATCCCAAAGTTGGTTATGAGTCCCTACTATCTAGAACCCATGTGCAAGTGAATGTGAAATCAGAACTTTGGGGAATCAGACTCCCAACCAACCGAGATGAGAGTTTAACCTTATCCTTACTATTCTGATTTAGAGTTCATTACCTCACTTTAAGCAAAATAATTAAACCGGTTATGGAAGAAATGGTCATGCTAGTCTAACCCTCTAGACAATCAGTGGTCTTGTTTTTTAGGCAAGACATGATGCCATGCATGGGCATATCTAACCCCACAATCCAAAACTTATCTCCATTTCTTTGGACCTTGGGGATGACTACCCATCCTTTGCAGAGGACAAGTAGTACGATCCTTACAATCCAAAATAAAGATGAGATGGGAAAAATTTATTTATTATTATTATTTTTTTTACTTCTTGGACCTTGGGGATGACTACCCATCCTGGCTAGGGACATGTAGTACGATCCTTACAATCCAAACTTTAGATGAGAAATATTAATTTTGTTGCTTAGACCTTGGGGATGACTACCCATCCTTTGTAGAGGACAAATAGTACGATCCTTACAATCCAAGACTGATTATGAAATGAGACATAAGAGCTTTGGGGAATCAGATTCTCAACCAACCGAGATGAGAATTTATGCCCTATCCTTACTACTCCATGTGGGTCAAATCAAAGCTTTGGGGAATTGGATCCTCAACCTAAGTTTGATGAGGATTTAACCCTATCCTTACTACTCCGATTTTAGGCTTTAAGCTCTATGGAAGTGGTCAAAACCATTGTTTTAAGGATCATGTTGCATAAATAGGATAGACATGAAATACTTCTTTCGCCCAACCTTTTCCTCCAAGTTAGGTTTTGATCATTTTGCTCAAGATCCTTTTTAATGTATGAGACGTGCTTGGTTCTAGATATCTCAAGACTCAGTTTCCAACCTTAGGAGCTACTTACATATATGTTATAACACAACCCTAAGAGGATTTGACATACTTTAATGGCTTGTACCTAAGATGCATATGTAACTAAGATGAGATGTATGTAAGGTGAGATGGAACATGAATGCATTATTTCTTGAATTACAAATGGAATGAATTGTCATGCAAAAATGATTCTTTCATGCATCACAAAATCAAACAATATTATTAAATTGTTTGTGTTACTTGTGGAGCTTTTACAAGACAATTCCAATATTTCATATTCTCCTAACCTTAAGCATAAGTTGACATCTCAATTTTTTATTCTTTATTTATTTTTATTTATTTTTTTTATTTTTATTTTTTTATTATTATTTTTTTTTATCAAAATTAACACACATGTCAATTGAAATCAAATCCATAATCAAAATCCTAACTAGACTAACAATCCTAAACAATAAAAACAAAATCTGAAAAACCCCACCAAAACCAAAAGAATAATACCAAAGTCTCACGACCTAAGGGCTAAAATAATGCTTCAAAATCTGCCCATTAACCGGTAGCATGAAATCTTCCCCTTCTAATGTTTTTAGCCTGAAGGTATTCTTCCCAAGAATCTCTGAAATCTGATATGGACCCAACCAAAGACAATCAAACTTTTGATGATTCCCTTTTTCCTCATGTCTTTTGTCCCATAGTAATACCAAATCTGAAATTCTGAATGATTTAACTTTGGCCCTTCTGTCAAACCATCTCTTGATAATTGCTTGGTGTTTATTCATGTGATTCATGGCCTCTTCTCTCTTTTCATCAAGGTGCAACAAGCGGCTCAACCTTGGCTTCAACTTGATCATCTTGTCCCCAAGTACTCTTGTATGAAATGTAAGGTCTGCAACTTCAAATTTGTTGGAAATATCGGGTCTTGCCCATAGACCAAATGATAGGGAGTATTCCCTATGGACTCTTTCACTCTGGTCCTATCTGCCCAAAGGGCAAACTTTAGTTGGTTGTGCCAGTCCCGAGGGTTCTTTTCCAACAACTTCTTAATAGTATTCAACAAATTCTTATTTGAAGACTCGGCCAACCCATTTCCTTGAGGATAGTAATTGGATGCAAACTTTAAGCTCACTTTGTTATCATATGCCCAATCTGCAAATTGTGTAGAAATAAAAGCTTTACCATTGTCACTGACAATAGAGTCGGGCATTCCAAATCTTGTTATAATCTGATCCTCAAGAAATTTAATCACAACATCTGTGGTGGCATGTTTAGTAGGAATCGCTTCTGTCCACCTTGTACAATAGTCTGTAGCTGTCAAAATGAATTTATGAGAATCAAAAGAATTTGGGTTAATAACCCCGATGAAATCTAGTCCCCACTTGTGCAAACGGTCTCATTTCGACTACGAGTCGCAACGGCATGGCTGCATTTCTTTCTCTATTTGCGGCCACTTGACGGATGTGACAAGATCGTACATGGGTATGCGCATCCTTGAAAATATGTGGCCGGTAGTATCCTGCTCTCGGGATTTGATGTCTTTGTAGCATTGGCTGCACCATGACCGGTTCCATGTTTCCCGTGAAATTCTTGCAACACCCTGGCGACTTCTTCTTTGTTCAAGCACCTCAGGTAGATACCTTCATGATTCTTCCTGTAAAGCACACCAGATTTTATCGAGATAATTGATAGATTTAAGCCTTAAGGCTCTTCTCCGTGTTGAATTCAGATTAGAAGGACACTTACCAGTCAATAAAAATTGCACAATATCAACATACCAGTCGTCCTTAGCCATGTATTATGTATTTGAGCATTGACTTGTTATTTGCGGATTATTTTCTGCGATCGCCTTCGCTAGTCCCTATCCTCGAACTAGTTTCATTGGTTGGATTTCGAGATCAAATTCTTGGATGGTTGAAATCCACTTTCCTCTCTTCTCACCTAGTTCATTCTGTAAAAACATGGTCTTGACAGTAGAATCGGGCACGATGGCGATAATTCTGTTGTGCACGATGTAGTGCCTAAATTTTTTCACGGTTTTAAAAAGTGCGTACATTTGCTTATCAAGGATTGAATACCTTAATTGAGCGTCTTTCGGGGGGCACTTAAAAATGCAATGGGTTTTTCGGCACTATCCTCACCTTTTTGGGTTAAGACACTCGCAAAGGAGTGTTCCGATGCAAAAGCATAAATATAAAAAGGCTTGGAGTAGTCCGGGCTTATAAGGACAGGGGCTCGGAAATGGCATCTTTGATATTCGGAAAGCCACTCTACTTTCCTCGTTCCATTTTACATCCACATCTTTCTTGAGCATCCGGTTCGGAGGTTTGGCTATCTCGGCAAAGCTAGAGATAAACTTACTCACAAAATTGACTTGCCCAAAGAAAGATCTCAGTTCTTTTTTATTGCTCGGAAGAGGTAGGTTTTGGATAGCTTGTATCCTTTATGGGTCGATGGATATGCCCTCTTTTGAAATGATGTGACCCAACAATTTCCCTTCCATTACTCCGAAAATGCACTTTTTGGGATTTAAGGAAATTCCATGTTCTCTGCATCTTTGAAGCACTTTCTTCAAATCTTTAACATGATCCTCTCTCTTCTTCGAGAAAACTGGGATATCATCCACATACACGATGATGCATTTGCCTATTAGCCCTTTGAATGCGTAATCCATGGCGCGTTGAAAAGTTGCACCAGCATTTAACAGTCCGAACGACATTCTCTTATATGCAAATGTCCCCCACTTGGTAGTGAAGGCCGTTTTCATCCTGTCATCTGGATGTATAAGAATTTGGTTGTACCCCGAATATCCATCGAGAAAGGACATCATTTCAGATCCATTTACCATTTGCAAAATTTCATCAATTGATGGCAATGGATAATTATCTTTTTGAGAGGCTTTATTAAGATTTCGAAAATCTATGCACAGCCTAATCTCTCCACTCTTTTTTCTTACTGGAACGAGGTTGGCCACCCAGGTTGAGTGCCTAACGGGAAAAATGATTTTCGCTTCCAATAATATTTTAACCTCCTTTTCGATCAAAGGCTCCAATAGCGGGTTAACAACTCGTTGTCTTTGCCTAAAAGGCTTGGAGTCTGGCTTCAAAGGGATGGTATGTGTGATAATGTTCTGGTTGTAAGTCTTCGACTCATTGTAGTTCCAAGCAATACAATCTATGTAATGCTTCAATGCCCGTATTATATTGCTCCTTTCTTCCTCTGTACATGCCTTTGCTATGTACACCTCCTTTGGATTGTCTGCACTCCCTAGATTAATTGAATCGCATGCATCTTTGGGGAGTGGGACTCTTTTTCTTTTCTTGTTCTTGCATTCCATGTCGAACATATTTTCTAATGAAACCACGTCTTTAGGAATTTTGTTGGATTGATACGCAGTTTCACTTTCTTCTGTTTCATCCTGCCACCTTTGTTCCTCATCAATCACCTGATTTTCAAAAATACCCGAGTTTGTGACAAACTTGAAGATGTGCCTGTCACTTTCAAAAACCTGGAAATTCTTTACATTATCAGGTATTGATGGACAAGGAACCAGCTCAATGGAAAACTTTTTACATCTTTTTATATCCACCGGGTTTAACATGCCCACGGTGACTGCAAGAGAGTCTGCTATTCGATTTCCTCTCCTAGAAATAAGGGCTATGTTGAATGCATCAAACTCCTCCATGAGATCCATAACCCTAGTTCTATAAAGGCTCAGTATTTTGTCACGGCATGTATACTTGTCCTTTGATTTGCTTGACAACCAACTCGAGAATCTCCCAAAACCTTCAAGCATTTAACATGTTTGCTCAATGCTAGACGTAAACCATAGATCAATGCTTCGTATTCCGCCACATTGTTTGTGCAAGGAAATTGCAGTCTGTAGGCGGCCAATAATGGTTTACCTCCTGGACCAGTGAGCTCGACTCCAGCTCCTGCTCCCTGTCTAGACTTTGATCCATCAAACTTGAGCAACCACGTGTAATCCTTTTCCTCAGAAGAACCACCATGACACACTTCTTCTTTAAGCTCATCAGCAGCTTTCTCAACATCAAGAGCATAGACCCCTAGGTCTGGCTCAAAAAACTGAACCTCATTCGGCTTGTTGAAATCCGTTATAATCTCCTTAAGCCTCGGTTCGTTTTCCACTCTGATTTGGTTTGCAATGCCCTTCCATGGTAGCCACATATGTGAGCAGTCTGTTGAAAAATAACCATTCAGAGTTTTCATCCAGTCTCTCGCAAGTAACATTCCATACCTACTTGGGATGTTAACCACCAAAATGTCTACAACCTGCTGGACCCTGGGTTCAGAATTTAATTGAATCTTGACATCATATAAGGTCCCTACTACATTTACCTCTGAACGGTCCAATTGCAAGACCGTGCATTTGGATGAAACCGGTTGTAGACCCAGCATTTGACATATCTCCGTAGGCATGAGGTTGCTCGTGGCTCCTGTGTCCACCAAACAGTTATGCAAGTTCTTACCCGCAATTCTCAGAGTCAATAAGAATGGCGGGACATCCCTTCTCTCCTTTCGCAAAATCAGATGGGATTCAGCTCTTTTTTCCTTCCACATCGGATCAGGTGAGTTCAAAGCTCTTATCAACGCCTCCTTTTGACCAGGCAATTTAGTTGCGTCCAGGAATGAAAGGCTAGATTTGGACTTCTTCATATCCTCCACTACGTCATAATTTGGTTTTTCGAATTTGACTGTCTTCTGGACGTCATTAGACATTTCTCTTCTGAGTGGAGGGGGAGGGTTGTTACTTGCCTTTGTATCTGGAGGAAGAATAGAATTGTTTGGAGGTGTTGATGAGGTTTTAGGGGCTTTAGATTTACTCCTCAAATGGTACCCATGAGTCCCCTTTCTGAAATCTCGAAAAGCTTGCACCTCCTCGTTCCAAAACTTCGTCTTCTTCCTCCTCGCTTTCACCCTCTTGGTGATATATTGTTTCCATCACCATAATATTTTCATCTTGATGATACGATGGATCCTCATTTGATACCAGTTCCAAATCATCAACTTGTGCTTGAAGACAATGAGTGTATCTAGCAATCTCAGGACAATTCCTCTCATTGTGTTCTTTTGTGTTATGTAACCTGCACCCCCTTTCCCATGCCAAATCTGAAAGATTCAAAAGAGAATTGGATTGGCTAGTGCCTGCAGAAGCATCTAATTGATTAGCAATGGGAGCAGGAACTCCCCCATTGTTTGGCTTGGTGTTCCAGTGCCTCCCTCTATTGTTAAAATTCTGATTTGGGTGAGGGGCATGGGACTCATACTTCTACTGTTGAACCCTGTCATTGCTTAGTTTATGCACTAGTTTCTTGAGCTCTTCGACTTCCGAAAAAACATCCTTCGGTGGAATCATATTGTTGTTAACCCCCGTTGGATTCGCATAATTAATGGGGTCTTGATTCCACATTTGGGTCGGGTTCTGAGGAATTTGATTCCCATATGGATTGATACCTTGAATCGGGATTGGATTCGGAACAGGAACTATGGCTTGAGGATTGACTTGACTAGTTTCCTGCGTAGTTGATTGACTGTTCTACAAAAATGCAAGAACGGTGGAATGGCTGTGATTGGTTGGATTGGAATGGGTGCATATGCGGGTGCTCTGGTGGATACGGCTGCTGATATGGGAAGGCGTTCATACTTGGCATTTGTGGTGCCATGAGTTGATTTGCCTGGGGAGCTTGACCATATGGAGCACACTGTCCCATCATAGGCATCTGGGTAAACCCGTAGCCTTGCGGTGTCAATTGCTGCTCAATAGTCATGGCTTCATTATAGGCCAAAGCCAGCATGGTGACATGAGGATTGCGCCTTGCAAACATGGCTGTCATGGGGTCCAATGCCCCAAAATATATCTGCAAAGCCACTGCGGGATCGATGGCAAAATGTCTAATTGCTCTGTTATAGTTCTTTTGGAATCTCTGATTAAACATTCGGATTGGTTCCCCTTGGCCCCGTTTGCATGTAATAAACTGATTGTAAATAGTTGCGGGATCTAAGGGTGACCTAAATTGATTGACAAAGGCATTTTCCATTTGTGTCCAAGAGGTGATTGAACCAGTTGGCAAGCATATATACCATTCATATGCTATTGGATCCAAGCTCATGGGGAAAAGTCTGCAGGCTACATCTTCATGCTTGAACTTGCAGCCTAATTAAAACATCCCTATAGGCTTGGATATGTTCTTCTACTTGTTCTTAGGCCATCTGGCTTGTATTTAGGCAGAAATATTTCAATGTTCTTGGGGATTTCATGGATATCCCCGACAATATTCAAAGGAGTATTGTTAGCTCCATACCAAGGAGCTCTTGGAGCTTGAGCCATTTGACTCAGAATTGATGTAGACAGACCTACAATAGCAGTAGAAATATTACTAACTATAGGCACACTAGGGGCAACGGATATTACTGGCGTAGGTCCACTCGACGTTCCTGGAGAAAATAGGCCTTTTGCGACTGGTGTGCTTACGACTTGCTTGGCTTTACCCTTGGGAGTACCAGTAAGGTCATGAAAAATGGTTTCTCCGGTTGTTTGAGACCTGGTCGCAATACGGCGTGGTGGGTCCAGCCTGCCCGAGGAAACCCTCGGCTATTTCGAAGAAAACCTGCAACAAAAACAAAAACAGTGTTGCAGTTTAGCCGTAAATGATTTCAAAATTAAATAAAAAACAAAGTACTCAGATATGAAAATCAAAATAGATAAACCAATTCGGCCCTCCTTCTAGCGCCAATCTGTTGAGTGGTGTTTTCACCCGATTGTGAAAGCACACTCTCCGGTAGGATCTGAGTCCAAAAATCCTCTGCTTGCAAAGAAAATAACTTTCTCCAAGGTTCCTGTTATGCTTAAATAATGCTGTTCAAATGAAATGCCAGGAATATCTTAGGGTTTGCAAGTGGATGTTAACAAGGGGCACTGATGGTTTATTTAATTTGAATTTACAATGGACTCAAAGTGAATAAATCTATTCTAATCTTCAATTCTAATGGATTTTCAATTGCTTATTCAAATACTGTAATTAAACTGTAAGAAATAAAATAAGGATTTGAAAGATAAAGCAAAATAAATGGAAATAAGATTAAACTACAGTCAGAATACTTTCATCAATTCGATGAAACCGAAGATACTGAGGTTTTATGCATGCAACCTAATCTAATGAACCTACAAACTCGCACAATCCAAATAAATTAGGTCTGTGGTTTCTAGGGTTTCTACTCTGTAATTCCAGACTTAGGCATTCGCATGAAGCAACCAAGCACACTTGCATTAAACTTCACCTAAAAGCCTCGGAAATCTGGAATGAAAGATAAAACATTAAATCATGCATGCACAAAATGACTCCTAGATGCCAATACTCTGTATTTTATATTAAATGATATGTCAATTACATTCAAAGAATGTTCCGGGGAAAAAATATTCCAGAACAAAAAAGAAGGAAATTGCCCAAGTGTAGGCCCAGAATAGCACGAAGCTCTTGTCTCTGCAACTCTGCAATCGGCAATTTCCAACCCTTCCTTCAATCTACGCTTCTGGATTTATCCTGTCTAGCGTGGCTCTTCGATTCTCCCTGGTCGCTTCGCTTCACCTTCCTGCATGTGACCTTTCGAATTCCCACCTTTTCCTTGTCTTTATTCCATGTTTAACGCCAAAACGCCTAAAATCCTTCGTTGCATGTAACGCTTCTGCAGACCTGACACCTGCATGCCACGTGTCACACGCTCTCTGCGCCTTCTGTAACGCCACTCTGCGAAAAACCCGACAAAAATTGCATGCCGCCTGTTCACCTTCTTGGCCACGAAATCGCGACATGTCGCGATATCGCTACACTCTTCCCGACCGTACGTCTTCGACAGCATCTTGTCGCGATATCGCGACCGTTTTTGCTTTTGAACCTTCTTTCCACAAACTGTAGCGAGATCGCTACCATTTCTCCGTCGGGCTTCCTTGGCAACTTTACGTCGCGACATCGCGACCATTATCACTCTCTTGCCTTCTTTCGACAAACCGTCGCGATATCGCTACCGCCTTTATCCCCGAACCTGCTTGCCACAAACTGTCGCGATATCGCTACCGCTTTCTCTTTCCGTACGCCTTCCCGAAACACGTCGCGAAATCGCTACCGCTTTTATGTTCCGTACGCCTTGGCAAAACCTGTCGTGATATCGCGACGTTTTTCACCCTCGGACCTTCATGCCGCTTTCTGTCGCGATATCGCTACCTATTTCTCTTTCGTACGCCTCCCCGAAACACGTCGCGAAATCGCGACCATTTTTTTGTTCCGTACAGTTTGCCAAAACACGTCACGAAATCGTGACACTTTTCATCATCCGTACGCTTCGGCAAAACACGTCGCGAAATCGTGACAATTTTCACTTTTTTCCAACGGCATGTCGCGATTTCGCGACACCATTTCTTTTCCTCTCAACGGCATGTCACGATTTCGCGACACCATTTCTTTTCTTCTCAGCGACATGTCACGATTTCGCGACACCTTTTCTTTTCTTCTCAGCGACATGTCGCGATTTCGCGACAACTTTCAATTTTTCTTTTCTCTCCTCTTCGGCAGCGATGGAGCTACATGTCGCGATTTCGCGACAACTTTCCTGTTTCCGGCAGCGATGGCGCGACAAGTCGCGATTTCGCGACACTTTCAACACTTAGGCATTTTTCCTCTTTTCTTCAATTTTAGCATCTGGGTCACCGAGATTCTTCTCTGCAAGCCTTGCAAAAAGGTGGGTCCCCAATTTTGGGGTGTGTTGTGGATCACCCACAATAGGTTGTTTTGGTGTGATTTGATGAAAAATAAAAAGGACTTCTAACAATAATTTCAAAGGACATTGTCACTATTATAGACCATTTCATGGAGTCACCACTCACTCGGTTGTCAAGCTAATCCTAGTATAGAAATATTGCTAAAAGTAAAAGAATGCTTAAGAGACTGTCTTAAGACTTTGTGTTGTGATGATGGGGGTGATGGTTTGTTTTCAGATTTTCATAAAAATATTATGCATGAGATAAAAAAGAAATATGATTTTTGCTAGGCATAAATTCCCAAATGTGATAAAAATTTTGAATAAGTCCCTAGGAACTATACCATCATTGCAAAATTGAATGTTGACATAATGAAATGAAATAGAATAAGTGTTCGTTTGTTTTAAAGCTCAATTGTGTAACATAATGATGTAAGTCATATGTTTTTATAAATAATAATGAATGGGAAATAAAATTAGAACAATGGTTTGTGCTAGGCATAGAATTATAGGTATAGACTTATACCATCATCACGAAATCCAAAGAAGAAATTGATATTTTAGTTTTATTGCATGATTTGATTTTTGATTTTGAGATAAAAAGAAAATAATAATATATAACTTGACTTTATTTACTAGATTTTGTAATATGTTGTTTGAAAAGAATTTTGGATTTTTTGAAAACAATGCATGTAATTGTTTTTATACTAAACAGATGTTCTGAAATAAGAATAAAATTTATTCCAAAAGAGTTGCAGAAATATTTTAAATTATCTCAAAGACAAATGTAGATTTGTAAGGAACCCTCATGTGCATATGTGAGTTCATTGCTGATCTTGATTTATCATAATGATAGAGAATCTCTCAAATACAAATGTGTGTGCAATTGTATTGTTCGTTCACCAATTTTGAGCAAGATAATTTGATACAAGTAATTTGAATTAACCAAATGAATTTTCGTTAACCATGATTTATATGCATGTAACCATACCAGAATACTATGTAAGTCGGGTTATCAAGAGCTAGCTAATCCATAAGCCGGCATAGGTCTGTACAAAATGAGGTCGCCAATGTGACAGACATATCACCACGCTAGGGATTACCCAAGGCCAAGCGGGTTGGGCACAAACCACCTATTATGGGGCTTACCTCACAGTTTTCGAATAATTGAGAATTCTAGGGATTCAAGCTCATTCACCCTTCTTTTCTTTTCAAGGTGTAGGGAAAGGGATTTATTGCATTTTGCTTTTTCCTTTGCTTTTACTTTGGCTTCTCTTTTTTTTTTTTTTTTTTTTTGCTTGGAATATTGTTGCGATGGTACAAAATGATATTTTTATTTTTCTCATTTTCTTTGACTTTTCTTTTTCTTCCTATACTAGGGATACTTGCTCGGATTAGCTGTAGAGCAAGGGATTTTTATTCCGGGTAGGGGTGAGCTTGTCCTTTTGTCAATTCTCAAAGATTCTAGACCATGTTTATGATAGGATAGCAGGGGAGACTTTTCGCTCAGGAAACCACTTATACTATGTAGCATCATATCGAATTTGCAATGAAATCATTTTAATGTAAAAAGATATACTTGGTTCAAGTAAATAACAAGATCATTTCTCTATGCTCAAAATTTTATTTAATGCCAATGTGGACTTTGATATAAGAGAGATTAATAATCATACCAAATAAAAGCAAGATATTTATGTATGAGTGTCAAAGTACGGGATTCCAAATAAATGCTCATTTATCCAAGATAATTGAAAATATAACTGCAATACTTCAAGAATTGACAAGTACGAAAATAAAAGATGTTTTTGAAGATTTTGATGATTTTGATGTTTTTATATTTTGATTTTAATTTATGAAATTGGTGGTATATACAAGATGATCTATATACACTATACAAGGTTATTTGAGTATAGCATGTCTAAGGTTGCTTCAAAATCAAAGGAGGTTTTGAAGGATAATTTGGTTGTGGTGAAGGTAAGAACAAAAGGTGATGAATAAAAGGTAGCGATAACAAAAGCTTTGTTATAATGTAGAATAATGTAACAAAAGATTTGACTTTTATGTGTAAAATTGATCATGTTACAAAATAAAATGTCAGAAGGATAAGAAGGTTCTTCATTCTTATCACTATCTTCCAAGTCTTGATAATATGGAGGGAGTATATGTGAAAGATATGCACGGGTGTTATTTGGTAAACAAGGATGATCATATATGGATGAAGAAAAGTGATGGATAGAAGTTAATTGTGACAATGGAGAATGTATAGAACTTGATGTTTCAACCATTAAATATTCTTCAAATGGTGTTGGGTCATTATGTATGGTAACAATTTTACTTGCAAGTTCAAAATTTAAACATTGGTGAAGAGTAGAAGGGACAACCCTCATCGTATGAATCCAAGGACTTCTAAGAAGTAGGTTGTAAGGTGAAGGGCAATATGCTACATAAAACAAAGTATCCAGGATCTTGGATCCAATATTAAGGGGAAAAATTATAGTACCTTGAGCTTCTTGAATTTCATTGTTAAAATATTTTACAATAACATTTGATTCATTAAGATCTTCTTCCTTTAATTTGAGTTTTTGGAATAATTGATAAGTGCATAAATTAAGAAAGGAGCCATTATCTACCATGATAGTTTTAACAGGTGTTTATTTACTAGATCCTGTAATGTAAAGAGAGGAGTCTTCTTGTGGAGTAGAGGAAGGAATATCCTCATCATAGAATGAAATATGGTTAACCTCAAGAGGGCTTACATCATTAATTATGTTCTTAGGGAAAATATCATGAGGAACAAATTGTTGGCTAGGTATCTTGAACAAAGTTTCCTTATGAGAACTTTGTAATACTTCTAAAAGGGATATCTTTGCTTGAGGATTAATCACTTGTTGTTGGCTATCAAAGTGGATTTCAGATTGAGATTTTGATTCTAAAGATGAGCTTTCTATGCTTACATTCCATTTTGGATCATTCTCTAGAGCCAAAGATAGTTTTTAAGGTTGGTCAAATGAGGAATCCATCTCTTGAATATCATATTGAGTTGATTGAACTTGAGGTTGCTCATTTGTAGTTTATGTTACAATATTAGTAATATCATCATGATGGGATACATTAACATACAATATTTGATTGGTTTCATGTTGTTGATAATTGAATAAGGGTTCTTGGGAGATCTCCATGTCTTGATTAATTATTGGTATTTGTTGTGTAGGAGTTTGATAGTTTACTGGAGATTTATAATCAGTTGTAGATTGTAATTCCTTTATATTAAAAAGACCCTCATCAATCAAATCTTGAATTGCACATCTTAAATATTTACAATTTTGTGTCATATGTCCATGTACTCTATGATATTCACAATGTATCTCAGGTTTAAACCAATCTATTGTGGCATCAAGTTGTCTTATGGAAGGGAGTTCAATCTTATTTGTATCAAGTAAATGCTTGAGAATTATATCCATTGGTTGATTGAGCTTAGTAAATTTACGTGATGAAGGTTTTCGAGAGGTTTTTGATAAGTGCCTTAGGAGTTCAGTCATAAAATGACCTAATGGTTTTTTACCTCTCTTTTCTTTATTATGGGTAGAATGATGATAGGAAGATTGTGAAGTATGATGTGAGTGCATGGTAGGATTTGAAGAATAAGTATTTTCTTGTTGAAATGGATGTGTTGTATTGAAAGAAGAATATTGAAAGGGTGGAGGAGGATTGTATGTGGATTGATAGACATAATATGGATATATGGGAGAATAGATAATACCGTTATGAAGAGGATTGGAAAAGGGATTGTCCTGTTGGGGTAATGATGAAAAATGAGAAAAGTGTGATGGAGGTGATGTTGAATAGGTATGAGGTTGGTCATAATCAACAAATGTATTTGGTTGAATTCTTCCAACATTACTGATGGGCTCATATTGATTTGAGTAAAAACTCATGGTTTCTTTGGTACTTCTAAAAGTAATATTTAATATCTACTATTTAGAATTGAATCTAAAACATACAAATTTGAAATGATGATTTTGTTTTTGTTTTTCTTGTATACATATATATATTTTTTTGTTTTTTATATTTTTGAATCAGAAATATGCCTATGTTATTCACGTCGGGTTCACCAAATGTATCGCTCCAAATTTTTTGCATCCTTACATTCAGGCTATAGGATCCACGCCCGGAAGGGGGATGCGAGAAGGATGGGACAATACCTCGGACTGAGAGGCCCTTTGAAGGTCCCGCCTCTCGGGGGAGGAGTATAAAGGTGAATTTTCGACAAATGGTGGGTTCACCAGGAAACTTCTGAGTGGCAATTTCCATGCCTAGGTTGAGAATGGGTTTAATGTGTTCATTTTGTAATTTAATCATTCAAATCCTAGGTTTTTCTAGGATGAATCTAAGCTATTCTATATGCCAATGCTGATTTAAATGGATACAAAAAATAGAAATTAGTGCTAAACATAGAGAATATGCAAATTAGGACAGATCATACGTGATTTTGGATGTTTGATGAATGTTTTGAGTCTTGCAGCAGTCTAGATCATCTCAACTCGTACGTAATCATCTGAAATTACACATAATCATCTCAAATCTTAGACGATCGTCCGAGATCAGACGAAATCGTCTAAAATCTGACGAATTTGTCAGAAACCTGCAATCACAAAAACAAATACAAAATATCAAATATGCAACTATAGAAGCAATAGAGAATGATAGCAATAATATTAAACGTGCCTAAATAATGGATTTAAATAACAAACAAGAGAAATGCAATAGATTTAATGTTTGATTTTAACTTTATCATGCGGTTATGCTAAATGAGGTGAACTCCAAGATGCATAATAACTTAAAATAATGCAGAATTACAATGGGAAAATACAAAAATAGTTTAAGAAAATGCAAACTCCGGGCTCTGATTGCCCCTAATCTGAACTACAGTTGAGATCGCCTCCAATCATATGAGATCATCTGCTCTCCTCGACAATATCATCTGACATCGTTCAGGATCATTTAAGACTATTCGAGCTAGCTTCGACTGAAAAATAGTAGATTTCTTGCAAGAAAACACGAAATATAGGATGTAGACAGTAGTGCAAGGATTCTCTAGTGTATAAGGAACTAAATATATAGGGAAATCCATCAGCTAGGGGGTTCAGGAGAGTCGGGGAAGGGGAGTCAGGGGGATAAACTAGAAAAATCCTAGTTTATATAGGATTAAGGGGAGGCTAGGAGGTTGGAGATCATCCCAATCTGGGATATCTCCAATGGGGGAATCTCCAACTATGCAGACACGCTTCTACCAAGGTTGGAGAGGCTGTTGAAACATAAGCTAATTATGAACATTCGATTTTGGGACAAAATCGTCTAGACGTTCTGTTCCAAATGAATTCATCATATCTGGGATGATTTCGTCTAATCTAAGATGATATTTTCCAATGGTAAAAAAAAATCCTAAAAATGACATGAAAAACGAGGAAATCAGGTAACGGGCGGTTAACGGGCGGTTTGAGGTTAAAATTTGAATTTTTATCTTTTTAATAAGGTTTAACTGTGCCAATTTTAGGGTGCTACACCAACTGTAACAACCCCAATTGTTACTACTCATCCAACTTCAATTTTTTTTAAATATTTATTTATCTTCCAAGGATTAGGGGACATAATCATGATCTAAGATATAATCATTCCAACTAGATTGTAAGTTTCCAAGGTAATCATCATCAAGAGGTATTAAGACTTGGTTAGAGTCACTCTTGAGTAGAAGTGACCAACTTCTACAAAACCCTCATTCCACAAGGGTATGAGAACACTCACCAAAGTGTTAGGTTTTCATCCCTCACCAAAGGGAATCACCCTTCACCATACTATCCACCAAGATTAGCATGTAGGAAAATACCTTGAATATGGAGAACCACACCAATAGTTAACCATAATCTTAGTTACTTTCCATTATCTCAATGATGGGGCCACTGAGATATAAATCACTAACTATGATTAACTTACAAAATTCTTGGAACAGACATCTTAAGCATTATTATCTTCCCTTATTCCTCTTAGGATTTATTTGATCACTTCTTCATTAAGGCATCTCATTTTTTATATATCTAATTCATTTTAATTTCTTTACCAATGGATATTCTTCTCACCATCATAGGAGCACCTACTCCACATGTACATTTGAGCACCAACTTAGAATGGAATGTCTGACTTGAGCTACAACTCAAGCCCAAATTACCAATTGTGGGCTCCATCCCACTCTGAGTTCCTACTCAGATCAAATCATATTAGTTATCCATTTACATACTATTACTTTAATCTTTACATGTTTTATTATCTATTCATGTTTATATAGTCCTTATCACCATTCCACCTTATTCACATTATCCTCTTAGTACATAACCCTTTGCAATCATTAAATCAAAGCATAGAATCCTTAATATATACAATAGTAATGCATATGAACCATTGCATCATAATTTACATATCAATTTTTCATGTCAATGAAGGCAGCTATACTATGAAATAAATCTTGACTAAAGAAACATTAGAGAACTAGATACAAAACCAATAATCAAGAGTATGGTGAGTTTACAAGGAAAAACTACCTAGAATCCTTCATATTTATTCTTTTCAATCTATGTCCTCCTTCTACTGCCCTCCCCTTCAAAAGCATCAAGACTTCTTCCAAGAATACCTCTTCCTTCAACTAAGAAATATCTCAAGCCTTCTGGTTTCTGATCCACCAAGGTGGAGATAAATTCCCTAGGCCTCCAATACTTCCCTAGCTACCCCCTTTCTTCCTCTCCTTGGTCTCCTTTTTAATGGAGATTCCTTCCCACCAACCAAATAGGGGTTTTATTATTTTATAAATTAAAAGATGCCTTGGGCCCAAATAAGACACATCATGCCATGTGAAGGGTAATCTAAAAAATAGATAAGGATCCATATAGGGATAAGTTAGGTGGACTTATTTTGTTTTGTGTCCCTTTTTCATGGGAAAAAATACAAAACTAATACTATTAAGGCATATAATGGATACAAAGCTAGGACTATTAATGATAAGAGAAGAGACCTCCCTTTTATTTCCACCAATGTAGAGAATCCATATGGATGATTCCCCAAAGGATAGGATAATTCTTATATTATTTAATAATTCTTATAGTCCTCTTTAGTCCAATACAAGTTGGATCCACCTTGTGGGCATCAAATTGTATTAAGTTGGGTTATTGACACCTAATTTACCATATTGTTATAATTTTGCAAAATATAATTCCTCAAATTTATCTTTCATAAAACCTCTAAATTAGTTTAAATTTTAATTATCTTCTCTAGAATGTAATTTTTTAGGATTCTTTAGGGTCTATGCCCCTTTTTTTTAGACATTAATTGATCCCTATGATCAATTAATATCCCTTAAAAAGGATTCAAGGGTGATGGACTGTGACATACACCCCTCCTTAGATTAAACATAGTCCTCTATGTTTCACATATTTCCTAACTGAGTGATTGCATAAAATTACTAAGCCAATATTTATTCATTACAAAATAATTTGATTCATCATTTTCCTTTAGTTCCTAGCATCTCGTTCCTAATGGTAGCAAAATCTTCCATCCATGAGAGTACCTCGACCTACAAAAATGTAAAATATCAGCAGTACCATTTCCTTAAAAGAATGACATTCATTTTGCATAGAAATAAGTATTGAAAACATCATCAATACATAAATCTTAGCATAAAATTATAGCTTTAAATCATCTAGTTCTACACAAATAACTGAACTAGAACATTGCAATAGTAAAATTTGCAAAATGATTTCATCATGAAATTATGTTTTTTTTATTAGTTTGATACAATGAGTCTTAGTAAATTTATTAAAACTTCCACCAAGGAGTGTCACATTATGATTTTTCAATACTCATCATGAGTTAACCTGAAAAGACAAAAACACAATCTCATATATCCCAATCTAGGATGTTTACATATCCTTAGATTCATTTTGGCAAACCCATTTGCCAATACCAGTGCATCCACCTAGATGTCCCCTGGTTTTCATCATATAATCATGGAGAAGTCCCATACCTTCTCCAAGAATGGACACCAATCCATCCTTAAAATTCATTTAATTTCCTTTATTTAATTAGGTTCATTTAAATAGTCCATATGTTTATCTAGAAAATTCCTTAAATTACATACTATGTTCCTTAAATTAAATTCATTTATCATTTTTACCCTGAACACATAATATTTTTCTATCTATTTCTACTCAATATTTTAGAACATACAAGTAATTAGTACAAAATCTAAATATTTATTAATTACATTTTTCAAACTCATAGGCATACCTACTATCCATCCTTATAGTCTACAGAGTGGTGACCTTATGCCCAATAACCAGGTCTTAGGGTTGATGTTCATTGGTCCTAGTTCCACTCTAAGTTGTGTCTAAACTTTCAATTGTAGATGGTGGTGGAGCAACTGTTCTAGTGGCTGCTCGACCTCTACCTTTTTTTGCTCTTAGGGATCCATGGGTGGTTCTCCCTCACCCATTTAGTGTACTAATAGCTAGTTGTGATGGGATGAGCAAACAATGGTTTACTAATGTATCAAAATAGGATACCAAGAAGGCAACAGTATATTCTCCCCTTGCTTGGCATAGTTGTGGATTTTTTGTATATAAGGCTACCATTGCTATTGCTCTCAAATTATTTATTTTTATTATCTCTAATCTAAGCCTATATCACTCAGCTATGACAACATCTCTTTCAACCTCTGACCTTATCCTTTCTTGTGCCCATATATCTTCCTGGGTGTATTTCATAGGATATTCCTTTGTTGTTTTTATAATTGCTCTCTTATATTTTCCCATAACTATACCTCCTTTTATAACTAACCTTTCTTCCTGGTTAGATCTGTAACTCCTAGATATCCATTCCCTCTTTTTAGAGCATTTGCATCAATAGATCGGTAATCAAAAGCAAAAGGATCATGAAGCACATAATGGGATTTACTCCACTCATAACCAGTATCATCTAAGCAAATCCTGACATAAATATAATCGTATTAGGTGTCATAAGTAATTAATAATTTTCAATCCTTTCTCTCATGTTGGATTAAAATCCTATAATTTATTATGTGCACTCAACTTATATCATCAAGCTAGAATTTCTCCATCAAACAAAGTGATTATCTAGTTTGATTTCCAATATATCAATCCTATCCATTTGTTCAATTGATCACATCTTGATGATCTCGAGGTGGACCATTTAACTTCCATGATGCATATCTTATGTTGCTTGATTATCTTGTCGATGATTCAATTTTGACTAATCAGAAGATCATTATACCACCAATTCTCAAGGTAATGTGTGTCCCTGCATCATAATCAATAATTTCTATAAATTTCTATCAACATCCCTTCGATGGTTTCGCTCTTTAGTGTCGTACACACTTAATTGGGTATCTTATCCTTAGATGCCATTTTCAAATCTAGTCATTATTGCTTCGTTGAAAATGGTCACATACATGTGTTCCAAATATATGATGTCATATCAGTGTGGTGCATCAATAATTACCCACTACTAATTCTGATGACACTGAAGAACACAAGCGTATACTGAGAGGGGGGATACATAGTATAAGACCACTTTTTAATTTTCTTTTCCAATCAATATTATGCAATATATTAATGGCAATATCAACAACAGTAATAAAAGCAATGCACAAATCACCACACACAATAGAGACACCAATTTAACGTGGTTCACCCAATGTGGGCTACTCCATAGAGAAAATATTTCACTAAAATTTTCTCAACAAATATCTTGGGAAACCTTTCCCTATTACAATGTTTATGGACCTCTATCCAAAGGAGACACCAATCCCCTAATCAAGTTTGTGGATCTCTATCCACAGGAGAACTCCTCCTCTACTCTGGTTGGTGATCTTCTAGAAGAACTACTGCCTCCACTACACTGGCTTATGGATCTCTATCCATTGAAGACTCCTATCCTCACTTAGAAGACCTATCCTCACTACCCTGGCTAATGGACCTCTATCCACTGGAGATTATCATCCTCTATACTCTATCACCTCCAAATCTTGATCTCAAATCTATCTCAAATCTACACTAAACATGGTCCTTTGGTCTAGCACAAATTTTCTCAATATCTATCCTCAAATTTGCACTAAACATAGTCCTTCGGTCTAGCACAAATATGCTCAATATCTATCCTCAAATCTGCACTAAACATAGTCCTTCGATCTAGCACAAATCTGCTCAATATCTGTCCTCAAGCCTTAACACAAAGCTTGACTCAATCACAAATCAACTCTGCTAGATCTGCCCCAAACCTTAACCCAAGGTTTGAACAAATCAATCAATCAACTCTGCTCTCAAGTCTTCTCAAAGACTTGTCTCAAATCTGCCTTGTAAGCTTCCACAAAAGCTCACACTAATCTATCCACAAGTCCTCTCTAGAACTTGTCCAATCTTCTCAACAAGTCTTCACCAAGACTTATCTCAAATCTGCTCAACAAGTCCTCACTAGAACTTGTCCAATATGCTCAACAAGTCTTCACCAAGACTTACCTCAAATCTGCTCAACAAGTCCTCACTAGAACTTGTCCAATATGCTTTGTAAGCTTCCACAAAAGCTTACTCAACTCAACTCAATTTAACACAAAATCCTCTTCAATCACTTAGACAAGCTTCACACATAATCTTGTTTAATCTCACAGAAACATATAGAGAATTGTTAGAGACTCAATATGCTTCACACTCACAACAATGCTCAATCACTTTCAATCTCTTTCTCAAATCAATTTAGAATATAGAACAATTTGTTTCATAGAACTTGAACTATCACTTCAACACTTCCACTTGACTAGGCTCAATCAACTCCACTCAATCAATCACTCAATGAAACACTCCTTGCTTACAAACCCTAGTCCAAGCATATGAACACTCACTCAATTATTTCCAACAATGCTTATCAAACAATCTCACATAACAATGATACTCATGATCTTGCACAAACCCTAGTTTCAAGATAGTTCTCAACTTCACATAACAATGATACTCATGATCTTGCACAAACCCTAATCATGCATATGAAGGTTCATTCAATGTTTCCAACAATGCTTATCAAACAAGGTTTTTATCATCAACTTTCACTCAGAAAAACCTTTAACAATCAAACTCAACAATGCTTATCAAACAACCCTTTTCTCTCCAACTTAGCATTCACAACATCCAACAATCACTCACAAGGAAGATGTGCCCATACCTTTTGTTTGATGAAGAATTGACCTTAAAAACCTATCTCAATCACAATTACTCTTTTGCCAATCTTAAGGGTTAGGTAGCAAAAACCTTCTCAAAATTTCATTCAATAATTTCCTCACAAATTATTCTCACCATACAAAACATTAGATCTCAATTACACCTTATTACTCCTTTCAACTATTAAACCCAATAAGACTTTATTTTAAAATAATATTTAAACTCCTCTAAAGCCTTATTACTCCTTTCAACACTTTAATCACCAAAATCACAATATAAAATTTATTTCCATAAACCTTATACCTCCCTAAATGCTCATGCCAAAGAAACCTTAGGACAAAATATTAAATTTAAAAATTAAATACCTTTTGCCCTTGGTGGGAATCGAACCCACGCTGCGCTACCACTAGCGCCCTAGTCACGGCTTCCACTATCGCGTGAGCTAGGTGCTCACATGGGACCTAAGTGTGCCCACACACACTTATTCCCTATGCTACCACCAAAAGCTTTTCAAACAAAAAGCTTCCTCCTTTCGCTGTCGTAAAGTCTCGAACCCGAGACCTCCCCTCTACTACAACTTAGCACCCAAGCCAATCACCGTCTGGGCTAGCCACCCGGATGGTCCTTTGAATCTAGCATCACTTCCCTTTATTCCTTTCTCTCCCTCGGAGTTAGCACTGGCACACTTCTTCTCCCTTTCGCGTTCGATCGACGAGCACAACAAAGCATACACGATTTTTGAATTGCAACTTTAAGCCTTTGATTTAGGCTATATTAATATACCTTTCAAGGTATTTTCCTTCACGTCGATGGATAGAGAAATTAGACTTTGCATTTCAAAAATAATATTTTAATTATAATTATTTAAATTCAAAATGAATTTAAATATTATAATTAAATATTTAAATGTCCTTTGGGCCTTTTCAAATAAAATAAAATATAAACTTCCTTAGGTTTTTAGGGAAACCTTTTGCCATTATCACCTTAGCAAAATAACCTTATTATTTTCTTTCAACCACCATGGAACGAAGATATCTTTTCAACCCTTTTCTTTTGCCCAAATATTATAATATTTTTATCCTTCTTGCTTCTCTTTTGATGCTTCAGCCATATAATATTTAAATTAAATATTATATCCTTGCCTCTTAGAAAATCAACCATGAACCATTTTCTTAACACTCTTTTGATATTTTCTTAGTATTCCTTTGACATCAATGACAACAAATCCTGCTCATATTTCCAACAATATCCCCCTTTTTCATTGATGGCAACCCATTTACCTTTTATCATTTCCTTTACCTCTTTTTGTTCTTCTCCCCCTGAGAAACTGCTCCCCCTAACTGAATGCTTTCCTTCTAACTCAAATCTCTCCCCCTTTGTCATCAATGGCAAAGGGTCACCTTTTGGGCTTGGGGCTAAGAATGAAACTCTTAGCTTAGCCCCTCTCCCACATCCTCTTGAGGTGGTTAATTCTGGGATGGGAGTATTTCTACTCCCAGCATGCACTGATATTTACCTTTGTCCACTTTCCTCCTCATCTGATCCTTCTGATCCCTCTGACTATTCTTGTTCCTACTTGTCTCTAGAATTTCTGCTCTACACCACTTTGTTGTATGTCCATAATTATTGCACTTATAACACTTAATGTTATTATTCCTTGGAGGTGCAAATATCTTGGGATTTCTCCTGGTGAAGCCATATCTATTCCTATCATGAACCCTGCAATTCATTGCCTTGTGATCAAACTGATTACAAGAGTAGCAATACCCTTGAAAAAGTTACCTGTTTCTAAATTTCCCATATTCTTGTCTTTCATGTGTCTTGCACTATGTAGCCTTGTGCCCAAACCTATGACATGAGAAGCATCATCCATTGAAACTACCTTGCCTTGACCTCATTGGTCTTTTAGTCTCTTTTACCCTGTGTTGGTTCCTGTTCCATCTGTTCCTCTTTTGTGCATTGTTCCTTTCCTTGTTGAACTTTCTATTGTCCAACTCATCCTCAGAAGTCTCATTCTCTCTTACACTCTCTTCTTCTGAAGTTTCTTCTTCTTCAGAACTTGAGGTTGACTCCTCTCCTTGTTTCTTTTGTACCTGTTCAAAACCAAGACCTGTCTTGTTTGTAGATCGTCTTTGTACCTTGATAATCTTATCTATGGTTTTTGAGCTTTTTCCAAACTTGTGTAACCTATCCTTAGACTCTTTTACTTCTTTCCTTAGTAGAGCCACCTCATGCTCTAACCTTTCACATTCTAAAACCTTTTCTTCTAACTTCTCTTTGAATCTCCTTGTCTTAGCCATTGACTTATTTAGATCCTCTATAAGCTTTCCTTTCTCTTCATCATATTCTTGAAACTAAAGCTTAAGTTTGGAGTTTTGCTTTCTTACCTCCTTTAATGCATTAAGGGCAGAAATAAGTTCACCTTCAAGATCAAATTCTCCTATTTCTGATTCTTCCTCTATTTCTTTACCTTTGGAATCATCTTCATTTCCTTCTGATTTATCTTCTATAGAATCACCTGCTTCTTCCTCTATTACCATGAGTAGATTCTCTTTTGGTCCTTCAAGTGTATCTTCATATTCATCATCACTGAAACTGAAACCACTCTTTGTACAACTATCTTCAATATGACCAAAATTTCCACATCTAAAACACTTGAGAATTATTGGTGACCTTTTCTTAACCACTTCTTTTTCTTTTTCCAGAAATAGAACTTCATATTTATCATCATCTGAGGAACTTTCATCACTATTACTTGAATACTTACTTTCTTTGTCTACATAGAAACTCTTCTTCTATCTTTGGAAGAACTTCTTTCCTTGCTTGCCTTGTCCATCCCTACTTTTCTTTTGGTACCTGTATTTTTTGTTTCCCTATTCTTATGATCCTATTTTTCTTCATCATTGCTATTTCTAGCTTCTTGAAAATCAGATGCATAGTGACCATACTTTCCACAATTAAAACATCTAACAGATTTTGTACCTTTAAAATTTCTTGGATCCTTCTTCCTTCTACCATAATTTGCTTCTTCATCACTATATAACTCATTGCTTGAATCTGAATTCTTACCCTTTGTCTTCTTAGTAGCTTTGAAGGTTGCTTATTTATGGGGATTAGGTTCCTCTTTTGTTCTCATCTCAAAAGCTATGAGAATGCCATGTAATTCATCCCTTGTCAAAATATCACTATCTTTTGATTCCTCTATAGCTAAAATATTTTCACTAAATCTTTTTGGGAGTGACCTTAAAATCTTATCATAAACATCAGATTCTTGAACTTCAAGTCCAAGTCCTTGCATGGAGTTAACAACCTTGTCTACACAAAGTAGATAAGCACTAATTTTTTCCTCATCCTTCATTTTTAGGTCTTCAAATATTCCCTTGATATTTTGCAACTTTACCTTTTTGACCTTTTTATCTCCTTCATATATGCCTTGCAATTTATCCCAAATTTCCTTTGTTGATTTGTAGTGCATAACCTTTATAAACTCTATTTTATGTAAACCTCTCAAAATTGCATTCATTTATTTTGAATTGTAATGATGTAGAAGCTTACCATATTTATCTATAGGTGGAGTAGTTGGTGGTGTGTATCCATTTTTAATTGCATCCCATATTTCATTTCTAAGTGTTAGTCTCACAATGACACTGAGAGGGGGGGTGAATCAGTGTAGCTCTTTAAAACTTAAATCTTCAACTCTTAAAGCCGAAACAATGAGAACTTAAAACCAAATAAAGCAAATATAATAAGAGAGCATCACACAACACAAGATGTACCGAGGTTCACCGATTTGTCTACTCCTCAAAAATTGACTGTTTGGACTCCCATCCAAATCCATCCTTTGCAAAGCAACAACTTTACAATCAATTTATCAGCACCCACTGGAAGGAGCACCAACCCCTGATTTATCTGCACTAGCAGAAAGGAGCACCAACCCCTGATTTCTCTACACAAATAGAAAGGAGCACCAACCCCTGATTTACCAGCACCAACTAGAAGGAGCACCAACCCCTAATTTATCTACACAAATAGAAAGGAGCATCAACCCTTGATTTACCAGCACCAACTGGAAGGAGCACCAACCCCTGATGCCAAGCACCAACTTGGACTTCAATATTGAAACTAGAAGATTGACACAAAAATACCTTCACTTTTACAAGACCTTGACTAGTCTATTGCTTACTCAACCTCTCTCACAATTCACCCAACACACACCCTTCTCGCTCGTCTGTCGTGCGCCTCTCGCTCTCCTATCACTCTCTTCGCAAGATTAAATCCTCTTATCAAATTCTCCAAGTAACACACCTTTTATAACAATCCTTTCTCTTTATAACTCCAGTTGTAACTCCTTATTTCATATTCTCATGTGCCACTTGTCAATTGTAACTCCTTTTGTATATATTTAGAAGGCATTTCGTCAAACACGTCACATGCAAATAATTGACACCATATTCTCCTACCATGACTGTTCATTTTCTCGATCATGACTATTCATTTTCTCCTTGCATGACTGTTCGTTTTCTCTTTGCATGTCTGTTCATTTTCTCTTTGCATGACTATTTGTTTTCTCCTTCGATGACTGTTCGTTTTCTCCTTCATGACTGTTCATTTTCTTCACATGGGCATGCATCCGCTTCTTTCCATGACTATTCGTTTTCTCCTTCCATGACTGTTCGTTTTCTCCACATGGGCATGCATCTGTTTCTTTCCATGTGTAATGACCATCTTAAATGATTTTAAATCATTAAAGATTCCTTATGGGTCCATGTCACTATGCAGTCTTCAGTTTCACCATCCTTTGGCGAAAATGCAACATGTCGCGATATCGTGACACTTTTGTTTCTCTACCTTCCTGCCTTTTTTGAGTCACAAAAATACGACATGTCACGATATTGTGACACTTTTATTTCTCTTCCTGCCTGCCCTTTTTGAGTCACGAAAATGCGACATGTTGCGATATCGCGACACTTTTGTTTCTCTGCTTGCCTGCCCTTTTTTAGTCATGAAAATGTGACATGTCGCAATATCACGACACTTTTTCTTTCTCTGCCTGCCTACCCTTTTTGAGTCACGAAAATGCGACATGTCACGATATCACAACACTTTTTCTTTCTCTGCCTGCCTACCCTTTTTGAGTCACAAAAATGCGACATATCGTGATATTGCGACACTTTTTCTTTCTCTGCCTACCTACCCTTTTTGAGTCACGAAAATGCGACATGTCGTGATATCATGACACTTTTTTCTATTTGCTCTTTCGGTCGTGACACTTTTTCTTTCTTTGCCTACCTACCCTTTTTGAGTCGTGAAAATCCGACATGTCGTGATATCGTGACATTTTTTTCTCTTTGCTCTTTCGGCCGCAAAAATTCAACATGTCGCGATATCGTGACACTTTTTTCTCTTTGCTCTTTCGGCCATGAAAATGCAACATGTCGCAATATCGTGACACTTTTTTCTCCTTGCATTTTTTCTTTGCTTTGGATCGCGAAAATGCAACATGTCACGATATCACAATACTTTTTTTCTTTGCGGTGTTTTGCTTTTTCTTTGATCGTTAGCATATGGGCCACTTCGGTATTCTTGGAAAATATGCAAAAAGGTGGGTAAACATCCTCATAAGCATTTAACATCACTGTACATACTCTGAGTGACCTCTAAACTCCTATCCACTACATCAACCGATCTATCTGACTGTGTTGACAACAATGACAATAATGTCACTGCACCTTGCTCAACAATCTCCCCCTTTGAAATTGTTGGCAACACACGTGCAATTTCCTGTAACTCTTCTCCCCCTTTGAAAACAATATCAAAGGGCTGTTGCAAACTCCCCCTGAGTCCATGCACAACATTCTTAGGCAAAAATTATTACACTTAGCAAAAATCACAAACATGAGCAAAAAGATAAACAAATACACAAATGCTCCCCCTAAGAATGTGGTCCCGATAGCTAGTCAATTCTTGGGAAGCGTGACCACTCCCAATTTATTGTGAAGGTACTCAAAGAATTCCTTGGGCAACGGTTTTTTGAAGATATCCACTACTTTCTTTGCTATTGGAACAAAATCCAACTTAACCTCACCTTCCACAACTTTCTCCTTCAAAAAGTGATACTGGATAGCAATATGTTTTGTGCGAGAATGCATAACCAGATTCTTTGAGATGTTAATGGCATTGGTGTTATCACACTTAACTTAAATTGGCTCACTGAAGTTAATACCAAGATCTTTCAAGGTTTTTTTCATCCATAATACCTGCATACGACACGTTGTCGCTGCAATATATTTTGCCTCTACTGTGGATAAGGAGACTGAATCTTGTTTCTTACTATGCCACATGACCAACCTGTCTCTAAGATAGAATGCACCTCCACTGGTACTCTTTCTATCATAAATTCTTCTTGGATAATATCAAAAACAACTTTGCACAAACAACCTATGTTTTTCAAATTTGCACAAACAACCTGTAACAACTTCACCCAAACATCAAAATAGATCTAACAATCTTCACATCAATGTGCAGCACAAATACACATTGCTTTTATCAAAACACATCTATGTATCTAGGGCACCATTCTTTCACTAAACCAAATTATCTGAACTATTATAATCCATAACTTTGAACCAAGGTAGTAAGAACCATCAAAAGTACAACACTGACATATAGAAATACTACCAATGGTGACAAGTCTCAACTTAATCACCACCCTTCATGGCACCTCCATAAACAACTACATGAACTGAAACACACTTTGACAACTATACGACAACTCCCCCTGACTGCTTGCCTTTCATCCTCAGATAACCAAACAATATAGGAGCATTAAATTAAAACTTTAAGATTGCTCCCCCTGAGGATGTACTACCTAGAGCTGCTTAGTGCAATAGAGGAGTAGTCTCCTTCAATCCAAGGAGACACGATTTCCTCTCTTCTTTCTTTCTCCAAACTGGTTTTATTACAATTTTGGGCTCTTGTTTTTAATTTTCTTTTTTAGTAGCTTGTGAATGTTTTTCGAAAAATTTTCTATTTTGTCTCATTCCATTAGGTTGAAATTTTCTTCACTGAAATTCATTTGATGCAAATGTACTTTGATAATTTCTTGCAATGTGCCCAAAATTATGACAGTTATAACATTCTACTGCATAATCCATCAAAGGTGAAAAAACATTTCTCTTTGGGTGGTTGTCTCTTGTGCATCCTTGATGGATGATTATTTTCCTTTCTTTGATGCACATGGTTTCTTCCTTGTTTGTGTTGCATTCTTTGTGTCTGATGAAATCTACTGTCTTGCCTTAGATTAGATACAAAATTTCTTGGATAAAACCTTGCTATGTGCCCATGACCATTACATTTAAAACATTGCACATGGTATTCAACAGATGTATTTCTACCAGCATAACTCTTTGATCTATTATTCAATCCACAATAAATTGCCTTGTGACCATAATGGTTGCATCTAAAACAATAGCCATTAAAAGCATTATTATGAATAAAGTGAGAGTGATAGAACCTCTTTTGTTGTGGTTGCTTTGCTATAGATCTCCTTTGAGATTTTCTTCCTTTTGAAGATTCAGCTTCAAGATTTTCTTGCTTTGATCCTTCAGTAGTGGACTTCTTCTTTGTAGATTTAGAAGATGAAGGTTGTTCAGATTCACATCCAAGACCAAGCTTACACATGGAGCTTCTTTGTTGCCTTATCATTTTATCTAGAAACTCTGTGCTCTTCTCAAATTTGAGATTTGTATTGGCCTCTTTTAGTTGTTTCCTCAATAAAACAATCTCCTCTTCTTGTTTGCAGCAAACAATCTCTTTCTCATTGATCTGTGACCTAAGAGTTTCTTCAATTATTTTGGACTCTTCTACTTGCAGCTTTAGATCATTAATAACTTTGTTAGATTCCTCTTCACGTTTGCTACATACATCACCTTTATCATCCAGGTGTGACTTCAAGGCTTCATCTATTTTCTTGGCTTTATGAATTTGTAAGAAGAGATCTTCAATATTATCCCCATATTCTTCCATCTTCTTGGATAGTCTTTTGTTCTTTTTCCTTTCTATACCCAACTCTTCAAGTGTAGCGATCAACTCACCTTGTAGATCTACTTCAACCTCAAGGTTTTCATCACATACTTCAAAATTCATTCCTTCTATCTTTTCTAGTTCAATTTCTTCCACAGGAGCTGAAACTGACTGAGCTGCCTTATTGGAGGAAGATCTATTCTTCTTACCCATTGCGTACTAATCTAAGATCAACCCTAGCTGATTTAGCCTGATAAGGGAAACTGGATATGATACCAATTATTAGTCTCACAATGACACTAAGATGGGGGGGTGAATCAATATAGCTCTTTAAAACTTAAATATTTAACTCTTAAAGCTGAAACAATGAGAACTTAAAATCAAATAAAGCAAATATAACAAGAGAGCATCACACAACACAAGATGTACTGAGGTTCACCGATTTGGCTACTCAAAAATTGACTATTTGGACTCCCATCCAAATCTAGCCTTTGCAAAGCAACAAATTTACAATCAATTTACCAGCACCCCCTGGAAGGAGCACCAACCCCTGATTTATCTGCACCAACAGAAAGGAGCACCAACCCCTAATTTATCTGCACAAACAAAAAGGAGCACCAACCCCTGATTTACCAGCACCAACTGAAAGGAGCACCAACCCCTAATTTATCTGCACAAACAGAAAGGAGCACCAACCCCTGATTTACCAACACCAACTGGAAGGAGCACCAACCCCTGATGCCAAGCACCAACTTGGACTTCAATATTGAAACTAAAAGATTGACATAGAAATGCCTTCACTTTTACAAGACCCTGACTAGTCTATTGCTTACTCAACCTCTCTCACAATTCACCCAACACACACCCTTCTCGCTCTCCTGTCGCGCACCTCTCACTCTCCTCTCACTCTCTTCGCAAGATTAAATCCTCTTATCAAATTCTCCAAGAAACACACCTTTTATAACAATCCTTTCTCTTTATAACTCCAGTTGTAACTCCTTATTTCATATTCTCATGTGCCACTTGTCAATTGTAACTCCTTTATGTAACTCCTTTTGTATATATTTAGAAGGCATTTCGTCAAACATGTCACATGCAAATAATTGACACCATATTCTCCTACCATGACTGTTCATTTTCTCGGTCATAACTGTTCATTTTCTCCTTACATGACTGTTCGTTTTCTCTTTGCATGTCTGTTCATTTTCTCTTTGCATTACTGTTCATTTTCTCCTTCGATGACTGTTCATTTTCTCCTTCATGACTATTCATTTTCTTCACATGGGCATGCATCCGCTTCTTTCCATGATTGTTTGTTTTCTCCTTCCATGACTGTTCGTTTTCTCCACATGGGCATGCATCCACTTCTTTCCATGTGTAATGACCATCTTAAATGATTTCAAATCATTAAATATTCCTTATAGGTCCACGTCACTATGTAGTCTTCAGTTTCACCATCCTTTGGCGAAAATGCAACATGTCGCGATATCACGAAACTTTTGTTTCTCTGCCTGCCTGCCCTTTTTGAGTCACAAAAATGTGACATGTCGTGATATTGTGACACTTTTGTTTCTCTTCCTGCTTGCCCTTTTTAAGTCACAAAAATGTGACATGTCGCGATATCGCGACATGTCACATTTTTCTTTCTCTACCTGCCCTTTTTGAGTCACAAAAATGAGACATGTCGCGATATCGCGAAACTTTTTCTTTCTCTGTCTTCCTACCCTTTTTGAGTCGTAAAAATGTGACATGTCATGATATCGTGACACTTTTTCTTTCTCTGTCTGCCTGCCCTTTTTGAGTCACGAAAATGTGACATGTCGTGATATCGTGACACTTTTTTCTCTTTGCTCTTTCGACCGTGAAAATGCAACATGTCACGATATCATGACACTTTTTTCTCTTTGCTCTTTCGGCCGCGAAAATGCAACATGTCGCGATATCGTGACACTTTTTTCTCCTTGCATTTTCTCTTTGCTTTGGACCGCGAAAATGCAACATGTTGCGATATCGCGACACTTTTTTTCTTTGCGGTGTTTTGCTTTTTCTTTGATCTTTAGCATATGGGCCACTTCAATATTCTTGGAAAATATGCAAAAAGATGGGTAAACATCCTCATAAGCATTTAATATCATTGTACATACTCTGAGTGACCTCTGAACTCCTATCCACTACATCAACCGATCTATCTGACTGTGTTGACAACAATGACAATAATGTCGCTGCACCTTGCTCAACACTAAGAGTCATCAGGTGAATCTTCATTCTCATAATCCAAAATACATAATCACTCCCATAAAATATTGGTGCTAAATTATCTAAGGATCCACTCTTAGAATCCATTTGTGTTCTTCTGAGCTTTTTCTTCAAGCTGTTAAACTCTTCCGAAGGAACCTGGATATGATATCAATTGAAGACCATAAGATTATACTGAGAGGGGGGTGAATAGTATAAGACCACTTTTTACTTTTCTTTCCCAATCAATAGTATGCAATATATTAATGGCAATATCAACATCAGTAATAAAAATAATGCACAAGTCACCACACATAATAGAGACACCAATTTAACGTGGTTCACCCATTATGGGCTACTCCACAGAGAAAATATTTCACTAAAATTTTCTCAACAAATCGATTGGGAAACCTTTCCCTATTACAATTTTTATGGACCTCTGTCCAAAGAAGACACCAATCCCTCAATCAAGTTCATGGATCTATATCCATAGGAGAACTCCTTCTCCTTTGCTCTGGCTAGTGATCTTCTAGAAGAGCTAATGTCTCCACTGCACTGGCTTATGGATCTCTATCCACCTATCCTCATTGCCCTAGCTAATGGATCTCTATCCACTGGAGACAGTCATCCTCTATAACCTCCAAATATTGCTCTCATATTTGTCTCAAATTTGCACTAAACATGGTCCTTCAATATAGCACAAATATTCTCAATCTATATCCTCAAATCTACACTAAACATAGTCCTTCGGTCTAGCACAAATCTTCTCAATATTTGTCCTCAAATTTTCACTAAACATAGTCCTTTTATCTAGCACAAATATGCTCAATATCTATCCTCAAGACTTAACACAAAGCTTGACTCAATCACAAATCAACTCTACTAGATTTTCCCCAAACCTTAATCTAAGGTTTGAACAAATAAATCAATAAAATCTACTCTCAAGTATTCTCAAAGACTTAGCTTAATTTTTCCTTATAAGCTTCCATAAAATCTCACACTAATCTATCCACAAGTCCTCTCTAGAACTTGTCTAAGCTTCTCAACAAGTCCTCACTAGAACTTGTCCAATCTGCTCAACAAGTTTTCATCAAGACTTACCTCAAATCTTCTCAATAAGTCCTCACTAGAACTTGTCCAATTTTCTTTGTAAGCTTCCACAAAAGCTTACTCAACTCAACTCAAATTAACACAAAATCTTCTTCAATCACTTAGACAAGCTTCACATAGAATCTTGTTTAATCTCACAAAAACATATAGAGAATTGTAAGAGACTCAATATGCTTCTCACTCACAACAATTCTCAATCACTTTCAATATATTTCTTAAGTCAATTTAGAATATAGAACAATTTGTTTCAACACTTACACTTGACTAGGCTCAATCAACTCCTCTCAATCAATCACTCAATAAAATACTACTTGCTTACAAACCCTAGTCCAAGCATATGAACACTCACTTATTTCCAATAATTCTTATCAAACAATCTCACATAAAAATGATACTCATGATCTTTCACAAACCCTAGTTTCAATATAGTTCTCAACTTCACATAACAATGATACTCATGATCTTGCACAAACCCTAATCATGCATATGAAGGTTCATTCAATATTTCCAACAATGCTTATCAAACAAGGTTTTTATCATCAAATTTCACTTAGAAAAACCTTTAATAATCAAACTCAATAATTCTTATCAAACAACCCTTTTCTCTCCAAATTAGCATTCACAACATCTAACAATCACTCACAAGGAAGATGTGTTGATACTTTTTTTTTGATGAAGAATTAACCTTAAAAACCTGTCTTAATCACAATTACTCTTTTGCTAATCTTAAGGGTTAGGTAGCAAAACCTTCTCAAAATTTCATCCAATAATTTCCTCACAAATTATTCTCACCATACAAAACATTAGATCTCAATTAAACCTTATTACTCCTTTCAACTATTAAACCCAATAAGACTTTATTTTAAAATAATATTTAAACTCCTATAAAGCCTTATTACTCCTTTCAATACTTTAATCACCAAAATAACAATATAAAATTTATTTCCATAAATATTATACCTCCCTAAATGTTCATGCCAAAGAAACGTTAGGACAAACTATTAAATTTAAAAATTAAATACCTTTTGCCCTTGGTGGGAATCAAACCCATGTTGCGCTGCCACTAGTGCCCTAGTTTTAGCTTCCACTATTGCATGAGCTAGGCGTTCATGTGGAACCTAAGTGTACCTGTGCACACTTATTCCCTAGCTACCACCAAAATCTTTTCAAACAAAAATCTTTCTCCTTTCATTATCGCAAAGTATCTAACCCAAGACCTCCCCTCTATTGCAACTTAGCACCCAAACCAATCACCGTTTGGGCTAACCACTCAGATGGTCCTTAGAATCTAGTTCCACTTCCCTTTATGTCTTTCTCTCCCTTAGAGTTAGCGTTGGCACACTTATTCTCCCTTCCGTATTCGATCAACGAGCACAATAAAGCATACATTATTTTTGAATTCCAACATTAAGCCTTTGAGTTAGGCTATATTAATATACCTTTCAAGGTATTTACCTTCACGTCGACGGATAGAGAAATTAGACTTTGCATTTTGAAAATAATATTTTAATTATAATTATTTAAATTCAAAATGAATTTAAATATTATAATTAAATATTTAAATGTCCTTTGGGCCTTTTTAAATAAAATAAAATATAAAGTTCCTTAGGTTTTTAGGGAAACCTTTTGCCATTATCACCTTTGCAAAATAACCTTATTAATTTCTTTCAACCACCATAGAAAAGAGATATCTTTTCAACCCTTTTATTTTGCCCAAATATTATAATATTGTTATCCTTCTTGCTTCTCTTTTGATGCTTCAGCCATATAATATTTAAATTAAATATTATATCCTTGCCTCTTAGAAAATCAACTATGAACTATTTGCTTAGCACTCTTTTGACATTTTCTTAGTATTCCTTTGATATCAATGACAAAAAATCCTGCTCATATTTCCAACAAACACACAGTTGGATTGAGTTATTTGCAATTAATCTTGTATCTTCTTAATCGTATCATCGGTGTTTCAATTTGGCATTGGTTTCCTATATGTAGGTTTTAATACCACATGCACCGGAATAGAAACTATTTTATATTTAAATAGCGTATTACACATTAGTATACCTAACCATCGTTCAGGTTTTCAGGTGGCTTATTACTCTGTTGTGACGACGGTATGTAGATGGTGACTCTATCTTCCTGGTGGTTTTTCATCTTGATTTCTTTCTTTTTTCTGAGGTGTTCAACTCCTTCCTCTATTAAGTGGCCATATTTGTATCCAGAGACTTCTTCGTATTTTCAATTAATAATATAAATATTCGTTTGTCAATTATCTGATCATATTCAGTCTCAATTAGTTGGTTTTTTCTTGATGATTTCCATGTCCTAAATTCTAGTTTAATCTCTCTAGAATTCCTTGAAAAGGTTGCTATAATTTATATTTTTATCTTCATAGTAAAGAGGAAGTTTAGCTTAGGAGATTAAAATACCAAGTGAAATCCTCAAAAGAGCCTCAGGTACACCACTTAAGACCCACATATGTGGAGGGTTCGCTTAGCTCTTCCACTTGGATACATCAATGGTTCCAATAGTGGGAGGAAATACTTACACATAAGTGATCTCCAAACATTTGTTTCTTCCCTACAAGATGTATATTAATTTTTCCTTTTTATATCCATAAAGTGTTTTTTTGTATTTCAACCAACTATTGTAAATTTATAATAATACCACATACATGGTATAGTGATTAGTTCCTAGTTTAAATAGCGTAGCACACCTTATTACATTTGACCACCACCCGGGTGGTCGGGTGGCATACTTTTCTATGGAGTTGGGATACTTGGGGAGGTTGGCAAAACTTCATGTGGCGGTGACACTTGAGATATCGGAGCTACTTGATGGAGTCCCTAAAGTCTCATGTCAAAAGATGTTTTTGGTGATATTTGGGAGATTTCCATGCTTAAATGTGTCCTTGCTCTCTTTCGCCATACCGGGGTTTCATGCCAGAAGATGGTTCTGGTGATTGTGGATGGTTTCCATGTTCAATAATGGTTTTGCCACTACATCATAGCCTCTAATTGGAAAAACCAGAGTGTATTGTAACATTGATCAAAAATATAAATAAAGAAAATATTCTTTTATTGATAGCTATCATGTAATGTTTCATTTCTAGGTATGATTATTGCCACTTAACCTAGAATTTATGATGTTAATATAAGTTTAAAAATCATAGCTCGAGTGAGTATTTAATAGTTTTGAACCAACCTATGGTTCCTCTTGCCCATATATTTTCTAACCTAGATCTAACTAGAATCCATTAGTTAGCCCTAGGCTCTGATATCAACTTTAACAACCTCAATTGTTACTACTCATCCAGCTTCAATGTTTTTAATATTTATTTATCTTCCAAGAAGTATGGAATATAATCATGAACAAAGATAGAATCATTCTAGCTAGATTGTAAGTTTCCAATTCAATCATCATCAAGAGGTATTAAGACTTGGTCAGAGTCACTCTTGAGTAGAAGTGACCAACTTCTAAAAAACCATCATGCCACTAGGGTATGAGAACACTCACCAAAGCATTAGGTTTTATCCCTCACCAAAGGGAATTGTCCTTCACCATACTCTCCACAAATATTAGCATGTAGGTGAATGCCTTGAATATGGATATCCACACCAATGGTTAACCATCATCTTAGTTACTTTCCTCATCTCAATGATGGGGTCACTAAGATATAAATCACTAACTGTGATTAACTTACACAATCCTTGGAATAAACATCTTAAGCATGATTATCTTCCCTTATTTCTCTTAGGATTTATTTGATCACTTCTTCATTAAGGCATCCCCTTTGTTATATATCTTATTCATTTTAATTTCTTTACCAATGGATATTCTTCTCACCATCATACGAGCACTTACTCCACATGTACATTTGAGCACCAACTCAAAATGTAAGGCCTAACTTGAGATACAACTCAAGCCCAAATTGCCAAGTGTGGGCTCCATCCCACTCCGAGTTCCTACTCAGATCAAATCATATTAGTTATCCATTTACATATTATTACTTTAATATTTACATATTTTATTATCTATTCATGTTTGTATAGTCCTTATCACCATTCCACCTTATTCACATTATCATCTTAGTACATAACCCTTTGCAATCATTAAATCAAAGCATAGAATCCTTAATATATACAAGAGTAATGCATATGAACCATTGCATAATAATCTACATATCAATTTTTCATGTCAACTTCTCATTGGAATGTAAATAACATGTAACAACTATTAAAGCAAGGTATATATTTTGTTGCATCATATTTTTTAAATCTACACTCTAATGTTACAATAAGTTAACTTTGGATTGGAAGGTAAATAACAATTAACAAGCAATATTACATTCATCTAAAATATTGTATAATCATTACATCAAACAAATAACATCACACTAACATCTAATTACAATATTTATAATCTATAAAATCAACAACACATTGAAAGTAAATGCAACATTCACATGAAATATCAAATAAAACCATAATTAAGGTGACACACTATTTATTTTGGGAACCCTCATGGGAAATAAATCCATCCTCCAAAACATATCTTTTTCCTCTCATTCATAGATAAAATTTTATAATTACAATATAAAAGGCATCTCGTGGAGCCTTATTAAAAATCAGTTACACATTTCAAGAGATCATTTCATCCCTTTTCACATCATGATGCATATAAGGAAACACCAATTTCCTTTCTCTAAGACATCAATAAAAAGCACATAATAATCTCATAAAATCTTAAATTTACCTGTTTATGAATGGTCATAGGAATCATTTTTTTTGGAGAGTCGTCTTTTAAGAGGAAATCCCATACTTCCCTTGAGAATGAATTCCTTACTCATTCTCCATGATTGATGTAATCAACCCTTTATTCAAAAAATTAAAGTCCCATACCTTTAATTTATTAAGCAATAATTATTTCATTTACTTACTATTTAAAGCTACTACTAACTCAAAATAAACTATGATATTTACTTATTCCCTTTTTTTATATGTGTATTTATACCCTTGATTTCCTTTATTGTATCTCAACATGATGTCGATTTAAATGTCAAATATTTCTCTGAAACTCGAATTAAAGAAGAGGTCCTTTAATAACTCTATTGGTCATATGCTACTATAGCATATACTATTTAAGCCTCCTCTTTAGGCCTAACTCTTATTTTAATTACACTCTACCACTATTATTTATGATCATATCGACCAATATAAATAGGATTCAATCAGGGCTGATATAATTTTCCCAAATTCTAAGTTAGTGTAGTGGATTTAGGGTTGTCCTCAAACCAAAATGGAAATAAGATTTTAGATAACCTAAAGGGTTAAATAGGTTCACATCAGTCAAACACCACAGTTATAACTCGATATCAAATAATCCACTATCTTGTAGATATAAAAGGGAATTCTTGATCACCCTAAGGCAACTAAGCCGTACATGGGATCTTCTATCTAATAAATGCTATGATGCCCAACCATGAATAGTGTGGAATAAGCAGCTAGGGTTATAATAAAGGGATCAAATAAATAGGATTCTAAACCACACACAAATTCACTTAACATGGAGTTACCACTTGTCACATTATTTGTCATTACTCATCCACAGTTATATTACTTGCAACATTAAGCTAAATTTCGCAATCATCTAACCCAAAAAAGTGGGTAACCAATCATAGATTATGATAGAGATTCAATAATAATATCAATATAATTAGCAGTCTAATCACAAGTTCATGTGTGGTCAAATGATCATCGAAGGTTTGCCTACTCAACCAATAAACCAAGGAGACTTGATGATAAAGGTAGTCAAATGGGATTACACTAAGGTATTTTTAGTGAGACAAATTCCTGTGCAATTTGGAACATCAATCAAGCAGTCAAAAGGTAGCTTGGGAAGAGGTTTAATCTTGATTCGTGGGTGACTCGATCTCCTCATAAACAAAAAAACTGGTGATTGTAGCAGGGTAAGTGAATTTTATAATTTAAGGTTTCTTAATAAATTTCCCAAGGAGAATGTATGTTGAAGATTATCTGGCCATTCTTAATACAAACCATCAAACCATTGCTAATACACCCCTTTCTCATGCCACATAGTGACCCAAAATATGCATATCAATCAAGGGTTAAGCTTAGACTATGTCAGTATCTATATGCTTTTAAATTGCCTTTATTCGATTGTATTGCACACATCAAACTATGGGCCCATACCACTTAAGTTTATTTAGTACAGTGTTATTGATCATGGTGGCTTCGAGCGGATACAGAGATTGTGAATTCCTCAGATCTCTATCTAGATGTTATATACTTAAATGTGACTTAATTTTCTAATCCCTTTTATCTATGATGGGGGCAAACAAATCAATTCTTATGAACTCAGAAGTACCTTCAACCAGCACAAGATGCAAGTCCATCTCGACAAATGGGCCTTAATCAAACCAATGTAAACCTAAATCCCATGTAGGGACACTTGGGAATCCTTGAATGGATGTTAAGTATTATCACTGATGGAGGTTTGCACTGATGTATAGAGAACTAGGGCAAGGCACAATCATCTATAATCTATATGATCAAAGTTTCACTGTTGCACAGAGTGAAATGTTTGACTCCATGAAATGAGCGCACACACAAGGTCATTAAAATGATACTCCAAAGGATATTAGCGATGATTAGTAATATCATGACTGTGCTAACCAAGGTAGTTTTACAAAACCACTTCCTAATATCAAAACAAACCTTTATAAATAACTCTAAAGGTTGGTTGATTAATTTTGTCGCCCATAATATCAAAACAATCTATTATAACATGCAGAGTAGAGGACAATCATCCCAATTGGTTTGAGTGAAAGACATCACAAATATTTAAGCTCACAAAGCCATTTAGCTTGTATCCATATCATGGTGGGTGGAATTGGTTTACCATTGATTGATAAGTATTTTTGCATGAGGTAGTGTGGTCGATTCACCTCATCGACATTAGACGTTTTAATTATATATTTGTTTTTATAAACCTAAATCCACTTGATAAGGATTCATTTAACAAATTTATCCCTTTATGTTTCATTGATTCCTATAGTGCGATTGGCCATTGCTCAACACTAGTATTCTATGAATCTAAAGGTCTACAAATTGAAACTTGTGGGATAGTGCAAGGTGTTAGTTTTAATCAAATTATAAATCAGCTATATCAGATTTCCAAATGGTTGTAGAAGGTAGTTTTATGAAAATAAATTTTAATGGAAGGTAGCTATAATTTGAAACAAATTTTGACTAAGGAAACATTATAGAACTAGATACGGAACCAATAATCAAGAGTATGGTGAGTTTACAAGGAAAACCTACCTAGAATCCTCTGTATTTATTCTTTCTAATATATGTCCTCCTTTTGTTGCCTTCCCCTTCAAAATCACCAAGACTTCTTCCAATAGTGCCTCTTACTTCAACTAATAAATCTCTCAAGCCTTCTGTTTTATGATCCACCAAGGTGGAGAGCATACTCCCTAGGCCTCCAAGACTTCCTGAGCTACCCCCTTTCTTCCTCTTCTTAGTCTTATTTTTAATGGAGATTCCTTCCCACAAACCAAATAGGGGTTTTATTATTTTAAAATTAAAATATGCCTTTGGCCCAAATAAGATACATCATGTCATGTGATGGGTAATCTAAAAAATAGATAAGGGTCCATATAAGGATAAGGTAGGTGGACTTATTTTGTTTTGTGTCCCTTTTCCATGGGAACAAATACAAAATTAATACTATTAAGGCATACTATTAATGATAAGAGAATAGACCTTCCCTTTTATTTCCACCAATGTAGAGAATCCATATGGATGATTCCCCAAAGGATACGATAATTCTTATATTATTTAATAATTCTTATAGTCCTCTTTAGTCCAATCCAAGTTGGATCCACCTTGTGGGCACCTAATTGTATTAAATTGGGTTATTGACACCTAATTTACCATATTGTTATAATTTTTGCAAAATATAATTCCTCAAATTTATCTTTCACAAAATCTCTAAATTAGTTTCTAATTAATTATCTTCTCTATAAGATAATTTTGTAGGATTATTTAGGGTTTATGCCCCTTTTTGTTGGACATTAATTGATCTCTATGATCAATTAAAATCCCTTAAACAGGATTTGAGGGTGATGGGTTGTGATACTTAAAGGGTGGATGCATAATTTTCCCACCTCGTAGCATGGAGGGTATAGGTTCCTCTAAACTGTACTCTATTATTGAACATGTTTGTTTTTAACCATGCTAGAGATAGCATCGATATACCTAGTACCTATTGTAACCCATCAACTTATGGACACAACTAGGGCCTGCTAATACTCTGGATTTGGGTCCAAGTATATCCCAAGACACATTACAACTGACGATGAGATATCCCATTCCATCCATTTTTGGATCTTCTAGCCCCGAATATAAGCACTTATTGCATTATGTTTTTGTTAATAATTCCATAGTGAACAATGTTCATGAGCTTCCTTCACTGTACCACTCGTATGATAGCCTAAAATAATATCCCATACCACCATTCATTACTCTGCCACAGTAGGAGGTCTACTTGACCCATACATAACTGTTGGAGAACAATTATCTCCAAATCACAACTACCACTTGCGATCTATCGGAATTGGGTGGTTGTTTATCCTATTCGATGTAGCACCAGTGTTAACATACCATCCTCATTGATGGTTTAAAAATTTTTGCTTGAAGGTAGGTCAAAAAGGTTATAGAAATTGAGGTTGTTTCAAATTGACATATTGTGGTTGTTTTATATCATAGTCCACTACATCATAAATTTTTACTAAACTCATTACATAAATATCTAATGGCTGACAAATTAAACATATTTTCTTTAAAAGGATAACATATAATGTACTAACGTCTATTACACATTTGACCTAAAAGGCTTGTGAATAACATTAACTTACTTCAAAGTTCTACTAATAATATTTTAAATGTCCTTTATATACTTCCTACTCATAGGAAAGAGCAATTCGATTATAAAAAATTTGAACGTAAAATAATTCTGTAACATAACTCATATTTAGAAAACTTTCCACTCTCAACATATTAAGAACTATTCAAACAAACAATCATTCCAAAGATATTTTTGAAGAGAACCAACTTTTTAAGCCTTTACATATTCTAAAATATAAAGTCTATATAATTATAATTCAAAAGTCAATATATAAAAATTTAAAGAAAAATAAAGTATTAATGATATTTTAAAACTACTTAGTATAAATAGATTCTTTAAATATTCGACACCGCAGTCTATCAAAAACTGAATACATATTCAAACTACTTAATACTATTTATTAACATAAAAGAAAATATTACTTTATTCCACAAAGTGGAGTCAATTAACAATATTTAAAAGAGAGAATTGCATTCACATCATATATTCAGCTACTTTATATATGTGTATGAAAATCTCACTAACCTAATAACTATTTACATGATTCTTTTTAATATCGAATAATGATTCACCCAATAAATATCCAATAGATTAATCCTAAAAACCATTTGAAATAGCTTTTGTTTTGATTTACAAAACCAAACTTGCTTAAGAGGCTCTACAACTAATTTACCTTAGATGTCGAATGAGTGAGCATCCCCAACATTTTACATAACCCTAAAAGACTACCTCTACAGCTTAATCATTGATATAACTAACTAAGAAATAAGCTTTAGAAGGTGGTGTTGGGCGAAAACCTTCATTTTTTAACTTAATTTAATGTTAGATACTTTTTTTTTGGTTACTAAACATAAAATTTGGTTTCGGTTCCTTTTCTACCACTTATGGTTCAATTAAAATACAAAAAGAAGAATGCACCAAACGACGCATCCAAATAGAAGATATTTACGTATTCGAGCACTCCAAAGTAAAGTTTTAGAAGTCATAACTATTTAAACATAACCCATCATAGCATAAAAATCTCAATTTGTAGCTTCTCCAAGATTGCACGACGATTATCAAAAGTAAACCTTTTAAAACACATTGCACTCTAAACAAGAGATATCCACATGGAAACAAAAGCATATTATTTATTTCACTCTATCACCAAACACAACATTGCTTACTTCTAAACAAATAATTCCTCTCGAAGAGTTGTATGAAAAGTACATAAAATAATTTTGACATAATATGACTAAATAAATCTCAGATAGCAATTTATAAACATAACCAAAGTTTCCAGTCTCTCTGTCATCTTATATTAAAGCCCATATAACTTCTCCTCAATAAACATAGTAAATTTACACAATCATAATAACTATAAAAGTAATTTATTAAATATAATACTTTTGGCTACCTTTGTTTACTGAGGTCAAGTTCTAAAGGCCGTTCAACAAAATGGATTTCCCTTTCTCTATATCTAAGTTTACAAGTTTTTTCTTTGAATACACATTAACCAAGTGACTCATTCTCACTACAATACTTCTGCCAGAGCAGCACAGCAACTCGTGCACCCTTACTATTCGGAAATATCTGCAAAATTCCTTCAATCTCGGGTGGAAAGACAATTATAATGTGATGCTTTGGGTCATCTTGGCCTAGAATATGAATGTATCTATTTAAACTCGACCAACCATGCATGCGTAAATTCAGTTTTAACATACTTCTTCTCCCTTAGATCAATAGCAGTCATACTTATATTTTATATAGATTTTTTTAATAGTTAAATAAATCATTCTCTTAATTTGTATTATATTCTTTGTTTTCATATTCAAAACCCTTTTAATGGGAGGGTGGACGTTCCCAGTAATGCAGTTAAGAGTTGTCAATTCCACATACACAGATAACATAGCATCACTAGTTTTGAAAATTATGTTAATATAGAGAAAATATATATTTTACACCAACCATATTGCACTATATAGCCATTTAACTTGTTAAGCACAACTCATTCATCAAACAATCATGTAAAACACTCAACAATTCAAACGAAGATATTCTAACTTGGTAAAGTATGACAACAAGACTCGCTTGCAACCATTCATAACTTTGAATGTAGCTTATCATGGCCTTAGTCATAGCTTTCTCAAACAAAGTCACTCCACACGACCATAATCATGTCCTCCGTGGTTACTTAACAACCCATTTAAAAGGATAATAATCAAAGAAGGTTGATGACACATAACCGGTCATGCATTTCAAAAATTTAGTTTTCTGTTGGGTAGCTTTTGGTGATGATTCACCATTCCCTTGTAAGTGGAATATGGGACTCTTAATTATGTATTTTTATTATATATTTTTATATATTAAAATATATGCATATATTTAAATTTACAATTTATAATAATTTTTTTATTTATTAATATTATTTTTGACACAAATATGTATATAACCTATCTAACATATGAGTCATGCAATTATATGAAGCATCCTAATCACCAATGATTAGCAAGCAACTGTGTCTATACCGAGATACAAATTCTTTTATGAATACATTAAACAAATTTATGCAGTATGCATAGAACAAGCAGCAAGCAGAATGACCTATATGATATTTCTTAGTGAGCTTCCATGTACTCACTAGCCAAGGTGTATTGAGCACTACATATCATATCCCACCTTACCTAGCATGTGTAAATATTGATTTTCTACCACCATGTGCGTAATTGACCCATACGTCCTACTTGCTGAAGGGTAAATACCTGCACTTGCACTCACAAATTTCCTTAACAGTATCTCATTCCAAATAATAATAGTAAGCATATAGATAGCTAAAATGAGAGGATGTTACAGTCCCATTATGCACATAGTCCAATAATCAAATTAATCTTACACAAATCATAGAAATCAATCACCAAGTAGTAAGGATATGGTAAAAATTATCATCGAACTTGTTGAGAATCTGATTCTCCAAATCTTTGTGACACAAATAAATAATAATAAAACTCCAAATAGTAAGGATAAGGTAAAAATTCTCATCAGACTTATTGATAATCTGATTCCCCAAATATTGGAGACTCAATTAAATATACCATAGATAATATCATTGGACTATAGAGATAATCTCCACCAAGACTATAGACACTTAACTGGCAGTGGAGTATGCTCATTCATGGTGATACGTCTCTCTTGAAGAGACCTCTAATCACACATAAGGATAAGCTAGCCTCTTAGTTCCCTCCATGACCGGTTTAATCTCTATCTTACTCGAGATTGGTAAATGAATCCACTTTTGCACACACAATGATTCTTAAATTGGCTTGCATCATTACCATACTCAAAAATTGGTAAATGAACTTCATAATCACACACATTTTATTCTTGAGAGATTCCCATCATAATTAATATCAAGATGGGAAAAGAATGCACAAGTCACACACACTGGTTCTTGATAAACATAATGTCGTCTCAAAATTTTGATCAGCTAATGTCATTATATTCTCATGGATTTGTATGACTATTGTCATTGGCAATTGAGGAAAAATAAATAGTTAGTCTTGCATTTCATACTCACTACATCCATATAGTACTTTTCCATCATTAATATCATCATATTGCATAGTTGCTTGTCATACATGAATCTACATCATTCTTACATATATACTTGTTTGATCATATAGTTTCATAAGGAAATTATGATGATGGTGTGATATAATACCTAGGAATCTTATGCCTAGCACAAGCCCCTTGTCACATATTTCATACCCAATCAGTTACATTTTCATTCCCTTAATTTCAAATCAAATTTGTTTTAAGAGTACATATTATTCATCACTTCCAAATGTCATCTTGATCATCAAGATTCAATCAATTTTAGGTTATATACCTATGATTTCGGCATAATAATACACCTCACACAGGATTCGCTTCACGATCGCAAGTGAGGAATAGCCTCCATATAGGTCATATGCAAGCACACATCCTTGTATGATATTGCTGAAATCATAATCACCAAAGTATGCTACCCAATTCATACAAACCATTTTCTACCACATTTTTCAATCAAAATTCAATCACCCTATACTTTATCTCTTTCATGGATTACATTCTAGCTAGCATGGCAGGTGTACATTAAAAATCCTACATAACCATATAAAACATGCATTCACATAAAACATTTAAAAATAACAAAAACATTCACAATCACCATAACACAAAATACCAAAAAAGGCAATAATCAAAAACTTGACATACTCAATCATCAAAAGAAATGTGCCACAAAGACAAAACTCGATACCTCATCCTCTAGAGGCTCTATATCCTTGGTCATCTCCTCCATCTCCTAGTGGTGGTCTAGGTGGAGACATGTTTATGAACTAAGTAACTATCCATTAACTAGACCGCATACCACTTTGAATCCTACTCGGAGCCATATCTAGGGGTAAAGCCACTCTCTAACCCTCTAGCATTACTTGGTATTACAAGCCTCAGTAAAAGGTCTCCCACTGGTAGGCTCTCGCTAGATCATTCTACTAATGATGTTGCAAGTTACTACTATTCAAAAGTGTGGGCCTACTGGAAGAAGGTACACTCCTTAGATGCTACACCTTGACTCGTGCCTATGATAGTTGCATATCCAAATCTTGGATCTAAATACTATCAAATACTATTTGAGCCCTCAAGGTAGCCACCTTTGCATCTAATACAACAATTTTTTGTTGGTCTCCCTCTCTCTAGATGACATCTATCTTCATATCTTCTACCATAGCCTCATATTATGGCTATTGAGGGATATCCTCTATCTATCAGGGAGCCTCCTCTATCTGTTAGGAGGCATCCATTGTTTATTAAGTAATATCATGGTACTGCTACGGGATAACCTTCTAACTAGAACCAAATCTTATCCCCTACCTCATCCCAGATCCATCGCTCCCTCTCTATATGTGTCTCTCCATCCACCTTTATCTAAGAATATCCTCCATTATGAACCTCTATGGTAGCATATGCCTCAGTGTGATCCCCTGCTTGACCCTCTAATGAACCACCTATTGAGCCACTTGTACTATTAAAGGATCACTTGGTAGCTCTATAGTAATACTTTGGGTCTTGATCCTATCATACCACTCTACATATCCCTTTGGAACCCCAACATCATCTACCTCTAGACTCACAATAGGGGATTCATCCTCCTCAGGCTCTCAAAATATGTAATATCAGGGTCACCTCCTACAATGGAAGAGTCTCTCATCACTCAATGGTTCTAGACATCACTCATCTCTGGAAAACCTTATACAGGCCCAAACTAGACTTGTACCTGATCAAAGTGATATAGCTCCATTTCCCCCTTCTTGGACTGTAGCCATCCTACCTATCACACTTGAGCAAACTCAAATCCATAAATATCTCACCTTGTATGTATCCTCAAAGGTCTCCATATGATCTAATAAGGTAGCAACTCATTTATTGCTTACCTCATTGCATCTAACCTACCACCTCACCCCCTACGACCTCCTCTCATGGGTACCCAATGATACATAGTTTGCTACCCTACATCTACCTCTTCCCAAGGCAATCCATTGAGCCTCCTTATAACTATGTGCTCCCAACACCATACCTGGAGCAAAGTGGTAATAATAATGCAACTATAATACCTATATACAATATTTCATAATATCTGGTATAGGCAACATAAGGTGAATGGTCCCCACGTAAAATTCCTACCTGTATCTCTCATCTCTGAAACCACCCTGAATAGATCCCATGGTAAATGTTGCCTACATGCATGACTAGATATCAGTTCAATAACTATTATGTAAAGCATCATTGTCAATGTAGACACACCCTTTGTCATTGTTAAGCAGTTCACACTAATACCGCTATGGGTGACCTAAAATTGAGGATCTCTAGTCAGTCTCTCTAAGGCTTCTGCATGTGATGTGCACTGATATACCCCTCATCCCTTTAATAAAAATACATAGGATTCACCACACATCATCTAAGTTCATGGTCATATCCCTTGTTGATAACCAAAATGTAGATGATTCTAAGTACCATCGCTCTACCAATACTATCAATAGAGCTATGTCTATGTCCACTTAGGGTATCTCGACTATATCCAAAAGCCCCACCTGCTATAGCCAATCTCTCCCTTCCTGATCTAGAGCATCCATATGATTCTTATAATATTTAATACACTAGTCCCAATTCTTGAGTGTTATACTACAACAAAAACACACCAAAATTACAAACCATTAGATTGCTACAATCATTAAAATCTTAAAATAATAAAAACAAAAAATAAGTAATTAAAATAGTGTGAATTCATGGCTTGCTTGTGAATTCACTTAGTAGTTTACATATTCGCTACTCAAATCCCTAAACCCATGAATTTCACACATCTGTAGGGTTTTCTGTGAATTTATAGGATTTTCATGAATTCATGAAACCCTAGCAGGATTGAGCTGCCATAGCATGAATTCCCTCACACAAAGTGAATTCATCACGATGGTCACTCAGACCTAAATCCAGCTAAAAATCTTGATAAACTACCAAAACTCCTATAATAAAATCTAAAATTTAAGAGAAAACATGAAATCTAACTTACCCATATGATTGGATCCACTTTGATGCCTCTTGTTCGGACGATATCAACTCTGTGAACTGGTTGCACCATTTTCTCCAGATCTTGAAACCATAAATTTGTGCAGTAACAATGAATTAGGATTTTTCCAAAAAACCCTATTTTAACACTCTCACTCCCGTTCATTTTTTCCAATTAAATTCTTTCAATCGTAATTTCGAGTTCTATGAATAATTTTACTCTTCACGAAACTCAAGGGCACCCTACCCAAAAAATTAAATTTTTAATTTTTGTGCCTCGATTCACGTGAAAAAATAATAATAATAAATAATTAGGAAACAATAAAATTGTTTTCTCTAAAAAACCTTTCTAGGTTTACATTTTTCCCTAGAACCATCTACTTATCTTTCGACAACATTAATCATTGTTATTTTCACACAAAATATCTACATCTTTCTTTGATGCATCTATTGCCCATAAATGCGCCAAAGAGGGGGTGAAATGTAGACATAGAATTTTCACCCATGTCAAAATTCCCTAAATTTTTAAGTCAACCCCTCATCGCCTCCAGCTCTTTTCTTTTTTTGCACGTGCCAAAAATTACATATTTCTTTTTATTTTTGCAAATTTGCTCTATGTTTTTCGAAAGCACTCTTTGGAGAAAATTCACTTTGCAATTTTTCTCCATGCATAGCTTGGCAGTGAATTTGCTAAAATTGATAGTTTTCTCGAGATTAGAAAATCATCAAATTTTGTTTTAACAAAATCTATTTTTTGACCTTCGATTCTAAAAATTGATCAGCATCCACCCAAACTGGCAACTTACCCAATTGAGTTGAATAGCAAATATACTCAGATGGATAATTTATCCAATGGTATTTAACAGCCGAACAATAGCCCAAGTTTAACCAACTACCTACCCTTTCTACATTGTGAAAAAATAATAAAAGCAACTCTCTTGCTCTCCAAAAGGCCTGATGGTGGAATCGATCGAAGCACTATCATTTTTTATTTCTAAGCAAGAATCTTTGAAGACGAAAAACCCTATTGCAGATTGAGCGACAAAATGGACTTTATGATTTTTGGAAGCTATTTCTAGAGTCTGCTCTACTGATATTGTTGCTCTGCTACTATCATCCAGCAATGTCAAATGAATCACATCTGTTTGGAAGAAAATTTAATTCATTTATTTTTGCACATATCTTCAATTTTATACCTTAGGCATTAATAAAATTAGGCAATTTTATGGGTTATTCCCACTATTAGCAAATTCGCTCTCAAAATAGTGAATTCGCTCATAGCAGAGCAAATTTTCTCACATCCTACAAATTCATGCAAACACAAGTCTGGGGACAACTTTTATCTCCAGATCCATGATAATGTTTAGTCTATCAGATCTATATTATTTTGCATTACCATATCATTCACTGCACTATTTTATCTTTTTATTCTAAGCAGAGTTTGAAATTATCATTATTTTTCATTAACGATTGTTTAAAAGTCCAAGGGGGTCTGGCTACAATGTCATTAAGCTCAAACCTACAATGTCTTAAGCAAATCCCCAAACCCTAACTTAAATTTTAGTGTTTATCTAACAAGTTGCAGGTCTATTGTAAATTCTCTCTTAAGACGATGAATTTTCTTATAGAATATGATGGTCAATGAATTTGCTTGTAAATTCAATAGGCTGCAAAATTGCTCATAAGCCACAAATTCGCTTACAAGGGAGTGAATCTGCTTCATTCAGCCATCTGAACTAGGTAAGCATTTAATTTGATATAATTTCAAACTTTATTCCTAATTCTTATATGTTTTGTAGTATTTGTTTCTTAAAACATTTGAAAATAATAAGAAAATTACAATATGTATACATATATATATATATATATATATATATATATATATATATATATATATATATATATATATATATACATAAATAGCATAAATTTTGCAATGCATATTAGCTTAGTTTAAATTACTTACTGCTTGATTGTTTTCAAGGAATCTAAAATGCATATAGTATAGGATCTAGCTGCATTCTACCTAAAACCTAGGTGTGTGTTATCAAAAGAATCCATAAAATATTTTACTTTATCTAGATGTGGAAACCGTCATTAATAGTTTCCTAGTGAACCCACCATAATTTATTGACAAACACCAAAGAAGGTACAACACAAGGTCCTCTCTCATCGAGGTGTGAACCCTTAATTTTTCGTCCCCCTTCAAGGTACGGATCCATCAGCCTAAAGGAAAGGGTTGCAAAAAAATTTGGTCCACAACATGACAATAGCAATGGGATAGGTCTCAAAATGATATTTTTTGTGCTTGATACTCTTTTTTTATTTGTTCTTTTATATTCAAATATGCCTTTGACCCTTAGTTATTGCACCCTTTACGGTGATCTATTTTTTCAAAATCAAAAAAATCCTCATAATTTATGAGAAATTATGTTTGGAACTTTCTACCTACTACTTAGTTTCCATCTCTATAATCTTTAAATACATTGACTATGTCATCATTACTTCTACCTTAATTGTTGCCAAGTTCTAAAAACTCGTAAATATTCTAATTGTCTCTTGCTTCTACACTGTAACTATTACACAGTTCTAGTAATTCCTAAATATTATATTTGTTCTCTATTTGTCCTAAACTATAACTATTCCCAAGACCTAGAACTCTATTATACAAAAACATACTCTACCTAGGTCAAAATTTTGATATCTTTTGAATTGCTCTTTGAGTATGCCCAAAATTCCTTATAGTTTTTCGTTTTGTTTGTGTTAGGCTATGGATTCTTTGATATATGGGCTCGTAAATATACTGATGTCATTTTTAGATATTGTCTTGTCTAATATTTCAAGGCACTAAATATGGAGGATTCCACTATCCCATGGCTAACTACTTACTAGTGCACCACAAAATGCAAATGATCAATATTCTCCTATGAGTAAAAAGTGTCTCCTAATCCTATAGGATTCTCCATATATAGCCAAGAGTATGTGCAAGCTTATAACCATGCACAAATGTTGTCAAAGGCCTAGGTATTAGATTTAAATCACCCCTTATTTCACAAGGTGCTTTATGTGCATTCTATCTTAGCTAGTAATGACAATTCCTCTATGATTTTTTGAAACCATGGGCATAGGGTTTCTAACCTAATGAATCTAGGGAGAAAAATAAAAAAATTAAGTACTTTGGATAGTTGCAAAACAAATTGTGAGGAAACATTAAATCCTTTTTAATATATTATAATGATGGAAGAGGATGTTGCTACCAAATTAGAAATTCATTTTTTTAATCTTGCATGTGTAGGTTCATGCTATTGAGTTATTATTTACAAACTTGAACACCAAAAAACAAGTAATTATTAATATTTTTAATACATATTTTAAGACAAGGTATGATATTAGGTGACCACTTGTTAATACTAAATTTTAAATCAGCTTATTATTGAACTGACATATATCTAAAAATATTATTGTCATATTCACATATATATGTATGTCTAATATATGTCAAAAACAAAAAATAAATCAAATATTTATAAACATCATATTAAATTAAATTTTAATCATATGATAATATAACCCTCTATAAATAAAGTGGCATTAGCTCAACCATTTAGATTCCTCAATATTTAAAAGAGAACCAATATTTAAATATCGCCAAGTGATACATGAATAATATCCAAACTTTGCTTTGTTGTAATACGACTTTGTGGTGATGATGTAATACAGTTGGGACCCATTTCAATCCCATATAACCAAATGAAAAAAATATAACCCTTCATAAAAAGCATCTTAAAAGCTCTTGGTTGAAGCCTTATCTTTCATATCTTACTCAAAATGGAAACCATTGGCTCAAGCATGCCTAGCATGTAAAGGTCCAAAGGTCAAAGATTATATTATTATGAAAAACTCCATATCATGGATTTCTTTTAGTGACCTGGTTAAAGAAGAGGAACCCAAACAAATTACAGATGAAATTCAAAATATGCTTCTAGAGTTTTATTTGCCAATTTTTACATGAAAAGATGAGTTGGTTTGGAACTTATCAAAGGATGGTAGATACTTAGTAAAGTTAGGATATGAGGATTTAGAACAATCAAAATTTCCTTCTCCCAAAGATTTTCCTTGGAAGAATGTTTGGTCATTAGAGGGTCTCCCTAAGACCTCAACATTTCTTTGGTTAGCAGTTCAAAGTAATATTATTTCAAGAGAGAGCATGGTTATGCATAAGGGGTAGTACCAAAAAGTATTTATCAAATCGGGGTGAATCATCGTGAAAAGTGTATAAACTTTGGGGCAAATTTTTTAAATTTTTGAAGAAATTTTTTCAAAACATGGCGATTTTTTCTTTTTTTTCCACTGAAATTATCAATAAAATTTTATAGGTACTAGCAGAAGGTGACTTGCATGGGGTGAGTGGCACAAGGCGAGTGGCACAAGGCGAGTGGCACAAGGCGAGTGGCACAAGGCGAGTGGCATAAGGCGAGTGGCACAAGGCGAGTGGCACAAGGCGAGTGGCATAAGGCGAGTGGCACAAGGTGAGTGGCACAAGGTGAGTGGTACAAGGCGAGTGGCACAAGGTGAGTGGCAGATGGTGAGTGGCATAAGGTGAGTAGTAGATGGTGAGTGGCATAAGGTGATTGGTAGATGGTGAGTGGTATAAGGTAACTAGAATATGGCGAGTGGCATAAGGTGATTGGTATATGGTGAGTGGCACAAGGTGACTGGAATATGGTAAGTGGTATAAGGTGATTGGTAGATGGTGAGTGGTACAAGGTGACTGGTAGATGGTGAGTGGCACAAGGTAATTGGAAGATGGTGAGTGGCATAAGGTGACTGGTAGATGGTGAGTGGTATAAGGTGACTAGTATATGGTGAGTGGTATAAGGCAAATGGCAAGTGGCATAAGGTGACTGGCAGATGGCGAGTGGCACAAGGCGACCACCATAATTCATCAATTAGATGATGCCATGTGTCCTCTCTTCTACCACGTGTCATGCATCTATTAACTTCTGCCATGCAGAATTCTATAAATTCATTTGCAGGGTCATTTTTTGCCTCTTCCATAACGTTTTCTAGAGCAATTTTAAACCTTTTTCCAGCATTTTTAGGGCGTTTTCCACAACGGTTTCCAAGCATTTTTAGAGCATTTTGGCAGCATTTTCAAAGCATTTTGGCAGCATTTTGAGAAGGTTTTTGCAGCATTTCTAGAAGGTTTTGGCAGTGTTTTCTAGGGCATTTTTGAGTGTTTTCCTGGTTTCTCAAACCATTTTCCTGCATCTTTTTAGATATGGCTAGCTCTTCCTCTCCTCTTCCCTCTAAAGTGTATTTCAAGAACATCTTGTGCCCCAACCTGAAGAGCATTTTCAACACTCCTGGAAATGATTCCCAATGGGTTTACACCACTGGACTTGCTGGTGTGTTGAAGATGCCACAATTGAACATTAACGTTCAGTTGATGCAACGGATCATTTCTTGTTACAACCATGACGTGTCCACTATTTTGATGTGACTGGATAACAAGGACATTGTTTTTTTGTTAAACCCTCCGATGTGCAGTGACTAACAGGGCTACCATTTTTGGATGGTGTACTGGTGAACAACCAGTATGCCTTAACCGACGATGATAAATCCACCCTTGGAACCATTTACGGTGTTCATTCTGACAATTTGAAAGGTATAATTTGAAAATTTATTTTTTATTTAACATTAAATATTGTTGTGTTGTAGTTTCATTTCTCTAATAATGTTCTCCTTGTACTTTTTATTTTCTAATAATGTTGTCTCTTTTTTTAGTTAATTCTTCTAAGTCCAAAAGGGGGTTAAACATTTGCAATGTTGGAGATAAATTTCTATATGCTTGCATTGAATTTTTTAGGCAAGGCTTATTCTATAGGGGTGACCTACAGAAATGCCTTTTTGGGCACTTTATTTATTGATTCATTGTATTGGTGGTGGTAGATTTGACTGGTCCACGCACATTTCCAACCGCTTGAAACATGACCTTTTGAGTGCCCAGAAAATTCAATCTGCTTATACAATGACTACCAACAATTTTATTCTTTGTTTATTTTAGGAAGCTTATTTCAACCTTCAACAAAGTAGTCCTCCCACTGCATTGCACCCTAGTTTGTTGTCTATTGGCATGTCTGATGATGAGATACAGGTAAACATATTTGTTGGAATATCTTTGTTTTTTTTCCATTCTATCTTGTTATTCTCTAATTTTATTTTGAAAATAGAGAAGAGCATCTCAGTCTTCAAGTAAAAGGGATGTCGTATTTAGGGTTCAGGAAGTATCTACTGATTCTGATACGCATTCATAGTCATCACCAATAACTCCCACCAAACGTGTGAGGTCTCATGGTGATCGGATTCAACATACACCTACCACACCTTTTACTTCTAAAATTGTTAATGTCGACGTGGAAGAGGTTACCTCTAGCCCACAAGGTAACCTTACTCTTCAAAAATACTATTTTAAATGATTTATTTTAATGACTTAAAATTATGTTTTTTAATGTGTTTTAAATATTTTTCAGATAAAGGGAAAATGGTTGAATCATCAATGGTTGCAGAGTCTGAGTCTGGTATGTATGGTTTAAATAAATATTTTTTAAATGCTATTGTTATTTACACAAGATTAAATTTATGTTTTTGTGTGAAATTTAATAGAGGGACCTGCTAGATTCAAAAGGCTGAAAAAATATATGGCTCCACCATCTGGCCAACCATAACAATAGTCACAACAATAGCCATAGCCACAACCATAGCAACAGCAACAACAATAACCATAACCATAACCACAACAAGTTCCACCGTCTGTCCATTCAAAGCAAGTTCCTATCCATCCACAATAGGTTCCACCTGTGAGGAACCAATCATGCATGCATGGTAAAATGTTCCTCACACTACCACCTCATCATGCAAGAAGTGCTACAGAGACACAAAATGTGTCATCATCTAATGTTTCTATTTTACCGATATTAACCTTAGAGAATTTTTCAAATGTTGAGAGTGCATCTCAAATGCCCTCGGGAACTCTAGAATGTGACTTTCTTTATCAGGGTATGAATCCTAAAAATTACCCTTTAAATGCAAGTGATATTCTTGAGGATGAAGAGGGCATTGATGGAGAAGAGGATGTCAATGTAGGTGCCACCGAAGTTTCCCCCTCTGCCCCACAACAAGTCACCGCCCGTAGTGTAACAGATGATGATATCCTAAACTTTTCTGAAAATGTGTTATTAGCCGATAGATGTAAAGTTGTAGTTCATAATACTCTTCTTTCGGATATTGATAAATTGAAAGAATGGGAATATCAGGCCAAGGTTTTGATTAAAGCAATCAATGGCCGATATAAGAATTTTTCAAAGAGAAAAGAGTTGTTTTTAAAGGTTGAGAATGAGCCCCAAAAGCTCGATGCTTTGCTACATAAAGTTGAATCTGGCACTATGGAGGCCGAGTCTACATACAGAGATGAAATTTTGGCCATTGTTTTGAATCATTTGGAAAACCTCAATGCAGAAGCCCAAGCATATTTCAATGAATGGGCACTAGATCAAAATAAAGTAGCAGTTGCAAAAACAACACGACTTACAACTGATGTAAGTTTTACATCTAACTAATTTTTTTTGTTAAATATGTTTTGTTTATAAATATTAACCTTTTTTCATTTCTATTTTGTAGTCTAATTTCCAGCACCTAAAGCAACAAGTCGGTGCCATGAAAATTTTGATCAAGACTGCCAAAATTAGCATTAATAATGCTATTGAATTGAAGAAGAGGTTACAGCAGATGGTTAGAGAAAATAATTTTTTGAAGAGGATTATCAGAGATGGGGGCCTGGATGTCGAGGCTAAACTAAAAGAAAATGAGAAGGATTTGAATGCACCTTTCAAAGAAGATCCAACGAAGGAAGAGGGTGCCTTGTTATCGGGGATCAACACTACAACAGAAAGTTTGGTTAGGGCTGGGGCATTAGAAGAAAAGGATATTGAGGTAGATGTGGGTGGACCTTCAGGAAACATTGGAAAAGAATAGAAGTTTGTTGTGTTGCATTTGAAGTGAAACAAAAACTCTTTATATTTTTATAAATTATTAAGACTGGTATTTTTTTTTAAATTGAAATCAATGATAGAGGCAATTTCTAAAAAATTCGTATTATCATTTTGAAATTTTGTTTTTAATTATTGTTATGTTTTAATTTGAAGTGGAAGAAATAATGTTTGATATGTTTTGTAAATTGTGAATGAATGGTATCCTTTTTGAAAATTGAAATCAATGAATGAGACTATTTCCGAAAAATGTGTTATCTATTGGAAATTTTGTTTTGAATGTTGTTATGTTATTATTATATGTTTTAATGTATTAAGTAATTTGAAGTGGAAGAAATAATGTTTGATATGTTTTGTAAATTGTGAACGAATGGTATCTTCTTTAAAAATTGAATTCAATGAAAGAGACTATTTGCAAAAAATATGTATTATTCTTGGAAATTTTGTTTTAATTATTACTATGTTTTGATTATTTATGATGATGTAGAAGTTTGTTGTTTTTAATTTGAAGTGGAAGAAATAATGTTTGATATGTTTTGTAAATTGTGAATGAATGGTAAATTTTTTGAAAATTGAAATCAATGAAAGAGAACATTTCCAAAAAAATGTGTTATCTCTAGGAAACTTTGTTTTGAATGTTGTTATGTTTTGATTGTTTTTGTTGATATATTAAGTAATTTTGAAGTATGTGGATGCAGTAAGATGTTCTTTTATGTTATATGAATTAATTTGAAATGACAGAAAATGCAGTATAGACATTTACTTTCACAAGTTGCCTATAACGATTTATACATTACAAATCTACAAGAAAAATAGAAACTTTAGACTAATACTTCAATAACAAGGCTATTGTAAAATGATATATAAAATATCCAGTAACACATTTCAGATAATCCAATAATCAAATCATGTGTAATCAAATAATATGTGTAACACATGTGTAATCAAATAATACATAATCAAATCATAGGGCTATGCTATACAGAGTATCCAATGGCATCCATTCATTCTGATATGTGAAATCAAATCAAATGATAATATGTGAAATCAAATCAAATAATAATATGTGAACTCTAATATAGGAAATCAAATCAAATGATAATATGTGAAATCAAATCAAATAATAATATGTGAACTCAAATCAAATAAAATGAAAGCATCCTTTCATTCTGATATGTGAAATCAAATCAAATGATAATATGTGAAATCAAATCAAATTATAATATGTGAACTCAAATCAAATCAAATGAAAGCATCCTTTCATTCTGATATTTGAAATCAAATCAAATGATAATATGTGTAATCAAATCAAATGAATGCATCCTTGCATCATAGTGTTGGAAGCTGGAACAAACTCTTTTCAGATTGTACAAAATGTTCTGCACTCATTCCCAAAATTTTTGTCATCACAATCTGACCAGTGTTACTATCATCCTCATCATCATCAATATTCGTTACACCTCTTCTCTCTGCCAAAGAATTCCAATGTGACATTGCTCTTTCATAAGGAAACTCCTCCACCTCATAGGTCGACACATATAATCTCAAACAATTCTTCAAATTTTTGTCCAACCTATTCCAAACTTTAGATTTTACATATGATAGTGCACTGAACACCCTTTCATCTTCCATGGATCCCAAAATCATCATTTGACATAATTCATATAAATGAAAATATTCACTCATAGTATGTTGTAAGATAGTACTTGGTTGTAATATTCTCCACAAATGTGAAATAGAACCTGCTTCATGATGGTTAGAGAGCTGTGAAACTTGAGTAGACATTGTTGTTCCAAAATAGTTTGATTGTTTCATCAAAAGATCTCTGTTGAGAATGCCATTGATTTCAATACCATTGACTACAACACTTTTACTGAAATGGCCAACAAGACTGCCCATGTATTTGAGAAACAAAGAATTTATATTCTGGTATTCATTACAAGGATCCCAAAACATCGGATTAACCACACCCATAGCCTCTAGCAATTCATCTCTTTGAAAATGGTCTCTTATTTCTTTTGTCAATGATTCTGCTATTTGTTTCAGTTTAAGTTTTGTATCATCTACAACTACATGAAATCTGTTGTAGGTTATGGGCATTTTCTCAACTTCATTTGTAGCTATATCCATTCACACACCATAACAATATAAAGGTATTTCCTTTCCATGGACATTAATACATAGATGATCATTTATATTGAACTTCAGAAAACTCTGAGGACCATTCACGTTTGTTAATGCTCTCCAACTCTCAAACATGGGATCCATAAAATTTTGACCAGATGCGTACATCATATCAATATGCATGCAAATTTGTATTCTCGCCCTGATGAAATCCACAATATAAATTGATCTTTCTTGTGCAATTTTGATCAAAGTATTCATTTTTTCCAACATTGGAAGAATTCCACACAATGTGAGAAGAGTTTCAAAGTCACTCATTCAAAAAATTAAATCTTTAGCCTTATCAACTGCCCTACGATTTGCATACATAAACCCTATCAAGGATTGATATTCTTTGAAAACTCTTAATGTCGGTTGATACATCGAAATCCACCTAGTATCCACATCTTTCAACAGTTTTTTACCTTCGGTAACTCCTAGTGCAAACTGTTGAAACTCTAAAAATATTTTTGGACTACGTGAAAAATATTCATGAATTTCATGGACAAGCTCTTCCACTCTCACAACATTTGTAAATGTATCCACAATTTTGTATGCAAGATTCATTCTATGAGCCATGCAATGAATAGGGATCAAATATGGGGCAACCGATGTTTGTAGTCTAACACAAAGACCATTCCTATGTCCTTGCATTATAGCAGCACCATCAACTCCTACACATATTAACTTAGTGGCTATTTCAATTTCATTCATTCCTACTTCTTCTTTTAAACTAGTTACAACAACATTGTAAATATTTTCTGCATTACAATTTTCCACCATTTTACGTATTCCAAGTAAATGAGGTTGCCTTAAATGATTTTCCAATGTGTAAACATGCATGCAAATCCAAGATGTATTGTCAATAGTAGTCACCTCATCAATTGAAAGTGAAATGAATTTTACCTTTTTTACTTTCTCTCTGAGGTCATCTTGCTCAACCAATGAGAGACATTTTGCCATTTCCCAACCACTTCGATCTGACCAATGGGCGTTGGGTAAGTTCTGCACATCAGCTAGTCAAAATAGAGATTTATAATTCATGAAATCAGACATAGGTCTACCCTTCTTAAGAATAGAGAATACAACAACAAACTGCAAACTTTTTGAAGCTAAAGTTAACTTATTCATTTTTTGAAATTGGGCTTGAATCGTTGCACCTTTCTCAACCAATGTTTGCTTTTGTTTCATTTCTTTATCATATTCTTGCGCATTTCTTATATGTGTGCACTCTGATGCATCCTTCCACCTATAAGTTTTTGGTGTTGGTGGATCACCTTCTTTTGTTTTGATATAAACCTTTCCACAATGTTTTTCTATTGTATCTTTCTTAAGTTGTAATCTATGCTCCTTTCCATGTTTCCAACTACAAATTACGCATCTCAATTCTGTTATAGCATCACTACTATTCTCTAGCAGCACTGGCTCAATAAATGGAAATTTTGATATCCAATCAGGCTGAAATGATCTGTTAATTGTCCACCTAGATAACCTTGCACGTTTATTTTTTTTATGAAGATTCTCTGGAAGTAGGGACTGCATAAGAACTATTAGTTTCTTTTCCACTTGGCGTGTTAGATTCAGGAATCTCTTCATGTTGTTGTTCGATTTTATTGAGAATATTTTCATCTGTGGACTTTTCATTAACGTGGATATGTGGAAGTGGAGGCATACCAGGGTTAATAGTGTTTTCTGTAGAGATAATACTAGTGTCAATAGTAGGTTCATTATCACTATGGCATTTAAAAGCATACCTTCTACAGATAAAAATGGACAAAGCCATCAACCAAAAAGCACACTTCTTTATGAATGAAGACATTATATTTAAAATTAACAAAGTAAAAAAATTAACTGGTGAGTAAAGGTGTTCATACCTTCAGTTTGTGCAGATGTTGATGGTTGACTAGGTTTAGAAATATTATGAAAGTATTTGAGGATACTCCTTTTATTGGAAGATTGGCCTCCCTTCTTTCCACTGCCTGTAGTTGACATTTTACCTGTATGAATAGAAGAATAACATGAACAAAGAACATCATTTTTAAAAATGAAAATAACTGGTATAAAAGAGAACTACTGCTAGAGATAGTAGAATATATGTCCCAAGAATATCGTTCGCAAGTAGAATAAACCTCCTTATTGAGTGTCCATGAATAAAATGTTAAATGAAATTTAATGGTAAAAGAAACATACTAGTAAATTGAGTCACCTTATGCCACTCACCTTCTTCCACTCACCTTATGCCACTCACCTTATGCCACTCACCTTCTACCAGTTGCCTTCTGCTAGTCACCTTATGCCAGTCACCTTATGCCACTCGCCTTCAACCAGTCACCTTCTGCCACTCACCTTATGACACTCACCTTATGCTAGTCACCTTCTACCACTCACCTTATGACACTCGCCTTATGCCACTCACCTTATGTCAATTACCTTCTACTAGTCACCTTATGCTAGTCACCTTATGCCACTCACCTTATGTCGGTCGCCTTATATCGGTCACCTTATGTCGGTCGCCTTATGCCAGTCGCCTTATGCCACTCACCTTCAGTCACTTTTTCCAGTCACCTTATGCCACTCACCTCATGCCACTCGCCTTATGTTGGTCACCTTCTGCCAATCACCTTCTACTAGTCGCCTTATGCTAGTCGCCTTCTGCTAGTCACCTTATTCCAATCACCTTATGCCAGTCGCCTTATGCCACTCACCTTATGCCACTCACCTTATGCCACTCGCCTTATGTCGGTCACCTTCTGCCAGTCACATTCTACTTTGTATCGCTCGCTATCCAAAAAAAATGTTGTAATTGTATGGGAGTCGTTGTCAGGGTTAGCTATATATATAGGGGTACAAGGGGCGATTTGGGCGGGATATTTCTTATTTTTAATAAATTTAGGGCAAAAATTAGGCGGGAAACCTTATGACAATGGGGCGAATTTACCCTTAAAAAATTAGATCCCAAAATTTTTGGGCGAACGGGCCGACGTCTATGGTCCCAAAATTCGCAAAATTAACATTTTGAAAATCCCAATATTCGTGCTAAATTGCGAAATTCGCCACTATGCAAAACCCTAAGAGAGAGTCTAAAAGAAGAGGATATTATGGATCCTTCAAATGTGCCTTGTATGAGAAGTATTTAGAAATGTTAGACCATTTACTTCTTCATTTTCCATTTTCTCACATCATTTGGGGTTACTTTTTAAAAAGTATGAAATTATATTGGGTATATCCATCAACATTGAAAGAGTTGATAAAATGTTGGATAGATTATTTTAAAGCTAAAGAATTATGTATTCTTTGGAGGATTGGCTCTACCATTATTTGTTGGAATTTATGGCTTGAAAGGAATAATAGAATTTTTAAAAATAAATATCAAAATCATGCCCAAATTTAGAACCATATTAGTGCCTCTCTTGCATAATGTCTACAAATATGATACTCATCATGGAAAGTCTCAATTACAGAAAAATAAGTGCTTATAACTTGGCTATAGAATTTGAACATACATAGAAGAGTCATCTGCGACAATGGAATTAAAAAAAAAGGATCTACTTCGATCTATGGTAAAATGGAAATGTCCAAAATTGGGTTTATCAAAATTAATTTTGATAGTGCTTCTAAAGGAAATCCAAGAAAAGTTGGTGAAGGTGGTGTTTTTAGAAATAGCGAAGGCAAAATTCTCCTCACTTATTCAGAATCATATGGAACTTCAACTAACAACTATGCAAAGGCTATGGCACTTCTTATTGGGATTAAAATTGCAACAGAAAAAGGATGGAAATATATTTCAATTGAGGGAGACTCACAAATTATCATCAATGCTATTAACAAAAATGGATGTGGAGACTGGATTAAAAATAATAGTATTGTTGATGTTCATCATCTATTACTAGATACAATATCCCAGCAATGTGAGCATATTTATAGAGAAGGAAATCGAGTAGTAGATAAATTAGTGAATTATGGTGTTGATCCCCATGAAATTTTAATTTTAGAAGACAACTGGCCAAGCAAGATTTTATCTTAATCAAAATGATGTCAAGGATTTGATTATGGAAACATAACACGTTGAAGAAGTTGAAGAATATATTTAAGAGAAAAAAAACCATAATAAAAGTATTTATTACAACAAATGTAATATTTTAATGGAAGGATCCCCAATAAAAACCACATATAACCTATTCAAAAAAAACTTCTAAAAAGCATGAATTATAATCCCTATATAAGTTGAAGCATATTCTTAAAAGCATGAATCATAATCGCTATATAAGTTGAAGCATACTCCTTAAGGGTCTTCTCTAGTTAATTAAAGTTGTTTATAAAGTAGATTGAAAGAAATTCATGATATTTTGGATTTACATGTTATAGCTTAGTCTTTGAAAGGCAGTTCCAACTTCTTTTATAGATCCAATTTTTCTAACTTTTAAAATACATCACCTTTACAATCAACATTATCTTATTTTCATCAATAAATTTAAGTGGCATTTAAAATAAATTTACAACATGCCATAGCAAGTCAAACCTTCAACATTAAGGTAATGTAAATTTGTTTGACACCATATTTATTAAATGTTTTGTTGCATTATAAAGCAGGAAATTTATCATATAAACACTAAATATTCATCTAGTTCTTGATAGTTGAAAATAAATAATTATAAACTATCCTAATAATGGTAGGTACTCTTTAAGTCCTAATTTTACTCTTGTCATCCTTGACATTTTTAGTTCCTACAACATTTATCCAATCTAATTTTTATTGTTAACATGTGTCCATCGTTATTATTATCTATGTAATATGGCAACATCTACAACCTTACTCTCTATAGTGGGCATCATTGCTACCATGTGGCCTTTGTTTGATGATAATTTACAAATTATGTCAATTATAATCATTCATCAATGATACAGCTTTTATCATAAATGCTATTCCTTATTTTTATATATCAACTACTAATAAAGTAAAAATGTATAAAACATTAATAAGAAAAAAAATTAATACATAAAAAATATATAATTTTGAACATATGACTTACATTAAAAATGTTCTTTGAATTGAATTTATTTTAAATGGTTAGCATATATATATATAATTATTTGTGTTTATAAATTGTAAATTTTAATCCTTTTCATGCATACAAATTAAGTCTTATCTACACAAATCAATTTTCATCAAACTTGTATTAAAATTTAAAAGGAAAAGGAAAAACACAATAATTAGGGCTTTGGGCTTTCTTTTAGGAGGTCCAGGTTTAAACCACAACATGTTGGCTATGCATATTTGTGTCAATCAAGCTTGTGACAAATTAAAAAATTAAAAATTAAAACTAAAACAACATGTGGGCATGTAAAACCAATGACATTGGCTCAACTAGTTAGATTCCTCAACATTCAAGGAGGAGATCTAAGTTTAAATCTTGCTAAGCGATAAATGGATAATATCCAAGTTGTTGTAATACCACTACATGGTGATGATGTAATACGAGTAAGGCATGTTTCAATCCCATATAACCAATTGAAAAAAGATGTAATACAGGTAAGGTATGTTTCAATCCATATAACCAATTAAAAAAACATGTGAGCATTTAAACCATGCACTTGCACATATAACAAAATTTAAAAGAAACAAACATATAAACAAATTAAAATATAAAAAATAACATGAAAACATAAAATCTACAATTTTTCTATCATTGTTGCTCCACATATCATATGGAAAGAGTTGGACAATATGGCTAGAATTTTTTTGTGGGGAGGAGCAAAAGGAAAGAGGAAATGGGCATTAGTAGGTTGGAACAAAGTAAGTCAGCCCAAGGTAAAGGGGGGTTTGTGCATTAGGAGATTGAAGCTAAATGATAAAAATTTTATTGGAAATATTTATTGGAGGTGGATCTCCTAGTCAATTTATTTATTCAACAAAGTTTTAACTAGTAAATATTTGGGATAGGTGAACCCGAATGAGGTGAGTCATTTTTCTTTGGATGGTAATGGGTCCCTAGTGTGGTAGGCTCTAAAGCTAGGATCTCAAGTAGTGAAATATGGATTGTTTGGGAAAGTGGGGAGAGAGGAGAAGGTATGGTTTTGAATATATTTCTGGGATCAATACCCCCTATCATTGTTGAACTATCAAAACTACAACTAGTAAAAATAACCATGGAAAGTAGGGATTGGATAAATATTGAAATATATTTCAACACCATTCAAGTGGGGGATTATACGTTTAAGCAACTTAAGAAGTTGGACAAGTGGCCAATTCCAATCCCTATGGAATTGGCACTCGTCATGACTAAAATCCTAGCAAAAAGGTTTCTTGTTGGACATTTTGAACTCATTTAGTTATCATTGATGTCAAGATGATAAGTTGGCATTGATGCCAAAGTGAATATATGAAGCTATCATTAATACCATGGAGTATACCATTACTACCACTAAGAACAATGAACAATGCGAAGAGTTGAAGAAAAGTTGTCAAAATATTGTTTTATAAGGGTTTGTGTTAAAACCATGGTGGAAAATTAAAAGGTTTTTATTAAAATCATTATAAGGATATAAAGGCTTCCTTAAACATTGTGATGGCATAATTAAGGTTTTTATTAAAACCATGGTGGCAGAATAATCTTCATCAAATCAATGGAGTACAAATTAAAGGTTTCAATTTTATCCCAAGGAAGGCTTTAATTTTTATTAAAGTCAAAGGTTTATAAATATAATAAAATTATAAAAGGTTTTAAAAAGCACCGACATCATCAAACTTCATGGAGCACTGACATCTATTGCAAAGGGGGAAATCATGTATAAATACCACACCAAATAACATTAGAACTTACCTTCTTTGATTAAATTTTATGCAACCAAAGAGAAAGATAATTTGTGCAATCATTGAGGAAGAAGACAAACTCGTGTTGTCTTTTAGCGCCAAGGAAAAAGATGAAAAGGGGAGTAGAAGGCCTCACTTCCATTGGATATGGTGGTCCATTGGCAGTGTGCATTTCATGAGAGCGTTGGGAGTCGAAGTTACCATGATTTATTTGTGTGGTGGTTAGTTTACGTGTTCGTCTTGAGCGCCAAGGGAAGAGCTTTTTAGCACATGTTCATTTTGAGCGCCATAATTAGGAGAAAGAGCACAAAGTGCTCCTAATATTTTAGGTGTGCGTCTAGTGCATGTGGTGGTCAAGCTCATGGCTAGAGCACTCGCAAAGGCAGAGATTATGGGTTCGAATCCCACTAGTGACAAAGGTACTTTTTAATTAAAACTTTATTTGCCTAATGTTTTCTATAAGTGTTATTTGGAGTTATAAGGGTTTATGAGAGGTTGTTTAATTAATAAGTGATTTATGTTATTGGTGTTATAAGGAAAGTAGATTTGATTTTTGCCAAAGTTCTTTTTGCTATTAAATCTAAGTAAAGAGGTTTTGATTTAATTTTGATGGATGTTGAATTTATTTTTAATTGGGAGATTATAAGGTGTTATTGGATAAATATTTTATGTATGTTGATGGTTGTTTTGAAATATCGAGTGATAAGGTGTAATTTAATTTTTACATTACATTGTGAGAAATATTTATCTTCTAACCTCTTTGAGCTTGGCGTAGAAGTGTTTTTGGTTGTGACAAATTTATGATATCCCTTCATCATCAATAAAAAGGTATGAGCACATTCTTCCATAGTTGATTTGATTGATTGGTTTTTTGGAAAATAAGTTTGGAGTGACAAGGACTTGATTAGGGTTTCCTATTGAGTGTGTTGAGTTAATGCTTCAAGATTATCTGGAATAAAGAATTGTTGTTAAACCTTGTTTGATAAGCATTGTTGTTGAAGCTATTTGTTGTGAGAAGAACTTGAATTAGGATTTGAGTATCATTGCTATGGGAAGATTGTTTTATAAGCATTGTTGTTGAAGTGAGTTGTTGAGCAAAGAACTTGAACTAGGGTTTGAAGAGAACATGAGTATCATTGTTATGTGAGAGTTGTTTTATAAGCATTGTTGTTGAAGTGAGTTATTGAGTGAAGAACTTGAACTAGGATTTGTAAAGATCATGAGTATCATTTTTATGTGAGACTTGTTGTTGAGAATTGTTGGAAATATTTTGAGTTGGTATGCTTGGACTAGGGTTTGAGAGAGAGGATTATTTCATTGATTGATTGGTTGAGTAGAGTTGGTTGAGCCTAGTCAAGTGGATGTGTGAAGTGATTGTTCAAGTTTCATAAAACAAACTATTCTATATTCTAAATTGAGTTGAGAAAGTTATTGAGCATTGAGTTGAATTTGAAGCATATTGAGTCTCTAACAATTCTCCTTATGTTTCTAAGAGAGTGATTGAAATTAATTGAGCATTGTGATTAGTATAGAACATATTGAGTCTCTAACAATTCTCCTTATGTTTCTAAGAGAGTGATTGAAAGTAATTGAGCATTGTGATTAGTATAGAACATATTGAGTCTCTAACAATTCTTTTTATGTTTCTATGATATTAGACAAGTTCTATGTGGACTTGTTGAGCAGATTTGAGGTAAGTATTTGAGGAGACTTATGGACTGATTTTGTGTGAGCTTTTGTGAAAGATTACAATACATATTTGGATAAGTTCTTGAGAGGACGTATTGATCATATTTGGAAAAGTTCTAGAGAGGACTTGTAGAGTAGATTTGAGCAAGTTCTAGAGAGAACTTGTGGAGCAGATTGAGCAAGTTCTAGAGAGGACTTGTAGAGCAAATTTGAACAAGTTCTAGAGAGGACTTGTGGAGTAGTTTGAGCAAGTTCTAGAGAGGACTTGTAGAGAAAATTTGAGCAAGTTCTGAAGAGGACTTATGGATAGATTGGTGTGATATTTTTGTGGAAGCTTACAAGACAGATTTGAGACAAGTCTTTGAGAAGACTTGAGAGCAGAGTTGATTGATTTTTTCAAACCTTGAGTTAAGTTTTAGGGTAGATCCAGAAGAGTTGAGACAAGCCTTGAATTAAGGCTTGAGGATAAATATTGAGGATATATTTATGCTAGACTGAAGGACTATGTTTAGTGCAAATTTGAGAGCAAATTTTGGTGCAAATTTGAGGATAAATTTATACCAAACTAGAGATAGAGATTGAGCAGAGTTGTACTAGACTGAAGGATTGTGTTTAGTGTAGATTTGAGACAAATATTTGGATGTGATATATCAGAGAGGATAGTAGTCTCTATTGGATAGAGATCCATTATCCAGGGCAATGAGGATAGGTCTTTTGAGTGGGGACAAGAGTCTTCAGTGGAGAGAGATCTACAAGCTAGTGCAGTGGATGCAGCAGTCTTCTAGAGAATCACCATCCAGAGCAAAGGAGAAGGATTTATCTTGTGTATAGAGATCCATGAACTTGATATAGGGGATTGGTGTCTCCTTTGGACAGAGGTCCATAAACATTGTAATAGGGAAATGATTCCCAAGAGATTTATTGAGAAAATTTTAGTGAAATATTTTCTTCGTGGAGTAGCCCACATTGGGTGAACCACGTAAATTATGGTGTCTCTATTGTGTGTGGTGATTTATGCATTTTTTTTATTACTGTTGTTGATATTGCTATCTATACATTGCATAATATTGATTTGGAAAGAAAAGTAAAAAGTGGTCTTATACTGTTCACCCCCCCTCTTAGTATAAGCTTGTGTTCTTCATTTCTCACAAGTAGGGATGATGAGGATGAATTATCTTAGGGATATGGGAGCCTTGGATCCTATACAATGAAGGTTGAATATGAAAATATCCTTCTAGAACCTCCTCATGCATATCAGGTTGAGGATTGGAGAAATATTTGGTAGTCCAAGGGTTAGTCAAAAGTAAACTTCTTTGCTTGGAAATTCATGTGTAATGGAATTATTACTTTTGATAATCTGAAGCATAGGGGAATAGTTGGCCCATCCCAATGTTTTTTATGCTATAAAGTGAGGAAACAATTGACCACATGATGTTTGAGTGTTTGTTCACACAAAATCTGGGAGAGATGGTTTTTAGATTATAAAATCCAAGCCAAAATAAGACTAATATTTAATAAATATGGAAGAGGGAAAAATTTAAATCCAAATATCTTTGTATCAATTGGAAGCTTAGATTAAACTTTATTTTATGGTAATTGTGTTTAGAGAGAAATGGAAAAAAAAATTAGATAAACCTTTTCATCCTTGGATGATGTCTGATAGGTCATTTGGAGAAAAGTTATGAGAATTGTGGTAATTTATGCTAAAGAGGAAGCTTAGGCTAATATAGGTACAATGGATAAGGAATTTAAAGTGTAGGAGGGATAAGATAAAGCTATTTAGAAAACACCCTAGAAGGTTAGATTAAAATTAATATTCATTGAGCTATAAAAGGTAATCTAGGTAGAACTAGAATTAGATTGGTCTACAAGAATCATGTTAGGACAATGCTCTATTGGGAGCTATAGGCCTAAGAAAGGCCACGAACAATGAAGCAAAAAGCCTTAGCTATCAAATCCACTTCTATCTAGGTAGTAAAACAAGGTTATAGGAGTATAATCATAGAATTAGATTCTTAAATCCTAGTAGGAGCTCTAGATTACATGAGGAACTTTACTTTGGAGACATGGAGATTGAGGATTATTGACACCAAAATTAAGGAGTTGTGAAGGGAATTGGATGATGTAATATTAATTGATGTGAATAGAGCTATGAATAAAGTGGTAGAGTTATTAGCTAATATGGGTATCGAGAAGGAGGTAGGGGTTCAATGGTACAATGGTATAGGATGAGAGGATTAGGTAGGTTGGTGAGCAAATGATAGGGATTAATATTTAATTCTCTAATATTATCCCTATCACATGGATCATATTGTACAACATTTAATGCTCACACGGATTGGGTGCATTAAATGTCACTTTTGTAAAGGTAAACATACCTATAAATATATTTTTCGTTTGAATGCAAATATAGTTTTTATTTATGCTATTTTCTTACATCTTGATCTCATGTGTTACTTTTGTATCAGTGGTATCAGAGCTGAGTTTTGGATAGGTTATTATCCTCTTCCTCTAGGTTAGTCTAGTTCAAAAGAGGAATGAGAAAACCACCAGCAGATATTGGCTTAGGAGGAACACTCTTTCCTTATCCGCATATGCCTTTGAGCACTCCTCATTCAATAAAAAACTCTCGTTGGGGTCCCTCTGGCCATTGACCTTTAGCTATCTGGATCCCTCTAACTTTGACCCTCATCTTTTGATCCAAGACTTATCCTTGGATTTATCATTTCCTTCAACATTAACGGTTGCCTATTTTTTCCATTGATGGGGTTATGTCGTCCTAGTATTTTCACTAAGTATAAACCCAAAGGAATGATAGAACTAATATTTAACAGCATTGAAAGGGTATTATGGTCCTACCACTTTGCACTTGATCATTACCAGTAATGTTTTTATCTCCTAAACTCATTGATTACTGCACATCATTTTGTAAGCCCTAACACATTATCAATATTTATCTAGCGCTCTTTCTTCTATCTAGTGATTCTTGATGGTGATTAGATTAAATGATGTTGCTAACCAATTTATGATGGATAACCTTGTTCAGTGACTCATCATTCCTCAGATCCCCAATGCACTCCATCAAATACTACTACAATCAAGCCCTCGGCTCCTCGGTGCACTCCACCAAACACCACCATGATCAAGCATAAAGGATGCAGATCTACAAAAGCTAGGTAGTTTCACTACTATTTCTATGGTGTAAAATGATAAAACAGTAAGAAAGTCCACATCCAATCCAAATCACAGTGACCTTTTGCAATTTGAATGCATCTAGACCCATTCCTCGAAGGAGATCAAGCCTATAGTAGTGAAACTAAAAAATCGCAAAGTTTCTACATTTTTTGATGACTAAAAAATAATAATTTGATATTCTCACAATGACACTGAGAGGGGGGGTGAATCAGTGTAACTATTTAAAACTTGAATCTGCAACTCTTAAAACTTAAAAATGCAAGCTTAAAAACAGATATAGCAACTATAACAAAAGAGCATCACACAACACAAGTTTTAACGAGGTTCACCGATGTGGCTACTCCTCAAATAATGACTGTTTGGACTACAATCCAAATCCAGCCTTTGCAAGGATTCAATCTTTACAAATATTTTACCAGCACCCACTGGAAGGAGCACCAACCCCTGATTTTATCTGCAACAACAGATAGGAGCACCAACTCCTTTTTCCAAGCACCAACTTGGATTTTTATTTTGAATAATAGTTTGACATAAAAATGCCTTCTCTTTTATAAGACCCTCACTGGTCTATTGCTCATACAAATCAATCTCATAGAAGAATAAAGAGGATTGTCAGAAACTCAATATCTTCTATCACAGTCTAAAACCTCTCTTCTAATTTTCAATAAAAATATATTCAAGTTTTAGTTCTTTTGTTGTTCTTCATACAACACTCTAACTCAACCTTTTCTTTTTGTTTTTCACAAATAACCACGGTTGCAGCAACCTCTCTTACTGTGCCTGTTCGATTCTTTATACTTGATTTCCTCGAATGGCTCTTTTTGAAACGGCTCAAATTTTTCCCTCCATTTTTCCATGCATTCTAAGCTTCGTTCAATCTGTCAAACCCTCTCTGACGCGCTCTGTCTTTTAGCCGCTTCTTTCTGACTTATTCTGACAATCTACTCTGCTCATACTGATAGCCTTTTCTGTGCACCCTGATAGCCTTTTTGCGCGTTTCGATGCTCTGTCATTCTTTTCTTTTAACTTCTTCGTAACTGCCCTCTCGGCACCTTTACACTTTCTGATGGCACACTTTTCAATTCTGCGTCGATCTTTCTCTTCTGCCCGCAACTTCCATGTCTGACATACGCAACCACCGAGAGGATTTCTTGTTTTTCGAGATTCTCTGTCTTTCTGCACTTTTGCCAGCCATTCTGCATCACGGCCCTGCAACAGCCGTTCTTTTCTTTAATATGTTGTTTCGTAACTTCCCTTTGTAACTCCAGTTAACTTTTACATGGTTGGCTGCATGAATTTCCTCAATGCTTTCCTCAACACCTGTCACTGTGTAACTGCAGAACAGACTCCAGTTAACTCTTACATGGTTGGCTGCATGAATTTCCTCAATGCTTTTTCGACACCTGTCACTGTGCATGTTTCTCGGCTTTTACCCGCCAAAACTATTACCTGTCGCGATATCGCGACATTTCTACTCATTTGACTTTTTTTGGACAGTTGACCGCGAAAACCTGACCTGTCGCGATATCGCGACGTTTTTCGCCTCCTAGACCTTGTTTCGGCATTCACCCGCGAAAACAGAACATGTCGCGAAATCGCGACGCATTTGCTGCCTCCAGCCCTTTTCTGTCTCCTACCCGCGAAAATGAGACATGTCACGAAATCGCGATGCTTTCGCTGCATCGAGCTCTTTTCTGCCTCTTGCCCGCAAAAATGAGACATGTCACGAAATCGCGACGCTTTCGCTGCATCGAGCTCTTTTCTGCCTCTTGCTCGCAAAAATGAGACATGTCACGAAATCGCGACGCTTTCGCTGCATCGAGCTCTTTTCTGCCTCTTGCCCGTGAAAATGAGACATGTCACGAAATCATGACGCTTTCGCTTTCCTGCACTCTCCTTCGCTTGCACCCATGAAAATGGAACACGTCACGAAATCGCGATGCTTTTCTGCCTTAGCGTTGTTCTTTGCCTTTCGCCCATGAAAATGCACCATGTCACGAAATCGTGACATCTTTCGCATCCGTACAACTTATTCTTCATGCACTAGCGAAAGTTCGACTTGTAGCGAAATCGCTACAGCTTAGTGCTTTGCACTTCCAACTTGCTTTTGGCCAGTGAAACTTCGACGTGTAGCGAAATCGCTACACCTTTGTGACTTGGTGCTTCCTCTTGCTTTTGGCCAGTGAAACTTTGATGTGTAGCGAAATCGCTACACCTTTGTGACTTGGTGCTTCCTCTTGCTTTTGGCCAGCGAAACTTCGACGTGTAGCGAAATCGCTACACTTTTTCAACTTAGCATCTTTTCCTTGCTTCTGCCAGCGAAAAACCAACATGTAGCGAAATCGCTATAGTTTCTCGGCTTGGCTTCTTTGCCTCCAACATGTCACGAAATCGCGATAATTTTTCAACTTTGCTTCCTGCTTTGCCAACATGTCGCGAAATCGCGACAGTTTCTTTTCAAGCTTTTCTACATGTCGCGAAATCGTGACGGTTTCTTTTCAGCTTTTCTACATGTCGAAGTTTCTTTTCAAGTTTTCTATATGTCAGGAAATCATGACGTTTCTTTTCAAGCTGTTCTATATGTCGCGAAATCGTGACAGTTTTTCAACTTAGCCTTTTTCGTCCAGCATGTCGCGAAATCGTGACATTTTTGGCTGCGCCTTCTCTCTCCTCATTTTTGTCATGAAATCGTGACATTTTCGGTGCGTCTTCTCTCTCCTCATTTTTGTCATGAAATCGTGACATTTTTGGTTGCGCCTTCTCTCTCCTCATTTTTGTCATGAAATTGCGACATTTTGGTTTCTCTCATTTTTGTCGCGATATCGCGACAGAAAACATGTCGCGATATCGCGACAGTTTTCTAACTTAGTCTTTTTCTTCGAATTTTGGAACTGGGCCACTTCTTTCTTTCTGGAAACTTGTTGTACATGATCTTACAGATTTTTGAACTGCATCAACTGATCTTTCTGTTTGTGTTGACAACAATGACAATACTTTTTCTGCATCTTGCTCAACAATCTCCCCCTTTGGAATTGTTGGCAACACTCATGCAATTTTCTAAAATTTTCTGTAATTCTTCTCCCCCTTTGCCAATAATACCAAAGGGCTGCTGCAGACTCCCCCTGAGTCTATGCACAACATTCTCAGGCATAAGTAATTTTAATGCTCCCCCTGAGAATGTGTTCCCCATGGCTAGTCAGTGCTTGGGTAGTGTGACTACTCCCAACTTACTCCTAAGGTATTCAAAAACTTCCTTGGGCAAGGGTTTGGTGAATATGTCTGCTACTTGCTCTGTAGTTGGAACAAACTCCAATTTGACCTCTCCTTCTGCAACCTTATCCTTCAAGAAGTGATACCGGATTGCAATATGTTTGGTGCGGGAATGCATTACCGGATTCTTTGAAATGTTGATTGCACTAGTGTTATCACATTTGACTGAAATGGGCTCATTGAAGTGAATACCAAGATCTTTCAGTGTTTGTCTCATCCATAATATTTGCATACAACATGTTGTTGCTGCAATGTATTCTGCCTCTGCTATGGATAGAGAAACTGATTCTTGTTTCTTGTTGTGCCATGCTACCAATTTATCTCCAAGATAGAATGCTCCGCCACTTGTACTTTTTTTGTCATCAATACATCCTGCCCAATCTGCATCAGAATATGCAAAAAGAGTGAAGTCTTTTCCTTTTGGATACCATAGCCCATACTCCATAGTACCCTTGAGGTACCTAAAAATCCTTTTCACAACTGTCACATGAGTCTCTTTTGGACTAGCCTGAAATCTTGCAACCATGCAAATAGCCTGTAAGATATCCGGTCTGGTGGTCATCCAAATACAATCAGGCTCCCAATCATTGATCTGTACATTGTTTGATCAACATCTGGAGATTTATCATCCTTGCTCAACTTGCAGCCTATTGTCATGGGGGTGCTAACAGGCTTACTATCCTCCATAGTGAACTTTTTCAGCATTTCTTTCACATATTTAACTTGAGAAATAAAAATGCCCTTTTCGGTTTGATTAACTTGCGAGTCCTAGGAAATATGAAAGTTCACCAATCATAGACATTTCAAATTCTTTCTGCATTTTATTTGCTATGTCTTTGCATGATTCATCATTGCTTTGCTCCCAAATATTATATCATCTACATAAACAACAAGTACAATGAAATTGCCATTTTCAGTTTTGATATATAAATTGCTATCCACCATACCTTTCTTGAATCCTTGCTTAGTGAGATAGTTGTCCAATCTTGCATACCAAGCTCTAGGTGCTTGTTTCAAGCCATACAATGCTTTCTTCAGCTTGCAAACAAAGTTAGGATTATCACAGAGTTGAAAACCATCAGGTTGTTCAATATACACTTCTTCTTCAAGATTTCCATTTAGAAATGCTGATTTTACATCCATCTGATAAACTTTGAAATTCCTATGAACTGCTAAAGCCAAAAATAGTCTTATTGCTTCAAGTCTAGCCACTGGTGCAAAAGTCTCTTCAAAATCAATCCCCTCAACTTGAGCATATCCTTTGCAGACCAATCTTGCTTTATTCCTTACAACTTGTCCGTCTTCATTCAGTTTGTTTCGAAATATCCATTTAGTACCGATTATGTTTTTATTTTCAGGCCTTGGTACTAATTCCCAGGTTTTGTTTTTCTCAATTTGATCTAATTCTTCATTTACTGCCTCCATCCAGCTTTCATCTGTGCTTGCTTCAATAATATTTTTGGGCTCAATGCTGGATAACAGAGAATAGTTATTTACTACTCTTCTTCTTGTTTGAATGCCAACTGTAGGGTCCCCAATAATCTGCTCTTTGGGATGATTTTTTTTGCAGCTGCCTGTTTTGAATTTCTTGTTTTCTTCTATTTCTAAATCATCTGATTCTGATTTATGTCTCTCTTCTTTTTCTTGATCTTCATCTTCTTCAATAAATTCTTCATAAGTCGGGTAGTTTTCATTATGGCTGATTTTTTGTTTCCTACCTTCATCGACCTTAACATCCGCACTCTCCACAATTTTCTTAAGTCTTTTGTTGTAGCATGTGTAGGCTTTGCTTTTTGTTGAGTAACCAAGAAAGATACCTTCATCAACTCTATCTTCGAATTTGCCAAGATTGTCTTCAGTCCGTTTAATGTAACACTTGTTGTCGAACACTTTGAAGTATTTTGTTGTAGCCTTTTTGCCAAACCACAGTTCATAAGGTGTTTTGCTTTCATGCGGCCTCAACATACACCTATTCTGAATGTAGACTGCAGTATGAACTGCCTCTTTCCAGAACCTGTCAGCAATTTTGCTCTCTGTTAACATGGTCCTTGCCATTTCCTGCACAGTTCTGTTCTTTCTTTCAACTACTCCATTCTGCTGAGGTGTTCTTGCTGCCGAAAACTGTCTTCTAATCCCATGTTTTTCACAATATTCTGCAAACTCATCTGAAATAAACTCTCCTCCTCTATCTGATCTTAAACATTTAATTCTTTTTCCTGATTGATTCTCAACAAGATTTTTGAAAGTTTTAAACATCTCAAAGGCTTCTGATTTAAGTTTCAGAAATAGTACCCATGTCATTCTTGAATAGTCATCTATACACAACATAAAATATTTGTGTCCATTTATGCTTTCCGTTCTCATGGGTCCACATAAATCAGTGTGAATTAGTTCTAAAGGCTTGCTCGTGAAGTATTCTTTTGCTTTGAAAGTGGCTCTGGTTTGTTTTCCCTTTTGGCATGACTCACAAATACTATTTGAAGGTTTGCCAATAGTTGGTATGTCTCTTACTACCCCTTTTGAGCTGATTTTTACCAGATTATCAAAGCTTATGTGACCGAGTCTCTTGTGCCACAACCAATTTTCTTCTTCCTGACCAACCAAGCAAGCTCCTTCTGAAGTCTCTGATAGAGTATACAGATTTCTAGAAGTTCTCGATCCAGTGGCTATTAACTTTCCATTTTTTGTCTTTCTTACTTCATGGCCCTCCTTCTTGAAAATTACTTCATGACCTCTGTCACAAATTTGACTTACACTCAGTAGGTTATGCTTCGGACCCACCACAAAAAGGACTTCTTTAGAGTTGATTTTTCTGTCACTTAACTTAACTGATCCTTTACCCACTATCTTGGCTCCATCATTGTTTCCAAATTTTACAGAACCACCTTCGTAAGTCTGTAACTTATCAAACTTCTGTTTGTCTCCGGTCATATGACTGGAGCATCCACTATCCAGAATCCATGGTGCAGGTTTGTTCTGGGCTTTGAGAGCTGTCTGAACGATCAAGGATTCCTTATATTTCTTAGGTTGTTCCTTTTCTTTCCACTGTAATTTGACAGCAGATCTGGTCACTTGTTTTTCCTTCTCCCTTTCATTGGCTTGTGTCTGTTTTTCGAGAAATTTTCTGTTTTGTTTCAATCCAGTTGGTTGAAACTTTCTTCCCTGGTATTTATTTCCTGCAAAAGAGCTACGACAATTTCTTGCAATATGTCCGAAGTTATGACAGTTATAACATTCTACAGCATAATCAATTAAAGGTGAAAAAATATTTCTACTAGTGAAATTCCTTTGTTCTAGATTATATCTGCAATTTGAAATTTTATGACCATATGTATTGCATTTAAAACAATAACCAGAAAAGGAACGAGTGTACCTGGGTAATGGTTGTTGCCAAGTTGTAGTAGGAGCCATGGGTCTTCTTCTTCTTTGATATGTGACTTTGGTGTATCCATCATTGGCAGTACTTCTTTCATGCTTGGCCTTATGGTTTTCTTTTGTAAGATACGGTTTTTCTTGATCAACCCGGATCTTATCTTTATTCTTTATTGGTTCTATAGTTATAGCCTTTGAATCCTTTGAGGATTCTCCTTCATCAAAACCCAAGCCAAATTTGATGCCTGTAGGCCTTTGATTATTTAACATTTTATTCAACTTTGTATGAACTGTCTTCAAATTTATGATGACAACTCAATTTTCGATTCATCTCTTCTAGTTGCATCCTTAATCCAACTATGTCTTCTTCTAGTTTATTGCACTCATCTATTTTCATGGTTAGTTGTGCTTCAAAATCTTCAGACTTTTTCTTAAATTCTTTAATCTGTACCTTCAAACTGATTATTAATTCGTTGGCATCCTCAAGTTTTCTTGAAATCTTTTTATTCTTTTTCCTTTCTGTACTTAATTCTTCAAGTGCAACAACCAACTCACCTTCCAGATCTACCTCAGCCTCATCCTCTAATTTTTCATCACACTCCTGGGTTTCCTCTGTTCTTTCTTCTTCAAAAGCCATGAACAAGGCTTCACCAGTTTCTTCTTCAGAGTCCTCACTGGAGCTGTCTTCAGAAGAGTTAACATTCTTGGAAATAAAGCTTTTCTTCTTGAAGTTCCTTTTTCTAAAATATGGTTTCTTCTTCCAGTCACTTCTTTCTTGGTGAGTCCCTTCATCACTTCTGTTTTTCTCATTCATTGGGCATTTAGCTGCAAAGTGCCCGATGCCTCCACAGTTGAAACACTTGAACGGCAGCTTACCTCTGTACTTTCCTTTTCCCTTTGTTAGTTTCCTAACAAAGTTTGCTTCAGTTTCATCTGAAGATTTTTCTTCCTCAGATTCTTGTTTAGCTTTTATATTTTTTTGAGCTTGAAAAGCCGCTTCTCTGTCTGAGGGCTTAGTTTGTCCTATTCTCATTTCATATGTTGTTAAAGAGCCATGCATTTCATCCATACTGAAAGAATTTAAATCTTTGGCTTCTTCTATGGCAGAAACTTTAGCATCAAATCTTTTGTTGAGAGTTCTAAGTACCTTTTTCACAACAACTGCATCTTCTATTTTCTCATCGAGACCTCTAATAGCATTTATGATTCCATTTACTCTCAGCATATAAGCCTCTATGTTCTCATCATCATTCATCTTTAATGTTTCGTACTGGGCTCGATGTGTTTGCAGCTTGGCTTCCTTGATCTTGCCATCTCCTTCATGAATGCTCTGCAGTTTGTCCCATATGTCTTTTGCTGATTCACAGTTCATGATCCTTATCAACTCACTGTCTACTAACCCACACATAATAGCATTCTTAGCTTTAGAGTTGTTCTCAAACTTTTTCTTCTCAACCGCATCCGATGGAGGAGTAGAGGGTATTGTGTATCCATTTTCAACAGATTCCCAAATGTCATATCCCAATGCACATAGATATGTCTGCATCCTGAGTCTCCAGAAAGAGTAATTTGTTCCATCGAACAATGGGGCTTTGTTGGAAGAAAATCCTTCACCACCGGCCATTGTGTATCTTCCAAGATCACCTTAGCTGATTAAGTCTGTTCAGGTACCTTGCTCTGATACCAATTGATATTCTCACAATGACACTAAGAGGGGGGGTGAATCAGTGTAACTATTTAAAACTTGAATCTGCAACTCTTAAAACTTAAAAATGCAAGCTTAAAAATAGATATAGCAACTATAACAAAAGAGCATCACACAACACAAGTTTTAACGAGGTTCACCGATGTGGCTACTCCTCAAATAATGACTGTTTGGACTACAATCCAAATCCAGCCTTTGCAAGGATTCAATCTTTACAAATATTTTATCAGCACCCACTGGAAGGAGCACCAACCCCTGATTTTATCTACAACAACAGATAGGAGCACCAACTCCTTTTTCCAAGCACCAACTTGGATTTTTATTTTGAATAATAGTTTGACATAAAAATGCCTTCTCTTTTATAAGACCCTCACTGGTCTATTGCTCATACAAATCAATCTCATAGAAGAATAAAGAGGATTGTCAGAAACTCAATATCTTCTATCACAGTCTAAAACCTCTCTTCTAATTTTCAAGAAAAATATATTCAGGTTTTAGTTCTTTTGTTGTTCTTCATACAGCACTCTAACTCAACCTTTTCTTTTTGTTTTTCACAAATAACCACGGTTGCAGCAACCTCTCTTACTGTGCCTGTTCGATTCTTTATACTTGATTTCCTCGAACGGCTCTTTTTGAAACGGCTCAAATTTTTCCCTCCATTTTTCCATGCATTCTAAGCTTCGTTCAATCTGTCAAACCCTCTCTGACGCGCTCTGTCTTTTAGCCGCTTCTTTCTGACTTATTCTGACAATCTACTCTGCTCATCTTGACGACCTTTTCTATGCACCTTGACACTTTTTGCGCGTTTCGATGCTCTGTCATTCTTTTCTTTTAACTTCTACGTAACTGCCCTCTCGGCACCTTTACACTTTTTGATGGCACACTTTTCAATTCTGCGTCGATCTTTCTCTTATGCCTGCAACTTCCATGTCTGACATACGCAACCACCGAGAGGATTTCTTGTTTTTCGAGATTCTCTGTCTTTCTGCACTTTTGCCAGCCATTCTGCATCACGGCCCTGCAACAGCCGTTCTTTTCTTTAATATGTTGTTTCGTAACTTCCCTTTGTAACTCCAGTTAACTTTTACATGGTTGGCTGCATGAATTTCCTCAATGCTTTCCCCAACACCTATCACTGTGTAACTGCAGAACAGACTCCAGTTAACTCTTACATGGTTGGCTGCATGAATTTCCTCAATGCTTTTTTGACACCTATCACTGTGCATGTTTCTCGGCTTTTACCCGCCAAAACTATTACCTGTCGCGATATCGCGACATTTCTGCTCATTTGACTTTTTCTGGACAGTTGACCGCGAAAACCTGACCTGTCGCGATATCGCGACGTTTTTCGCCTCCTAGACCTTGTTTCGGAATTCACCCACGAAAACAGAACATGTCACGAAATCGTGACGCATTTGCTGCCTCCAGCCCTTTTCTGTCTCCTACCCGCGAAAACGAGACATGTCACGAAATCGCGACGCTTTCGCTGCATCGAGCTCTTTTCTGCCTCTTGCCCGCGAAAATGAGACATGTCGCGAAATCGCGACGCTTTCGCTGCATCGAGCTCTTTTCTGCCTCTTGCCCGCGAAAATGAGACATGTCGCGAAATTGCGACGCTTTCGTTGCATCGAGCTCTTTTCTGCCTCTTGCCCATGAAAATGAGACATGTCACGAAATCATGACGCTTTTCGCTTTCCTACACTCTCCTTCGCTTGCACCCGTGAAAATGGAACACGTCACGAAATCGCGACGCTTTTCGCCTTAGCACTGTTCTTTGCCTTTCACCCGTGAAACTGCACCATGTCACGAAATCGTGACATCTTTCGCATCCGTACAACTTATTCTTCATGCACTAGCGAAAGTTCGACTTGTAGCGAAATCGCTACAGCTTAGTGCTTTGCACTTCCAACTTGCTTTTGGCCAGTGAAACTTCGACGTGTAGCGAAATCGCTACACCTTTGTGACTTGGTGCTTCCTCTTGCTTTTGGCCAGTGAAACTTCGACGTGTAGCGAAATCGCTACACCTTTGTGACTTGGTGCTTCCTCTTGCTTTTGCCAGCGAAACTTCGACGTGTAGCGAAATCGCTACACTTTTTCAACTTAGCATATTTTCCTTGCTTCTGCCAGCGAAAAACCAACATGTAGCGAAATCGCTACAGTTTCTCGGCTTGGCTTCTTTGCCTCCAACATGTCGCGAAATCGCGATAGTTTTTCAACTTTGCTTCCTGCTTTGCCAACATGTCGCGAAATCGTGACAGTTTCTTTTCAAGTTGTTCTACATGTTGCGAAATCGCGACAGTTTCTTTTCAAGCTGTTCTACATGTCACGAAATCGCGATAGTTTCTTTTCAAGCTGTTCTATATGTCGCGAAATCATGACAGTTTCTTTTCAAGCTGTTCTACATGTCGCGAAATCGTGACAGTTTTTCAACTTAGCCTTTTTTCGTCCAGCATGTCACGAAATCGTGACATTTTTGGCTAGTTTTTCTCTGAGCTTTTTGGCTGTCTTCTCTCCTCATTTTTGTCGTGAAATCGTGACATTTTCGGTTGCACCTTCTCTCTCCTCATTTTTGTCGTGAAATCGTGACATTTTCGGCTGCGCCTTCTCTCTCCTCATTTTTGTCGCGATATCGCGACAGAAAACATGTCGCGATATCGCGACAGTTTTCTAACTTAGTCTTTTTCTTCGAATTTTGGAACTGGGCCACTTCTTTCTTTCTGGAAACTTGTTGTACATGATCTTACAGATTTCTGAACTGCATCAACTGATCTTTCTGTTTGTGTTGACAACAATGACAATACTTTTTCTGCATCTTGCTCAACATAATTTTGATGACCAAATTATTATTTTCTAAGGTTCGTGTAATTCATTTTTGTTTTTTAGCGACATGATAAAATTTTTAGTAGGTTCATCTTCACCGACGACGGTTCTCCCTGACATCGGCCAACAAGATACAGTCTATGAAAACTATTGTTGGTGGGATTATCCCACATCTACTAGATGAGGGAGTCCTCACTCATTTTTAATGCCCAACGCAACTATTTGTTGGTAGCTAGTGTCCGTTGGCTACCTTCCCCTCCATTGGTTCATGGTCATAGCTATTCATCATGTTGAATCTTTGCATCATGTGTCGTCAGCTCTCCTTGTCCCTCGTTGATGTGTCACGTGTCATGTCCTTTCAATACTCCTTATTCATGTATCATGTCTCTCACCTCTTGTTGGCATGTTGTGTATCATGGTCTGTGTCCCCTCATTGATGTGTTGTGGTTTGTGTCCCCTCATTAACATGTCATGTCGAGTCCTTGGATTGTTTTAGTCACCAGTTATCTAACGTTGATCATCAAATGTTGTGTCAATCATCAATCACGATAGGTTATTAAAGAGGATTTGTTTACTCTTGGTCATAATTCATTGGCATTGTGAGTAGTTAGACTTGTTTGACTGTTGGATGATCGTTTGATGGTGACTGTTGGAGGATTGTTCCATAGTGATTGTGATGACCGTTGGTTACTTTGCAATTATATTGACTACCATTGAAATTCATTAATTGCATGGTGATTGGTTTTATTGGTGGAGGATCATTCGGTGGTGACTGTTGGAGGATTGTTCAATTATGATTGTGCTGACTGTTGGTTGCTTTGAAATTACATTGACCACCATTGAAATTCATTAATTGCATGGTGATTGGTTTTGAGATTGTGCTTCCAATTAATTTTTGCCTTATAGTCTAATTCTTGGCCCATCAGAGAGGGAAGACCCATTCAAAGTTACCCCAAATTTTTGCTATCCATTTTCATTCTGTATCTCAATATGGTAGGTGTAAACCATTGGCCACTCCTAGTAAACCTATGGCTACAAACATGGCCATTGTTGAAAAATTGGCTGAAATCACTGTAGCCCATGATGAAAAACTGGTGGAAATAGCTGCCAAGTTGCAAAACCTTCAATGTTCCTCCCATCCTCCTCATCCAAGGTGTGAAGTAAAAATATATGAAGGTTCTCAAGACCCTGATGTACTCAATAGTTGGATCCTTGACATGGAGACATGGTTTGAATACACTCACACTCTTGATGAGGAAAAGGTTCCATTTGTAAAGCTCAAAATTTCCAACATCGCCAAAGTCCTCATATCCAATCACCAAATTTGTACATGGGAGGAGATGGTACGAGTTTTGAAGGCCTCATTTTATCCATCAAATTATGAGGAGGACTTATTGAATCAATGGCTATGACTCCATCAAGGCAAGAGGGAATCTATACAGGATTTCATTCATCACTTCAACCACCTTCGAGTCTTACTTGGCATTTCAGATTCTGATGTTGTCTTGATTGCAAAGTTTAAAAGTGGTCTTCTCACACACTTTTATAGGGAGATCAAATATACTACTTGCACTACATTGGATGATACCTTCAAGTATGCGCAGCTAGCTGAGGAGAAGTTCATGGCACAATGGAGGGAGCCTCACTACTCTTCTGGTGGATCAATAGAAGATGGGCACAAGCATCAACTAGAAAGAAAGAGATCTTCCCACTTTTCTTCTTCTATTACTCCCACTTCTTACTCATCCCCTGCTTCTAAAAATTCATTTTCTTCTTCCTCTTCTTCTTCGATGTCTCATGCTCCAAATGCTAAATTTTGTAACTATTGTAAGAGGCAAGGCCATGATAAAACTCAATGTCCACACTTACAAAAGAAGAAGAATATTTTTGTACAGTCTGATGAGGGAACTTGTGATAACCCCATCGAGACTTCTGGTGAAGAAGAAATTTATGAGGAGTTGAGAGGGCAACTCAATAATGTAACACTCATGAATCACCATTCCAGAGTCGGTGATCGTGACCATCTGTTTGTCACTCGGGCTCACTTGCTCCATAACTTTGTAGTAGATTGTATAATCGATAATGGATCACAAAAGAATCTGATTGCGCAGTCCATTGTCGATAAGCTCAAGCTCCCTACATCAAAACATCCTCACCCCTACTCTCTTGGGTGGAAGGATAGCACAAACACATCAAAAATCACACACACATGCACCATCACATTTGCATTTGGCCCCAAGTTTTGGGATTCGATCATGTGTGATGTCACACCAATGGATTGTTGTGGGTTACTTCTAGGTAAACCTTACCAATATGATAGGAGAGCAACATATGATGCATATAAGAACACATACACACTACAGAAATATCAAAAGCACTTTCTCATTAAAAGCACTCCACTATCTGCAAAGCACTCCACTAATCTTCTGCTTACTTGCCACCAAGCCAGAAAAGCCACTAATAATGCTCAAGCACTTGCACTAATTTTCATTCATCAACAAGAACAGCCAACACAAGCAAAAGGGCCTAAAAACAACACTAAGTCTCAAGTACACAATTCTCAAGTGAACAAAATATTGCACAAGTATGAAAGTGTGTTTCAGGAGCCCACTTCTTTACCACCTGAAAGGGCAATTAATCATACAATTGAGATAATTCCAGCAACACCTCTTCCAAATGTTCCAATGTACAGGTAATCCATTTTACAGTATGATGAAATAAAGAAACAATTACAAGAATTGTTGGATAAGGGCTTCATCAAACACAACACTTCTCCTTGTGCCTCACCCATTTTACTTGTTCTAAAAAAATATGGTACTTGGAGATTCTGTATTGATTTTAGGGCACTCAATAAAATCACTATAAAAAATAGGTATCCCCTTCCTCGCATTGATGACTTGTTAGATCAACTCCAAGGTGCTAAATTCTTCAGCAAACTTGATCTTAAAAGTGGCTACCATCAGGTTAGAATACAGGCAGAAGATACTTGGAAAACAACTTTCAAGACAAAGATGGATTTGTTTGAATGGTTGGTTATGCCCTTTGGCCTCACTAATGCTCCAGCTACATTTATGAGGCTCATGAATGAAGTGTTCTATGAGTGCCTAGATGAATATGTAATTATTTATCTGGATGATATCTTGATCTTTTCCAAGACCTGGCCAACACATTTACAACATCTTGAGCATGTCCTTGCCATCCTTCAAAAGAATCAGTTGTATGCCAGTATGAAAAAGTGCTCCTTTGGCCAAACATCCATTTCATACCTTGGTTTCATCATTAATGTTGAAGGTATTCAAGTTGATCCTACCAAAGTCGAAGTTCTTCTCAAATGGCCTCCTCCCACCAACATCACTGAACTATAGAGTTTTCTTGGCCTTGCTAACTTCTACCACAAATTCATTCCAGGCTACTCCACAATTGTTGCTCCATTGCATTCCTTGACTAAGGCCAAATCTATTTTTCATTGGATAGATGCCCATACCCAAGCTTTTACTACTCTCAAAGATAAGCTTTGTTCAGCTCCTATCTTAGCCATTCCTGATCTTCGACAGCCTTTTGAAATAGAAACTGATGCCTCTCAGTTTTCCCTTGGTGTTGTTCTCAAACAAAATGGCCATCCCATAGCTTATCATTCTGAGTCCTTTTCCACAACAAAATAGAACTACTCCACTTATGATAAGGAACTCTATGCCTTAGTTCAAGCTATCAAATATTGGCATCACTATCTTCTTGGTAAGGAAACTATTGTCCACACTGATCATTTGCCCTTGCAATTTCTTCAATCCCAAACCAAGATTCAAGAAGCACGCCACATGAAATGGGCCTCCTATCTTCAAAAATTTCACTTAGTTATCAAATACAAGAAAGGGAGTCAAAACTCTGTTGTCGATTGTCTCAGTCGTCCTCCATCTGCTCATGCCTTAACCATAGTCACTACCTCTCACTTGGGTTTCCAATATTGGCCTTCTGAGTATCCTAAGGACCCAAACTTTGCCATAGTTTATCAATATTTACAACATCCAACCTCCTCTAATTTAAGTCCCTTTCAGGATTTCCATCTCAAGGAGGGGTTGCTTTACCGTCTAGATAAACTTTGTGTACCCATTGAGAGCAGACCTTCACTTTTGTGAGAGGCTCATTCCACCCTCTATGGTGGTCATTTTGGCAAGCATAAAACCCTTCACCATCTGCAAAGATTCTTCTATTGGCCACACATGCAGCGAGATGTCCTCAAGTACTTAAAATAGTGTGTCCCTTGTAGTCGGTCTAAGTCGTCCAACCGTAAGCTTGGTCTTAGTATGCCCTTGCCCATTGCATCTCATCCTTGGGAAAGTATATCTATGGATCTTGTCAGTGGTTTTCCCATGACTTTCCGTCAACATGATTGTGTCTTTGTCATAGTCGACCATTTCAGTAAAATGGCTAAGTTCATTCCCTGTCAAAAAATAAGTTCTGCTATAGACTTAGCCCAATTGTTCTTTGATGTCATCTGGCGATCATTTGGTCTTCCCACAAGTATTGTGTCTGATCGTGACTCCCATTTTGTCGATCATTTTTGGAGGTCTTTGTGGAAATTATTAGGTGTGTCCCTTAATTTTTCCACAACTTTTCATCCACAGTCTGATGGTCAAACAGAAGTCGTCAATCGTACACTTGTCCAAAGTCTTCGTGTCTTCCACCATTCATCACCAGCCAAGTGGGATCTGAGTCTAACTCATATTGAGCATGCGTACAATAGAGCTATCCATTCTTCCACAGGTCATTCCCCTTTTGAGGTCTGTCTAGGTTTTCAACCAGTTGCTCCATATGAGTTACCCTTGGCTCTTCCATCTCCAGTCACAGTCCACATGCAGAAAGAACAAGATAAAGCACAACACTTCATCCAACACCTACAACAACTCCAGTCCAAAGTTATCCAAATCTTGAAGAAGACACAATAGCAACAAAAATAGGCAATGGACCATCACCGTGTTCCACACTCCTTTTAGATAGGTGATAGAGTCTGGTTGTACCTTGATCATCACAGATTTCTAGAGAAGGCACATAGCAAGATCAAACCTCTTCGTTATGGGCCTTAAACTATCATCCAACAGCTGTCCGAGAATGCATTCCGATTGGACCTTCCAACACACTTGGGTATCCATGATGTTGTCAATGTTGATCTACTCCAACCATATCATGAGTCCACATTAGAGAGCCCACCTATCATCAGTCATCCTGCCGATGTTGTTCCAGATTTTCAGCTTCCATTGGAGGAAGATCATCTGTTCGACACCAGGACTCGACACACCCGACAGGGTTCATCCACTTCGTATCTGGTTGCACGTCATGGAGAGCTTCCTCACCAGGCTCGATGGATCACTTCAGCACAGTTGGCTCATGATTTTCCCTCCCTTTTGGATGCATTGGAGTCCAATGCTTCTATGGTGGGGAGGAATGATAGGGATTAATATTTAATTCTCTAATATTATCCCTATCACATGGATCATATTGTATAGCATTTAATGCTCACATGGATTGGGTGCATTAAATGCCACTTTTGTAAAGGCAGACATGCCTATAAATATATTTTTGGTTTGAATGCAAAGACAATTTTCATTTGTGCTATTTCCTTGCATCTTGCTCTCGAGTGTTACTTTTGTATCAACAAATCTAGCATATGACTACTTTATGGTTTAGAAGATTTGGTTCTTATGATCTTGGGCTTTATAGTTATGGAAGTTTGTTGGAAAGTTGCTCTTGCCAACTAAGGCTAGCAGTCTCATTTCAACTTGTAAATAATCTTGTTTTAATTATTTTTTTAATTCTTAAAAAAACATAATAAGATCTTACTATCCCACACATCATATCATATAGCACCACTAGAATAACTAATAATCTAAAAAATACCCTAATGGTTTTCCAATCCCATAACTTTGCATTTCTACCCCTATTTAGTAATGAGTAGATTTCCCTCCATCTTGCTTGTATTCTTTTCATCTTGCATATTCTCCAATTGAGTTTGCGTTAAAAATATAACTTAAGGTATTTGTATTTTTTTACTACCTCTAAAGCGTTTCCTTTAAATAAAATATATGGTTGTTTTTACTCTCTATAAGTAGAGAAAATTATAATTTTAGTCTTGTTAATATTTACTTGCATCCCAACTTCTTTACAAAAATGCTCTAAAGTTTTTAGATATTCTTTTAAACTTTTCAAGATAAGGTCATCAACATAGAGAAGTTTCACTACATAATTAGCTACTTTTATTCCTTTTCCTCTCATCTTTCTACTCATTCCTCGAATTTGTCAATGTAAAGTTCAATAAAGTAGGTGACAATGGAAAACCCTATTTTGCCTTGATATCACTCTCAAAACACTCTTATAGTACTTTTAGAATTCTTATTTTTGCCACCAACTTCTCATAAAGTTTGTGTACAATTTATTTTTAGTTGGTTGGAATGCCAATTTCTTCCATTCTTTTTTGTAATTTACCTCTAGGTACTATGTCAAAAGCCTTTTAAAATTCCATTAAAGAACAATAAACTTCTTTATATTTCCATATCTTCTCTTTTAAGTGCCTTAAAGTAATGCAATGATTTATTTTTGAGTACTTTGGTCTAAACCCTACTTGCCCTATCATCCTCTTTTCTTAATTTTTTGTCCACTGACTGATTTTGTTTTCTACTAAGTTGGCAAATAATTTTACAAAAATATGATTAATCATGATGGTGTGGTAATTTTAAGGATTGTTGGTGTCTCTATTTTTGATGGTTTTAGCACCATCCCATCATATCAAGAGAAAGAGAGAAAGAAGAGAAAATAGCTAACATCTTATTATGAGAATAGAGTGATACATCTGAATGGAGTTATGAGGCTCTTTATATAGGAAGATAGATTCCTTGGCCAACACTCTACCTAGTTGTACAAGGGGACACCTTGCACATTACAACTTGCACATTGACACTTGTGCATTTATTACATTGCTTGAAGTAACTAGCTAACTTCCCCCTAAAGTAATATCCTATTCTAGTGATGTACATTACATAACCAAATAATGTAATATATTCTAACACCCCCTTGTATTACATTATTTGGTATGAAGTTCTCTTGAATTGCATAGATGATTTCTGAATGTTTGAAACTTGGTTTTTCCAAGTGCTTTTGTAAAAATATCTGCTAGTTGATCTTCTGTAGAGACATGCTTGAGGATGATATGACGGTTCTAAAAATGTTCTCTAATGAAATGACATTGAGCTTCAATGTGTTTGGTCCTTTCATGTATAATTGGATTTTTGATCAGGTTGAGTGCTCCTTGATTATCATAGAATATCATGGTTGGAGTTCGTTTGATCCCCATATCTGATAATATGTATTGTAGCCATAAGGCTTCATAGGTTGTATCTCTTGCTGCTCGATATTCTGCTTTAGTTGATGATTGTGCCACTGTATGTTGTTTCTTACTATGCCAAGATATGGGTCCTGACCCAAGATAGAAGACATATCCTGAGGTAGATTTTCTATCATCAATAGATCCTGCATAATCTGAATCTGAGTATCCCTATAGGCAAAAATATTTGTCATTCTTTATATAAGTTAGTCCATAATCAGTAGTCTTTTTGACATATTGCAATATTCTTTTTGTAGCTTTCCAATGACTTTCTCTTGGTTCTTGCATGAATCGTGAAAGATAATTTACTACAAATGCTATGTCTGGTCGACTATTCGTTAAGTATAGAAGACTTCCAATTAACTGGTGATACATAGTTGTTGAGACCAATGGTGTTTCATCATTTTTGGATAATTGGATCCCTTGTTCCATTGGTGTATCTTTAGACTTACATTCTTTCATTCTATACTTTTCAAGCAAGGCTTCTGCATACTTTGATTGAGTGATAGTTATCTTGTCCTTTCCTTGATGAATCTCTAGACCAAGACAATAGTTCATTAGACCTAGATCTATCATTTCAAATGCTTTTTCTAGATCCCCTTTGATATCACTTATTAATTTTTTAGAACTTCCAGTAATTACTATATCATCTACATATACTATGAGAATGAGTATGTCATTTCCAATTTTCTTGGTATATAAACTAGGATCTAACGTGCTTCTTTTGAAGTTATGTTGTAATAAGTGATTGTTGATCTTTATATTCCATGCTCTAGGAGCTTGTTTTAAACCATACAAATATTTGTTCAATTTGCATACCTTATTTTCCTATCCCTTGATGATAAATCCTTCTGGTTGTGACATGTAGACTTCCTCTTCTAAGTCACCATTAAGGAAGGCACTTTTTACATCCATCTGATGAAGTTTCCAACCCTGATGAGCTGCTAGTGCACAAACTATTCTGATGGTAGTCATTCTAGTTGTTGGTGCAAATGTTTCTTCATAATCAATTCCCTCTATTTGAGTGTATCCTTTGGCTACTAGTCGAGCTTTGTATTTGTCAAGTGTTCCATCTGCTTTGTATTTGATCTTGTAAACCCATTTGCAACCTACTATTTTCTTTCCTGGAGGTAGTTCTACTAGATCCCATGTCTTATTCTTTTGAAGTGAAGTATATTATGATTCCATAGCTGCTTTCCAGTGTGAGTCATTCAGTGCTTGAAGTGTTGATGTTGGTTCCACTGTATTACTTAGCATTCCTCTATTCATTCTGGTCAAACTTCGAGTTTGAGGTCTAGTAGTGGTAAGATCTGGCATTCTTTCTAGATTTGATTCTCTGAGAGTATCTCTGAGCCATATTGGTTCTTTCCTAGGAGGGATTGTAGATGCATCAGTATCTTGTTCTTGAGATTCTAATTCTGACTCCTCACTTGTTGTGTCTTCATTAGAGAGATTTAGAAGAATTTCTGCATCATTACTGGTTTTTTCTATATCGATCTTGACATTTTCATCAAAGATTACATCTCTACTAATGTAAACTTTCTTTGTGTATGGATCTAGTATTCTATACCCTGTAGATTCATTGTCATAACCAACAAATATTCCTGCCATGGTTTTGTCATCTAATTTTGTTCTCTTTTGTTTTGGAATATGCATGTAAGCTTTACACCCAAAAATATTCAGTTTTCCTATATTTGGATTTTGTCCTGACCATGCTTCTTCTGGTGTAATATGTTTGAGTACTCTTGTTGGTAATCTATTTTGTATGTAGACTATTGTTTGCACTACTTCTGCCCAATATTGATGATCAAGTTGAGCCTCCTTCAACATACATCTCACCATTTCCATTATTGATCTATTTCTTCTCTCTGCAATTCCATTTTGTTGTGGTGAATATGTTGTAGTAAGTTATCTTTTAATTCCATTTTCTTCTAAGAATGAGTCAAATTATTTTGAAACAAATTCTCCTCCTCTATCTGAATGAAGTGCTTTTATAGTCTTTCTTGATTCCTTTTCCACTTGAAGTTTGAACTGTTTGAAATGACTAAATGCTTCTGATTTATACTTCATGAAATACACCCACATTTTTCTGGTGTGATCATCAACAAATAATTGAAAGTACTTATGTCCTCCAATACTATCAATTTTCATTGGTCCACACAAATCTGTATATATTATTTCCAAGGGTTGTTGAGCTTTGTGTTGATGGAGTTCGAAGGGAACTCTATGTTGTTTTCCTGCTAAGCATTCTGGACATACAGTAGCTTCTAGAGAAAAATTAGGTATTCCTTCAACCATTTGATACTTGAATAATTCTTTCATTGAGGATTCACTAGTATGTCCTAGTTTCTTATGCCATAGATCTGATGTTTCGACTGAAAAAGTTGAGTGTGTAGCAATATCTAGAACAAATAGACCATTTTTATAAGACCTTGATGCTATCCTTTTTCCTTGTTTAGAAATGTGACATTGTTTTCTTCTAGTGAGAACTTTAAACTCAATAGTTATGTTTTGATCCATGAGTTGGGAGATGGAAAGAAGATTAGTAGTTAATCTAGGGACATACAATACATTTTTTATTATCCCTTTTCCTTCTTTTAGGTTCATTGAGATGTTCCCAATTCCCTTCACCTCATATGTTTTACTATCTGCTACAACAATTGGCTTCTCATTTACCTTTTTTAGGGAATTGAACCAATGAATATTTCCAGTCATGTGCTTACTTGCTCCTGAGTCTATATACCAATAATCCATGATATCTCTTGATAAAGGGTTTAAAAACTAGGACCTTGTTGAATTCCTTATGTCTCCCTAGTGTTTTTGGATATGTTATATGATTGATAAAGTGCTTTTTGAGAATAGTAGTTCAATTTTGAGTTGATTTTGTAAAGTTTTGTAAATAGCAAAAATCAACTTTTATTACACCTTATTACTCCTATTGAACTTAAGCACTTTCTAATTTGATGAGGTTCTAATGGTTGGATTTCTTTTGTCCCTTTAATGTGGTTTTGAGACAAGTATACCAATTAATTTCCAACTCTTGATAATCCTTAATGAACCTCCTTTTATAGCCTTTGATATTTGATATTTAATGTTTCTAAATTCCAATATTCTACTTTGGTGTAGTATTCCTTATAACTCCCTAATTTGGAATATTAGAAAACAATAATATTTGCAATAATAGGATTTTAATTTCCAAGTTGAAATCCTTATTCCTCCTACTTTATTATTTACAAATATAAATATTCTTGAAATATGCTTGCTTAATATATTACTAATGCTAAATGGATAATTGCAATAGTAAATATAATGTACCCTTATAACTCCAATATATCTTTAGTTTATAGCAAGCAATAAATAATATGATATTTTACCTTAATAACCCTTCTGGATTATCTTGCCTTGATGTTGTGAGGTGGTAGATTTGAAACCTTCTAGAATATGGTACTCATGGGTAATCAATGCCTTCTTTGACCAATGTTGGTTTCTCCCTTGAGTAGCGCTTCTCTCCTTCGTAAATGGCATTGATATTCTTCTTAAGGAATGCTTGGTCTATGACAAATATCCTCCACAAATGGGGTATTGGTATTTGTTGGTCTATGATAGCTTCTTAAATGTAGACTTACACCTTTGAATGGTGCACAAGCTTGAATTAGCCTCCTCCCTATGAACGTGCTTCACACCATTCAATGCTTGACTTCCTTTGACCTTGTTCTTCCTCCTCCAAAATGGGTGCCTTAAATAGGATTGTTTCCTTGCATATTGTAGATAAGTGTCACTTGAGCGTTACTAAGTAGGTGTTGATATTCCAATGTACCTTTATGCAATGATGAGTTTGGTGGTAACCTCCCAAAGATTTGTAACTCCTTTTTAGGTGAGCACTGGATTATTCATGAACATTGGGGCACTTAGAACTCTTGTGCCAAGTGGCACTCAAGGCTTGTGCATGTAAGCCTTTCTTCTAATGCTCCAAGGATGAGCGTTGTAACCCTATCTTTACCTATATCTTTGTATTGTATGTTGGATTGCTATATTTCTTGGAATGCAAGCATTTCCTCTTCTCCTTTTGCATGTTGTCTTGATGAGGATAATGGGTGGCTCCAGCTGTAATGCTCCAAGGTTCTATGGCGCTCCTAATGGCGGTCCTGTGGTAGCTTTTTGTGCTCCTTTATGGTGGTCATTCTCTCCAAGTAATGGCCTTGGGTATAGCACTTTTTTTTGTATACCTTGATTCTTGTAATATGTTGTTTGTGTAGATGCTTTGTGTAATAGCCCCTTGTTCTTAGCTTGGATAGTGCATATTCCATGTACATAATATCCTTCTATATGCTTTCCTTTTCTCTATGTAGACTCGGATGGTAATAGCCTCTTGTAATGGCTCCAATATTGTAGGTGAAATGCTTGCTTCTAGGGCTAGATTGGATGTGGAGAAATGGTGTTTTTAAACACCTTGATTTTGAGAAGTGTGAGCTCTTCGGTGGCTCTTTCCTCTTGCTCAAACTTCTTGCTCAAACTTGTTAGAGTAATATTACCTAATTTGGGATATTAACTCATATTACATTATATTGCACTTAAATTCATTTATTTATTAAGAATATATATATTGCATAGGTGGTTAGTGGTTATGGTTAGGGAAGTTTGTTACTAGGTGGTTATTCAACTATATGCAATGTACTATATATTGTCACCATATTGAATACAATACTAACATTCGTAATTCCTATGTGGTATCAGAGCGAGTGAGGGGGCACGTTCTTTGTTTCATGTTTTTTGAGGTGATTAGAATAGATTCCAAGGGGGCACAAATCCTGAGATGGTACCCCTTGGACACCCCCACTAGATGGACCTCTCTACAGACTATCTGACCAATAGACCATTTGAGTGCATAAATATCACTGGTGACTTGGAAGACCATGAAACTCTCTGGTGATCCACCTGAGTCTAACCATGCACTAACCCTGACATTGCTTGATGCACGTAAACCAAGGACCACCATCATCCTAGGTATAGATATCAAGGTATTGATGTGGATTGGTGATGTGGACTGGACACATGGAATACAAGCCACCTAGACTGACATTGACGTGGACTTATGATGTAGACTGGACACATGGAAAACAAGCCATCTGGATCGATGCTGACATGGACTAGACACATCACAAAAATGTGGCAGACAAGCCATGAGCCACTGATGAACATTGGACAATGTGGACCCCTCCAATCGTGCCACATGGATGGTGGTAAAATGAGTCCAACACTGATTACCTAAAGATAATCAACAATTAATATAACTATTGATTATTTTAAGTCCTAAATAGTGCACCGTATGGTGCATCTGGGACTAAAGTCCCAAGACATTTTTTTCTTCTGATTGATGCTATGAAAGAAAATAAATTGAAGGTGGCTCCTCTTTAGTTACATCAAGAGCACTAGCCTGACTGGTTGATCAAGCCAACACTAAGGTGTATTACAGGAGGTCATGGGTTCAAACCCTGTGCATACCACCAAAAGTTCTTTTTGTTGGACAATACAAAGTAGGCGGTTCAATTTGGTACCTCAGACATCTTCATATATAATAGGCTACCCTTTTGTTCTCGTCTAGAGTGACAATCAAGACGATTGATAGGCCTGCGTAAGGCACTCTGCATGATGTCGAGGGATCAAACCCCACAAAGAGAAAAAGTTATTTTTTTTGCTAAAGAAATTTTCTTCAAAATTTCTTTGTCGAAGGAAACAAAGAGGAGGTATTTACCTTCTTTTTTTAACGGAAGTGCTATTCCAACTGGCTAGTTGGACAAATGCAAAGATGTTGGCAAGCGGCAATTCGGGGAATCGAATCCTACCCATGCCAAAAGCAACAATTTTTTGCCAAATTTTCCAAAAGCAACAATTTTTTTTCCAAAAGAAACAATTGTTTTTCCCAAAGCAACAACTTTTGCTAGCAAAAAAATATTTTTTTCACTTTTTGCTAAAGAAGAGGCAATTTTTGTTACAATAAAGTCATACTTTTGCTGTAAACACCAAATAAGGAGCATTAAAAGGTATTTTTTTTAATACTTTGCAAATTCATTTTTTTTGCAACCCAAGGAGCATCAATTTTTTGCAAAACAAAGACAAAATAGTGCATTTTTTTCCTAGAGAAGGGATACAAAACAAAATTGCACATTTTTTTGCAAATTAAAAGGGTTCTCCAAATTCCACCAAAACCTTGTTTATTTTGCAAAAAAAAGGGGGGACAAAATAGTATTCTTTTTTGCAAAATTCTAACACAAAGGGGGGAATTGTGAATATCATTTTTTGCAAGCACAAAAATAAAATTTCTTGCAAAAATTATTGTAAAAAGGTGCATTTTCTATTGCATTCGACACCTTAAAATTGGCATTATAGGTGCATTTTCGATGGAATCCGACACCTATATTTAAAATTTATGGGCACTTTTGATTGTATGTTGCATTTAATTTCCTATTTTTTGCACTTACATCATAAGTTAAAATTCAAAAGCACATAAGACCCCAAATTTTAAACCTTTTTGTGCAATTTATTGCACAACAACGTTTGGTATATACGGTACCTCTGGTCCACACTTATAGGTGAAGCTGTCGTGCTTGGACTACTGTATCTAACGCCTAATATAGCTGCAACAATGACGTCTGAGCTATTGTTCTCTATAAATCATCGAGGAGAAATAAGGAAAGCCAATTTTATTTTGATATTCACTCCATCAAATACCCTAATTCATTCCTATTGCTTGGCTTAATTTCCTCCAACTAATCATCCTTTTTCGAAAGGGTTTTTAGGCAGGTGCCATCAATTTGAGTGAATTCTCTTTTAGTACTCATTTGTGGTATATCGAAAGGGAGACCATTTTGGTGATATAAGGAACCTTCACATTAGCACATATTTTTGTAAACAAAGGGAACACACCTTGTAAAAATAGTGTTTGGAACAAGGGGATCCTTATTTTTTCCATCAAAGCATTTTTTGCAAAAAAGGGGGGATACACTTGTAAGGGTGCATTTTTGGCAGCGACCGACACCTTAGCCTCCTTATCAATTTTTTTGCAAAATCACTTTGTAAAAGGTGCATTTTCGGTAGAGACCGACACCTTAAGAAAATGGGTAAATCAAAGAAAAAGAATGCCCCAAAACAAACTGATAAAAATTCTCAATCAGTTAAAGATCCTTACTTTCTAGCAAGGTGGGAAGGAATGGATTTTTTTGAGGATGGAAAATATCTCACACTACGCAGTGGTGTAAAATCCATTCTCAGAGATTCTGAAGTTTCTAAAGACCTTCAGATAAATGGTGCTCAAATCCCTATAGGCGTTGTAAGGGTAGTCTACATGACATTGATTTCACTTGACATTGCCCAACGTCAAAAGAAAAGGGACATCAGTGAGGAATCAGAGGTCATGATCCTAATGGTCGATGCTTGTTGTGACACAAGTGACCTTTAGCCCATGGTGGTGAATGCTTGTTGTGACACAAGTGACCTAAAGCCCATTATGGCCAATGCTTGTTGTGATACAAGCGACCTCCTACCTTCAATGGTAGATATCAATTGTAGCATAGGTGATCTCATCACAAGAGCATATTTTGCTTGCGACACTAGTGACTTAACAATTGAACCTCCTAAAAATGAGCTCCATAATCTCATCAATAGTGACAAATACCATATTGTTAAAAACATTGATGAAGATGAAGAACTTGGGTGTTTTGAAAAACACACCAAAGGCATTGGATCCAAACTGATGAAAAAAATGGGATTCAATGGTGAAAGATTAGGTAAACATGGACAAGGCATTAAAACTCCTATAATGCCAAATGTCAAGCCAAATAATGAAGGCCTTGGCTATGATGGACAAGCAAGTACCAGTAAAACCATGTTTGTAAAACCTAAATCTCCTACAACTCCTACAAAGCATTGTTGTAGTCATTGTGGAAGAACAAGACATGTAGCAGCTAGGTGTTGGAAACTACATCCTTGTGACTCATGTGGATGTACAAATCACTCCTCTATAAATTGTTGGTACAAAGTGAAAATGGCCAACAAGGTTCATATCGATTGTGGATGGACAGATCTCACACAATGGACCAAAATGAAAGAAATGTTGTATGGCTTCTACAAAAAAGGTAAAACCTATGGTAGACCTAGAGGTAGATCTAGTGACAGATCGAGTGGCAGTCCCAAAGGCAATGACCCAATGACAGACCTAAAGGTAGACCCAACGACAATGATCTAGAGGTAGACCTACAGGCAGATCCAGAGGTAATGATCCAGAGGCAAATCCATAGGTAGATCCAGTGGTAGTTCCAGAGGTACTATTCCAAAGGTAACCTTAGAGCTAGAGCCAGAGCTAGAGCCAAAGACAGAACCAACACAAAAGCATCTTTCATTTTTCTCTCCTTCACATTAAGGGGGGAGTTATCTATGTTATCCCAAATAATGGAATAAGGGGGGGTGTTAGAGTAATATTCCCTAATTTGGGATATTAGCTCCTATTACATTATATTGTGCTTAAATTCATTTGTTTATTAAGCACATATATATTGCATAGGTGGTTAGTAGTTATGGTTAGAGAAGTTGATTACTAGGTGGTTATTCAGCCATACACAATGTACTATATATTGTCATCATATTGAATACAATCCTAACATTCATAATTCCTACATAACTCTACCCTAAAACTTGTTGAGATAATGGACGTGTTGTTTCCTACGATGAGATATTCTTTTGTCTTTTTTTAAAGGAACCAAAAAGGTGCTTTGTAATAGTTAGATTTGCACCAATATGATGGCCTTTTTTTCATAAATCTTTTTTTATTTTGATGAGGTAGATCCTCAAATTCACTAATCCTCTTCCTTGGATAATTTAATAAAATTTGATCCAATCTAATAAGATACTCTTAATATGTTGATTTTAAAGTAGGGATTTCTACACCTTGCACTTAAATGAAACCCTTATATATTCCTTTAATCTTGACTCACCAAGTCTCAATTTGAGGCTTCCTTCAAGGAATTTAATGATGGCTTCCTTCTCCACCTTTTGATTTGTATTGGTGGCTTCTTTTGGCCATTAAATGCTACAAATTTTGTGCTAGTTTTGTGCCTTTAACAATCAAAACACAAACTAATTTCTTGAAAGTACCTAGTTAAAGATAAACTAGTATATTGCTAATGGATTAATAATGGTCTTTAACGGTAACAATAATCTCACCTTATTGCTCCTATAAATAAACTTTAAAAATAATTCTAAATGCACTAAATAATCTCTAAAAAAATTAAGATTAATTTGTAAAGAACCCTTAAAGAATAATATACAATTTTTACTACAATCAATATTGTAGGATGTAGTCTTCTTGCTTTCTAGATAGATAACAGGTAGGTGATAGTTTTCTTTCTTTAAAAAAATATCCACCTCCTATTTAATGTGCAAATATATCTTAAAATGTATTCTCCTTTTTGTACTTTCTTGAAGACTATAATATGATCCCTTCTCCTTGCAAATTTAATCCAGATATGGTGCTTAATATAATTTGATAATGAACCCTAATTTGAAGTTCAACTATTTGCACCCTAAGTTACTTACCTTTGATGTCCTTTGAATATGAAAAATATATTTATGATTTGATTCATCAAGTTTCTATATGGAATGGAGGTTTCTCGTAGATATGAACCTTTCTAATATTTTATTGTAGAATCCAGTATTCTTCCTTTTTAGGCTTGTTGTCAAATGGCAATAATTATCCCAATTATTTAACTATTAGAAGCTTTACCTAGGTAGTCTTTCATAAACAAAGGAGATCACAAATATCCTATTCCTCATTAACTCTTCTCTGGAGTCTCTCCTTGATTCTTGCAACAAGGCTTCTAGGGCCTCTTTTTTTCAACCTCTCTTCTAGCAGTGTTTGCAAGGGGTAGCACACAAGATGAATTCGATTTGCAAATATGTAGGCCAATAGTAGTAATGGTGTATTTTTCTATTCCTCTCTAGATTCACCATGGCTCTGATACCACTAATGGTTTTAGCACCATCCCATCATATCAAGAGAAATATATAAAGAGAAAAAAGCAACATCTTATTATGATAATAGAATGATACATTTGAATGGAGCTGTGAGCTTTTTTATATAGGAAGATAGATTCCTTGCCCAACACTCTACCTAGATATACAAGGGAACACCTTTCACATTACAACTTGCACATTAAAACTTGTGCATTTATTACATTTCTTGAAGTAACTAGCTAATTTGCCCCTAAAGTAATCTCCTATTATAGTGATGTACATTACATAACCAAATAATGTAATATATTCTAACAATTTTATGCAATGGTATGGCTAGGTTGGTTATCCATTTCAATGGAAAGCCTCATTTAATGATGTCATTAAAAATATTTTGGATGTGTGGTACTATGATGTCAACCTCACACTTGAGATGTTCAGCTTGCAAACCATCTATATCCTGAGATTTACCAAATATTATTTTCTTAATGCCCTGATTCACATCTTTTAAAGAAAAAAGTTCCTTCATTGTGTCAATTTTAGTAGGGGTATTTTTTTCTTGGTCTCTCATATAATTGCTTAGCATACTACAACCATTGATCACTTATGATATTGTTTTTTATACCTTTTTCTTTAGTGTAGCTCTTTCCAAAATTACTAAGCTTTGCAAGATGTATCAACCCTTTTTACCTTGCTCTTATGTATTATTTATTTTTTTGTTTTCATTAGCTATTTGTATATTTGTTTTCCTTTTTTCTAGCTCTTTCAAGGTTCTCCTTACTACTTTTCATTCTTCACCATACCATGGATTTACAAGGAAGTTTTTATATTTTTTTCCTAGGATGTAACTTTTTGCATGATTCCAAGGCTTCTCTAATTATATCCATCAATTTATAGCTATCAAAATCATAACTTTAAAAAATATATGTCCTCTTTCTTTTCTCTCTTTGTATAATCTGTTTGAGTGATGTTTTAGAAGTTTTTCAAATTTTCTTTGTCATAGAGATGTTTCCTATTGTCTTTCCTTCAGTTACTTGAAGATGTTCTTCTTGTCCAGTTTCTTGCATTTGGATCTTTATGTACGTTGGAGTGTGATCAGATTTTTGCTCCATGAAAATTGCTTTAATTTTTAGATATTTTATCTTTGAAATAAAGTTTGGTGAGAAAATAGCATAATCAACTACACTATGTCCATTATGTGTTTGATAGCTATATTTTCCATATTTTTTACCACATATTTATGTCATTACAGATGATCAATCCCTTTATTCTACATATTTTAAGAAGTTATCCATAATGTGTGATGGGTCATTGATTTTCATCTAAGGACCTTAACCAATGGTGATTTTCATTTTCTTCTAGCCATAGTGGATTATAATTTATGCCTTAATTGATATTTATAGAGCTTTTTTGTCTATTTGTTGTCCTCACATTAAAGTTACCCACTAAAACCACCTCTCCAAACTTGTTATATTTTGTGACATCTTTTGCCAATGTTATATGTATCCTCATGATCTAAGTCTTGTTTCTTATAAAACTTTGATTGTTGTGGAGCAAAATAACAATCTTCAATGCTAATCAATCTGCCATTATTTGTAATTCTAATCCATATATACTATTCATTTAGGTCTTCTTTCTCAGCCTATATGAATATAACCCAAGAATATTTTATTAGTATTTTTACTCCTCCATGTCCTTTTATGTTTTCTAATTGTGTTGGCTTTTAAGCCTTACTACCATAGAATATCACAAGTCCCTCAATAAATAAGCTACAATATTAAAGGTCAAAATATCAATAATGAAGAGTAGAATTATATATGAGCAATATAATATGTATATCAAGGTCAATATAATAATGAAAATAACATTCACTTATAATATCAAATATGAATGTAAATGGCCTAAATAATTCATGAACTATGCATGAAGAAAACTTACAATATTAATTGCTCAAAATCTGTATACAAGATTTATTCACTTTTCTTCCTCTTTACAATTGGGTAATCAGATATCTTCTCATGGAGCTTTATCTCCATAATATAGACATATAATATGACTCTTCATGTACTTGACTATTGATCTCCATATGAAAATTCCCATGACCTTTGGATTATCATCTTGCCACTTGCATACTAGACTCTTCACTTTCTTCTTACATGTTTAATTAATTCTATGACACTTTCAAACTTCTACATGCACTCCTAATCTAAGATACTTGTGCACATACTTACTACAAGAAACTTGTGCACATCCTCTCAATACACACTTTCACTCTAACTTACATGATACTTGTGCATTTCATGCACATTGCACTCTTACATGATACTTGTACATTTCTTGCACATTGTACTCTTACATGACACTTGTGCATTTCTTGCACATACACACTTACATGAAAGTAGAAATATAAAGTGTTCACCTAAACTATAGACTCAACCCTAATCTAATACATATTTACATGTGTACCATGAAGTTACCATGGGGGTACATTTGCATGCACCAAATAATGTAATATTCCTCAACACCCTCTTGTATTACATTATTTGGTTATTGGAGACTTTAGTATTCAATCTAGGTCTTTGTCTTTAATAAACTTCTTTTAGATCTTTATCAGAATCTTCAATTTACAAATATTTTTTGGCTTTTGATCTATATCTTTTGTTATCCTTCCTTTTGTGCTTTCCTCTTCTTTTCTTAGTCTTCAGTAGTGATGTACCTAATGATGCGCCTTCTAAACAATGAGTTGGTAAATCATCACAATAATACATCCTGGATTTCAATGATTCTTCATTGAAGCTAACATAAGCTTTATTCAAGCTATGTGTGTCACAATTTACCTTCTTCTTCTCTTGTCCTTTTTTGTGATAGATCTCAAAGGTAAGTAGTGATAAATACATCATTAAGATTATTCTAAGAAAAATATAATGGTGTTTTGTAAATTCCACCATGTTCTAAAATGTTTTTCATGAAGATAAATCATAAGTGTTGTATATTTTTCATCTTTCAAATATTTGTGGAATAAAGATAATTTTTCTTTTAAACCATTTGATATTTGCTTCTTTCCATCAAAGTCATCTATTAAGTTTTGAGAATAAAACTTTAACTTGTTCACCATTTCTTCACTATCCTCATTGAATGCATTTCTAATAATTTCTTCCATGATAACTCAACTTGATAATTTAATTCCTTTTAAGTAGTAAATATTATATCTCCCAAGTTTAAATAATCACCCAAATATGAAATTTACAAATTTTATGTTTTCTAAAATTTTGATGTAGAAATCCTTTTAACTCCCTATTGAAATAAATCTGCAAAATTTTAAATTTCAAAATTTTTAAAATTTTCTAAAATAAAATAAATAAAAAATAAAAAAAAACTTCAAATTTCAAAATCCTTAAAAAAGTTAAAACATTTTAACTCGCTACTCTCAAATCTTCACACCTTTAAAATAACTTTAAATTTAAAAATCTCAAGTCTAAAACTTTTAACTCTCAAAAACTCAAATAACTCTAAATCTTTAAATATTAAATTCTTCAAATCAAATAAATATTTTATCCTATTTGAAGTAGAAAACCTTATCACTCCATGTCTTAATATTAAAAACTCAAAAAAGTAAATCCAAACTAAAGTAGGCCTTATATCTCCTACTAGTTAAATCATATAAAACTTATCACTCCTACTTTATATATAATATTTTATACTAATAAAATAACTCCTTTCTAATTAACTATTAATCCAAATATATCTAAATTTAGAACTTTAATTTTTCATCAAAAAAAATAGCGCTTACCTTATAAACTTGCTTATTTATTCTCCCTTGCACACTCATCTATTGCATTGTGATTTTGTCACTGCACTTTACTATCAAAGTATTTCAAGTGAGGCTCTAAATAGCCTTCAAATAATTTGCCTTGCTCAACAAAAAATCAATGTGTTACTTTGCATGGAGATTAGAAACGTTAGCATTGAACATTTCAAAAATACGTTACTTGACAATGAGACATTTGGCTTCTCGTTGATTGCTTCTTCACAAAAAAATTCTTAGGCTTTAGAACATTTGCTTCTTCTATAATGTATGCTTTGAAACGACTCTTGATAAATATTTCTAGTCTCAAAGGATTTCACACTCCTAATCCTTGAGTTTCCTTTGCTTCTCAATGTCTTTGAGCTTTGTGTTCTTAGCTATGAGAAAACATTGCTTAACTCTCCTAATATTTGTGTTCTTTGATGTGAGGTGAATGCTTTCTTAGCTCTTTTAATCTGCATTCTTTGCTATGAGACAAATACTTGCTTAGCTCTCTTACTCGGTGTTGCACTGTGAAACAAACATTGCTTAGCTTTCTTACTTTGCATTCTCTATTGTGAAGCAACTGGTATGTTGCTCTCTAGCTATGAAGATACTGCTTTTCTAGTTCTTCATGCTCTATGAGGACTTTGTTTTCTTGAAGGTGGATCTTTACTTGCTTTTCAACTTGTGGCTCTTCGTATTTTTTGAAGACACTTTTTTGATCTCTGGATAAGCCTATTACTTCTATGAATATTCTCTCTCAATTTCTAGATAAGACTATTACTTCTCTTCATGTTCTATGAAGATTCTCTCTCGATATTTATATAAGCCTATAACTCCTCTTCACATCTGAATATCTTCTCAATAAGCTCTCATATTGATGTACAAATTTCTACTCATATTGTTGCTCAGATTGTTGCTTGTATTGTTGCTTTGTGGGTGCTCTAATCTATGCTTGGATGGCACTCAATTTTTATCCATTGGTGGTCCTATGGCACTCACACCCTTCTTTATCTTGCTTAGTGCTTAGCTCTTTCTTTTTACTATTGGTTGCTTTGTTTCTTATGCTAGTATGGTCACTTTGTTGGCATTTCCTTCTATATTGGCCTCTTGGACCTATAGCTTCATATTTACTTACTATTGCACTAAATATTATCTTTTGAAGAAATATTGCTCCAAGGCTAAGATTGAATTTGATATTTTCAATCAGCCTAGTTTTTTAATGTTTCACTGTCTTATAAAGCTTATAATATTTTCTTCTTGTTCTCTGTGTTATACTTCAACTCTATGCTATAGAAGCTTTGTGTTGCTTCTTCTTCTTTGAAATCTTAATTTCTCTTCTATCCTTAGAAGCTAAAATTCCTCTATCTCTAGGAGTCAAAATGCTTCTCAATCTATTTCCTAGAAGCTATGATGCTCCTCTATCCTTGGAAGCTAAAATATTTTTTTATCTCTATAGGAAGTTATGATGCTTCTCAATATTCAAGCACAAAATTCTAACCTTTAGCATGTAACTATCTAAATGATAATTTTGTTACTTTGATATTATAGTCATGAAAAAAAACAATGATTAACTTACAACCAAATGAATTTTGACTCTATAAAACAAGATGTGAGATTGAATATTAATATCCATAAGATAGTCTAATTTTAATATAAATAGATTTCAAAGAAAAATCAAAATATTAAAGGTAGGATACATAAAAGAAAGCAAGCCTATATCATCCTAAATTCAATTTTTATTTGGTAAAACAATAAATTTTATTCAAAAATAGTCTTGGCTTGATCAGTATTCACATAATCTAAAGCCTATAATGGTGCAATATTGAAAAGAAAAACAAAATATTAAGTAAACTTAATGCAACCACCATTAGAATTAATATATTGAACATAAAATTTTAAAGCCTCTTAATTATCAGAGATATATCATGAAGTGCATACAAGTTCATATTCCTCTCATTTTAATAAATTACAAGAAAAGAACTATGAAAAACCCAGGTCTTCTTTCCCTTTCTTTTTTTCCCCTTGAGGTTTTTTATTTGTAGAATTTCTAGCTCCTCTCATGCATAAATGTTTTACAATATTTAACTATTGTACTCATGTAGCAATGTTTTATAATATTTAATTGTTGTTCCACTCATATAGCAATATTTTACAATATTTAATTCTCCACTTGTGCAACAATGTTTTACAATATTTAATTGTTGCTCCACTCCTACAACAACGTTTACTAGTTTAGAAGTTAAGGATAAAATATATGATAAAAATATTTTTTTGAGATATGAGGGTTTTGAAGATGATTGTGTGAGGGTTCCATCTGTAGTTCGAGTGTAGACAACAACAAAGGTTGTTTTTTAGGGTCTATGGGCCCTAGCAGCTAGTTTATTTTTTTGTTGTTTCTACCTAAGATAATCATGGGATATGTTGTAAGAGACCGGTGATGGGTTAGAAATATACCATTCAATAAATATTTAGGCTACATACTTGATTGAAATATTGGACATTTTGAGTCCTCAAGTCAAAGTTGTCATTGATGTCAAGAAATGAAGTCAAGAAATTTGTCAAGAAACAAGTTATCAAAGTTGTCATTGATATTCAGGAAGAAGCTTCTAATAAAGTCAAAGGTCAAGAGGAACAATGCAAAGGTTAAAAGCAAGGGCTCCATAATATTTTTAAATATTATGTGGAAGCATAAGATAAAAAAAGTTTATTGCAAAGCTAAAGGAAGGTTTAATATTTATTTGATAAATTATTTAAATTCAAAATGAATTTAAATTTTATAAATAAATATTATTTATACCAAGGTGCAAAGTGAAATATGGTTTAAATAAACCAAAGGGTTTTAAAAAGAATTAATTTATAAAATTTAAATTCAAAGGAATTTAAATATTTTATAAATTAATAAAGCTCCAAAGGAAATTCGAGCATCGACGTCCAAATATCGTTGAAGGCAATTCGAGCACCGACGTCATGCATGGAGGAAGGAAATTTGGTATATAAGCTAATGCCTTAGAGGTATTTTAATTCATCCTTTTTCTCGATGATCGAAAGCGTGCAATCGTGTTTGAATTCATGAGGAAGAAAGTGCAGCGACCAATCTGTTTAAGCACCAACGAATAACGTCAAGGGGATTTGCACCGAAATTCTAAGCGCCAATGAGGCAAGTGGCCTAGTGGCAAAGAGGACAACGTTGGGGTGTTGAGCGCAAGGAGGTCTGTGTTCGAAACACAATGGCAACATTTTTGTGGCAGTTGCATTGGTGTTGGAGAGCGCCAAGGTAAGGCGCACATTTTGTGCAAGGTGAGCGGGGAAGCTTTTTGGAGCACGTGGTGCTCGTTAGTCCCCAAGCAAGCGCCTAGCTTGCATGGCATTGGGAGCCATGGCTAGGGCATCGGTTGAGGCTGCGTGGTGTGTTCGAATCCCCTCCAAGGCAAGGTAATTAATTTTGAGTTTGATTTTTGTGTGTTGCCTAAAGTTTGGAGTTAAAAGGGTGCATGAAAGGTTTATTAGTTGGAAATGATTTTTGATAAGTTGGAGGAATAAGGTGTTAAGTTTTTATTTTAATAAAGTGTTTTGGCATATTGATTTATTGAAATATTAAAAGGATAGAGGGAGCTTCTTGTCTTAGGTAATTTTGAAAAGAAGAGTGCATTGAATATTATTGGGAGATTATAAGGTGTAAGTGGTAATTTACTTTTTGTAAATGTTGATGAATATTTTCTTAAATATGGAGTGATAAGGTGTATGTGTGTTTTGATGTTTACATTGTATTTTGAGGAAGTTAATCACCTTATAATTTCTTTGAGCTTGGCAAGAAGTGTTTGAGATTTTTGGCAGATTTAGAAGATTCCTTCATCATCAAGAAAAAGGTATGAGCACATTTTCCAAAGTTTAATTTGATTGGTTGGTTTTCTAGAAAATAAGTTTGGAGTGAAAAGGACTTGATTAGGGTTTCCTTTTGAGAGTGTTTGAGTTAATGCATCAAGGTTTTCTGGAATAAAGAGTTGTGATTAAAACCTTGTTTAATAAGCATTGTTGTTGAAGCCATTGGTTGTGTGAAGAACTTGAGTTAGGGTTTGAAAAGAACATGAGTATCATTGTTATGTGAGAGATTGTTTTATAAGCATTGTTGTTGAAGTGGGTTGTTATGCAAAGAACTTGAACTAGGGTTTGAAAAGAACATGAGTATCATTGTTATGTGAGATTTGTTGTTGAGCATTATTGGAAATATTTTGAGTTGATGTTTATATGCTTGGACTAGGGTTTGTGAGAAAGGGGTGTTTCATTGAGTGATTGGTTGAGTAGAGTTGGTTGAGCCTAGTCAAGTGGATGTGTGAAGTGATTGTTCAAGTTCCATAAAATAAACTATTCTATATTCTGATTTGAGTTGAGAAAGTGATTGAGCATTGAGTTTAGAACATATTGAGTCTCTAACAATTCTCTTTATGTTTCTATGAGATTGGACAAGTTCTGAGTGGACTTGTTGAGCAGATTTGAGCAAGTTCTGAGTGGACTTGTTGAGCATATTTGAGCAAGTTTTGAGTGGACTTGTTGAGCAGATTTGAGCAAGTTCTGAGTGGACTTGTTGAGCATATTTGAGCAAGTTCTGAGTGGACTTGTTGAGAATATTTGAGCAAGTTCTGAGTGGACTTGTTGAGCATATTTGAGCAAGTTCTGAGTGGACTTGTTGAGCATATTTGAGCAAGTTCTGAGTGGACTTGTTGAGCAGATTTGAGCAAGTTTTGTGTGGACTTGTGGAGAAGAGTTTGGTGTAGATTTGAGGATAAGTTTGTGCTAGACTAGAGATAGATATTGAGCAGATTTGTGCTAGATCGAAGGACTAAGTTTAGTGTAGATTTGAGATAGATATTTGGAGGTGACAGAGTAGAGAGGATAGTAGTCTCCAGTGGATAGAGATCCATCATCCAGGGTAGTGAGGATAGGTCTTCTAAGTGGGGACAAGAGTCTTTAGTGGAGAGAGATCCACAAGCCAGTGTAGTGGAGGTAGTAGTCTTCTAGAGGATCACCAACTAGAGTAGAGGAGAAGGAGTTCTCCTATGGATAGAGATCCATGAACTTGATTTAGGGGATTGGTATCTCCATTGGATAGAGGTCCATAAACATTGTAATAGGGAAAGGATTCCCAAGAGATTGATTGAGAAAATTTTAGTGAAATATTTTCTCCATGGAGTAGCCCACATTGGGTGAACCACGTAAATTGTGGTGTCTCTATTGTGTGTGGTGATTTGTGCATTGCTTTGATTACTATTGTTGATATTGCTATCTATACATTGCATAATATTGATTTGAAAGAAAAGTAAAAAGTGGTCTTATACTGTTCACCCCCCTCTCAGTATAAGCTTGTGTTCTTCAATTGGTATCAGAGCGGGTTCCTTCATAAGAGTTTAACAGCTTGAAGGAAAAGCTAACAAGAACACAATGGATCCTAAGGAGGTGTCCTCAAATAATTCAGCACCAGTATTTGATGGAAGTGACTATATATATTGGAGTATGATGATGAAGATCTACCTGATGGCACTTGGCAATGAAGTTTGGGAAGTAGTGGAATTTGGATATGATCCCTTAGTCAATCCTCCTACAGATAAGGAAGGTAAGCTTCTACAACACTATAATTCAAAAGCAATGAATGCACTTGTGAGAGGTTTGCGTAGAACAGAGTCTATGAAAGTTATGCATTGTCAAACTGCAAAAGAAATGTGGGATAAATTGCAAAATATATATGAAGGAGATAAGAGTGTCAAGAAAGCAAAAATTTAAAATCTCAAAGGACAATTTGAAGCATTAAGAATGAATGATGAGGAAAATATTAGTGCTTATCTACTTCGAATTGATGAGGTTGTTAATGATATGCAAGGACTTGGAATGAAGATTGATGAATCTGATGTTTGTGATAAAGTATTAAGATCTCTTCCAAAAAGATTCAGTGAAAAGGTTTCTGCTATAGAAGTATCATTGGATGGTGATACTTTGACAAGAGATATGTTGCTAGGTATGCTCACAACATTTGAGATAAGAACAAAATATCCTATTCCTCAGAAGGAAGCAACATTCAAAGCAATCAAGAAGACAAAGGGTAAGAAGTCAGAATCAAGCAATGAGTCATCCAGTGATGAAGAAGCTAATTATGGTAGAAGAGATAAAGACTCTAGAAGATCCAGAGATCTAAGATCTATTAAGTGTTTCAATTGTGGAAAGTTTGGACATTTTGCAATAGATTGTCAAGAACCTAAGAACAACAATGGTGAAGAAAAATAGGATCACAAGAACAGGGAATCAAAAAGATATAGGCACCAAAAGAAAAGCAAGGATGGACAAAGCAGACAAGGAAAGAAGTTCTTTCAAAGACAAAAGAGGAGCTACTATGCGGATAAGGCAAGTAAGTACTCAAGTGATAGTGATGCTAGATTTTCAGACAATGATAGAGATGAAGTCCTATTTATGATTGAAGAAAAAGAGCAAGTTAAGAAAAGGACTCTAGTAATTCTCAAGTGTTTTAGATGTGGTAACTTTGGACATCTTGAAGATAATTGTACAAGGGATGGTTATAGTTTTAGTGATGATGAGTATGAGAATGCACTTGAAGGACTAGATGAAAATATTCTAATGGCATTAGAAGAAGAAGTAAGTGATCCTATAGAAGACAAGCCCATAGAAAATAAAGATGTGGACAAAGGTAAACAAATAGAGGAATATTCAGAAAAGGATGGTTATGATCTCAAGGGAGAACTTATTTATGCCCTTGACATGGTAAAGAAGGTAAGAAAGCAACACTCTAAACTTGAAATTCAGTTTCAAGAATGTGATGAAGAGAGAAGATTGCTTATAGAGGATTTAGAAAAATCAAAGGCTAAGGCAAAAAGGTTCAAGGATAAGTTAGAAGCAAAGATCTTAGAATGTGAGAAGTTAGCACAAGAAGTGGCACTACTAAGAGAATATTTAGAAGACTCCAAGATCAAGATGAAAGGGTTTAAAAATAGCTCAAAGAACTTGGATAAGTTCATCAAGACACAAAAGACTACATCAAGCAAGATAGGTCTTGGATTTGAACAAGATCAAAAGAAATGGGAAGGAGAGTCAACCTCAAGTTTTGGAGGAGAAGAAACTTCAGATGAAGATACTTCAGAAGAAGATAGTGTAAAAGAAAGTGAGACATCTGAGGATGAGTTGGACAATAGAGAGTTCAACAAATATAGGAACAATGCACAAAGAAGATACAGATGGAACAACAATCAGAATAGGTCAAGAGAGACTAAGAGACCAATGAGGTCAAGACAAGGAAACTTCAATGGAAGATGTTTTTCATGTCACAAGTTTGGGCACATGGCTTCATAGTGCAGGACATAGGAAATATAGGAATATGGGAACAAATAACTTTTCCATGGGTATTGCTACTCATGTAATCAGTTTGGTCACAAGGCAATGAATTGTAGGGTTCATGATAGAAGAGGATATGGCTTCACTAGGAGAAATCCTATGGCATTTGCACCTCCAAGGAATAATAACATTAAGTGTTATAAGTGCAACAATGATGGTCACACAACAAAGTGGTGTAGAGCAGACATTCCAAAAATAAGTATGAACAGGAATAAGAATATGAATATGAATATGAACATGAATAGGAACAAGAACATGGATATGAATAGGAACATGAATATGAATAAGAATAGGAACAAGGATATGAATAGGAACATGGATAGGAACATGGACATGGAAATAAATAATCAAAGGAATCAGAAGGATCAGATAAGAAGGAAAGAGGATAAAGGTAAAGAACAATGCTTTCTAGGAGTAGAAATACTCCCACCCTAGAATTAACCACCTCAAGAGGAGGTGGGGGAGGGGCTAAGCTAAGAGGCTCATTCTTAGCCCCGAGCCCCAAAGGTGACCCTTTGCCATTGATGTCAAAGGGGGAGAGATTTAATTAAGGGGGAGAGATTTGGTATTTGAAGAGAGCATTGAGCCAGGGGAGCAATGTCCCAAGGGGAGCAGAACAGAAGAAAAAGTCAAGTTTTCGGTAAAAATAATTTGGGTTGCCATCAATGACAAAGGGGGAGATTGTTGGACATTTTGAGTCCTCAAGTCAAAGTTGTCATTGATGTCAAGAAATGAAGTCAATAAATTTGTCAAGAAACAAGTTATCAAAGTTGTCATTGATATTCAGGAAGAAGCTTCTAATAAATTCAAAGGTCAAGAGGAACAATGCAAAGGTTAAAGGCAAAGGGCTCCATAATATTTTTAAATATTATGTGGAAGCATAAGAAAGTTTATTGCAAAGCTAAAGGAAGGTTTAATATTTATTTGATAAATTATTTAAATTCAAAATGAATTTAAATTTTATAAATAAATATTATTTATACCAAGGTGCAAAGTGAAATATGGTTTAAATAAACCAAAGGGTTTTAAAAATAATTAATTTATAAAATTTAAATTCAAAGGAATTTAAATATTTTATAAATTAATAAAGCTCCAAAGGAAATTCGAGCATTGACGTCCAAAGATCGTTGAAGGCAATTCGAGCATCGACGTCATGCATGGAGGAAGGAAATTTGGTATATAAGCTAATGCCTTAGAGGTATTTTAATTCATCCTTTTGCTCGATGATCGAAAGCGTGCAATCATGTTTGAATTCGTGAGGAAGAAAGTGCAGCGACCAATATGTTTAAGCACTAACGAATAACGTCAAGGGGATTTGCACCAAAAGTCTAAGCGCCAATGAGGCAAGTGGCCTAGTGGCAAAGAGGATAACGTTGGGGTGTTGAGCGCAAGGAGGTCTATGTTCGAAACATAGTGGCAACATTTTTGTGGTAGTTGCATTGGTGTTGGAGAGCGCCAAGGTAAGGCGCACATTTTGTGCAAGGTGAGCGGGGAAGATTTTTGGAGCACGTGGTGCTCGTTAGTCCCCAAGCAAGCGCCTAGCTTGCATGGCATTGGGAGCCATGGCTAGGGCATCGGTTGAGGCTGCGTGGTGTGTTCGAATCCCCTCCAAGGCAAGGTAATTAATTTTGAGTTTGATTTTTGTGTGTTGCCTAAAGTTTGGAGTTAAAAGGGTGCATGAAAGGTTTATTAGTTGGAAATGATTTTTGATAAGTTGGAGGAATAAGGTGTTAAGTTTTTATTTTAATAAAGTGTTTTGGCATATTGATTTATTGAAATATTAAAAGGATAGAGGGAGCTTCTTGTCTTAGGTAATTTTGAAAAGAAGAGTGCATTGAATATTATTGGGAGATTATAAGGTGTAAGTGGTAATTTACTTTTTGTAAATGTTGATGAATGTTTTCTTAAAGATGGAGTGATAAGGTGTATGTGTGTTTTGATGTTTACATTGTATTTTGAGGAAGTTAATCACCTTATAATTTCTTTGAGCTTGGCAAGAAGTGTTTGAGATTTTTGGCAGATTTAGAAGATTCCTTCATCATCAAGAAAAAGGTATGAGCACATTTTCCAAAGTTTAATTTGATTGGTTGGTTTTCTAGAAAATAAGTTTGGAGTGAAAAGGACTTGATTAGGGTTTCCTTTTGAGAGTGTTTGAGTTAATGCATCAAGGTTTTCTAGAATAAAGAGTTGTGATTAAAACCTTGTTTAATAAGCATTGTTGTTGAAGCCATTGGTTGTGTGAAGAACTTGAGTTAGGGTTTGAAAAGAACATGAGTATCATTGTTATGTGAGAGTTGTTTTATAAGCATTGTTGTTGAAGTGGGTTGTTATGCAAAGAACTTGAACTAGGGTTTGAAAAGAACATGAGTATCATTGTTATGTAAGATTTGTTGTTGAGCATTATTGGAAATATTTTGAGTTGATGTTTATATGCTTGGACTAGGGTTTGTGAGAAAGGGGTGTTTCATTGAGTGATTGGTTGAGTAGAGTTGATTGAGCCTAGTCAAGTGGATATGTGAAGTGATTGTTCAAGTTCCATAAAATAAACTATTCTATATTCTGATTTGAGTTGAGAAAGTGATTGAGCATTGAGTTTAGAACATATTGAGTCTCTAACAATTCTCTTTATGTTTCTATGAGATTGGACAAGTTCTGAGTGGACTTGTTGAGAATTTGAGCAAGTTTGGTGGACTTGTTGAGATTTGAGAAGTTTGTGGATTTTGAGTTGAGGTTAGATTTGAGCAAGTTCTAGAGTGGACTTGTTGAGCAGATTTGAGCAAGTTCTGAGTGGACTTGTTGAGCAGATTTGAGCAAGTTTGAGTGGACTTGTTGAGCAGATTTGAGCAAGTTCTGAGTGGACTTGTTGAGCATATTTGAGCAAGTTCTGAGTGGACTTGTTGAGCATATTTGAGCAAGTTCTAGGTGGACTTGTTGAGCAGATTTGAGCAAGTTTAGTGGACTTGTTGAGCATATTTGAGCAAGTTTGGTGGACTTGTGGAGTAGATTTTGGTGTATATTTGAGGATAAGTTTGTGCTAGACTAGAGATAGATATTGAGCAGATTTGTGCTAGACCGAAGGACTGTGTTTAGTGTAGATTTGAGATAGAGCTTTGGAGGTGATAGAGTAGAGAGGACAATAGTCTCTAGTGGATAGAGATCCATCATCCAGGGTAGTGAGGATAGGTCTTCTGAGTGGGGACAAGAGTCTTCGGTGGAGAGAGATCCACAAGCCGAGTGTAGTGGAGGCAGTAGTCTTCTAGAGGATCACCAACTGAGTAGAGGAGAAGGAGTTCTCCTATGGATAGAGATCCACGAACTTGATTTAGGGGATTGGTATCTCCATTGGATAGAGGTCCATAAACATTGTAATAGGGAAAGGATTCCCAAGAGATTGATTGAGAAAATTTTAGTGAAATATTTTCTCCGTGGAGTAGCCCACATTGGGTGAACCACGTAAATTGTGGTGTCTCTATTGTGTGTGGTGATTTGTGCATTGCTTTGATTACTATTGTTGATATTGCTATCTATACATTGCATAATATTGATTTGAAAGAAAAGTAAAAAGTGGTCTTATACTGTTCACCCCCCTCTCAGTATAAGCTTGTGTTCTTCATGAAAATAACTTTTAATTTGTTGCCCAAGGAAAAATTAAAAATCACACATTTGTTGGAATATATTACATTATTTGGTACATGCCAATGTACCACCTTGGGTACATCTTTAGATTAGGATTTTGTCTTAGATTAGGATTTGAGTATTTACTTTATGCAATGTAATAAATGCACAAGTGTTAGAATGTGCAAAGTACTTGATGATGTAAATGTGCATGTAGTCCACATGTACATGAGTCATAGAATAGGAAGATGAAGAGTCATAGGTAGGTGAAAGGCCAAGAGATATATCTCTTTATATATAGGCCTTTGATAGAGTGATAGAGAGAGTGAGCATATAGAATTGTAGAGAATAGAGATGAGTAGAGAAAGTAGATACAATGTAGAGCATGTATGAATTATGGAGTGTTTGAGACCTCCATTATACACATTGTACTATTTTTGTGAGATTTCATTAATGGCAGTTTTATGAGTTATTGCAGAAGTTTCTTATTAGTTTTTCTTGCATATTATATTGCCATTATCATATAGTTAATATTGCTTGCTCATTTTAGTTCTTGTGGTTGCATTTCCTTAAATATATAGCATCAAAAGCTAACAGTGGTATCAGAGCACAAGGTAGATTGATAGGAAATAGAGAAAGCCACAAGAGAGATTGAGAGGAGATAGGGAGAGTTCATTTCTAGAAGTTTTAAAAATTTTGGATAAGAGTCTTTCCATAGAGTTGTAAAAAAACTTGTGAAGACTAGGACTCAACATAGATCTCTTTCCACTAGATTGAAGGATAACTAGTGAAGTTTATTGATTTATAGATATCTAGAGATTTGCATGGATTTACTTGCTATTTTCTAAGTTTTTGTTGTAAAAATTAGTTCTCATAAGTTGAGAAGCTTCCTACAATGGATAGATAAGAATTTCATCGTCGATTGCCTAAAATTTTATGTGCTTTCCTTGTGCAGGGATTAGTTCTTTGTTGTAAAAAAAGTAGGATTGAATATTGAGGAGAACCAAGAAGAAATTCTCCATAGAATCTTGAATATTAAATATTAATAAGAGAGAAAGATGCCAAAGGAGCCCTATTGGATATTGAATATTAAGGATACTTAAGAAGAAGGTTCTCATAGAAGATTGAAGACTGCAAATTGTAGATTGAAGAAAGTAGAAAGTAGCTCTAGAAGGAGGAGATCCAAGAAAGAGGTCCCATTGAAGAACTTCTAGATTTGGAAGATAGAATATTGAATATAGAAGAGGACTAGGAAAAGTCCTATTGAAGATTTGAGAAGTTGCAAAATTTGAAGACCCAAGAGAAGAGGTCTCAAGGAAAGTTGAAAGGAGAAAGAAGAAGGCTAGAAAAATCCCTACTAAAAAGTTGAAGAAGTGGCCATTGGAGAAATCTCAAGGGAGAATATTGCAAGAAGGAGTAGCTCCTAAAAAAAATAATTTGGGACAATTTTCACCATCTGACAACAAGCCCAAAAGGAAAAAGGATTTGGCAAGAAGTTTACCAAATTTTGAAAAGGATTCTAGAAGACCTCAAGACATTCAAATTCTTGAGAAGGAGGCCACTAAATAGGCCAAGTTTGAAGTCAAAATTTGACAAGAGATAAGGAGGAGAAAGAAGATAGAAGAGGCCACCAATTAGAGAAATTTGAAGACTACCATTAAAATTTTGAAGGCTGATTTGTGAAGGAGAAGATTGTAGATTTTTGTAGTAGAAATGAAGAGTCATAACACAACAAATTGAAGGAGGAGTTGGTAGAAAAAGAAGGTAGCATATTGGAAGCACTAATAGCTACAAATTTTAGAGTCTAAGAGAACAAAGTTGGAGGAGAATTGGAGCCACAAAAATCAGATTTTTGGATAACAAATTAAAGGCTAAAAGGTAAAAAAATAGGGCAGCAAAGCACAAGGAATTGGAGCTACAAAATTTACAAATCGAGGTAGCAAATAGGTGAACCAAATCACCAAGAAATATTGCTACAAAGGAGGCCAAAATAAGGTTTGAAAATTGGTGTTATTAAAGTTTTTTATCCAAGTATTATTTAAGTTTCTTGAAAACACCATATTAGAGTTATTAAAGGTAGCAAAAAGGAGTTTAAGTTTAAGGTCTTCGAGTCAAGAAAGGAGGTAGCATTATCATCTTGAAACCTGCAAAATACATCAACACAAAATAGAGTTAAAAGTTGCTTGAAAGGAGTAATAAGAAGAAGTAGATAGTGCTTAATACATGTTATCTCTGAGAGCTACCAAAGTGCAATATTATTAAGCAAGGGAAGGAAGAATAGTGCACAAGAACAAGGTTGAGTTAGAGTGTCCAAAGACACCATTAAGCATAGGTGAAAGTTGTAGCAAGTCTTGGTGAAGAGGAGCCACCAGAGGAGTAGTAAAGCCACCAAGAGAAAGAGGAGGTGCCACCATATTAGAACAAAAAGGGCCATTTGATAAAGATAGGAAGGCAAGCTACAAAAGGAGACTAAAAAGGTCTCAAAATTTTGGTGCAATAAAGGTATTTTATCTTAGTTTAAAATAGATTCATTTCTAGTTTATAAAAGCACCATATTTATCTTTTCTAAAGTAGCAAAAGAAAGACAAGAGTTGAAGTGTCTAAAGACACCAAAGAGGCACAAAAATTTGCAGCCATTAGTGGTAGGATCACCAAGTGAAAAAGGAGAAGCCACAGAGTGAAGAAGAAAGAGTCAAATAAGGGCTCAAAGCTAACATATTCAAGGTGTCTAAAGACACCAAATAGGGTGCTAAAACTCCAAGAAGGCAGTGCCCACATTGGATCAAAACCTGCAGCAAGAGAAAGAAGACAAATATAAAATAAGGATAGAGCTAAAGCAAGGATAAAAAGGTGCAAGTAGTAAGCAAGTAACAAGGTTTTACCCAAGCAAAAGAGGCTTGAACATCTGGTAGAACAATGGTGAAACAATCACCAAGGAAAGAAGCATTGAAGCACCACCAAAGGAGGAGCCACCATCATTGAAGAGGAGCATCCATTGAAGGAGAAGAGCCACCACCATACATTGGAAATCAAGAAGCACTCAGCAAGTTGCAAAAGGAAGACCAAACAACTTGCAAAGAGTTGGCAAAGAACGTTAAGGAAAAGAAAGGAATGTTGAGCACCAAAGAAAGGTTACATGCAAGAGAAGAGTGGAGCCACCACTTGTCACGGTGGTTAAAGAGACCATATACCACTTGGCACAAAAGAGAAGAGCACCAATAGTCTTTAATAATGCCTCAAATGAGTGCTCATTGAGAAAGGAGGGAATACGTTATCAAATAACATCTACACTATCCAAGATTGGAATAATACCTACATGCTATAAAGTAACACCTGTGCCACCTAACAGAGAATAGCAACAAGAAGTAACATACAAAGTTTACGTTGAATGCCATGTGGCATGCAAGGCAAAGGATATAATCAAGTATTAAAAGCCCAAACCATAAGAGAGCGTGCATACTAAGCATTCAAGTCAGAACGTTGAAGAAGCATAAGAAGGATAGTCAAAAGTGGAAGAGAGCACCATAAAAAGGAGGAGCAATAAATGCAGTGGAAGAATATTGCCAAGCCTTGAAGACTGAGAAGAGAACAACACCCAAATTAGCGTGCAAATTGCAGTCAAAGGAGAAGCCAATCAATACGTAGCGCCTCACCTCCAAGAAGGTATATTAACATCCAATTATTATTTGCATTCCATTAAGTTTAAGGAGGCATAAGGTTTATCATTTCTAAGGTTAAGTTTAGTTATTTGAATGCATGGAGATATAAGGAAATAAATTGGTAAAATACAACCTTAGATGATTTATTAGAAAGACTATTGAAGTAAGGAGAATATAACTTGAGAGCTTTTTGAAAATTGCATTAGTTGAAATTCAAGTATTGAAATATTTGCAAATAATTTAACTAGGAGGAATAAGGTTTTCTACATTGAAATTGAAGCATTAATTTTGCAAATATCCTTATTTTCTAAATTTCTAATTAGGAAGATATAAGGAGTTCAACACCAAATTAAATATCTTGAAATTTAGAAACCATATCATTGAGAATTAAAGGATATAGGAAGCAAAACATAAAGTATTGAAAAGTTGGAAAACTAAATTGGAATTAGTCTCTTGCTCAAATTTATGAGACAAAAAGAATCCAACTCTAAAGTCTTGAAGATAGAAAATTTCATCAATTGAAAGTGCATTAAAATTATATTTAGCTTTCTATTCACAAATAGGGAGATATAAGGTGAAAAATAGTAGTTGAACATTAGGGAGATAAAAGGGATTCAACTCAAAGGAAATCTAAAGAAAGCTAAGCACTTTATCAAGACTATAGTACATTCAAAATACTTGGGAGATATAAGGGGTTCTACAAAACTTGAGATTTGAAAAGGTTTTATCAAATTTGATCTCATAATCAAAATACTAGGGAGCTAAAAGGAATACTACCTAGAGATTTGAAATATTACAAATAAGAAATTACAAAGCATACTACAAAAGTTGAAGAATTGAAAGATAGTATTTGATCATATACTCAAAACACTAGGGAGTCATAAGGTAGTCAACCTCAACAGTTTTTGAAAGTTAAAAGATTCTATCAAAACTATTCTCAATACATAATACTAGGGAGTTATAAGGAATTTCACTTCAAAGATTAAATTAGAAGAAGCATGGATGAAATAGTGAGGAATGCATTCAATAATGAAGAACTATTTCATGAATTGAAATTTTATTCACAAAACTTAATAGATACTTTTGATGGATACAAATATTTGTCTACTAGTAAAAAAGAAAGATTCTCTTTGTTTCTCAAGGAAGCAAAAGAAGGAAATTTTATGACATTAATTGGTTATCTTCATGAAGTACTTTTCAAAGCTTGGTGGAATACTCAAAACATAGTTATATTTACATCAGAAGAATGTTTGATGATATATCTATCATTAATTGTTTTTGAATTTTCTCAAAACATGAAATAAAATGAACATATTAGCAATGAAATACTGAATCCTAACCAATACTATTGTGATGATATACTAACTCATCATGAAGAAGATATATCACTAGTAAAAATGCAGAAACGAAGAAGAAGAAGAAGAAGAAGAAAGAGGAAGCATGATAGAAAAGAAAAGATGAAGATGAAAGAAAATACTTTCAAGCTGAATACAGATCAAAGTGAACTAAAGGAACAAGATGAAGATACTAATTATTTACTTGATCAGGATAAAGATAGAGAGCACAATGAAGAAAGCAAAAAAGAAGAGCTCAAGTTCTAGAACCAGGATGAAGACCACATTGAAGACTAAAGTCTTCAATAACCAAATAATGTAATACAAGGGGATGTTGGAATATATTACATTATTTGGTACATGCCAATGTACCACCTTGGGTACATATTTAGATTAGGAGTTTGTCTTAGATTAGGATTTGAGTATTTACTTTATGCAATGTAATAAATGCACAAGTGTTAGAATGTGCAAAGTACTTGATGATGTAAATGTGCATGTAGTCCACATGTACATGAGTCATAGAATAGGAAGATGAAGAGTCATAGGTAGGTGAAAGGCCAAGAGACATATCTCTTTATATATAGGCCTTTGATAGAGTGATAGAAGAGAGAGTGAGCATATAGAATTGTAGAGAATAGAGATGAGTAGAGAAAGTAGATACAATGTAGAGCATGTATGAATTATGGAGTGTTTGAGACCTCCATTATACACATTGTACTATTTTCATGAGATTTCATTAATGGTAGTTTTATGAGTTATTGCAGAAGTTTCTTATTAGTTTTTCCTACATATTATATTGCCATTATCATATAGTTAATATTGCTTGCTCATTTTAGTTCTTGTGGTTGCATTTCCTTAAATATATAGCATCAATAGCTAATAACCTTTCCTTGGCATCCTAGGCATGGATTAATGAGACCCAAAAATAAGTTTCAAGTTGTATATCAAATAAGAGAAGCCTCCTTAGGAAAATAAAAATGGTTTAAAAATCAAGCAATCCTGATGCTAAGGAACGGCTCCAAAACAAATCCACTATGGAAACCCCTTTCAAGGGTAAATATTTTAGGGATTACCCTAAAATAAATTTTAGGGAGGCCCTCCATGGTGTACAGTATAGAATAATGCTAAAATTAATCTTAAGGCTTCTTGTAGACCTCTAAGAATTCCTAAGATTGATCCCAAAAAATTGAGTCAAGATATCTAAGAGCAGTTGATGGAACTCTAGTTGTTTAAGTAAAAAATGTGCGACATTCAAAATGGCATAGAATATTTGGAGAGAAGAAGACTAATTTTTCATTTCATGGGTTTTCATTCGATCTTATTTGCTTTCAAAGTGTGGGCTGCAAAATACTAGAAAATACAAGGTGAGTTACAAATATATGTTTATCCCAATGGTTATTTTCTTGTTATTTTTGCTAATGATGAAGATAGAGAGAAATCAAGGGGATATTTGGTTCTTTGGAAGGGTAGGGATTTTCAAGAAGCCTTGGCACACTAAATTTAAATTTGAAGAAGAGAAGCTTTCTATAGGACCTGTGTGGGTTAGACTCTTTGGCCTTCCAATTGAATTTTGAAATCCAGTTGTGTTTTCTACAATTGAAAACTTTATTGGAACTTTCCTAATGATTGTTGATTATACACACAAATTTGAACATATTATTTATGCTTGAATTTGTGTCCCAATGGATTTTGACAAACCCCTTCAAGAAAGTATCACATTAAAATTTGGGGAGAACACTTGGAAACAAGTGGTAGACTATGAGAACAATTCTTTTCGTTGTAGAATATGCCATGAATATGATCATTTGGCTAGTGTTTGTCCAAATAAGTTTCTAGATCAACATAAAGAGGACAAAAACTTAGTATGTTTCCAAATGCCTAAAAATAAAAACACTCAAAAAATCTAGTTATGAAGGATCAAGCGATGTTGTCAACTAATATATTTGGAATTATTTCCACAAATAAGCTCCTAGATGAGGATGAGTGTTGGAATATATTACATTATTTGGTACATGCCAATGTACCACCATGGGTACATCTTTAGATTAGGAGTTTGTCTTACATTAGGGTTTTTTTAAAAGCAAAAAACTCCTTGTGGGGCCTCCTTGGTCTAAGAGACCACAAATAGAGGGTTCTACACCATCAAAGTCACCCGAGAGTCACGCCCGACCCTACCCGCACCAACATTATCAATTGGATTTTGAGTATCCAATTCAACTTTTTGGTAGGGTGGAGATTCGAACCTGGGACCTCCCTTGGAGGATTGCCCTCTCCTATCCAACTCACCTACAACACCTGGGTTACATTAGGGTTTGAGTATTTACTTTATACAATGTAATAAATGCACAAGTAATATTAGAATATGCAAAGTATTCAATAATGTAAATGTGCATCATAGTCCATGTGCACATGAGTCCACAGAATAGGAAGGTGAAGATTCATAGAAATATGGAAGTCCAAGAGTCACATCTCACTATATATTGGCCTTAGTGTGAGCAAGTAGAGATAATCTTCTCAATATCAAGCAGAGTAGATTAGTAGATTAGAATACAAGTTTGAGGCAATGTAGAACTTGTATGAAGAATGGAGTCCTTGAGATCTCCATATTTTTGTATGAAGATCATATTTTCATGAGCTTTCATTAATAGTAATTTTATGAGTTATTTCAGAAGTTTCTTATGAACTTTACATGCTTACTATATTACCATTATCATAGATTCAATATTGCAAGCTCATTTTATATCTTTTGGTTGATTTCTCATTAAGTATATAGCATCAAAAGCTAACAGTGGTATCATAGCATAAGGTATATTGATAGGAGATAGGGAGAGCCACAAGAGATACTAAGAGGAGATAGGAAGATCTCATTTTTAGAATTTTTAGAATTGATTTTTGACTAGAGTCTTTCCACGGGGTTATAGGAAAAATCGTGAATACTAGGACTTAGCATAGACCTCTTTTCCACTAGGTTGAAGGATAACTAGTGATGTTTATTGACATATAAAGATCTAGAGATTTGCATGGATTTGCTTCCTACTGTCTAAAGTTTTTTGTTATATAAAATTAGTTCTTATAAGTTTAGAAACTTCCTACAATGGATAGAGAATAATTTCATCTTCGATTGCCTAAAAGTCTATGTGCTTTCCTCATGTAGAGATTAGTTCTTTGTTGTATAAAAAGTAGACATTGAATAAAGAAGAGACTCAAGAGAAGAAGTCCTCATTGAAGGTTGAAGATTCCAAGTTGAAGATTTAGAAGAGAGAAAGAGGACAAACAAGTCCTATTGAAGATTAAATAAAGAGGAGACCCAAGAGAAAGGTCCCATTGAAGAACTTCCATATTTGGAATATTGAAGATAGAGGAGGACTAGAAAAAGTCCTATAGAAGAGTGGAGAAATTGTAGAATTTGAATGCCCAAAATAAGAAGTCTCAAGAAAAATTGGAAGGAGAAACAATAAGAAGTCTAGATAATCCTTATTAAATAAATTGAAGAAGTGGCCATTGGAGAAGATATGAAGAAATATCAAGGATGAATATTGCAAGGATTAGCTCCTAAAAAGAAGAATTTGGGACAATTATCACCATCCAACAACAAGCCTAGAATGAAAAAGGATTTGGCAAGAAGTTTGCCAAATTTGAGAGAATAGTTTTTGAAGACCTCAAGACATTCAAATTCTTAAGGTACAAGCCAATCAAATAGTCCAAGTTTGAAATCATAATTTGACAAGAGCTAAGGAGGAGAAAGAAGATATAAGAGTCCACAAATTTTAGGAATTGAAGACTACCTTCAAAAAGGAGAAGATTGTTATTTTTTTATAACAAAATTTGAAGAGTCACAGGACAATAAATTGGAGGAGTTAGCATAAAAACAAGGCAAAAAATCAAGAAAATTGGGCAGCATTAGGAGAAAAGAAGGCTGCAAATTTGGAGAGTTAAGGACAACCAAAAAAATGAGTAATTGGTTGTATTAGAAGTTGAAAATTATAGAGTTTAGGATAGTAAGAGGGAAATATTTTGGGCAGCACTAGTAGCTACAAATTTCAGAGTTTGAGAGAAAAAATTTGGAGGAGAATCAAAGCCATAAAAATTAGATCTTTGGATAACAAATTAAAGGCTAATAAGAAAAAAAATGGGCAACAATTAGAGCTACAAAATTGACAAGTTCAAGGTAACAATCAAGTAAAAAGAAGAGCTAAAAATCCCAAGCAACAAATAGATTAACCAAATCACCAAGAAATATTGCTACAAAGGAGGCCAAAATAAGGTTTGAAAATTTGTGTTATTAAAGTTTTATATTCAAGTATTATTTAAGTTTTTTTAAAACACCATATTTGAGTAGAAAAAATAAAAGTCTCAAGTTTATATCTTCAAATATCAAATAAGAATTAGCTACAAAAGGTATGCCACATTGGTGCTATAAAGGTTAATATTTAAGCATTGTATTAGAGCCATTAAAATTAGCAAAATAGAGCTCTAAATTTTAGTGTCTCCAAGGTAAGTAAGGAGGCATCTTGGTTATCTTCAAACCTACACATTTCAACAACATAAAGCAAATTAGATATTGCATAAAAGGAATTATAATGGAAGAAAGTATTAGTTTCAAAGCATGCTATAGAGTCAATGAAGTGCATTTTTTGAAGACTAGTAACAGGTAATTTTACAAAGATAAATATCACCCAAAAAACAAGGTACATTACCTTGATTTTCAAAATCTCAAAGTATTGCAATAGTAGGTTAAATAATACGTGAATACAAGGCAAAATGTATAAGGAAAACAACATAAATTTTTGTTATTCAAAAGAAGAAGCCAAGGCTGGGTTTATAGAGCATCTATGGGTGAATAAGGCAATGCATACTTATTTGTGCAATATCAAGTCAAGTGAAGAGTCGACTCATACAAGTCAACCATCGAAGCACCACCCTGGTATCATGAGATACCAACCAATGAAGCGATAGCAAGATATCCATAGGATAACATCATTAGAGGTGTCTCAAGATAGCACCACAAATAGAGAATCTTAAGCACCATTAGCACCACCATAACACCACCAAGAAGTCAAAGTGTCATCACCTTGAATAAGGAGCCACCAAAGCCAATAACGAGCACCATTTCCAAGAAGTGGAGAATACCTAAATTAGTAAGGCATTGAAAGAAAAACCGTAGGTCAAAATGACTACACCAAGGGAAGAGAGGAGATTTCTTCTTGAAATTTTTACTAAGTATAGAAAATGGTCGTGATTTTGCAACCGACTAGGTTTTCGCTAGCCAAGGACCCGAAAGGAGCGCAAGGAAAAAAATGGTCATGATTTCATGATCGGCCAGGTTTTCGCTGGCCAAGGACCTGAAAGGAGTGCAAGGCAGAAAATGGTCATGATTTCATGACTAGCCAGGTTTTCGTTGGCCAAGGACCTGAAAGGAGCACAAGGTAGAAAATGGTCATGATTTCACGATCGACCAGGTTTTCGTTGGCCAAGGACCCGAAAGGAGTGCAAGGTAGAAAATGGTCATGATTTCATGATCGACCAGGTTTTCATTGGCCAAGGACCTGAAAGGAGCGCAAGGTAGAAAATGGTCACGATTTCATGACCGGCTAGGTTTTCACTGGCCAAGGACCCGAAAGGAGCGCAAGGTAGAAAATGGTCATGATTTCATGATCGACCAAGTTTTCGTTGGCCAAGGTTAGAAAGCTAAAAATGAACAAGTGGAAGATAGTTGGGCCATGACATCTCTAAGAGGATCGAGCTAGATATGTGGTAACAAGAAGATCTCAACCATTTGTTGTTGAAGACCCCATACTCTTCTAACTGCCAATTTACTAGAATGAGCCTATGGGCATATTGTTGTAACAAGTTTTAGTTTTTCTGTTATTGAAAATATATATATATAGGATGAGCGACTCTAACTAATGGTCGGCTCTTGGATGTTTACAAGGCAATGTATATAGACTTCTGAAAGCAATAAAAGACTACTCATTCTAGTTTCTGGCTCAATGGTGTTTGATCAAGTATGTATGGATTGTTAAATTCTATATAAACTATGTTGAATATAAATCACTTTAATTCTCCTTCTAGATTTCTACATTTTAAGTTTTACTAGTTCTAAAATTAATGATTCTAGTTGGTTAATGGTAGTTTTAAATCTGCACCAGAGAATTAGTTATTGATTATTTGAGGGTTTAAAGATTGCTTATCTATAAAAATTGTATGTGTTTCCTTGTTGTTGTCTAACCTGTACCATTTAAAGTTCCTAGAAATAGCTATATTTCCCTTTCTTTATGCACTTTACTCTATCCCCTTTTCCTATAACAAAGCAAGGAACCAACCTTCTCTGGAGATTGAACTGGGTAATCTCTGTGTTAAACCCGATCATTCAATGTTGGCAAAGTCTTGGGTGCAAACGTAACCAAAGGTAGATTTTGCACCAACAATTTTTGGCATGCCCGGTGGGACCCAATCCCACTATATATATAGACCAAAGTTTCGGTGGTTATCTTTATCCTGTCCATTTTTTATGAATCACCTGGTGACTCCATTCAAGAAATAAAACCCAAGAAAAACCTTATCTATCTTCTAGTAGAATATAAAGATATATGAAAACCAGATCTAAAGCAAAAAATTTTGAAGAACCCATCGAGTTCTTTGAGTTACACCTTGGTAGCCTTAGAGCCAATCTTGTACTCATTGCTCGATCAACCTCTTCTTCTACCATCACTACAAGATCTACAAATCCTTCCCCTATAGTTCTCCCTAGTGCTGCTACTAGTGGATTATTAAACACAATTGCTCATACTACTACGATATCAATCAGTACTATAATGGTTATAAATCAACCAAATCTGCCCTACCCTACATGGAATCATTCAGGTCCTCTGAATCTGGTAGCTCAACATCAGATCCCTACAATGACTTTGAAAGCACTACCCCAATATGATGGTATAGGAAAAATGGCTTATGAACACTGCCAAGATGTAGTCGCATTGGCACCAATACATAACATCATTGAGGAAGATGTTATGATAAGATTGTTAGTCATCTCCTTGAAAGGGAAAATGCTCTACTGGTATAGAGCCCTTCCTAATCAGACTATAGCTACCTGGGCTCAACTCATCGGTAAACTGGTAGAAGAATTCAATGAATATGTTGATCCATTTTCTTTGCTAAATCAGTTCACCATTATTCAGAAGCATCCTCAAGAAGAAATAGTTGATTTCAATATCCGATTCAACCATACTTGGAAGAGAGTACCTGATGGATTGAGACCAACAAATGAACAAGCAATGTATTATTATCTAAGAGCTTTTAATTCAGATATAAGCATGGTTATCAAGTAGTCTCAAGTGTTTACCTTCCTAGAAATCTTCCAAGAAGCTCAAAAAGCTAAGAAATATCTCATTGCTATTGGAAGGTTCCCTTCAAATATGATAATGCCTATCTTCTTAGATCTATCACAAGCATCTAATACTACTTTCCCAAGTCCTGCTTCTACTTCTAATATAGATCTCCCCAAATGGATCGGACAACCTACTATCCTAATGATACAGGCACCCCTTGCTCCTCCAATGTTACCTATCATTCCTGCACTTCCTATATCAGTAGTTTCACCAACTCCTGATCCTCAACTTGCAGCTTTACAAGATCTACAATCAGCCATGAAAACTCTAATGAATAAGATGACCTCAATGGAAAGAAGAGAAGCAGAGAGAAGTTTCCAGCCAAGGATATTTCCACAAGTAACGAGAGACCAAGCTTCCACAAGTGGTAGAAATCAAGAGAGATCAAATGTGGTTTACGCTAATGAAGATTTTGAACCTACCAAATCCTCAATAGAATCAGACTTTTGGTGTTCTACATGTAATGATCCACATGGTGAAAACTCATGCATGATCCATCAACACTATGTCTAGAAGATAGTTGTTGAAAGAGCAGAAAAGACTCTTAAAGGGCAAGTAAACATGATTAGGGAGGAAAATCACAATCTCATGATGCCTTCGGTGGAACAAGTAGCTGTTCTGACCAGATCAGGGAAGAAACCTTTGTAGGTAGACCCCCAAGAGCTTAATCCCTTGAAAGTACCTTCACCTATGAGAAACCAAGTTGAGAGAAGAGCCTCCTATGAGAAATTTCCCCAAAGCTCAGGTCAAAAAGAAGTAGAAATACGCAAAGAAGCCCCCCTATAGAAGGAAGTTGAAACATAGGAACAAGCAAGAGATAAGTTGAGATATCCCTCATTGACCAAGCATCAAAGGATAGATGCCACTCAAGGGTATAGGAATAAGTATGACACTATTACAAAATAAAAAGAGAAAAGTGTCGATCCTCTCCCCTTCAACATAGTAGAAGAAATGAAAAAGACTCCTTCTAAAGCAACTATGTATGATGCCTTGCAATTTTTAGGACAAATCAACTTATTACAAGAATCCTTAAGGTCTATGAAGAGCAAGAGTAAAACTCCCACTTAGTTGAATTCTGCACAAGCTAGTTTGACATCTTCTACAGGAAAAAATAGACCTCCTCCCTTCTATTTGTCTCTTCATATGGAAGGATGGGTGGTACATAATTGTATGATAGACTTAGGGGCTACAACTACTATAATACCCAAAGTTGTGTGTGACATCATGGGGATGGAATACACTAGAAGTAGCTTGGGTATTTTGTAGTTATATGGGACTCTAATCAAAATTATGGGGGTGATAAAAGATATTCCCATAGTTCTACATAGAATACCTCAACTTACAGTTATACAAGAGGTAGTTGTAGTAGATTTAGAACCTTATTTTGGTATGTGCCTATCTAGATAATTCATAACCAAGATAGGAGGATACTTGTCTATGGATTACTCACACTTAGAAATCTCGTTCAAGGGGAAAAGAGTGAAAATATTCAATGAAAAACCATCTACCTTCCATATCAAAAAAATTGAAGAGGAAGGGAAGCAAGCCAATACAGTGAGCATAATGACTGAGGAGTTGGAAGATTTAAACTTAATGGAAGAAGCCTTGAATGTACTACAAGAAGAAGATCAGTTCTCCCTCCAGGACTTCAATGCCATGATTGAGATAGACCTTGGAAGCTATTCAATCATGAAACCTGAGAAAAGTAATCCCACCCCTTTGCACGAAGTAGACCCATCTACCAACCAAATGTGGAAACTTTTCTTTGATGGTGCTAGATGCAAGAATGGAGCTGGAGCAGGTATAGTCTTAATCTCCCCAATAGGTGAGGAAAAGGTTTTCTCCTATCGACTAACTTGGAGCTGCACTAACAATGCAGCTGAATATGAGGCTCTTTGCCTAGGCCTTAAGAAAGTTGAGAGACTTGGAATCAAGCAACTGCAAATTTATGGAGATTCAGAACTGATTGTCAACCAAGTCATAAAAAAATGTGTTAGTAAGCAACACTATCTCAAAGCTTACATGAATAAAGTATGGGATCTACTCGAAGCTTTTGAAGCTCTAAACATCAAGGCAATCCCTAGAGAAAAGAATACCCATGCTGACCTATTGGCATCGGTAGGTGCAAATTTCTACCCCATAAGCAATGTCATTCAAAATTCTAAGATGGTAAGACTTATATATAGACCCTCTATGCCAGACAAAGACACCTTTTGGTAGGTATTTGAGAGTGATCAATAGATAGTAGATTTCTTGATCCATGAAATGAACTGTTCAAGTGATAGAATGCAGAGATATGAAGAAGATGAAGGTATGATCCAATTGAAAAATAATCACATCCCAAGAGGACTGATCACTCTTGAAAGCTTGTTCAACAATAATGATAGGTCAATCAGTCACAAGATGAAGGTTGATAAACATAGGTATAAAGAAGTTCAGTTGGAACTAGAAAAGTTTATCAAAGTAGGAGTAAACTGCACAGATGAAGAGTTGAATCAGATTCAAATATTGTGCAAAGAATTCCTTGATATCATAGCTTGGACTTATGGTGACCTTAAAGTCTACTCCAAAGAGACCATACAACATACCATTGAACTCGAAGAAGGTGCAAAACCCTTCAGGTAGAAACAAAGGTCGGTGAACCCCAAAATCGAAGCTCTAATGAAGCAAGAACTACTGAAGCTACTCGAAGCCAAGATAGTCTACCCCATCAAATATTCTACATGGGTAGCTAACCTGGTTCCGATTAGGAAGAAGAATGGAGATATTAGGCTATGCGTAGACTTCTAAAATCTCAATAAAGCTTCATTGAAGGATCATTACCCTCTCCCACAAATTGACCAGACTCTGCATACTATGGTGGGAGTAGAGAGATTCTCCTTATTGGATGGGTTTTTAGGGTATAACCAGGTGTGGGTCAAAGATGAAGACCAATACAAAATAACATTCACTACCAAGTGGGGAACATTCACTTACCAGAGGATGCCTTTTGGATTATCCAATGCTGGAGCAACCTTTCAAAGGGCAATGGATGTGGCTTTTGGAGAACTCATCAATAAGATCATAGTAATATACTTAGATGATATGATAATGTTCTCTCATCACAAAGAAGATCACGTTGAACACCTCAGAAGAGTTTTTGAGAAATGTAGAGAGTTTGGTATCTCTTTGAATCCGAAGAAGTCCATATTTGTTGTTGAAGAGGGGATTTTACTTGGACATGTCATTTCTAAAGTTGGACTGGCTATAGACCCTAACAGAGTGAAAGCATTATTGGAACTCCCTTTACCTCTAAATAAGAAAGGTCTACAATCATTCTTTGGGTAGATCAACTTTGTATGCAAGTTCATAGCAGACTTTGCACAAATTGTCAAGCCCATGATAGAGCTATTAAAGAAAGATGTTAAATTCAAATGGATAGATTTATGAAAGAAAGCTTTCACTAGTATAAAGGAACAGATAGCCCAAGAACCTATCTTAGTGAATCCAGATTACTCTAGAGGTTTCATCCTGTATGTTGTAGGAGAACAAGAGAGTTACATTGCAGTCCTTACTCAGAAAGGGATAGACAATGAAGAGAGGCCCATAGCCTTTCTAAGTCAGACCATGCAAGAACATGAGGAAAAATACAACTTCATCAAAAAGCAAGTTTATGCAATCATGAAATCATTGAAAAAGTTTAGGCATTTCCTTTCATAGAGTAGGACTATTGTATACGTAGTTCACCTTGATGTCAGAAACTTCATCATACAAGGAGAGCTTGGTGAGAAAAGAGCTGGTTGGGTATCAAAGATACAAGAATACGATGTTGAGATTCACCCGACCAAGCTAGTGAGAGGTAGAGCATTATGTCAAGAACTCACCAAACAAGCCTCAACAGAGTATGTAGCTTGCCAAATGCAAGAACCAATTCTAGAAGATGATCAATCTCAAAACATAGACTGGGCCGATGACTTGATCAAATATTTTTAGACTAGAAAATGCCCAGTAAGTTTAAATGCTTCATAGCGAAGAAGATACAGGATCCAAGCTTTGAAGTATACCTTACTACTTGAAGGATTGTACAAAAAAATTTGGATGGTGTATTACTTCGATGCATAAAATATGATCAGAAGTAGAAGATTTTGGAGGAGTTTCATGGAGGCCCATCAGGTGGACATTACTCAAGAAGGACTACGACTTTGAAAATAATCAGAACCAATTGCTATTGGCCATCTATTTTTTATATGCATTCAGAATAACTAGAAATTATGAAGAATGCTAGAGGTATGTTGGGAGAAATAGAAATACTTCAATGCCTTTGAAACCTATTCAGGTTGAAGAACCTTTTCAACAATGGGGCTTGGATTTCATCGGGGTGATAGAACCTAACTCATCTACTGGGCACAAATATATTCTGACTGCCACTGATTACTTCACTAAGTGGGCTGAAGTAGTGCCTACTAAGAAAGTTGATCAGGAAGTTGTGATAGAATTCATTGAAAGCTTAATAACAAGGTTCAGTATCCCTGATGCATTGGTCATAGACAATGGCACATCCTTCATAGGTGCTAAAATGATTGATTTTTCTAGAAAATATGGGATCTATTTGAAGACTTCTTCAAATTATTATCCCCAAGGAAATGGTTTAGCTGAATCAACGAATAAAAATCTACTTCGGATTTTAAAGCAGACTCTGAAAGACAATAAGAGAAGTTGGCATTCTTTGGTAAACCAGGTATTATGGGCTGATAGGATCACAATCAAGAAATCCATCAACACCTCTCCTTACTCATTAGTCTATGGTAAGGAAGTTGTCCTCCCAATACACATGGAGAAGGCTACTTTAAAATTACTCAATCAGACTGGCATGGAGGAAGCAGAACCGATGGAGAACAGGTTGATACAACTCCTACAACTAGAAGAATAGAAAGAACAAGCTTACAACCATTATCAGAAACACATGGGAGACACGAAGAAATGGTTTGATAAAAGGGCTACTCTCAAGAAATTTAAAGTAGGAGACTTGGTTCTAAGGTGGAATGAGAAAAAAGCAAAACCTAGGAATCACCAAAAATTTGATGCTTTCTGGGAAGGACCTTTCGAGATAATTGAAGAAAAACAATAGAATTCCTTCCAACTAAAAAATGAACAGGGTCAAGTACAACCTATCCCTATCAATGGCTTCCACCTAAAGTTGTACTTCAAGTAAGATAAAATTCCTCCCCCCACTTGTATTATATGTAAATATGTTTTTTTTACTAAGTCACTCTTCAAGGAAAATGGTCATGATTTCATGACCTTTTGGCATTCAAAGGCCACTTCAAGGAAAATGGTCATGATTTCATGACATTTTTGGTATTTAGAGGCCACTTCAAGGAAAATGGTCATGATTTCATGATATTTTGGCATTCAACGGTGAAATTCAAATAATGACACCTTTTTGCTTTTGGTAAGAAAGTTAGTTTTCTTGAAATTTTAAATGTGCTCTATTCAAAGTACAATCATGCAAAGTTATTGGCTTGATAGAAGGGTGATGCAAAGTTATTGGTCCAAAAGAGATGGTGATGCATAGCGGTTGGTTTCAAGAGGGTGGCACTTGAAACAAGACACCTAGTAACGTTCAAAACTATTTGTAGTACATGCACCACCAACCATAATTATTGCATGGCACCTTAATGCATGCATGCACATTTATTTACATCATGGGAGCTCTTTTCCTTGCACCTCTATTTTCTAAAATTCCCCTGCAGAAAATTCTTCCAAATTCTCTTAGAATTTCTAAATTTTTCTCGAAGCACTTCCAAAATTTTTGCATGATGAAATCACGACAAGCAACCATGGTAGGATCTTCTTTAGCTACTACAAAGATATGCAAAGTAGGAGAAAAGAAAGGAGGTTTTATAGACCCAGATGCCTTCATAACTGATACAATCATCACCTAGAAAGATCCAAAGAAAATTCAAAAAATATGGAGGCTAGAGTAGCAAAAGGTATCACCCCATCGACTCCAAGTACTTTCTCTTTCCACTCTTTACTTTCATGGTATATATGCACTCCTGTCCACCCCTACCCTGAGCTAATCAGAGCCATGGTGATGTTTTATGATATAAAGCATAGGATAGTTAGGAATTCTAGGGGTGAAGTCATGTTTACCCTAGATCTTGATACAGTCAGGTGTGTCTTCAACAGAGGCAAAAAACCATTGTAAATCCCATACCACTTGACCCAGTTGCATAGGCCAAATATTATACCCCCACCCTTAATATTAAGTTGTTTCTACAAACGCACTTGTCAGAACCCCCTCCCGATGGAGCTCTACTAGAAACACCCATTCCTTTGTCAAAATTCAAAAGTAAAGAATTGTTCTCCATGTTAGCTATGGTGGTAGGGTTAGAGTCAGATGCACAAGTGTATGGGTGGTAGATTACAGTAGCACAATGTATTTCAAACCCTAAGTTCTATGATGTTACCATCATAGATAAGAATACAATGCCAATTTTCTTTGATTGGCCAACATATCTATCCCAACAAATACATGCAGGCTTGTTCAAGAATACAGAGGGGTTCTCAGGAGGCTTTTACATTTTCTTCTTACCTAGTATGGATTTTCTTCTACTTTCAATCAAAAAACTCCCTTTCATTCCTACAATCCAGAAATATAAATAAGGAAAACATTTACCTGTATATGAATGGACAATGGTGCTCTCAAAGGCTGAATCATACTATTATTTTAACATGGAATTCCTAGGCCCTACTTTGTAGATTATGTATGGTGAAGTACATAGACTTCCCTAGAAAGTGTGAGATACTTTACAACACCCTCATGCAAAAGAAGGGGATTGGTTCATTTTAACATAAGGGGTGGTCATCAGACTATATGGTTTCATGGGGAAACCTTTCTTACTCCCGTATTATGTCATTGAATGATTGTTTGCCCTAGAGTATGTAAGGTAGACCGAATACATCAATAGTAAGTTTGACATAGGGATTGGTAAGACTAGTACATGCCTTATGCCCTTCCAGTTTGAAGGGGTCATTGTATCTAGCAAAGGAGACCATGAGCGAATCACTCGAGCTCTGAAGAACCTAAAGTTAGTGGAATTGTCTTAGAGATGGAAATATGATCCCCTTGATAGGTTTGTAGAAAGGTAGGCTTCTCTAAACAAAACTACCTTCAAACAATTCCATCAGTCTAAAAGGGAAATTGACAAACAAGGCAGGAATAATGAAGAAGATGAAGCGCTAGAATGACATGTAGAACAGATGCAACCATTGGCCCCATGGCATGATTTCTATGAACATGTGATAGATTGGAACCCCAAAGATAATCTAGGCCATGTGTTAGAAGATAAAGTTATAAAGAGAATGTAGAAGAAGGGAGATGATTGGACATCAACAAAAATCATGGCTTGGTGGATGATGAGGGCCCAAACTGAATTGACCTCTAAGTGGGGACTAAAATTTGATCATGAATTCTCCACCCGATATGACAAGTATCAAGCTACATGGTCCAAGACTCTTGCAGATAAGGTTCCACCAGGCGTCAATGGCATCAAGATTCTGCCTACCACTAAAAAGGGGAAACCAACCAAGGAAAAGGAAAAGGAATTGCTATTGAGCAAACAAAAATTCCAAAGAAAGTAGCTCATAAATTCATTCCCCCTCTACATCCGATATAAAGTCTGATGATGATCTCTCTCATCTACAGGAAAAGGAGATCAAAATTAGTAGTGATAGGGAAGCAGAAGAAAAGCAGGTAGGAAGAATCACATGTAGACTCTAAAATAGGGGATGAACAAGAAGATAATGTAGGAAGAAACACAGAACAATCCCCTAAGAAACATGATGTTAGTGCCTAGGAGCAAAATAAATCACCAGCGAAAGTAGCTCTTACTGAAGAACTAGTCTTAGTAGAGGAAGTAGTTTTTGCCAAAGGATCAGTCCCTCTAGAGAAAGAAGTTCCTATAGAAGGATCAGTCTCTCCAGAGAAGGCAGCTCCTAACAAAGGATAAACTCCAACAAAGCAACCACCAAGTATAGAAGTAGTAAATTTGTAGACACTATTAGGTATGATTCCTATCAATCTTACTTCATCCTCTTCTCAATCCCAAAGAAACCCCCTTCCCATTCTACATATGAAGGTGATGTTTCCTCTCCCTCCAATCATCAACCTCCACCATCACCACCATCAACCCAATCCAACCCAAAAGCATCCTCAGCTACTCCCACTGACCCACTCATAGGACCATAAAATGTGGATACCACAATAGTCACCATTCCTTTCCTTCATGTAGTCAATTTCCCTAACTTACAATCCATCCTCGCTTCCTCTTCTAAAATTCACCCCACCATCTCCAAGCTAAAAAAGATGAAGAAAGCTAACCAGAATACCTCAAACTGGTGGAATTCTCACTGCACCCAAGTTTCCAAGAACATAGCCCATACCAAAGAGGGAATAGCTTTGGATCCCATCAGTATGCAATGTTCAACAATGAATATGACGCCCTTAGTATAGAAACAAGAGGAAGAAATGACTCTAGAAGATTACCAAGCTGAAATGATCACTGAAGACATCACTCAACTACCTATGGAAGATGAATGGGGAAAGGCCCAAGCTCACATGGGGACCATATACTTAAATGTTGAATATTACAAAGAGAAATACCTCAGAGCTGAAGAGGTAAGAAAACATTTGGAGGTGGCCTTAAACGAACAGAAAACCATTGAAAAGGCCCTAAAGAATGAAGCAAAGAAGTGGCAAGAAAAATTTTATGAAGTAGCACCATATAAAGAAGAAGTGAAGAAGGTTGTTGAGAAAATTCAATTTCTGAACAAACAAGTGGAAGACCTACAAAAAAACTCCAAGAAGGTGCCAGCAACACCAGTGGGTTGTCCAAAGAAAAGGCCAAGGTAGTCAAAAAAGAGATGTTCAATGACATCCAGAAGATAGGCTTGAAGGCAAGGCCTACATTGTTATACCTAGCTAGGATGAAGGAGACACTGGGTCGGGTGGAAGATGAGCTTACTACATCCATCACCTTCTTGCAAGCAAGGCTATCTACAACAACAAAGATCCAAGTCCTAGCAGAGAGCATGCAGGGAAAGGTTAGAAACAGAGCCCAAGATCAAACATGGTCCCAGGCCAAAATAGCTACTAGGAGTTTCTTCAGAAGGCACAAACTTGTGATGGAAAGCACCAAGATAATGCAAGAACTCAAAGCAGAAGCTAAAGGAATTTTAAAACATGTGAGCATAGCAGAGAATTGTGGCCTGCCAAGCTTCTGGGATGACAATTCAAATATCTTAGAAGAATATGGGCTTAAAGCTTCTTGGAGAACTTTTATAGAAGATGAATCAAAAATAGATAGTTGGGAAGAGCCAATCCAAGAAGATCAAATATTCAGCATGGCTCAAGATCTTACTCAGATCAACTCCTATCTACATGAGTTGTACATGAAGTCAAAAGTTTTATCCTATGATAAGGTAGAAGAGTTAGAGTATTTATACCTAACATTCATGGAGACTTCTGACCCAGATGAAGAGACTTGGAATAAAGCATGTGCTGCTTATAACAAAGTTGTTCAGAAGATAGAAAAGCATAAGAAGGCCAAAAAAGCCTCAACAAGCAGTCAAGCAGAAATAGAAGTAGGAAAATCAACTGAAGAAGACACCCCTAACGAGTAGCTGCATAGAAGAAGAAACACAATTTTGCTCTGTATCTCTCCCCTTTCTCTCTTTTGTTCTTTCTACTTCGTTCCCCAATGGATAAAGGCTATGGATTCTAACATTCAGCTAGCAAAATTCCCTAGGAGGCACCAATAATGTAGGTCAAAATGACTACACCAAGGGAAGAGAGGAGATTTCTTCTTGAAATTTTTCTAAGTACAGAAAATGGTCACGATTTCACGATCGACTAGGTTTTCGTTGGCCAAGGACCTAAAAGGAGCGCAAGGTAGAAAATGGTCACGATTTCATGATCGACTAGGTTTTCGCTAGCCAAGGACCTAAAAGGAGTGCAAGGTAGAAAATGGTCATGATTTCATGATCGATCAAGTTTTCACTGGCCAAGGACTTGAAAGGAGCATAAGGTATAAAATGGTCATGATTTTATGATCGACCAGGTTTTCACTTGGCCAAGGACCCGAAAGGAGCGCAAGGCAAAAAATGGTCATGATTTCATGATCGACCAGGTTTTTGTTGGCCAAGGACTCGAAAGGAGCGTAAGGTAAAAATGAACAAGTGGATGATAGTTGGGCCATGACGTCTCTGAGAGGATCGAGCCAGATATGCGGTAACAAGAAGATCTCAACTGTTTGCTGTTGAAGACCCCATACTCTTCTAACCACCAATTTACCAGAATGAGCCTACGGGCATATTGTTGTAACAAGTTTTAGTTTTTCTGTTATGGAAAAATGTATATATATAGGATGAGCGACTCTAACTAAGGGTCGGCTCTTGGATGTTTACAAGGCAATGTATACAGACTTATGAAAGCAATAAAAGACTACTCATTCTGGTTTCTGGCTCAATGGTGTTTGATCAAGTATGTATGGATTGTTAAATTCTATATAATCTACGTTGGATATAAATCGCTTTAATTCTCCTTCTAGATTTTTGCACTTTAAATTTCACTAGTTCTAAGATTAATGATTCTGATAGGTTTACGGTTATTTAGATCTACACCAGAGAACTAGTTACTCTTATTTTGATGGTTTAAAGAATGCTTATCTATAAAAATTGTATGTGTTTCCTTGTTGTTGTCTAACCTGTACCATTTAAAGTTCCTAGCAATAGCTATATTTCCCTTTCTTTATGCACTTTACTCTATCCCTTTTTCCTATAACAAAGCAAGGAACCAACCTTCTCTGGAGATTGAACCGGGTAATCTCTGTGTTAAACCCGGTCATTCAATGTTGGTAAAGTCTTGGGTGTAAACGTAACCAAAGGCAGATTTTGCACCAACAAAACCTAATGCTATTTGTTGTTACAAAGGCGTAAAAGAATCGAGCATAGATGTTTGAAGAGAAGAATCAAGTTACTACCATTTGTAGAAGAGAAGCAATACATTATCAAGCTAAATGAGCATTACAAAGGAAAGGAATCATGCTATGTAAAGGTGGACTAGAGCGTTACTAAGAAAATAATATTATAGGAAGCATTACAAAGAAAGAAAGTAGACATTACTTGGAAGAGGAGCACCACCAATTGGAAGGAATGAATATAGTCATAAGAGGAGTGAAGAGTTTCATTTCCAAGTGTCACAACATAGAAGGTAACTCCAAGGGAAGTGAAACATCTTCGATGCATGTAAGACAAGTCATACAAGTTCACTCTTAAGATAAGAGTGTAATATAGGTGAAGGAAGCACAACATATATGTAAGTCAGTGAAACCAATCAACAATTTGAAGGGAAGTCAATGTCTTAGAAGGTGCTAAAAGAAGGAGCATTAAATGTTGTAAGAAAGGTATCATAGTGCATTGAAGTCATTGAAGAGGATCGTGCCTTAATTAGAGTGCAAGTTGCTAAACAGAGAAGTCAGGAAGAAGCAGACCGCATTCACAACACACCATAATCAAGAAGGTACTAAAAGCATTTAAATTAACTTGCATTTTTTATAAAGGTAAAGGAGAAATAAGGAATATTAATGCCAAGGTTAAACTTGATTAATCTTTTATGCTTGATATTAACTATATAAATGGAGGTATAAGGAATTGCATTGATATATTATAACCTTAGATGCTTTATTGAAATATTTGAAAGCCTTTTGAAGCAAGAAATATTTGCAAATAACTTAATTTGGAGGAATAAGGAATTCTACATAGAAATTAAAACGTTAAATTTGCAAATATCAATATTTTATAAATTTCTAATTAGGGAGTTGTAAGAAGTTCAACACCAATATAGATTTTGAAATTTAGAAACTATATTATTGATAATTGAAAGATACTAAAAACAAAATATAGAGCTATTGAAAAGTTGGAAAACTACATTGGAATTAGTCTCTTTCTCAAATTAATGAGACATAAGGAATCCAACTCTAAAGTCTTGAAGATAGAAAATTTTATCAATTGAAAGTGCATAAAAAATATCTTTAGCTTTCTATTCATTAATAGGAAGAAATAAGGTGAAAAATAGTAGTTGAACATTAGGGAGACAAAAGGGATTCAACTCAAAGGAAAACTAAGAAAGCTAAGCACTTTATCAAGACCATAATATATTCAAAACATTTGGGAGATACAAAGTATTCTACAAAACTTAAGAATTGAAAATATCTTATCAAATTTGATCTTATACTCAAAATACTAGGGAGTTAAAAGGAATTCTACCTAAAGAGTTGACTATTATTTGATCATTCTCTAAACATTAGGAAAACATGATATACTACAAGATTTGAAGAATTGAAAGTTATAATTTGATCATATACTCAAATTCAACTTAGAATTTAGAAGTTAAAATATAGGGAGATATAAGGTTTACAAGTGACATTAGTCTATTAAAACTGAGGAAGAATGATGTCTATTTCAAAAAATACAATGAATAATGATATGAAATCATTATTAGAAAGGAAAGGGTAAATGTCATAAAAATTCAAATCAAGAATTTACCTACAAAGACTAAAGGAAACATAGATCTTACTTCAAAATTGATTTATAGTGAAGCCTTAGAAGATAATTTTAAAACTCTAGAATATTATCTACATGCTAGAATCATTGAAGCAATTGATAATGGAAAAAATGATATTCTAATTTCTTTATACATTGATAGCATATTATATATGGCATTACTTACATTCAAATATTACAAAGAAGAAAATATGAAGCAAAAGGAATTGATTGAATCACTTAAAGAGAAAACAAAAATAGATGAATCCTTCTTAGAGAAGATATTTCATTCTTCATGCAATATTGATACTTCAAGTTCTTCTAACTCAAGATCTTATCATGATGCTTTAAGAGATTGCTCAAAAGGTGTATACTAAAGAAGACTTGTGATAAGAAGGACAAAGGAAAAGAGATATTTTTGTAGGAATCTAATGATAGCATAACAGCTCATAAAAGCACAAATACTGACTCTACTGATGAAGATAAAGAAGAATAAGAAGAGGAACCTGAAAAAGGAGGCATACAGTGCAAAGTAAATTGAAGACAAGATGAAGATCCATATTGAAGACTAAAATCTTCAATAACCAAATAATGTAATACGAGGGGTGTTGGAATATATTACATTATTTGGTACATGCCAATGTACCACCATGGGTACATATTTAGATTAGGAGTTTGTCTTAGATTAGGGTTTGAGTATTTACTTTATGCAATGTAATAAATGCACAAGTAATATTAGAATGTGCAAAGTATTCAATAATATAAATGTGCATCATAGTCCATGTGCACATGAGTCCATAGAATAGGAAGGTGAAGAGTCATAGGAAGATGGAAGGCCAAGAGTCACATATCACTATATATTGGCCTTAGTGTGAGCAAGTATATATAATCTTTTCAATATCAAGTAGAGTAGAGTAGAATACAAGTTTGAGATAATGTAGAACTTGTATGAAGCATGGAGTTCTTGAGATCTCCACATTTTGTATGAAGATCCTATTTTTGTGAGCTTTCATTAATGACAATTTTATGAGTTATTTCGTAAGTTTCTTATGAACTTTACATGCTTAGTATATTGCCATTATTGCAATCTCATTTTATATCTTGTGGTTGATTTCTCATTAAGTATCTGGCATCAAAATCTAACAATGAGGACATACTAGAGACAAAAATCTTAGAAACATAGTTTATAGTTGTAGGGAAGGACTCAGAGATAAACTAAGAAATCAAAGATTTTCAACAAAGAAACAAGGGAGAAAACATAGACAAGAAGAACATTCTTCTAAATGCTAGAACTTCAAACAATTCAAACCCCAAGATAGACTTTATTGAACCTTCCAATAATGCTTTGGTTTCGTATACACATATTTTAGGGTTAGAAGCTATTCGAGATTCACTTGGGGTAAGACAAGAAATAGGCCAAAAAAATGAAGATGGACACGAACCAAAAGGTAGGTTGCAAGACTAATAAACTACATATGGTAAAAGAAGGTGAAAAGCTTGTAAAGGAAGGTAATATTAATGCCCTTAACAACATATTTAGCCCCGTTATTAATGAATATTATCACTTAGAATATTAGAGAACTCAAAGGGAGTCTATCAGAATAGGATTGTTGATGCTTTAGCTAATTGGGCATTGGACTAAGTTGATCTTACTTGCTATGGTCACACTACCAGAGAGTGGGCTTTGCAAATCATGGATGCTCTTATTTCTATCATTTCTTTAGATGGATCCAATTCTAGAGATACTTAGTTCCTTTTTCTTTGTATTAGCTTCTCTTTGGTTCAGTTAGGGTTTTTCAATTCCCAACTTAGAAAGATATTTCTTATGTTTCCTCCGTTGAATCTTGGCAAGGCCTATTGGATTGGTTTGGCCATAAACGTAATATGTTTTTTTGCTTCATTTGATTTTTTGATATGTGTGTGTTGTTTTAGCGTTTTGTTGTTTTTTTGTGTGTTGTTTTATTGTTGTTGTCATTTGTTGTTTACGTTTTTTTTGTTTTATCCATGCTCTTTGAGTGTGTCGAAGAGGACAGGCTAGGTGCGAGTCCTGGACATTTTTGGTAAAATAGATGCCCCTATCTCCTTGGGTCTTACCCGAAAGTGGAACCTCAAAAGGTGTGTTTTCCACAAACAAAAAGAATGTTTGATAATATTTAATTGTTTCTCCTCTCATGCAACATTAGTTTACAATATTAATTGCCGCTACCTTTCCCTAAACAAAGCTTATTAAATTTAAGATTTTGTTCTCTAACCAATTCATGATGCAATATCCTTGGGATTACCTTGATAATGCCTCATTAAACTTTAGTCCCCATTCAATCTAGGATTACCTGAATCTAACTAGTTTTTAGTGGTTTAACTCTTGATCTATCAATCATAACAAGGGAGTTAAGTATTAAATTTGTCAAATCTCGTCATTTTTCACTCCACATTCTTCTCCTTAGTTCATTTGTCAATTGATCTAGTCTTCGTCATAATATTTTCGAGTAGTTTTACACATTAAAAATTTATATTTAAAATCCAAATTAAACATGGGCACTATATTTTTTATTAAAAATTTAAAAGAAAACTAAATTAAAAAGCTAAATAAAAAAATTTGAATTAAAAGTCTAATTTTTAAAAAATGATTTAAAAACATAAATTAAAAATTTAAATTAAAAATTTGAATTAAAATTGTGTTCTAACCCTCATGAACTTTAATTAAAAATTTTAATTCAGTTTCTAAAGTGCTACATGAATAATTTTGACCAATAGAAATTAAAAAAAATTGATGGATTATGTTGTAGATCTAGAATTTTTTAAACAATGGACTATTATACACAAACTAACCAAAGAAAGACACCAGGTCCAAACAAAACAAAAGAAACCCAAAAAAAAATATAGATTTCCAATTAATATAGAGGAAGCTTTTAATAAACACTTCACATGAACCTATTGCCAAGTGTCATGTGTTAAAAGCTTTTTTTTTTTTCTTGATAAAAAGGTTTGTACCCAAGTCCCCCACCCTTAACAAATTGCATCTCTCTTCTTTAGAGCTTGAGAGATTACAAATAGATACACTTCTCATCTCAATTGAGATGCTATAGTTAGAAACCTACATTTTACATAAAATGTTTGAATTCTTGATTTTCATTTTCTAGATCTTTTCAAATTTCTGTATGAATACAATTACTCCAAAATTTTGCCAAAACTTTCTTAACATTTTCCTATAGTAGCTTTCACAATGCCAAAACTTTACCTCTACTATCTATTCCTTGCATCTTAGTGGAGTAATATTTCCATAACATCGCACGAACATAGTCCGCTTTACCAAATCTGGATTGCTAGTTTCCTTCCTGAAACACAAGTACAACCACAAAAATTATAATAAATAGTCTAAATGAACACACGTTATTGTTACAAAATAAAATAGATATTTTACCAATGGAAAACATTAAAGTAAATATTAAACATTAAATGATTTAGGCAATCAACAATTTTTTTCAGCTTCAACTAAACTTTCTACTTTCTCTAACCATGGAAAGGAAGTGTTAACTTCACGATCCTCAACAAAAATCCCTCTATTGGCTATCTTATCTGCACATTTGTTTCCTTCCCTTAATATATGTGTAAACTTGATTTCTTCAAACTCTTTAGTAAGATCTTGAATTTCCACAATTATTTCTTGTACGTTCCATGAGCCTCTGCTTTCCTCAAAATTGCATTTATTACTATGAGAGAATCACCTTCCATCCAAACTCTATTCCATTTCATTTGTTTGCATATTTTTAACCCTTCTAAAGTCGCCCAAGTTTCAGCTTCATTATTTGTCTTAAATCCATAATTGAAAGCATAATAAGACAATATCTCTCATATTATTTCTAATAATTCCTCCTCCTCTTGGTGGTCCTAGGTTTCCTTTAGATGCTCCATCAAAATTCAACTTAACCCACTCCACATCTGGTGATGTGTTAAAAGCTTATTGATATAACGACCTTGAAAGCTTTCTTGACAAAAAATTATTGTTATGATGATCTTGAAAGTTTTTTTAACCAAAGGTTATTGATATGATGATCTTGAAAGCTTCATTGACAAGTAATATTAATGACATTTCATATGAGCTTCATTATTTGTCTTAAATCCACAATTGAAAGCACAATGAGACAATATCTCTCCTATATTATTTCTAATAATTCCTCCTCCTCCTGGTCCGTCCTGGGTTTCCTTTAGATGCTCCATCAAAATTCAACTTAACCCACTCCACATTTGGTGATGTGTTAAAAGCTTAGTGATATAATGATCTTGAAAGCTTTCTTGACAAAAACTTATTGTTATAATGATCTTGAAAGCTTTTTTGATCAAAGGTTATTGATATGGTGATCTTGAAAGCTTTCTTGGCAAGTAATATTAATGACATTTCATATGAGCCCCTACTAGGTATATATAAGTTTTCAAAAATTATCTCAAAGTCTTTGAAGGTGGACCTAACCCAACCTCATCTTTCTTATTGATTACTCCTACCCACTAGAGGAAATGTAATGTGTCAAAAGTTTATTGATGTGATGGGCTTATGATCTCTATGTATATTCTTTTTTATATGGTTTCGTTGTCATATTTTGATATATATATTTTTTTGAACATCGTTTACAAATATTTATAAATATCAGAGCTCGAGCAAACACAAGAGGAATCGACTTCACAACCACATGAATGATAATAACTAGGCAACTGCCATTACACCAAATACCATTCGACATATTTTGATATTTTGATTGAGAAGAAGGAAATAACAATTAACAATGTCACTTTCTAATTTTTAAACATGATTTACAAACAAGATATCAAAATATATTCGTAATATTAAACCTAGGAACTAGATATTATTTTGAAGAATATTTAATATAATAAGTTTAAGAGAAAAAAATTCACATTATAAAAGTTTCAATCTTATAAATAAACTTTAACATTTTATCTACCAAATTAAACTTAATTTAAATTATTAAAATAATTAATTATTTAAAAAACATAAATATATACATAAATTATAACGTTAAACTAAAATACTTAATATCATATTAATAATTATATAAAAACAAACCTCCAAACAGCTAACTTTCCACCAATTTTAAAGCCTACTACCTTAAGCATTCCACTAACTATTTTTCTTTTTATTAATAAAAAGACCTTTAGGTATCTGCAGGTACTCTTTTTCTCTTTGCTCCTTTCGCACGACACTCAAAGAGAGGATAATGAGAGGCAAGATCTCCTTTTGCACTAAGCACTCAAAGAGAGGATAATGAAAGCCAATGGAATGAAAGAAAGTCTTTAAGATAAAATGTAATATCCTCTTATAATCAATTGATTGAGATAATTAACAGAAGGTCAGCCACGCCCTAAACAATGTTAATAAAATATTTTATTAACACTGAAAGTTATAAACGTAAACAATATTAATATTTTATTAACACCTAGAGTTATCAGTCTTGAGTCACACCAAAAAAATAAAAATAAATAAATAAAAAAAAAATATATATATATATATATATATATATATATATATATATATATATATATATATATATTTTTTTTTTTTGATATATAAGCTAATTATATATACATATGGGCAACCATAACCACATTTTTGAGTGGTGTGGCTCTCCCAAAAAAAACAGCAGCAATGACACTCTCAAAGCTTGACCCCAGAGAAACAAATCATTGTACAGTGACCGAAGGAAACATCATCGTCTCACAAGATTCATCGCACTTCGTTTTATGCCCACACAGAAATTCCCCGTTCACATAGGATTTTTGGGCAGGTATAACAGTACGAGGTGAGTACATTAAAATTCTTTCAATATTTAATAAAACCCTTGGTAGTATCAGGTTCGTATGTAAATACGTAACATTTTCCAAGAAAAGAACAAAAACATGGTCAAGCAACAGTAACGGCTTCTTCCTGGCTACCACCGGTTACCCACATACGTCCAAGCTTTAACCCAAAACATCAATTCCACGTTAAACACCTTATTTTGGAATACAATTAACGCACGCCCCAGTGGCAGGGGGGGGGGTGCGCTACAAAAGCATGATTCATGGAGGAGGAGATGTAGGGGAATTCTAACCGTCTGTCAGAATGTACCCCAATTGGGTGTCATGTGTAGTATTGGTTTTTATGTCCATGGTGATTGTGAATCCTACTGGATGTGGCATCTGTCCTTGCCTGGCTCAAAATGGAATGAGACCTGCAAGTGTGAACGTGGGTGCTCTTGTGGCCTACAGTACCACCATTGGAACAGTGGCCAAGAAGGCCATTGAATTGGCAGTGGAAGATGTTAATAAAGATGAAAGTGTGCTCAATGGAACCCAAATTGTGCTCACCATGATGGACTCCAATTGCAGTGCTTTCATAGGCACTTCTGCAGGTATGCAATACCCCTTTGTTCTCTCTCTCTCTCTCTCTCTATGTATATATCACAGAGCAACAGTTTGACACCCGGAATACATTGGCTTTTGGAAGTGGGATTGGCATACACTTTGTTCTCTCCATATAAAAAAAAGAGGGGTTGTATATATACATATGTACACCCTTATGTTCTATAATGTAATCACTGAGCAACTGTTTGACATTTGAATACATTGGGTTTTGGAAGTGGGAATAACATACCCGTTTGCTCTCGTATTCTCTCTCTCTATATTATACACCCTTATGTTATATAAATACGACTCTTTGACATTGGAATGCATAGTCTTTTGGAAGTGGGATTGCCATACTTTCTCCCTTTATATATATAATCACTGAGCAACTGTTTGACACTGGAATACATTGTCTCTAGGAAGTGGGTTTATAAATTGTGTTAACTTTTTATCAGATTATGAAACTATGTGGTAGATGATGATAATTTTGGCCAAACTCAATGTCATCCTTGAACATAGCTATTTATTTGTATGGTTTCTTAAGGAAATGGAACTTTTTCCTTCTGTTAACAGGTCATTTTGTATGTTTTTCGTAAGCGAATGAGACTTTTTCATTCTGATAACAGACATGAGGGGTTATTTATTTCACCAAAATCCCCTAGAACTTATACTTTGCTTCCTTCCTTTGATGTGGCCCCATTCATAGGAGGAAGACAAGCATGCCATAGTTTGAGTTGTGGTTCTTGAATCTCTTTCTCCTGCACACAGAAATACTGCTACTAAAAATTAGGTTCAACAAGACTTCTTGGAATTCAATGGACTTCAAGGCCTGTCAAATGGCTGTAAGCCTCACAGTGAGTATTTAAGCATTCTGAGCAAACCACCATGTTCCAAGGGATTATCTCTATAGGTTCAAGTTACCATGGGTTTGTTCAAAGGGTCTAAAGCCACATAGGTACAAAATTTGAACTATATGTAAGTGAAGAAGGAAAGTTTTCTTTGTGGGCAATAAGGAGCTCTTATAGGGGATCCAGGCATGCTGGCTAGGCTGGGATCTAAAATTTCACCTTTTCCCTTTTTAAAGTATAATCAGAAATATAAGCGTGAACCCTCAGTTATTAAATCTTTCTAACACTGCTGGAGGAATGGCCTAATGAGGTACAAACCATACTTCATCCTTACCAATGTTTGATACTATAGATGCAGGCATTACTTACTTAGGATGTCTCCATCGTCCTTCCTACTTTTTCCAGTCTGAATCAAAATATTTGATTTTAGACTGCCACCAAGGAAGTTTATAAACATTATGCTTCAAAACATAATCATCACGTGTACATATGTCTAACAACTTAATGTAATCATGGACTTATTAAAATGATCTTGTTGGCCTTTTACTTTGCATTATATCAAGATCTTGTAAAGGAAAATGTTGAGGAGTTAAGGGAACACTTTCCACTACACCGTAGCCACATTTTCATGGGCAAATATCAAACTAGTGTGAGTTGGCAAAAACTTATGCTTATACAAAATAAAATGCACTTGGCAATTTGAATGATATGCATAAATTAGCTCAGACTCTCCTTTTAACACATACCTGCCCTTGGAGATGTAACAAGTCCAAAGATGAAATAGTAAACAAACACAGACACATCACTTCATAACATGCTTTGTTAACCCCCTTAAGTTTTATTAATAGGTTTTGTACCTTGATGGCTGTAGCATGTCAACTGCTAATGTGAAGCTCTATCAAAATAATGAACAATTACATCAAAGCATAAATGCATATGCTGAATATTGGAAGTTATAACTATGGATCAGTTTTACCATTTTGGGCACCCCTCTTGATTGAATGCCTCTATTCACGTATTAGATACAGATACCATATCTAAACATTTCCAAATACATTCAATACCTATCCGGACGTATCCGAAGACATCAAGATTTGGCCTAGGCATGTCTAGAGTTGTATGGCATGACATTGAAAGAACAATACATAAATTTTATATTTCAAAAATAATGATAATCCTCTTAACTAATGAAAATATCCTATTTAAGACATATTTGTGTAAACATTTTTATGTTCCATATTTTTTCTTTTAATATATAAAAAATATACACTTATTATGATGTTGTATCCATCTGTATCCATACCATAGTTACCGGGTTCATCTGAACTTGGACCAGGAATGCACTTGACAATTTGAATGATATGCATAAATCAGCTCAGAGTCTCCTTTTAACACATACCCGCCCTTGGAGATGTAACAAGTCCAAAGATGAAATAGTAAACAAACACAGACACATCACTTCATAACATGCTTTGTTAACCCCCTTGAGTTTTATTAATAGGTTTTGTACCTTGATGGCTGTAGCATGTCAACTGCTAATGTGAAGCTCTATCAAAATAATGAACAATTACATCAAAGCATAAATGCATATGCTGAATATTGGAAGTTATAACTATGGATCAGTTTTACCATTTTGGGCACCCCTCTTGATTGAATGCCTCTATTCACGTATTAGATACAGATACCATATCTAAACATTTCCAAATACATTCAATACCTATCCGGACGTATCCGAAGACATCAAGATTTGGCCTAGGCATGTCTAGAGTTGTATGGCATGACATTGAAAGAACAATACATAAATTTTATATTTCAAAAATAATGATAATCCTCTTAACTAATGAAAATATCCTATTTAAGACATATTTGTGTAAATATTTTTATGTTCCATATTTTTTCTTTTAATATATAAAATATATACACTTATTATGATGTTGTATCCATCTGTATCCATACCATAGTTACTGGGTTCATCTGAACTTGGACCAGGTTCAGTCTTGTTCAGACTTTACAGGCTGAACTGAACCGTTTCAGTTCATTTCGATCATTTAAAAAAAAAAAAAAAATTACTTTTTTAATTTGCAGTTGTTTTTTTTTTTTATATTCAAAACATTTAACTAACATGGCTCATAAAATACAACTTACACATGTATAAAGTATATTACGTAGAAAATATGGAAGAACCTGCATATTTCTATTTCTTTTTTTTTTGCATGTATTTATATTTCTTATTGAATATTCTCTCTCTCTCTCTCTCTAATATCCAAACTTTTCCAAACCAAACCACCTTGAAACAACTGAATCTTGCGAATGTTTTTTAGCCATCTGAACCTCTGAACTGAACCGTACCTCGTAACTATGATCCAGATTCGATACTATGGGGTCTAAAAAATTTGCCATATTTGCATCCGATACCATATCTGTTTGCATGCAACATGGCTATAGACCAAAGACTCAATTATGCATCAGAGTAAAAGATAAGGTGCAAGAGGAAATAGGACCACTGCTACAAATCTTGACAGATTTGCATCTGCCTCAGCAAAAGGATCCATATCCAGATCTTTCTGAGAGCCATGTGTGTTCCCTGAAGATACACCATTGCATAGGTGGCCACAACTAATACCCCCAAACACATGTTTATTAAACACATCACAACTCCATCTGACTCCTTTGCAAACTACAAGCAACTGGATGCCTGAGCGTCAATTGTCAACATGCTGCACACACTGCTAGAAGTGGTCATTCAGCCTCACAACTTGTGGTGGACCCATAGCTATGTCCTATCCAGGGAAAATTTTAAGGTATGTATATCTTTTAGTAGTATAAAATGGGAGGCAAATGTTATTATATAGAAAATTTATAAAATATATGTATTGCATGATAATATTCGGAGAAAATCATAAAATTTACTACTATATATTGTTGTTACCAAACAAAAACTCACTATTTGAGCAATATGAATCAAGAACTATAAGATTAAATTCTTATGTTACTTTGTGCATGAAGAAATAAACTCAGAACAGTAAACAAGAATGCAGACCACAAATAAGAGACACAATTTTACGAGGTTCACCCAATGTGGACTACATCCCCGGAGAAGCTTTCAGTCCTTGTGCTTGGAGCCATTAAATACAGAAAGAAATACAACAACAACACCTCCTTGTTGTTCTATCTCTGATGAACAGTCAATGCCAAAGATTACACACACTTACTATTTTGAACAGTCTCTGTATTTCTCTGACAGACATTACCACTCTACCCAACACCGACTCATACACACAACAACTATATATATTACATAGGCAACAATATTTTGTTTATCCTTGTTATAACAATAATAATAAAACCATCATTTTGTTATAACAACTTTACTAAATATTTATATACTGCCAACGATTTCTGGGCACCCTGTGAATAGCATAATATCATTAGTTTTGTTATAACCAAAACTATATTCTATTCTGTCACAAATAGAAACTCCTGCCTGGCTTGAGACTTCTTCATGCGACACATTGAAACTCCCAACAACTCCGCTTGTCGTCATTCTCAACACGGGCTATTGTTGTTACATGAACATTGGTGAATCGGGCTCCATTCCAACAATCTCCCACTTGGAGACCGATACACTGCTTCGCACAACAGCAAGGTACTAAAAACTTCTCATCCTGGCCTCTTACTCCTTGAGACCAATAGAAATTGAGCAGTAGCTCAATTTCTCCTTTGTCACAACTTTTGTCAACATGTCTGCTGAATTGTGAGAGGTGTGAATTTTGTCAAGTCTGATTAAACCATCCTCTAATGCTGACCTGATGAAATGATATCTCCGCTGAAGGTGCTTGGTCCTAGAGTGAAATGTCGAGTTCTTTGCAAGGTGAATAGCGCTTTGGCTATCACTCCATAGAGTTGCATCTTCCTGATCCTTGCCCAACTCATTCATCAATCTCTTTAACCATATCAGCTCCTTGCTTGCCTCAGTAGCAGCAACATACTCTGATTCAGTAGTAGATAAAGCCACAACTTGTTGGAGTTTTGAAATCCAACTCACCGTTGTTCCACCAACGGTAAATACATATCCTGTGGTACTCCTTCCACCATCTCGATCACCTCCCATATCGAAATCTACAAAACCTTTCAAGCAAACATTAGATCCTCCAAAATGTAATGCATATTTGGATGTACCTCTCAAATATCTGAGAATCCATTTTACTGCTTGCCAATGCTCTTTACCTGGATTGCTCATATACCTACTCACCACTCCCACTGCTTGTGCAATATCCGGTCTAGTGCACACCATTGCATACATCAAGCTTCCAACCACTGAAGCATAGGGAATCTTCTTCATATGATCTTGTTCCTCTTGTGTTCTTGGACACAATTCCTTTGAAATCTTGAATTGAGGTCCCAAGGGTTGTGCAACACTCTTTGCATTGTTCATGTTGAACCTCTTTAACACCTTCTCAATGTAGTCTTCTTGGGACAATGTGAGAGTGTGGTATTCTCTATCTCTTGTGATCTTCATACCAAGGATTTGCCTTGCCTCACCCAAATCCTTCATGTTGAATGTTTTGGACAACTTTTCCTTGAGATCATCAATGTCCTTCTTGCTAGTTCCTGCAACAAGCATGTCATCCACATACAAGAGCAAAATAACATAATTTTCTTTACTTGTTCTTTTGAAATAAACACAATGGTCTGATTCACATCTCATAAACTTTTGTTTTCCCATGAATGTATCAAATTTCAAATACCATTGCCTTGGAGCTTGTTTGAGGCCATACAAGCTCTTTTTCAATCTACATACAAGACCCTCTTTACCTTTTACCTCAAACCCTTCAGGTTGTTGCATATAGATTTCCTCCTCCAAATCTCCATGAAGAAATGTTGTTTTCACATCCAATTGTTCAAGAAACAAGTTTTCTGAAGCAACAATACTAAGAATTGTTCTAATTGAGGTCATCTTGACAACCGGTGAGAAAATTTCATCATAATCAATTCCTTTCTTTTGAGCAAAACCTTTTACCACAAGCCTAGCCTTATACCTTTGCTTACCGTTTCCTTCATCCTTTAACCTGTACACCCATTTGTTTGTCAAGGCTCTCTTGCCTTTAGGAAGCTTCACCAAATCCCATGTTTGGTTTTGAAGTAATGATTCCATTTTTTCCTTCATAGCAAGCTCCCATTTGTCCCGTGTACTCAATTGTTTTGCTTCATCAAAACACTCAAGTTCACCGACATCAGTATATAACACATAATGAAGTGCAGGGAAAAACGAATCTGGTGACTTACTTACCCTTGTAGACATTACATAATCAGAGAAACGTTGAGGGATTTTACTTGTCCTTGAGGATCTCCTCACAATCGCAAGTGGGTTGTGTGGTTCTTCTTCTTGTTCTTGTTCTTGTGGTTGTGGTTGTGGAGGAGCTTCTATTTGAAGCTTAGGCTTGCTTTGTTCTTCATCATCATCAAGAATCACATACTTTGGTTCTTCCCTTTCCTTTTGCTTCTCCTGCATTCTATCTTTATACAAGCACTTTTCATTGAAAATTACATCTCTACTCCTGATGACTTTATGATTATCTTTGTCCCATAATCTATATCCCAAGCCATCAACACCATACCCAATGAAATAGCACTTTTGAGACTTTGCATCTAATTTCTTTCTATATTCCTTATCAATATGTGCATAAGCCTCACAACCAAAGACTCTTAGGAAAGAATAATTCACCTTTTTACCTGTCCATGCTTCCTCTGGAATTCCTCCATCCAAAGCAGTAGAAGGACTCTTGTTAATTAAATACACAGCAGTATCAACCACATTAGCCCAAAGAAACAAAGGTAAACCAGCATGTATCCTCATGCTTCTTGTCCTTTCCAAGATAGTCCTGTTCATCCTTTCAGCCACCCCATTTTCTTGAGGTGTTCTAGGAACTACCTTAATCCTTCTAATGCCATTTTGTGAACAAAAGTGATCAAATTCTTTGCTACAAAATTCACCACCATTATCCGATTTGAGACATTTAACCCTTTTATTAGTTTCATTTTCTACCAATGCTTTCCAAACCTTAAATGCCTCAAACACATCATTTTTCCTTTTAAGAGGAAATACCCATGTTTTTCTAGTGCAATCATCAATAAATGTCACAAAGTAAGATGAGCCCCCAAGTGATGTTGTTTGTGAAGGTCCCCACAAATCAGTGTGTACAAGTTCCAATTTTTCTTTCTTTCTTTCTTTACCCACCTTTAAGAAACTCACTCTTCTTTGTTTTCCATAAACACAATCTTCACAAAATCCCAAATCAACCTCTTTCAAATTAGGAAGCAACTTTCTAGAGTGTAATATTTTCATACCTCTTTCACTCATATGTCCAAGTCTATTATGCCATATGGCTGCACTCTCTTCTGCTGAAACAAGATTCATAGAATAGCTCAAGACATTGGTAAGTAAATACAAAGTGCCTACCATTGAACCTTTTGCTACTACTAATGAGCCTTTAGTTACTTTCCAAGAGAGATTACCAAATGAAATCATATACCCTTCCTTATCCAATTTGCTAGCTGAAATGAGATTTCTTTTTAAATCTGGAATGTGTCTTGTTTCATACAATTTCCATTGTGTGCCATTAGGGAGTTTCATTGCTATTGTACCAATTCCAACAATTTTACATGGAAAGTCATTACCAAGCAACACTTCACCATAGTCACCCGCTTTATAATCAACAAAGTACTCTCTATGAGAGGTAGCATGAAAAGAGGCACCGGAATCAATGACCCAATATTCACTATTTTTATCAAGAGACAATATCAATGCATCTTGTAATATTTCATTTGCAATATTGGCTTCTTGACTCCCACTTGAACTAGCATTACCATCATTGCCATATTTATTCATTCTGTTTCTACATTCTCTCTTTAGGTGACCCTTTTTGCCACAATACCAACATTCCAAATTCTTTTTACCTCTACCTGATTGAGATTGAGATCTACCTCTTGACTTACCTCTTGATCTACTCCTTCCATTTTCTCTTGATCTCCCTCTAGTTTCAGTAGTGAGAGCTGAACTAGATGTAGAAGTTTCACCCGAGGATCTCCTCCTCATATCCTCACTAAGTATTGTACCAATAACTTCATCAAGCACAAGCTTTGAGTTAGAAGAAACATTGCTAACAACCATAACAAATGTATTCCAACTTTCAGGAAGAGAGCACAAGATTAACAATGCTTTGATCTCATCATCAAAATCAATCTTTATTGAATTTAATTGAGATGTCACACTATTGAAATTATTCACATGGTCTTGAATATTTCCACCTTCATTCATTTTCAAATTAAACAACTTTTTCATAAGATGTACCTTATTAGAGGCTGAAGGCTTCTCATACATCTTCTCTAATGCATCCATGACACCTTTGGCTGACTTCTCTTTGGAGATATTAAAGGCCACACTTGAGCTAAGATGTAATCTTATAGCTCCCAATGCCTTCCTGTCCAAAAGTTCCCAATCAGCATCACTCACTGTACTGGGTTTCTTTGCTTTCTCCAAGAGAGGCAAATAGAGATCTCTTTGATACAAATAATCTTCCATTTGCATTTTCCAATACTGGAAATTTGTGCCATTGAATTTGTCTACCCTTAGTCTTTCTTCTGCCATATTGCTTTGCCTGATCAATCACAAACTCACAAGCAATTGTCAAGCACCAACACAAATGCTCTGATACCACTTGTTGTTACCAAACAAAAATTCACTATTTGAGCAATATGAATCAAGAACTATAAGATGAAATTCTTATGTTACTTTGTGCATGAAGAAATAAACTCAGAACAGTAAACAAGAATGCAAACCACAAATAAGAGACACAAATTTACGAGGTTCACCCAATGTGGGCTACGTCCCCGGAGAAGCTTTCAGTCCTTGTGCTTGGAGCCATTAAATACAGAAAGAAATACAACAACAACACCTCCTTGTTGTTCTATCTCTGATGAACAGTCAATGCCAAAGATTACACACACTTGCTGTTTTAAACAGTCTCTGTATTTCTCTGACAGACATTACCACTCTACCCAGCACCGACTCATACACACAGCAGCTATATATATTACACAGGCAACAATATTTTGTTTATCCTTGTTATAACAATAATAATAAAACCATCATTTTGTTATAACAACTTTACTAAATATTTATATACTGCCAACGATTTCTGGGCACCCTGTGAATAGCATAATATCATTAGTTTTGTTATAACCAAAACTATATTCTATTCTGTCACAAATAGAAACTCCTGCCTGGCTTGAGACTTCTTCACGCGGCGCATTGAAACTCCCAACAACTCTGCTTGTCGTCATTCTCAACACGGGCTATTGCTGTTACGTGAACATTGGTGAATTGGGATCCATTCAAGCATATATATATATATATATATATATAGATTGATCTATTATTTTAGCCAATGTTCTACATAAAATTTTGGTTAATATACTTCAAAAAATTTGTTCACTGGGTAATCTAAATTTGAAATTTTTATGAAAAGATAGCCAATCCGCAAAAAATAGACCATAAAATGTGCTCTGATCCTATCCTAAATCACTAAACCTCACCAAAGTTTCTGTCAGTCTATTGGTGGCAAACCGAAGAATTTATATGTATTTTGGTGTCAAAGAATCATTTTCTTTATTAGCACCCAGATTTTATTATCAATCATTTTTTTCAACACATTTTTTCTAATCCAATTATGGGTCACATACAACTGTACTTAACATGAGTTTCAGATCCTTTTGTATTGACAATGCTTGTCTTTGAGGAGTTGGGACAACAGCAAGTTAGATGGGTCTAAAATAAAATGAATATGATGAAGGATCATAAGGACTATCTCTCAAAATGTGTTTGGTGATGAAGAAAGAAACAAGCAAGTTATGTTGTCCATTAGTGACCAAAGTAGTAAATGAGACTCAAGATATACATCATGGTTACGAATTACAATAGCATGGGGAGCCAAAATGGTGCTCCAAAGTCAAAAGTCCAAAATGTTACAGAATTTGAGTAGTGTGTATCATGTGGTATAGTGTGGTACAATTACATCTCAAATATAGTCCAACTATAATACAAGTACTGTACAATTGACACTTAAGTGACCATGGAGGTTCTGTTGTCTAGAGAAGGGAGAGTGTACGAGCTTTAGGTATCAATTATCCAAGTTCATATGAGAGGACTCATTGGCAACCGCCATGAATAAAACAATGCAAGTTCTGATGGTGTCAGAAAGGATCAGTCTGATCTAAAAGGACCTGAGTTGCTCCTAGGACATTTCTCCTAGACGCACTCTTATCATACAAGGTCAAAGATCCTCCACATGTGGAGAGGATTGCAGAGATAAAGATTAGTTATATCTTAGACGTTAACTTTTGTCAGGTATTTTGCGCTTACACTAAAATAGATCTCTCCAATATAATATTAGTTTAAGACATCCTGGTTTGGGGCAGTACCTTTGTTGTCTCACCAACTTACACTCTAAGCTTGCAATATAGGAGGATTTACAATGTACTTATTCCACATGGATGGATTACTTTGGAATATAAGGAATTGATTGGATCATCAGCAAAATGTTGTTCACACTTACTTTTTACTTGCAAAGTCTTGCATTTTTTTCTTAGGTAAAAATAACTTTTCAAGTTTGATTAACATACAACTTATCTATATGAGGAATTTTTTTTTAGAAATTAGAAAAGCTGATTCTTTAATTTTGAATTTGGTCCCAGAAGCAAAAGATATCTAAGAATCCCATTTTAGTATTAGGTGCATACTTTTATTGTAATATGGCTGTGTTCATTTTCAAGATCTGTCTCTATTGCTTGCATACTTTTTATTTTATGCAAGGCCTTATCTGTTTGGCAATTAGAGCTTGAAGTAGATTCAAGTTCCTATTATGTACAACTTTTCTGCAATTATTTTCTTTTTTTCACTTTTGCAATTTCTCAAATGTATTGAGCTACCTTAGGGTGACGGTCCTTTTTCTTGGTTCTTTGTGAGAAGACCAAAAACAAAGCCATGGCTGATGTTTCAATGTATTTCCCTTTATGATTTCAGCTTTGGAGTTGATGAAAAAAGACAATGTTGCAATAGTAGGGCCACAGTCATCTGTTATTGCTCATGTTGTTTCACATATAGCCAGTGAAATTAAAGTACCACTTTTATCATTTGGAGCAACAGACCCAACTCTCTCCTCATATCAGTACCCTTATTTTCTTCGCATGACACACAGTGATATGTATGAAATGATGGCAGTTGCTGCTGTCATTGGCCACTATAGCTGGAGAGATATTGTGGTTGCCTATATAGATGATGATTATGGGAGAAATGGGGTATCAGCATTGGCTGATGCACTTGGAAATATAAGAGCTAGAATTGTTAATAAGGTACCATTTCACCCTGGAGTTAGTAAAAATGAAATTCGAAATGCACTGGTGCAGTTGGCTTTGATGGAGTCACGGATATTTGTTGTGCATATGAATCCTGATGCAGGTATCAGACTTTTCTCTGAAGCACTGTACCTTGGAATGTTGAGCAGCGGCTATGTTTGGATAGCCACAGATTGGCTATCATCCCTTCTGGACTCTAATATTCCTGATTTTGAAACAATGAACTCACTCCAAGGAGTCATTGCTTTCCGTAGGCATATACCAATATCAGATCAGGAGCATGCTTTTACAGTAAGGTGGAACAATCTGCACAATTCTAGGAGCGTTGATGTCCAGTTGAATGCATTTGGACTAGATGCATATGATGCAATCTGGGCAATTGCCCATTCAATTGATACTTTCTTGACTGAAGGAGGAAACATCTCTTTTACAAGTTATCCTCAGCTATCCCATGCAAGTGGAAGCCAAACAGAACTAGCAAAATTAAGGGTCTTCACTGGAGGTCCACAGCTGAGAAAGATATTGCTGCAGAGTAATTTTACTGGCTTAACTGGTCCTGTGAAATTTGATAAGAATAGAGATTTGCTTGCTTCTAGTTTTCAGATCATTAATATAGTTGGAACAGGATTTCGCAAGGTGGGTTATTGGACAAATGGATCAGGCTTATCTGTTATTTCTCCAGAAAGTAGTGTTACCAAGTCAAACACCCACCATACTGTGGATCAGAAACTGTATGATATAGTATGGCCAGGTCAAAACAAACTGGTACCACGTGGGTGGGTATTCCCTAATAATGGTAAGCACCTTGTAATTGGTGTTCCAAGAAAAGTTGGATTTCGAGAACTTGTGACAACAGTGGAAGGAACCAACACAATGAAGGGCTTTGTTATAGACGTGTTTGTTGCTGCAGTGAACTTGTTACCTTATGCCGTTCCATACACAATTGTGCCTTTTGGAGATGGAAAGTCAAACCCCAATTATGATGAGCTTATCCGACTAGTTGCTGCAAAGGTTGGTATATGCAAAGCTGCTAGCCCCATATCTGAGAATATGCTTTAATATCATCACTTGCTGGTTATAGAATGGACATTATTCTTGCATTACATTGTTTAATACATCAAATTTAATTTGCATATGCATACTAAACGCATGTATTTATAGATGAAGTACTGTAGAACTTTGATGCAGCAGTTGGAGACATTGCAATTGTGACAAATCGGTCAAAGATCGTGGACTTTACACAGCCTTACATAGAATCTGGCCTGGCAGTTGTGACTCCCGTTCGAGAGATCGGTCGGGGTGGCACTTGGGCTTTCCTGAAGCCATTCACACTAGAAATGTGGTGTACAACTGCAGTATTCTTTCTTTTTGTCGGAGCTGTTGTATGGATTTTGGAGCATAAATCAAACCCTGAGTTTCGAGGACACCCAAAGAAGCAAGCCCTGACCATCCTCTGGTATGTGAGAATTCCTGCAATTCCTTTCTCTCGATAAGAAAACTTCTTAATCCATTTCATCCATAAGTTTCTTGTAAATCCTGGAAATTTTCTGTTTCTTCCTTGGAATGCTTTGGATCCCTTCTTTTGGATGAATGACAAATGGTGCTAAACTTTCCGTTCAGTGTTCAACTGTGCTACCTGCATTATGTTTCATGTGTATCCTGATGTTTTTTCATGTCATTCATTTGAAACATTAGCTTTCCTAACAACTTTTTTTTTTTTTTATTATGGTAAATGAAGGGGTTTTGAAAGGGCCCCAAACCTTTTACATTTGCAGAAGAGAAAAATCACTTCCAACACCTACATATTACAAAATTTGGACTAAAAAGGAGCATGTTGCATACTTAGATACAACAATTTTGATTTAACTCTATCCCATGGGGATTCAATATTTCTTAAATTCAATCCATCTGGTTTCTTTAGAATCTTCAGGAGCTTTAATCAATTCTCTATTAGCTTCAGATCAGATCTCCAATTCTGCCTTTCCTGAGAACTTCGGAAGCTTCCGCCTAGTCTTCATTCAATATGCAGCCTTTTTTAATCAGCTCCTGAATCTCAGTTTAGTTTCCTTGAAAACTGGCCCCATGCTAATAGATCTTTTGTAGTGATCAATTCCCCTAAGGCTTTGAAACTTCTAACTCAACAGCATCAGAAGCGTTTTCCTCTTTCAGAGTTATAATCATCAAAGCCTCCGGGAAAACATCATTCCATACCTTGGATCCATCCATCTGAACTCCCATGTTTGCCATAACATCAGCCGCAACATTACCTTCCTTGTAGATGTGCTGGATCACAAATGACTCCATGCCTGATAGTATATTCATTGCATCTTGAATAATACTTTCAATGCTCCAGCTAGCGGTTTGCTTGGCATTCAAACTGTTAATGATATTCATAGAATCCCCTTCCACTATAAGCTTCTTAACATTCATCTTTTTTGCAAGCCTTACTCCTGTAATCATGGCTCTCGCCTCTGCTACATGGTTTGATGTATGGCCAAAGTTCACCGTATAACAAGATATCACTACCCTTGAGCTAGATCTCAGAACCCCTCCCCCTCCAACCTTCCTTGGATTACCTTTAGAGGCTCCATCAAAATTTAGTTTTACCCACTCTAGGGGGAGGAGTCCATCTCACCTTTCTCTTTGGCCAGCTAATCTGATTCCCTGTAGCTCTCAACAGTCCCCAGTCCGTTGCTATTTCTTCCTCCAACTCATTTTCATAGATTTGGTTGTCCATATTAATAATCACATTTTTAGCAATGGTAACTTTGATACTCCTGATAATGACCTCTACACTATTAGCCTTATTTTGGAACACTCGTTTATTCCTCTCCCTCCATATCTGCCAAATGAAATGAGGTAAGATAAAGATCCAAATTTTCTTCAATCGAGGGCTATGATAAGGGTTAACCTAACTTTCCCATAAGGCCTCCAAAGACTTTGTTGTCACCCATTGAATTTTAAGTGACTAAAGAAGTGCATGCCAAACCTCCAAAGAAAGGGGGCAATGGACAAAAATATGATCAATTGTCTCCTCATCCCCACAACATAAATAACACCTATTAGGAATGATCATCCCTCTTCTTCTAAGATTGTCCACCATCAATATCCGATTTTGCAATGCCAACCAAAGAAAGAAAGACACCTTTGGTAAGAGATCTTTAATCCAAACTCTATGTGAGGGAAAATTTTGATTCTCCTTATCCCTTTCAAAGGTAAAATTGAGTTAATAGTAAATATTCCTTTAGGATTAGGACCCCAAAAGAACCTATCCTCTCCTATATTGAGTTGTAGATAGTAATGTTGTAAGTTGAGATTGAGAGAATTAAGCCTACTTTGCATAATTGCATCAACTCCTTCCAACTGTAGCATGTGCCACACTCTACAATTATCTTCCTCCTTGATGTACTCTTGAACCATGTTTCCATATTTTTGCTTTAAAGGTTGAATGATGCACTTCTAGTAATCATTAAAAATTAAAGGCCTCTCTGTGACCCATGCATCCTCCCAAAAGTGTATCTTATCACCTCTTCCCACCTGCCATCTTAAACCTTTCCATAAGAGATTTCTTGTTTTGATCAACTCATTCCACAAAGATGATCCTAAAGGTGGATTTAAGCTATAAGCAAAGGGGATTCTATTCTCAAGATATTTTGTAGAGAGGATCTGAGCCCAACATTGATCATGTTCAATCATTTTTCACCACCCCACTTTGGCCATTAAAGCCCTATTCATCTGCTTCACTTTTCTGATGCCTAGATCACCTTCTCGCTTAGGCCTACAAACTTTCTCCCATGCAACCAAACTAATCCTCTGTTTCTCTTCTGCACTAGTCCAAAGAAAGTTCCTCTGCATTCACTCCAATTTCTCAGCCATCGATGCTAGGATTTTAAATAAAGACATCATGAAAATGGGTAGGTTTTGGAGGGTTGCCCTCAATAGCTGTAATTTCCCTGCTTGAGTAAGGGAAGAGCCTTTCCATCCTACAAGATTTCTATTGAATCTCTCAAGCACTGAATTCCAGTATTCTCCTTTCATTCTACCTACAAAAAGGGGCATTCCCAAATATACAGTGGGGAAGTTGTCCACTCTGCAACCAAAAGTTCTTGCAATTTTATTCTGTCTAAGTTGGGGAGTGTTAACAAAGAACAACCTACTTTTCAAGAAATTAATTTTTTGACCTGAAGTTGTTTCATAGGTTTTGAGAATTTGCTTGATATTCTCAGCTTCCACAACTGATGACTCTGATAATATTATGGTATCATCAACGAATTATTGATGAGTAATTATATCTGAAGATGATGTTGGCCAAATTCCTTTAATCAAGGTTGCATCTTTTGTTGTAGTTAAGCTCCTTCCTAGAGCCTCAACCACTATTATGAACAGATAAGGTGATATAGGATCACCTTGTCTCAACCCTCTTTTACCTGGAAAGAAACCTATTGGTTCTCCATTTACTATCACTGAATATCGAGGAGTGGAGATGCAAACCATGATCCAAAGCCTCCAATTTGCCCCAAAACCAAAGTATTGTAACACTTTATCCAAAAACTCCCAAGAGACTCTATCATAGGCTTTATTCATATCTAACTTCAACAACATGCCTTCTAATCCTCTCATCCTCATAGAGTGTAGAGCCTCATGAACAATGATTATCCCATCCAAGATCTGCCTTTGTTTAACAAAACCACTCTGTTGGGGGGAGATAATCTTAGGTAAAATACTCTTTAGTCTATTGGCTAGAACCTTTGTCAAAATTTTATAAATGGAATTGCATAGGTTGATTGGGTGAAAATATTTTAGCATGTCTGCTCCTTGCTTTTTCGGAATCAAAACTAGGAATGTAGAATTCCATTCCTTGAGAATTGTTTTTTCTTGCTGAAATTCTAGCAAAGCCTCTAACATATCGTTCTTAATAATCTCCTAGTAAGTCTGAAAGAAACCATTTGGGAAACCATCTAGACCTAGGGCTTTATCCTTCTGCATGCTAAAAATTGCCCTACACACCTCCTCCTCTGAGAAAGGACTATCCAAAAAAGATTTATTTCACTATTCACCACTTGGGGAATATTCTTCAACAATTTGTTAACTGATTCAACATTTGTTACATCTTCCATGCTGAGGAGATTTTGAAAAAAAGAAATTACTTCCTTTTTAATATCCTCTTCCTCTTTTATTTCCTTGCCCTCTTCTATCTTCAATATTCTTATTCTATTATACACCCTGTGTCTAATAGTTGTGAGATGAAAAAATTGGGTGTTCCGATCTCCTTCTTTGAGCCATAAAGCCCTAGATTTTTGTCTCCAATGGACTTCTTCTTGGGCTAATAAAGTGTGGAGATCAGACAAAAGCACCTTTTCTTTTCTATCTAATTCCTCCATGCACCCCCAATTCTGAATTTGCTCTTCCACCTCTTCCAAGCTAGCATTTAGATTACTTTTTCTCTCTTTTAAATGACCAAAAACCTCCTTGTTCCAAACCTTTACATTTTTCTTAACATTTTTCAGCTTCTGAGAGACTTGGAACATTTTGGATCCCCTAATATCAATGTTCCACCATTCTAAAATATTTTGAGCTAAAGAAGGATGTGACATCCACATTAACTCAAATCTGAAGGGTCTACCTTTAACTCTTCTCCCCTCCAACACTTCCAAAAGTAGTGGTGAATGATCAAAGGTAATCTTTGAGAGGGCTTTGAGAGAATAGTTATCATAGTGAGTTAACCAATACTGGGATGCTAATACTCTGTCCAATCTAATTTGAATGTAGTTGCTTCCTAACCTCCTATTAGACTAGGTGTATTTAGCCCCTTTCAGATCCAAATCCATCAATTCACATTTAGAGATAAAATCATTAAATTCCTCCATACTATTAGAATAACCCAAACTACCTCCCTTCTTGTCACTAGGATACAAGGGTGTGTTAAAATCCCTAGAAACTATCCATGGCCACTGAGACACCTCATGAAGATTACTAAGGAGCTCCCAAACCCTTTTTCTTCCTTCCCTAGTGTTTGGGGCATACACATTGGAAACAACCCAAGAAAAGTTTGTAATTTTACAAGTCAAGAGGACAGACACACACCTTTCATTTCTTTGAATACATTGACCATCAAATCTTCTAGGGTCCCATAGAGTCCATACATTATTTCTAAGGTCCATAGAGTCCATAAACCTCCAAGGCTCCCATCACTGAACTTCCCACCATATCCACTTCCTTCCAAATAGTATTTTTAACCGATTGAAAATTCTGCTCATCAATCTTAGTCTCTTGAATCAAGAAGATACTAGGTTTATATTATTTTCTCATCTCCCGAAGTACTTGATGTTTTGTAGGGGCATTCATACCCTTGATGTTCCAAGATAGAAAATTCATTTCTTAGATTTTGGTGGGTTCTTCCCCCACCCAAATCTAAAACCTTCTGAGTACCATCTGCAACTTGTTTTGTTGCCTCTCTAGATCTAACCACTCTAGTTTTTTGCCTTCCTCTAGACATAGAAGAGCCCACATCCACTCTTTTCTTGGCATGCTTTAAGAGAGTCAATAACTTCAAATTCTCTTCAGATTTTTCTATATTTGTATCCTCTGAAGACTCCCACTCCTCTATATCCATTTCCTCTTCTGGTCTATTCTTAAATCTCTCTCCATTCTGATTTTTCCTCTTCTGGTGAGGTATTTCCCCTAGAGAACTCTCATCCTTGTTATCAGATTTCTCCCTCTGATGCCTGACCATGTTTTCTTGATTAGTTTCCTTATTCTGGATGTCATAATCTACTTCAACCATTGGATTCTGAAGACTTGCAAAGGAGTTCTGGTTCACGAATTCAACTTTGTCATAAGAGGGTTCCTGGAAAATTTCTTTCTCAATGATAGAGGGATTTTGATCTATGAGGTTCACCTGAATCGCTTCTTCTAGAATTTCCCCTTCCTCCGCCATCTGGGTCTCCGAGTCTTCGATAGGGGTTTCTTGGACCTCAACCTTATTCGATTTCTTCTCCATTGGAATGACTAGGTCTCCCACCTATTTGGATCTTGAATCTGAAGCCTCCTTCCTTTGCCAGACTTTTTGAGGGTTGCTCTCCTTCTTCCTATTAGGGCATAAATTTCTTGAATGCCCTAGTTTCTTGCAAGAATCACATCTTGAGGGACTGTTCTCATATTCGATAGACTGCACCCAACTTCCATGTTTAGAAATGAGTTCTATTGAGTTGGGGAGTTCCTTTTCTAGGTCGGCATTCACACATATCCTAGCATACACCAGCCTCGACTTTGCTAACATTGCAGGATCGATCGCAACCAGACTACCAACCTCTTTAGCAATACCTATCAACACTTCCTCATGCCAGAACTGGAAGGGTAAACCCGACAATCTAACCCAAATAGGAGCTTGATGAATGCTCTGCTTATTTGGGTCAAAGTTGGGTCCCCATTTTCGCAGAAATAAACCTCGACGTCCAAAAAACCATGAGCTGCCCCATAAGATGTGATCTGCGTCCTCTTCGTAGTTTAGTTTGATCATGAAAAACCTTTTAGGCAACACCACTATCTCCATGTGCCCTAGGGGGTTCCATTTCGTCAAAACCCATTTTCTTATAGTGTCCAAATCTGGTCGAGCACTGATAAACTTTCCCACTAAGTTCATTGCTCCTTGGGCCATCATTAGGTCTGCCAGGATGTCTGGAATGATGAGTTTTCCTTGCTCTGGGCTTAAATCGAACCGCTTCTCCACTCCTTTGAGCTTTCCTTTCACCACATTTAACCATGACTGGCCCCCGGGTCAAAAAGCCTGTTCTGTAGATTCCCTGGGACTCTACGCACCACTGAAAACACCTTCCTTAGAGTTTCCCACCTGACCTTCCTTGGGCTCGACTTGCAGACCATCCATCTCCATAATGATCATTCCTCTACATAATATTTTTAATGTCTTCCTAACAACTTTACACCTGCATGTCAAATCATACTATATTCAAGTATGAGTGTTAAATTGGAGGAATTACCTGAGTCTTATATGGTCTAACCCACTTTAAAAAAAAAAAATCATTGCCAATCAATGAAAGGAACAAATAATGGATATTCCCAACCATAGTTGAGAAAATCGGAATCGGCAAAGAACTAGCGTTTTTAAAAATCGGCAAAAAAAAAAACTGAAGAAAACGAAAATTTTCATTGAAAAAAGTTTTTTTCATGCATATTACAATGAATTAACATTATGCAAATCAAATATTGCAATAAAAACAATAATTCATGTCAAGACATCATACAAGGCTCAAGCTTTAAGTACACATGAAAGTGACAAAACACATCTTGTATTGCTTATAATATGAAAAGGTACAAAGTTACAAGTAACAAGAAGGAAAAAAAGGTTTCATTTTTATATGCCTGCACATGGAAACAAGTAACAACAAAGTTACAATCACTTGAAAAAAAGGAAAAAAAAACCTAAACCTTAAACCAAAAGGCTAGGGTTTAGGGTTTAAAATTGAAACATTGACAGCTGAAAAATGGGCTTGCATACATAGTTATCAGGCAGCAATATTTACTTAAAAAGAGGAAAAAAAAACCCAAAACCCAAAACCCTAGGGCCTAGACTAGGGTTTAGGGTTTAAATTTCAAGTTCAAAGTTTCAAATTTAAACTATAACAGCTTAAAAATAGGCTTGCATACATAGTTACCAGGCAGCAATATTTACTTAAAAAGAGGAGGAAAAAAAAAACAAAACCCTAAACCCAAAACCCTAGGGTTTAGGGTTTAAACTTCAAAGTTTCAAACATTAACAGCTGAAAAATGGGCTTACATACATAGTTATCAGGCAGCAATATTTACTTAAAAAGAGGGTTTCAGGTTTAGGGTTTAAACTTTAAACTTCGAAGTTCAAACATTAACAGCTGAAAAATGGGCTTGCATAAAAAAAACCCTAAATCGGCCGCAACCTAAAAAAAAAGAAAAAAAAATTGCAGATTTTTTTAAAAAATCGGCAAAAAATCTTCAAAAAATCTTTGCATCACCAAGAGTTTGCCGATTGCATTGGCATTTTAAAAAATCGGGATTCTGCAGATTTTTTGCAGATTTTCTCAACTATGCTCCCAACAAGGGAATGTGAAATTGTGCTGGGCCTGAATGGATTGGCCAGGTCTATTTACCATGAGCTGGGTAAAAGGGTCGAAAAAATAAGATAACATAAAACTGTCCCTTGTGACAAATTTAGGGGGTCTTATATCCCAATTATGCATTCTGGCTAGGCTGGGACTTAAAAATCCATCTTTCTCTTTTTACGTCTAATATTTGGATCAGACAGTTCTGCAAATATTGGTCGTGAAGAATTTGCCCTGGTGGAAGTCTTTTTTGTGTAAACTAAATCATATATTGCAATCCATTTGATGGATTCGTGGTCAAGGCCTACAAGTGTTTCCCATTGCTGTTATTTAAAATTATGTAGAAATATTGAAATGGTTAGCTTAACTTCATTCAACTTTTGTGTACCAAGATTAACCATGAATCTATCTTGGTTTCACTCTGTCAGACATTCTATGTTTGTTAGAGAAATTTCCATAATTTATAGCACTCTGCATCATGTGATGTTTACCCGTGTTAAGGGTAACTTTAATCCATTGGATAGCAGGGATAAATTGCTAGTAAACACTGAAAATGGAGTTCAGAAATATTCTATACTTTACTCTGATGTGAAAAGGAAAATTATTTCTGGAACAACTACTTAACTTGTGTCACATAATGAGAGTTGAGATGAGAACTATAAGAAAATAAGATGGAAGGCTATTAAAAGCATATATGGAAACCTTTTTTTTCTGTATTCTGGAAAAAAGATCAGATTGTGTATGAATGAGTTTGGTTGAGAAGAAAAATGTCTCCCCTCTCCAAATGGAAGATCAGGCGTGGCATAAACCTTGAAGAGAAACCAAAATGAGTAGTATCAATGCTGAGCATAGGCTCTTAGTGGAACACCATCCAGTGCCAGCTTGTAGCGGTATGTAGGGGTGATTGGTTGAATGCATTCCTCTAATTTATTTTTTAGCAAAGATTGTTTTTCATGTTCAAGTAGGGAATAATTTCAAGCAAAGGAGATTTGTAAGGACGGATTTTGTAGCATTTCTCGTCAAACAGTTGGTTGTATAGTTTAGCACTGGAAAACTAAACAGTGATTTCAAATTAAAAGATAAAACCTTATCATGTTGTTTTATGCTTTTGTGCAGGTTCAGCTTCTCAACATTGTTTTTTGCTCACAGTGAGTATTCCAAATATTTCTCCTTAGGTCTTTCTCCCATGCTTATTATTATTTGTTACATAGATCAGTTAAGCAAAATTACACAATTTGTGTTTCTGGGTTCTCATTATATTATACTGCTTTTATGTTTGAATAACTACATGAATAACAAAGAAGTGGAAATTGGGAAGATATGGTTGTTTAGTGTTTAACAAGGAGATCCAATGCTGACTTTGTTTATATCTAAGGCAGACCTGAATCTACAGTGGAATTTATAACTTATTTATAAATTATCTGATAAGGTGCTGCAAGTTTGTGTCTGATTATACAGCATGGAAATTGTTTTTGGGCTAATGCAGGAGAAAATGTTATGAGTAATCTTGGACGAGCAGTGCTTTTAATATGGTTATTTGTTGTTTTAATCATCAATTCCAGCTATACTGCAAGCCTGACTTCAATTCTTACAGTACAACAGCTTTCACCAACAATTGGTGGAATTGATAGTTTGATTTTAAGCAACAAACCAATAGGATATCAAGCAGGGACCTTTGTTGGAAACTATTTGTCAGAGGAGTTCAATATAGATAAATCCAGACTTGTTCCTCTTGATTCTAGAGCAAGTTATGCTAGAGCATTGTCATTAGGACCAAGCAAGGGAGGTGTAGCAGCCATTGTTGATTCATTACCAATTATACAACTTTTTCTCTCCACCAAATGCGGTTTCACAACAGTTGGCTCAGAATTCAGCAAAGGAGGATGGGGATTTGTAAGCTCAAATTCTTTGCTCATGCTTTTACACATCTTCCAAACGATCTTGTAACTTACAATATTCTTTTGGCTGTTTTAGCTGGTAAAATTAGTTAAAACATTCTTCTCTCATTTGTTGGATTATGACAGGCCTTCCCAAAGGACTCCCCTTTAGCAATTGACATGTCAATAGCAATTCTGACCCTTTCAGAAAGTGGCGAGCTTCAAAGAATTCATGATAAATGGTTTAATATAAATCGTTGTGGTTCACAAGAGACACAAGTTGATTCTACTCAGCTTCAACTGAAAAGCTTCTCAGGTCTATTCTTGATCTGTGGACTGGCATCATTTTTTGCCCTCCTTATCTTTTTGGGTCGCATGATCTTTCTATTCATTCATTCCGTAAGGAATGAAGATACCAGAGATAGTCCTCCTTCCTCTTCAAGTTCCTTGACATCGAAAAGTGCATCTATGCTGAGATCATTTGCAAAATTTGTAGATGAGAGACAGATTGATGAAAGGAAAGAAGGTTCAACAAGCGTTTCCGAAAGACAGCAACAGAAAAACTGGATTGGGTCTAACGTGTAGTCCTCACCACTTGAAGCCTTGTTAGAGATGCTATGGGAATCAATCGATTCCAAACTGTTTAAATGTACTGGAACATTATTTGGTCAATGTTGAGATATCCTATTTATCTAACAAAGTCTCAGTATGAGCAGGTGAGACAAAAAATTTGTTATTTGGCAATGGCTTTTATATTTAAATCTGCTTCACCTAATCAGATTAAATCCAGAATCAATTGAAAATTCGGTGTTGAGAAATGGACAAAAGGTCAATTTCTTGATGTTAGCTGCCTTTGTGAGTTGATATTCAATTTGTGAAATTACCTCTGGGTTTCTAAACTAAAATATTTGCAGCCAAGATTATCTACCATATGATTGAATCATGGATGACTTTTTTGCAACTAGACATAAAATCTATAGCATCAATTATCAAACCATATATAAGCATAGCTTCTGAAATTGATTTAATAAAAACTCCTCAGATGGAGGGTCTAGAGAATTGCTGGGTTAATTTTAATTTGGGTCCATTTCCACAAAGCAGATTAATCAAGATAAAGCTGGGCGTGGTTTTGCATTGCAGTCTCTTGAAGTACAAATTTGATCACATATTGATTAAGGATTTGAGTTTTGATTGATGATATTTTCAATAATGAGTTTCATTCGATTAAGTGGGTAGAGAATTCTAATCTAGTTAACCGTATATCCTATCTTTAGCTGAATAGTCTCTTGAAGTACAAATTTGATCATTTATTGATTAAGAATTTGAGTTTTGATTGATGGATCTTTTCAATAATATTAGTTTCATTTGTTTAAGTGGGAAGTCAGAGATTTATAATCTAGTAAGCCGTATATCCTATATTCAACTGAACAGTTTTTTGTTAGGATGTCTCTTGAAACACAATCCTGGGGGCTGCACCACACACACTACATTCTTTTGGCTTAGCTGCCAAGTTTGAAGAGCATCTATTCTACCAAATTTGCCTTGTACTTGCACCTGGCCTTACCCCTTTTATTAAATGTCATTGGAGTATGGTAGAATAGCTTAGGACTTAATGTTTGAGTGCAATAGATTGATGTGGTGCAAAACCACTCCCAATAAGTATGGTCTATACAAATGTAGGTGATTGCCTTTTTAGCTAGTACAACTTACATCTATCATCCATAGAGTGTCTATAATGAGGCAATATATTTATTGAGATACTTATGGTTTGAAGCAAGGGAGGAAACTCAAGAAATCTATGTTGGGAATCGTGGTCTAGTAATATCTATTTGATTAGAAGTGACATTGATTTGTGGTTGGATTAAAAGATGGTGCAACAAGAAGGTAGCAAGTCTCCAAGGCAAAAGATAACTACTCTTACAAGCCAACACAAGAAAAGAAGAGTTTCCATTGAGGCCTTTGGTGTTTATTCCACTATTATTCCTCAAAACCAAGGACATCATCAACTAGCAGCAATACATCATGCTCAAATGGAAGGATAAGACTGATCCACAACACGTGCCTCAAGATGGTATCATAGAGGACAACCACCTAGTTCCGGTTAGTGAAGCTAGATGAGTTTTGTTTCATAGTTGTATACCAGGACAAGGCACATGGATACTTCATCGTACATATGGTGTTAGATGGAAAAGATGAATAACAAAGAAGGGATGTTTATCAAAAAACGAAGGTAAATTAGAAACTATGTGATTACTTGGAGAACTTTATTCATGGATCATGCAAATGTAATGAATATGATACAAGGTGCTCATGAGTGTATAAAAATTTTCCATAGTTCCTTTTAATATAACCTTTCTTGTAACCTTTTGATTAGAAAGAACAATTTTGGAAACAAAGGACCAGAGTCAGAATCTAGAAAAATATTTGGTTGGGGACTGAGGGGGGAGAGGGAGGGTCCTGCTCTCTCTCCCTGCTCCCCCTCCCCTGGTTCTTGCCCAGTCCCTGGCTCATCCTGGGTCATCCCACTCTGGGAATGCTTTGCAACAGATGATTTCCTTGGGGGGAGATCCTTCTCCACTTTCTGATCTTTTCCCAGCAGTTTCAGGGTTTCCCTGCCTGAGCCCATGGTCTGGTGCATCCCAGGGGTCTCCTAGGGTTTCTTGCATGTTTTCGGGATCCCTTCCCCGATCTCCCTCAAGCTTTCCCCTAGGGTTTTTGTGGGTTTTTTGCGTGGATCCGGTTCCCAGGGCTTCCTCGGTCGGTGGTGGTGGCAGGTTGGGATTTCGACTACTTTTTGGTGCATCCTGTGAGGTCCTCTCTGCTTTGGGGTTGGTCTGGGGGGGCTAGTTTCCTCTTCTGCTAGTGACTCCTCTCTGGGATGCTTGTGGTTGCTGTTGGTCCCGTCCCGTTGGGTAGGGCCCTTTTCGGTTTCCTGTTCGGAGGCTTCTTCTTACTGGATCTGCGATTTGGTGGACACCCAGGGCATTGGTTGGCCTTTGGGGTGGGCCTCTTCCTCTACCTGGGTTGTTCCTAGTCCCAGTCCCAGTTCCCTGAAGCTATCCATGAGCAAGGATGGGGGGATCTTGGTCCCTTCTTCTAGGGTTCCTAGGGTTTCTGTTGCATGTCTGGATCTTGGGGGGGACCCATGATCAGTGCATGTAGACCTTGGTTCCCCTAGGTTAGGCTTCCGAGGATCCCATCTTTGTGCCTGTTGTCGCTTCCCACCTGGGATCCTCAGGTTCAATTCAGTTCCTGTTCAGGGGCTTTTGGTCCCAGTTCCCTGGATATATTCGTGAGCAAGGATGGTGGTTCATGGGCCTTTCTTCTGGAGTGGTGGGGGCTTCCTTCTATATTCTCTAGTCTGGGGGAGATCAGTGTGTTTGCAGTTGTGGTCCCTCCTTCCTCCTTCAGTTTTGGCTTTCGAGATCCTGTCTTTGCACCTATTGTTGTTTTCCTTGGATCCTTTCGGCTTCCTCGTTTTTCTCCTTGTTGTGCATAGGGATATCTTGGCCTGTAGATATCCCTAGTAGTGTTGTTCCACTTTTCAGGCTCATGCGGAGGCTTCCCATTTTTTCTTTGAGGACCCTGATGCCATTTCCCAGGTTGTCCCGCTGCTGATCCCTGGCCTGTATCCCAGTTCTGCTTGCTGCTTTGCTCGCGCGGTTGCTTGTTGCTTTGCTCGCGCTGGGTTGCATCCCGAGCCGTCCCTGGGCGAGGATCCTCTTTAGTTTTCTAAAAATTCTTTGCTTTTTGTTTTCGAGCAGGATTTCTAGTTGCAGGCTATTCTTGGCCTTCCCGCCCTCCCTAGGCAAGTCTGGGCAGGTGCGCTGTATCCACCCCCGGGAGGATCCCAGACTGTTGTATCCACCCCCGGGTGGATCCCAGACTGCTGTATCCACCCTCGGGTGGATCCCAGACTGCTTGTATCCACCCTCGGGTGGATCCCAGACTGTTGTATCCACCCCTGGGAGGATCCCAGACTGCCAACAATGGGAGGATGATATTCTCGCGAAGTGGGCCTCACTAGTTGGTACTAGAATTTGATCTTTCTGCTGGATCAAGGGTTGTTTCTGGCCCTTTCCCTTTCAGTTTGTGTTTATTTTCATGTACTAAGGAATTGCTTTAAATCTCGGTGCTACGACCCTTTTTGTTATAAGGTTTTGGGATCCTCTTAAAAAACCCAATTTGTATATAAAATTCTAGTTACTTATCAAAAAAAAAAAGAACAATTTTAAAAAACTTTAACCCTTTGAGATTGACTACCTTATGACTTCCTAATCTCAAGAATATAATTTCTTCTAAATTTTTTAATCCAATGTTGGTGTTGAATACCTTATAACTCCAAACTTAGAAATTTAGAAATTCCATAAAAGAATATTTGCAAATTTTATAAACTTAAGTTGATGTTGAAAACCTTATTACTTCATTTTATTCAAATTGCAAATATTTCAACAATGGTTTGTAAATTTAAATAATCAAATTACAAAAATTTTAAACATATTTGTTTAACTCCTTCAAACTAAATTTAGTCCTTCATAAAACCTTTAAATAGCACTAATTTTATATCTAAGTTTTCAACTTCTAATTCTTATCCCTCCAAAGTATATAAGTTCACTTTTATCCTTAGAAAATAATAAATTTATATTCCCTCTATCTCTTATTCTCAATGTGCATAAATAAACTTTGAATAAAATGAATTACCTTAACTTTAATTGTGGTAATTCCCTCTGGTCAACAATGGTTGACTGTCTCTTGATAGGCGCTCCCCCTTTTATGAAACCTTTGCTATACTTTGGGTTTCCTTGGAAAATATTTTTCCTTCTTCTGATTGGCCAAGTGCAAATGAATCTCTCACAAGCGCAAGTGCTCTGCAATGTATTCAACCTTTGATTGTTTGACTCCTTGCATGGCTTGAACTCTCTTCCTTGCAATGCCAAATGACACTTCACTTCTTACTACCACTAACCTTCAATCAATGGCTCCACTTACACCTCCTTCTGTTTCCATTGGTCTCCACAAAAGTAATGTCTTTGACTCCCCTATCTTTAGCCTTTTAAAAACGTTCTCTCCTTGGAATGGGCGCTAAAAACTCTTGACCTTCCACCTTATGTGTGCCACATGGCACTTAATCTCTTCCACTGCTCTCAATTCGTCTTCCTTGTTCTCTTGAAACATTTCCTTGCCTGGGCAAATGTTATTATGGCATGTTGCGTTACTTCATGAAAATTTTAACGCCTTCTTTTACCTTGGTGCCTATTTGATGTTTGAAGCTTGTCCTTGTCTCTTCTTACATGTGTCTTTTGCATGCAATGTGTCCACCAACACTTGTAACTTGCCTTGAACCCTAATCCTTCTATCTTCTACGTATTCTCTTGCATTCTTATGCAGAAATGTATTCACTTGGACTTCATGAACGAAAATCTATGGCTTGCTCAACACTTTTGATGGTGGCGCTCCTTTGTATGGTGGTGTCTCTTCCTTCTAGGACTACAATGGCGCTTCTTAGTGGCTCTCCTTTGAGTGGTGGTAGCTCTTCTGCTGTGGTGCTTCTTTGTGTAGTGGTAGCTCACCTTTGAATAGTGGCAACTTTTCTTTGTGGTTTTCTACACCAACCAAATGCTCTTACTCCTCCTTTGGATTATGGCTATCTAGTGTCTTTAGACATTGAGAAATTTTACCTTGTTTTTAACCCTTGCTCGATCTTTAACTTACTCAAGCAAATACTTTTATTTTATTTCCTTTCACTTTAATAAATATGCATTCTTATGAACTATAAAACAACATTTAATAATAAGGTTATACTCTTCTTATTTCTCCTTTCCAAATAACTCTTACTTAGATTCTTGTTGTTTCAATCTTGCAGATTTAAGATGTAAATGCTATTAACACCTTTTGCTTGAAGACTCCTTTTTAAATTTCTCCTTAAGATTTCAATAAGGCTAATATGGTGCTCTCAAATACTTAATGTAAAACAGATTTAAATGCTCAAATAATGAACTTATGTTGCACCAATATCACATACCTTTATGGTCTCCTTTTTGCTAGTTTCTTTGGTGATAAAATTCTCCTCTTCTTGTAATCATGATTTTGTAAGTTTTGCACCTTTGTTCTCCTTACCAAATTCACAGCTCTAATTGTACCTCAATGTTCTACTAGTTTACTACCTAATAACTCTTCCCAAATCTACCTTGTGTTGGTTGTGGAGCCTGATTCTCTCTCTAATTTGGAGGTCTTGTTTTCAGTCGCACTTGGACCCACTCCACGAAGGGGGGGTATAGGGGGGCTTGCCCCCTACTACTGTCGTTAGGGAGGTCCATGGGGGCAACGACAGTTATGGAGTCCCCCTTGGAAGGGGTTTGGGGGCATCCAAAAAATAGATGTATTTTTTCCCTTTGTAAATTTGGACCATTCATTATTAGGTCACAGATTGAACGGTAGGATTTTATGCTAACATTTTTTCCCTAAAATGTAATTCTCTTTTGTAAGAGGATTTTAAATGTCGATTGGTGAGAGAAATATACTATGTGATAGAACAAAGAGGAAGTTACATTGAATGTGTTGTAGGTAGTATCCCTTCCCTTTTTTTTACTAGATGGAATAAATAAATCCTGGTTATTTTCTCCGTGGATGTAGCCTATATTGGGTGAACCACGTATATCTGTGTATCTCTTGTATTATGTTTTTCTGCATTATATTTTTGTATCTTATTTATTGCTCACGTTATTATTCCTAATACCCCAAAGTTCTCCAAAATTGCAGCTCTTTACTTCTTCTAATGTTGTCCACAAAATATAATTTTGTGGTTCCAAATATCCTCCAAAACCCGTGTCTTCAAACTCTGTAACTTGCAGCTATTAATGCTGCCCAAATGCTGTCATAAATTCTACAACTCTTCAATCAACTCCTCCTCTATTTTGTTGTCCAAAACCTACAACAAATATCTCCAGAATGTTGCCTTCTTTCACTGTCTTAACCTTCTTCAATCTCATGTTCAAGGGCACTCCAAAACCTACCCAAAAATTTCCAAATCTGTAGCTCAATACCTTCTTCAATTTACTATCCTTCAACCCTTCAATTTCTCCTTCAAAAATCTATAAACTTCTCCTATCAAATCAACCTTCAAAAATATTGTGGTTGTCCTTAAATTTCTCAAAATTATGGGCTCTTCAATCTTCTCTGCTCCCTCAATCTTCTTTTTTAATTCTGACTTCAAATTCGATCTCCTTCACTATCTTCTTCCTCAAGAATTTGAATGTCTTAGGTCTTCAAAACCTTCTCCAAAATTTGGAAAACTTCTTACCAAAATATTCTTTCTTTTGGGCTTGTCGTATGGCGACAATTGTCCCCAATCCTTCTTATTAAAAACTTCTCCTTGCTTGCAATATTCTTCCTCAAGCTTTCTCTGCAACTCCTCCAATAATCACTCCTTCAATTCTTGTAATAAGGATTTATCTGGCCTTCTTCTTCTCCTCCAAATTCTCTTGAGACCTCTTCTTCTTAGGTCTTCTAATTATGCAATTCCTCAATTCTTCTCCTCAAAACTTCAATGAGACTTTTCCTTGGTCTCTTCAATCTTCCAACTATGGGAATTTTGCAATGAGATCTCTTTCCTAGATCTCCAAAATTTGTTGCTTTTGAATTCTGCAATAGGACCTTTTCTTAGTCCTTCTCTACTTCCAATATTCTATCTTCAATAGAAGCCTCCTACGCGGATCTCCTCAATCTTCAATCTGCAGTCTTCAATCTTCAATATTCCAAATTTGGAAGTTCTTCAATATGACCTCTTTTAGGTCTCTTCAAATTCTCTAATCTACAACCTTTAATATCTTAGTCTTCAATGATATCTCCTATTTGAGTCTCCTGAATCTCCAATATTCGATGTCTACTTTTCTGCAATAAGAAACTTAGACAATAACAACCAAATATTAAAAAATATTCAGAATTTTAGAATGACTAAACTTCACTAGTTATTCTTAAAACTAGTGGAAAGAATTTTGTGCTGAGTCCTAGTCTTCATGATTTCTTCCTCAACCCTATGGAAAAACTCTAGCCAATCTGCAATTTGTAGTCTTCTTCAATCTACCAACTTCTCCAATTTGACCTCCTTCTTGCATCTATCAATCTCCTCAATGTCAAGGTTTATCTTCAAGACCTAAAATCTCCTATTTTGAATTTGTTCTTGGAATAGGTAAATCTTCAAACTTCTCTAGTTTTCCTTTCCAGAGGTAATTTCCTTAACTTCATTGGTTTCTCCTTCACCAATCAAAATCTCCTTTGCAACTTTAAAACCTGTGCAAGTCAAAACCTTGTTGTGGCTCTGATACCACTGTTAGCTTTTGAAGCTTAATACTTAAGATAAAATTCACCAAAAGATCAATAATAAAGTTGTAATATGATATATGATAATGAAAATATTCTAGAAGTATAAAACTCAAAAATAACTTCAACAATCACTCATAAAATTTCCATTAACAAATGCTCATGAAAATGGTACAATAGCTTTGAAAGTATCAAGTCATATCTTGTCATGTCATGTCACTTTACATATACACATACACTACATATGTAATGTAATGTGAATCTTCATATGGAGCACTCTTGGTCTTCACTCTTTTGGAGACTCTTCCACTTCCTATTCTATGAACACATGTGCACATGGACAACTATGCACATTTACAATACCTAAATACTTTGCACACTCTAATAATACTTGTGCACTTATTACATTGCATAAATTTAATCATAACTTCTAATCTAGAACACTCTTCCTAATCTAAGGATGTATCCAAGGTTGTACATTAGCATGTACTAAATAATGTAATATATTCCAACAAAATTATGCTCAACTTATTAAATGTATACCATTTTGCCTAAGTAGTGAACTGGTTAACTTTTACAAATCTGGACAGTGTAAGTTCCTTGGTAAATGTGCTTTGATATCTTTTAGTTGATCCTCTACTATTGGGTTTATCTATTTTGAGTCTGGGTTTGATGGATGTTGCACAACCATTTTTCAAACAAAGGTGGAACATAATGCTTGAGAAGCTCTACGTTGAATATTGAATGCATTCCCAAGTAAGGTGAGTAGTTGAGAACAAAGGTATTCTCTCTTGCTATGCACAATATATATGAGGAACATGGCATAGTGGTTTGATCTTTAGCACGACTTGAAAAGCATTCCCTTTGAATATGGAGCCAAAACCAATATTCAACTTAAAAGGTATGAGGGGTACCATTTTGGTCATTGCATTATTATACTTTTGTTGTTTATATCCACGTATTTGCTAAAAGTGGTGATGCATATTGTAGGAAGTGTTAAGATTTATCACCTTCCTTGATATGATATGACATTTGATTGATGACAAACACTTGAAAGGCTACATGCTTGGAAGAGACTATGACCTATAGAGTTGTGCAATGCTTTGCTGCATGAGTGTTGGATGTAAGGAATATTTTCATTTTGAGTATAGGGATAATTATCGTTATACATCCGAAGAAAATGTACCAAAGCTCTAGTAACAAACCCCATTCTGTCCATTTGTATGTGGATGGAAATCAATAGAGTAGATTAAGTTTGTGTCAAGCAAAAGTGTTGTCAAAATAGACTAAAAAACTTGGAGTCATGATTTGATGTAATGGATTTTGAGATGTCTAAATGAACCCATGCATACATAAAGAAAATGTATTTTTCGAGAGAAATTGATGCCATTCTTTCATGCTACCATGACAATAATCTTTTTATTGAAAAATATGCAATCATTCTATAACATGGTTGAAGGCATACCTAAGCGAAAACTCATATTGATACATTCTCAAAGCTTACAAGGAGTTGGTAGTGGTGCACACAATCATGATTTTCTATTCCTTGTCTTGGTAGTATTGCATAAAATAGAGAACTTGGTGTGGATCTCTACATCTAACACATGAAGTTAGTAGAATTATTATAATGTCACAAGTGTCTTGTTGACGTCAAGTTGTCTTAACTATGGTATAGTGTGCTTCCCAAATAAGGTGTTGGCAAGGCATGCTAGATGGGATATAGATATGGCTCAACTAATAGATAAGTCCATCATTAATTAAATCATCAACAATTAGCTTGTCTTGCAGGAGTTGCTAGTGCATCTATGCATAGTCATTATTGTTTATATATAGTTATCCCAACTCATTGAAGTTTAGGTTGTGGATGTTCATTAATATGATGAGCATCAATACTGGTGGATGGCTAAGACAATTAATCACTTGTTTCTCCTTATTTTTGTGATATCTAAGCAAATTATATAACTGATGTAGATAGGTCATCCACTTTATATGAAATGAATTCTCTAGATGTAGTCAGTAACGATCTTTTATGTAGTAGAACAATTAGAGAACAACATATATGATGACATATATCTCTTTCTCATAGTTGGAGTATTGTTGTACCGTGTCACTAAAATTCTATCAGATATCGTGACTAGAGATGTTTGGATTTATACCTTTAGGAAGTTATCATTCTTTGATGTCAAGTATTACATGTGAGATCGAATATGACTTGACTAATAACCTCATTATTTTACCCTATATCTACCACCAAGAGTACCAAGCATTCATTTAAAGTTACAACTCTCTAGAATTTTAATTATGGATCTATGCATCATTGTCTCCATATGAGAGTGGTTTCTAGGGTTTCAATGCTTTCTTCTTCTTTAATGTGGTAAGACAAGGTCAATTATTCAATATCAAGTTTCAACCACCCCAACATACTAGTTGCATACATATGTAGCTTATCATTTTTCTATTTTCTTCTATTGGTTTAGGTGTTGAACTCTATGTCGTCCCTAGACTATCCAACCAAGCCCCTTAGAATTGGCCATTCTCTTAGGAGAATTATTAGATCCTGTATTGTCCCTTTAGATATGGTGGTATTGACAACTCTATGTTTACTTCACATCCCCCTATAAATTAGGGTTTGCACTTGCATCCAATTGAGCTCTCTTCTATTTCTTTCTTTTCACTTGATTAATGGTTTTCTATATTCTTCATCATTAGTTTTAGCATGCTAGTGTTTACCCATTTTTAGGTCTAACCCTTCAAATTGTAACATAATGCAATGCAATTACTTCACTTTAGTTTAATTTAACATAGTATAGTTACTCTAGTCTAATTTATTTTTGTGGTACCTTTTGGTTACTATAGAGCATTTCAAAAACTTTTTTTAATGAGTCCCATTGACCTACTTTAACCATCTATGGACATCAATATAATTACCTAATCTTATGTTATATAAGTGATAGGCGATATAATACTCATGTTGATTAAGGATGATGCTAAGTGCACAATTGCATCAATCTTTGTCTCTAAAAGATTAGTAGTATTTTTTTGATTGGTTATATGGGATTGAAATGGATCATATCCATATTACATCATGACCACATAGTGGTATTACAACAATTTGACAATTTAAGCATGTATCACTAGGCAACATTTGAACATGGGCCTCCTCATTGAAAGTTAAGGAATATAATTGGTTGAGCTAATGTCATTTGATAAAATATTAGTGATGTCGAGAAAATATACTTTTTGATATATTCAAATGATTGATGTTGGATGGTGATATAGCTAAAGGATGTCGTATAATGCATTTGGTTTAGTGACCAAGATACATGTGATAATCTTAGACAAAGTGGCAATATAAGTTTTGCTAGGCCTAGAGGGTTTCTAAAAACAATAAAATTGATAGATATAGATCATTATTGAATGACCAATATTCTCTAGATCTACATGGATGACATGGTAGTGTATGATGTATCCTAAACAATGAATTAAAGAAACCACTTGTATTCTTGGTCATGTTGGCTTGCAACTTGTGCTAGCAAATGATCTAGATTGGAAATCCTTTATTACCATTGTAGCCATATGGAAACCTAAGTATGTTGATGCTAGAGACTTTTGGACAACAAAAAATCATTCTTAGTTATAGGCCTCATAAATGCATAGTTTTTGTACACACCTAGATCATTCAAGGAGCACCATAGGAGCATCATCAAGTTTCATTAAAAAAAAATGGTATCATTGGAAGTATATTTGAGGTGTTATTGCAATGATATAAAGTATACTTATGTTGAATGTTTAGGATGAAAGTTATGTTTAGTTGTCAATGCTTTATCTAGGGAATCCCTATAGGTTATAGGGTGAATTTATCATAACTATATCCAACAATGTTAGAATTGAATGAAAATTTATAGTTATATGGTTGATATCCATTCAATGCCTATAACTTATTTTTAGTATGTATTTTTATCATTTGAGCCCTCATATGTTGCATAGAATATTTTAGACCTAGATATGATATTTGTTTTTGTTGAACATACTTTATAGTTGTAGCATACAATTGGGGGCACAATAGGGGCCACCCTTCCCATGATTTGAACTTGGGTCTCTACAATGAGAGTCCAAAGCCATACCGATGTGATGTCTCAACAAGGATTGGGATGAAATTTTATAGCTTGATCAAATAAAATAAAAACAATGTGATCTTTGCCAAAATAAATATAACTTAGTAAACTTTTTGTTATAGAAATTGTTAGACTTTAGTACATTATTTATTTTCATGTAGTTATTATATTTTGAGGGATGTTAATTATTTCAACTCATATGTAGATGAATAGAAATATCCTGTGAGAAAAAATGAGAAGATAAAAAGTTTATGTTGAAGGTGAAACACCAAGAGGTGAAACATTGAAGGGTCTCTTGAAACTAAGAGACACCATATTGTTTAAGTATGATGGTTGTACATGTATTTGTGCTAGTGAAAAATATATACAATGAAGAACACAAGCTTATACTAAGAGGAGGGGGTGAACAGTATAAGATCAACTTTTACCTTTCTTTCCCAAAAAATATTATCCAATGTTATCAATTACAATATCAATAGCAGTAATCAAAGCAATGCACAAATCATCACACACATGAGAGACACAAATTTAATGTGGTTCACCCAATGTGGGTTACGTCCACAAAGAAAATATTTCTTCTAAATTTTCTCAACAAATCTCTTGGAAATCAATTCCTTATTACAATGTTTATGGACCTCTATCCAAAGGAGAACTCAATCTCCTTACTCTAGTTTGTGGATATATCTCCATAGGAGACCTCTATCCCCGCTGCTTTGGCTAGTGAACCTCTATCCACAAAATACCTCTATCCCCACTGCTCTGGCTAGTAGACCTTGTTGTGGCTGATCCACAACACACCCCAAAATTGGGGACCCACCTTTTTTGCATGCTTTCAAAGAAGACCTCAGTGACCCAGATGCTAAAAATCAAGAAAAAGGCAAAATTTCACAAAAGAGAAAAGTTGTCGCGATATCGCGACATGTTGCTCCGTCGCGGCCGAAAAAGAAAAAGTGTCACGATATCGCGACATGTCGCTCCGTCGCTGCCGAAAATGAAAAGTTGTCGCGATATCGCGACATGTCGCTCCGTCGCTACAAAGAAAAATAAAGTTGTCGCGATATCGCGACATGTCGCTCCGTCGCTGCCGAGAAAAGAAAAGTTGTCGCGATATCGCGACATGTTGCTCCGTCGCGACCAGAAATGAAAAAACGTCGCGATATCGCGACATGTCAAGCTTTCGCGGCCCAAGCAAGCAGGAAGAGGTGTTGATCAAAAATTGTCGCGATTTCGCGACGTGTTGTGAAATCGCGGTCCAGATAAGAGAGAGAAAGACAGAATGGAAAATTGTCGCGAAATCGCGACATGTCATAAAATCGTGGTCAAACCAGTCAAACAGGGCAAGGCACTAAAGTTGTCGCGATATCACGACATGTCGCGTTTTCGCGACCTAAAGCAGCAAGACATGCCAAAGATGAAAAGCATCGCGATTTCACGACAGGAAGCAGCAAAGGGGTACGAAGCAGAAAAACATCGCGATATCGCGACAGGTCACGTTTTCGCGGCTCCAAGCAACGAAGTGGTACGAAAGGAAAATATGTCACGATTTCGCGACATGTCGCATTTTCACGGCCAAATACAGCAAGAGCAGCCCGAAATAGAAAAGCGTCACGATTTCGCGACGAAAAGCTGGCAAAGTGGTACAGAACGGAGAAGCGTCACGATTTCATGACAGAAAGCCGCAAGACAGCTCCAAATGAAAAGGCGTCACGATTTCACGACAGGAAGCAGCGAGACAGCCTGAAAGAGAAAAGCGTCACGATTTCGCGATAGAAAGCAACCAAGTAGTACGGAACGAAAAATTGTCACGATTTCACGACAGGAAGCAGTGAGATGATGCCGAATGAAAAAGTGTCACGATTTCGCGACATGTCATGTTTTCACGGCCAGGTATAGGGAAACACAACAAAATGAAAAGGCATCACGATTTCGCGACAGGTTGCATCCTCACAGCTCGAAACAGAGAAAAACGTCGCGATTTTGCGACAGGTTGCATTTGCAAGGCTGTTGACAGAAAAATGTCACGATTTCGTGACATGTCTCATTTTCGTGATGCATGAAGGCGGACAAGGTTGTTGGCAGGAAAATGTCGCGATATCGCGACATGTCACGTTTTCACGGTGAAAGTAAAGGAGCAAAGCTGCATGCATAAAAACGTCGCGATATCGCGACATGCTATTTTTTGTCACGATTTACATGGGGCCATTACGAAACATGCAGAAAAGTGCAGAACACGTGGCGTACATGTGTAAGGGCTGCAGAGGCGTTACAGTTCACAGAGAAGATCAAGCGTCTCAATGTCGAGCATAAAGTCAAAAGCAATGGAAAGGCGAGGAAGGTGAAACGAGGCAATCTGGAAGACGAAACGAACCGTCGTGGAAGGAGAAGCAATTTACCAAAACTTTAAAAGCGGAAGCACAGATTGGTACGAGGGTCGAAAACCGCTGCGAGCAGAGTTGCAGTGCCGAAGGCGAGAAGCCATTCTGGGCCTGCTTGGGAGTGTTTTTCTTCCCCTTTTTCTGGTTTTGAGAAAACTAGAGACTTCTGTTATTGTAAAATGATAAATTTTTAATACAGAAAATTCAGAGAGTTGCACCTCATTGGCAAGAAAGAAGGAGTTATTTTCTGCATGCAAGGATTTAATGTTTATCTTTCCCCTTTTTAGATTTCTAGGCTTATAGGTGAAGTTTAATGCAAGTTCTCTTGGTTGCTTCATGCGAATGTCTAAATCTGAAATCACGATTAAAACCCCAGAAACCAGCACTTAACTTATCTGGATTGTGCATGTTCTGCAGGTTCAATAGGTTAGGTTGCAGGCAGAAAACCTCATATCTTCGGTTTTGTCAAGATAGGATTGCATCTCCCGAATGTATTTTAGTTTCATTTTCTTTACATTTTATTTTCATTTTTTTTCTGCACTTTTATTTTAAGTTTACAGGCATTAAAATAAAAAAATTAAAAAACTAAAAAATTCCGAAAGTCGAAAAATAAAATGATTTCATTGCTAAGACCAAATCACATTTGCTTTATTCGGGTTCAATGAACAATCACCAAAGTTTCATGGTGAAATAAACCACAGTGCCCCTTGTTAACAGTTACTTGCAACCACTAAGGTGTTCCAAGCATTTTGATTGAATATCTTTATTTGAGATTACTAATACACAGATGTAAAATGCTAACATAGCGGAACCTTGGAGAAAGTGTTTATTAAATTTCTTTGCAAGAGAGGATTTAGAACCCAAATCCTATCGGAGAGTGTGTTTTCACAATCGGGTGAAAATACCACTCAACAGATTGGCGCTAGAAGGAGGGCCGGATGGGTTTATTTTAGTAAGATTTTTTTTTTTTTCTTTTTTTTTTTCTCTTTTTACGTAGTGTTAAGGAGGGAATTCATATACATTGTTCTAATGCTTTGATTGTTCATACGGGAATAAATGTGATTTGATTTGATTATAAAAAAATAAAATAAATAAATAAAGAAAAATTTTTGGGTATTAAAGTTATATTCTTTAAGATTCACTAATGGCTATGTTTACACCTTGGATGACAGGTAGCCCATTGAATATACCGGGAGTTCAACATTATTTGCCCGTTGGTTTTGAGGGATGTCTTCCTCAATTTTTGTCTAATGGGACAAATACTGCAGAAGAACACATTCAAGCATTCAAATTTGTTGTGAATCACTTAACAATTTGGTATGATGATGTTGTTTGTAAAATGTTCCCTTACACCTTGGACAAAGTGGCATATGATTGGTTTACAAGTCTGCCTTTAGGGTCTATTACTTCTTGGGCTCAGCTAGAGGCAACATTTCTCAATCAATTCAACAAAAAGCAAGTTGACCCAATCCTCATGTACAATCAGTTGGTCTATATTAGAAAAGGACCAAGTGAAAATGTAAAGTCATTTTCTGAAAGGTTCTTTGGATTATATACTCAATTGGTGACATTTTATGTTCTTCAAGAAGAAGTGGCTCTCCAAATATACATCAATGCTCTTGACTCACCCGTGTCCACATATTTGCGAGGGATGCCTCAAATCACATCTTTGTCACAAGCCTATACTCAAGCAATGGCAATTGAGCAACAATTGAGTTGTCAAAATTATGGTGTGGGTTTTGGATCATATAATCTTCAATCATTTAATACCTCCCTTACCCACCCAATGATTTATCCACCTCAACCAAGTTCAAGTATGAATCAATTTCAGAATCAACAATCATTCCCAAGCTTCAATCAATTTCAAAATCCTCAACCTACTATGCAAGATCAACCATCTTTCTTAAGTATGAATCAACTTCAAAATACTCATCTTGATTCAAAAGATGTTTCTAAAATCAATTTCAATGATTTTCATAAGAATATGATTTTAGGCAAGGGAGGAGTACTAGATCCAACTAGTATGGAAACATGTGACAGATTGGAAACCCTTGACTCACCAAAAGATGAATTCTATGAGGATGAATCTGATTCGGATGACACATTGGATGACATTGTTGAAAGTAATGGCCCAAAAAATTCACACCTTCCAAATTATGTTAAACATGAATCATGGGTTACACATGTGGATTATGATAACCTTATCAATTTGAATACAAGCAATAACCCAATTTTGGAAGTAATTGAACCATCTAAGGAAGGAGAGGATAAATTTGATGAGAAACATGTTGATGAATTAAAATATGATGTAGAAATAGTTGAGCATCACAATTTGATTTTGAAAGATGATCATTATGATTCTTTGGAAGAGTATGCTCACTCCAAACCTTCTGATGAAATTTGTGTGCCTATTGATATGCAGGATAATACAATTGCCCTTTCATATGAGGATATTAAAAGTCCTGTACAATCCGAGAATGCTTTGGAAGAAGGGTTGGAATCTCATCAAAGGTTGGAGAAGGATAATGATTCTACTACCATGGATGAAGAAGGAGAATCAATTGTTTTTGTTCCCCTTGAGGGGCAAGAAATCGAAAATCTTGATCCACCTATTGTTTCTACAATGTCTATGCCATCTCAAAATGATGAAATTACAAAACCTAAGTGGTGTGGGTTGGATGCTATTGATGATCCTAATGAAAATATGGATTTTGAGGCAACTCAAGCCATTGATCGTGGAAAGGTGTCACGTGACACATATCTTGAAAAATTAGGCTCTTGTTTTGAAAAGGATGGACGCATGTTTGATTGGGTGCCTAACTTTGGTGTTTTTGAACAGGTGTTGGATGATGAAGAAGACAATGAAGGAAAAGAAAAAGCTACTAACACTCATCAAGTTGTGGTAAATTTTAACCATGATGGGTTGAGTATGGATGACAAGGTGAAATCTTTACCTTTGGTAGTAGCTACCAAAATTTCAAGTGATAGGTTACATGATGTCCCTTTGGATGCTAACAATATTAATGAGGAAATGCCAAATTTTGTTGATGCTTGTCAAGTTTTGAATGATTTTGATTGCTTTAAAATCCTGGAAAATGATTTGAATTCAAGACTTTTAGAAATAGGCTCTTGTTTGCAACATCTCACATTTGAAAAGGAAAGCCTACTTCTAAATCATCAATGGAATGATGAAACTTGCACTCTAAAGAATAGACAAGATAAAATTGAATACCAACCATTGTCTAATCAATGTGATTTGAATCTCACCTATGATGTTGGTAATAGAACTAAATCAAATTGGTATGGTGAGCATGGCAAGTTGAAATTTGTTGCATTGCTTGGTTTGATCTTATTATTGTTGGATTCCTACAAAATTTGGCATGTGTATTGTGTCATATGTTTTTTGAATTGTTCTAATCATGTTTGGGATCCAGGAAAGTGATAATCCAAGCTTTGCATCATCTTGTATTATATTGTACATTTGTATATAGATTTTGGTTTTTGGGTTTTGGTTTTGGTTTGTGTTTTCAGATTTTCATTTTTGGATTGCAGTTTGGTTTTGGATTGAATAAGTTTTAATTTAAAGTTATGTGTTGGTCCTAAGGACATGCTTGGTTTTTGTCTATATAAAAAAAAAAAATGATGAAAAAGTTGTCTTGAGATGCTAACTTATGTTCTAGATCAGGGAAATATGGAACATTGGAATTATGTGGTAGAAAGCTCCGCAAGAAATACAAACAGTTTAATAATATCGTTTGAAACTTGTGATGCATGAAGTAGTCAGTTTTATATGGCAATATTTCATCTGCAATTCAAAAGACAATGCATTCATATTACATCTCACTTTACATATACATTCCATCTTAGTTGCATATGCATCTCAGGTACAAATCATTAAAGTGTGTCAAATCCTCTTAGGGTTATGCTATAACATAAATGTGAAAAAATCCTAAGGTTGGGAACTGAGTCTTGAGATATCTAGAACCAAGCACATTTTATACACATTAAAAAGGATCTTGAGCAAAATGATCAAAACCTTACTTGGAAGAAAAGGTCGGGCGAAAGAAGTATTTCATGTCTATCCTATTATGCAACATGATCCTTAAAACAGTGGTTTTGACCACTTCCATAAAGCTTAAAGCCTAAAATCAGAGTAGTAAGGATAGGGTTAAATCCTCATCGAACTTAGGTTGAGGATCCAACTCCCCAAAGCTTTGATTTGACCTACATGGAGTAGTAAGGATAGGGCATAATTCTCATCTCGCTTAGGTTGAGAATCTGATTCCCCAAAGCTCCTATGTCTCATTTCATGATAAATCTTGGATTGGAAGGATCGTACTACTTGTCCTCTGCAAAGGATGGGTAGTCATCCCCAAGGTCCAAGCAATAAAATTAATATTCTCCATTTTCATCTAAAGCTTGGATTGGAAGGATCGTACTACATGTCCCTAGCAAGGATGGGTAGTCATCCCCAAGGTCCAAGAAGTAAAAAATTAATTTTTCCCATCTCATCTTTATATTGGATTGGAAGGATCGTACTACTTGTCCTCTGCAAAGGATGGGTAGTCATCCCCAAGGTCCAAAGAAATGAAGCTAAGTCATGGATTATGGGGTTAAGTATGCCCATGCATGGCAGCATGTCTTGTCTAAAAAACAAGACCACTGATTGTTCAAAGGGTTAGACTAGCATGACCATTTCTTCCATAATTGGTTAAATTATTTTGCTCAAAGTGAGGTAATGAATTCCAAATCAGAATAGTAAGGATAGGGTTAAACTCCCATCTCGATTAGGTTGGGAGTCTGATTCCCCAAAGTTCCGATTTCACGTTCACTTGCACATGGGTTCAAGATAGTAGGGACTCATAACCAACTTTGGGATCTAATAAAGCAATTCATTATACATATAGTTGATCCTAAGAGGGTTTGATAATCTTGAATGTTTGTGCATGATACTAGAAAGTTTAGGCCTTTACAAGAGCAAAATCTCTAAGCATAGTTATCAGGTTACACAAATCATTCACAATCTCACATATGCATTCATGTAAAACTGACAATGGAATGTTGATCAATTTCAAACGATAGGGAATGAAAACACATTGCACACACCGAGCTGATACTTAATGATTCTGATGATTCATGTATTTCTGATCTTTGGGCATTTGTTTATATTTCTTATGTGCTAACACATGTTTCTGAGTTTGTATACTTCCAAGTTGGGTTCTCACCAAAATGCTCAGGAGCATTTGACAATAGAGTCACCATTTGTTGTGGCTGATCCACAACACACCCCAAAATTGGGGACCCACCTTTTTTGCATGCTTTCAAAGAAGACCTCAGTGACCCAGATGCTAAAAATCAAAGAAAAAGGCAAAATTTCACAAAAGAGAAAAGTGTCACGATATCGCGACATGTCGCTCCGTCACGGCCGAAAAAGAAAAAGTGTCACGATATCGCGACATGTCGCTCCGTCGCTGCCAAAATGAAAAGTTGTCGCGATATCGCGACATGTCGCTCCGTTGCTGCCAAAAATAAAAGTTGTCACGATATCGCGACATGTCGCTCCGTCGCTGCCGAGAAAGAAAAGTTGTCGCGATATCGCGACATGTTGCTCCGTCGCGGCCAGAAATGAAAAAACGTCACGATATCGCGACATGTCAAGCTTTCGCGGCCCAGGCAAGCAGGAAGAGGTGTTGATCGAAAATTGTCGCGATTTCGCGACGTGTTGTGAAATCGCGGTCCAGAGAGGAGAGAGAAAGACAGAATGGAAAATTGTCGCGAAATCACGACATGTCACAAAATCACGGTCAAACCAGTCAAACAGGGCAAGGCACTAAAGTTGTCGCGATATCGCGACATGTCGCGTTTTCGTGACCTGAAGCAGCAAGACATGCCAAAGATGAAAAGCGTCGCGATTTCACGATAGGAAGCAGCAAAGGGGTACAAAGCAGAAAAACGTCGCGATATCGCGACAGGTCACGTTTTCGTGGCTCCAAGCAGCGAAGTGGTATGGAAGGAAAATATGTCGCGATTTCGTGACATGTCACGTTTTCATGGCCAAATACAGCAAGAGCAGCCCGAAATAGAAAAGCGTCACGATTTCACGACGGAAAGCTAGCAAAGTGGTACGGAACAGAGAAGCGTCACGATTTCGTGACAGAAAGCCGCAAGATAGCTCCAAATGAAAAAGCGTCACGATTTCGCGACAGGAAGCAGCGAGATAGCCTGAAAGAGAAAAGCGTCACGATTTCGTGACAGAAAGCAACCAAGTAGTACGAAACGAAAAAGTGTCGCGATTTCGTGACAGGAAGCAGTGAGATGATGCCAAATGAAAAAGTGTCACGATTTCGCGACATGTCGCGTTTTTGTGGCCAGGTATAGGGAAACATAGCAAAATGAAAAGGCATCACGATTTCACGACAGGTTGCATCCTCACGGCTCGAAAGAGAAAAACGTCACGATTTCGCGACAAGGTTGCATTTGCAAGGCTGTTGACAGAAAAATGTCATGATTTCGTGACATGTCTCATTTTCGCGATGCATGAAGGCAAACAAGGCTATTGGTAGGAAAATGTCGCGATATCGCGACATGTCGCATTTTCACGGTGAAAGTAGAGGAGCAAAGTTGCATGCATAAAAACGTCGCGATATCGCGACATGCTATTTTTTGTCGCGATTTACACGGGGCCGTTACAGAACATGCAAAAAAGTGCGGAACACGTGGCGTACATGTGTAAGGGCTACAGAGGCGTTACAGTTCACAGAGAAGATCAAGCGTCTCAATGTCGAGCATAAAGTCAAAAGCAATGGAAAGGCGGGGAAGGTGAAACGAGGCAATCTGGAAGACGAAACGAACCGTCGTGGAAGGAGAAGCAATTTACCAGAACTTTAAAAGCGAAAGCACAGATTGGTACGAGGGTCGAAAACCGCTACGAGCAGAGTTGCAGTGCCGAAGGCGAGAAGCCATTCTGGGCCTGCTTGGGAGTGTTTTTCTTCCCCTTTTTCTGGTTTTGAGAAAACTAGAGACTTCTGTTATTGTAAAATGATAAATTTTTAATACAGAAAATTCAGAGAGTTGCACCTCATTGGCAAGAAAGAAGGAGTTATTTTTTGCATGCAAGGATTTAATGTTTATCTTTCCCCTTTTCAGATTTCTAGGCTTATAGGTGAAGTTTAATGCAAGTTCTCTTGGTTGCTTCATGCGAATGTCTAAATCTGAAATCACGATTAAAACCCCAGAAACCAGCACTTAACTTATCTGGATTGTGCATGTTCTGCAGGTTCAATAGGTTAGGTTGCAGGCAGAAAACCTCATATCTTCGGTTTTGTCAGAATAGGATTGCATTCCCTGAATGTGTTTTAGTTTCATTCTTCTTTACATTTTATTTCTATCTTTTCTGCACTTTTATTTCCAAGTTTATAGCTTAAAATAAATAATAATAAATAAACTAAAAATTCAAAGTCAAAAAATAGAAAATTTCATTCATTTTTTTTTTTTTTAAATAACTAATTAATAAATCATTTTGCTAAGACCAAATCACATTTGCTTTATTCGGGTTCAATGAACAATCACCAAAGTTTCATGGTGAAATAAACCACAGTGCCCCTTGTTTTCAGTTACTTGCAACCACTAAGGTGTTCCAAGCATTTTGATTGAATATCTTTATTTGAGATTATTAATACACAGATGTAAAATGCTAACATAGCGGAACCTTGGAGAAATTGTTTATTAAATTTCTTTGCAAGAGAGGATTTAGAACCCAAATCCTATCGGAGAGTGTGTTTTCACAATCGGGTGAAAATACCACTCAACAAACCTCTATCCACAGGATACCTCTGTCCCCACTACATTGGCTAGTGGACCTCTATCCATAAGATACCTTTGTCCTCTCTGTTCTGGTCACCTCCAAAGTCTGCTCTCAAATCTGTCTCAAATCTGCACCAAACCTCATCACAAGGCTAGCACAAATCTTCTCCAACTCTGCTCACAAATATCTATCTCAAATCTACACCAAACCTCGTTACAAGGCTAGCACAAATCTGCTCTAACTCTTCTCACAAATCTATCCAAATCTGCACACATTACATGCACAAATCTGCTTCAATTCTTCCCTCAAATTTGTTCAACTCTATCCCAAGTCTTCTCACAAGACTTGCTCAAATCTACCTCAATGCTGCTTCAAGTCTTCTCACAAGACTTGCTCAAATCTACCTTCAAGCCTTCTCAAAAACTTGCTCAAATCTACCTTCAAGCCTTCTCAAAAGACTTGCTCAAATCTACCTTCAAGCCTTCTCAAAAGACTTGCTCAAATCTACCTTCAAGCCTTCTCAAAAGACTTGCTCAAATATTTCCAAATCTTGCATACAAACAAAGCTTATATCTCTTTCATAAATGCTTTCTTCAAATAGATATATTCTACTTAGAATTCGTTTAACCTCTGGAACATATAGAGAATGATATGTACTATCAAATACCCAATATGTTCTTCACATTCACAAATCTTGCTTTCATCTAATCCAATCTCTACCTCTTGCAAAATCCCTTTCAAATCAAATCAAACTGGTGTATAACTTTGCTTTACTAATATGATTTCTAACACTTGCACATTCACTTTCAATATCACTCAAACCAATGCCAAAGAGCTTCACAAATCCACTCAAACAATGAAGCACAATTTGTTCACAAACCCTAACACAAGTGTTTCCAATTTCTTTCAACTAGGATGCACAATTTGTTTCACAAACCCTAGCTCAAGTGTATCCAATCTCATTCAACAATGGAGTTCAATCAATGAATCACAAAACCTATCTCAAATATTTCCAACAATGCACATGAACTTAATCCTTATATCTCCTCCTTATAACATCAAAATATATACCCAACTAAACACCTCAAATAGTGAGTAATGTCCTCATACCTCTTAATTTGCTTTGATGAAGAAATATCCTTAAGAACCTATCTCACAAACAACCAATATTTCTTGTGCCACTTCAAGGGTTAGATAGCAAAGTACTTTCTCAAAACATCCACATGAACTTTCCTCTCAAAAAGGATGTGCACAATGAAATCTGAAAATGATGCTCTAAGTCCCTTCTTTTGTTCTAAAAAATAAAGCATTAATACTCAACAAAAACTCTCATATTTTCCTTTCACCATGCAAGAATTATAATAATATGTCAAGCAACTTATCACACCTTATTACTCCTAATATTGCAAAATAATATTCAACACAACAAAGCCACAAATTACACACATGAATTTTTCATATACACCTTATACCTCCTACTTGAAATAAAATATTTTAATGCACTTCAAATTTCCAACATGACCATTATAACATCACTTTATTTTATGCACCACACATAGCACTAGCAATCTGAATTATAAACTCCACACTATTCCCTTTTAATTCAAAAATTAAAACTCCATGCTGTCCTTTTAATCCAAAAATTAAAAATAAAATAATGACCTTATGACTCCCTAAGCAAGCACATACCTTAGACTTTGGCAAATATTTATTTCACAAAAATATTATCCCCACTTGTTGTCGCCATCATGATTCGAACCTACGCCACTTGCTGGCCCATGCCCTAGCTTTGGCTAGGCCACCATATGGGCTAGCCACCCACATAAAACCTAAAGTGCATGCACTCCATCTTATGCATGATTTCTTATGTGAAAAGCTTTTACAAATAAAACTTTATCACTTTGCCTTCATCGTGTCTCGAACTCGAGACCTCCCCTCTGCCACTCCTTAGCATCGAGGGTTCTACCATCTAGGCTAGCTACCCAGATGGAACCAATTTTCATTGCCCCTTCTATTTGTCCATGTGCTCTACCTTGAAATATGAATTTGTACCTTGTCTTCTTCTCCTCCTCTACCATGAATGAACGAATCACAAAGGTGCACGATTTTCAATTATTTTTTCTCACCTTAGCATTGCAATTTACCTGCCTTAAATATGCAAATGTTTACTTTGGACCTTGATGTCGATGCATGGGAAATATTCGATTTTCAACCTTAACCTTTGGTGCTCACCATTTAATTTTTAATTATTATAATATTTTAAATCTAGATAGATTTAAATATTATAATTTATTTTTCTTCTTTGGGCCTTTTTCTTAAAATAAAGTTTTTACCACCATGAAACATTTTATTTTTTTCTTTCAAGTACCACCATGGTAAATCAATTAAAAATTTTATCTTTCTTTTGCAAGTACCACCATGGTAAATCAATTAAACCTTTTATTTTTCCTTTGCAAATACCACCATGGAGGATGCCTTGTTTTTTTTGCTCACACAACCATAAAGAACTTTCTTTTTCTTGCTTCCATATTGCCTCATGTACCCTTTGAAAATTATTCTCACTTATTTTTCTTTTGACATCAATGACAACCAATGTCATCAACCTATGACATCAATCCTTTGACATCAATGACAACACAATATACTCAAAATTTCCAACAATCTCCCCCTTTGTCATTGATGGCAACCCTTTCTAAAAATTCATTTTTCCAACCACTGGATTCCAAATCTGCTCCCCCTGAGAAACTGCTCCCCTAATTGAATGCTCTCCCCCTTACTCAAATCTCTCCCCCTTTGACATCAATGGCAAAGGGACTCCTTTGGGGCTAAATATAAGACTCTTAGCTCAGCCCCCTCCCACCTCCTCTCCTTGAGGTGATTAATTTTGGGGTGGGAGTATCTCTACTCCCAGCATACAATGCTCTTCTTCTTTGTCAACCTTCTTTTTTGACACCTTTGTAATCATACCCTTTTGATCCTTTTGAGTGTCCCTATTCTTGCTTGACTCTGGTAGTTCTAGAAACTCTGTTCTACACCACTTGGCCTTATGCCCAATATTATTGCACTTGTAACACCTAATGTTGTAGTTCTTGGAAGGTGTAAATGATTTGAAGTTCCTCTTGGTGAAGCCATAATCCTTTCTATCATGAACCCTATAGTGGATCACTTTATGACCAAAGTGATTACATGAGTAGCAATACCCTTGAAAGAAATATCCATATTTGAATGAGTTGACATTCCTTTTAGTGAGGCCATACTCCTTTCCATGAATCCTACAATGCATAGCTTTGTGACCAAAATGATTACATGAAAAACAATGTCCTTTGAAGAAATCTTGTTTTGAAACCTCTGGTCTCTTAGCCCTTTCTTTGCCTCCTCTGTGATGATCCCTGTTTCTTGTTTGTGCATTGTTTCCTTTCTTAGTGAAACTTCCCTTTTTCAACTTATCTGCATAAGTCTTAGTTTCTTCTTCACTCTCTTCCTCTAAAACTTCCTTTTCTTTTGAGCTTGAGCTTGACCCTTCTTCTTGTTTCCCTTGTCCTTCTTCAAAACCAAGTCCTATTTTGATAGATGAAGATCTTTGTGCATTGATAATTTTATCCAAATTTTTTGAACTTTTCCCAAACCTGTTCAACTTATCCTTAGAATATTTCACTTCCATCCTTAGAGAAACCACTTCATGTTCTAATATTTCACACTCTAACTCTTTTGCTTCTAAATTTTCAACCATGACCTCTTTAAATCTCCTTGCCTTAGCTTTTGAGTTTGTGAGGTTTTGTAGAAGCTTTTCTTTTTCTTCCTCATATTCTTGAACTTGAGCCTCAAGTCTTGAATTCTTGCTTTCTAACTCTTTTCAACTCTCTAAGAGCAACAATAAGTTCTTCTTCTAGATCAATTGTGCCTTCTTCTTCTTTTTGATTCTTTCTCTAGGTCTCCATTTATAGGAGCATCTTCTACTTGGTCTTTAATAGGAGTGTTTTCTTCCTCTTCTATTGCCAAGAATAGAATCTCTTCTTCTTCACTATCTGAGAGTCTTTCATCACTATCACTTGAAGCATTGCTTGCCTTGTTAACATAGAAACTCTTCTTGTGCCTTTGAAAGAACTTATTTTCATGCTTGCCTTGACCATACCTATTTTTCTTTTCATGCCTAAATTTTCTTTCTTCCTTCTTCTTATAATCTTGTTTCTCTTCACTGCTACTACTTCTAGCTTGTGGACAATTAGATGCATAGTGACCAAAATCACCATAATTAAAGCATTTCATAGTCTTTATATCTTTGTGTTTTCTTGAGCCCTTCTTATTTCTTCTCACATAGTTAGCTTCTTCATTACTGCTTGACTCATCACTTGATTCTGGTTTCTTATCTTTTGTCTTCTTTGAAGCTTTGAAAGTTACCTCTTTCTTGGAATTGTGATCCTTTACTATTCTCATCTCATAAGCTATGATAATTCCATGTAACTCATCCATAGTCAACTTATCAATATCTCTCATCTCTTCTATAGTTGAAACCTTTGCATCATACCTTATAGGGAGTGATCTTAATACTTTCTGAGCAACACTGGAGTCTTCAATTTTGAATCCAAGTCCATGCATGGTATTAACAACCTCATCCACATGAAGTAAGTATTTAGCAATATCTTCCTCATCTTCCATATTCAAATCTTCAAACCTTTTCTTGTGGTTTTGTAGTTTTGCCAACTTGACCTTGTTATCTCCTTCATATGTTTACTTCAATTTATCCCATATCTCTTTTGCTGATTTGCATTGCATAACTTTCACAAATTTTGCTTCACATAATCCACTTAAGATTCCATTCATAGCCTTGGAATTATTCACATGTAACTTCTTACCATATTTATCTGTGGGAGGAGTAGTTGTAGGTGTGAACCCATCCTCAATCGATTGCCATATCTCATATCCTTGTGCCATCAAGTAAGTCTTCATTCTTATACTCTATAAGGTATAATTGTTCCCATCGAACAATGGAGCCTTATTTGATGAAGATCCATTCTGAGATGCCATCTGTGTTCCTATAATATCTTCCTTCAAGTTGTTAGAATTTTTTAAAGGAACCTACTCTAATACCAATTGAAGAACACAAGCTTATACTGAGAGGGGGTGAACAGTATAAGATCAACTTTTACTTTTCTTTCCAAATAATATTATCCAATGTTATCAATTGCAATATCAATAGTAGTAATCAAAGTAATGCACAAATCATCACACACATGAGAGACACAAATTTAACGTGGTTCACCCAATGTGGGTTACATCCATAGAGAAAATATTTCTTCTAAATTTTCTCAACAAATATCTTGGGAATCAATTCCCTATTACAATGTTTATGGACCTCTGTCCAAAGGAGATCTCAATCCCCAATGCTCTGATTTGTGGATCTCTCTCCATAGGAGAACTCTATCCCCTTTGCTCTAGTTTGTGGATCTCTCTCCATAGGAGAACTCTATCCCTCTACTCTAGTTTGTGGATCTCTCTCCATAGGATAACTCTATCCCCTCTGCTCTGGTTTGTGGATCTCTCTCCATAGGAGAACTCTATCCCCTCTACTTTAGTCTGCTCCAAAGCCTACTCTCAAATCTATCTCAAATCTACACCAAACCTCATCACAAGGCTAGCACAAATCTTCTCTAACTCTGCTCACAAATATCTATCTCAAATCTACACCAAACCTCATTACAAGGCTAGCACAAATCTACTCTAACTCTGCTCACAAATCTATCTCAAATCTGTACATGTTACATGCACAAATCTGCTTCAATTCTCTCTCAAATTTTCAATTATCCAAATATTCTCACAAGACTTGCTCAAATCTGCTCAAATCTGCTTCAAGTCTTCTCAAAGACTTGCTCAAATATTTCTTCAAGTCTTCTCAAAGACTTGCTCAAATATTCCTTCAAGTCTTCTCAAAAGACTTGCTCAAATCTACCTTCAAGCCTTCTCAAAATACTTGCTCAAATCTACCTTCAAGCCTTCTCAAAAGACTTGCTCAAATCTACCTTCAAGCCTTCTCAAAAGACTTGCTCAAATATTTCCAAATCTTGCATACAAACAAAGCTTATATCTCTTTCAGAAATGCTTTCTTCAAATAGATATATTCTACTTAGAATTCATTTAACCTCTGGAACATATAGAGAATGATATGTACTATCAAATACCCAATATGTTCTTCACATTCATAAATATTGCTTTCATCTAATCCAATCTCTACCTCTTGCAAAATCCCTTTCAAATCAAATCAAATTGGTGTATAACTTTGCTTTACTAATATGATTTCTAACACTTGCACATTCACTTTCAATATCACTCAAACCAATGCTCAAGATCTTCACAAATCCACTCAAACAATGAAGCACAATTTGTTCACAAACCCTAACACAAGTGTTTCCAATTTCTTTCAACTAGGATGCACAATTTGTTTCACAAACCCTAGCTCAAGTGTATCCAATCTCATTCAACAATGGAGTTCAATCAATGAATCACAAAATCTATCTCAAATATTTCCAACAATGCACATGAACTTAATCCTTATATCTCCTCCTTATAACATCAAAATATATACCCAACTAAACACCTCAAATAGTGAGTAATGTCCTCATACCTCTTAATTTGCTTTGATGAAGAAATATCCTCAAGAACCTATCTCACAAACAACCAATATTTCTTGTGCCACTTCAAGGGTTAGATAGCAAAGTACTTTCTCAAAACATCCACATGAACTTTCCTCTCAAAAGGATGTGCACAATGAAATCTGAAAATGATGCTCTAAGTCCCTTCTTTTGTTCTAAAAAATAAAGCATTAATACTCAACAAAACCTCTCATATTTTCTTTTCACCATGCAAGAATTACAATAAGATGTCAAGCAACTTATCACACCTTATTACTCCTAATCTTGCAAAATAATATTCAACACAACAAAGCCACAAATTACACACATGAATTTTCCATATACACCTTATACCTCCTACTTGAAATAAAATATTTCAATGCACTTCAAATTTCCAACATGACCATTATAACATCACTTTATTTTATGCACCACACATAGCACTAGCAATCTGAATTATAAAATCCACACTATCCCCCTTTTAATTCAAAAATTAAAACTCCACGCTGTCCCTTTTAATCCAAAAATTAAAAATAAAATAATGACCTTATGACTCCCTAAGCAAGCGCATACCTTAGACTTTGGCAAATATTTATTTCACAAAAAATTGTCCCCACTTGTTGTCATCGTCGATTCGAACCTACGTCGCTTGCTGGCCCACACCCTAGCTTTGGCTAGGCCACCACATGGGCTAGCCACCCACACAGAACCTAAAGTGCACGCACTCTATCTTATGCATGATTTTCGACATGAAAAGCTTTTACAAATAAAACTTTAACACTCTGCCTTCATCGTGTCTCGAACTCGAGACCTCCCCTCTGCCACTCCTTAGCACCGGGGGTTCTACCATCTGGGCTAGCTGCCCAGATGGAACCAATATTCATTGCCCCTTCTATTTGTCCATGCGCTCTACCTTGAAACATGATCCCTTGTCTTCTTCTCCTCCTCTGCCATGAACGAACGAATCACAAAGGTGCACGATCTTCGAATTTATTTTTCTCCACCTTAGCATTGCAATTTACCTTCCTTAAATATGCAAATGTTTACTTTGGACCTTGACGTCGGTGCATGGAAAATATTTGATTTTCAACCTTAACCTTTGGCGCTCACAATTTAATTTTTAATTATTATAATATTTTAAATCTAGATAGATTTAAATATTATAATTTATTTTTCTTCTTTGGGCCTTTTTCTTAAGATAAAGTTTTTACCACCATGAAACATTTTCTTTTTCTTTGCAAGTACCACCATGGTAAATCAATTAAACCTTTACCACCATGAAACATTTTTTTTTCTTTGCAAGTACCACCATGGTAAATCAATTAAACCTTTTATTTTTCCTTTGCAAATACCACCACGGAGGATGCCTTGTCTTTTTCTTGCTCACACAACCATGAAGAACCTTATATTTTTCTTGCTTCCACATTGCCTCATGTACCCTTTGAAGATTATTCTCACCTATTTTTCCTTTGACATCAATGACAACCAATGTCATCAACCTATGACATCAATCCTTTGACATCAATGACAACACAATATACTCAAAATTTTCAACATACAATACTATTGTTATTATTGTTTGCCTTCCCCTTATTTCCAATATCTGGTATCAAATCCATTAGCAGAGAGTTTCTATGAGAATGGAGAGGTTTTTTGTCTAAGAAGGGATAATCATCACCATCTAATGACATGCCCTTATAATTTGTCTTGTGTAGGTTTTAGATGAAGAGGAGGTTTAATTTAAATTTAGCTTGACACATCACCAAAGGAGCCTATTAAAGCAAACCCTACAATTTATATGATAGCTAGTCGAGAGCCCTAAAGATAGAGGCTCAAAATAAAAATTTGAATGCCCAATTAAACATTTTGCATGAAAAGTAAAGAGAAATTTGCCTATTGAGAACCATATGGAGGTGGCTAAGTTTCCTGCTAAATATGAGTTTGTGCTTAGGAAAATTAGAGAATATGTCTCACTGGTAGATGTAATATTATCTATGTATATCTAGAATTAAAGCTTTTGATTCTATCTTATATTTTTGACCTCCAAAAATATCATTTGATCAAGAAATTAGCATACAAAGCTACATGTTCACATACATGAGCGTTATGGAACTTCTTGTTAATTTTGAAGTATCTAGAAACATCCTTTACAAGTTTTAGTAATGTTTTTGAGTGCTAGGAAATGTCCTCTATAGGATTCAGAACATTGTTCAAATTAAATTTCATGCATTAGCAAAAAGGATAAATTATTCTTTTAATAAAATATGATAGTATTTAAGGTAGAAATATGGAAATCTGGTGCTGATTTGATCTCATGTGCAAAAGAAAGACTATTTATTTCCCATATAAGATATATTGACAAGGCACAAATTTTAAACTCTCTTTTTTAAAGTCACATACAACATAGTGGGAATATTGGTCATTGCAAGCAAGTTTAAAATTTTGTGATTAGAGGGTCGCAACTTAAATTCTCATTGAAAGCAATTTTCAAAAGGAAAAATAAAATTCTTTAGGAGAATAAATTGAATAAGAGAGTTGAAAATTTCTTTTGGGGAGAGAGAAATGAAAAATTGAAAAGTTGATTTTTTTAACAAGTTGAAAGCAATTTAAAAACAAAAGTGGGAAGTAGACATCTAGATTAAAAAAAATATATTGTTTACAAGAGGAGTGCACTTAGGTTGCCAATTTTTGAGGAAAACTTACTATTTAGAAAAACAAAAGAGGAATTTGAAAGAAAATTGAAAGTTTTTTTTTAATTATCAAATTAGGGTCCTATAGTTTATAGTAAATATTTTTGCCAGGAAAATAATAATTTTCAGTAAAGTTGCATTTTTAGCAGTGACCATTACCTTATTTTTCAAACAAATTTTGCATCAAAAACAATTTTATACACACAATTTTTTTTTTTAAATGTGTTTTTCACAATCACAGCATTTAGTATAAATGATGCCTATGACTTGTGTTTACAAGTAATGTTGTTGTGTTAAGTTACTATGTCTAAAGCCTATTATAGCTACCATAGCAACATCTAGGCATTGACCCTATAAATTTTAGAGGAGGAATAAGAACACATTTTTGTGATATTTTGTTTCACTCCATTTTTTACCCCATTTGTTACTATGATTGGACATAAATTTTGAAATTTAAAAAATCCAAGTATATAGGAAAGTTATGCCCACATATGAGGATTTCTATTAAAGCAATTGATAGGACGAATATTTTTAGTACTACCTTGGTACCACATATCGATCTCTTTCATGTAAGTTAAGGTCTCTCTCATGTATGACCACATATATAGAGAAGACTAGATTCTTCCATGTACATACAAGCATATAGGAAGAGCGGGTATATCAAAAAGTTTAATATACAAGACTAGTGGTATATATAAAATGAGATCATTTTTGGAGATACAAGGAACATTTGCCATGGTTACATCAAAAATCATTCTCACAGAATCTCAATTCCTCAAAGGTTCAAGTTTTCCACATTTAAAACAAAAATGAAGATAATATTAGTGGTCGAAAATCTTTAGGATATAGTTACTAGTGATGAAACTCGACCTAAGGAGATAAAGACTAAGCAAAAGTATGATTAAATAGATGCAAGGATACTTATTCTCATCACATTTAGAGTGGATGATAAAATACAATATATAAGTTAAGCATAAACATCAAATGATGCATGGGATAAATTTTACACTATATTTGAATGAAGGAATGAAGCCATAATCCTTCATCTTTAGTCACAACTACATACATTAAGAGTTCAAAATGGTAAGCACATTGAACAATTCCTTTGAAAAATTAGATATTTGAAGCCAAATTTGAACACCATGGGAGAAAAGTTGATGAAAGGAATGATGGAAAAATGTAAAACATTGAACAAAGCCACAAAGATCAAGGGGTTGAAACAAGACCACATTAACCAAAATAAAGAGACTGAAAAATAAAAATAAGATAATGAAAGCTAACACGAAAACTGTAATATCATATCATATGTCAGAATTGATTGTGAATACAATGGAGAGGCCTTGCTTAAGTAGGCAAGGAAGATCTACCATAGTCGTAGGATCAACAAAGAGATAAATATAAATATCCATTGTACAAACAAGGAGGTGCAATATGATCCATGGAAAAAATATCTCAACCCTCCAAATGTAATCAATGAGTGTAACTCCCTAGGAATGTCAAATATCCCCATAATAACTAAATAAGATAAAAAAAAAAATCCACACATAAAGTGGATGGAGAAAATAAGATAAACTAATATAGAAGTAAATTACATAGGTGAGCATGATCTAGAGTCTAAAAACCTACTCTAACACCCATCAAGTGAAGCTAAGGGTAAAAAAGAAGTGGCATATCCATAGCATAAGTCCTAAAAATAAGGCCTGATCAGGCACTCATGTATAATGTGTATCCAAAAGCTCTCAAAACAAAAGGAGGTAAAACCACATGGGAAAAATCACCCATCTAGAAATATAGAAGAAGAAGAAGAAAATAAGGTGGCCTCATCCACACCCCCAAGGACAACTTCCTTCATCCCAAGAATATCTCACAATAAATGAAAATGAGGATATGGGAAGGGTTTAGTGAAGATGTCAACAATCTGCTATTGAGTGGGAATGTAGTCCAAGCTGATCATTCCATCTTGGATAAGCTACAAACTAAAGTGCATATGAATCTCAATGTGCTTGGTCCTCTAATACTCAATAGGATTATGAGATAAAGAATCTACCTCATCAAAACTTTATGGATCAATAAAATTTGCTTGACAAATAAGACCTGTGTCAAAAGTATATCTTAAAGGTGGGAGACCTTTAATTAAAGGTTCTTCCTCTTCAACTGTAGTACAAGCCCACCTAGGCATAGGGGCAACATATGCAAGAACTGAAGAACATAAGCTTATATTGAGAGGAGAGGTGAACAATATAAGACCACTTTTTACTTTTCTTTCCCAATCAATATTATGCAATGTAAAGATAACAATATTAATAGCAGTAGTCAAAGCAATGCATAAATCAACACACACAATAGAGACACCAATTTAACGTGGTTCACCCAATGTGGGCTAATACATAGAGAAAATATTTCACTAAAATTTTCTCAATAAATCTCTTGAGAATCCTTTCCCTATTACAATATTTATGGACCTCTGTCCAAAGGAGACACCAATCCTCTAATCAAGTTTATGTATCTCTATCCATAGGAGAACTCCTTTCTCCTTAGCTTTGACTGGTGATCTTCTAGAAGAATTATTGCCCCCATTGCTCTGGCTAATGGATATCTATCCACTGAAGACACCTATCATCACTACCCTTGATAATAGATCTCTATCCACTGGAGACTGTAATCCTCTATACTCTGTCACCTCCAAATATCTATCTCAAATCTACACTAAACACAATCCTTTGGTCTAGCACAAATCTGCTCAATCTCTATTTGGTCTGGCACAAACCTATCCTCAAATTTGCACCAAACTTTATCTTTGAATTTGTACTAAACATAGTACTTCGGTCTAGCACAAATCTATCCTTAATATCTATCCTCGGATCTGCACTAAACACAGGCCTTCGGTCTAGCATAAATATATTCTCAATATCTGTCCTCAAGACTTACACAAATCTTGACTTAATCAAAAATCAACTTTGCTGGATCTACCCCAAACCTTAACTCAAGGTTTGAACAAATCAATAAAATTTTCTCACAAGTATTCTCTAAGACTTGAAATCTACCTTGTAATCTTACACAAAAGCTCACACTTAATATGTCCACAAGTCCTCTCTAGAACTTGTCCAAATCTACTCAACAAGTCCTCACTAGAACTTTTCCAAATCTGCTCTCAATCTATATTGTAAGCTTCCACAAAAGCTTACACAAATCAGTCCACAAGTCTTCACAAAGACTTACCTCAAATCTACTCAACAAGTCCACACTAGAACTTGTCCAATCTCATAGAAACATAAAGAGAATTGTTAGAAACTCAATATGCTTCACATTCATCACAATGCTCAATCACTTTCAATCACTCTTTTAGAAACATACAAAGAATTGTTAGAGACTCAATATGCTTCACACTCACAAACTCTCAATCACTTTCAATCTCTCTTTTATCACAAAAACATATAGATAATTGTTAGAGACTCAATATGTTTCATACTCATCAACATTCAACCTCTTTCTCAAATCAATTCAGAATATAGAACAATTTGTTTTATAGAACTGTTGAGCAAGGTGCAGCAAAAGAATTGCAAAAATATTGTCATTGTTGTCAACACAGTCAGATTGATGCAGTTGATGCAGTTCAAAGGTCAGTCAGATCAAGTGCAGAAAGTTTCAAGGAAAACAGAAGTGACCCAGATTCAGAAACTGGCAAAAAGAGAAGGAAGAAAACTGTCGCGATATCGCGACATGGTCGAGGAGAGAGAAGGCGCAGCCGAAAATGTCACGATTTCGTGACATGTCGAGTTTTCATTGAGGAGAGAGAAAATGTGTCGTGATTTCGCGACAAAAAGCAAGAGAGAAAATGCACGCCAAATTGTCGCGATATCGCGACATGGCAGAGGAGAGAGAAAGTGAAAGCTAAACTGTCACGATTTCGTGACATGTCTGAAGTTCTTGATGAACAATTAACTGTAAAGACAGTTGAATGCAGCAAGCTAGAGGAAGACATTGTTAAGTTAAGGATGTAGTTAGAAGAGATGAATAGAAAATTGAACTGTTTTCATAAGTTTGAAGAAAGTCTTGTAAAGTTGGATAAAATGTTAAATAACCAAAGGCCTTACGGCATCAAATTTGGTTTAGGCTTTGATGAAGGAGAATCTTCAAAGGATTCAAAGAACTTGAATATAGAACCCATAAAGAAAGAAGAAAAGATCAGGGTTGAACCAGAAAAACAAAATCATGCAAAAGAAAACAATAATGCCAGATTCAATAAGAATACTGACAAATATGGATTCACAAAAGTCACACATCCGAAGAGGAGAAGAGTCATGGCTCCTACTTCAAACTGGCAAAGACCGGCACCCAGGTTTAATCATGCATTTTCTGGTTATTGTTTTAAATGCAATGCTTATGGCCATAAGATTTCAGATTGCGAGGGCATAATGTATCTCAAAGGAATTTTACGAGCAGAAATGTTTTTTCTCCTTTAATGAATTATGCGAGTTGAATGTTATAATTGTCATAATTTTGGACATATTGCTAGAAACTGCAGAAGCACTTTTGCATCAAATAATTATCAGGGTAGAAAATCTTAGCCAAGTGGGTTGAAAAAAAACTAGAAATTTCCTGAAAAACAGGCACATGCTAATGAAAGGACAAAGGTAAAACAAATAGCAAAATCTGCTATCAAACCAGAATGGAAAGAAAAGGAATCTTTAATTGTCCAGACTGCTTTTAAAGCTCAGAACAAATCAGAACCTTGGATACTTGACAGTGGTTGTTCCAGTCACATGACAGGTGACAAGCAAAAGTTTGAGAATTTACTGAGAATTATGAAGGTGGTTACGTGAAATTTGGAAATAATGATGGAGCAAAGATTGTTGGAAAGGGATCAGTCAAGATCGGTGATGGCAATATAAAATCAAAAGAAGTCTTGTTTGTAATTGGCCCGAAGCATAACTTGCTAAGTGTAAGTCAAATATATGACGAGAGGTCATGATGTAATCTTCAAGAAGGAGGGTTGTGAAGTAAGAAAGACAAAAAATAGAAAGTTAATAGCCACTGGACTGAGAACTTCAGGAAATCCGTATACACTTTCGAAAGCTGAGAAGGAACATGCTTGATGGGACGAGGAAGATGAAAAATGGCTATGGCACAAGAGGCTTGGGCATATTAGTTTTGACAATCTAGAAAAAATCAGTTCAAAAAGAGCAGTTAGAGACATACCAAACATTGGTAAACCTGTAAATAGCATCTGTGAGTCATGCCAAAAGGGAAAACAAACCAGAGCCACTTTCAAAGCAAAAGAATACTTCACTAGCAAGCCATTAGAACTAATTCACACCGATCTATGTGGACCCATGAGAACTAAAAGCATAAATGGACACAAATATTTTATGCTTGTGTATAGATGACTACTCAAGAATGACATGGGTACTATTTACGAAACTCAAGTCGAAGCCTTTGAGATGTTTAAAACCTTCAAAAATCTTGTTGAGAATCAATCAGGAAAAAGAATTAAATGCCTAAGATCAGATAGGGGAGGAGAGTTTATCTCCGAAGAATTTGCAGAATACTGTCAAAAACATGGGATAAGAAGACAATTTTCAGCAGCTAGGACACCTCAACAGAATGGTGTTGTAGAAAGGAAGAATAGAACAGTGCAGGAAATGGCAAGGACAATGCTGGCAAAAACAAAATAGCTGACAGATTTTGGAAAGAGGCGGTTCATCTTGCGGTTTACATTCAAAATAGGTGCATCTTGAGACCACATGAAAGCAAAACGGCTTATGAGTTGTGGTTTGGCGAGAAAGGCAACAACAAGATATTTCAAAGTATTTGGCAGCAAGTGCTACATAAAACGGATTGAAGATAACCTCGGTAAATTTGAAGATAGAGTCGATGAACGTATCTTTCTCGGTTACTCAACAAAAAGCAAGGCATACACATGTTACAACAAGAAGTTGAAGAAAATTGTTGAAAGTGCTGATGTAAAAGTTGATGAAGGTAGAGAACAAGAAACTACTTATCAAGAAAACTACCCTATGTATGAAGAAGTCATTGAAGGTGATGATGAAAAAGAAATAGAGAAGAATCAAAAAATTGATCCAGATAGTGTAAAAACTGAATTCGAAGAAGAAGAAAACAGGAAATTTAAAACAGAGCAAGCGGCGAGAAAAATCATCCAAGTGAGCAGATTATTGGGGATCCCACGAGATGGTATTCAAATAAGAAGAACAGCGGTGAGGAACTATTCTGCATTATCTAGTATTGAACCTAAAAATGTTGTTGAAGCAAGCTACGATGAAAGTTGGATGAAGGCAATCAATGAAGAACTAGATCGAGATAGAGAAAAACAATACACGGGAATTAGTACCTAGACCAACAAATAAAAACATAATTGGTACTAAATGGGTTTTTAGAAATAAATTGAATGAAGATGGGCGAGGTTGTCGAGAAATAAGGCAATATTGGTATGTAAAGGCTATGCTCGGGTTGAAGGCATTGATTTTGAAGAAACTTTTGCACCGGTAGCAGGACTAGAGGCAATCGGAATGTTTACGGCATTAGCGAGTTCATAAAAACTTCAAAGTATATCAAATGGATGTAAAATCAGCATTTTTGAATGGAAAAGCTGGAAGAAGAGGTTTACATTGAACAACCCGATGGCTTCCAACTTGGTGAAAATCTAGATTTTGTTTGCAGGTTAAAGAAAGCTTTATATGGATTAAAACAGGCACCCAGAGCATGGTATGCAAGGCTGGATAATTATCTAATTAAACAAGGGTTTAAGAAAGGTTTGGTGGATAGCAACTTATATGTCAAAAAGGATAAGGGTCATCTTATTGTTCTTGTTGTTTATGTAGATGACATAATATTTGGCAGCGACATGGATGAATACTGCAAAGACATATCAATTAAAATGAAAAAAGAATTTGAGATGTCAATGATTGGTGAACTTTCTTATTTCTTAGGATTGCAGGTCAATCAAAATGAAAAAGGCATTTTTATTTCTCAAGTTAAATATGTAAAAGAAATGCTAAAAAAGTTCACAATGGAAGACAGTAAACCGGTCAGCACTCCCATGACAACGAGTCGCAAGTTGAGCAAGGATGATAAATCCCCGGATGTAGATCAAACAATGTACGGGTCTATGATTGGAAGCTCGTTGTATTTAACGACCACTAGACCGAGATATATTACAAGCGGTATGTATGGTTGCAAGATTTCGAGCCGAGTCCCAAAGAAACTCATGTAACAGTTGTAAAGAGGATTTTCGAGATATCTCAAGGGCACTATGGATTATGGGTTGTGGTACCCAAAAGGTAAATATTTCACTTTGATTGCATATTATGATGCAGATTGGGTAGGATGTATTGATGACAGAAAGAGCACAAGTGGAGGAGCATTTTATCTTGGTGACAGGTGGTAGCATGGCACGACAAGAAACAAGAATCAATATCTCTATCCACTGCGAGGCGAGAATACATTGCAGCAACAACATGTCTGTACTCGAGATATTATGGATGAGACAAACGTTGAAAGATCTTGGTATTCATTTCAATGAACCAATTTCAATTAAATGTGATAACACTAGTGCTATCAACATATCCAAGAATCCAATAATGCATTCAAGAACCAAACATATTGCAATCCGATATCATTTCTTGAAGGATAAAGTTGCAGAAGGAGAGGTTAAATTGGATTTTGTTCCAACTACAGAGCAAGTAGCTGATATATTCACAAAAAATTTGCCTAAGGAAGTATTTGAATACCTTCGGAAGAAGTTGGGAGTAGTCACACCACCCAAGCACTGACTAGCTATGGGAAACACATTCTCAGGGGGAGCATTCAAACTTTTTAAGTCTGAGAATGTTGTGCATAGACTCAGGGGGAGTCTACAGCAGCCCTTTGGTATTATTGGCAAAGGGGGAGAAGAAATTAAGCAAGGTTGCAGTGTGTTGCCAACAATTCCAAAGGGGGAGATTGTTGAGCAAGGTGCAGCAAAAGAATTGCAAAAGTATTGTCATTGTTGTCAACACGAGTAAGATTGATGCGATTGATGCGGTTCGAGGTCGATCGGATCAAGTGCAGAAAGTTTCAAGGAAAACAGAAGTGACCCAGATTCGAAAACTGGAAAAAAGAGACAAGGAAGAAAACTGTCGCGATATCGCGACATGTTTTCTGTCGTGATTTCGTGACATGGTCGAGGAGAGAGAATGCGCAGCCGAAAATGTCACGATTTCGCAACATGTCGAGTTTTCGTTGAGGAGAGAGAAAATGTGTCGTGATTTCGCGACAAAAAGAAGGAGAGAGAAAATGCATGCCAAATTGTCGCGATATCGCGACATGGCAGAGGAGAGAGAAAGTGAAAGCTAAACTGTCGCGATTTCGTGACATGCTGGCAGAGAAGGTGTAGCAATATCGCTACATGTTGAAATGAATGGAAACAAAGGTGTAGCGATATCGCTGCATGATGAAAATACATGGAACTAAGGTGTAGCGATTTCGCTACGTGTTGAAACAAAGAGAAACTAAGGTGTAGCGATTTCGCTACAGGTTGAAACAAAGAGAAACTAAGGTGTAGCGATGGCGCTACATGTTGGAACAAAGGGAAACTAAGGTGTAGCAATTTCGCTACTAGTCAAAAGTGTAGAACTGAAAGATGCAGCAATGATATTACAAGTCAAAATTTCATGAAAAGAGGCAAGGTAAAAGCACAAGGCACAAAGTTGTAGCGATTTCGCTACTGCATGGAGAAAGAGCGTACGGAAGCCAGAAGCGTCGCGATTTCGCGACAAGAAGATTGATGACGTCAGCAAGAGCCGAAAGCGTCATGATTTCGTGACAAGAAGGATGATGACGTCAGTAAGAGCCGGAAGCGTCGCGATTTCGCGACGTGTTCCATTTTCGCTAGAGTTGGCAAGGAGAGTTGTACGGAAGAACAAAGTGTCGCGATTTCGCGACATGTTCCTTTTTCGCTGCTGTTGGCAAAGAAGAGTGTACGGAAGCCGGAAGTGTCACGATTTCGTGACAAGCAGGATGATGACGTCAGCAAAGTTGAAAAGTGTCACGATTTCATGACAGGATGAAAGGAAAGCTGCTGGAAGCCGGAAGCGTCACGATTTCGCGACAGCATTAATGATGACATCAGCAAAGTTTAAAACTATCACGATTTCGTGACAGGATGAAAGGAAAGCTGCTGGAAGCCGAAAGCGTCGCGATTTCGCGACATCATTGATGATGACGTCAGCAAAGTTGAAAACTGTCGTGATTTCACGACAGGATGAAAGGAAAGCTGCTGGAAGCCAAAAGCATCGCGATTTCGTGACAACATTGAGGATGACGTCAGCAAAAGTTCAAAGTGTCACGATATCGTGACAAGATGCAGGGAAAGCTTGCAAGAGCCAAAACGGTCACGATTTCGTGACATGCTTAAGGATGACGTCAGCAAAATTTCTAAGTGTCACGATATCGCGACATGAGTGGGGGAAAAGCTTTCAAGGCCAAAATGGTCGCAATTTTGCGACAACCTTCAGGGTGACGTCAGCATAAGTTAAAAGTGTCGCAATATCGTGACAGGTAACAGTCTAGTAGGTAAAACCCACAGGAGCATGCAAGGTGACACGTGTCAAAAAAGCAGATAGGAAAATCATGCAGCCAGTTACGTAAAATGTAACTGATGTCAGATCTGCAGTTACAGATTGACAAGTGTCAATCATGCATTCGAACAGTCGTTTGCATGTATTCGAAGAATCAAATTTAAAGTATCGAAAGGTTTTTGAAAGGTCGTATTTGCAGGCATTCTAACAGACGTATTTGAAGCATACAGAAAAGCCGAACATGAAGAATCGAAAAGCTTTCGAAGAATCACATATGGAGTTTCGAAAAAGCATTCAAAAAGCCGTATTCGAATAAATTGAACAGTCGAAGTGCATGAAACAAAATTGCCGTATTGCATGGTTTCCAAAAGACGTATTACAGGGTTTCGAACAGTCGAAATGCATGGAACTGAACAGCCGTATTGCATGGATTTGAACAGTCAGAGTATGTGATTCGATTGCATGCGAGATTGAAAGGTTATAAAAGAATAATCGTACAGAGAAGATGTTGCTGTTGTTAGAGAGAAATTGCTGTAAAAGGAGAGTTAGAAAAGAATCAAGAGAAAAATAAGCAGAGCCGTGAGAGTGTGCAGATTTGGGTTAATTGCAGACCAGTCAGGGTCGTGCATAAAGTGAAGACATTTTTATGTCATTCTAAATTTATCAGAATTGCAGGTCAAGTTGGTGCTTGGTTCTAGGAGTTGGTGCTCCATCCGTTGCGACAAAAAATTACGGGGGTTGGTGCTCCTTCCGAGTTGGTCTTTGGTAAAGTGTTTGTAAAATTGATTTTGCAAAGACTAGATTTGGATTGGAGTCCAAGCAGTCATTTTTGAGGAGTAGCCAAATTGGTGAACCTCGGTATATTGAGTGTTGTGGTATGCTCTCTTGTTCAAGTTGTTTTTCAGTTGTCAAGTTCTCTTTATTTCATATTAAATGCTGTAGATATAAAAATTAATAGCTACACTGATTCACCCCCCCCTCTCAGTGTCATTGTGTAATCATCAAGAACTTGAGCTATCACTTCACACATCCAATTGACTAGGTTCTACCTACTCTACTCAATCAATCACTCAATAAGATAATCCTTGCTCACAAATGCTATTCCAAGCATATGAACACTCACTCAAAATTTTTCCAACAATGCTTATCAACCAATCTCACATAACAATGATACTCTTGTTCTTTCCAAATCCTAGTTCAAGTTCTTCACTCAATTACTCACTTCAACAACAATACTTATAAAACAAGGTGCATAGCATTCACTTCACAATAACTCAACAACTCAATAAGGAAACCTAATCAAGTTCTTTTCACTCCAATTTTTTTTCCAGAAAACCAACCAATCAACTCAATCAAGGAAGAATGTGCCCATACCTTTATGCTTGATGAGAAGTAGACTATACAAATCTACCACAATCATAAACACTTCTTTGCCAAGTTCAAAGAGTTAGATGACAAGAATTATCACTCTAACACTTTTCATAATTTACCTTAATCACAAAGATAAATTAAATTTCAAATACACCTTATTGCTCTATTCTTAAAATAATATCCAACACCACAATATTTAATTAATCACTTCTTCAAAACCCTAACTCATCACAAGATCATATCAACCATTCAGATTTAACATAACTCACTTCAAAAAATTATCTTCAAAGAATAAACCAATCTCTACTTATGACTCCCTACTTTAATATTGCATTTATTAAATAACTCACTTGTAAAACAATGCAATAAAATAATTTCTCCTTTTTCTAAGCTAAAAATATTTTTACCCTCAAATCTATCTCAACAAAATAACCTTTCAAAAACTTAATAATATTTCCCTTATGAATTTTGGCTAATCCTCTAAAATAAAATTATCACCTTATTTATCCTAACTTAAACTTTAGCCCATGTAAAAATTAAATCATAAATCAAAACGTTACCACTTTAGCATGCGTAGGAGTCAAAATTGGTACTTATCTCCAACGAGCGCCTTGGCCACGACTTCCATGCCGTGTGAGCCATGTGCTCCTATTGGAGCTACCAAGTTCCTACGGTTTTTTGACCTCCTTAGCGCCCATGAGCCAAAAGGCTCCTTCACCCTCGCTTTTCGAAAACCACACGTTGCACGAACTATCGCTGCAAAATATGTGCATGAGTCTTAGGTGTCAACATTAGCAATTGAGGATGGATGCTTTGGCCTTTGGAAAGGCTATGGTTTAAATACCATACACCTTCCAATAATATCCTATGTCGGTAGAGGAAGTACGTCGTCTTCACATGTGAAAATGTTGGTGCCAAACTTAGACTTTGGCCTTATAATTAAAAAAATAATAATTTAAATTCTTTTAGAATTTAAATATTATAATTTAATAATTAAATAAACTTTGGGCCTTTTAAACCAAACTAACAACCTTCTTTGTTTTTAGAAAAACCTTATAACTTGTCGACCATTGGTTTTAAATAAAAACCTTTTAAAATCATGCTCCACATAATATTTAAAAATAAACATTATGGAGTTCATCTATCATCAATCTCTTGGATTGCTCCTTTTGAACTTTTGACATCAACAGTAGCTCATTCCTTGACATCACTGACAACTTCATTCCTTGACATCAATGACAACTTCATGGACTCAAAATGTCCAACATGAACCTCTACAACTATCTCAAGAATGTCCTCATCCTCATTGCGATCATCATCAAAAAAATCATCTTCAAAGTGAAAAGTAGATGAGGATGGAGAAGGAGTAGAAAGAGTGGAATCGTTTGGAGAATAATGCTCATTAAAATAGACATGAGTTCAAAAAATAACTTCATATGTATTTGGATCCAGTAATCTATAAGCCCTCAAATCCTCACAATAGCATATAAAATGAGTGGCTTACTCTTTCTATCCAAAGTTGTCCTTTACTTCTTCAAAACATGATCCCATGCTTGACTCCCAAAAACTAAAAAATGGGAGACATTAAGCTTGGTCCCTCCAAACCTCCTTTGGAGTCATCTACACAAGAGCTCAATGAGGTGTGTGATTTTGGATGTAGTCCGCATAATTGACTACCTCAGACTAAAACTTTGGAGATAAATCTCATGAATGCATCATACAATTTTTCATTTCCTTGAGTGTTCTATTTTTCTTCTCAGCTACACCATTATGCTATGGTGTATGTGGGACAAAGTGTTGATATAAAATTCAATTAAGGGCCAAAAAATATTAAAACTCCCTATTGAAGTACTCCCTCCATTATATGTGTGAAGCTTCTTGATGCAACTCAAAGATTGATTCTCAAAAAAAGCCTTAAAGACTTTGAATGTGGTAAAAAATTCACTCTTGAACTTGAGAAAATATACCCAAGTTCTTGATAAATTATCAATAAAGGTGAGTGTATACTTAGCTCCCAAAAAAGAAGTGGAAAAAACCTTCAAGTCGCTATGCATCAACTCAATATGGGAAGAAGCTCTCTTAGACTTACCTTTGGAAAAAAATCTTGATGTTGTTTGCCAAGTACACAACCTCAAAAAACTCCATCAATACAGGACACCTTAAGTAATCTAATGACCATATCATGAGTGCTTAAATCCTTCAAATATATAATTGAGATGGCCAAATCTCTCATGTCAAATCTTGCTTTCTGAATCTACATGAGCCACCAAAAAAGAATCTCCAAGTGAAAAATCAAAATCCTCAAAGTGATAAAGACACGATCTATTGTCAGAAACTCCTTGTGCAACAATAGACTGTGGGTCACTCAAATCTCTAATATTAGCTCCTTGAGGTGTAAACAATACAATTTTACCCCCCTAGAATGACAAATTTGGTACACATTGAGCAAATTGGTGGAAATGTGTGGAACATAACGAACATTCTTACTGCATCCACCATCAACCTGTATGCCACCTTTTCCCTTAACTAAAATGGAATAATAATCTCCAATATCATTGCAAGATGTAGAAGTAGAACACAAGGTGGCAAATGACTCCTTGGATGAAGACATGTGATGAGTCACTCCATAATCCAAAATCCAATCCTCAAAAATAGACTTAAATGATTTTCCAAAAGCTTTCCAAGCCTTACCATTATCTTTTGAAGGAGTGAAGAATAATTTTTGATTCCCAGAGGATTCCTCTACGTATTATAAAATTTTCCAACACTTTGTGATTAGAATGGCAATTGACTTCATAATATGAACAAGTAATATTTGACCTATTTTTGCTTTTTGACTACTTAGGTTTATTATTAGACTCTTTTTGATGTGACTCTTTGGGATTTTTATGAAATGAAGGAGAAGGGGAAGGATTAGGTTGGGACTTAGACTTGGATTTTCCCTTGCCTTTGGAAGTGGAAGTGGAGGATGCAACAAATACCTTATGTGAGGAGGTGTAATCCTCAGAGTTGAGAACTTTGGATTCTTCCTTCAAAATATTGGCACAAAACTTCTCAAAGTAGGCATTTTGTGATAAAAACTCATGGAATCCATATTGGAAAAAATGTGGAGGCAAACATATGGATTGGACCCCTAAGTTTTGAAAATATCATGAAAATACATTCTTCATCCATTTTAGTTTTTCCACTACCCTTTAAAAGTGTGAGAAAGGATTGAAACTTAGTGAGAAAATCACCCCATATATGGAAAAGCTTCTGGATTGAGATCACTAAGTTCAACATCAAGATGTAAAAATCACAAAGTGTCCACTTGCCCAAATGGCTTCTCAAGTTTCTTCCAAATTTAAAAAAGAGTGTCACAATCATTAAGATGAAACAACAGATTGTCACTCACATGCATCCCAATTAATCCCTTACATTCATCCATTTTACAATCACGAATAAACTTATGATACTCATTTGTAACTTTAGGTAGATCTTCTTACATTAATCTTGATAACCCTTTATATTGAATAAGTTTCATCATGCATGGCTTCCATATGTGATAATTATATGAGTTAAGTGGCTCAAAATCCTCTAAACCCATTTTTCAATTACAAGAAATAAAATGCAATATCCACAAAGATGGTGTTCAAATTGACACTCAAATTGACACAAGACACCCCACCCAAAATATTTTTATTCAATTCTTCTAGAAATAAGAGACCCCAAAAAATCAAATGCTTTTGTAATTTAGGCATTACAAAGAGTATAAATTAGATCTGATTTTTACAATCGCTGAAATTTTGTAGATCTGAAAAGAAAAAAATTGAGTAACAACTTCATAATATAAATATTTTACAAAGCTATTTTCAAATACACAAAACTACCAAAAAAATATGTTATAAAAAAAATGTCTTTAGAAAACCTTGTCAATAACTTAAATGTAAATCTGAGTTTGAAATTTGGAAAGAACTCAAGAGTGAAGAAGATAGGTTGAAGATCTCATAAAATTGGATCTGCAACAAAAAACTTGAGATATTGTAAAAATCTAGATATTTCATGGACTATGTGAAAGATAAAATCTACATAAAAAATATCTATATGCGATAGTGGCTGCTAGTGGTCGAAATTGATCGGTGATGGTTCTAGATTGATGACGATCAGGTGAATAGGGTCGTCGATGGTTCTACAACTAATAAAACAACCCACAAAAAAACTCCAAAAAAAATTCCAAAAAATAGAACCTTTCTAATTAATCCCAGTGGTTAAAGGAGTCAAGCAAGATACAATGAAGAGCTAAAAAATATAGAAGCTCTTTTCAAAACAATAGAAGAGAAAAATTTCAATTTTCACCTTCTATGGCTTAGAAACCTCCAATCTCCAACTACAAAACCATCAACATGATCCAATTGCATGAACCTAGGTAATGGATATTTCTAGATAGAAAGAGAGAAGAAGAAGAAAGAAAGGTGGCCTCATCCACACCTCCAAAGGACAACTTCCTTCACCCCAAGCATCTCTCACAAAAAATGAAAACAAGGAGATGGTAAGGGTTTAGTGAAGATGTCATTAATTTGTTGTTGAGTAGGAATGTAGTCCAATATAATCACTCCATTCTAGATAAGTCTTCAAATGAAGTGCATATGAATCTCAATGTGCTTTGCACTCTGATGTTCAACAATATTGTGAGATAAAGAAACTGCCTCATCAAAATTTTATGGATAAAAAAGAAATTCTTGACAAACAAGACCCATGTCTGAAGTAGAAGTACGTGGGATACCTTCAATGAAAGGTGTTACCTCTTCAACTATATTCCAAGCCCATATAGGCATGGGGGAAACATGTGTAGGAATCTCTACAACTGTCTCAATAATATCCTCATCCTCACTATGATCATCATCAAAACAACCATATTCAAAGTGAAAAGTAGATGAGGATGGAGGAGTAGAAAGAGTGGGCTCATTTGGAGAATAATGCTCATCAAACTGGACATGAGTTTGAAAAATAACTTCATGTGTATCTGGATCCAGTAATATATAAGCCCTCATATCCTCACAATAGCCAATAAAAATGAGTAGCTTGCTATTTCTATCCAAAGCTATCCTTTATTTTCTTTTGAACATAAACCCATGCTTGAATCCCAAAAGCTTGAAAATGAGAAACATCAATCTTGGTCTCTATCCAAGCCTCCTCTAGAGTCTTTTTCTCCAGAGCTCGATGAGGTGTACAATTTTGAATTTAATTCACACAATTGACTACCTCTACCCAAAACTTGGGAGGTAAATCTGGTGAGTGCATCATACAATTTCGTATTTCCTTGAGTGTTCTATTTTTATTCTCATATATACCATTTTGTTGTGGTGTACTTGGGATAGAGTGTTGATGTAGAATTCCATGAAGGCCCAAAAAATATAAAAACTCCCTACTAAATATTCCCCCCATTATCTGTGTGAAGCTTCTTAATGCAACTCAAAGATTGATTCTCAACAAAAGCCTTAAAGACTTTGAATGTGGCAAAAAATTCACTCTTGAACTTGAGAAAATATACCCAAGTTCTCCTTGAGAAATCATCAATAAAGGTGAGTGCATACTTAGCTCCCAAAAAAGGAGTGGGAAAAACCATCAAGTCATTGTGCACCAACTCAAGATGGGAAGAAGCTCTCTTGGACTTACCTTTGGGAAAATGATCTTGATGTTGTTTTCCAAGTACACAACTTGGACAAAATCCATCAATATAGAAGATATTAGATTATCTAATGACCATATCATGACTGCTTAAATCCTTCAAATATCTATAATTAAGATGGAAAAATCTCTCATGCCAAATATTGCTTTTTAAATTTGCATGAGCCACCAAAAAAGTACCTTCAAGTGATGAATCAAAACCCTCAAAGTGATAAAGACATGATCTATGGTCAGAAACTCCTTATACAAAAATGGATGTGGACCACTCAAATCTGTAATCTTAGCTCCTTAAGATGTAAACAACATAGTTTTGCATCCCTAGAATGACAAATTTGATACACAAAGAGCAAATTTGTGGAAATATTATCCACCATAAACCTATATGACACCTTTTCCATTAACTAAAATGGAAGAAGAATATCCAACCTCAATGCAAGATGTAGAAGTAGAACACAAGGTGGAAAATGACTCCTTGGATGAATTCATGTGATGAGTCACTCCAGAATCCAAAATCCAATCCTCAAAAATAGCCTTAGATGATTTTTGAGAAGCATTCAAAGCCTTACCCATATCTTTTGAAGAAGTGAAGGATAATTTTTTATTCCTAAAGGCTTCCTCTAAGTCTTGTAACTTTTTCCAATACTTGTCATCAAAATGACCATTGACTCCACAATATGAAAAAGTAACATTTGAACTATTTTTGCTTTTGGACTGCTTAGGTTTATGATTAGACTCTTTTTGATGTGGCTCTTTGGGTTTTGATAAAATTAAGGAGAAGAGGAAGGATTATGGTGGGACTTAAACTTGGATTTTCCCTTACCTTTGTAAGTGGAAGTGGAGGACACAACAAATACCTTATGTGAGGAGGTTCAATTCTCAGAGTTGAGAACTTTGAATTCTTCCCTCAAAATATTGGCACAAAATTTCTCAAAAGTAGGTTTTTTGTGATCAAAACCTATGGAATCCATATTGGCAAAAAATGTGAAGGCAAACATATGGAATAGACCCTAAGTTTTGACAAGATCATGAAAATACATTCTTCATCCATTTTAGTTTTTCCACTACCCTTTAAAAGTGTGAGAAAGGATTGAAACTTAGTGAGAAAATCACCTATAGATGGAAAATATTTTGGATTGGGACCACTAAGTTCAACATCAAGATGTAAAACTCTCAAAGTGTCCACTTACCCAAATAGCTTCTCAAGCTTCTTCCAAATTTAAAAAGGAGTGTCACAATCATTAAGATGAAACAACAAATTGTCACTCACATGCATCTCAATTAATCCCTTACATTCATCTATTTTGAAATCACTAACAAACTTATTATACTCTTTTGTAACTTTAGGTAGCTCTTCTTGCATTAATATTTATAACCATTTATATTGAATAAGTGTCATCATGCATGACTTCCATATGTGATAATTATGTGAGTTAAGTGGAATAAATTTCTCTAAACCCATTTTTCAATTAAAGAGATAAAATGCAAATATCCACAAAGATAGTGTTCAAATGACACTCAAATTGACACCAAGACACCCTACCCAGAATATTTTTATTCAAAGCTTCTAGAAATAAGAGCCCCAAAAAAATAAAATACCTTTACAATTTACGAATTACAAAGAGTATATAATCAGATCTGATTTTTACAAGCGTTGAAATTTTGCAGATCTAAAAAGAGAAAAAATGAGTAACTTCATTAAACAAATATTCTACACAAAATACGTTTAAAAAAATACATTTTTAGAAAATATTGTTAGTAACTTAAATGCAAATCTGAGTTTGAAATTTAGAAAAAACTCAAAAGTGAAGAAGATAGGTTGTAGATCTCATAAAATTGGATTTGCAATAAACAACTTCAGATATTGTAGAAAACCAGATATTTCATGGACTATGTGCAAGAAAAAACCTACATATAGAATTTTTTTTATATAAGACATTGGTTGCTAGTGGTTGTAAGTGATCGACGATGGTTTTGGATCGATGATGATCAAGTGAACATGGTCGTTGATGGTTTTGCAATTATTAAAACAACCCACAAAAAACTACAAAAAAACTTCTAAAAAATAGAACTTTTCTAGTTAATCCCTGTGGTTAGAGGAGTCAAGCAAGATGCAATGAAGAGATAAAAAAAATATAGAAGCTCTTTGGAAAACAATAGAAGAGAAAAAAAATCAATTTTCACCTTCTAAGACTTAGAAACCTCCAATCTCCAACTACAAAACCATAAACATGATCCAACTACATGAACCTCAATAATGGATGTTTCCAATACTCCTCAAAGCTATAATACCATGAAAGGAATGTTAAAAAAATGTAAAACACTGAAGCAAGCCAAAAGGATCAAGGGGTTGAAGCAACACCACATTAACCAAAATAGAGAGATTGAAAAAAACAAAAACAAGATAATGGAAGCTAGCACAAAAACTGCAATATTATATCATATGTTAGAATTGATTATGAACACAATGGATAAACCTTGCTTAAATAGGCAAGGAAGATCCACCACAACCATAGGATCAACAAAGAGATAAGGATCCATACAAACAAATTGGTGTGATATAATATGTAGAGAAAATATCTCTACTCTCCAAATGTAATCAATGAGTGTAACTTCCTAGGAATTCCAAATATCCCTATATTATCTAAATAAGATAAAAATAAATATCCACACATAAAGTGGGTGGGGAAAAATAAATTAAACTAATATAAAAATAAATTACCTAGGTGAGCATGAGCTAGATTCTAAATACCTGCTCTAATAGGTGAAATAGAAGTTCTTAGTCTCAGTTGTATTTAGAGCTCTCCCTAAATCATTCTAAACATTGGTGACAACTCTTCAAATATATAAAAAAAATGTGTCATTTGAATAACGGGTAAACATCCTTCATCAATATAAAGTGGAACATTTTTTGAGAGATGAGTTGTCCAATAATACCTTTATCTCCACAAAGTAACCATAAAAAGGTTCAAAGGGCCCTTCCACTTTATTTTCATCACAAATATAGCCTCAATAGAGGAGGAGGTATGTGGAAAATAATGACATGACATCAAGTTTTGTAAATACAATATGATGACTCATGAGGCTCAATTTCATAGACCTCCTCCAAGGAAAACATTTCAATCACAAGGACAAACTCAAAAAATTCCATAACAGCAAGGGTACATTGATCAGGGTGAATTAGAACTACATTGTGAAGAAGAATGTGAAAAAATACATAAGGTCCTTATGGTCAAGGAAGTGTCAAAACCAAGAAATAAAGGAGATAGTAAACAAACCAAGAAACAAGGTGAAATTCAAAAGTATGTATCATCAAAATATAGTGAATATGAAGAGTTTTTAAAACTTAGATCTTGTTTATAGTCAATACTCAAAATATTTTATAAAGAATATTTTGAAAATTGTTTGAAAATAGTAAGAAGAATGTGCATGGCACTATTCACCCTTGACATCCTAGTGAAATATAGAAAGCAATTAAAATAATTAAAAAGTTGAAGTACAAGCCCATGATAAAAGATGGTTGTTGTGACATAAGTGATTTTCTTCAAAGGACAAATATCAATTGTGATACTAATGATTTGAGGTCTATAATGGAAGATGGATGTTAAGAGACATGTGATCTTGTCTAAAGGAAATATTTAACCTATGATATCAATGATTTGAATATTATTGATGAGATAAAATATGGCATATAAGGTGGTTGTATTGGCCATGACAAAGGCCATATTGTCAAAATTGATAGTGACAATAATTATTTATATTGTGTTGAAGGTCATTGTAATGATGAAGTGTGGTTTTGAATGTTGTTGGTGATACTGATAGGGATCATAATGGTGATGAAAAAATTGGATGCATTATAAAGCATACCAAAGGAATTGGTTAAAAAATAATGATAAAAAGGTTGGTACAAGTTTGGGAAGATATGGATAAGGTGTGAAAATACCCATAATGCTAGACATAAGACCAAAGAATGAAGGCCTTGGATATATAGGTCAAGAAAAAAGTAGTGACATTATATTTGTGAAATATAACAATAACAAAAAAGTTGTGAAAAGAGAATCATATGCATAAGTTCCTAGGATGAGTTGTTGTAATCATTGTGGAAGATCTAGACATGTAATAATTAGGTGTTGGAACATACATTCTTGTAATATTTTGGAGGTAATAATCAATCCAAAAGAAAGTTTTGGCACAAAGAAAAAGTTATAGATAAAATACATATGAACTATGGATGGATGAATGTATATGAATGGGATAAGGAAAAATGAATGTTGAAGGATTTCTATAAAAGAAGGTGGAGTTTGTTGAATGAGAGAAATGTAAGTTTTTCTATGAAGAAATGCAGTATTGGGAAACTTGAGATAAATGATTTTTGTATCATAATATAATCCAAGCTATACTTGGAAGACCTACAATGACAACACTTATAGTGAAACATTATATATAAGATTCCACATATGTGGATTGATTCCAAAGCTATAATTTAGTTGTAATATCCTAGAAGTGATGACCTAAAGGTAGATCTAGAGGTTGAATCAAAGGCAATACAAAGGCAATGATGACCTAGAGGTAACATAGAGACAAGGACCTAGAGGTGACCCAAAGGAAAAATCATAGATGTAAAGAACCAAATGTCACCCAAAGGCAAAGATCCGGAGCTAATGACCAAAAGGAAGATCTAGTGATAGACCAAAGATGCACACACTAGATAGTATAGCCAGAGCCAATAGAGTTAGAGTTAGTTCCAATAGAGATAAATACAGTACAAGAAGAGCTATATCTATAGTACAATTCCAATGTACCACCCCTAGGATCATGAGGGTAATGATCCATTAATGATATTTATACCAAATAATGTAATAAAGGGGGTGTTAGACTTTATTACATTTTTTTGTCATGCAATTATATTACATTTTTGGGGATATTAATTTTTTCATCTTATATGTGGGTGAATAGAAATATCCTATGAGAAATAATGAGAAGATGAAAAGTTTATGTTGAAGATGAAACACCAAGAGGTGAAACATTGAGGGTCTCCTAAAACTAAGAGATACCATATTGTAAAAGTTTTCTAGTTGTACATGTATTTGTGCTAGTGAAAATTACATGCAATAATGTTGTTATTGTTGCTCACTTTCCCCTTAATTGCAATTTTTTTATAGCAATATATGTTTATTTAATATCCAAAAATGATAAAACATAGTTAGGACTATAGTGCTAATTCCTCCCTTAAATGAGCTCAACACGATTTCTTTATTTTTACTTTAGATTCTTCATATTGCCTTACATGTGCTAACCAAAATTAGACCATTATGAGTTTATTTGATGCTCCAAAATATTGAAAATAGTCTAGGTTGAAGAATTGAAAATGTTTAAGTTGATTTAAATTGAAAAGTGGGCCTAGAAAAGTGTCAACTAGATAGCAATGCAATAAGAGGTCTTACAAGTTCAATTTAATGTGCACAATATTATATGAACATTATTCCTCATGTATAATTTATTCCATTTGAGAGATGGAATTTGAAGCAAGATGGGATCCCAAGAGTAATTAACAAGGATGAAGAGTTATAGGAATAAGCCAAAATATAGGATATGATAACTCCTAAATCTGAGAGCTATGATGATTTTATAGAAGGCTTAGAGGGAAAAATAAGTAGAAAATATTGGAAAGTTGTGATTAGCCTAAGCCATGCTCAAATTGCCATATAATCTCCTTATTCTATAATAGTAAACCTTCATGATTTCCTATATGTTTTCCTTCAAGGAGCCTCCTCATTTTAATATTGCCTTATACTATTTGTATCTTTTTATTCTCATAGAGTTTTATCTTTTAAATGTTGGGTGTATGATAACTAATATTTTCCTAATTTTATTTAGTTTTGTTTCAATTACACTTTAACTAGAGTATGTATGGAAATACAATTTGAATATTAAAATCTTAAAAGGATCTATTTAAGGTTCCATTTAGTGGTAATCACATATAAAATATATATATCCAAAATTTTCTTTACATGTTCAACATGTTCTTGCATATTATTAGATAATGATCTTATCCAAGTAGATAACGACATAGGAATTAATGAACAATATAACAATTTTATTCATGAGGTGCATGAAAATGGTTGAATTACTAAATGTATTTTAGTCATAGCCACACATTTAAACAAACCCTCCTTGGTCTTGAATTCTATATTTCAAATATCTTTAGAATTGACCAACATTTAGTTGTAACCTAATTTGAGGTCAATTTTGATGAAATATCATTTGCCCTAGAGTTGGTTTAGTTGACCATTTATGTAAGATAATGGATACTAATTCATCACACCAATATTGTTAATAAGTGTGGTAATCAATGTAAAGGTTTCAACATATATCTTTCTTTGGAACTAGAATGATAAGGTTTCCATTAGGGATGAATGCAAATAAATCTTTCCTTGATTTTCCAAATATTAAATCTAACATCTAGTTTCAGTGTTCTTCAAATTTAAGTTATTATAGAGATGATTGTTTGGCATAGGCAGACTTGGAATTAAGTCAATTTGATGCTTCATTAAAAAATGAAGAGGGACTACCTTTAGTTCTTGTAAAATATCAAAGTATGGATGTGTTCATGTACCTAACTATTGACAATATCTAGAAGTGAGTGGATTATGCACTATAAGGGAATTCTTCTTGGCACAAGTTGTTGGATTTTACATTATTTTATATAAATTAATAGAATCAATCCATCCACTAAAATATTATAAAAAAAGTATAAAATAGGATGAAAGGGAGAAATATATGGTAGGCACCTATATGCACCATAAATAATCATTATATCGATTGATAATATTGCACAACTCTCATAAGAAATGAGGAGTGTGAGTGGTGTATTTATATAAATACCCAAACCCCAACCATATTATAAAGTTTAACCTAAGAAATCCTAACAAGAGGGATTTGGGTCAGTTACAATTCATAAATAGGGTTTAACCATAACAAGGTTAACTTGGGTCCAGGACATCTCTAATAATTTTTAGATCATTTGGAGCAACACAGATTCTAGCACATCCCTATGTGTGAATGATATTTTTGGCAAGCGGCTATGCGAGGGTTTCATCTGGGTTGAGTGAAAGCAGCTCCAAAGGTTGGTTTTTAGGGTCTTCGGGCCCTAGAAGCCAATATCTATATGGTTTATACTTAATATTTTAGTAGGATATGGTGCAGGGGATCCAAGATGGGTTAGAAATCTATCTTTCAATAGATCATCTTGTGAACTTGAGTGACAACGACTTCCAATTTGTTGCACAAAATAAAAGTGAAAACCATACCTTTCTACAACATCTAGTGCAAGGATTAAAGAGATCATGAAATAAGTTTCAAGCAGCTAATAAAAATGGCTCAGATCTCAAGTGAATCTAGTGCTAAGGTTGACTCACAAAATAAATCTACTATGAAAACCCCTATCAAGGATAAGAATTTTGAAGACTCAGCCCCAAAAATGAATTGCCCTTCATGATGGACAACCTCAAACCAATGCTAATATTAATCTTAAGGCTTCCCATAAACCTTTAAGAATGCCTAAGATTGATCCCAGGAAAATGGATTTAGGATGTCTTAAAGCAGTTGATGAAACTCCTATTGTTATGCTTGATATGGGTAAAATTCAGACTAGCATTAAAGATCTGGAAAAAAGAGGACTAATTTATCGGTTCGTGGGTTTTCATCCGAGCCTATCTGCTTTCAAATTTTGGGCTGCAAAAATTTGGAAAACTAAAGGTGAGTTATAAATCTCTATTTATCTAAATGGTTATTTTCTTGTTTTATTTACTAATAATGAAGATAGAGATAAAACTTTTCAAGGGGATCCCTAGTTTTTTGGAAGGGTAGGGATTTTCATCAAGCCTTGGCCTACTAAATTTAAAGCTGAAGAAAATATGCCTTCTATAGCTCCCATGTGGGTTAGAATTTTTGGCCTCCCTATTGAATTTTCAAATCCTACTATTTTTCCTTCAATTGGAAACTCTTTAGGAACTTTTATGATGACTGCTGATTGTACTCAAAATTTTGAACATATTGAAGGTTGGTGGAGGATTGGAGCGAGTGATGGTTTTGGTGATCGAAGACCAGAATCTTGAGAAGAAGATTTTGCAGTAGGAAGAAGCCTGCAATGCCACAATGACGACAGGGTTTGACTAGAGTGCAGCTAAAACTGGAGCCTCCCATAGTGACATTGAACAAGGGAAAAAACCTCCTGATAAATTGGGTGGATTGGAAAAATCTTACACATAATATCTTCAACAAAATCCTAGACCACCCCCTAACGGATCGATGGATTTCATTCTGCAAGGTAGCGATGTGTTGTGCCCTAAACACATCATGGAATATTATGCATCTCACGATTCCTTCTCATTAGTGGGAAAGTTCATAGGAGGGCACCCAGACATGGATGCGATTTGGTGGTGGGCTACTTCAAAATGGAAAGTTGTGGGAAATTTGGGTCTTTCGACAATGACCAGAGGCTTTTTTATGATTCAGCTGAATACTTGGGAGGATGCAGAGTGTATTCTTTCTAGAGGTCCTTGGTTCTTCGAAAGACAAAGCCTGTTCCTCAAAAAATGGGAATCAAATTTTGACCCTGACTATCAGAACATCAATTTCACCCCCATTTGGGTCCACCTACCCAACCTCCCTGCACAATTTTTCTACGATGCTCTTCGAGGTCTGGCTAGGGCTTTTGGAGATTTGGTAGCTATTGACCCAACTACCCATGCAAGAATGCACCTAAACCAAGCCTGTATTTGTGTAAATGTGAATCTAGAATTGCAACATCCAGATCACCTCAATCTTATATACAAGGATTTCAAGTGAAGGTAGCCACTGATATTTGAAAATAAACCTGATTTTTGTCTAGATTTTCAGTCACAGGGGCACCTCCCTTCTCAATGCCCTAAGCGAAGAAACCCTAATGAAGGTTCCCATCCAGGTGGGCGTCTGTAGCTAAGAACCAGTTAGAAGGACACTAGCAGTCAATGGCAAGCCAAGAGCAATGCACAACAAAACCAACCACTTCAAGATCAAGCTCAAGCTCTCCAAAAGGCAAGTTCCTCTTTCACCACTGCTAATAAATTTGATGTACTTAAAGATTCCAAAACCAATGAGGACTTTGAACAAGGTGAAATTCATGTCCCTCCATCCCCGAAACATATCAATTCCCCTCTAGGACCCCCTGACCCCATGCCCATTTAAAATATTCCATGTTACCCCCTTCAGGAGCATATCCCCAAGTCCAATAATGTCCCCTAGAGCCCACCACAAAAACCCCTTTGGTCATCATTATCCACAGCCCTGTCCCCACCCCTTGAAGAGTCTGGTTTTCTAACTTCCCCATCTTCCTCTATCAATGTCAATTCTAATAGCGACCACCCTATAACCCCCTGAACATCGAAGTACCAAAAAAACTCGCAGCTTCAGAAGGTCCCAAATGGATGTGGGAGCAGACAAAAATAAAGGTAGGCCTTCTGACTCTGAACGCAAAAATTGGGACACAACCGAGGATATAGCAAATGGTACGCAAAGAACCCTATTCCAAGAAAATGTTAGTTCTATCAAGGATGAAAACCAAAGACCCAAACCCCCTACACAATAAGGCAAAGGGGGCAAGAAAACCTCTAAAAGTTCCAAATTAAAGTCCTATCCTAGAATGCGAGAGGACTGAATGGGATAGCCAAGCAGATATTGGTTGCAGCCATGTGGAGAGATTACAAACCCATAATTTTTCTCATTCAAGAAACTAAATTGGACAATCAAATTTTGCCTAGGATAGCCAAAATCATTTGGAAAAATTATGATTTTTTCTACTCCCCAGCTTCTGGCACTACAGGTGGGCTCCTGTGCCTTTGGAATCCATCCGTAGTTGAGGGTATATTTATTTTTGGTCATGACAAGTTGTCTAATATCTTGTTTCATGACCTCAACTCCCCGATTTCTTGGATCATGTCCAACATTTATGCTCCCAATACTGCTTCGGGAAGAACGATGTTGTGGAACACCCTCACCCAAATGAGACAGGCATTTGCCAATATTCCATGGGTTCTAGTAGGGGAATTTAACTCTCCTCTTCAACTACATGATAAGAAGAGAGGAAATGTAGTTACTAACAGGGATATAAAGAACTTTAGACAGTTTGTTGACAGTAATGCCCTTATGGATATTTTGATTCAAGGCCTCAGGTTCACTTGGAGTAACAGACGGATGGGAAACAATCTTATCCAAGAGCACCTTGATCGGGTGTTGCTCTCCCAAGAAGCCCTCCCCCTATTTAGTGATGCCAGTCTGTAGGCTCTCCCAAATATTGGGTCTGATCACAACCTGCTCCTCTTTGAGACTGGTAGATGATGGGTAGTCGTTATACCATCATTAATTCTCAATGAATTTGTCAATCCAGGGCTGTGTACAAGGCTATCTACGAAAGAAGAGGCAAAATAGCTATAACTTAGGTCAATCTAGAGCAACAGGTCTTATTGGTGAAACCGGTTGTGTGGGGGGTTTTTAGGACATTCCTATTTCTAAATTGCATGAATTAAACCTTAATCTAATTGCAGAAATGGAAACTAATCATTAACTGCAGAAATGAAATCCTGATTTACAATTGCAGAATGAGACCTAATTATGTTGCAGAAATAATAGTTGCAAAATTGAAAGTCTGATTCTAATTGCAGAAAGGAAATCTATTTACTTTTGCAGCAATGGAAATCTAATTATAGCATGGAAAATAAAACCCTGTCAAGACTATGTAACAGAAGGTTGTCAATCTTCTGTGCAGGGGTTGACAACAAAACACAAAATGCAGGAAATTGCTAAAAACAACAAATTCTGGAAATAACAGTCTGAAATAAAATGGAAGCTTTGCTAAAAGTAAATATTACAGCTAAAACATTAAGCACAAGATTAATCTAAGTATAAATAAACTAAGACTGCAGATATTGTCAGTTGTTTACAAGCAATTGAAATAACAAGTTCTACAACTCATTCTGCTATAGCAAAATCAAAATAAAAACCTGCTTGTTAGTCCTCCTCCTAGGTCTAGAAGTGGCCAGCCTCCTTGTCCAGAAGAAGGTATGAGTCTCTCTCTCTCTAGATCTTAATCACACTCATTTACAAGCAATATGAAATAGAACTGGTGCACTTTATTGATTAAAGAACATGATTACAATAATTCTGCTAAAAACCTATTACAGGACTGTAATCAGTCAAATTCTACTTATTTTCTCTACTTTCTGCTTTCTCCTAGCTTCCTTACTCTTTTCTCACTACTTACTTGGCTCAACCTGAATGGGAGCAATATTTATAGATGTCCTATGATCTAATTACAAACTGTGAATATCTCAAAAGATCTAATCCTACTATGCTGCAACAAATTCTAGGTTTATTCTTTGATATTTCCATTAATGATGGCTTTGGTCGGCAATGACGGCAAAGACAGATGGAAGATCTTTTCCTTTACCTTTTCTGACCTTTATTTCCCTTTTTCTAGCTTCAAAAATCGGTCAACAAGTCAAAAAGCACATTCTGTTTTCATTTCGGAGATAAGTGGCTTCATTTCGAAGACAATGCAATTCTCATTTCGAAGATACTACAATTCTCATTCCGAAGATCCTGCAATTCTCATTCCGAAGATCCGCTCATTTCAAAGATAATGCATTCTTCATTCTAAAGATCCGCTCATTTCGAAGACGCTGTGTTCTCTCATTCCGAAGATACTTCGAAATGAAAAAATGTGTGCTTTTCCAGTGATTTCTTCTGCATCTCTCAGGTGGGTTATCTCCTAAGATCAAATTCCAATGGTCTTCATCTCTTTCCACATGTGAATTCCATGCCTTGCTATTTATGGACAGCTAGCTAGAATTTACATGGGAAAGACCGATTTTCTTGCACAGCAATGAGTTTGCTTGCACTTTGTTGCGGATTTAGGTGAAATAAATGCTTGAGACAAATCAAAACATGATTAGTGAAATGCTGCTATTATTCTAAGCATATCCCATTTTAGCAAGTCATAGCAAAAAGAACACAAAACTATGCAAAAAGCTGTAAAAATCAGCATATAATATTCCAAATACATTGATCATGCAAAATGGTTAATATACAACATATTGAATCAACTTAACTAACATATCGAGATAAAACATAAGAGTTTATAGGCAATTTTAGTGTTCAAAACATGTTATGATTGAGGCATTTCCGAGGCCTCATCATTTTCCCCCAACTTATATTAATGCATGCCCTCATGCATTCTGTTGGGCTATGGAATCACATATGTCCATGTTTAGATTCCATGACCTGTAGAATAATTTCTTGCCTATATAATACCCCCTATTTTCCTAAATGTTTCTGAGCCAGTCTTCAAACTGTTCATCAGGTTGGGCATCTTCCTCAAAGTAGAATGGAACTGGAGTAATGATGGTTGGAGGCCTAAACCTAAGACCTATCCAGTTATGTTGCATGATTTCAATCAGCTGGATTACACCTTCTGCTCTTCTTCTGGACCATTCTAAGTTGATGGGGGAGATGGGTTCTCTTTTTTGCAAAGACATGGAAAGTTCAGCCCATCTGTTTTTGCACACTGACAATGCTAGGAAAAAATTATGATCACAAAAATTGTTGAATCTGGCCACACAGTCCCTTAAGTTGTTCAAGTACATCCTCTTTACATCATCCCTGTTCATCATTGAGAAGTGTTGTCTAGTGATAACTGGGTGGTTTGGCTAGATTGCTCTGACTAACAATTCAGCCCTTGTTTCAATCTCTTTATTCTACTTTTTCTCTTGATCCCAGTAAAGCTGATTCTGCAAAGTAGACATAAATGCTCTCAGCTGAACATCTCCAATGTAAATTTGAGGATGAAACTCTACTTCCTCTGGAATGAAGAAGCTGTGTAAAAATAGTTCACATAGGAGATTTTTTTGCTCAAAAGGGCTATCAAAGTATGCCTCCAAGAAATCTGCAGTTGTGTCCAATTTATATGGGAGGTTTGAACTAATCCTCATGACCTGCCATCTGAGGTATTTCTCCTTCAAAATAAGGCTGTAAAATCTGGCTGGTCGTCTAAATTGAACTAAAAATTTAGCAATTTGGCATAAGTCAGACACCTTTTCTTTTAATGCTTGAATTTCTGTTTCCTTGGCTTCTAGCTGTTTTGCTTCTAATTTGAACTTTTTAGTTTTAGTGGCAAGCTTCTCATACCTAATCATCCAGCTAGCTATGTCTGCATTGTATTGTTCTAGAGACATAGTATTAGGTGGTCTGACTACAAGTGGAATCCTAGGTAGCAGATCTATCTGAACTCCTTTTTCTGCCACTTCCATTGGTTGTTCATCTATCAATAACTCTACTTGCACCCCCTTATGTGCTATTTCTATTGGGTTGTCATCAAATAGTAATTCTACTTGCACCCCCTTATCCGCTACTTCTATTGAAAGTATAATAGTTTGAAATACAAGGACCTCAATAGGAGTACTTACTTGAACATTTTCTTGCTACTGGGACTTTTCCTGTGTTGGTGGCTCATCTCCAATGTTTTTTGTTATGCTTTTTACCAATTTTGAAGCATCTTCAGAATGAAAGGCTTCGAATGAGAAGGCACATCTTTAGAATGAAAAGGTGCTTCTTCAGAATGATCTCCTATGTCTACCTCAGTAGAGTCATCTACCCTAGATAAATCCATAAGCAGTTGAGCCAAATCATCATCATTGGATACAGTTGGCTATTTTTTAGACTGTGACAACTTCTCTCTTAGTTCTGCCACTTCCTGCTATAACTCTGCAATTTTTCTTTCCTGCATCTCAATGATGTTTTCTTTCTCTGAAATCCATCTGGTCTGTGTCTTGACAACACTCCTTGCTGCCCTCAGCTGCTCTGTGATATTTTCCTCCTCTATTTCTGCCTCAGAATCAGATGCAAACAAGTCAGCTATAGCAGGCTGCTCAATAACTGGTTCCTCCTCTACAACATCTGTTTGTTCCTGTTTAGTAGGCTCTATGAAGCTATCTATAATTGCATCTACTATTTGTGTGGCTTGTTGAACTGCAGCCACCTCCATATTATCCTGCCTAGCCTCTTCCTCAATTATCTATTCAGGGAATTCTAGGAAGTTTTCAGAGGCTGGTTGTATCTCTGTGACATCTGGGCGATCTTTGTCCATCTTCTTGTTCTATGACTTGGTCCGTCATTTCCCTCAAGTGGAGTCTTGTAGACCTCCGAGTTCCGGATGCAAACTTCTTATTTTTGCTCTATTTTCTAGTGACAATAGGGGTTATGGGGTCAGTTTCAGATGCCTCTGTTTCCCTTGTTGTTTCTTCCCCTGTTGGGCTAGGTGCTTCATTTCTTTGTTCTAACAAATCAGTTGCAACTTCAGAAAAACAAACCTTTTTCTATTTTTCTGTTCTACTTCCAGTTCCAGATCCTCTTTTCTTTTGTCTTTTTGCTTGTGAAGTTGAAGGTTCTGGAGCAAGGTGTTCTGTTGCTGCTATTGGGTATGTTTCTGTCTCTATAACAGCTTTTGTAGCACCTTCTGCAGTTTCTTCTGTAGCATCTTCTGCAACATTTTTTGTAGCAGTTGTTTCTTCTTCTACAGCAACATCAGCAGCATCTGGTTCTTCTTCTTCCTCATCTTCATCCCTAAAAATGACATCGTTTAGGGTAGAGTAAAACCTATCAAAACTCCTAGGGTTTCCTCTAAAATGGTGTTGGCAAATTAGTTTGATGAGGCCATGATGGCGAAGGCTTCCTTTACCCTCCTGATATCTCTTTGCCATGTTTTTTAATTCTTGATATAGATACAGGGGAAGATTTACCCTAACTTTCGGTTGTTGCTCACCATGTCTGAGATGGTTCAAAATTCGTAGATGATGCCCTGACAACAACACATACTGCCCTTCACAGGTTAGGAATTTAATTACCCAGGTGGCTACTTCATCCCAGGGTTCCTACAAGTTGGCCCTTTTTAACCCTTTGCATGTGTTGTTATGGGTTAAATACTCTGGCTCTCTATCATTTTCTTCTACAAATTGATTAACTACATTTGCCAATGTATTCTTGCTAGATCTAGAAATTGAAATCCCTTCTAATGGCAGCTCAATAATCTGACTTAAAATTTTAGGGGTTACCTCAATAGTCATGTCGTTAACATGTGCTCGGTTGTTTCTGAATGTATGGGCGAACATGCCAGCCAAATCTTCAGAGGACCCATTAAACTTATCCAAAAATGGCATAAGCCCTCCATCTTCAAAAATCTGTAGGACTGCCGGATTTTCTCGGAGGTAGGTGGTATCTGCTGGTTCCATTCTGATCTTTCACCCCATATTTTCTATTTAAAAATTGTTCACTGCTGCTGCTATTCCTCTGCTGGATCTCTGGTTTTTTTATGTTGCAGATTTGCAGGGTTTAGTTCAAAATCTTCGCTTGCCCTATTTCTCGTCTTCTTCTTCGGAATGAACCGTAACCTGAGCACTATACTTCGCAAACACGTCTTCGAAAAGAAAGGTGGCACGCATTTCTATTGTTGCATCGAACACCTGTCCATCAATGATTGCGTGGACGTCCTTGCCGTCAGATCCACCTCATTCGGTTTTAATTTTTTTGTTTAGTCCATAGATTCTCACGTGCAAAATAAACCATATCCTTGCTGACACGTGTTCCTTTTTATCGTATGCAGCTAAAAGAATTTGATTTTGTCGTACCTTGTCTTTCTTGGATGCCACGTGGAAATGCTCTTTCCGAAGATTATAATTTAATTGCAAAAAACTTCATTCCCGAAGATTATAATTTCATTTCGAAGACAGGCCTTCATTCGAAGACAAGTCTTCTTTGCAAATTTAAATCTTCATTCCGAAGATTAATCCTCATTTCGAAGATCAATCCTCATTCCGAAGATCAGGTTGTATTACGAAGGTAAATCATCATTCTGAAGACAGATCTTCATTCCGAAGACAGATCTTCATTTCGAAGACAGATCCTCATTCCGAAGATGATGCAACAAGTCGTCATTTCGAAGACAAAGTTTCGTTTCGAAGACAAATTGTCATTCCGAAGACAAAGCTTCTTTCTGAAGACAAAGTGCAACATTCATTCTGTTGTCATTTCGAAGACAATTTCAATCCGAAGATAATACAGTAGGCACTATGTTTGGCATTCTTGTTCCGAAGATTAGGCAGAAATCAATATTTTCATTTTCAAAACATGTTTTAAGTATGCCAACTCTTATGAATACCTTTTATGCTAATGGTTAATTGTCATATACTATACACCAATCATTTTACAATGAAGAAATGTAAGAAATATATACCTAAAAAAATAGTTAATGCCAGTTTTGAAGAATGACTGCCTTTGTTGATGTTCTGTGAGATTTTCTGCAACATTTCAAAACAAGTGCACTTGGTGAATTTGTACAATGATGGTTCAGAAATTTCTCAAGGTTATGCATGCCAGAAAACTGGTTTTCATGCATACCAACCCAGTAGTGCCTTAAGAAAAGGTTTTCACTACTGAGTTATTCATTTTTCTCTCTTTTTTTTCTTGATTTTCCCCCTTTTTTTTACCTCTCCTTTTCTCTCTTTTTTTTTTTGATCCTGACTATGCCCATGAAGGAATTTCATGATTTCCCTTGAAACCATGCCCATGAAGGAATTCATACTCAGAATTTATTCATCTTTTTGTTTTCTATTTTTTTTGATTTTTTTTGTATTTTTTGCTTTTTCTTGAAATCCATGATCATGCTGATTGTTTTGAAGTGGAAGAGGGAATCTCTTCCACCTGTTGTGTATCCAAACTATCAAGTTGTTGCAAGAATTCATCTTTAGTCAGAGGTGTATGGTACACTCTGAGGCGATGTCCATTTACTACCAACTTCCTTTGTGACCCATCAATAGGAGATAGACGAGCTGCTCCATTGTCAAATACCTCTTCAATCCAGTAAGGTCCCAACCATCTAGTTCTCAGTTTTCCAGGGAAGTCCTCATAGCGAGAATCAAACAGTAAAGCCCAATCTCCTTGTTGAAGTTTCCTCTGTTGAATGTGACTGTCATGCCACAGCTTCCTCTGCTCTTGAATTACCTCAGTTTGGTGCAGAGCATCCAATCTAAGTTCATCCAATGCATTCAGCTGCAGAATCCTATCTGTCTGTGCCTGCGACAATTCAATTCCAATTTCCAGTGTTGTGCGCAATGTTAGTAGCTCAAATTCAATAGGTAAGAGAGGCTTTTTACCAAAGACTAGTTCATAAGGTGTGAATCCAGTAGTGGACTTCCAAGTAGTATTGTAGGCCCAAACTGCTTCAGGTAATTTATCTAGCCAATTTCTCCTATGAAAAGCTACTATTTTTGTCAAGATGCATTCTAGTTCCCTGTTTGTTACCTCAACTTGGCCATTTGCTTGTGGGTGGTAAGGTGATGATTTCCTATGTTTGATTTCATACAATTCTGTAAATGCCTTTATGACTTTGGATGCAAATTGGGGTCCTTGGTCTGTGGTGATAGACCGTGGAGCTCCAAATCTCTAAAAAATCTGAGTATACAAGAAATCAGTGACCTTCTCTTCATGAGCATGTTTGAAAGCACGCACCTCTACCCACTTTGTCGGGTAATCGGTGCATACTAGAATATGCACATTTCCTTGAGAAGGTGGATCAATAGGTCCTACAAAATCAAGCCCCCACCTCTCAAATGGTTCTAAAACCATTTGAGGCTGCAGATGGCATCTCATTTGTATGAGTGGGTTTCCCCATTCTTTGGCATGCATCACAATGCTTGATGTACTTTTTCACATCCTTGTGAAGAGATGGCCAATAATATCCTGTCCCTAAGATTTTCCTAACTGTGCTTTTTACAGAATAGTGTCCACCTGAGGGTTCATCATGACAAGCTCTAAGGATATCATACACTTCATCCTTTCGGATGCACCTACGTAACACATGGTCGGGACTGCACTTAAAAAGCATACCCTTAATCCATTCAAAAGAAGAACTCTGTTTGATCAATTGTTTTTTTTGTTTTGAAGTGAAATGTGGAGGAACTTTCCCTGTGACCAAATAATTGGCTATATCTGCAAACCAAGGTGATTGGACTGATATAGCAAATAGTTTTTCATCAGGAAAAGTGTCATCAACTAATTCCCCTTCATCTGTGTTCTGCAACCTGGACAAGAAATCTGCCACAACATTAGCTTTCCCTGGTTTGTTGATTATAGTGATATCAAATTCTTGCAGCAACAACAACCAACGAATAATTCTTGCACTTACCATAGGTTTATTCATCAAATACTTAATGGTTGTATGATCTGTGTGAATAAATATTTGATAACTTGTGATGTAATGCCTGAATTTGTTGATGGCATAAATTACTGCTAGGAATTCCTTCTCAGTTGTTGTATAATTTTTCTCGGCTCCTGTCAAGTTCTTGCTAATGTTGTAGATGGTATAGTGTTCACCATTGTCAATTTGTCCTAATGTTGCTCCAATTGTTGTATTGGAGGCATCAGTCTGTATGTGAAATGGTAATGTCCAATTAGGTCCTCTGAGCACAGGTGGAGTTATTAATTTCTCTTTCAGAGCTTCAAATGATTCCTGACACCTTGCAGTCCAGGAGAATTCAGAATCTTTAGTCAATAGGGCAAACATGGGACTGGCTATTGTACTAAAGTTGGGAATAAACCTGCGGTAAAAACCAATGTGTCCTAGGAAGCTTCTGACATTAGTCTGAGTTTTAGGAGGAAGGAGATTCTTGATAATTTCCACCTTCTTTGGATCAACTTGGATCCCTTCAGGAGAGATGTGATGACCAAGAACTATCCCTTCCTTCATCATCATGAAGCATTTTTCTGGATTCAAGGATAACTGGTATGTTTCACGAGTTAAGACTTTGTCAAGATTTTCCAATGTAAAATCAAAAGTCTGTCCACATACTGTGAAATCATCCATGTATATTTCAACACTTTTGGTGGTCGGATCAGCAAAAATTGCTAGGACTCGCTCATTGAAAAGTTGTTGGGGCATTACACAAACCAAAAGGTAAAACCCTATAGGCAAATGTTCCCCATGGACATGTAAAAGTTGTTTTCTCTTGATCTTCAGGTGCAATCTGAATTTGATTATATCCACTAAATCCATCAAGAAAACAAAAGTATCTTTTTCTAGCAAGAGTATCTAACACCTGATCTATGAAAGGTAATGGAAAATGGTCTTTGTATGTCACCTTATTCAACTCTCTATAGTCTACACATACTCTCATTTTTCCATTTTTCTTAGGAACTATTACCAATGGAGAAACCCATTGGCTATCAAAAATTGGGTAAATGAATCCTACTTCCAGAAGTTTTTCAATTTCTTCTTTCACAATATCTCTTAAGGCAGGATTCAATCTTCTCTGGGGTTGTCTAACTGGCTTGACTTCTTCAGTATAGATTCTGTGGGTACATATATCAGGATGAACTCCGGACATATCTTTGTAGTTCCAAGCAAAAGCATGAACATGCTTTCACAAGACAACTATCAATTTTTCTTCCTCTTCCCTAGTAAGTTGGTTGTAAATGTTCAAAAATTTGCCTGGTTGGACTTCTATTTGTTTTGTATTTAGAAGGACTGAATTCACTCCTTCATACCTGGTGATTAGGGGATTAAGAGGACATTGTTGAGATGGGAGAAGAGAAGCAGTTTCTATTTTATTGCTGCTTGAGGGAAGCATATCTTGTATGGAACAGTGAGAAGGAAAAATCGGATGATGGTGCCATCCATGTGGTAGTGAAACAGAGTTTCCCTGTGATAGTACAGATGGTTCATCTTCAGATTTTTGATTCTCCTCATTACTTAACAACTGTTGGATATTTGTTGCTTCCCCTTCTAAACCTTGTTCATGCAGAACATTCATCAGGATTGTTTCATTTTCTAAATTTTCTGTGTCACTGAGGTCTTCTGTGTGTTCTCTTACTACTAAGGTAGCTAGTGTAGAAATGACCTCTTCTGGTTCTTCATCTGAGTCAGAAAACCATAACTGACCTAAAAATTTGCTAGATGGTTTTGCAGGAGGATATAAAGAAATTTGTTTCAGATCAATACCATTTGAAATAGTCATATTTCCAGATCTGCAGTCTATGAAGGTTGCTGCAGTTGCAAGCCAAGGTCTTCCCAAAATAATGGGATATCCATGTGCTGAATTTCTTGTCTGTAAAACCAAAAAATCTGTAGGGAATTCCCAAGAAGAAACTTCTATAGGGACATCTTCAATGATACCTTCGGGTTTTGCAAGCTGACCTATCGACCATTTCTAAAACTGTAAATGTGGGGCTGAGATGTTTGAGTTGTAATTGTTTCATTGTATCCTTGGTCATGACGTTTATTGCAGCTCCTAGATCTACTAAAACATTTGATATTGGTATTGAACCTATGGTAACTATGATAACTGGACTTCCGGGTCACTATACTTTGGAGGTACTAGTTTTCCAGATAAGAGATCAGCTATCTTTCCTTCAACCTGCACAGTCTTGGGAAATGCTTTCTTCTTTCTTCCTACTCTTTTAATGCACAAATTTTGGATAGTACTATTAATCTCTGGTATTTCCTTAATGGCTTGCAATAAGGGCAATGATATAGTTAACTTTTTGAGTTCTTTGACCAGTTCTGACTCAGAATTTTTTGGTATTGCATTGAATCTTTCAGGATATGGAATTATCCTTGGTAATTGTTCTACCTGTGGTTCTATTTTTGTCTCTTTCTCTATTGTTGGTTGAATTTTCTCTGGTTCCAATTTTTCTTCTGTCTCTATTGTTGGTTGGATTCTCTCTGGTTCTGATGATTCTTGCTCTTCATTTTCTTTGATTTCATTTGAAACTAGTTCAGGTACAACTTTTCCTAAACGAAGTTGGATGTTACTACAATCAAGAACATTAATTTCAACATTTTCTTTAGCTTCAGCCACATAGACAGGAGGTGTCTGTCTCATGCTGTTTGGATTAGTGACTAGTTGAGCTGGCAGTTGAGGTTGTTTCACTTGCTGTGTTTGCTATTGTTTTTCTTGAAAATTTTGATTAGGTGCAGGCAACAAATGCTGAGTTTGACCTTGATTCCTTTGCTGCCTTGGATAGGACTGGTATTGCTGACTCCACTGTGGTTGGTTTTGCATCCAATGTGGATTAGTCTGATTTTGATTCCAGGCTGGATTGTTTTGATTCCAAGATGGGTTGTTTTGATTCCATGAGGGGTTGTTTTGATTCTGATTCCAAGTTGGGTTACTCCAATTTGCTTGTGGCCATTCTTGGGAATTTGTCCATTGAGGATAATTCCAAGGACGTTGGGGTGGTTCTGATTGTCCCCAAGGCATAGTACCAGGATTATGCCCCCAATTTGTAGGAAAACGAGGGGGATTTTGGTATTGAGAGAAATTTCCCCCTTGTTTTGGTCCAATATAGTTGAGTTCCTCAGTCTGATTTTCTAACACAGTTTTGAGTTGTGGTAGCAGGTGGCATTGATCAGTTGAATGCCTTTTTGAACAGATACTACAAATGGCTGAGATAGATGTTTTATTCAAAGGACATTCCTGCAAAGCATGTTTATTTCTACATCTTGGGCAATAAATTGCCAAAGGTTCTATGTTTTTTGCTTTTGCAGACATTTCCCCCAAAGTAGTGTTTAGGTGCACTAGAATATCGGTTTTGAAATTTGCAAGTTCCTCTATCGGGTCCTTCACATCAGTGCCATTTGTGCGGCTTTTTCTTCTTCTCTGCTTAGTGCGAGAGTAATTCCTATAGAGATCCACAATTTCATCATTACTGAGAGTGGTTACATCCCCTTTTCCCATCAAATCCAGAACTTCTCTGGATTCATCTTGCAATCCTCTCAAAAAGATGGTTTTACATAATTCTGGTTCTACAAGTCCACATCTCCTTTGAACAAAGGAGAACCTATCAAGATAATCTTCCAATGTTTCATCATCTTCTTGCTTAATTCTGAATAACTCATCTTTTCTATTCCTTACATGGCAATACTCCTGATATTTATCTAAAAACATCGTTTCCATTTGATCCCAGGTTCTTATGGAATTTGGCTCTAAGCTCATGAACCAGCGTAATGTTGAATCCTTGAGTGTTGAGGGAAAAACCTTAAGTTTTTGATTGTCATTTATATAATCATAGGTCTGACACACTACCTTGAATTCAAACAAAAACTGATCAGGATCTTCAGATACAACACCTCGAAAGGTTGGAAGTACTGAAGGTGAAATGGTTTTCATGGGAGAGTTTTGTGTTGGATTCAGACGGATAGGATATTCAAATGTTCTGGAAGGTTGGGGCATATCCTGATCATCTCCTTCATTATGGACATAGCCATGTTGGCCATCTATATTGCCTCCTTCTGCCATAGTTTCTTGTTTGTTGGGAGAAGTTAAAGCTTTCCAAATTGTTCTCTCAAGAGGTCCAAGCCTCTCTGTTGATGATGAGTCTGATGAATTTTCTTCCTTAGGATATTCTGATGATGATAAAATTGGTGATTTTCCTTTCTCAAAATGTTCTAATGATGGTGAGACTGGTGATTTTTCTATCAATCTTTCTGGTAGTTCAAACACTGGTGATTCACCCCTTAGGCGTGAAGATATCCTTAATGGAAAAAGCTGGGGATCCTTTGGGGTAGTTCTACCTTTTTCATCCCTAGACTTACTCATTCATGTTTACTCTTGAATGACATAAATTAAGTCAATAGTTGTTACCTTCCTCAGCTGTTGTATTCAGATTTTAACCTAAATTTTCATAGCTTAGTCTGATTATGGCTATTGGACTATTTGTTTTCTTCTGGCAACACTATTCCCTAGCAACGGTGCCAAAATGATGCGTAGTCATTATACCATCATTAATTCTCAATGAATTTGTCAATCCAGGGTTGTGTACAAGGCTATCTACGAAAGAAGAGGCAAAACAACTATAACTTAGGTCAATCTAGAGCAATAGGTCTTATTGGTGAAACCGGTTGTGTGGGGGGTTTTTAGGACATTCCTATTTCTAAATTGCATGAATTAAACCTTAATCTAATTGCAGAAATGGAAACTAATCATTAACTATAGAAATGAAATCCTGATTTACAATTGCAGAATGAGACCTAATTATGTTGCAGAAATAATAGTTGCAGAATTGAAAGTCTGATTCTAATTGCATAAAGGAAATCTATTTACTTTTGCAGCAATGGAAATCTAATTATAGCATGGAAAATAAAACCCTGTCAAGACTCTGTAACAGAAGGTTGTCAATCTTCTGTGCAGGGGTTGACAACAAAACACAAAATGCAAGAAATTGTAGAAAACAACAAATTCTGGAAATAACAGTCTAAAATAAAATGGAAGCTTTGTTGAAAGTAAATATTACAGCTAAAACATTAAGCACAAGATTAATCTAAGCATAAATAAACTAAGACTACAGATATTGTCAATTGTTTACAAGCAATTGAAATAACAAGTTCTACAACTCATTCTACTATAGCAAAATCAGAATAAAAACCTATTGTTAGTCCTCCTCCTAGGTCTGGAAGTGGCCAGCCTCCTTGTCCAGAAGAAGGTATGAGTCTCTCTCTCTCTAGATCTTAATCACACTCATTTACAAGCAATATGAAATAGAACTGGTGCACTTTATTGATTAAAGAACATGATTACAATAATTCTGTTGAAAACCTGTTATAGGACTGTAACAGTCAAATTCTACTTATTTTCTCTACTTTCTACTTTCTCCTAGCTTCCTTACTCTTTTCTCACTACTTACTAGGCTCAACTTGAATGGGAGCAATATTTATAGATGTCCTATGATCTAATTACAAACTGTGAATATCTCAAAAGATCTAATCCTACTATGCTGCAACAAATTCTGGGTTTATTCTTTGATCTTTCCATTAATGATGGCTTTGGTCAGCAATGACGGCAAAGACAGATGGAAGATCTTTTCCTTTACCTTTTCCAACCTTTATTTCCCTTTTTCCAACTTCAAAAATCGGTCAACAAGTCAAAAAGCACATTCTGTTTTCATTCCGAAGATAAGTGGCTTCATTTCGAAGACAATGCAATTCTCATTTCGAAGATCGCTCATTCTGAAGATACTACAATTCTCATTTTGAAGATCCGCTCATTTCGAAGATAATGCATTCTTCATTCTGAAGATCCGCTCATTCCGAAGACGTTGTGTTCTCTCATTTCGAAGATATCTGTTCATTCCGAAGATACTTCGAAATGAACAAATGTGTGCTTTTCTAGTGATTTCTTCTGCATCTCTCAGGTGGGTTATCTCCTAAGATCAAATTCCAATGGTCTTCATCTCTTTCCACATGTGAATTCCATGCCTTGCTATTTATGGACAGCTGGCTGGAATTTACATGGGAAAGACCAGTTTTTGTTGCACAACAACGGTTTGCTTGCACTTGTTGCCAGATTTAGGTGAAATAAATGCTTGAGACAAATCAAAACATGATTAGTGAAATGCTGCTATTATTCTAAGCATATCCCATTTTAGCAAGTCATAGCAAAAAGAACACAAAACTATGCAAAAAGCTGTAAAAATCAGCATATAATATTCCAAATACATTGATCATGCAAAATGGTTAATATACAACATATTGAATCAACTTAACTAACATATCAGATAAAACATAAGAGTTTATAGGCAATTTTAGTGTTCAAAACATGTTATGATTGAGGCATTTCCAGGCCTCATCAGTAGCAAGCCTCAGTTTAATACCCCTTTTTGGTTTGAATCCATGTGGACTCACCACTTGGATCTCAGAAATCAGATAACAAAATGGTGGTGGGTAATATTTCAAGGGACAACCTTTAACCAGTTTATGCAGAAACTCAGATGGGTCAAAGAGAATCTCAAAGTTTGGAATAGAGAAACCTTTTGAAACATATTTGAAACCAAGCATAACATCAAAACCATATTAGAGAAAATTGAGGACAGTTTTCAAAGAGGCTAGTATGATGATAGTATCAGATGTGAAGAGAGGATATTGCTCTCTGAATACCATAATGCCCTGAGTAAGGAAGAAACCTTTTGGCTCAAAAAGTCAAGATAGCTCTGGCTCAGGGAAGGAGACTCCAACTCCAAGTTTTTACACATATCCACTCTAAGGCATAGGTTCTGTAACAGGATTAAAATCCTTACTAAGTAGGATGGGACCCTTATCTCTAATATCCACCACATCAAGGATGAAGTCGTCAGCCACTTTAAAGACCTCCTCGCCGCCCCCCCCACTTCCTCCCCTATAGCCATGGATTCTCTGTTTGAGAACATTTCCAATACCATTCTCGATGAAACCAATGAGTTCCTCCTCAACCCCCTATCCCAAAAATAAATCCACCATGCCCTCTTCTCCATGAAACCTAACAAAGCTCCAGGACCTGATGTCTTTTCCTCAAGGTTCTTCTAAACCTTATGGGACATTATGGGACCTGACCTATGCCTGGCCATCTCTAACATGCATAATTCCAGATCCATTCCTAGATACATTAATTTCACTTTACTGATCCTCATCCACAAGGGGTTCAATTCTCAGTCTCTGTCTGATTTTTGGCCCATCAGTATCTGCAATTTAATCTACAAGGTTTTGTCCAAAGCCCTAGCCAATATATTCACTGGGATCCTTCCTACCATCATTGATCACTACCAAGGAAGTACTATCAAAGGTAGAAATATCTTGGATAGGGTTATCACCATCCATGAGCTGATCCACTTTGCCTATAATGCTAACTTTGCTTCCTTATTTCTGAAACTTGATATGAATAAGGCCTTTGACCGAGTGAATCAGGAATTTCTGTTCAAAATCCTCCTCAAATTTGGTTTCAATGAATCTTGGGTAAATATGATTTCTAATTGTGTCTTTTCTTCTTGGTTCTCGATCTTGGTGAATGGGTTTTCTACCAGATTTTTCCCAGCACCAATGGGCTAAGATAGTGGGACCCTCTTTCCCCCATCCTCTTTATCATCTTGGTGGAGAGTCTCAGAGAACCATTAAGAATTCTTGTCACAGAAACTTGATTTTTGGTATCAAGGCAGCCTCAGGTTTAAATCCCATCACCCACCAACAATTTATGGATGACACCTTGCTGACAACTAAAGCTTCAGTATCTAAAGCCAAAAACATCAAGGGTATTCTCAATCTATATGAGGAAGCAGCTGGGCAAAATATCAACTACACCAAAAGTAAGCTTCATTTCATCAGCACCCCTGCTAGACAACAGGCCAAGATTACAAGCATATTGGAGTGCTCCATTGCTGATTTTACATCTTATCTGGGCCTACCCATGTTCAAGGGGAGGCCTCAAGAAAAAATATGGAACAATGTCATTGACAAGATTCATAAGAAGTTGGCAGGATGGAAGGGGGCCCTACTCTCCAGTGCAGGAAAAGCGATTTTGGTCAAGTCGGTCCTATAGAGCATCCCAGCCTACTTTTTGTCAGTGTTCAAAATCCATGTTGTGGTAGGAGAATCTATTGAAAAACTCCAAAAATAGTTCATGTGGTTAGGTAATGCTAATCACAAGAAGTTTAACTTAGTAGCCTGGAATAAATTCTACTCTCCTAAAGATAAGGGAGGTCTGGGATTGTGACACATAACCATCACAAATCAAGCCCTCCTGGCTAAGCAAGCTTGGAATGTGGTTACAACTGCTAAAACAGAGTGGGTGACCATTGTCAAAAGGAAATACCTGCAATAACACTCATTGCTTGAAATGGAGACCCCTTACAATGGGTCCCACTTTTGGAAATCCATTAGCCACACTAAGTAGTTGGTTAAATAGGGATCTTGGTGGCAACTAGGAGATGGTAAGACCATCAATTTATGGGAATATGCATGGTCCAAAAAATAACCACTTAGTAGTGATCCCAAATTAGCCCCCATTAAGCACCTCATCGATAGGAAGTATGAAGCTCATGTTGACGATTTCATCACTTCTAACCAAGGATCCCACAGTTGGAAAAAGGTTCAATTTAGAATTAATAATGATGTGATTAACAAAGGCCTCGCCACTCTCATGGACATATTCAAAGCTAACTTCATACCCCAGACCCTAAAGGAGGATGAACGTTGTTGGAAGGGGTCGAGTGATGGGGAATTCACGATCAAAACAGCTGCCCAGATGTTAGAAAACACCTTTATTGGCACTAAGAAATATGACAACCATACTCTAGCCAAGAGTGTGTTGCTCAAGCTTTTGATCCCAAAAGTGACACATTTTTGTTGGTTTGTTGCTCATAAAAAAATACTGACCACTGACAACTTGATTTGCAGAGGAATTATAGTCCCCAATAGGTGCTACCTCTGTACTAAATCTTGGGAATCCACATAGAATATCCTCTTGGATTGCCCCTTTATCGATAATGTGTTATCCATTTTGATCAACAAATTATAGGTCTGCTGGACCTGGCCCAAGACTATTGCTGAAATGTTCATTCAATGGCCAGGAATTTTCAAGAACTCTAGACTTCGATTCCTATGGAGTTCCATGCTTCACCATGTGGTCTGGAAAATTTGGTTGGAACATATTAACCGCATATTCAAAGAGGATACCAAGAATATGGAAGATGTCAATAGAGCACTATCCCTATCTATCAAAAACAACAGCCTAATTTTTTGCGAAGAGGTTCCCAACTATGGGTTGGAATCCCTTATTTTTGCTCCCCCTAAGATTCCCATGGACTATAGCAGAATTCAGAAGACTGGTAACTCTCGAACCCTGGCTAAATGGACCCCTCCCCCACAAGGATGGCTCAAAATCAACTTTGATGGTGCTTCAAAGGGAAATCCAAGGAGAGCTGGGGTAGGAGGTGTCATCAGAGACCACACAAGAAGCATAATCAAAGCATTTTCAAAAAATTTGGGGACCCAAACCAATAATTATGTAGAATCTAGAGCCCTATGGAGGAGCATCATGGAAAGTAGAACCTTTACAAAGCCAATCATCTTTGAAGGCGACGCATCTGTGATTATTGGCCACATTACCAACAATAGATCAGGGGGGAAGACCATTCAGAATATAATTTAGGAGTGCCAATTACTCCTCAACAACAACCCCCAAAGTTAGATCAGCCATGTTCTCAGGGAAGCCAACAAAGTATCTGACATTCTCACTAAAAAAGTTGTTAATCAGTCAAACTTGATCGTCTGGGAAGAATATTTCCCTCAAGAAGTTATCTCCCAAGCTAATCAAGATGTGGAAAGTTGCCTCTCTGTTAATCAGGATGACGTTGCTCGACAGAAAAAGAATAAGAAATTCCAGTAACCTGAGAGGATGTCAGATAGACAGGTGGACTTTTCGGTGTATGTCCTTCAGCTATATCTTTTTGTTTTGTGTCCCTTATCTTAAGGGTTGTCTTTCAAATATAAGATATGTTGTATGTGGTGGAATTGTATTTGGTAAGTTGGTTTTTGGTTGTTGCCAATGGAGGCCTCAGGTGTCTCATTTTGCTATTGATGTAATAGGGACGATATTCTTCAACCCGTAAAGCAATAAAATATTTTTTACCTACCAAAAAAAAAAATTGACATATTATTTATGCTCGGATTTGTGTTTTAATGGATTTTGACAAACTCCTACCTAAAAATATCACATTACAATTTGGGAAGACACTTTTGAGTAATTAGTGGACTATGAGAACATTCCTTTTTGTTGTAAAATTTTCCATGAATATGGTCATTTGGCTAGTGCTTGCCCAAATAAAATTCCTAATCAAAATAAAGAAGATATAAACTCAACAGGTTTCCAAATGCCTAAGAAGAAGAACACTCAGAAAAAACTAGTTATGAAGGATCAATCAAAGTCATCTGCTAATATGTTTGAAATCCTTTCCATAAATGATGTCCCAAGTGAGGAAGAGAAAATAATGGAAACAAAAATCTTAGAAACTCAATTTAAATATGAAGGGAAGAACTCAGAGACAAACAAAAAAATCAAATATTTTCAACAAAAAAAAAGAATAAAATTTCCACAAGAAAAACAATCTTTTAAATGTCAAAACTTCAAATAATACAGGTCCCAACAACTTTGTTGAACCCTCTAGTCATATTTTGGTTGTGTACGAGCATTCTTCAAGGTTAGAAGCCATCTCAGATTCAATTGGAGTAAGTCAAGAAACAGGGAAAAAAAAACTGAATATGGATTCTAATCAAAAGGTAGGTCGCAAGGCCAATCAATATCATATGGTAAAAGAAGGCAAAAATCTTGTAGAGGAAGGTACGATTAATGCCCTTCCCAACTTTTTTAGCCCTGGTATTAATGAATATCATCACTTGGAATATTAGAGGACTCAAAGGGAGTCTTTAAAACAAAATGAAATTAGAAGAATGATTCAGATAAATCATCCACATCTTGTTTTCCTTCAAGAAACAAAGATGTCAACGGAGGATATGGACTCAATTGCTAGTAAAATTTGCCCAGTTGGAAAAGTGGTTTCCCTTAGTTCCCAAGGAACTTTTGGTGGCATTTCTTGTCTTTGGGACCAAAAAGAGGTAGTTATTCACCATATGGTTGGCAGTTGGGGTCTTTTGGCTATAGCTATTCAAAGTAGACATTCCAACCAACTTATGCTCTACATTATTGTTTATGCTCCAACTGCTTTGGAGGAAAAAATAAGATAGTGGAAGGATATAACTCATATTATCTCTCATTTTCCTGAATCTTGGATCTTGATAAGAGGATATTTCAATACCATCCTCTCTCTGGATGAGAAAATGAGGGGAAATAGAAATTTGGATAAAAACACTGACCTCATGAGTAAATATATTGCAAACCTCCATCTTGTGGATATCCAACCAGATAATGGTCTTATGACTTGGTCTAACATAAGGCAAGGCTTAGCTTGTATAATGGAAATATTGGATAGGTTTTTTCTCTTTGAAAATTTCTTAATCCATGGTCACATTCCTAAAGTGAAGACTCTTAATAATGTTGGTTCATATCACTGGCCAGTCATGGTGGAAATGTGGAAAAATAATGTGAGTTTCTCTCCTTTTAATTTTTAATTAATGTGGCTCAAATATAGTTCCTTTAGACCTTGTGTGCAACACTGGTGGAAGGAAGGTAATCCTAGGTATGGGACTAATATGTTTTTTTTTACCAAAATATTGCAATACATTAAATCCAAACTCAAGACTTGGAACTGGAAGGAGTTTGCAGATGTTCATAAAAAATACATTAAGTTATTGCTCAACTTAAAATTTTGAATAAGAAAATTTTTTTAGATGGCCTCACAAATAATAGAAGTGCAGATGAAATTAAACTCACAACTCAGTTAGAGGAATGGAAAAAAAGAGAACTCTTATGGAAGCAAAAATATAGAATTCAATGGCTCAAAGAAGGATATTGAAACACAAATTTCTTCCACAAATCTCTTCTAGCCCGAAGATCTCACAACTTTATTTCTTCCCTGAAATCAGATTTTGGATATGTTGTCTATACTTGGGATGGCATGAACTCTATTGTTGTCGATTACTTTTCTAATATTTTTGTTGCTACTTCTATTGACTCAGTTTCTCAACAAAATGTTCTTAAACAAATCCCTTATTTTATCACTTTTGAGGAGAAATCTATTTTGATTGCTCCTATTACTATCAATGAGCTTCAATAGGTAGTTTTTAAAATGCAAAAAGGGAAAACCCCAGGTCCTGATGGTTTTACCATTTAGTTCTACCAAGAGTTCTGGGATATCCTTCATGTTGATTTATTAGAGGTCGTGGAAGAATCCAGGAAAGCCAAATAAATTTTGAAGTTTATCAATAAAAATTATATTAATTTTTTTCCAAAAGCTCAAGAGGTTGATCATATCTCAGCTTTTATACCTATTGCTTTATGTAATGTTCTTCTTAAAATCATTACTAAGATCATGGCAGAAAGGTTGAAGCCTCTTTTGTATAATATTATTTCCCCTGAACAAGGGGGTTATGTGGAATGACCTCAAATAGTAGATGAGATAGTTCTTGCCCAGGAAGCCATCTATTCCATGGATATGCAAAAATATTCTTCCATGTTCATTTGGTTAGACTTATCCAAAGCTTATGACAGATTGGATTGACACTTCCTTATCAAAGTTTTTAGGCAATTTGGTTTCTGTAAGGATTGGATGGATTGGATTATGGCATGTATCTCCAATTTTTGACTTATTTCTTATCAATGGCAGACCTACTTAGTCATTCTCAGCTTTTAGAGGTATTAGGCAAGGTGACTCGCTATCCCATTATTTATTCATCATTCTTGTTGAATGCTTGGGTAGGACTAGAACCAAAAATAGGTAAAAACCCTTGAAGGAGTTACCATTTCTCATGGAGCTAGACCTATCTCTCATATTCAATTTGTTGATGACTCTACTCTTTTAGGTAAAGATATAGTTAAGGAAGATTCTAATATTAAGAAAATCATTAGCTATTTTTCTAAGGCTACTGGGAAGTTGATCAATGAAGACAAATATAAAGTTATTTTCTTTCACTGCTTTGCCAGACACGAATCCATGGTCTTGGATAAATTAAGATATACGAAGACCTCCATTCCAATCACTTATTTAGGTATTCCCATCAATATTCAAAGCCAAAAAAATATTGGAATTGGTTTTTGGACAAATTCAAGAAGAAAATTGGAAAGTGGACCAACAGGTGGCTTTATTCTAGGGCTAGCAATACCTTGGTAAAATTAGTCCTTCAAGCTATTCCTATTTATGTTTCTTCTATGTTGAATATTCCAAAGGTTGTTCTTCAAGAACTGGATCAAATCAATCATCTATTTCTCTGGAGTGGTACTAATGAGAAAATAAAATGGGCCTTGGTGAAATAGGACACTTTATATCTTCCTAATAATTAAGGGGGGTTAGGATTCCTGTCTTCTATTTATAACAACAAAGCTTTAGCTACTAAATTATATTGGAGGATGTTGCATAACCCCAATGCTCTTTGGGACAATAATATTCATGCTAAATATGCTGAGAATAAAAGTCTTAAAGACCTTATTCGCTATCAAATTCTTATCAAATGTTCTCCTATTTTAGTAGTTCTTAATACAGGTGAGTATTTGATAAAGAAAAAATTATTTTGGATCATTCATAATGGTCAATAAAAATTTTTTTTTGAAAAAACCTTTTGAGCAAAATAAAATAAAGAGACACGATTAAGAGATGGTGGGATTAGGAGCAGTGACAGGAGTAGGTATGGGTCCAAGAGTAGATGCAGGGCAAAGGGTGGGATCGAGGTAGGAAACCTCTGTGGGGGGCATCGAGATCCACACACCTGGATAGGAATATGGGGTCTTGGGCCCTAAGGTAAGCAGTAAATGTGCCACTAGGGGTCCCTCTGGAAATGAGCTCTCTGATGCTCCAGAAAAAGAACCCCCTAATAAATATTCTTCCCTAGGGGGTCCAGCAAACCCTTGTATGTCCAGATCTTGTCAGGCAAGACTAGTCATCCGCACCACCCATCCTCGGGGTTATCCCTTGTAGGGACACATATTTCCATCAAGGATGATGTTTTCTCATACTTTGTGATAGAGGACTCCTCCTCTCTAGTTAGCAAGTTCATTAGGTATCGGCCAAACATGGAAACCATTTGCCATTGGGTCTTCACCAAATAGAAAACCACAAGGAACATGCAAATTGTTGCCCTATCTAAGGGGTTTTTCCTCATCAAGCTCAAAAAAAAGGAAGATACCAGGGTGGGCCATGGTTTCTAGGGTGCATAAGCCTATTTATTAGATGGTGGGACATGGATTTCAACCCAAATACCCAGAGGATAAACTATGCCCAAATCTGGGTCAGGTTGCCAAATCTCCCATTCTACCTCTGGCGGGAGGGCATGCTCAAACTCATTTTGAAGGTCGTAGGGGAGCTCAAGAATTTTGACTCTACCACTAAAGCTGAATCTTGGATGGTCCATGCTAGAATTTGTGTTAACATAAACCTAGAATCTGAGCTCTCGTCTTTAGTCACCCTTTCATCTGGATCCTACCATTGGTGCCAAACCCTAGAATACAAAAATAAGCCATTATTTTGCATCTAGTACAACATGCAAGGGCACCTACCCAATAAATGCCTCCTCACTTAGCATACAAAAGCACCAGAACCATAGGGTCCAACCTATGATTGGTTTCCCCACCATGTCCCCATCAAAATGGGTGTAAACCCCCAGCCCAGGCATGGCATGGGAAGGAACCTAATCCTAATGACAAATGAAAATAGAAGGTAGACCCCATATTGATAGAAGATCCCAACCAGATATGCACCCACCCTAAACCCATCCCTAAAGTTTTCATAACAACCTTCCAACGTCTCGAGGAACCTCCCCATAAGGTCATCGGGCTAGTTGATTCACCCTCCTCCTTGGTGGTTTTCTTGAATGTTTCCCCTCCTCTCCATACCCTATCTATGGAATACCTATTACCACCCCATACAAGCCTCTAAGATCATCTCTCACCCCCCCTCCCCTTGAGCCCCCCCTCCTCCTCTGGGGTCCCAACCTTGTTCCCCCTGACCATCCTCCTCCCCTCCTAGGCCTTCCCGGATGTCGGGTCTGAGACATCCGACAATGATGATGAAGGTAGTCCAACCTTATCCTAGTTGTACCTAGAAGGATTCAGTCCTAAGCAGACTTGCAACAAAAATTTTACTATGGAATTCGATAGTAAGAAGAAAATAAGGTGGCCCATGCTCGACGAACAGAGAAATACACAAGCAGAGGATGAAATTTCCATTGGCCTCTAGTCGACCCTCTTGTCTGAATCTCTTAACCTCCTAAAAGAAGAGTCCCTGAGATCCAAAAATATCACCTAGTAGGGTAAGAGAGGCAAGAAACAAGGGTACCAAATTAAGATCATCACCTAGAACATTAGAGGGCCCAATGGATCCCCCAAGATGTGCACCCTAACCCAACTTCGTAGGGATCACAAACTGACTAACCTGATTCTCCAAGAAACCAATCTCGATGATTTATCCTCCTCTATAGTTTCCAAGGTAGTCTGGAACAATGACAATTCCCTCTTAACCCCGGACCTAGGATCCATCGGGGGTCTGATGTGCCTGTGGGACTGAGGCTCTGTTGAAGGGAGGCTGATCTCGTCATCCCCTAGAATCATCAACATCATATTCCACTCCCTGATTACCGGGTAGACCTAGATACTTTCCAACATATATACCCCTAATGGCTTGATTAAAAGGGACTCCCTATGGGATGAAATCAGCCTCATGCAAGAAGTGTTTTCTCCCCTTCCCTAGATCCTAGCCGGTGACTTCAACAGCCCCCTCTTTCCTTCTAATAAATATGGGGGCATCACCTCGACCACTAGAAGCATGTCTTACTTTGGGGCTTTCGTCGATGCCAATGATCTCATGGATGTCCATCTGAAGGGTGCCAGCTTGACCTAGAGTAACAAAATGGCAAGGGCCAACCTTATCCAAGTGAAGCTAGACATAGTGTTCCTATCTAGAGAAGCCATCCCTCTGTTTGTAGACTCAACACTCCTAGACATTCCCAAAATTGGATTGGACCACTATCCCCTCCTATTTGAAGCAAGCATATGCCCTCCTCACAAATGCCCCTTTTGGTTCCAGTCCATGTGGTTCCACCATCCCGAATTCAAGGAGTAGGTGGGCAGATGGTGGAACCAACGAGTCAAGGGACCCCCCACCGGGAAAGTCTATTTGAAAGTAAGGGACCTCAAGGATAACCTTAAGTTTTGGAATAGAGATGTGTTCAACAATATCTTTGAGAGTAAGGAGATTCTAAAGAATAAATTGGAAGTCCTAGAGCACAGATTTCAAGAAGGCCATAAGGATCTAGAATTCAGGGAGGAGGAACATAGACTCCTAGTGGATTACCATAATGTCCTAGCTCGGGAGGACACCTTTTGGAGGTAAAATTAAAGGTCCCTTTGGCTCAAATATGGTGATTCCAACACCAATTTTTTCACACTTCCACCCTTAGAAACAGAATCACCAATCGAATCCTAGAGCTCCTTTGAACTGATGGCAAGTCTACGAGGGATGAGGAAGAAATCATATAAGAGGCCACCAACTTCTACCAGGATCTTCTTGGCACTGCCTCCTAGTCTTCCCCCCAAGAGGTCGAGGCTCTCCTCAAGCATATTCCTCCCTCCATCTCCCCAAAAACCAACAAGGTGCTCCTCATCCCACTTTCAAATGGGGAAATCAAAGTAGCTCTATTCTCCATGAAGGCAGATGCGGCCCCAGGCCCAAACGGCTTCCCCCCATTTATTCCAAGCTTTCTGGGATCTTGTGGGCTATGAAGTGTGTGCTACTATCAAGGACATCCAATTTTTCAAGTCCATCCCTATAGGTATCAACACCACCTTCATCACCTTGATCCCCAAAACCCAGCTAGCCAAATACCTATCTGACTTTCGCCCCATCAATTTGTGCAATGTATTTTATAAAATTCTCTCCAAGGCCCTTGCAACTAGACTCAAGGAAATTCTATCCCTAATAATTTACCCCTACCATGGGAGCTCGATTAAAGGTAGAATCATCATAGACAAGATCGTCATCATCCATGAGGTCTTGCACTCTGCATCCCTTGCCAAGAAACCAGTGTTCCTTCTTAAGCTAGATATGAACAAAGCCTTCGATAGGGTCAAATTGGAGTTCCTTGCCAATGTTATCCTCAAATTTGTCTTCCCTCCTGGGTCAATCTCATCAGATGCTACATGTCATCCCCATGGTTCTCTTTCTTGGTCAATGGATCCCCAACTAGGTTCTTCCCCAGTGCCAGAGGGTTGCGGAAGGGGGACCCCTTATCCCCAATCTTGTTCATTATCCTAGGTGAAGCCCTTGGGTGTACCATTTCTAGTGCTACTAATAATGGGATCATCTTGAGAATTAGTCCAACTTCAGGCCTAGGCCTGGTGTCTCACCAGTAGTTCATGGGCGACACCATCCTAGCCACTACCACCTTGATAGCTCAAGCCAAAGTTATAAAGAAGATTCTGATCCTATACGAGAATGTGGCCAAGTAGAAGATAATCCTCCAAAAGAGTAAAATTTACTTCATCCACACCCCCCTGGTGAGGCAGGCTAAGATAGCCTAGATCTTGGGTTGTACCTCGAATACCCTTCCCACCACTTATCTCGAGCTTCCCCTATTCATGGGATTTCCTTCCAAGGCCCTGTGGAGCGGCCTAATTGAGTGAATTTAGAATAAGTTAGCCTCTTGGAAGAGGCACCTCCTCTCCCAAGTGGGCAAGGCAATCCTCACATTTGCCTATATCCAAAGCATTCCAGTGTATTTCATATCAGTCTTCAAAATCCCATCTTTGATCAGTGCCCACATCGAGTAGATCCAGAAGTGTTTATTCTAGTCTAAGAGAGAAGAGAGGAAAAGGATTCCCCTAGTCTCTTGGCCCCTCATTTTCCAGCCCAAGAGTGAATGCAGGATCGACCTTCAGAGGATTGCCTCGATGAACATGGCTCTCCTAGCCAAGCATGCCTAGAAAGTGGTCACCAACTTCTCAGTTGAGTGGATCAACATTGTACAAAGGAAATACCTCCAGCAACACCCCTTCCTTAGTGACCATCAGCCTTGGGATGGGTCTACTTCTGGAATTCCATGACCCAAATGAAAGACCTCATCCGAAGAGGGGTTAGGTGGATCCTTGGCAATAGGACCAGGATTGATTTTTGGATAGACAAGTGTATCTGGTATGAGGCCCTAAGTGAAGACAAAGACCTCCTGGTCCTCAAGCTCTAGTTGGAGGCATCCAAAAGATCCAAAGTGGTAGACTACATGATCACAATCTAGGGAAGATCAGGTTGGGACCCCATCGAGGATGCTTGATTCCCCCTCTAAGCAGTAAGCCTCTCAGCCCTTCTTGACACAACCATCATCCACTCTAGAGGGAGGGAAGACATGTGTGTCTAGCATAGCACTAGTAGTGGATCCTTCTCTATCAAATCTACCTATGCCCTCCAAAGGGATCCTCAAGAGGCCCACTTCCATTTCAAGTAAATGTGGGCCAAAAATCTCATCCTCAAGGTCAACTTCTTCACTTGGATGGCCATCCAAAACAAGATCCTCACCATTGAAAACTTGGCCAAGAGAGGGTTCCAAATCCCAAACCGGTGCTACCTTTTCTACTCTACCTAGGAAGTAACCAATCACCTCTTCTTAAGCTACCCTTTCTCCTTTGTGGCTCTTGGTCACCTCCTTCACCATTTATCCATATAGTGGGTCCCTCCAGATCCATCCTTGACCTCTTCATCTAGTGGCCCATCCCCTTCTCCCACCCCACCCTTCGTTCCCTTTGGGCCTTCTACCTGCCTGATTTCCTTTGGCAAATTTGGCTTGAGCATAATAGTAGATCCTTCTCCTCCCCATCCAAGGACTCCTAATAGTGGCAGTCAGAGAAATTACCTTCATTTTAGAGAACTCCTACACCCTCTCCCCATACTGCTCTCCCTCGAAGTCAAGCGAGCTCATCCCCCTCAATTCCCTTGTAGTTTAGATGCCTTCCCCTAACCCCCACCCATCCCCCTCCCCTAGAGCCTCTACTAGGTGGTTGGCCCCCCCTCCCGGGTGGGTCAAGATCAACTTTGATGGAGCTTCCAAAGGCAATCTTGGGCCCTCAAGATCTGGCGGGGTCATTCATGACCATAGGAGGAGCGTGATACTAGCTTACACAAAACCCCTTGGTGTCCAAACCAACAACTTCATTGAAGCATTAACGCTCCTTCGCGAGATGACCATTCTCTAGGAAGACCCCAAAAAGGTGATCATCGAGGGATACTCCTTAAACATCATAAATTTCATGACATGGTGTAGGGAACTGTCATGGAGAATATCTAACATCATTTAAGAGGATTGCGTTATCCTTGAGGGATTCCCTTAGATTGCCATCTACCACATCTATAGGGAAGGTAACAAGCTGGCAAAATTTATGGCCATGTCAATGACCTGGTCGACAGGTATTTGAATCTGGAGAGATGACTTCCCTGAAAACCTATTAGGCATTACATCCCAATATCTTTCCCATGGTCTCGATGCCTGCACATAATTTTAGAGATGGCATTTTTTGGGCCTTGTTGACTTGATGCCTCAGGCCCCACTTTGCTTCCACATGGGTCATTGACCCCAGTGTAGAGCTTTTCAATGTTATCATCTTTGGTATGGCTATCTGTAGTGACCACATTAGTTCCCAGTCAGGTTCAAGTAGGTCCCACTACTCTCACATGGGTGTCGAAACCCTTCCCAATCTTACCCCAACTCCAACTCAGCCCACCCACCTAGACATCCTCATCTTATCCTTCCATCGTGACAAGGTTGGTGACCCGTGTCCGTCGCCCACCTGGCCCTCATCCAGTGAGCCACATCAGTATCCGCATTCTGAGAGGCTCACTGTCCATGACCATTTCTTCATTAATTCTCATGCTTGCCACCCTCCTATTCACTGCCACCATTTGAGTGTACCTCCCACCTCTCACGCCATAGATTCCCAATGCATGGGGTAGTGTTATACCCCTTTGGCTTCCCTCAAGACTTTTTCTTCCATCCAAAGCATGCCCAACTCAATTCTTCACCTCCATATCCCCCTTGGATGTCTTCTAAGTTTTTGGCCTCTATTGTCCACCTGCAGCCCTAGCCACGTTCGGGCATCGTTTACCCCTTTTACCACCATGAAGGTCATTTATGTTGAGCCCTCCACCCTAACTCTGAGCGAGTCTACTCAGGTGTTCATGAAGACCAAATACCTCACCTTTTTCCTTTGCAAGTTTGCAGGCCTTGACGATGAAATCACCCATAATTTTCTTGACACCTAGAACAATGGCGAGGTGAGGGTCAAGGGTGTTCACTTTCATGTCACCAAGGGGCTCATGTTTGAGGTTACATGGCTCTACTATGAAGACAAAGGGAAGTACTATCAATGGGATATGCACAACTGGGAGGAGGAGCTCACACACTTCCCTGACCAGGGAAAAGCTTATGGTTGGGACAAAGTGACCCTCTTAAGGCACCAATTGCTCAAACCATTCAATGAGGCCATAGTTCCAATCATGCAATTAATTACTTGCGATGACCCAGATAAAAAGCTCTGTAGATTTCATCTCAGCTTTGTAAACCACCTTCAGATGCCACCCAGTTGTGCACCTCCAGGTATCTGCTTTACTCACTCACCTTGGATGTTGAAAAGGTCCAAAAATCCCACCTCAAGACTATTCACCAAGGTCTCATGGTGGTCCTCTATTGCCATGTTTTTGCCAACCAGCCTCCCCTCCAAGATATTCCCCCACCTCCTCCAAGCCCCCTCTCACATCCTTGGCCTCCTCTGACTCTAATCCAAAAGATAGGGAGGGTAGCCCTAGCAGCCCCAACAATTCCCTGCTCCCCAAAAAGCATATTCCCATCAGGAAGCGATGGGTTTCAGACATGTCTAGTACTCTGAGTGGCCCCACTCCTAGCGGTCACAGTGGCAGGAGAGCTTTAGGGAGGCTCAAGAGACCGAAGGTAGAAAGGAAGGTTACCCTAGAAATCATCTCAAACTTCAAGGTCAAGCTGAAGGGCTTCCCAGACCATCTCCTCCTGGACATGATGATTAATTCCATGACCTCCGTAGCCAATGTGGCTATGTCTTCTGTACGCATGTTCAAGGAGCTCCGATGTAGACTAGTTTTTGGGTTTGATGGAGATGGAAAGTAGCTATGCCATCCCATTTCAGTGGAGGGCCCGTCCTAGGACCGTCTGGTGTTCTATTTTTGGTGGGACCCAATAGTGTGGGCCCGAGGTTGGGGTTTGTGTCTGGTTTTCATTGTTTCTATGTATATCATGTGCTTCAATGGTGGTTTTCAGTGGCATTATGTCGTGTCCCTAAGACAGTCTTGTAAGGGTCTCCCAGGGATCTCAGATCCCTATTTTTGGCTATGTGATTAATTTGGTCTTGTTTTTTTGCTTTCTTCGGCATGAAAATGCTACGAAATTTAGTGTAATAAGGTTTTGGATCCCTTTAAAAAACCCCTCTTTGTATATAAAATGTTACTTATAAAAAAACTAAGAAAATTTCTAGATAGATTCTTGGGATGGTCACAAGCCTTTGATAACTCAGTTTCCCAATTGGAGGCCTTGGATGGAGGAGCTTCACCGAGCTAACTGGATAAAGATGGATAATTATTGTTGATACCATACTGGTAATTCAAAGGTTGGTAGATATTGGATCCCTATTGAGGACTGGCCTATTCAAATACCAAAAATGCAAAGACAAGATATCCAAGGCATCCTTCATATGAGATATCTCTCTTGGTCCCATGAAAAAGATTGTTTTGGATGAAAAAACACTACTAAGGGTGATTATTTAGTTGCTCAAGGATATTTGACCTTATGCCATAATAATCCCAACCAATATTCTAAAATCTTTTCTCAGTTGTGGACTCAAAATCTCTGGCCTAAGGTGAGGTTATTTACTTGGATTTTATTGCATCGTAGGGTGGTGAGAAACTTATGAAGCATGGTTTTCATGGCCCTTTAAGATGTGAAATGTGTGGAGAGAATGTAGAAACTCTCAGCTATATTTTTATTGAGTGTACTTTAGCCTCTGAGTGTAATTTTTTTACTTTTGAATAGTTTTCGAGGGATTGGCCTAAACAAGAGGGTGTTGATCACTTTATTAGATAGTTAGTTTGGATGGGTTCTACCATTCTTCTTTGAAATATATGGAATGAAAGGAACAACCAAATTTTTAATCAAGATAGGAAGGATATTCACTATATTTGGCAAAATATCATAGCCAACTTAGTTGAATCATTCCATCAACTCCTTAATCATCCCCAAAACTCCCACCAAAGATGGGATCAAGTGATGCAAATATTGAAGATTAAATATTCTAAATGCAACCAACTTAAAGGTAATGTGAGCATTTGTAAGATGGATAGTTCAAGAAATTGGCAACCTCCTCCTAAGGATTTTGGAAAAGTCAATACTGATGAAGCCTCTAGAGGGAACCCTAGAAAATCGAGTGCAGGGGGAATTGGTAGACTTTCAGATGGCTCCCTGGTTTTTACTTTTGCTAAGAATTTGGGTATTCTTTCCAATAACCTTACTAAGGGGTATGGTATCCTTAGAGGCCTTCAAGAGGCTACTAAGGTTGGATGGGAAAAGGTGTTAGTTGAGTCTAACTCTCAACTCATGATTAATATTTTGAAGACTCCTAAGAATCATAATGTTTATTGTTTTTTTCATGTTTGTGTTTTGTTTTGTTGTTCTTGTGTTTTTTCTAGTGGTTCGTGTTGTGGTTTTTTTATCTTATTGTGTGTGTGTTTGGTTGTGCTTTATCTTTTTGACACACTCAAGGAGCATGTTTTTTATTTTATTTTATTATTTTTATTTTTATTTATTTATTTATTTATTTATTTTTTAATCTTATTGTGTGTTTGTTTGCTCCTTGAGTATGTCAAATGTGGTAGGCCAGGTTTGAGCCCTAGGTGATTTTGGTGAAATGGATACCCCTGTCTCCTTGGGTCTTACCCGAAAGTTGCATCCCTTCTTGGATGTTTTCTACAAAAAATAAACTTGGGTCCATAATGCTTATATAACAAATACAATGTACAGTAAAATATCACTTAGGCCTATCTAATACATTGCATAATGTTAAATATTGATCATGAATCATATTATAATTTCAACATCCTTCCATAATTTGAATTGAGGGGCCAAGTATAGGAGACATTAGTAACAATACTATCACCACTCATAATGGATACTCTAGTGGGACTTTGCATTTTGAGGTAGATTCATGTTGATCCTCTCCATCATCTAAAATCTACTAGTACAAAAATATTTCCTACATAAAAAGTCTCCTGAGGTTGGATCATAATCATCACTGGCATTATTACACTCCCATACATAGCCACAAAAGAATTTTTCTAGGACTTTAAATGAAGAAGAAAATTAAAAATCATCACCTTGTTTAAAAATAAACTCTTTGAATATTTTATTCTTGCATAAAGTTTCTCTTGAAGGTAAAATTTCCATTCACAACATGCATTACATTATTTAAATACTTCCTATTTTCTTGGGCCACATGATTTTAGTGACCAAAACTATATTTGCATGAAATTTTCTTAAAATATGAGTTGTAACAAACTTCTAAGAGTACCTAGATAAAGAGTAGGAAAATAAAAAGATCATGAAGGATTAATCTTCATGAATAAGCCAAATAAATCACCAAAGGAGGAATATAGATTGGCTAAAGCACATCCTAAATCCTTTTCTTGCAAGCCTAAAAAAGAACCAAATCTACTATAACTATTACAAATCTATCTAAATCTTTGAAAAAACCAAGCCAAATATTTTTACTGCATAGAAAAATATAAATATTTCCTTTCAAACTAAGGCAATAAAGCTTGAGGACTATTCTATATAATTCAACCCCAAATATAGGAACAAATCAATAGATTGATCTTGTAAATGCATAGAGATTAAAAATATTATCTAGAAGATACAAAAGGAATAAGGGATGTGACAAAATAACTACAATGGTTTAGCAAGAGTTTCCATCATATGATTTGGGAAAAAAATCTCAAAATGCTTTTGTATGCAAAAGTTATAGAATCCATTTTTTTTTATAGACCTCAAAAATTAAAAACATTAAAGCCTTTAACCTTAGAAAAATGGCATTGAATCCATGCCATATTCATTTGCTTATTCATTGATGGCCATGACTTACATTGTGCCAACTAGCCACCATTTACATTTTTCCAACTAGCCACCACTGGTGCAATTTGAATCTAACATCTATCATAGTTTGATTTGCCAAATGTGTATAGATAGGTAAAAAACTAGCTATGTGGCATATTTGGATTCTAGTTAGCTACAATATTGGCATCCCATCATAGTCCTTCAAAAAATCCAAATGATATTGGAAAGATTTGATTTGTGGTTTCATGGTTGCAAAGAACACTATAACAACCAACCTAGTGACTATGGCCTTTGGAAGTAGAGGGAATATCCCTTCACTTAAACCCTTATTCAAATGCAGTAGCAAAGGTTGGTCCATGTACATAAAATAATGGATGAGGGATTCAAACATACACCTTTCCTTTCCCAACATAGTCTTACTAACCAATAAACCATAGTAGTCAATGGTGATTTTGAAAAGTGTCTTTCCATAGATCAATAGTGCTTTACCCCTTGCTCGAAATAAAATTATCATGAATCAAACTTTTTATTGAATCTTTTTAAAGCAAGAAACTAACTGTAGGCAGCAAATCCACCTCCTAGAAGAAGAAGAAATAATATGGATTTGCATGATTTTGTTAATTTTATCAAATGTTCAATTTTTGTCTAATTGTACAATGTAGGGTTGTAACTGTACAATTGTGTAATTGTACAATTGGTCATAAACATACAATTAGATGTGAAATGAAATTAATTGAAATGTGCATTTAAGGTAATTTGATAAAAATCAAGTTAGACTTAGTAAAACCTTAATGCATTGATTGTTTTAATATATTATGGGAAGGTAGTTGTGAATAATGTGTTGTCTTAGGAACCATTTTGGAATGACTTGGGCAAGCATTATAAAATCCCCCATTCATTTTTTTTATGGGGGTTCATTACAATTGTTCAGGATTATTCATTAATAGTATTGTGGTTCATTGATGTTGATGGTTGTTCATTATGGTAGTATTGTTCACCATTCTCTCTGATATAGATTATTGTTAACATGGTAGTTGATACAATGTATTGTGTATAATTGTAAATGATGTTATGTCTTGCTGGTAAATCTGAATTATACATTCTATGCAAGTATTGTCAGGATGATGTTGTAATTAAATGATTCCACAATGAATATACAATTTTGATGATTCCTAAACCTTGTGTGATGATTGTGAATGCATATATTATTGAATGGTAGTTGTTGCAAGTGATACTAAAATGTTTGCATGACATTGTACAATTTTTTGAAATGCACAATAAGTAAGATTGATGATTTTAACCAAGGACAATGAATTTGGTATTGCATGTTGGATGAAATAAGTTGGCAGTCTCACTGGAAGATCATACCACTCTTACTTTATCTAGATTCAATGTGCAAAGTAACTATGTGATTGCAGCAAGGGTTTGTGAAACCATACAATCAACCAACCAAACCATACAATTGATCATTTTCCTAGTTTTGTGTGCACAATTGCATAGTTGACTTGGTCCAAGGTGGAAAAACAAGGGTTTGGAAGTGAACAATTACAAAACTGTTAAGTTTTACCTATAAACTGAGTTTGACAAATTGCACAAGTGGAAAATCATACATTTCAAGGTGTTGTATGGTTATAATCATACAATTGTATGATTTGGAATCATACAATCAATTTTTAGGAGTTTTTGTAAATAGTATAGTGGCAAATTGTATAATTGTACAATTTGGACCAAAGTAGTTACAAAACTCTAGAATTTATCCCAAAACCTTCCAATTCACCTCCCTTTCCAAGAATACTCCCCCTATGCTACATTTGGAATCATTTTCTATTGAAATTTGGTCAAATTATCGTAATAGACCTACGATTGAAAATTTTGAGTAGAAACCACTTGGAGGTGAATGACAAATACAAGTTTACAAAGATATGAAAGATGAGATCAAGGAGAGGAGAAGATTCTAGTGAGAAGTACTAGAATTGCTCAAAGAGAAAATGTGAACAACTCCACACAAAATATTAATTAACCAATGATAGAACAAGTATGGAATTTGAATGAAGGAGATATTGAAAGGTGGGAGACATTGTTGATCAAAACAGAAGAAGGGGTACAAAAACTACCAAGATTTGATGAGAATATTTGTGTAAGAGAATACATTGATGAATAAATTGTGCAAGGATATGGTGAGTGGATGGTAACACATGAATAAGTGATAGGAAGGTTGCAAATGAGTGTGTAGAATGAGATTCAGACACTATAGCAACAATGCGTGAGATCTTAGGAAGTAGGACAAAGGCCATTGCTAACATACCAAAAAATAATTTCATGGAATGAGGATGCACAAGAAGTCAGGAGATGACTATTTAGTGAGAATAAGGTACCAAGGATAGAAATATCTAATTAGGAATAGCATAGTGGATCACTCACACAAAGGAGAAATCAATCAAGGATTTTGGAGGATACTTTGTCAAGTGACGAAGGAGGAACCTCAACAATGGCTAATATAGCCACAAGAGCAGGAAAAAAAATATGTGCACCATTCATAGGAGAAAGGAAGGATGACCCAACAAGACATATTGGTATATGCATAACCATATGGAAAGAAAGTGACATAAAACAACCAAATGAATGGTTGCAACTATTCCCTACCACATTAAGGGGACTCACAATATATTGGTATCTAAAGTGAGATAATACACCAACATTTTAAGTATGGAATACGATGAAGAATGCTTTCATCGAGTAATTTCATCCCTTAAGAGATGACAATGATATTTTAATGGAAATATACACCAAAAAATAAAGCAATGATGAGGACATTAAAACATGAAATTATCAATTAAAAAAACTAGCTAACAAAATATAAATACCACCAATAGATGCACTAGCTAAATGATGGTTTCTTGATGGGTTACTACAAATATATAAGAAGAGGATGAAGGTAGTACAATCCTCAACATATGAAGAAGCACTAGAGAAATAATTTTTTTTAAAGTGAGGCAAAGTAGATAAAAATAGGGATCACGACACATACTAGGCATGAGGATTCAAATAGCAGTAAATATGATATGATACATCAGACTATCCAATCATTCAAAAAGAAATTTGATGAGATAATAAAATAAGCTAAAGGAGATACAAGGTAAGATAAAAAATATATCTGGTGTTAGCATATTCTCATTACTAACCATTCATCAGTATAATGCATACATCCTCACACAAACACCAAACATAAATCAATAGGCCAATCAACATAACCAAAATAATTTCTCTATATATCATCATCCATAATACATTGTATCTAATACACTAGTGTACCATAATCATAGCATTAGCACATATATTAAATATTTATACCTAAACTTATTCTATAATAATAATGTAGAATTATAAAATACATAAGAGCAATAAAAAAGCAAGACAAGAGCAAAATACAACATATAATGTGGTTCACTTATATTTCTCCACTTTACCTTCAATATTTTGCTTCTTCTTGAAGATCCATTTACAACCTATTACTTTTCTTCCACTAGGTAATTTTACTAGATCCCATGTCTTGTTCTTTTTCAGAGCCATCATTTCCTCATTCATGGCTTCTTCCCAAAGGTTTTCCTCTTTAGAATTAATAGCTTCTCTAACTATTCTAGGATCTTCATCAGTAACAGATAAAAGAAAGGAAGAAATAAAATCAGATGGACTATACCTTTCAGGTTGCCTTCTATCTCGTGTTTATCTCCTTACCATAGGTGTATGAACCTATGGTTCATCCTCTTCCATTGATTAGGTTCTTCTTTCATGAGAGCAAATTGCATCTTTTTAGGTTCTTCTTTTGTTACTTCCTTCCTGTGATCACTTTTCATTTCTCTAAATACCATATCTCTACTATAAACTATACTTTTAGTTTCTTGATTCCAAAGTTTATATCCTTTAAAACCATTTTTATAACCAATAAAAATACATTTAATAGCCTTATTATCAAGCTTACTTATTTTATCCTTTGGAATATGCATGTATGCATCACAACTAATAACTCTAAGATGTGAAAGAGAGTGTTTCTTACCAAGCCATTCTTCAAATGGAGTTGGATCTGGCAATGCTGATGTAGGAGATTAATTTCACAAGTAACATGCTACATTCACTACCTTTGCCCATAATTCATGTGCCAGACCAGCACCACTGAGCATACTTCTAACCTTTTCAATAAGTGATTTGTTCAATCTCTTAGCAACTCCATTTTTTTGAGGTGTATATGGAGTAGTATTCTATCTTGCAATACCACATTGCTTACAAAAATCCTCAAATTTATTTGAACAATAATCTCCTCCATTATCAGACCTCAACACCTTAATATTTTTCTTAGTTTGATTTTCAACAAGTGCTTTAAATTCTCTAAACTTATCAAATACTTCAGCTTTACTTTTAAGAAAATAAATCTATCCAATATATTGAAAAATCATCAATGAAAGAAACATAGTACCATGATTGTCTAAGGGATGGAATAGGAATAGGATCAAAGATATCACTGTGAATTAGATCTAATATCCCTTTTGATCTTGCAGCACTAGATGGGAAACTCACATGATTCTGCTTGTAATAAATACAATGTTCACTATTGCATAGAACAAGATGCACCACGCCCTTCTTGGTGTAAAGTTGTCTGCTAAACAATATTCAAAAATAGAAGAAGAGGTAGAATAAATGTTCCATATTCCTTATGTAATTTTTGTAGGGAGTTTAATGTATGCCATGGTGTGCACTAGACCAAATATTGCCCATGCAGTGGGAGTTTTGAGCAGATATATGTCTAAACTTGATAAAGAGCATTAGACTACTGTAAAAAGGGTTTTTAGATATTTGTGTGGTACATCTAATTTTTCAATATATTATGAAGGTACAGGTAAAGAAAACAAATCCTTGGATATAGAAGGTTTTGTTGATGTATATTGGGCTAAAGATCTTGACAATAGAATATCTACTAGTGCATATGTATTCAACTTGTTTGGAGGGGCTATTACTTGGATGAGCAAAAGGTAAACTGTTGTTGCTATTTCAACCACTGAAGCTAAGTACATGGCAGCCATTGATGCGAGTAAGGAAGCAGTATGGCTACAAAGACTATGTGCTGATATTGGGTTCTTTCAAGGACTTGTGAAGATAAATTGTGATAGCCAAAGTGCTATATTTATGGCAAATAACCCTGCTTACTATTAAACAACAAAACACATTGATACAAAGTACCAATTTAGTGGGGACATGATTGAACAAAATAAAGTGTTGTTGAAAGAAGTGGATACCAAGGAAAATGTTGTAGATGCTTTAACCAAGGTAGTTATCACAAAAAAATGTCATGTTTTATACAGTTGAAATGGGTCTGACAAGACCAAGTGTTGGAACTAACATTGATTACAGCATTTCTATAAAGTATTCAACAAGTGGGATAATGTTGGATGTGTATCATCCTTTGTAGAGGAAGTACAGTACATGGGGCCCCTGCTTCGGTGAAACTGTATAGCCTTTCTACAAAGTTTTCAACAAGTGGGAGATTTTTCAAAGATATTTTTGAAGATATTTTCAAATATATTCTCGAAGATATTTTCGAAGGCATTGGTGGGATTCTTGTGATTTTTGAGTATGGATGGTTTTAGCCCATGGTATTATGCCCACATGATTCTAATAACACATTGTGGTTTAGGGTTGTAAGAGTTTCCTTTATATTGATTGTAATGTCCCATTTCGGGAGGAGAGTGAACAATAATATAAAAGATTGGTATTTCTTGGTGGATGTAACCCACATTGGGTGAACCACATTATATGTTGTGTTTTTCTCTTATCTTGCTTGTTTATTACTCTTCTATATTTTATGTTTTATGCAATGAATCCGAACAATTGGTATCGGAGTGAGTTTGGGATTCAGGATTGAGTGGGAGCTTGACTCGATTGGAAGCAATGGTAGAAAGAAGCAAATTAAGGTTTTTTTGGGTTGCACAAGTTTTAAATCGATGGTGAGGATGCTACAGTATGGCTTAGATCTGACAAACTTTCTATTGAAAATTTTCATATTCAGCTTCTCAGTGACGATGGGCATGGTGATGAGGTGCTTCAATCGTAAACGATAGGGAGAAGGTCCCTGGGCCCACTTACAGAATTTGTAAGCTACATGAGAGTGCATATCTTTGCTTTGAAGTGATCTGGCATAGATTTGATATTTTATTTTTTTGGGGCTTTTCCTGTGGGTTTTCTCAAATAGAGGGTTTTTAGGGTATGTAATTTTTGGATAAGGGGAGAGTTCAAATCTCTTGATAGTAAATAAAAGTGCATATAACCCTTCAAAGGATTTGATTTTAGGTTTATCTGAGATCATGATCGAAGTGTATGGGTAGGAACATGGTGGGGTTTTTGATGATAGATGCAGCCAAGGAGGTTATGGAAGCCAAAGTGGATACAATTTTGATGGTGGTGGAGGTGGCGAATACCAGTTTGGTGATAAAAAAATACCTTTGGCAGAGATGGACTTAGGAAGGTAACAACAACCTCTACGATGGGTAAATCACCATCAAGATACTAACCTAGGAAGGGATCCCTATAAATATCTAGAAGGCACTGGAAGATAGGATGGCCTTAGTGAGGAGAAATGTGCCATATCCCATGCATGGTGGCAAATGGTTTGGGGAACCCTGTGAAGAAAATTCTTGTCAAGAGAAAAAATTTAGGGGAATTGAGATTTCAAAAGCCCCCATGGTAGAGATTCTTTGAGGAGGATGAATTCTTTGAGAAGGATGAAGTTGAAGGAGGAAGACTAGATATTGGTCAAGCAGTGGGAGCTATGAGTAAGAGGTATGTCCAGGGGGATGGACATGGCATCGATTTTGATGTATGATTTTGAGATGGATCACATGATGCAAAAGAAACACTAGTCTTTTATATTAACACTAATACAATCTTTGAAGGGAGTAATCCCGCAACACAAATAGCTACAAATTCCTCTTCAAAACACCAACATCTCCATACAATTACTCTATAACTAATTCAACATGCAAACACCTTTGCATCAAATCTATACCAAGCTTCTTGGTCTCTCTACAAGATATGCACAATCCTATGCACTTCCCATAAACAAGATACAATCCTCTCTACCGGAGGTATTACATAAATAGGGAAACCTAGTTACATGCATGCTAAAACAAGCATCCTATAATTAACCCAATCCCCACTTAAGGCCTAATTCAAACTTATAAAGTTTACAATTTTTAAAAATCCTTAATTTTATCCAATCCTAAAATTAAATTTTATTTTTTCTTTTTTGCCTCTGGTTCGAGATTGGTAATCTATAGTCTGATTAAGGAAAAGATAACTGTTTTATCCATATTTAGCCAAAATCAAACTCCACAACCTAACAACATCCAATCATCTACATTTCTCTTGTAAGAAGTGTGCCACAACACCAAAATCGATACCTCCCCCATCCTCCCCTACCTAGCTCCATGAGATAGTCTCTCCTGCACCTCCTCTAGCATACAACACCAGTACTAGTGGCAACATGTCAATAGATCATGGCACTGTTCATGTCCTTGATCTAATTCTTATCTCACTTCATGAGCATGATATCTATGGCAATGACTACCTCTATCCCTCTCGAATAGCCTAATGGTAGAGTATGCGATAATAAATCACTTTGTCTCTCTCTATTTGTGCCTTATCCAATGCTTACTCTATCTCCTCCTATGCTCACTTTCTATCCTCCCTTAGAAATATGATCACCTACTCCTACCTCTCACTCACCCCAAGTACTAACCCTGTTGATCTAGCTTATTGTATTTATTTCTCCATCTTGGCCATCTTCCCATACAATCGATTGACCTCACCTTGAGAAGCATCCTACTCCATTATCACTAGATGAATATTAACTCTTAGCTTGTCCATCCTTTGAGCTTGGTCACCCTGCAATCAATTCCTCTCTCCTATAACTATCCTCATCTATTTTTATACATCATCCATATCACCCTTATGAATCTCACACTCAAAAACCATATTCTACTTGTAGCTACTCACCTAGACCTTTGGCTAATCTACCCTCTATCACAAAGAGTCCATCTACCCCACTCTCTCTAGGAGATATTCCATGTTAATTGGTCTCATTTCCCCTACAACCATAGTAGGGTCTACCTCTACCCTCTCATCCTCCATAATTTCCACACCCATATCTACTCATCCCTTAGGCAACATCGCTACTATCAGCTCTACTCTAGTCTATTATGGTTGGCCTTATATCCTCACCCACCTCTCCTTCATTCTCCTAGTTGCTTGCCTATAAGATCACTTCATATCTAAGTTCATCACTCTTTGCCTCTTGATGGGTATAGCTAGTGACACCCATGTCATCATAATTTCTTGGTACAACCTCCAATATCCTTGAGAAAATCTTAGGTCATCCACTCTTGGATCCATGACTAGTCGGTCATCCCTTTCCACATTTATAAACTAGTGGGATCTAGTCATCCTACCACTCTAAACTTTATCTTGTCTACCCATCAATACCAATAGTCTTGTAACTTTGATGCCCATTGGATAACCCAAATTTTCATTTCATTCGATCATACCTATGTAGCTCTTATTTTGCCTTATTTATGATCACCCATGTGACTCAGCAAACATAGTCCAACTCAAATCCATCCACCTACAATCCTATATACCACCTCCATGGCATTCAAACTATATGATGAGCCTATAACTTATCCACTACCCATTTTTCCAATGCTAGTGATCCTTTAAAAACTCTTTGCACTTGCTCAAATAGGTGCACCCATCTATAATATGTAGGTATCTCTACACCCCTCACCTACCCTGGTAGCCCCAATGGTTATCACACTACAATGTGCTCGCAAAAACTATTTAGAGTAGTGTAGTGTAGTCATAGCTCTTACATAGGTATGTCAACACATCTAGCCCATGTCTTTCAAACATAATATCCACATGGACCTTGCTACTTTTAACCTCAAAGTTTGGGTCCCATTCAACCTCTCCAAAGCTTACCCTTTATCCCACATCTAGTAGACTTGTTATCCTCAAATAAACACCATCAAAATATACCAAAGATCCTCTAGTGTGATATTTATCTCCCTTATAAGAAGCCTAATTATCAAGGACTTAATTTACCATATATCGATGAGCACTATCATCATCGCCTAATCACACTTAATCCTTAGCATCTTTACCATGTCATAGCCCAATGACATCTAGAATTCCACTATTTTTTTGGGTTAGAAGCCCTACCAAGTCCTCCAGCCTATGTGGTTACCACTCTCATGGCTCCAAAATGCCTAACTACATAAAAAACCAAACCAAGAGCCTAATGTTAGTCTCTATGCATTTGTTCCCTTTCTTTTCCCTTTTTCTCTCTTTCCTTTAGAGTAAAATCACATCCTCCCTTGTTTTTGCTTGATTTCACATAATCATGCTAGTCTTTCTACTATCATGATTCTACACTAGCCATGCAAGAAAAATCATGGGGAATCCATAAAATGAACCCCAAAAATTACGTGCCTACCCACACATTGATTTGCAAAGAAATTCTAAAAAACTACAAATAAATTCAAAATTTACACAATTCTACCCTAGTAGGTCATGGAATAGACCCATACTTGGATATGCACACATGTTGTCCTAGCCCCACCCCTCATGATCATTGTGTGGTGTACTAGAAGCACCATATTTTCTCCAAAGATCTATTTTCTTCCACATGTAGGATAAAATTGAATTAGTTTTCACCCCTAACCTACCTTTTAATCCCAACCTTTCTCTACCTTTTCTTCCCTCTCTTCTACATTCTACTTTTTATGCCATTGCTTCTGTTACAACCCTAATATAGCTAGTCAGCTATATTGCTATCACCATTATTTTTTCATTGATTTAATATTAAATAGAGTAGGTTGATTTATATAATTTGTTCTCACTCCATATTCATCTCTTTCATGCATTTATATAATTTGTTTGTTTCAAGTGGTATCAGAGCTATTGATCTAGAAGTGCATAATTTTTTTCAGGTGATCGTTCATAGAAAATAGAAGATATTGAATCCAGAATTTAGTGTGCATAACAAGATGCTTTCTATGAAAATTTGTGTCAGGTTATCTAGAGTAGTAATACACTCACAGTAAAATGAAAAAACTAGATATATCATTTCCAAAATTATAACAAACTCAGTTGGCATTAAAATTTGACTTTTGCGATTAAGAATCACAGCTAGGACGTACGTGCAATCACCATGATAAGGAGTTTGAGGACTCACACTGATAATAGAATATTTGAAACATCCATTTTGAGTGGAATATAGTAAGTAGGATTACCTCAATATCATTAAATTCTCTCCCACGATAGAGCACAAATTTGCAGGTTCACTATTTTCTTTACAACAAATGCACATAATATTAAAACTATCTCAAAGGTTCATAATTAATCCAATTGAAAATCACCATGTGTAAGTTAAACGGGATTAGGTTTGTAGGATTATGGTCTTCCTATTTTACCCTTCAGGCAACCTGATAGTTGCAGTCAGCGTTCAACAATGCAATTTTTTTTCAGGTAATAAGTCTGACAGTTCTAGCATAGCAAACGAAGCAACAAGGATTTAGTAATTCAAATTTTCTATAGTTGAGAAAATTAATTTTTTAAAAAATTTGCAGCCCTAATCCATGTGGAATGTCCTCATTGTATTTCACGAGGACAAAATTGTATTTTTAATTAAACACTACATTTTCTATAGGACAATTAGGCATAGCAGAAGATTATCCGTAGGCACCATAAAAGCATATAAAAAATAATTATACCGATTCAATTTCTAGTTTGAAACGTTCGTAAGAGTGGAGAACTTAATCATATCATTCATGGAGAAAATTATAACCATAAGTGAATAAGAACAAGATGCGTGGATCATCCAATAAGAATGAAGTGTACAAATATTAAAAGGATCGTCCAACAAAAAATATGCCAATTCAATGTGTGGAAAAATCATTCGCGTCCTAAGGTTCTCTACCAGGTTAGTAAGTTATAAAAAACATTTTAAAAAAAAGTGTTTATCCCACATTGAGAGGGTGAAGAAATAGTGATTAGTTTATAAGGGTCAACACACCATAAAACAAATGTGACTTTAGTCATAGCCCTTTTGCCTAGCACTCCAAGCATTTCACTTTCACTGTGTTGCACTTATCAAGACTTCTTTCATTATGTTGTAGTCCTAGCATCCTCTACCAAGTCAGGTAGTCTTTCATCAATTGGCATTGGTATCTGGTCATGTATCATACAGTTGTCTTATCCTTGAATAGTCCTCTCCTATTGTCCCCTCCTATATTTTTTGTGTCTAGTTGTGTATCATCCAGTTGTCATATCCTTGAATCATCCTCTACTGTAGTCCCCTCTTGACGTGTTCCAAGTATTTTCGTGTGTGTCTAGCTATTTTCCAATTATCGTATCCTCGAATCATCCTCTATGTCCATCGGTTCCAAGTATTGTTGTGTATGCCTAGTTTTCATCTAGTGTATTATCATGTGCACCTAGCTATAATCTAGTTGTATCCTCGAATCGTGCAAACAGTGGTCTTATCCTATTTTTAACCATTGGGCATTGGGGGTCTAGTCCTATTGTTATCTATTGGGATAAGGATTGTGGGTTTAACCCTGGGAAACAAGGAACTATTCGTTGGAACAAATAAAATAGCCATTGGAAGTAAATTCAAATTTGCATCATAGTTGGAGTGACAAATTTGCGAAACAAAAAACCAAATTTTTTGTAAGAAATTGTCAAAATTTTGACATTAAAAAACAAATTTTGAAGAAAATAACATTATAGGAAAATCTTGAGAGCAGAATTTTATTTCTTATTGATAACATTTAGCAAGTAATTCCAAATTGTAGAAAGCAAGTGCATGAGTGGTAGGTGGACTAAAGGACCAAACAGGAGATTATCTAGCACATATAATACAAGCGAATGATTTTCAAAGTCACCTAGAAGACCTCTATGAAATAGAGGTACATAACACAACTCTCCTTTACGCATTAACAACTTTGATCCCAATCATCCTACTATTAACCCCATGGCTCCTTCCAACTCATCCCATGAAAATATCACACATGAGAAAATAGAAAACACCAATGCAAGTAACCAAGATGTCCAATCATGTATAACTCACCTAATGACTAGTATGAGCACCATGACTTCAATGCTACAACAATTATTGAGGAAACCAAACCAAGAAGCTCCTCATTCCCCACATAACTACCATAGAAGGTATGCTAGTGAGGATCAGGATACATAGGAAGATTATAAACAAGCAAGATGGCCTATAGGTGTTAATATTCCATGTGCTAATATGCCTACATTTGAGTGTAGTGATCCACATGGTTGGATAGCTAAAATTAAATGCGTTTTAGAACTATATCGGGTTCCCAAATCTGAGAAATTCCCTTGTGCTTCCTCCAAACTGGGTATTGAAGCTTACCAATGGTTTTCTTGGAAAAAACCTTAGCATAGTCGACCCCTCATTTGGTATGAATTCAAGAAGCTTTTTCTCAAGATATTTGATGAAGGGAGTTCATCCTTATACATGGTTCGTTTGTTGGAACTTAAACAAATTGTTTCAGTAAGGGATTATATTTTAGAATTCACTAGTCTTCTTGCTTATACAGGAGACTTACCATCCAATGTGGTGGTATTGGCTTTTATACATGGTTTGAAATAGAATATTCAAATTGAAGTAGACTTACATGATCCATACTCTTTAGATGACAATATAAAGATTGCTAAGTTGGTTTATAAAAAGGTGTAAAATCTGACTCCTATAATCGTCCTCAATATCACAATAATTCCCTCTGTATAAATGATCAACCATTAAGATAATACTACTATAAATGTTGCAATCATCATCCAAAATATCAAGCATGTGTACCAAGACAAAAATTTCAAATAGAATATGATAAAAGGGAAGACAAAGAGGAAGAAGAGGATATCAATTCACATGACTCACCCATGCCCGAAGAACAAGTTGAACACAATGAGGCAATAGGTGATGAAGACACTATGGTGATTTTAGTACATGCTCTTATGGGATTAACAACTCACCATACAATCAAGGTATCAGGATTCATTCGACAGAAGAGGATAAATATGTTGATCGATTCATGGAGTACTCATAATTTTATTGACATTAAAATTGCTAAGGCATTAAAATTACACATTCACTCCTCCAATCAAGATAAGTTTCAAGTTTTAGTTGCAAATGGAGGAAATGCTCAATGTATTAGTAGAACATATTTAGTTTCAATACAAATGGGAATTTATACTTGGCATGGCACTCTCTTTGTTATGAGCTTAGGTAATTCATAGGTTATTTTAGGAGTTGAATGGTTAGAATAATTGGACACGGTCAATTTTAATTTTAGGAAGCACTTTGTGGAATGGAAATAAAATTGAAGGACCATTCACCTCCAAGGAATTCCAACTCCTCCATAAAATGTAGTAAGTTCTCATAGCATGGATAAAATATTAAGGAAAGGAAGTTACATATTCATAGCTCAAATCAATTTTTGAAAAAGCAAGCACATGATACCCCAGAAATTCATTCAGAATATCTTCAAGATATTATGGCTAACTATGATGATGTTTTTCAAGAACCAAAAGGACTACCTCGCAAATGATCTCATGACCATTCCATACACCTCGTTCTAGGAATTCTTCCTCCTAATGTCCATCTTCATCGTTACCATCAACCTCAAAAAATAGAAATTGAGAAAATTGTCCAATAACTTTTAGAACATGGAGTCATTCATCATAGCACTAGTCCTTATTCTTCACCAGTGGTTTTGGCCTGACATAAGGATAATTCTTGGCGCATTTGTCTTGATTTTCATCCTCTCAATAAAATCACCATCAAGGATAAATTCCCTATTCCTTTCATAGATGATTTATTAGATGAATTGCATGGTGTAAATTTTTTTACAAAATTGGATCTATGCTCTATTTTTCATCAAATCAGAGTAAGAGATGAGGATTTTCCTAAAACTACCTTTCATACTTATTAAATTCATTATGAATTCCTAGTCATACCTTTTGGTCTCATGAAGAACATGTGCTTATACTGAGAGGGGGGTGAACAATATAAGATAATAATTTTTACTTTTTAATCCAAATGATAGCATCAACAATATTAAAGTAGTAAACATCACACAAAGCATCACACCCATGGGAGACATGATTTAATGTGGTTCACCCAATGTTGGGTACTCCATGAATAAAATATTCCTTATAATTTTTTCTCAAATAAACTCTCGTGGTAATCCTTTCTCTATAATGTTTATGGACCTCTATCCAAAGGAGACACCAATCCCCTAATCAAATTCATGGATCTCTATCCATAGGAGAACTCCTTTCTCCTCTGCTCTAGATGATTATATTCTAGAAGAACTATTGCTTCCACTACTCTGGCTAATGGATTTCTATCCACTGAAGACACCTATCCTCATTGCCCTAGCTAATGGATCTTTATCTATTGGATAATTTCATCTTCTATACTCTGTCACCTCCAAAGCTCTATCTCAAATTTGCACTGAACACAATCCTTTGGTATAGCACAAATCTGTCCTCAATATCTATCTCTGATCTGGCATAAACCTGTCCTCAAATTTATACCTAACTCTGACCTCAAATCTGTCCTCAATCTTTGTCCTCTAATTTATCCTCAATCTATGTCCTCTAATTTATCTTCAAATCTGTCCTCAAATCTGTATTATAAGCTTCCACAAAAGCTCACACAAATCTTTCCACAAGTCTTCTCAAAACTTATCTCAAATCTACTCAACAAGTCCACACTAGAACTTGTCTAATCTCATAGAAACATAAAGAGAATTGTTAGAGACTCAATATGTTTCACATTCACCTCAATTCTCAATCACTTTCACTCACTCTTTTAGAAACATATAGAGAATTTTTAGAGACTCAATATGCTTCACATTCATAAAATCTCAATCACTTTCTCAACTCAATTCAAAAAATAGAATAATTTATTTCATAGAACTTGAACTAACACATCCACTTGACTAGGCTCAACCAACTTTACTCAACCAATCACTCAATGAATTAATATTTGCTTATAAACCCTAGTCCAAGCATATGAACACTCACTCAAATGTTTCCAATAATGCTTATCAATCAATCTCACATAACAATGATACTCATGATCTTTACAAACCCTAGTTCAAGTTCTTCACTCACTTACTCACTTCAACAACAATGCTTATAAAACAAGATTTTATCAATAATTCATTATTCTAAAAAACCTTGAAGTGTTAATTCAAAACACACTCAACAATACCTACCAAAAAATTCTTTTCACTCAAACTTTGCATTCACAACATTCAACAATCACTCACTATGAATATGTGCCCATACCTTTTGTTTGATGTATAAGTACCTTTGGAAAACCTATCTAAATCACAATTTCCTTATTTCCAATTTCAATGGTTATATGACTATCTCACTCTTAACACTTTCTCAAATATTCCTTAGACACAAAATAAACAAATCTCAAATACCCCTTATTTCTCCTTCTTGGAATTAACATTCATCAAATCATGCACAAAAATAATTACTTGGATACACCTTATAATCTCCAACTCAAAATAATATCCAACACCACAAAACCTCAATCAATCTTCCTAAAAAACCTTTATTTCCTTTTCAAACACTAAAGAAAATAACACCAAAGCTTTATTTTGCATCAACCTTATAACTCCCCTAAAACCTTACATACCAAATAAAATATGCAAAAATTAATTTTTAATACCTCATCAAACTCCTCTGAAAATTTTGGCACTCAAACTTAATGCATACCTTTATTATCTTCCAAAAAGGGTTTTGATGTGATTCAAACTGTCGTCTCCCCAAGTGCCAAGCGCCTTAGTGCTTTGGTGCCCACTGTGTGGGCTAGAGGCACCCATTTGAAGGAAGGAGGTCTTCCTTCCCTTTCAACCTTACTCTACCACATTTTCAACATAAAACAAAAAATGATGCACTGTGGATTCGAACCTGCGCCTATTGCTGCCCTCACGTCTTGCTTCTGCCGCGGTTTCCAACTATGCTACCAATGATTGGTGACCAAGGCTCCCTCCTTGGTGGGTAAAATAGTTTTGCCTCCTCTAAGAAGCTTTTTAAAAATTATGAACTCTTCGTTGCACACCACGATTCGCATGAACTCGCATAGCATAGGATTTTAATTTAAAAACATTGGGTATTTTGCTAAGGTGGGGTAATCCCCCTTTTATATGCACATGGTAAATTTTCTTCCCCCGTTGTTGCTAGAAATTCAAATTTGAAATTTAAATTAATAACTCACCTTAGTGTTATTTGAAATTAACATAAATTAATATATAATTAATATTAAAATTAATTAATAATTAATTTAAATAACATAAAGTTAAGTAAATTAATTTAATAAAATTATATTAATTTATTTATAATTAATTTAATCTTCCTTGTATAATATTATAAAGAATTATACCCAGGTGTTGTAGGTGAGTTGGAGAGGAGAGGGTAATCCTCCAAGGGAGGTCCTAGGTTCGAATCTCCACCCTACCAAAAAGTTGAATTGGGTACCCAAAATCCAATTGATAATGTTGGTGCGAGCAGGGCCGAGTGCGACTCTCGAGTGACTTTGACGGTGTAGAACCCCCTGTTCGTGGTCTCTCAAACCAAGGCAGACCCACAAGGGGTTTTTTGCTTAATATATATATATATATATATATATAAAGAATTATTATAATATTATTCACTTGGGCTTCTTGTTTTTACCTTGGACCTTATCTTGACCTCTTGGAATCGGGTCTTGATCAACTAAAACTAGAAAACCTGAAACTGATGCTGCCCACTGAAATCGCAACTTACTGGTGCTAAAATATTGATATCAATAACCACTTACTCTTGACATAAATGACAACTTATCTACTTAAAATGTCCAACAATCTCCCCCTTTGCCATTGATGGCAACCCAAATTCTTTTTACCAAAAACTTGACATTTTTCTTGTTCTGCTTCCCTTGGGACATTGATCTCCTTGACTCAATACTCTCTCCTTAAACCAAATCTCTCCCCCTTTGACATCAATAGCAAAGGATCACCTTTGGGTCTCAGGGCTAAGAATGAGTCTCTTAGCTTAGCCCCTCCCCCACCTCCTCTTGAGGTGGTTAATTCTGGGGTGGGAGTATTACTCCCAATTTTCCTTGAAAATACTCAAAGGTCTCTTTCATAAGTGGTTTAGTGAAAATATCTACTATCTGATCCTTTGTAGTAACATATTCCAACATGACCTATTTATCTGTCACTTGTTCTCTCAAAAAATTATACTTGATCGAAATGTGCTTTGTCTTGGAATGCATCACTAGATTCTTTGAGATACTTATAGCACTTGTATTATCACATAATATGGAAATAAGATGATCATGTTTTATCTTGAAGTCTTCTATAGTTTGCTTCATCCATAATACCTATGTACAGTTGGCTACTGCTACAATATATTTTTCTTTTGTTGTAGATAAGGATACTAAAACATGTTTCTTACTTAGCTAAGAGACTAAATAGTCTCCAAGAAAAATGCTCCTCCACTTGTGCTTTTTCTATCATCAATAATGCCAACCCAATCCACATTTGTATATGTTGTGAGTGTGAAACTATCACTTTGGGATACCAGATCCCAAAATCCAGTCCCTTTTAGATACCTAAGAATTCTTTTTACTACTGACACATATGTCTCCTTAGGTGTTTCTTGAAACCTAACCACTAATCCCACTGACTGCACTATATCTGGTATTGTAGTTGTAACATACAACAAGTTGCCAATCATAGATCTATATAATATCTGATCTAGCTTTGGAGATTCATCATTATTACTTAACTTGCAACTTGTGACCATGGGGGTACTTACCGATTTGCAATCATCTAACCTAAATTTCTTTAGCATCTCTTTTATATACTTGGTTTGTGAGAGAAATAATCCTTTCTCTGATTGTGAAATTTGAAGTCCAAGAAATAAGGAAAACTCATCAAGCATAGACATATCAAATTCATTTTGCATGTTCTTAGCAAATTCTTTACACATCTTATCATCGTTTCCCCCAAAAATTATGTCATCAACATAAACAACCACAATTAGTAGGTTATTCCCTTCATTTTTGATGTATAAGTTGTCTGCTATTCCTTTTTTGAATTCATGTTCCTGAAGATACTTATCCAATCTTGAGTACCATGCTCTATGAGCCTACTTTAGTCCATACAGTGCCTTTTTCAATCTACATACATGATCAGGTCTATCTGTTAATATGAATCCCTCTGGCTGTTCAATGTAGACTTCTTCTAGAACACCATTTAGAAATGTTGACTTAACATCCATCTAATATACCTTTAAGTTTTTGAAACTTGAGAGAGTTAAAAATATTCTTATGGCTTCAAGTAATGCAACTAGAGCAAATGTCTCATCAAAGTCAATTCCCTCTACCTGTGCATAACCTTTGCACACTAACCTTGTTTTATTCCTTACTACTTGTCCATATTCATTTAGATTTTTTCTGAATACCCATTTTGTGTTGATCACATTCTTGTCCTTTGGTCATGGAACAAGTTCCCAAGTCGTATTTTTCTCTATGTGATCTAATTCCTCATCCATTGCCTTAATCCAAAACTCATATTCACTTTCCTGATTGAAGTCCTTTGGCTCAATCAACAAAAATAGAACTAACAATGTTAGTAATTACATAGCACAAGGAAATAAGGCAATGATTAAGACATTTTTCACAGGACTACCCAAACTATCGAACTATTTTTGGCTATATCTCACTCATCTTGACTCAGATTGAGATGAAATTTTGAGGGCAGATGCCTGAAAAACTCTAGAACGTCTCCACCAATTTTCATATCATTTGGAGCAACACAGATCCTAGTGCATCCCTATGTGTGAACAAGATATTTGGCAAGCGTCTATGCGAGGGTTTCATATAGGTTGAGTGCAAGCAGCTCCAAAGGTTGGTTTTTAGGGCCTTCGGGTCCTAGCGGCCAATATTTTTGTGGTTTATGCTCAATATTTTAGCAGGAAATTTTGCAGGGGATATAATATGGGTTAGAAATTTGTCTTTCAATAGATCATACTGTGAACTTGAGTGACGACTTCCAATTTGTTGCACAAAATAAAAGTGAAAACCATACCTTTCCACGATGTCTAGGGTAAGGATTAAAGAGATTACTAAAAAAAATTTAAGCAGTTGATCAAAAAATGGCTCATATCTCAAGTGAATTTGGTGCTAAGGTGCACCCACAAAATAATTCTACTATGAAAACCCCTGTCAAGGGTAATAATTTTGAATACAGCCTCAAAAATGCATTTTAGGGATGCCCTCTGTGGTGGACATCCTAAGCCCAATGCTAATATCAATCTTAGGGATTCCCATAAACCTCTAATAATGCCTAATATTGATCCCAAGAAAATGAAGTCAGGATGTCTTAAAGCAGTTGATGGAACTCCTATTGTAAGATTTGTAAAAATGATGACTAATTTGTCGGTTCGTGGGTTTTCATCTGAGTCTATCTGCTTTCAAATTTCGGGCTGCAAAAAGCTGGAAAACTAAAGGTGAGTTACAAATCTCTATTTATCAAAATAGTTATTTTATTGTTTTATTTTCTAATAATGAAGATAGAGAGAAAACTTTTCAATGGGGTCCTTGGTTTTTTGGAAGGGCAGGGCTTTTCATGAAACACTGGCATACTAAATTTAAAGTCGAAGAAGAGATGCCTTCTATAGCTCTTGTGTGGGTTAGACTCTTTGGCCTCCCTATTGAATTTTGGAATCCTACTATTTTTTCTTCAATTGGAAATTCTTTAGGAACTTTTATGATGATTGTTGATTATACTCAAATTTTTGAACATATTATTTATGCTCGGATTTGTGTTTTAATGGATTTTGACAAACCCCTACCTAAAAATATCACATTAAAATTTGGGGAAGACACTTGGGAGAAAGTAGTGGACTATGAGAACATTCTTTTTCATTGTAGAATTTACCATGAATATGGTCATTTGGCCAGTGCTTGCCCAAATAAAATTCCTAATCAAAAGAAAGAAGATATAAACTCAATAGGTTTCCAAATACCTAAGAAGAAGAACACTCAGAAAAAACCAGTTATGAAGGATCAATCAAAGTCATCTGCTAATATATTTGAAATCCTTTCCACAAATGATGTCCCAAGTGAGGAAGAGGAAATAATGGAAACTGAAATATTATTAAAACAATTTAAATATGAAGGGAATAACTCAAAGACAAACCAACAAATCAAAGGTTTTCAATAGAAAAAATGGGAGAAAATTTACACAAGAAAAACAATCTTTCAAATGACCCAGGTGTTGTACGTGAGTTGGAGAGGAGAGGGCAATCCTCCAAGGAAGGTCCCAGGTTCAAATCTCCACCCTACCAAAAATTTGAATTGGGTATCCAAAATCCAATTGATAATGTTGGTGCGGGTAGGGTCGGGTGCGACCCCGGGTGACTTTGACGGTGTAGAACCCCCTGTTCGTGGTCTCTTAGACCAAGGCGGCTCCGCAAGGGGTTTTTCGCTTTAAAAAAAAAACAATCTTTCAAATGCCAAAACTTCAAATAATGCAGGTCCCAATATAGACTCCGTTGAACTGTCTAGTAAAATTTTGGTTGTGTACGAGCATTCTTCAAGGTTAGAATCCATCTCAGATTCAATTGGAATAAGTCAAGAAACAAGGGAAAAAAAATTAAAGATGGATTTTAATCAAAAAGCAGGTCGCAATACCAATCAATATCATATGGTAAAAGAAGGTGAAAAGCTTGTAGAGGAAGGTAAGATTAATGCCCTTCCCAAATTTTTTAGCCTTGGTATTAATGAAGATAATCACTTGGAATATTAGAGGACTCAAAGGGAGTCCTTTAAAATAAAATGAAATTAGAATAATGATTCAAATAAATCATCCACATCTTGTTTTCCTTCAAGAAACAAATATGTCAATGGAGGATATGGACTCAATTGCCAGTAAAATTTGGCCAGCTGAAAAAGTGGTTTCCCTCAGTTCCCAAGGGACTTCTAGTGGCATTGCTTGTCTTTGGGACCCAAAAGAGGTAGTTATTCACCATATGGTTGGAATTTGGGGTTTGTTGGCTATAGCTATTCAAAGTAGGCATTCCAACCAAATTATGCTCTACATTATTGTTTATGCTCCGACTTCTTTGGAGGAAAAAAGAAGACAGTGGAAGGATATTACTCATATTATCTCTCATTTTCTTGAAGCTTGGATCTTGATCGGAGGAGATTTCAATACCATCCTCTCTCTGGATGAGAAAATGGGGGAAATAGAAATTTGGACAAAATCACTGACCTCATGAACGAATATATTGCAAACCTCCATCTTGTGGATATCCAACCAGATAATGGCCTTATAACTTGGTCTAACAAAAGGCAAGTCTTAGCTTGTATAATGGAGAGATTGGATAGTTTTTTTCTCTCTAAAAATTTCTTAATCCATGGTAATGTTCCTAAAGTGAATACTCTTAATAATGTTGGTTCGGATCATTGGCCAGTCATGGTGGAAATGTGGAAAACCAATGTGAGTTTCTCTCTCTTTCATTTTCAATTAATGTGTCTTAGAGACATTTCCTTCAGACCTCACATGCAAAAATGGTGGAAGGAAGGTAAACCTAGGCATGGGACTAAGATGTTCTGTTTTGCCAAAAGACTGCAATACATTAAATCCAAAATCAAGACTTGGAACTGGAAAGACTTTGGGGATGTTCATAAAAAAAACATGAAGTTATTGCTCATATTGAAAATTTGAATAAGAAAATACATTTAGATGGCCTACCGGATAAGAGAAGTGCAGATGAAATTAAACTCACAACTCAGTTAGAGGAATGGGAAAAAAGAGAAATCTTATGGAAGCAAAATTCTAGAATTCAATGGCTCAAAGAAGGAGATCGAAACACAAATTTCCTCCACAAATCTCTTCTAGCTCGAAGATCTCACAACTTTATTTCTTTCTTAAAATCAGATTATGGATATGTTGTTTACACTTGGGATGGCATGAACTCTATTGTTGTTGATTACTTTTCCAATATTTTTGTTGCTACTCCTCTTGACTCAGCTTCACAACAAAATGTTCTTCAAGCAATTCCTTCTCTTATCACTTCTAAGGAGAACTCTATTTTGACTACTCCTATTACTATCAATGAGCTTCAACAAGTAATTTTTAAAATGCAAAAATGGAAAACCCCAGGTCCTGATGGTTTTCCTATTGAGTTCTACCAAGAGTTCTAGGATATCCTTCATGTTGATTTATTAGAGGTGGTGGAAGAATCCAGGAAAGCCAAAGAAATTTTGAAGGTTATAAATAAAACTTATATTACTCTTGTTCCAAAAGCTCAAGAGGTTGATCATATCTCAGCTTTTAGACCTATTGCTTTATGTAATGTTCTTCTCAAAATCATTACTAAAATCATGGCAAAAAGGTTGAAGCCTCTTTTGCATAAGATTATTTCCCCAAAGCAAGGGGGTTATGTGGAAGGACATCAAATAGTAGATGAGATAGTTCTTGCTTAGGAAGCCATCCATTCCATGGATATGCAAAAATCTCCTTCCATGTTCATTCGGTTAGACTTATCTAAAGCTTATGACAGAGTGGATTGGCACTTCCTTATCAAATTTTTGAGGTAATTTGGTTTATCTAAGGATTGGATGGATTGGATTATGGGATGTATCTCTTAAGTTTCCTACTTAGTTCTTATCAATGACAAGCCTTCTCAATAATTCCCATATTCTAGAGGTATTAGGCAAGGTGACCCGCTATCCCCTTATTTATTCATCATTCTTGTTGAATGCTTGGGTAGGACTATAACCAAAAAGAGGGAAAAAAACCCTTGAGGGATTTACCATTGCTCATGGAGCTAGACATATCTCTCATATTCAATTTTTGGATGACTCTACTCTTTTAGGTAAAGCTATAGTTAAGGAAGCTTCTAATATTAAGCAAATCATTAGCTATTTTTCTAAGGTTGTTGGGCAGTTGATCAATGAAGAAAAATCTAAAGTTATTTTCTTTCATTGCTTTGCTAGACAGGAATCCATGGTCTTGGATAAATTAAAATATAAGAAGACCTCCCTTCCAATCACTTATTTAGGTATTCCCATAAATATTCAAAGGCAAAAAAATAAATATTGGAATTGGTTGTTGGACAAAGTCAAGAAGAAAATTGGAAAGTGGACCAACAGGTGGCTTTCTTCTGGGGTAGAATCACCTTGGTAAAATCAGTCCTTCAAGCTATTCCTATTTATGTTTCTTCTATTTTGAATATCCCAAAGGTTGTTCTTCGAGAATTGGATCAAATCAGTCATTGTTTCCTTTGGAGTGGTACTAAGGAGAAAATAAAATGGGCCTTGGTGAAATGGGATACTTTATGTCTTTCTAAGAATGAAGAGGGGTTAGGATTCTGGTCTTCTATTAATAACAACAAATATTTAGCTGCTAAATTATATTGGAGGATGTTGCATAAACCCAATGCTCTTTGGGCCAATAATCTCCGTGCTAAATATATTGAGAACAAAAGTCCTGAAGACCTTATTCGCTATCAACTTCCTACCAAAGGTTCTCCCATTTTAGCAGTTCTTAATACTGGTGAGGATTTGATAAAGAAAAAAATATTTTGGATCATTCATAATGGTCAATAGGCAAATTTTTGGATAGATTCTTGGGATGGTCACAAGCCTTTGATAACTCAGTTTCCCGATTAGAGGCCTTGGATGGAGGAGCTTCATCAAGATAACTGGATAAAGGTGACTAATTACTATTGGTACCATACTGGTAATTCAAATTTTGGTAGATATTGGATACCTATTGAGGACTGGCCTATTCAAATCCTAGAAAGGCAAAGATAAGATATCCAAGGCATCCTTCATATGATATCCCTCTCTTGGTCCCATGAAAAATATTGTTTTGGATGGAACAACACTACTAAGGGTGAGTATTCAGTTGCTCAAGGTTATTTGACCTTATGCCATAATAATCCCAACCATTCTTCTAACATATTTTCTTGATTGTGGGCTCAAAATCTCTAGCCTAAGGTGAGGTTATTTAATTGGCTTTTATTGCATCGTAGGGTGCTTACTGGTGAGCAACTTATGAAGCATGGTTTTCATGGCCCTTTTAGATGTGAAATGTGTGAAGAGAATGTAGAAACTCTCAACCATATTTTTATTGAGTGTACTTTAGCCTCTGAGCTATGGAGGAGAATGGCCACTTTACTTGGCTTACAGTGGTCCAATATTTTTACTTTTGAATAGCTTTGAAGGGATTTGCCTAATCAAGAGGGTGTTGATCATTTTATTAGGTAGTTAGTTTGGATGGGTTATTTGACCTTATGCCATAATAATCCCAACCATTATTCTGACATATTTTCTTGATTGTGGGCTCAAAATCTTTGGACTAAGGTGAGGTTATTTAATTGGATTTTATTGCATCGTAGGGTGCTTACTGGTGAGCAACTTATGAAGCGTGGTTTTCATGGCCCTTTTAGATGTGAAATGTGTGAAGAGAATGTAGAAACTCTCAACCATATTTTTATTGAGTGTACTTTAGCCTATGAGCTATGGAGGAGAATGGCCACTTTACTTGGCTTACAGTGGTCCAATTTTTTACTTTTGAACAACTTTGTAGGGATTGGCCTAATCAAGAGGGTGTTGATCATTTTATTAGGCAATTAGTTTGGATGGGTTCTACCATTATTCTTTGGAATATATGGAATGAAAGGAACAATTGAATTTTTAATCAAGATAGGAATGATATTCACTATATTTTGCAAAAGACCATAGCCAACTTAGTTGAATTAGTCCATCAACTCCTTAATCACCCCCAAAACTCCCACCAAATATGGGATCAAGTGATGCAAAGATTGAAGATTAAATATTCTAAGGGAAACCAACTTAAAGGGAATGTGAGTATTAGTAAGATGGATAGGACAAGAAATTGGTAACCTCCTCCTAAGGATTTTGGAAAATTCAATACTGATGGAGCCTCTAGAGGGAACCCTGGAAAAGCCAGTGTGGGAGGAATTAGTATACTTTCAGATGGCTCCCTAGTTTTTACTTTTGCTGAGAATTTGGGTATTCTTTCCAATAAACTTGCTGAGGGGTATGGTATCCTCAGAAGGTTGTATGGAAAAAAGTGTTAGTTGAGTCTGACTCTCAACTTATGATTAATCTCTTGAAGAATCCTAAGAATCATAAGGTGGATTAGAGAATAAAAATAATTATTGAGAAGATTCAATTAATCTAGATGGAGTTTTTGAAATTTGATTACAATCATGTGATCAGAGATCAAAACAAGAGTGTTGATGCTTTAGCTAATTGGGCTTTGGACAAAGGTGATCTTATTTGTTATGGCCACCCTCTTAGATGGTGGGCTTCTCAAATTAGGGAAGCTCTTATTTCTATCATTTCTTTGGATGGCTCCAGTTTTGAAGGTACCTAGTTTCTTCTTGCTTTTTTTTTTTTGCTTCTCTTTGGTTCATTCAGTTTTTTTTAGTTCCCTAGCTCATTCTATTCTTTCTTTTGTTTCCTCTGTTGATTCTTGCCTTAATAGTCTTCTGGTCTAGATAGGTCATTGTTATGTTCAATTTTTTTTTCTTTTTTGTTTTTTGTTTTTTTTTTAAGGTGGGTGGGTTCTTTTGTTTTGTTTTTGTGTTCTTTGCGTTGTTTTTTGTTGTTCTTGTGTTTTTGTTGTTTTGTGTTTTTTTTTTATGTTTTTTGTTATTTTTCTTGTGTTTTTTTTGTTTTTGTTCTTGGGTTTCTCTTTGTTTGTGTTAATTTGTGTTTTTATGTGTGAGTTTTTTCTATGTTTTTTGTTTTTGTTTATTGTCTATTGTTGGTTGTTTTTTATTTATATTTATATTTTATTTTTTTAATTTTTTAGGTTTTGGTTGTGTTTATTTTTCATGTTTTTTTTGGTTGTCTTTGTAGTGTTATGTTGTTTTTGTCTTGTTTGTGTTTTGTTATGTGGTTCTTGTGTTTTTCTATGTGGTTCGTGTTGTGGTTTTTTTTTATCTTATTGTGCGTGTTTGGTTGTGCTTTTGTTTTTGACACACTCAAGGAGCATGTTTTTTATTTTATTTTATTATTTTTATGTTATTTACTTATTTATTTACTTATTTTTAAATTGGTTTTGTATGTTTGTTTGCTCCTTGAGTATGTCAAAGGTGGTAGGCCAGGTCCGAGTCCTGGGTATTTTTGGCGGAATGGATACCCCTACCTCCTTGGGTCTTACTCGAAAGTGGCATCCATTTTGGGATGTTTTCCACAAATAAAAAAAAATTCCTTTGGCTCAATCTTAGATAGCAAATAAAAATTTACTTGTTGAGATGGTGTTATTATCCTTATCCTTGTCTGCCTTTCATTTGGATTCCCAATTATTAGATCTTTTGTATGATGCTTCTGTACATATAAATATGAAGTCTTGTAATGATTTACCCTCATTTAAGCCCTAGTGATTATGTATACTATTGTGTTGACAACTACCCTCCAAAATCCTTCTGAGAGTTTAGACTCATTTAACATAGCTCTAGAATATTCTCAACAATCATATTTTTCCTTTCAACTACTCCATTTTGTTGAGGAGTTCTTGCTATTGAGTATTCTCTCTTTATCCCATGTTGTTCATAAAACTCTACAAATTCATTTGAGGTAAATTCTCCTCCTCTATCATATCTCAAACACTTAATCCTCTTGTCGATTTTATTTTCAACCAAATCCTTAAATGCTTTGAATTTTTTAAATGCATTTGACTTCTCTTTTAGGAAAGCTACCCAAACTATTTTGGAGTAATCATCTATAAACAATATAAAGTAACTCTCACCTTGAATACTTTGTGTTATGGTAGGACCACATAGATCAGTATGTATTGGACTTAATGGCTTAGATGATGTATATCCTTTTGACTTAAATCTTGTTCTAGTTTGCTTTCCATGTTGACAAGGTGCACAAATTGTATTTTATGGCCTTTTTATTTGGGGTAAATATCTGACAGCTTGCTTATTTCTTATGTTGAGTATGTTGTCAAAATTCAAGTGACCCAATCTTCTATGCCATAACCAACTCTCATATTCTTGTGATAGAAATCATTTTTCCCCTTTGATCTCATTAAGCATATATAGATTGTTTGGATTTCTTCTTGCATTGGCAATGACTTTTCCAATTATTTATTTTCTTATCTCACATCTATCTGGGTGGAATGTAACCATATGCCCTTGATCACAAAGTTGACCTACACTTAGCAGATTATGTTTTAACCCCTTAACATACAACACATTTTTTGTTCTTGTTTTCCCATTCTCAATGTTCCTCTTCCACCAATTCTTGTTGATCCATTATCACCAAAACTTATTGATCCTCTATTAGTTTCTTTTAATACGATGAATTTGTATTTGTCTCCTGTCATGTGACTAGAGCAACCACTATCAAGATACCATTGTTCTTCTTTATCTTGAGCATGAAGGGTTGTTTGAACTAACATTTATCTAGCCTTTACATTTTTCCTTTCATATTTTCTAGTTGTTGAAATTGTTTTGTTTTTCTTTTACTAGACTCAGGAAGTATCATTTTACACCATCTAGCCTTGTGCCAAAAATTATTGGCATTTGTAACATATAATATCATTATCCATAAGAGGTGCAAAAGAATTGAAATTTCTATTATCATTGTTTCTTGCATTACTAATACAATGTACAACTCTATGACCATATTTTTTACAAGAAAAATAATGACCATGGAAGAAATTATGTAACCTGTTTGGATGCCTTTGAGATTGTGGTTGAGTGCTTCTCCTTTTGTGATTAAATATCAAACAAGGTTCTTCTTTGCTTTCTTCCTTTCTGATATATTTTTCTTTTGAAGTATCCTTTACTTGCCTATATTTGTTTGAAGTTTCTACTTCTTGAAGACTTGATTCCTCTTTATATTTCTCATACTCTATACCTTGTAGTACCTTGGTCCTATCAACTTCATTCCTTAGATAAACAATTTTTGCTTCCAATATTTCACATTCTATTTCTCTTGCTTTTAACAAATTTGTCATATCTTGCTCAATTTTCTTTCCTTCTTCTACCTTTATTTTGAGTTCTGTGATATTTTGTAGAAGTTCCATCCTTGCTTCTTCATCCTCTTGAATTTTTTCCTTCAATCTTGAGTTCTTTTCTCTAATCCTTTCCAAATTTCTGAGAGTAGTAAAGAATTCTTCTTTTATATCAAACATGGTCTCTTCTTCATTTTTTGAAGTCATGTGTGTTTCTGATGGATCCTCCTCCAAGTTGTTAGTCTTTTCACGGAGACACCCACTCTGATACCAATTGAAGAACATGTGCTTATACTAAGAGGGGGTGAACAGTATAAGATAAAACTTTTTGCTTTTTAATCCAAATTATAGCATTAGCAATATTAAAGCAGTAAATTCGTCGAACTGAATGCTTGTCCCTTTCCTGGTGCTTTCAGCGGCATAAAAGGTTTAAAATGATTATGGCATGGTGGTTATAGGGGTGTACTATGTGAAGATCTGTGTGGCGACTTCTGGGGTGAACAACGCAGAATACTGTGGTGGCCATAAAAAGCTAAATACCTGCCCAGATTCGTGGCGGCTATCGATTCCACCATGTAAATTAAATATATATATATATATATATATATATATATATATATATATATATATTAAAGCAGTAAATATCACATAAAGCATCACACACATGAGAGACATGATTTAACGTGGTTCACCCAATGTGGACTACTCCATGGAGAAAACATTCCTTATAATTTTTTTTCAAATAAATTCTCTTGAGAATTCTTTTTCTATAATTTTTATGGACCTCTATCTAGAGGAGACACCAATCCCCTAATCAAGTTCATGGATCTCTATCCATAGGATAACTCCTTTCTCCTCTACTCTAGTTGATGATCTTTTAGAAGAACTATTGCCCTCACTACTCTAGCTAATGGATATCTATCCACTAAAGATACCTGTCCTCACTATTTTGGCTAATGGATCTCTATCCACTAGAGACTATCATCTTCTATACTCTATCACCTCCAAATATATGTCTCAAATATGTACTAAACACAGTCCTTCGGTCTAACACAAATATGTCCTCAATATCTATCTCTAATTTGGAATAAACCTGTCCTCAAATAGACACCAAACTCTGACCTCAAATCTATCCTTAATCTTTGTCCTCAAATTTATCCTCAGTCTCTATCCTCTGATTTATCTTCTAATCTATCCTTAAATCTGTATTGTAATATTCCACAAAATCTTGCACAAATTTATCCACAAGTCTTCTCAAAACTTATCTCAAATCTACTCAACAAGTCCACACTAGAACTTATCCAATATCACAGAAACATAAAGAGAATTTTTAGAGACTCAATATGCTTCACATTCACCTCAATGCTCAATAACTTTCACTCACTCTTTTAGAAACATATAGAGAATTGTTAGAGACTCAATATGCTTCACATTCACAAACTCTCAATCACTTTCTCAACTCAATTTAGAATATATAGAACAATTTGTTTCATAGAAATGGAACTAACACATCCACTTGACTAGGCTCAACCAATCACTCAATAAATTAATCTTTGCTTACAAACCCTAGTCCAAGCATATGAACACTCACTCAAATGTTTCCAATAATGCTTATCAATCAATCTCACATAACAGTGATACTCATGATCTTTGCAAACCCTTGTTCAAATTATTCACTCACTTACTCACTTCAAAAACAATGCTTATAAAATAAGGTTTTATCAATAATTCATTATTCTAGAAAACCTTGAAGGATTAATTCAAAACACACTCAACAATACCTACCAAAAAATCTTTTTCACTCCAACTTTGCATTCACAACATTCAACAATCACTCACTAGGAAGATGTGCCCATACCTTTTGTTTGATGTAGAAGTGCCTTTGGAAAACCTATCTAAATCATAATTTTCTTCTTTCCAATTTCATTGGTTAGATGAAAAAATCTCACTCTTGACACTTTCTCAAATATTCCTTAGACACAAAATAAACAAATCTCAAATGCACCTTATTGCTCCTTGGAATTAACATTCATCAAATCATATGCACAAAAATAATTACTTGGATACACCTTATAATCTCCAACTTAAAATAATATCCAACACCACAAAACCTCAACCAATATTCCTAAAACACCTTTATTTCCTTTTCAAACACTAAAGCAAATAACACCAAAAATTTATTTTGCATCAACTTTATAACTCCTCTAAAACCTTAATTTTTAATGCCTCATCAAACTCCTCTAAAAAATTTGGTGCTCAAACTTAATGCATACCTTTGCTATCTCCTAAAAATGGTTTCGGTGTGATTCGAACCACCGTCTCCTCAAGTTTCAAGTGCCTTAGTGCTTTGGTACCCACAGCGTGGGCTAGAGGCACCCACATGAAGGAAGGAGGACTTCCTTCCCTTTCAACCTTAGTCTATCATGTTTTCAACACGAAACAAAAAATGATGCATCATAGATTTGAAACTGCACCTATCGCTGCCCTCACATCTTGCTTCCACCGCGGTTGCCAACTACACTACTAGCGGTTGATTACCAAGGCTCCCTCCATGGTTGGTAAAATAGTTTTTCCTCCTCTAAGCACCTTTTTAAAAATTAAGAACTCTTCGCTGCACACCACTTTTCGCATGAACTCGTATAGCATAGAATTTTAATTTGAAAGCATCGAGGATTTTTCTAAGGTGGGGTAACCCCCTTTTTATATGCACATGGTAAATTTTCTTCCCACATCGACGCTAGAAATTTGAATTAATAACCCACCTTAGGGTTATTTGAAATTAACATAAATTAATATATAATTAATATTAAAATTAATTAATAATTAATTTAAATAACATAAATTTAAGTAAATTAATTAATAAATTAATTTAATAAAATTATATTAACTAATTTATAATTAATTTAATCTTCCTTGTATAATTTTACAGAGAATTATTATAATATTATTCAATTGGGCTTCTTGTTTTCACCTTGGATCTTATCTTGACCTCCTAGAACCGAGTCTTGATTAACTGAAACTAGAGAACCTAAAACTGATGTTGCCCACTAAAATTGCCATTTACTGGTTTTGAAAGCTTGACATTAGTGACCACTAACCCTTGACATCAATGACAACTTATCTACTCAAAATGTCCAACATCTCACTAATGCCCTGTCCACATTCCAAAGTCTCATGAACCATGTGTTTCGTCCATTCCTTCGCATATTTTTTTGTCTTCTTTGATGACATTCTCATATATAGTAAAACATGGAAGGATCATTTGATGCATGTGGAAAAGGTTTTTCATATATTACATAAGGAAAAAAAATTGTCAAATGCTCTAAATGCTCTTTTGGTTTTCAAGAAGTTGAGTATTTGGGTCATAAAATTTCTCAAGAAGGTGTTAAAGTGGATCCTAATAATATTAAGGCCATTCAGGATTGGCCTTTACCTAAAACCATTAAGAAATTTCATGGTTTTTTGGGTCTTACCGATTACTATCGCAAGTTTGTGCGCAACTATGGAAAAACTATAGCCCCTATCACAACTCTTTCAAAAAATAATGGTTTTCATTGGTCTGAAGCAGCTACTCAAGCCTTCACAGCTCTCAAAGAAGCAATGTGTACTACTCCAATTTTGGCAACCCCTAATTTCACAAACCATTTGTGATCGAATGTGATGTTTCAAGAACAGGTATTGGGACATTACTAATGCACGAAGGGCATCCCTTGGAATTAAAAAATAAACAACTTTCGAGTAAGAATTTGATAAGGTCCACATATGAGAAACAAATGTTGGCTATTCTACATGTGGTCAAGAAATAGAGACACTACTTAATCAGTAGGTGTTTTATTATTAAAATGAATCATAGTAGTCTCAAGCATTTTCTGAACAATGATTTTCTTATCTAGAGCAAAACAAGTGGTTAACAAAATTATTGGGATATGATTTTGTTATTGAGTATAAGAAAGGGAAAGAAAATGTGGTAGTAGATGCGTTATCACGTAAATATAAAGATGAAGTGGTTATCAATGCTATTTCAAGTCCTTGTTCCCAATGAGTTTCTTAGATCCAAGAGAAATGGGGTTGTCAAATACAAAAACTGCTAAAATAATTTAGGAATTATTGTTAGGATCATCCAAGCATCCTCAATTTTCCTATGATGATAAGGTACTAATACAAAATAATCACATCTACATTCACACAATTCTACCATAAAATTCAGGATTCTAGAAGAATCACATGCTTCTCCATCAGTAGGACATTCAGGTTTTTTGAAGACATATATAAGGGTAAAATAATAATTTTATTGGAAAGGATTAAAATATAAGGTCAAAACATGGGTGGTTGAATGTGAAGTATGCCATCACAATAAGGGTGAAACAATCAAATCTTTAGTATTGCTTCAACCACTACCTATTCCAGATCGCCAATGGGAACATATTTCAATAGACTTTATTGAAGGTATTCCTAAATAAGAAGGCAAGAGAGTAATTTTTGTGGTAGTGGATCACCTCTCCAAATATGCTCACTTCAATGCTCTACAACATCCATTTTCAGCAAGCAAAGTGGCTAAGGTATTTATGGACTCAATTTTCAAATTGCATGGAATACCTAAAAATATTGTAAGTGATTGTGATACCATATTTACTAGCAATTTTTGAAAAGAATTATTTCATCTTAGCGGTACCAAGTTAAATATATCTTTTGCATACCATCCTTAAATAAATGGCCAAACTAAAATAGTTAACAAATATCTAGGTACCTATCTAAGATGTTTTTCTTAAGATAAATAGTAGCAAGAGTCATTGGCTTTCCTTGGCAGAATGGTGGTACAACACTTCGTACCATTATTCCATCAAGATGTCTCTATTTGAAGCATTGTATGGATTCAAACCACCCATAATAGCAAATTATATTCTAGGTTCTTCCAAAGTGGTCCAAGTAGATGATTGGTTCCAACACCGACAGTCAATGCTCAACATTCTCAAAGACAATTTGGTCCAAGCACAAAATCACATGAAGAAGCAGCAAGATACATAATGTTTTATAAGATAATTTAATACAAGTGATATGGTGTTCCTGTGTTTGCAACCCTACAAAAAATTGTCATTAAAGATCAAAACCAATCAAAAGTTGACTCCAATATTTTATGGTCCTTACAAAATAGTTCGTCGCATAATAGAAGTGGCATATCAACTAGAGCTTCCTCCCTCATCCCGTATACATCCAATATTTCATGTTTCCTATCTCAATAAGGTGATCGAACAAAAAGTACACTCTCAGTAAAAATTACCAGTACTTGATGAAGAAGGGCGTATATATCTCCAACCAGAAGTAATTTTACAGAGCAAATCATGTATGTTAAGATCCCATCACATCAAAGAATTTCTCATAAAATGGTAGGACCTACTAGAAGAAGATGCTACATGGGAATCAAAAAGTATTTTCCAATCATTTCTAGCTTTGAGGACAAAGCTTTCCAAGGAGGGGAGCCATGTTACAACCCTAATATAGCTAGTTGGCTATATTGCTATCACCATTATTTATTCATTGATTTAATATTAAATAGAGTAGGTTGATTTATATCTTATCATCTATCATTAATCTGATTTACATATTTGCAAGGACTAAGCCCTCCTTAGTGGCAAAGGACTTAGCCCTCCTAAAGTGGAAAACATTATTTTTTCTCACTCTGTATTCATCTCTTTCGTGCATTTATATAATTTTTTTTGCTTCATATTCCTAGCCTATTTAAGTTTCCTCAAAGAATTTATACTCCCCTCTAAAAATCAAGGGGGAACCTTAGTTGAGGGCATAGAGGCATAAGTGTAATTAATGTCCCATTTAAAATACAAATCTTTCTAAGTGTTTGGAATTGAATATTTGTGCACCATCACTTTACTTTACTTTAATAACCATCTAGAGATCATCTTCTTCAAATTTGGGGGCATCTACAACTATTATTTGATGCATTTATCACATCATAAATAATTCAAAAATATAAATAATGTAGACACTCATAATTGAACCATTTTATTGTCTAATTTATTCCAATTACCCATCAACCCCGTAAAAAGTGTAATTAAGCCATTCCAACCTTAATTCCTAAAGGTTTTGCTTATATAGACACAATCTTGACCTTTGAACTAAAGGCATGATTTTACACCCAAAATACTCCCACATAGATTTTGAAGTGCCACTCCTCCTCCACCCAAGTGGCCTCCAACGATCACATTCATGAAATCCTCATAGCAAAAGTTGACCTACAATTCCATGCTCCAAGGCCAAGGACTAAAAATCTTGAATCCTCTACCTCCCTTGAGCTTTAGACTATTTATGGCATAATCCCCCTCGAGTACCCACCACCCACACTCATTCCTCAAGGCTACCATTTTTAGATTTACCTTACCATTCAAAGTTTTAAATTGAACCACCTTGCCTAACTCTTTCATAACTCATGAATACTCCAAGCTCGCTTCCTTAAGGCCTAAAAATCTATAAATTGAGGCTTTGGGGTGTCATTTCAAACAAGCATTATCTAGCTAAAGAAACTTTGACCTTTTGCTTTCTCACTTTGCTCTCTCATGTTCTAATATTTTTGTGATCTTAGTGCTCTTGCTTGAAGGTTTGGAGGATTCTTGGATAATATTGGAGAGAGACCATTCACTCTATGGTTGTTATTTTTCCTCCCTTGCTCTTGCCTTCATATTTTCTTGCATTTTATTTACTAATTTTTTCTTTGGATTTTAATTATTATATATTTAAAGGTTGTTCTCTTTGCATGCATAAAATTTTGGTATCTCACCAAATTTTGTCCTCTTGCATCCATAATTTCTTTATTGTTGGATCTCCCTCACAACTAGAAAGAATATTTTCTAGGCTTGTTTCACCCTTGTAGTAGTTACAGGTGGAAACACACCCTGCCCTATTAGGGTATAATTCTATGGCTATGGAATTAGAGACAACAAACCTATCTCTTATCCCCTATTTTTATTTATTACTCCTACTCCCTTTGAAGAACACAAGCTTATACTGAGAGGGGGGTGAACAGTATAAGACCACTTTTTACTTTTCTTTTCAAATCAATATTATGCAGTGTATAGATAGCAAGTATCAATAGCAGTAATCAAAGCAATGCACAAAACACCATACACAATAGAGACACAGATTTTAACGTGGTTCACCCAATGTGGGCTACCTCCATAGAGAAAATATTTCTTCTAAATATTTCTCAAATAATCTCTTGGGAATCCTTCCCAATTACAATGTTTATGGACCTCTTGTCCAAAGGAGATGTTGATCCCCTAAATCTGGTTTGTGGATCTCTATCCATAGGAGAACTCCTCCTCTGCTCTGGTTGGTGATCCTCTAGAAGACACTGCCTCCACTGCACTGACTATGGATCTCTCTCCACTTGAAGACTCTTGTCCTCACTCAGAAGACCTATCCTCAATGTCCTGGCTGATGGATCTCTATCCACTGGAGACTCTGTCCTCTCTGCTCTATCACCTCCAAAGCTCTATCTCAATACTGTACTAAACATAGTCTAGTCGGTCTAGCATAACTCTGCTCAATCTCTTGCACTAAACATAGTACATTTGGTCTAGCACAAATCTTCTCAACTCTTGCACTAAACATAGTCCAGTCGGTCTAGCACAAGTCCACTCAAATCTACACTAAACATAGTTCATTCGGTCTAGCACAAATCTGCTCAATAGGTTCACTCAAAACCTTCTCAAATCTGCTCAATAGGTTCACTCAGAACCTTCTCAAATCTTCTCAATAGGTCCACTTAGAACTGTCCAAATCTGCTCAATAGGTCCACATAGAACCTGCTCAAATATGCTCAATAGGTCCACATAGAACCTGCTCAAATATGCTCAATAAGTCCACATAGAACTTTCTCAAATCTGCTCAACAGGTCCACATAACTTGTCCAAATTTGCTCAACAAGCTCACACAAAACTTGTCCAAATCTGCTCAACAAGCTCACAATTGTCAAATATTCTCAATAAGTGCTCTCTAGGACTTGGTCAAATCTAATCAACTTCCATAAAAGCTCATAGAAAATTTAGAGACTCAATATGTTCTCAAAGACTTACCTCAAATCACTTAACAAGTCAAAAACTTCAATCTCATAGAAGCATAAAGAGAATTTTTAGAGACTCAATATGTTCTATACTCAAAACTCAATCACTTTCTCAACTCAATATCATAGAAGCATAAAGAGAATTGTTAGAGACTCAATATGTTCTATTCTCAAAAACTCAATCTCAACTCAAATCATAATATATAATAGTTTGTTTTATGGAACTTGAACAACCACTTCATACATCCACTTGACTAGGCTCAATCAACTCTACTCAACCAATCACTTCAAGGAACAACTCTTTCTCACAAACCCTAGTCCAAGCATGTATCATCCAACTCAAAATGTTTCCAACAATGCTCAACAACAAATCTCACATAACAATGATACTCATGATCTTTTCAAACCCTAACTCAAGTTTTTCACACAACCAATGGCTTCAACAACAATGCTTATAAAACAAGGTTTTAATCACAACTCACAATCTATAAAACCTTGAAGCATTAATTCAAACACTTCACTCAACCAATGGTCTCAACAACAATGCTTATAAAACAAGGTTTAATCACAACTCTCAATCCAGAAAACCTTGAAGCATTAATTCAAACACTTTCAAAAAGGAAACCCTAATCAATTCCTTTTCACTCCAAACTTAATTTTCAATCAAGCCAATCACCTAACTCAACAAAGAAGAATTTTACCCATACCTTTTCTTGAAGAGTAGTTGTCCTCACAAATCTGCCACACTCACAATTACTTCTTTGCCAATCTCAATAAGGGTTAGAGGATAATTTTCTTCAACAAAATATATCACAAAAATAATATCAAAATTACACCTTATCACTCCAACTTTAATAATAATCAATATCCTCACAATAGTCACAAAAACCCTTTATTCAACATAACATACAACCCACAAAGTCTTAACCTTTCAATATTCCACAATAGCAAATTTTAAGACTTTAGAAATAAAACCAGAATTCTCCTTATAACTCCTAAAGGTATTTCTCAACTACCAACCTATATCACAAAGCAACCCTTTCAAAACTTCAACCACCAAATACCTTATACCTCCAACTTAGGCATTCAATAAAATAAAATATAAAAATGTTACCTTTGCCTTTGGAGAGTTTCGAACTCTCAACGCAGCCCACACAAACGTCTTTACCCATGGTGCACACCACCACATGAGCTATACGCTCGTTGGGAAGGAAGAAGCACCACGTGCTTCAACACCCTATCCTTCCTTGCTTCACAAAAAGGATGCGCCTAACGTTTGGCGCCTTCAACACATCCACCAAAAATACTTCCATCGGGATTCGAACACTGTCCACCTTGCACCCAAAATGTAAGCTTGCAGCCCACTTGCCACTAGGCCAAGGTGCCTTGTTGGCTTCCAACTAATCAACGCTTTTGGTTTTGTTTCCTTTCACCATCAACACAAACATGAAATTCACAAATTCGTCTCACGAGCTCTGCATTTAATTCGTATGCTATTCTCTTTTCAAATCGAGCAAGGATGAATTTTATGTCCTTTGGCATAGGTTTAAATAATGATTTTTCCTCCTTTTCTTGGAACGTCGATGCTTCAAAACGTAATTAACCCTCATGACGTCGACGAGGATTTATCAAGGCCTTTGGTCTTAAACCCAACCTTTGGGTTTATTAAAATAATTTTTAACTTTATAAAACCCTCTTTTGCCTTTTAAAACATTATAATAAAAATTATAAATGTTTTATTTGGGTTTTCTCCATGGCACATTTTAATATTATAATAACCACTATTATAATATTAACCTTCGATAATGTACCTTTAATATTTATTTATAAAATTTAAATTCATCCTGAATTTAAATAATTTATAAAATAAATATTATAACTCCTTTTTAACTTCTATCTTTTGCACTATTTTACTTGAACTTTGGCCTTCTCCCTGGATATCAAATAACCATATTTGTCCCCTTTATTTCCTACTGAAATATTTGGTATTAAATGATGACTTCATCTGGTGACATCAATGACAACTTTGACTTAGGGACTCAAAATGTCCAACAATCTCCCCCTTTGTCATTGATGGCAACCCATATCCTTTTATTGAAACCTGACCTTTCTTTTTCTTCTACTCCCCCTGGGACATTGCTCCCCCTGGCTCAATGCTCTCTCAAATATCAAATCTCTCCCCATATCAAATCTCTCCCCAATACACAAATCACACAAATCTCTCCCCCTTTGACATCAATGGCAAAGGGTCACCTTTGGGGCTCGGGGCTAAGAATGAGCCTCTTAGCTTAGCCCCTCCCCCACCTCCTCATGAGGTGGTTAATTCTGGGGTGGGAGTATTTCTACTCCCCGAAAGCACTGTTCTTTACCTTTATCTTTTTCCCTTCTTTTCTAAGTTTTTTGAATCCTCTAACTATTTCTTTCCAAGTCATCATCCCTGTTCCTATCATCATTCATGTTCCTATTCTCATCCATGTTCTTGTTCATGTTCCTGTTCTCATCCATGTTCCTATTCCTGTTCTTGTTCCTGTTCATGTTCTCATCCATGTTCATGTTCCTATTCATGTTCCTGTTCCTGTTCATACCTATTTCTGGAATATTTTCTCTACACCATCTTGTTGTGTGACCATCATTATTGCACTTATAACACTTAATGTTATTATTCCTTGGAGGTGCAAATATCTTAGGATTTCTCCTAGTGAAGCCATATCTTCTTCTATCATGAACCCTGCAATCCATTGCCTTGTGACCAAACTCATTACATGAGTAGCAATACCCATGGAAAAGTTGTCCTTTCCCATATTCTTGTCTTTCATGTGTCCTACATTGTGAAGCCATGTGCCCAAACTTGTGACATGAAAAACATCTTCCATTGAAGCTTCCTTGTCTTGACCTCATTGGTCTCCTGTTCTGATTGTTGTTCCATATGTACCTTCTCTGTGCATTATTCCTATCTTTGTTGAACTCTTTGTTGTCCAACTCATCCTCTGATGTCTCACTCCCACTTACACTATCTTCTTTTGATGTATCTTCATCTGAAGTTTCTTCTTCTTCAAGACTTGAAGTAGACTCTTCTTCCCTTTTCTTTTGAACCTATTTTGAACCAAGACCTGTCTTGTTTGTTGCTCCTCTTTGTATCTTGACTATTTTATCCACACTCTTTGCACTGTTTACATACTTGTATAGTTTATTCTTGGAGTCTTCTACATCTTCCTTTAGTAGTGCCACTTCTTGTGCTAACTTCTCACATTCCAAGATCTTTGCTTCTAGCTTATCTTTGAACTTGCTTGCCTTAGCCTTTGATTTTTCTAAATCCTCTATGAGCAATAATCTCTCTTCATCACATTCTTGAAACTGAATTTCAAGCTTAGAGTGTTGCTTTCTTACCTTCTTTACCATGTCAAGGGCATAGATAAGTTCTCCCTTGAGATCATAACCATTTTCTACTGAATAATCCTCTATTTTTTTACCTTTGTTCACATCATTACTTTCTTTTGGCTTGTCTTCTATAGGATCACTCACTTCTTCTTCTAATGCCATTAGAATATTTTCATCTGGTCTTTCAAGTGCATCTTCAAAATCATCATCACTGAAACTATAACCATCCCTTGTGCAATCATCTTCAAGATGTCCAAATTTACCACATCTAAAACACTTGAGAATAATTGGAGTCTTTTTCTTAACTGGTTCTTTCTCTTCAATCATAAATAGGACTTCATCTCTATCATTGTCTGAAAAACTAGCATCACTATCATTTGAGTACTTACTTGCATTATCCGCATAGTAGCTTCTCTTTTGTCTTTGGAAGAACTTCTTTCCTTGTTTGTTCTTCTTGGTACTTGTATCTTTCATATTCCCTGTACCTGTGATCCTATTTTTCTTCATCATTGTTGTTCTTTGGCTCTTTACAATCTATTGCAAAATGTCCATACTTTCCACAATTGAAACACTTAACAGATCTTAGATCTATGGGTCTTCTGGAACCTTTATCTCTTCTACCATAGTTAGCTTCTTCATCACTAGATGACTCACTACTTGATTCTGACTTCTTACCCTTTTTCTTCTTGTTCACTTTGAATGCAACTTCTTTTGGAGGAATAGGATCTTTTGTTCTTATCTCAAAAGTCGTAAGCATGCCAAGTAAAGAATTTCTTGTCAGAGAATCACTATCAATTGATGTTTCTATAGCAAAAACCTTTTCACTATACCTTTTTGGAAGAGTTCTCAAGATCTTATCACAAGCATCAGATTCATCAACCTTCATTCCAAGACCTCTCATCTCATGTACAAGTTCATCAATCTTACTGAGATAGTCACGAATGTTTTCATCATCCCGCATTCTTAAGTTCTCAAATTCTCCTTTGAGATTTATGATCTTAGCTTTCCTGACACCTTTATCTCCTTCATATATGGTATGCAATAGTTCCCACATATCTTTTGTTGTTTTACAATCCATAACCTTCATAGATTCTGATCTACCCAATCCTTTTATAATTGCATTCATAGCTCTTGAATTTGCATGCATTAGAAGCTTACCTTCCTTATCTATAGGAGGATTGATTGTTGAATCATATCCAAGTTCCACTGCATCCCAAACTTCATTGCCAAGTGCCATCAAGTGAAACCTCATCAGCATACACCAATACAAGAAGTCACTTCCATCAAATATTGGTATTGTATTATTGATGGATCCATCCCTTTGATCCTTTTGATCCATTGTGTTCTTGATCACTTTTCCTTCAAGCTATCAAACTCTTCTGAAGGAACCCGCTCTGATACCAATTGAAGAACACAAGCTTATACTGAGAGGGGGTGAATAGTATAAGACCACTTTTTACTTTTCTTTTCAAATCAATATTATGTAGTGTATAGATAGCAATATCAATAGTAGTAATCAAAGCAATGCACAAAACACCATACATAATAGAGACACATATTTTAACGTGGTTCACCCAATGTGGGCTACCTCCATAGAGAAAATATTTCTTCTAAATATTTCTCAAATAATCTCTTGGGAATCCTTCCCAATTACAATGTTTATGGACCTCTATCCAAAGGAGATGTTGATCCCCTAAATCTGGTTTGTGGATCTCTATCCATAGGAGAACTCCTCCTCTGCTCTAGTTGGTGATCCTCTAGAAGACTCTACCTCCACTACACTGACTGTGGATCTCTCTCCACTTGAAGACTCTTTATCCTCACTCAGAAGACCTATCCTCAATGTCTTGGCTGATGGATCTCTATCCACTAGAGACTCTGTCCTCTCTACTCTATCACCTCCAAAGCTCTATCTCAATACTATACTAAACATAGTCTAGTCGGTCTAGCATAACTCTACTCAATATCTTGCACTAAACATAGTACATTTGGTCTAGCACAAATCTTCTCAACTCTTGCACTAAACATAGTCCATTCGGTCTAGCACAAGTCCACTCAAATCTGCACTAAACATAGTTCATTCGGTCTAGCACAAATATGCTCAATAGGTTCACTCAGAACCTTCTCAAATCTACTCAATAGGTTCACTCAACCTTCTAAAATAATGTTTAAACCTCTCAAATCTCTCAATAGGTTCTACTTAAATCTCTCAATAGGTCCACACATAATCTCAAAGGTCCACTAGAACCTACTCAAATCTGCTCAACAGGTCCACATAGAACCTCTCCAAATCTGCTCAATAGGTCCCTACTCATTTTCTTTTCTTGTCCAAATCTTCTCAACAAGCTCACACATAACTTGTCCAATTCTGCTCAACAAGTCCTCTCTAGTACTTGCTCAAATCTTTATAAAGCTCAACAAAATTATCAATATGTTCTAAGACTTAAACTCAATCACTTTCTCAACTCAAATTAATCTCATAGAAGCATAAAGAGAATTGTTAGAGACTCAATATGTTCTATACTCAAAACTCAATCACTTTCTCAACTCAATCTCATAGAAGCATAAAGAGAATTGTTAGAGACTCAATATGTTCTATACTCAAAACTCAATCTCAACTCAAATCAGAATATATAATAGTTTGTTTTATGGAACTTGAACAACCACTTCATACATCCACTTGACTAGGCTCAATCAACTCTACTCAACCAATCACTTCAAGAAACAACTCTTTCTCACAAACCCTAGTCCAAGCATGTATCATCCAACTCAAAATGTTTCCAACAATGCTCAACAACAAATCTCACATAACAATGATACTCATGATCTTTTCAAACCCTAACTCAAGTTTTTCACACAACCAATGGCTTCAACAACAATGCTTATAAAACAAGGTTTTAATCACAACTCACAATCCAGAAAACCTTGAAGCATTAACTCAAAGCACTTCACTCAACCAATGGTCTCAACAACAATGCTTATAAAACAAGGTTTAATCACAACTCTCAATCCAGAAAACCTTGAAGCATTAATTCAAACACTTTCGAAAAGGAAACCCTAATCAATTCCTTTTCACTCCAAACTTAATTTTCAATCAAGCCAATCACCTAACTCAACAAAGAAGAATTTTACCCATACCTTTTCTTGAAGAGTAGTTGACCTCACAAATCTGCCACACTCACAATTACCTCTTTTCCAATCTCAATAAGGGTTAGAGGATAATTTTCTTCAACAAAATATATCACAAAAATAATATCAAAATTACACCTTATCACTCCAACTTTAATAATAATCAATATCCTCACAATAGTCACAAAAACCCTTTATTCAACATAACATACAACCCACAAAGTCTTAACCTTTCAATATTCCACAATAGCAAATTTTAAGACTTTAAAAATAAAAACAAAATTCTCCTTATAACTCCTAAAGGTATTTCTCAACTACCAACCTTTATCACAAAGCAACCCTTTCAAACTTCAACCACCAAATACCTTATACCTCCAACTTAGGCATTCAATAAAATAAAATATAAAAATGTTACCTTTGCCTTTGGAGAGTTTCGAACTCTCAACGCAGCCCACACAAACGTCTTTACCCATGGCGCACACCACCACACGAGCTATACGCTCGTTGGGAAGGAAGAAGCACCACGTGCTTCAACACCCTATCCTTCCTTGCTTCGCAAAAAGGATGCGCCTAACGTTTGGCGCCTTCAACACGTCCACCAAAAATACTTCCATCGGGATTCGAACATTGTCCACCTTGCACCCAAAATGTAAGCTTGCAGCCCACTTGCCACTAGGCCAAGGTGCCTTGTTGGCTTCCAACTAATCAACGCTTTGAAGAACATGTGCTTATACTGAGAGGGGGGTGAATAGGATAACATAAAACTCTTCCCCAAAGAGTAGCATCAACATTAATAAAATAATGAACATCACACAAAGCATCACACACATGAGAGACATCATTTTTAACGTGGTTCACCCAATGTGGGCTACCTCCACAGAAAAATATTTCTCAAATAATATTTCGGTAATCCTTCCCAAGTACAATGTTTATGTACCTCTATCTAAAGGAGATGTTGATCCCCTAATCTCAATTTTGTGGATCTCTTCCGCAGGAGAACTCTTTCCCCTTCAACTTTGGCTAGTGATCTTGTAGAAGACTATGTCTTTATGTTGCTCTAACTGGTGGATATCTCTCCACTTGAAGACTCCTCACTCAGAAGATTTGTCTTCAATTGTCCTGGTTGTTGGATCTCTATCCACTAAGACTCTATTTGTATCACTCCAAATTTTTTGCATCCTTACCTTCAGGCTATAGGATTCGCACCCGAAAGGGGGATGCGAGAAGGATGGGACAATACCTTAGACTGAGAGGCCCTTTGAAGGTAGTGCCTCTCGGGGGAGGGGTATAAGGGTTAATTTTTAACGGATGGTGGGTTCACCAGGAAACTTTTGAGTGGTAGTTTCCACACCTAGGTTGAGAGTAGGTTTGATGTATTCATTTTATACTTTAATCATTCAATTCCTAGGTTTGTCCAAGATGAATATAAACTATTCTATATGCCAATGCTAATTTATATGAATATAAAAAACATAAATAAGTGCTAAACATAGAGAATATGCTAATCAGGATAGAATATACCTAATTTTGGATGTCTGAATGAAGATTCTGAGGTTTGTAGAAGTCTAAATCATCTCAAATCATACGTAATCATTTGGAATTACATAGGATCATCTCATATTTTAGTCGATCATCTGAGATCAGACGAGATTGTCATCGATTTGACGAATTCATCAGACGAATTCATTAGAAACCTACAGTCACAAAAATAGATACCAAAAACCAAAGATACAATTGCAAAAGTAAAAGGAAATGATATAAATGACAACAAATTTACCTAGATGATAAATCCAGATAGCAATTAAAAGAAATGCATTAGTTTAATAATTAGTTTTAACTTTATCATGCATCTATGCTAAATGAGGCAAACTCCAGGATGCAAGAATAGAATAAACCAAGTCAATATAGAAAGAAATGAAGAGAGAAAACAAAGAAATACAAACTCTAGGTTCTGATTGCCTCCAATCTGGACTACAGTCGAGATCATCTTTTATTGTACAAGATCATCATCGATCTACGATAGGATCATCTGAAATCGTCTAGAATCACCTACGACAATCCGATATTGCTTCAACTGAAAAATAGTAAAATCCCTACAAGAAAACTTGAAATACACAATGCAAACGAAGGTGCAAAGGTATTCTAATGCATGAAAAGTTGAAGTTGCAAAGAAATCAGTCAACCAGGGGGTTCAGGGGGATAAACTGAGAAAATCCTAGTTTATATAGGATTAGGGAGAGATTAGGAGGTTGGAGATCATCCCAATTTGGGATATCTCCAACGAGGGAGACTCTAACTGCGCAGACACGCTTTCTGCCCAAGTTAGAGAAGCTATTGAAACAGAAGCTAATTATGAAAATTTGGTTTTGGGATGAAATCGTCTGGATGTTCTGTTCCAAACGAATTTGTCATAGTTGGGACAATTTCGTCTGATCGTCAACGATATAGTCCAACGGTCAAAACAAATCCTAAAAATGGCATGAAAAACAAGGAAAGCGGGTAACAGGCGGTTAACGGACGGTTTGGGTTAAAATTCAAATTTTTATCTTTTTACTAAGGTTTAACTGCACCAATTTTAGGGTGCTACATTTTTCCCCCTCTTTAGCGAATTTTCTAAAGAAAATGCATTAAAGACAAGTTTTTCCTGTTTTACGAGAAAGAAAAAATTTATTCCATTTTTTAGATGATGATTCTAGGTCGAATCGTACGACTATTCTATCAGGGGTTATACTATCACGTGGTCCCAGAGGGATAGAGGATACCATTGCCAACCCCCATTGCAGAGCCGGTCACGATGGGATCATCGAGGACATCCTCACGATCGACAACGAGGACCCGGGACATAGTCCGGACCTCTATGGGACCACCTCCTCCACCTTAGGGCGGGGGAGGAGATGAGGCTGAGAGCTCGAGGGCTTCTCAAGGCTAGCTGCTACAGATTGTAGACTGTATTATTATTACTTTTTGAGGGGATTGAGTATGCCAGGGTATTGATTGTGGCATACCAATCCAAATGATGTATATAATTTGATTGATATATATAGATTGTATTTTTGATGATATGACTTGTGTATATGTTGTAGGATGCTTTAATTTTGAATTTTTTTTGATTGATTATTCATGTAATTATGTCGTTGGAAATAAATTATAATGTTTATGCCATGCTATAAAATTGTAAATGAAATAATCTGATGTGAACAAATTGGTTGTTTTGTGGTGTGTTTTGATGAAAAATAAAAGGGACTTCTAACAATAATTTCAAAGGACATTGTCGTTGTTATAGACCATTTCATGGAGTCGTCGCTCACTAGGTCGTCAAGCTAATCCCAGTATAGAAATATTGCTAAAAGTAAAAGGGTGCTTAAGAGACTGTCTTAAGACTTTTGTGTTGTGATGATGAAAAATGATGATGGTGATGATTTGTTTTCAGATTTTCATAAAAATATTATGCATGAGATATTAAAGAAATATGATTTTTGCTAGGCATAAATTCCTAAGTGTGATAAAATTTTTGAATAAGTCCCTAGGAACTATACCATCATTGCAAAATTGAATGTTTGACATAATGACATAAAATAGAAGAATTTTGCGTTCTTTTTAAAGCACAATTGGGTAACATAATGATGTAAGCCATATGTTTTTATGATTTAAAATGAAGGGGAAATAAAATGAGAACAATGGTTTGCGCTAGGCATAGAATTATAGGTATAGACTTATACCATCATCGCGAAATCCAAAAAGAATTTGATATTTTAGTTTTATTGCATGATTGATTTTTGATTTTGAGATAAACAAAATATAAAATAAGGACTTGCGCTAGGCATAAAATTCCAGTTTAGGTTTTGGAACTATACCATCATTGCGGAAGTCGAAGATATAAAGAAATGTGACTTTATTGCATGTTTTTGAAAGAAGTTTTGGATTTTGGAAAGAAATATGTATGTAATTGGTTTTATACTAAACAGATGTTCTTTTAAATAAGAAGATGAAATTATTCAAAAGAATTGCAGAGATATTTTAAATTATCTCAAAGACAAAATGTAGATTTATAAGGGACCCTCATGTGCAAATGTGAGTTCATTACCGATCTTGATTTATCATAATGATACAAAATCTCTCAAATACAAATGTGTGTGCAATTGTATTGTTCATTCACCAATTTTGAGCAAGAGAATTTGATACAAGTAATTTGACTTAACCAAATAAGGGTTCATTGACCATGATTTATATGCATGTAACCATACCAGACTACTATGTAAGTCGGGTCATCAAGAGCTAGCTAATCCATAAGTCGACATAGGTCTGTACAAAAGAAGGTCGCTAATGTGACAGACATATCACCACGCTAGGAATTACCCAAGGCCAAGCGGGTTGGGCACAAACCACCTGTTATGGGGCTTACCTCACAGTTTTTGAATAATTGAGAATTCCAAGGATTCAAGCTCATTCACCCTTCTTTTCTTTTCAAGGGGTAGGGAAAAGGATTTTATTGCTTTTTGCTTTTGCTTTTCTCTTCTTTTTTTTGTATTTTTGCTTGATACTGAGATAATGCTGAAATATTGTTGCGATGATACAAAATAATATTTTTCTTTTTCTCATTTGCTTTGACTTTTTCTTTTGCTTCCTATACTAGGGATACTTGCTCGGATTGGCTGTAGAGCAAGGGATTTTTATTCTGGGTAGGGGTGAGCTTGTCCTTTTGTCAATTCTCAAAGATTCTAGACCATGTGCATGATAGGATAGCAAGGGAAACTTTTCGCTCAAGAAACCACTTCTACTATGTAGCATCATATCGAATTTGCAATGAAATCATTTTAATGTGAAGAGATGTACTTGGTTCAAGTAAATAACAAGATCAGTTCTTCTATGCTCAAAACTTTATTTAATTCAACTGTGGACTTTGATATAAGAGATATTAATAATCATACCAAATAAAATCAAGATATTTATGCATGTGAGTGTGAAAGTGCGGGATTCCAAATAAATGCTAATTTATCCAAAATAATTGAAAATATAACTGCAATACTTCAAGAATTGACAGGTACAAAAAATAAAAAATGTTTTGAAGATTTTGATGATTTTGAAGTTTTTATATTTTGATTTTGATTGATGAATTGAAAGAATAAATACTGTTACTGTTTTTGAAAATTTTTATATGAATGACGAAAATGAAACAATATGCAAAATAACAATATATACAAATGATGAAATGACCAAATGTTATGCATAATAACGCTTAAGATGCATAATGTTCATAGGTTCTTTAAGATCTTTACCATCTAAGGTAGCTAATTGGTATGCTCCCGATCCAAATTTAGCAGTGATGATATACGGTCCAAGCCAGTTGGGCTCAAATTTACCTTTAAGGTCTTTAGTTGCATTAGTATTTTTTTTATTTTCTTTTAAGACAAGGTCACCGATCTCAAAGGATCGATGATGAACTTTCTTGAGGTATGCTCGCTTGAGCTTGTTTTGGTAGGCACGAAGATGCTCCAAAGCATTGATGCGCTTCTCATCTAGGAGTTCCAGTCGACTAAATCTGCCAACACGATATTCATCTCCTACTTCAGTATCTTGAAGTAGTAGAGCCAAAGAAGGAACTTCTAATTCAAAGGGAAAAATAGCTTCAATGCCATAAACCAAAACAAAAGGTGAAGTACCTGTGGGGGTGCGAACGCTAGTTCGATAAGCCCACAAAGCAGGATATAATTGGATGTGCCAATCTCGACCAGATTTATTGACCAGTATTTTGAGGATTTTGATTAATGTTTTATTAGATGCTTCGGCTTGGCCATTACCCCGAGGATAATAGGGAGTGGACCAACGATGTTGAATTTTATATTTTTGACATAATTTTTTGACATCTTTATTTTTGAAACAAGTTCCATTATCTGAAATGAGATTTGCAGGAATTCTGAACCTACAAATAATTTGATTAAAAATAAACTTGGAAACTTGGGTTCCAGTGCAAGAAGCTAAGGGCATAGCTTCAACCCACTTCGTGAAATACTCGATGGCGGTAATGATAAATTTGTGTCCATCAGATGACACAGGGTTGATTTTTCCAATGATGTCTAAGCCCCATTTTGAAAAGGGCCAAGGAGATGAAATAGCCTGCAGTTCTTGTGCAGGCGCATGGACAAGGTCAGCATGTTTCTAGAACTTGTCGCAATGGCGCACATAATCATGTGCATCATTCTCCATGGTAGGCCAAAAATATCCTATCCTAAGGAGCTTCTTAGCAATGGCGCTACCACTAAAATGTCCCCCACAAGATCCATTGTGGGCTTCACTTAAAGCTGATCTAGATTCTTCTAGATTCAAACATCTCAGTAAGATGCCTTCAAAATATCTCCTATACAAGGTATTACCAATAATCACGAAGCGACTTGCTCGTCTACGTAATAACCGATGGTGGTTGCTATTACAACCTTCAGGAAAGGTCCCATTTTGAAGAAAATTAAATATATCAGTGTACCATGGTTCAGGAGTAGTTTCGTTGATTAAAAACACATCCAAAGGTTCTAAGCATGATTTATGTGAAGCGGGTTCCTGGAGTCGATGAATAATGATGGTAGCATATTCGTCATCTAACTCCAAGGGCAAAAGAGATGCAACTGTAGCCATAGCGTCAGCCGCACGGTTGCTAGTTCGAGGAATAGCTTCCAAGGTAACTTGATCAAATAGAGATAATAATTGTAAGACATATGCTTTATATGGACGTAATTTATCATCTCTGGTCTGATAAACATCATTGATTTGATTTATGACAAGTTGAGAATCATCGAAAACCAATAGATTTTTAATTTTTAGTGCCAAGGCAGCTCGTAATCCAAGGATTAGAGCCTCATATTCAGCGAGTATTATTAGTGCAAGCAAACGTTAATTTAAAGGACAGAGGTATAAGATGTTTCTGTGGAGATATTAAAATAATACCTGCACCAGCCCCACTCATGCATCGGGCTCCATCAAAGTATAGGGACCATTGCTCTGGATGGTCTGCCTCTAGTTTAAGGCATTCATCAGGAAACTCAATGATGAGGGGATGGGTAGACTCTAAAGGTGCAACAGCTAATTGATCTGCTATGATTTGACCTTTAACAGACTTTTGTCCTATAAACGTGAGTTCAAACTCGCTTAGCGCAAGAACCCACTTTGTTGTGCGACCAGATAAATAAGGTCGACTCATGAGATATCGCAAAGGGTCGAATTTAGCAATAACATACGTTTTTTGACTGAGCATATAATGGCATAATTTTTGTGTAGAAAATACGACGGTGAGACATAACTTCTCTAATACTGTATAGCGAGTTTCATAACTGATTAAGGTTCTGCTAATGTAATAATTAGCACGTTCTTTCTTCTCATCGTCAAGTTGAGCTAACATAGCTCCTAAGGCAAAATCTGAAGCAAAAATGTACAAGATAAATGGACGATCAGATCTAGGTGGTGAAAGCACCGGTGGTTTAAGGAGATATTGTTTGAGGAGTTCAAATGCTTCCTGACATTCATCGTCCCAATGAAAAGAGACATCTTTCTTAAGAAGCTTAAGAAAGGGTCCTGTTTTATCCGCCAACTTATCGATGAAGCGATGAATAGCTTGAAGCTTACCTTGTAAACTTTGTAATTCGGATATATTTGTGGGTGCGGGCATATCAGTGATAGCCACGATCTTGAGAGGGTCAATTTCAATGCCACGTAAAGAAACTATAACCCCCAATAATTTATCGGACTTAACTCCGAATATACATTTGGTTGGATTTAATCGGATAAGATATTCCCTTAACCGATCAAATACTTTTCTCAAGTCATCTAAATGATCATCTTCCTTGATGGAACGAGCTATAATATCATCTACATAATCATGTAGAATATCATGCATCATATCGTGAAAGATATAAGTCATGGCTCGTTGATATGTTGCACCTGCATTCTTCAAACCGAATGGCATCACTTTCCAACAAAAGGTTCCCCAAGGGGTAATAAAGGTTGTTTTAGCCTGATCTTCGAGGAGCTATCCTGATCTGATTATAACCAGAGAATCCATCCATTAGGGATATCATTCCACTCCCAGTAGTAAAATCAATGATCTGATCCATGTTGGGAAGAGGAAAATCATCTTTAGGGCATGCAACATTAATATCTCTAAAGTCTGTGCAAACCCTAACTTTGGTAGCTTCTTTCTTAGTTACTGGAACTACATTCGAGATCCATTCAGCATAATCAATGGCTTGTATAAAAATGACCTTCAAGAGTTTTTCTAATTCCCCTTTGACTAGTAAAGCCACTTTGGGATGCATTTTTCTAAGTTTTTGTTTAACAGGTTTAGCATCCGGATGGACTACTAGGTGATGCATAACTACAGAAGGGTCTAATCCTGGCATATCTTCATATGTCCAAGCAAAAACATCTTCATATTCTTTAAGGAATGCAATGTATTTATCTTGTTTTTCTTGACTCAATTCTGATCCAATGTTGATTATGTGAGGGTTATCTTCGGTTCCAATGTTAATTTTTATGACGTTTTCTACTTCCATGTGTAGATCTCTCTCAAAATTAGGTGGGGTGGGTGAAACGCCCAATTCTTGTAATTCTTCTACGGTTAGCTTGGATAATTCATCTTGAGGAGTCGTGGCCTCAAGCTGGGCTATACTAGGTATAGAGCCATCGAAATAAAATCCGTTATGTAACAATTCCTCAATGGAGACATCATGGAAGATATCTCCCTCCAACTCATCGTCGGATTCAGCAATCATCTCAGGGTAAGCTATGGATAGCATATTACATGTAAATGGGTTATTCCTTAAATGCAAAGCATCGCGTTTATCCAAATAATCTTGGTAACATATGAGATGGTCATCATCCTCAAATGGGAAGGGCTGACCTTTACTAGGAAATAGGCCCACACCACATCGGGCAGGCCATGGTTCTACCTCGAAAGGTTCTTTCATACCATTCTGAAAAGGTCCCAAACCTTTCCCTTTATATCCCAATTTAAGCATTATAGACTTAGCTTTAATATACTCATTAGCAAAATAACATCGAGCATATCCATCATAATGTGTCTTGATGTTTCTAGGTATTCTTCCCCAGTCATATCCCTTATAAATAAAAGCACAGCTCCCGACTTGGTAGATACTTCCCATAGGTTGTGGGAGGCCCAAAGTACGAGGAGAGGGTGGCAATTTATTTAAAATAAGGGAATCTTGCATAGCAACGTTTGTTTTCTCTGATATAAGAATTTTAGATAAATCGGGTAAGAGCTCATCAGTAAGAGCGTAAGAGGTAGAAGGAACATTTCCTATATTTTTGGATGCGGAAAATATGCCTCTGGTAGGTGTAGATGTTGTAGAGATGTCTTTGGATGGATCTATAGGTATGGAAGTTATAGGAGTAAAACAAGAAGCATTGGTTGTGGGTTTAGGATCTTTTTGAGGTCCTAATGTGGTTTGTTCGAAAGATGGTTGAACTACATGTAGAGGTGTAGTTGGTGGGGAAAAAGTAGATGATGTTATGAGTGTGTGTTTCACACGTTTAGGCGGATGATTAGAATCAGGATGTGTGGATGACAGAGCAGGGCAAAATTGAACTCCAACAGGTTCTGCCAAAGCACACATATCAAAGGGTCTGGGATCACCATGAATGGTAACCAATTGATTCTTAAATTTGAATTTAACACACTGATGTAAAGTTGAGGGAACAACTCACATCGCGTTGATCCAAGGGCGACCCAGGAGTATATTGTACGATGCAGGGCAATGTACAATAAACACGGTCGTGTCTAAGGTTCTAGGACCAACTTGCAATGGAATAGTAATAACTCCACATGTTTCTTGTGTTTCGTCATTGAAGGCTTTTATAATCATATCAGTTCTTTTCATTTCGTCACTTCTAAACCCAAATATTTGGTAGAAGTCAAAAGTGCAAATGTTTAAAGATGAACCATTATCAATCAAGACTCGTTTAACTGCTACATCTCCAATTAGGGCAGTAATATATAAGGGGTTATCCTTATGTAAACTATGTTGTGGTATATCTCTATCCCGAAAGTCAATACAATCGACTTCTCGAGTTATGATAGTATTGGACATGGCTTCAAGTTGAATATTTTGTGGTACCATCATTTGGCTTAATGTGAGCATTAATTCATCCCTATGTGTAGGAGAAGATCTTAAAAGGTCCAAAAGGGAAATTCTAGCTATAGTATTTGATAATTGTTCATTAATATTATAAGGAGGTTTAGGTTGAACATTAGGCGCGTGGTTCCCTTTATTAGGAATTTTCAAAACAAATGGAGTTGAGCCATCGTTCTGAGTTTGATCTTGTTGAGAATTTTGATCTTGTTGTCGAGTAACAGCTCCGATGGTACCTACAATATTATTTTGTGGATGATGAATGGGTCTTGGTCTAGCGTTTATGGCTTGTTCATTAGAAAGTAATTGGTGAGAAGATGGTCTAGTAGTGACTCTTCTAGGAAATGGTTCTTCCGGAACCATAGAATTTGTGATGGGTTGAATAGCATCTGATTCATCTTCAGAACTATTCGATTGATTTGAGGTGATTTCCATGCTACTTTCAGTCTCGTATTCTGTATCACTAAGATCAGGTGTCCGAATATTATATAGAGGTCTGGTCGTAACCATAGATAAAGTTGTGTCAAATATTTGCGGATCATGAACAGGTAAATGTCCACTAATAGTCCCTACATATCGGGTAGGAGGGGGAACATTATGATGCTCAATTTGATTAGCCACCTCTTTACCATGCTTTGGTAAAGGATGTTGAAATATGTCCAATGATTGATTGGCATTCTGATTCTAAATTTGGGGGATGTTCTTTTGAGCATTATTAGGAGGATTTTGTTTAGGTTGGAAGGCTTGCACCTCCATCTCATTGTTATCAATTAAATCTTGTATTTTATGTTTTAATATTTTACAAGAGTTGGTAGCGTGTCCAGGTCCTCTATGGAAATCACAGGTGTAAATCAGCTCTGTATCCGGGTATAGTTGGATCAGGTTCCCGGATATTTGGTAATTGGATCAAACCTCGTTCTAATAATTGCGGGAGAATGGTTGATAAAGGTTGATTTAACCTAGTAAATTCTCGGGGTGGTTTATCAGGAGGTTTCAGTATAAATTTCTCTGTTGTTTTCGCAGCATTAACAGTAGCGATATTTCTACTATCAGTGACTCCATCACCCACAACTTGTTTATTTTTATATTGATTTCTGGATGTTTTCTCATCATCTTTCTTTTTAAGTTGGCCTCTCCTAATGAGAGCATCTTCCACTCTTCGAGCTAAATCTATAGCTTGATCGAAGGTGGTCAAGGTAGCAATTGATAACTCATAGGATAGTTGTTCTTGTAAATTATTGATAAAGATATCCAGCATTTCTCGATAAGGTAACACAAAGTGCAATCTTCCTATCAACTGTCTCCATCGAGCTAGGAAATCAGCAAAACATTCATCTTTGTCTTGTTTTAGGTTGTACAAATCTTTAATGGTTACATGCCTTTCAATGTAGGCACTAAATTGATGCACAAAAGACTCGGCTGTCTCTTCGAAATTCCTCAAAGAATGAGTGGGTAATTGATAATACCACTCTAATGCCATTCCTCCTAAACTTTTTGGGAACATTTTTAGTAATAACAAATCATCATGTGATATATCATGACACGCTATCCTAAACATACGAAGATGCTCTATGGGATCTTCAGTTCCTTTGTATATAGGTAGGACAGGCATAGGAAAGTGTTTAGGATATGGTTGTGCTACAACTATAGGATCTAGAGGCTGACTACACATCTCTCGATAATTGTACGAGGGACGGTAGGGATCTATCTGGTCCATGCGGGAGACTAATTGTTTCACCATGGCTTCCAGATTACCAGTTTGTCCACCATATTGGTTCGGTGGTACATGAGTATGGGATTTGTGAGCGTAGGATGGCGTGACGTAAGGATTAGATGCTATATTGTTGTTATGCAAATGGTTGGTAGGAAGAGTATTATGAAGAAGATTTGTTGTAGCATTATGTTGTATCCCAGATTGTTGGAAATTGGTGTTTGGTTTTGTTTTAGGCTTTTGTTGATTTGAGGTATGTTGATCAATAACTTGGCAAAATAGAGCAGTGAATGACGGTTTCTTTTGTGTGGGAATAACCCTAGGCTTGGTAACAGGCACTCTAGATGGTTGGGTAACTTGTTGTTGTTGCATGTTCTGGATTATAGCGGCCATATCCAAATTGGATGGTCCAGCTTGATCACTTTCTTGATCAACGAAGGACAAGGGATTAGTGCGTGTGTGATATATTTCTTCTAGGGTTGCTTGAGTGTCACTAATTTGATCCTTGTCCATATGGACTGCTCTATTAAGGGCGCCAATATTAGTATTGAGGAACTTCCAAAAATGTTCCATATTCTCAAAAGTAACAACTCCTTCCGGAGACATTTTAGGAGATGAGGATCCTTCCTCTCTAACAGTTTCTCTTTGTTCATTTCCTTCAGCAAATTCTTCTTCTTGTTGGTCTAGGGTTCCTTCTTCCTGAATTGGGTCTTCAGGAAGGACATCCGGTTTATTTACTGGTTTTCCTAACCAATCTTCTTCTACTTCAATTTGTTTTCCATTCCTGAGTCTAGTCATTATGCTTAAATTTAGATTTTAGCAAATATATATTGATATATATATATATATATATATATATATATATATTATATTGCAACAAATTTGGGAGGTATATATTTTAATTATATACCTACTATAATACTTAAAAGAAAATGTTTTGATTTTTTGTTATATTTTGTTTTGTTTTTGTTTTTATGATAATATTATAAAGAGAACAAAGAGCATACTAAATGCAAGAAATAATAATAATAAAAGAATGGCTTAGTTTTCTATAAATAGTTTATAGATGTCATTGATGGGATCAAGTTCATCAGGAGTCATGAAATGCTCCTCTTCAAATTGGAAATGGTTTTTCAAGAATTTGACAAAGTGTGCTATGGTGATGTTATCTACTTCTGACTTCGACTTGTAAAAATAGAGCTCATGGCAATACTCTCGATATAACACAGACTCTAGGAACTCTATTCCATCTCTTTCTATCCGTAAGAACGACCTCTTGATCCTCTATACGAGATAGAAATTTATGTACTACAACTGCATTGTCGAGGTATTCCTCAAAGGTGTACAATTCAGAAGACACAAGGGCTCTTTTATCTGCTAACCACCTATGGCAAGCTCTCTGAAGCTCATGATATAAGGTCACTTGATCAGGATCCAGGATTCTATCTAGGACAAACCTCTTGATTTGCCTAAGTTCTGTTGACCTAGATGAAATAAGATTCAATCTCCTATTAAGTTCGTCCCATAAAGGTGGGACTCTATATGTTTGAGATACTCTAAGCAAAGAAGTAATCTCTATAGTTGCTAATTGATTCTCAACATTAATGGTGACAACTCGTCTTTTATTATAATCTACCATCTAAATATGATATGCAACTTTAAATTGTTTGCCTTTTGACTCTAAATGCATTTATGTTTTTTTTTATTAGGATTGTTTTCAAAAGGTTTTTAGTTTTCACGTCGGGTTCACCAAAATGTATCGCTCCAAATTTTTTGCATCCTTACCTTCAGGCTATAGGATCCGCGCCCGGAAGGGGGATGCGAGAAGGATGGGACAATACCTCGGACTGAGAGGCCCTTTGAAGGTCGTGCCTCTCGGGGGAGGGGTATAAGGGTGAATTTTTGATGGATGGTGGGTTCACCAGGAAACTTTTGAGTGGCAGTTTCCACACCTAGGTTGAGAGTAGGTTTGATGTGTTCATTTTATACTTTAATCATTCAATTCCTAGGTTTGGCCAAGATGAATCTAAGCTATTCTATATGTCAATGCTGATTTATATGAATATAGAAAACATGAATAAGTGCTAAACATAGAGAATATGCTAAATAGGATAGAATATACCTGATTCTGGATGTCTGATGAAGATTCTAAGGTTTGTAGAAGTCTAAATCATCTCAAATCATACGTAATCATCTAGAATTGCATAGGATCATCTCAGATCTCAGTCGGTCATCTGAGATCAGACGAGATCATCATCGATCTGACGAATTCGTTAGACGAATTCATCAGAAACCTACAGTCACAAAAATAGATACCAAAAACCAAAGATGCAACTGCAAAAGTAAAAGGAAATGATAGAAATGATAGTAAATTTGCCTAGATGATAAATCCAGATAGCAATTAAAAGAAATGCATTAGTTTAATAATTTGTTTTAACTTTATCATGCATCTATGCTAAATGAGGTGAACTCCAGGATGCAAGAATAGAATAAACCAAGTTAATACAGAAAGAAATGAAGAGAGAAGACAAAGAAATACAAACTCCAGGTTCTAATTGCCCCCAATCTAGACTACAGTCGAGATCGCCTCTGATCATACGAGATCATCGCCGATCTATGATAGGATCATCCAAAATCGTCTGGAATCACCTGCGACGATCCGAGCTTGCTCCAACTAAAAAACAATAAAATCCCTGCAAGAAAACTTGAAATACGCAATGCAAACGAAGGTGCGAAGGTATTCTAATGCATGAAAAGTTAAAGTTGCAAAGAAATCAGTCATCCAGGGGGTTCAGGGGGATAAACTGAGAAAATCCTAGTTTATATAGGATTAGGGAGAGGTTAGGAGGTTGGAGATCATCCCAATTTGGGAGATCTCCAATGGGGGAGACTCTAACCACGCAGACACGCTTTCTGCCCAAGTTAGAGAAGCTATTGAAACAGAAGCTAATTATGAAAATTTGGTTTTGGGACGAAATCGTCTGGACGTTCTGTTCCAGACGAATTCATCAGATCTGGGATGATTTCGTCTGATCATCGACGATATCGTCCAACGGTCAAAACAAATCCTAAAAATGGCACGAAAAACAAGGAAAGCGGGTAACGAGCGGTTTGGGTTAAAATTCAAATTTTTATCTTTTTACTAAGGTTTAACTATGCCAATTTTAGGGTGCTACACTATCCTCTATACTCTATCACCTCCAAAGCTCTATCAATAGGTTCACTCAGAACCTTCTCAAATCTGCTCAATAGGTTCACTTAGAACCTACTCAAATCTGCTCAATAGGTCCACTCAGAACCTTCTCAAATCTGCTCAATAGGTCCACTTAGAACCTACTCAAATATGCTCAATAGGTCCACTAAGAACCTACTCAAATTTGCTCAACAAGTCCACTTAGAACCTACTCAAATATGCTCAACAGGTCCACTCAGAACCTGCTCAAATCTGCTCAACAAGTCCACATAGAACCTTCTCAAATATGCTCAATAAGTCCACTCAAAACCTGCTCAAATCTGCTCAACAAGTCCACACATAACCTATCCAAATCTGCTCAACAAGTCCACACAGAACCTGCTCAAATCTGCTCAATAAGTCCTCTCTAGGACTTGCTCAAATCTGCATAGCAAGCTTCCACAAAAGCTTACTCAAAATCAGTCCACAAGCCTTCTCAAAGACTTGTCTCAAATCTGCTTAACAAGCTCACACAGAACTTGTCCAATCTCATAGAATCATAAAGAGAATTGTTAGAGACTCAATATGTTCTATACTTAATGCTCAATCAATATCTCAACTCAATCTCATAGAAGCATAAAGAGAATTGTTAGAGACTCAATATGTTCTATACTCAAATCCCAATCTCAACTCAAATCAATCTCATAGAAGCATAAAGAGAATTGTTAGAGACTTAATATGTTCTATACTCAAATCCCAATCTCAACTCAAATCAATCTCATAGAAGCATAAAGAGAATTGTTAGAGACTCTATATGTTCTATTCTCAAATCTCAATCTCAACTCAAATCAAGAATATAGAATAGTTTGTTTTATGGAACTTGAACAACCACATGCATCCACTTGACTAGGCTCAATCAACTCAACTCAACCAATCACCTCAATGAACAACCCTTTCTCACAAACCCTAGTCCAAGCATGTATCAATCAACTCAAAATGTTTCCAACAATGCTCAACAACAAATCTCACATAACAATGATACTCATGTTCTCTTCTAACTCAAGTTCAAGTTCTTTGCACAACCAATGGGCTCCAACAACAATGCTTATAAAACAAGGTTTAATCACAACTCTCAATCCAGAAAACCTTGAAGCATTAAACCAATCACTTTCGAAAAGGAAACCACAATCAATCCTTTTCACTCCAAAGATATTTTCAGAAATCAACCACCATAATCAATCAATAGGAGAATGTGCCCATACCTTTAATGAAGATGAAGAAGCCTCTTTGGAAATCTGCCACAATCACAATATTCTTTTGCCAATCTTCACAAGGGTTAGAAGATCACAAAATAATCAACATTACTCCACTTCACAATAATATTCACCAAGGCTTTTAATTAGAAAACCTTCTTAAGAATTAATGCACAACTTCCTTATCACTCCTAAAACCACTTGTACCATAAAATAAAATAAATCAAAACATTGCATAACCTTGTCACTCCACAAACCACTTATACCATAAAATAAATCAAATATTTTATATCCTTCCTTTCAACACTTTTGCACTCAAAAATAATCACAAAGCTTTCTTAGGCAATATCTCACATTAATCAAATATCAAACCTTATTAAAATATTAAAGCTTGCTCAACCTTATATCTCCCACAAAAATCATAATCAAACCTTAGCAAGCAAATATTTTAATTAAAATATTTACCCCCGCAAATATCGAAGTCGGAGTGCATACCTCAAAGGAGCCCTCGAAGGGCTTTGGCATTTCGAACCTCTGCCCACCGTGCTGCCAAGCGACAGCTAAGCCGCGTGAGCTAACACTACCCACGTGAGTGCCTTGGGCACTCTCTTCCTTAAACTATGTGTGCTTTCCTCACAAGGTGCCAAAAATTTGACCGTCCATGACTTGACTACCCACGTCACACTCCACGAAATTTGTTGTGCAATATTCGGATGCAAAAATACTTTGGGTTTTCAAAAATCATGCGACACTCCTTAGGTTTATTAAATGGAAAACCTTTGGCTTATTTATATAAGCCATCCTTCAATGCGAATACGTAGGCCCTTTTAACATTGCCCTCATGACGTCGACGACGCCAATAAGAAAGGAGGGAAAAACCTTTTATTTAATTTTAAAATTTAAATTTAAATTTTAAATAAATTAAAATTTAAACTAAACCTTTAAAATTAAATTTCTCCATCATCGGGGCACCTTTTTCGATGAAACAAAAATCCAACTTGGGTTTTAAGAAAAACCCATTTCAAATCTGCCATCCATTGGTTTTAAATAAAACCTTTCCTTGCCTTCCTTGGTTTTCATAAAAACCTTTTGCTAAGCTTCCCTTGAAGCTCCTTTTGGAACCAAATGCCATGCATCCCTTCTAGAACCTTTGATCAAAACCTTTGCTTCTCATGAAGCTCTTTGTGGAGCAAAATCATAGTGCTTACTTACATAGGTCCTTTTGACATCAATGACAACTTTTAGCTTAGGGACTCAAAATGTCCAACAATCTCCCCCTTTGTCATTGATGGCAACCCATATTCATTTTATTGAAACCTGACCTTCTTTTCTGCTCCCCTAGGACTTTTCTCCCCCTGGCTCAATGCTCTCTCAAATATCTCTCATATCAAATCTCTCCCCAATACACAAATCTCTCCCCCTTTGACATCAATGGCAAAGGGTCACCTTTGGGGCTCGGGGCTAAGAATGAGCCTCTTAGCTTAGCCCCTCCCCCACCTCCACATGAGGTGGTTAATTCTAGGGTGGGAGTATTTCTACTCCCCGAAAGCACAAATCTATGCCTTTATCTTTCTCTCTTCTTCTATGAGTCTTCTGAATCCGCTCACTATTTCTTTCCAAGTCATCATCCATGTTCCTATCGTCACTTATGTTCCTATTCCTATTCTTGTTCTCATCCATGTTCCTATTTCGGTTCTCATCCTTGTTCCTGTTCTTATTATTTTCTGAGTCTCTATTCTTTTTTGAGTCTCTATTCCTATTCATCTTCTTGTTTCTATTCATATTCCTATTTTTGTTCATATTCCTATTCTTGTTCATATTCATGTCCCTATTCATGTTCCTATTCATGTTCATGTTCTTGTTCATGCCTGTTTTTGGAATATTTTCTCTACACCATCTTGCTATGTGACCATAATTATTGCACTTATAACACTTAATGTTATTATTCCTTGGATGTGCAATTGTCTTAGGATTTCTCCTAATGAAGCCATATCCTCTTCTATCATTAATCTTGCAATTCATTGCCTTGTGACCAAAACCATTGCATGAGTAGCAATAACCTTGGAAAAGTTGTTCTTTTCCATATACCTATCTTTCATGAGTCCTGCATTGTGAAGCCATGTGTCCAAACCTCGTGACATGAAAAGCATCTTCCATTGAAGCCTCCTTGTCTTGACCTCATTGGTCTCCTATTCTGATTGTTGTTCCATCTGTATCTTCTTTGTGCATTGTTCCTCTCTTTGTTGAACTCTTTGTTGTCCAACTCATCCTCTGATGTCCCACTTTCACTTAAACTATCTTCTTCTAAAGTTTCTTCTTCATCAAGACTTGAAGTAGATTCTTTTTCCTATTTCTTTTGAACCTTTCCAAAGCCAAGACCTATTGAACATGATGTTCTATGTTGTCCACAGATGAACTTATCCAAGTTCTTAGAGCTATTTGTGAAACTCTTCATCTTGATCTTGGAGTCCTTTAAGTCTTCTTTTAGAGTAGCCACTTCTTGTGCTAACTTCTCACATTCCAAAATATTTGCTTCTAACTTATCCTTGAACTTGCTTGCCTTAGCCTTTGACTTCTCTAAATCCTCTATGAGCAATAACCTTTCTTCATCACATTCTTGAAACTGACTTTCAAGCTTGGAGTGTTGCTTTCTAACCTTCTTTACTATGTCAAGGGCATAGATAAGTTCTCCCTTGAGATCATAACCATTCTCTACTGAATAATCTTCTATTTGTTTGCCTTTGTCCTTATCATTACTTCCTTTTGGCTTGTCTTCTATTGAACCACCTTCTTTATCTTCCAAAGCCATTAGAAGATTCTCCTTTGGTCCCAATCTTGTATGTTGAAACCGGATCTCATTTTCTTTGGATAAGAGATATTTTTCCTTTTTGATCTCATTGAGTACATAAAGATTTCTTTCTCTTATAGCGCTAGCTACTAGTTTTCTAGATTCAGATTTCCTTACTTCACATCTATCTTGATGAAAAATTACCATATGGCCTTGATCACAGAGTTGACTAATGCTCAAGATATTATGTTTCAGACCTTCCACATATAGAACATTTTCAGCTTTTGCTTTCCCATTGCCTATACTTAGAGTTCCTTTTCCACAAATATTTGCTAAACCATTGTCCCCAAAGTTTACTGACCCTCTATTTCCTTCTTTCAAAACTATAAACTTATCTTTTTCTCCTGTCATGTGTCTAGAGCATCCGCTATCCAGAAACCATTTTTCTTCTTTATCCTGAGCATGCAATGCTATTTGAACTAGCAAGGATTTTAATTTTCCTTTCCCTTTTTCTTCTTTTCTAGTAGTTTGAGTTGTGGTCTTTCTACTAGACTTAGAGATTTCTAGTTTGCACCTTCTAGCTATATGCCCAAAACTATTGCATTTGTAACACTTAACATCATCATCCATATGTGGTGCAAGAGAATCTATACTACTACTATCATTGTCTCTACTAGTACATTGTGTAGCTCTATGACCATATTTATTGCAAGAAAAACAATGTCCATGGAAAGAATTTTGTAACCTATTTTGATGAGGACTTGATCTGGTATTCTTCCTTTTGTGGTCTTCTTTCCTTGAGATATGGTAAGATACCTCCCTTTTGTTTGATGTTCCTGCCTCTTGCTGACTTGGTGCAGCTCCTTGTAATCTCTTGTTTATTTCAGTTCTGCATTTTAGCATAACAATTTTTGCTACCACTTTCTCAAGTCCTGCTTCTTTGGCTTCCAATGTGTCTCTCAACTGATGTTCAATCTCTCTTCTTTCTTTCACTTCTATTTTGAGTTCTATTAACCTTTGTAGAAGCTCAATTCTTGCCAATTCATCATTTCAGATATGTTCCTTTAGTTGTGCACTCTCTTCTTGAATCCTTTCAAGATCTTGGAGATAGTTGAAGAGTGCTTCCTCAAAGTCTATACTTTCTTCACTCTCTGAGCACATGTGTGTTACTGAAGGATCCTCTTCCAAGCTGTTAAACTCTTCATGGAGAGACTGGCTCTGATACCAATTGAAGAACATGTGCTTATACTGAGAGGGGGTGAACAGTATAACATAAAATTTTTCCCCAAATAGTAGCATCAACATTAATAAAATAGTGAACATCACACAAAGCATCACACACATGAGAGACATCATTTTTAATGTGGTTCACCCAATGTGGGCTACCTCCATAAAAAAATATTTCTTCTAAATATTTCTCAAATAATATTTTGGGAATCCTTCCCAAGTACAATGTTTATGGACCTCTGTCCAAAGGAGATGTTGATCCCCTAATCTCAAGTTCGTGGATCTCTTCCACAGGAGAACTCTTTCCCCTTCTTCTCTGGCTAGTGATCTTCTAGAAGACTCTGTCTCTCTATTGCACTGACTAGTGGATCTCTCTCCACTTGAAGACTCCTCACTCAGATCTATCTTCAATTTTCCTAGTTGTTGGATCTCTATCCACTGAGACTCTATCCTCTATACTCTATCACCTCCAAAGCTCTATCTCAATAGGTTCACTCAGAACCTTCTCAAATCTTCTCAACAAGCTCACTCAGAACTTGTTCAAATCTGCTCAACAGGTCCACTCAAACTTCTCAATCTCTCCAATAGGTCTACATACTAAATCCAAAACTTCTAAATCTGCTCAATAGGTCCACTCGAACTTGCTCAAATCTTCTCAATAGGTCCACATAGAACCTACTCCAAATCTGCTCAACATTTCCACTGAACGAAATCAAGTCACAGAACCTGCTCAAATCTGCTCAATAAGTCCACATAGAACTTGTCCAAATCTGCTCAATAAGTCCTCTCTAGGACTTGCTCAAATCTGCTCAATAAGTCCTCTCTAGGACTTGCTCAAATCTGCATAGCAAGCTTCCACAAAAGCTTACTCAAAATCAGTCCACAAGCCTTCTCAAAGACTTGTCTCAAATCTTCTTAACAAGCTCACATAGAACTTGTCCAATATCATAGAATCATAAAGAGAATTGTTAGAGACTCAATATGTTCTATACTTAATGCTCAATCAATATCTCAACTCAATCTCATAGAAGCATAAAGAGAATTGTTAGAGACTCAATATGTTCTATACTCAAATCCCAACTCAACTCAAATCAATCTCATAGAAGCATAAAGAGAATTGTTAGAGACTCTATATGTTCTATACTCAAATCCCAATCTCAACTCAAATCAATCTCATAGAAGCATAAAGAGAATTGTTAGAGACTCTATATGTTCTATTCTCAAATCTCAATCTCAACTCAAATCAAGAATATAGAATAGTTTGTTTTATGGAACTTGAACAACCACATGCATCCACTTGACTAGGCTCAATCAACTCAACTCAACCAATCACCTCAATGAACAACCCTTTCTCACAAACCCTAGTCCAAGCATGTATCAATCAACTCAAAATATTTCCAACAATGCTCAACAACAAATCTCACATAACAATGATACTCATGTTCTCTTCTAACTCAAGTTCAAGTTCTTTGCACAACCAATGGGCTCCAACAACAATGCTTATAAAACAAGGTTTAATCACAACTCTCAATCTAGAAAACCTTGAAGCATTAAACCAATCACTTTCGAAAAGGAAACCACAATCAATCCTTTTCACTCCAAAGATATTTTCAGAAATCAACCACCATAATCAATCAATAGGAGAATGTGCCCATACCTTTAATGAAGATGAAGAAGCCTCTTTGGAAATCTGCCACAATCACAATATTCTTTTGCCAATCTTCACAAGGGTTAGAAGATCACAAAATAATCAACATTACTCCACTTCACAATAATATTCACCAAGGCTTTTAATTAGAAAACCTTCTTAAGAATTAATGCACAACTTCCTTATCACTCCTAAAACCACTTGTACCATAAAATAAAATAAATCAAAACATTGCATAACCTTGTCACTCCACAAACCACTTATACCATAAAATAAATCAAATATTTTATATCCTTCCTTTCAACACTTTTGCACTAAAAAATAATCACAAAGCTTTCTTAGGCAATATCTCACATTAATCAAATATCAAACCTTATTAAAATATTAAAGCTTGCTCAACCTTATATCTCCCACAAAAATCATAATCAAACCTTAGCAAGCAAATATTTTAATTAAAATATTTACCCCCGCAAATATCGGAGTCGGAGTGCATACCTCAAAGGAGCCCTCGAAGGGCTTTGGCATTTCGAACCTCTGCCCACCATGCTGCCAAGCGGCAGCTAAGCCGCATGAGCTAACACTGCCCATGTGAGTGCCTTGGGCACTCTCTTCCTTAAACTACGTGCGCTTTCCTCACAAGGCACCAAAACTTTGACCATCCATGACTTGACTACCCACGTCACACTCCACGAAATTCACTGCGCAATATTCGGATGCAAAAATACTTTGGGTTTTCAAAAATCATGCGACACTCCTTAGGTTTATTAAATGGAAAACCTTTGGCTTATTTATATAAGCCATCCTTCAATGCGAATACGTCGGCCCTTTTAACATTGCCCTCATGACGTCGGCGGCGCCAATAAGAAAGGAGGGAAAAACCTTTTATTTAATTTTAAAATTAAAATTTAAACTAAACCTTTAAAATTAAATTTCTCCATCACCGGGGCACCTTTTTCGATGAAACAAAAAGCCAACTTGGGTTTTAAGAAAAACCCATTTCAAATCTGCCATCCATTGGTTTTAAATAAAACCTTTCCTTGCCTTCCTTGGTTTTCATAAAAACCTTTTGCTAAGCTTCCCTTGAAGCTCCTTTTGGAACCAAATGCCATGCATCCCTTCTAGAACCTTTGATCAAAACCTTGGCTTCTCATGAAGCTCTTTGTGGAGAAAAATCATAGTGCTTACTTACATAGGTCCTTTTGACATCAATGACAACTTTTAGCTTAGGGACTCAAAATGTCCAACAATCTCCCCCTTTGTCATTGATGGCAACCCATATTCATTTTATTGAAACTTGACCTTCTTTTTTGCTCCCCCTGGGACTTTGCTCCCCCTGGCTCAATGCTCTCTCAAATATCTCCTCATATCAAATCTCTCCCCAATACACAAATCTCTCCCCCTTTGACATCAATGGCAAAGGGTCACCTTTGGGGCTCGGGGCTAAGAATGAGCCTCTTAGCTTAGCCCCTCCCCCACCTCCACATGAGGTGGTTAATTCTAGGGTGGGAGTATTTCTACTCCCTAAAAGCACAGATTTATGCCTTTATCTTTCTCTCTTCTTCTATGAGTCTTCTGAATCTGCTCACTGTTTATTTCCAAGTCATCATCCCTGTTCCTATCGTCACTTTTTTTCCTATTCTTGTTCTTGTTCTCATCCATGTTCCTGTTTCGGTTCTCATCCTTGTTCCTATTCTTATTATTTTTTGAGTCTCTATTCTTGTTCATCTTCTTATTTCTGTTCATATTCTTATTTCTGTTCATATTCTTGTTCCTATTCATATTCATGTCCTTTTTCATGTCCCTTTTCATGTTCTTGTTCATGTTCATGTTCCTGTTCATACCTGTTTCTGGAATATTTGCTCTACACCATCTTGCTATGTGACCATCATTATTGCACTTATAACACTTAATGTTATTATTCCTTGGATGTGAAATTGTCTTAGGATTTCTCCTAATGAAGCCATATCCTCTTCTGTCATGAACCTTGCAATTCATTGCCTTATGACCAAAACCATTGCATGAGTAGCAATAACCTTGGAAAAGTTGTTCTTTTCCATATACCTGTCTTTCATGAGTCCTGCACTGTGAATCCATGTGTCCAAACCTATGACATGAAAAGCATCTTCCATTGAAGCCTCCTTGTCTTGACCTCATTGGTCTCCTATTCTGATTGTTGTTCCATCTGTATCTTCTTTGTGCATTGTTCCTCTCTTTTTTGAACTCTTTGTTGTCCAACTCATCCTCTGATGTCCCACTTTCACTTAAACTGTCTTCTTCTAAAGTTTCTTCTTCATCAAGACTTGAAGTAGATTCTTTTTCCTATTTCTTTTGAACCTTTCCAAAGCCAAGACCTGTTGAACATGATGTTCATTGTTGTCCACAGATGAACTTATCCAAGTTCTTAGAGCTATTTGTGAAACTCTTCATCTTGATATTGGAGTCCTTTAAGTCTTATTTTAGAGTAGCCACTTCTTGTGCTAACTTCTCACATTCCAAAATATTTGCTTCTAACTTATCCTTGAACTTGCTTGCCTTAGCCTTTGACTTCTCTAAATCCTCTATGAGCAATAACCTTTCTTCATCACATTCTTGAAACTGACTTTCAAGCTTGGAGTGTTGCTTTCTAACCTTCTTTACTGTGTCAAGGGCATAGATAAGTTCTCCCTTGAGATCATAACCATTCTCTACTGAATAATCTTCTATTTGTTTGCCTTTGTCCTTATCATTACTTCCTTTTGGCTTGTCTTCTATTGGACCACCTTCTTTATCTTCCAAAACCATTAGAAGATTCTCCTTTGGTCCCAATCTTGTATGTTGAAACCGGATCTCATTTTCTTTGGATAAGAGATATTTTTCCTTTTTGATCTCATTGAGTACATAAATATTTCTTTCTCTTATAGCGCTAGCTACTAGTTTTCTAGATTCAGATTTCCTTACTTCATATCTATCTTGATGAAAAATTACCATATGGCCTTGATCACAGAGTTGACTAATGCTCAAGAGATTATGTTTCAGACCTTCCACATATAGAACATTTTCAGCTTTTGCTTTCCCATTGCCTATACTTAGAGTTCCTTTTCCACAAATATTTGCTAAACCATTGTCCCCAAAGTTTACTGACCCTCTATTTCCTTCTTTCAAAACTATAAACTTGTCTTTTTATCTTGTCATGTGTCTAGAGCATCCGCTATCCAGAAACCATTTTTCTTCTTTATCCTGAGCATGCAATGTTATTTGAACTAGCAAGGATTTTAATTTTTCTTTCCCTTTTTTGTTGGATAACCAAGTGATATTCTATTCAATTGCATCAAATATATAGATTACATTAGGCTTGGAATAGCCCGTGAGTTTAGGATCTAGAAAACCAAATAATACCTAAAATGTACTCACGCTATGTTAAGCCTAACCACTAACCAAATAATGGAATAATAACAATAACATATGCTAACATCCCCCCTTATTACATTATTTGGGTAATAATATAACTACTAGCTATGCTAACATCCCCCCATACAACAATATTTGGGTAAAGTATATAATTGCCCCAATACAGTGAAAAAGAAGAAGAAGAGAAATGAAAGAATGGTGGCTCATGCTTTGTCTTTGGCTCTGGATCTAAGCATACCTCTAGAATTATACCTCTGGTTCTATCTCATGATCTACATATGGATCTGCCTCTAGATCATTGCCTCAGGATCTACCTGTAGATCTGCCTCTGGAACTTTATCTATGGGTCTGTCTTTAGGTTTGTCTCTGGGTCATTATCTCTGGGACTACCACTCGGTTTTTCATTGGATTTGCCTTGGGGTCTACCATAGGTTTTACCTTTTTGGTAGAAGCCATACAACATTTTTTTCATCATGGTCCATTGTGTGAGACCTGTCCATCCACAATCAATATTGTTGGTCATTTTCACTTTGTACCAACATCTTGAAGAAGAGTGATTCGTACATCCACAAGAATCACAAGGATGTAATCTCCAACACTTAGCTGCAACATGTCCTTCCTTTCCATAGTGACTACAACAATGCTTTTTAGGAGATGTAGGAGATTTAGGATTTACAAACACGGTATTACTGGTACTTGCTTGTCCAGTATAGCCAAGGCCTTCATTATTTGCCCTAACATTTAGCATTATTGGAGTTTTAATGCCTTGTTCCTGTTTACATAATCTCTCACCATTGAATCCCATTTTCTTCATCATTTTGGACCCAAATCCTTTGGTGTGTTTTTCAAAACACCCAATTTTATCATCTTCATCAATGCTTTTAACAATATTGCATTTGTCGCTATTGATGATATTATGGAGCTCTTTTTGAGAAGGTTCAATTTTTAGATCACTAGTGTCACCAGCAAAATCTTCTATTGAAATGAGATTGTTGGCAATTTTGGGTACCTTGAGTACATTGCCTTTGCTCAAGTATAGTTGTTGTCATTGATGTCAAAGGAGCTCTTGGTAGTTGTTGTCTTTGATGTCAAGGAGTTCTTGAAGCAATTTGATTAGTTGTCTAAGTATGTGTTTTGATGAAGGTTTTAGCTGATCAATAAGTCTCCAAGAAAATCAGAGTAGCCCAGTTGCCAAAAATCCAAAAAAATATAAGTTAGAAAAAGGTTGCAGGCTGCTTGAAAAACTGTCGCGATTTCGTGACATGTTTGAGGAGAGAGAAAGCGCTAGAAAAACTATCACGATTTCGTGACATGTTTGAGGAGAGAGAAAGCATTGGAAAAATTGTCATGATTTCGCGACATGTTTGAGGAGAGAGAAAGCACTGGAAAAACTGTCACGATTTCGCGACATGTTTGAGGAGAGAGAAAGCACTGGCAAATCTGTCGCGATTTCGTGACATGCAGGAAGGCGGAGGCAAAGCAAGCAAAAGTGTCACGATTTCATGATAGGTTGATTTGGCAGCTTGCAGGTGGCGAAAGCGTCACGATTTCGTGACATGTTCCAGTTTCGCAAGCAGTTGGTAGAAAAGTGCTTAAGGCAGCGAAAGCGTCACGATTTCGCGACATGTTCCAGTTTCACGAGCAGTTGGCAGAAAAGAGCTTAAGGCAGCAAAAGCGTCACGATTTCGTGACATGTTCCATTTTCGCTAGTGCAAACCGAGGAAAGGTTGAAGAAGCAAGAAGTGTCACGATTTCGTGACAGAGTTGCTGATGACGTCAGCAAAAGCAAATGTGTCATGATTTCATGACAAGAGCAGCGAGGAAGGTCTTGCAGACTAAAGCATCGTGATTTCATGACAAGAATCATGATGACGTCAGCAAAAGCAAATGTGTCACGATTTCATGACAAGAGCAGCGAGGAAGGTCTTGCAGACTAAAGCGTCGTGATTTCATGACAAGAATCATGATGACATCAGCAAAAGCAAATGTGTCGCGATTTCGTGACAAGAGCAGCGAGGAAGGTCTTGCAGACTAAAGCGTCATGATTTCGCGACAAGAATCATGATGACGTCAGCAAAGTCAGGGAGTGTCACGATTTCATGACAACAGGCTCAAGCAAGGTGTAAGGCAGACTGCAGTGTCACGATTTCGCGACAACAAGCTAGCGAAAGTGTACGGCAGGCTGTAGTGTCGCGATTTCGTGACAACAAACCAAAGAAGGCACACGACAGGCAGTAGTGTCACGATTTCGCGATAGCAAGTATTACAAGGTGTACGGCAGACAAAGGCGTAGCGATATCATGACATGTTTGAGTTTCACGCTGGGAAAGCTACAGAACAGCAGAGGCGGTTGAAGCCGACGGAGTTAACCTTTGCCGACGAAGTGTAAGGTTGTGCAGCCGATGATTGTTTTAAGGATTTACAGCCGACTAAGATCATGAATTTAATCATGAATTATTGCTATAAAAGGAGGACTATTTTTGAGATTCAAGTGTCGAATGTGTGTGTGTCGTTTTTGCGCAAGTGAAGTCTGCTGTGCGCAAAGAGCAGTCGTATCGAATCGATCGAAGTGTGCATTCGTAAGTGTGACCTTCGCAGAAGTAGAGAGCGGGAAGAAGAACGATCGAGGAGAAGCAGACTGTGCGAAGAGGGTGTTGTTGTGATTACACATAGGCACATAAGTTGTTGTGCGATAGAGTGCTACAGTGTTTTATAAAGACTATGTAGAGATTGGAATTTGAACAAGGGCAGCTATGATTGCAGCTGAGTTCACGCAGTCTATGTAAAGAAAGCAAGTGTGCAAAGTAGATGTTGTTGTAATTACGAAGAGCTATGAAGGACGAACTATGATCAATTGATGCTATATATTTTATAAAGACTGTGCTATTGTGTTTTCATAGAAACACGCAAAGTCTATGCTACTGTGTTTTCGTAGAAACAAATAAGTTGATTAAGTGCTGTTGTATTTGCACAGTCAGTGAGAAATTGATTTTGACCAAGTGCAAAAAAGAACAGTGGAAGAGGACAGAATTGTGCTAGACCGAAGGACTGTGTTTGGTACAAAAAAGAGGACCAGCTTTGCAGTGACAGAGTTGAGGACAGAGATCTCCAGCCAGAGCAGGGAAGACAGGTGTCTTCTGTGGATAGAATTCCACTTGCTAAGGGCAGAGGAGGTAGAGGTCTTCTAGAGGATCACCAAGCAAAGCGAGAATTAGGGGAAGGTGTCTCCTTTGAGCTGAGGCTCATAAACATTGTAATTGGGAAGGATTCCCAGAGGACTTTGATACAACTTTTAGAAGAAAAGTTTTATCCGTGGAGTAGCCCACCTTGGGTGAACCACGTAAATTGTTGTGTCTCTTTGTGGATTGCATCTTGTGCATTGTTTTACTGCTGTTATTACTGCTATCTTATTCTGCATGTTAATGGTTTGAAAGCTGTATTGATAGATAAAGTTAAAAGTGGTCTTATACTGTTCACCCCCCCTCTCAGTATAAGCTTGTGTTCTTCAATTGGTATCAGAGCCGGTGCCTTCGAAAAGTTTAACAGCTTGAAGGAAAAGTTTGCAAAGAACACAATGGACTACTCAAGTGGCAATGCAACACCTATTCTGGATGGATCAGATTTTGGTCTGTGGAGTGCAAGAATGAAAGTCTATCTTATGGCTCTTGGTAATGAGGTATGGGAAGTTATTGAAGATGGGTACACCATTCCTGCAAATGGTCCTTACACTAAAGAAGACAGGCTTCTACATCACAACAACTCAAAAGCCATGAATGCAATCTTGAAGGGTTTACAAAAGGCAGATCTCACCAAAGTTATTCACTGCAAGACAGCTAGTGAAATGTGGAAACAATTGCAGGTTGTTCATACAGGTGATGCAAATGTTCGAAAGGCCAAGTTGAGACATTTTAAAGGTATGTTTGAACAACTCAAGATGAATGATGATGAAAATATTAGTGACTACATGCTCCGGATGGATGAAGTTGTTAATTCTATGAAAGACTTAGGTCTTGAACTTGCTGAAAATGATGTGTGTGATAAGATTTTAAGATCTCTTCCTAATAGATTTAGTGAAAATATTTCTGCTATTGAGGAAGCCAAAGATTTAGATAAATTGAAAAAGGATGAGCTCCATAGTATTCTTGCAGCATTTGAGTTGAGAACTCAAGTGAAAGTTGATGTAAAGAAAGAAGCAGCTTTCAAAGCTACCAAGAAATCAAAGGGCAAACTAATTCAAGAAAGTGATGAGTCTTCTAGTGAAGAAGAGGCATATTACAGCAAGAAAGGCAAGTTTTCCAGAAAGCACAAAAGCAAGAAAAATATAAGATGTTTCAATTGTGGGAAATTTGGTCATTATGCTACTGACTGTACTGTTTCCAAAAATGAAAGTGATGAAGATATACAGGATGTTAAGAGCAAGGATTCTAAAAAGTACAGGTATTACAAAAAGAGCAAAGATGAGTACAACAATCACAAGAAAAGCAAAGATGAGTACAACAATCAGGGAAAGAGGCATTCTCACAAGAATAAGAAAAGCCTCTACTTAGACAAAGCAAGTAAGTGTTCTAGCAGTGATAGTGAAAGTTCTTCTAGTGATGATGAAAATGAGATGTTGTTCATTTCAGAAAAAGAGGAAGAACCGAAACATAAATTCATTATCATGAAATGTTTTAGATGTGGAAATTTTGGGCACCTTGAGGATGATTGCAAAAATGATGATTTAGCTGCTAGTATGTATGAGGATGCTTCAAAAAACTACAATGAAGATGCATGTATGGTTTTTGAAAAAGGTAGCACCTCTAGTGATAAGAAAACTGAAAAAGGCCGTGATAATTCAAAGCACCATGAAATAGAGGATCTTGAATGTGAACTCAATAATGCTCTTAGTGTTTTGAAAAAGGAAAGAAAGAAGAATGATAGACTCAAGATTAAATTAGATGAATGTTGTATGGAGAGAGATGAACTTATAGAAAATCTTGAAGTCTCTATGGCTAAGTCACAAGAACTCGGGAATGAGTTGGATTCTAAAATTCTGGAGTATAGTGAGTTAGAACAGGAAATGGCTTCTCTGAAAGAAGAAAATAAAGATTACAAGGATAAGCTCTACAGATTTCAGGATAGCTCCAAGAAAGTTAAGTCTCTCATCAAAAGTCAAAGAAATCCAACAGATAAAACAGGTCTCGGTTTTGTTGAGCCGCACAAGAAACAGGTTGGGGAATCCAGCAAGAGATTTCAAAAGGAAGAAAGCTCTGATGAAGAAAGTACTTCAGACCATAAGTCCATGAGTAATGAATGCGCAGAAACAGAAAACAATATTCAGATTGAGAAGAAGAAGTTTTCGGGACCCATGAAGTCGAATAAAAGAAAATTTCATGGCACATGTTTTGCGTGTCACAGATTTGGTCACATGGTTGTACATTGCATGACTCAAGTGAAGAAAGTAAATGACAGTTTCAGGAGACGTAATTTCTTTCAAGGGTATTGCTACGCTTGTCAACAATTCGGGCACAAGGCAATTTTTTGTAAGGGAAATAGCAGGAACTGGGTCAATCAGAACAGGCGGATTCAAAGAACAACCATGCCTGAAAGAAATAATATTGTTACTTGCTATAAGTGCAACAATGAGGGTCACCTAGCTAGACAATGTAGAGCTGATCTTTCGAGATACAGGAACAGAAATAGCAGTATGAACAAGTCCAAGGATCAAAGCATGGATAAGAACAGGAATGACAATAGAAACAAGAAAAATGATATGAACAGGTTCAAGGATCAAGGTATGAAGAAAAACAGGAATGATGAAAGGAACAGGAACAACAGTATGAACAGGTCCGAGGATCAAAACAGTAATAAGAACAGCAATGTGGAAAAAGAATTCAAGAGAAGGCCCGACAAAGAAATAGTAGACATTAATGATGATGAGTGTCTAATGGGAGTTTCACTCCCAACCCTGTTTTAAATCACCTTAATAGAAGGTGGGGGAGGGATTAAGCTAAGAGACTCATTCTTAGTCCCAAACCCCAAAGGTGACCCTTTGCCATTGATGACAAAGGGGGAGAGATTTGAGTAAGGGGGAGAGATATGTATAAGGGGAAGTGCTTCAAGTGAAGAGAAGAGCTTCAAGTCATGGGGAGCAAAAACTTCAATTGCAGAATTCCCAGTTGATGGATCAGTTGGTTCAGTTTTGGCTCTTGAGATATGTTTTTAGTTAAGGGTTGCCATCAATGACAAAGGGGGAGATTGTTGGCAATTTTGGGTACCTTGAGTACATTGCCTTTGCTCAAGTATAGTTGTTGTCATTGATGTCAAAGGAGCTCTTGGTAGTTGTTGTCTTTGATGTCAAGGAGTTCTTGAAGCAATTTGATTAGTTGTCTAAGTATGTGTTTTGATGAAGGTTTCAGCTGATCAGTAAGTCTCCAAGAAAATCAGAGTAGCCCAGTTGCCAAAAATCCAGAAAAAGATAAGTTAGAAAAAGGTTGCAGGCTGTTGGAAAAACTGTCGCGATTTCGCGACATGTTTGAGGAGAGAGAAAGCGCTGGAAAAACTGTCACGATTTCGTGACATGTTTGAGGAGAGAGAAAGCATTGGAAAAACTGTCATGATTTCGTGACATGTTTGAGGAGAGAGAAAGCGCTGGCAAATCTGTCACGATTTCGTGACATGCAGGAAGGCAGAGGCAAAGCAGGCAAAAGTGTCACGATTTCATGACAGGTTGAGTTGGCAGCTTGCAGGTGGCGAAAGCGTCGCGATTTCGCGACATGTTCCAGTTTCACGAGCAGTTGGCAGAAAAGTGCTTAAGGCAGCGAAAGCGTCGCGATTTCGTGACATGTTCCAGTTTCATGAGCAGTTGGCAGAAAAGAGCTTAAGGCAGCAAAAGCGTCATGATTTCGTGACATGTTCCATTTTTGCTAGTGCAAACCGAGGAAAGGTTGAAGAAGCAAGAAGTGTCACGATTTCATGACAGAGTTGTTGATGACGTCAGCAAAAGCAAATGTGTCACGATTTCACGACAAGAGCAGTGAGGAAGGTCTTGCAGACTAAAGCGTCACGATTTCGCGACAAGAATCATGATGACGTCAGCAAAAGCAAATGTGTCATGATTTCATGACAAGAGCAGCGAGGAAGGTCTTGCAGACTAAAGCATCACGATTTCGTGACAAGAATCATGATGACGTCAGCAAAAGCAAATGTGTCACGATTTCATGACAAGAGCAGCGAGGAAGGTCTTGCAGACTAAAGCGTCACGATTTCGTGACAAGAATCATGATGATGTCAACAAAGTCAGGGAGTGTCACGATTTCATGACAATAGGCTCAAGCAAGGTGTAAGGCAGACTGTAGTGTCACGATTTCACGATAGCAAGCTAGCGAAAGTGTACGGCAGGCTGTAGTGTCACGATTTCGTGACAACAAACCAAAGAAGGCGCACGACAGTAAGTAGTGTCACGATTTTGTGACAACAAGTATTACAAGGTGTACGACAGACAAAGGCGTAGCGATATCATGACATGTTTGAGTTTCGCATTAGGAAAGCTATAGAACAGCAGAGGCGGTTGAAGCCAACGGAGTTAACCTTTGCCGATGAAGTGTAAGGTTGTGCAGCCGACGATTGTTTTAAGGATTTACAGTCGACTAAGATCATGAATTTAATCATGAATTATTGCTATAAAAGGAGGACTATTTTTGAGATTCAAGTGTCGAATGTGTTGTGTCATTTTTGCGCAAGTGAAGTCTGCTATGCGCAAAGAGCAGTCGTATCGAATCGATCGAAGTGTGCGTTCGTAAGTGTGACCTTCGTAGAAGCAGAGAGCGAGAAGAAGAACGATCGAGGAGAAGCAGACTATGCGAAGAGGGTGCTATTGTGATTACACATAGGCGCATAAGTTGTTGTGCGATAGAGTGCTGCAGTATTTTATAAAGACTGTGTAGAGATTGGAATTTGAACAAGGGCAGCTATGATTGCAACTGAGTTCACGCAGTCTATGTAAAGAAAGCAAGTGCGCGAAGTAGATGTTGTAATTGCGAATAGCTATGAAGGACGAACTATGATCAATTGATGCTATATATTTTATAAAGACTGTGCTGTTGTGTGTTCATAGAAACACGCGAAGTCTGTGCTACTGTGTTTTCGCAGAAACAAATAAATTGATTAAGTGCTGTTGTATTTGCATAGTCAGTGAGAAATTGATTTCGACCAAGTGCAGAAAAGAACAGTGGAAGAGGACAGAATTGTGCTAGACCGAAGGACTGTGTTTGGTACAGAAAAGAGGACCAGCTTTGCAGTGACAGAGTTGAGGACAGAGATCTCCAGCCAGAGCAGGGAAGACAGGTGTCTTCTGTGGACAGAATTCCACTTGCTAAGGGTAGAGGAGGTAGAGGTCTTCTAGAGGATCACCAGCAAAGCAGAATTAGGGGAAGGTGTCTCCTTTGAGTCGAGGCTCATAAACATTGTAATTGGGAAGGATTCCCAGAGGACTTTGATACAACTTTTAGAAGAAAAGTTTTATCCGTGGAGTAGCCCACCTTGGGTGAACCACGTAAATTGTTGTGTCTCTTTGTGGATTGCATCTTGTGCATTGTTTTACTGCTATTATTACTGCTATCTTATTCTGCATGTTAATGGTTTGAAAGCTGTATTGATAGATAAAGTTAAAAGTGGTCTTATACTGTTCACCCCCCCTCTCAGTATAAGCTTGTGTTCTTCAAAGATCACCTATGCTACAACTAATATCTATAATAGAAGATATGAGATCGTCTATATCACAACAAGCATGTACCATAATGGGTTGAAGGTCACTCGTGTCACAACAAGCATTCGCCACAATGGGTTGAAGATCACTTGTGTCACTACAAGCATCGACCATTTTTACCTTTGTTTCCTCACCAAAGTCCCTATAGATTTTACGTTGGGCCATATCAAGAGTAATCAATGATATGTAGACTATCCTTATGACTCCTATAGGGATTTGAACACCATTTTTCTGAAGGTCTTTAGAATCTTCAGAATCTCTAAGAATGGATTTTACACCACTACGTAGTGTAGAAAAATTTTCATCCTCATAAAAATCCATCCCTTCCATCTCTAGTGGAAAGTAAGGACCTTTAACTAATTCAACAACATCAGTTTGTTTAGGGGCTTGTTTTTTCTTTGATCTGCCCATTTTTAAGGTGTTGGTCACTGCTGAAAATGCACCTTTTACAATGAAATTTTGCAAAAACAAACTGACTAAGGTGTCGGTCACTATCAAAAATGCACCCTTATAAGTCTTCCCCCTTGTTTTTGCAAAATTATATCGCTCTTGTTTGCAAGATAGGAGATGGTGGAGAGAAAAAATTTATCCCCCCTTTAGTGCAAAAATAAAAATGCAACAATGAAGCCTCAAAAGGCTCTTACAAAGCTTGCCTCATAGGCAAATTAGCACAATATGTCACCAACAAAAAAATCCCCCCGTGAAGTACTTCAAACAAAAACAAATTTGCTATTTATGAAGCCTAAAAAAGAGAAGGTATGGTGAATTGTTGCCTTTTCAAGTTTGCTTTTCTTTAATTTGCAAAATTAAAATTTAAATCAAAAATTGCATTAATAATAAAATATTTTTGTTAAAAAAAAATCAATAAAATGAAACATAAAATTGATTTTTAAAACAAAATTAATATTAAATTATTAAAGAATTTTGAGAAAATTTTAATAAAATATGCAAATAAAAAAGAAATTACCTTTGCACATTAGGTTTTAGCAAAATAATTGTTTTACTGGCGCCGAGGAGGTTTGAACTCGTGACCTCCGGGTGGCTTGTGTCTTAGCACCAAGCTACCTACCACCCCGGCTACCACTGCTGGGTGGTGAAAAATAGGAGTCACTCCTATTTGAAAAGGTAGCAATGTCTTGCTACCTTCAATGGGTAGCAACTCCACGATAGCGGTGGTACTTCGATCGATGGTGGTGCCTGCTCCCTACCGGTGGCACTCTTTTGTAGTGTCGGCAACGTAAATTTTATTTTATTTTATTTTTTTAATTTTTGTCCTCTTAGCACATCATTGTAAGTTTGGCCAGTCAATGTGGCGATTCACTCACATGATTATGTCCCAGCTATCTCCTGTGGATGTTGGTTGTGCAACAACGATCACCGCCAATGCAACCACCAGAAATTGTGAATCGCATTCAAAAAATGGAAGAAAATTCTTCGTCATGAAGGAGAAAATGCACCTCACATGGGAGGTGATACCATGTCAAAGAATGCAATCAAATCTTATCCTACATGAATTTCGTGCATTCACCTGCACATGGGAGGTTCACTGAAATTTTGTCAACCTTCGCACTTACACCTTGGATCATCGATCGAAACGTCCATGCTGCAAATGACGTCCTCTTAATTTAGAACACAAACATTGAAATGATGTAGCTCGTAACTAATATGACTAGTGTGCACATAGAGAAATTTGCTTGTGTGTTTGGCAAAATGTCGATCTCATAGACCTTTGTTGCTCCAACGGTGGCACGCCTCTCCATGATTGTTAACAAGACAATGCATCTCCTATTTCTTCGATGCATAATTCATGCAGGAATATTCCAAACGGTGAGCCAGGTTACTATTACTTCCTAACCTAGTTCTCTGGCATCGATAGGTGTTCAAAGCAGACAAATGATGCCTTGTTGTTCATCTAGGTGTCTTAATTGGGTGAAAATCATGGTCTATACCAGCGCATGCATGGTGGAGCCACGAGATCTAATGGCATAGGTCTCCAATAAGATCTGTAACTTTTGTTGGTTCACCATCTGCAACTAATCGTTGTAACCTTCTTCTCATGCCATCATCGAACATTGAAGGGAAAACATTAATGGCAATGGATTTTGTAGGAAATTTTAAAAATTATCCCACATACAGGATATTGAGGATGCAAGGGGTGTTTAAAAAAAATAATACACCCATAATGTTTTGACTACCTTCGGGTAGTCTAGCCCATAAAGTGCTCCCATTTTTTGAACCCTTTCATCTAGCCACTTGTCCTTCGATATCCATGCACAAAAGCATAATTTTTGGTTAGTCTCCACTTAGGTGTCCGCTTGTCTAGGTCTAGTTACATCCCCATCCTTGTACTTAGATCTACCACCTTGCAGTATCTATCTTAGCATCACCAGTCAGCCCATCTCAATTCGAGATCATGGCCTATAGTATATTTACCACTCTCCTACATAGCAAGAGAGTATGCTAACTGGTTAGAACTAGTCAATTGCCTTGATCTACGGTCTATAGCGATTGCACCAAGTCCTAGGTCTCGTAATATGTGCCCACCTCTCAGGCTATGATCGAGCCGAGAGCAGAGTGCTCTGATACCATGTTGAATAACCAAGTGATATTCTATTCAATTGCATCAAATATATAGATTACATTAGGCTTGGAATAGCCCATGAGTTTAGGATCTAGAAAACCAAATAATACCTAAAATATACTCATGCTATGTTAAGCCTAACCACTAACCAAATAATGGAATAATAACGATAACATATGCTAACATTTTTCTTCTTTTCTAGTAGTTTGAGTTGTGGTCTTTCTACTAGACTTAGAGATTCTAGTTTGCACCTTCTAGCTATATGCCCAAAACTATTGCATTTGTAACACTTAACATCATCATCCATATGTGGTGCAAAAGAATCTATACTACTACTATCATTGTCTCTCCTAGTACATTGCGTAGCTCTATGACCATATTTATTGCAAGAAAAACAATATCCATGGAAAGAATTTTGTAACATGTTTTGATGAGGACTTGATCTGGTATTCTTCCTTTTATGGTATTATTTCCTTGAGATATGGTAAGATACCTCCCTTTTGTTTGATGTTCCTGCCTCTTGCTGACTTGGTGCAGCTCCTTGTAATATTTTGTTTATTTCAGTTTTGCATTTTAGCATAACAATTTATGTTGCCACTTTCTCAAGTCCTAGTTCTCTAGCTTCCAACGTGTCTCTCAAATGATGTTCAATCTGTCTTCTTTCTTTCATTTCTATTTTGAATTCTATTAACCTTTGTAGAAGCTCAATTCTTGTCAATTCATCATTTCGAATATGTTCCTTTAGTTGTGCACTCTCTTCTTGAATCCTTTCAAGATCTTGGAGATAGTTGAAGAGTGCTTCCTCAAAGTCTATACTTTCTTCACTCTCTAAGCACATGTGTATTACTGAAGGATCCTCTTCCAAGCTATTAAACTCTTCATGGTTAGATCGGCTCTGATACCAATTGAAGAACATGTTCTTATACTGAGAGGGGGGTAAACATTATAACATAAAACTTTTCCTCAAATAGTAGCATCAGCATTAATAAAACAATGAACATCACACAAAGCATCACACACATGAGAGACATCATTTTTAATGTGGTTCACCCAATGTGGGCTACCTCCACAGAAAAATATTTCTTCTAAATATTTCTCAAATAATCTTTTAGGAATCCTTTCCAAGTACAATGTTTATGGACCTCTCTCCAAAGGAGATGTTGATCCCCTAATCTCAAGTTCATGGATCTCTTCCACAAGAGAACTATTTCCCCTTCAACTTTGGCTAGTGATCTTCTAGAAGACTCTATCTCTATGATGCTCTGACTCGTGGATCTCTCTCCACTTGAAGACTCCTCACTCAAAAGATCTCTCTTCAATTTTCCTGACTGCTGGATCTCTATCCACTAAGACTCTATCCTCTATACTCTATCACCTCCAAATATCTATCAATAGGTTCACTCAGAACCTTCTCAAATATTCTTAATAGGTTCACTCAAAACCTACTTAAATCTTCTCAACGGGTCCACTCAGAACTTGCTCATATCTGCTCAATAGGTCCACTTAGAACCTACTAAAATATTCTCAATAGGTCCAATCATAACCTGCTAAAATCTTCTCAATAGGTCCACTCAGAACCTACTCAAATTTGCTCAATAGGTCCACTCATAACCTACTCAAATCTGCTCAACAGGTCCACTCAGAACCTGCTCAAATCTACTCAATAGGTCTACTTAGAACCTGCTCAAATCTACAGGTCCACACAGAACCTATCCAAATATGCTCAACAAGTCCACACAGAACCTACTCAAATATGCTCAATAAGTCCTCTTTAAGACTTACTCAAATCTGCATAGCAAGCTTCCACAAAATTTTACTCAAAATCAGTCCACAAGCCTTCTCAAAGACTTGTCTCAAATATGCTTAACAAGCTCACACAGAACTTGTCCAATATCATAGAATCATAAAGAAAATTGTTAGACACTCAATATATTCTATACTTAATGCTCAATCAATATCTCAAATCAATCTCATAGCAGCATGAAGAGAATTGTTAGAGACTCTATATGTTCTATACTCAAATCTCAATCTCAACTCAAATCAATCTCATAGAAGCATAAATAGAATTGTTAGAGAATCTATATGTTCTATACTGAAATCCCAATCTCAACTCAAATCAATATTATAGAAGCATAAAGAGAATTTTTAGAGACTTTATATGTTGTATTCTCAAATCTCAATCTCAAATCAAATCAAAATATAGAATAGTTTGTTTTATGGAACTTGAACAACCACATGCATCCACTTGACTAGGCTCAATCAACTCAACTCAACCAATCACCTCAATGAACAACCCTTTCTCAAAAACCCCAGTTTGAGCATGTATCAATCAACTAAAAATATTTTCAACAATGCTCAACAACAAATATCACATAACAATGATACTCATGTTCTCTTCTAACTCAAGTTCAAGTTCTTTGCACAACCAATGGGCTCCAACAACAATGCTTATAAAACAAGGTTTAATCACAACTCTCAATCTAGAAAAACCTGAAGCATTAAACCAATCACTTTCTAAAAGGAAACCACAATCAATCATTTTCACTCCAAAGATATTTTCATAAATCAACCACCATAATCAATCAAGAGGAGAATGTGCCCATACCTTTAATGAAGATGAAGAAGTCTCTTTGGAAATCTGCCACAATCACAATATTCTTTTGCCAATCTTCACAACGGTTAGAATATCATAAAATAATCAACATTACTCCACTTTACAATAATATTCACCAAATATTTTAATTATAAAACCTTCTTAAGAATTAATGCACAACTTCCTTATCACTCCTAAAACCACTTGTACCATAAAATAAAATAAATCAAAACATTGCATAACCTTGTCACTCCACAAACCACTTCTACCATAAAATAAATCAAATATTTTATATCCTTCCTTTCAACACTTTTGCACTCAAAAATAATCACAAAGCTTTCTTAGGCAATATCTCACATTAATCGAATATAAAACCTTATTAAAATATTAAAGCTCGCTCAACCTTATATCTCCACAAAAATCATAATCAAACCTTAGCAAGCAAATATTTTAATTAAAATATTTACCCCCACAAATATCGGAGTCTGAGTGCATACCTCAAAGAAGCCCTCAAAGGGCTTTGGTGTTTCGAACCTCTGCCCATCGTGCTACCAAGTGGTAACTAAGTTGCATGAGCTAACACTACCCACGTGACTGCCTTGGGCACTCTCTTCCTTAAACTATGTGTGCTTTCCTCACAAGGCACCAAAACTTTGATTGTCCACGACTTGACTGCCCACGTCACACTCCATGAAATATGTTGTGCAATATTTAGATGCAGAAATACTTTGGATTTTCAAAAATCATACGACACGAAATAGGTTTTTTAAATGGAAAGCCTTTGGCTTATTTATATAATCCATCTTTCAATGCGAATACATTGACCCTTTTAACATTGCCCTCATGACGTCGACGATGCCAATAATAAAGGAGGAAAAAATCTTTTATTTAATTTTAAAATTTTAATTTTAATTTTAAATAAATTAAAATTTAAACAAAACCTTTAAAATTAAATTTCTCCATCATCGAGGCACCTTTTTTGATGAAACAAAAAGCCAACTTGGGTTTTAAGAAAAACCCATTTCAAATCTGCCATCCATTGGTTTTAAATAAAACATTTCCTTGCCTTCCTTTATTTTAATAAAAACCTTTTTGTAAGCTTCCCTTGAAGCTCCTTTTCGATTCAAATGCCATGCATCCCTTCTAGAACCTTTGATCAAAACCTTGGCTTCTCATGAAGCTCTTTGTGGAGCAAAATCATAGTGCTTACTTACATAGGTCCTTTTGACATCAATGACAACTTTTAGCTTAGGGACTCAAAATGTCCAACACGTTTTGGTTTTGTTTCCTTTTTCCGCCAACACAAACACAAAATTCACAAATTCATCTCATGAGCTCTACATTTAATTCGTATGCTATTCTCTTTTCAAATCGAGCAAGGATAAATTTTATGTCCTTTGGCATAGGTTTAAATAATGATTTTTCCTCCTTTGCTTGGAACATCGACGCTTCAAAACGTAATTAACCCTCATGACGTCGACAAGGATTTATCAAGGCCTTTGGTCTTAAACCCAACCTTTGGGTTTATTAAAATAATTTTTAACTTTATAAAACCCTATTTTGCCTTTTAAAACATTATAATAAAAATTATAACTGTTTTATTTAGTTTTTCTCCATGGCACATTTTAATATTATAATAACCACTATTATAATATTAACCTTCGATAATGTACCTTTAATATTTATTTATAAAATTTAAATTCATCCTAAATTTAAATAATTTATAAAATAAATATTATAACTCCTTTTTAACTTCTGTATTTTGCATTGTTTTACTTGAACTTTGGCCTTCTCCCTGGATATCAAATAACCATCTTTGTCCCATTTATTTTCTGTTGAAATATTTGGTATTAAATGATGAATTCATCTGGTGACATCAATGGTGACATATGTTGGACATTTTGAGTCCCTAAGCTAAAATGTTGTCATTGATGTCAAAAGGTTATTTGATGTCAAAAGGATCTATGATGGCATGCACTATGTTTTGTGAAAGTGCAAGGAAAGGTTTTTGTGAAAACCAAGGCAAGAAAAATAAAAGGTTTCATTTAAAACCATTGATAGCAGATTTGAAATGGGTTTTTCTTAAAACCCAAGTTGGCTTTTCGTTTCATCGAAAAAGGTGCCCTAGTGATGGAGATATTTAATTTAAAAGATTTAGTTTAAATTTTAATTATTTAAAATTTTAGTTTTAATTTTAAAATTAATCAAAAAATTTCCCTTCATTTTTTGCCAACGTCGACTTTTATTCTTCCCCATCTGCATCGTGTATAAAAGGTGCCTTGTTAAGCAATGTTTTATGGCCTTCGAAATTCTAATGATAAATTCTCTTTTGCAAAAGTTATCCTCCTCCGAAATCATGCACTATTGATGATGAAGGTTTGGGAGAAGCACAATTTGTAAGTTCTTGGGTGCCAAGAGGAAGTACTTCAAGCACGAAGTGGAATAGCTTCCATGTGGGAAGCTTAGCCCACTTGGTGGGCGGAAGGAGTGTGAAGCAGAGTTGCATTAAAAAAAAACACATACAATCCATTGAAAACCATAAATGCTAAAAGGAGCCAAAGCTTTCCATTACTTTCATGCTAAAATGAGGATCTCAAAAGAAGAGCCCTTTTACAATTTCAAAAATTCCCACTTATACCTTATTTTCCCTTTTTTCCCACCTAAAACTTGAAAGTTCAAATTTGAAATTTGGGGCAACTTGCAGAGGTCATAACTTCGCACTCATTGACCCGATTGACTATTACAGCATGTTTTCGGAAAGGGCACAAGATGAAATAAGCAAAATTAACTTTGGTTCTTTGCATCAAGGCTTGTTTCTAATTGAAAATCCTCAAATTCGACCTCTAAGACCTTCAAAAATTTCATGCAAAAAAAACTAGTTTTACTAGTTTTTACAAAATTAAACAATTACAATATTTTTTGGGTGATGCAAGATCACTTTTACACCATTGGATGCTCCTAAATTAGAGTTCAAAGGCGCACTCACTGTTGCAAGTCTCAGGTTCGAGTCACCCGAAATTCATTTTTTGCTTGTGTGTTGTCGTTGCAATTTTTGGAGCAGAAAACAATTTTTTCCAAGCTATGTCGTTGCCGCAATTTTCGAAGATTGAGATATAAATGTTTTAATTTTCCTAAGCTAAGCTCAATGCATCATTATTGAGGTTTTGCCATGGTGGTATATTTTATGAGTTGTGGCTTATATTTTGCACTAGTTGATGTGAGATTTTTGCATTAAGGAGCTTAGTAAGTTTTGCATTAGTGCAAAGTATTTTTAGGAGAAATAAGGGAATGGTAAATGGTTGTGGTGATATTTATGCTATGCTTAATTAGATGAGGAAATATTTATCTTTAATTATCTTCTAGTGGTGGATGTAATTTTTGACTAGGAGAAATAAGGTGTAAAAGGTTATGATAATTGTTTTGTAATTTCTCCTAACCCTCATGAAGATTGGCAAAAGAATATTGTGATTGTGGCAGATTTATAAAGAGGTTTTTTCATCTTCATAAAAGGTATGGGCACATTCTCCTATTGATTGTTTATGGTGGTTGATTTCTGAAATATCATTGGAGAGAAAAGGATTGATTGTGGTTTCCTTTTGAGAGTTGTTGGTTGAATGCTTCAAGGATTTCTGGTTTGAGAGTTATGGTTAAAACCTTGTTTTATAAGCATTGTTGTTGAAGCCATTAGTTGTGTGAAAAACTTGAGTTAGTATTTGAGAAGAACATGAGTATCATTGTTATGTGAGATTTACTTGTTGAACATTGTTGGAAACATTTTGAGTTGGTTGATTCATGTTTGGACTAGGGTTTGTGAGAAAGAGTTGCTCCTTGTGGTGATTGGTTGGGTAGAGTTGTTTGAGCCTAGTCAAGTGATTGTGTGAAGTGGTTGTTCAAGTTCCATAAAACAAACTATTCTATATTCTAATTTGAATTGAGTTGAGAAAGAAATTAGATTTGAGTATAGAACATATTGAGTCTCTAACAATTCTCTTTATGCTTCTATGATATTGTTGAGTTGAGATTGATTTGAGTTGATATTAGGATTTGAGTATAGAACATATTGAGTCTCCAACAATTCTCTTTATGCTTCTATGATATTGTTGAGTTGATATTGATTTGAGTTGAGATTGGGATTTGAGTATATAACATATTGAGTCTCTAACAATTCTCTTTATGCTTCTATGAGATTGAGTTGAGATTTTGTTGAGATGATTTGAGGTAAGTCTTTGAGAAGGCTTGTGGACTGATTTTGAGTAAGCTTTTGTGAAATATTGCTATGTAGATTTGAGCAAGTCCTAGAGAGGACTTATTGAGCAGATTTTGATAAGTTCTGAGTGAGCTTGTTGAGCATATTTGGACAAGTTTTGAGTGAGCTTGTTAAGCATATTTGAGCAGGTTCTAAGTGAGCCTATTGAGCAGATTTGAGCAGGTTCTGAGTGGACATATTGAGTATATTTGAGAAGGTTCTGAGTGAGCCTATTGACAGATCTTTGGAGGGGACATATTACAGAGGATAGAGTTTCAGTGGATAGATATCCAGTAGCTAGGACAATTGAAGACAGATCTGAGTGAGGAGTCTTCAAGTGGAGAGATATCCACAAGTTAGTACATCAGAGAGACAAAGTCTTATAGAACATCACTAGCCAGAGTAGAAGGAGAAAGAGTTCTTGTGTAGAAGAGATCCATGAACTTGATATTTAGGGGATCAACATCTCCTTTGGACAGAGTTCCATAAACATTGTAATTGGGAAGGATTCCCAAGAGATTATTTGAGAAATATTTAGAAGAAATATTTTCTGTGGAGGTATCCCACATTGGATAAACAACGTTAAAAATGGTGTCTCTCATGTATGTGATGCTTTGTGTGATGTTTACTGCTTTATTAATGTTGATGCTACTATTTGGGGAAAAGTTTTATATTATACTGTTCACCCTCCCTCTCATTATAAGCACATGTTCTTCAACATCAATGACAACTTTGACTTAGGGACTCAAAATGTCCAACACCCTTTGCCCATTTTATACTCTCAATACCCTTTCCTTAGTAGAAAGTCTTCCATCAAACCCTTGCCCTCACTTGCTCTATTATATCTTGGAAAAAATATGTCCTTTCTTTGAGAGGTATGATTCTTTATTTAACATGTGTTCGGTCCTTACTCAGCCTCTAACCCTTTATCACCACAAATTAATCCTTATTTATCTCTTTTGTGCATTAAGGCCTAAATCATATCCATTTCTTATAGCCCATATTCTATCTATAATCCCATCATAGGTGAAATGGTACCTTGACAAGGTACCATTTTTCTCACCATAAATGATCAATCTTTTTCCTTGCACCTACAAAGTTAGTCATCAACCCTCTCCTTATTCAACACTCTACTTTCAGGGTGAAATCACATATTGGCTACATCAAGCATGATTTGTTGTTCATGGTTGCACATTTATTTTTTGTATTTTATTTCATCCAACTAAAGGATCTTGGAGGTTTGACTCTATAGCAAGGAATTTTATCATTTCCTGCATCTAGCTTACCCCCAAACACTAACTTCTTTATCCAAATTTATGTCTTTCTTGTAGGTATTTTAGAATTGTGACTATGATGTACAAGGTACAATAGCACAAAAATGTGGGTATACAACTTAGGGCACAATTCTACTTGAAACTCTATTTGAGGTAAGCTTTTTTGGCAATCCTAGAATTTCCTTTCAAATAGCTATCTCTATTTGATATACTTCTATCTTCTATTCTATTGAGGTAACATAAAGAGAATAAATCAAATAATCCTTAGGGTAAATTTTGACTTTCGCATTAGTTTTCAAAACACTTAAACATAAGGAGGAAATAAAAAAATTAGACTAGTTTTCCTTTTGATTTGTTTATCTCCTAAGTTAACTTAGGTATAATAATTGAATAGCATGTAATGTTACATTAGGCTAGCTTGTATGCTACATTCTTTTTGTGTCCTTGCCTTAAAAAGAAAATATTTACTTTATTTGTAAATTTAGGGATAGTCTTCATCAAAAGAGAAAATCATACTTAGGTTAGCTCTTGTTTGACGCATCATTGTTTCATGCATTTTAAGTCCAAAGTTATTTCATGTTTAGCACTTATATTTTTAATAAACTTAGGTGTATTCCAAATAAACTCGAATATTTGCACTTTTAAACAAAACTCAACATTGAGAGTAGATCCTCCCAACACAATATTTAGTTCCATAGATCTCTGGTCTCTCGTGGCAGGTATACATGTGGATAGAAATTAATTTCATAGTTTTACATCATGATTAACTACATTATAGTTATATGGGATTGAAACAAACCCTACCAAAGAAAATATATTCATATTATACTATAATCAAGTTGTGAATATATATATGATTGAAATTAGTTTATCCATATTATATTATGTCCATATATATTTTATGTTGGAGAAAAAGGGTTGTCCTTGGGTCCCCCACCTTTGACAAATCACAACTCTCTCCTTTAGAGCTTGAGAGTTTACAAATAGATTCAATTCTCATCTCAATTGAGTTGCTATAGCTAGATACCTACATATTTTTTCATAAAATGTCTAAATTATTGATTTTCATTTTTTGGATCTTCTTCAATTTTCTTTGTAAATACAAATATTTCAAAATTAAATATCCTTCTTGAAATTTTCTTATAGAAACCTTTACAATACCAAAACTTCACCTTTACCGTCTATGCATTTCATTTTAGTAGAGTAATATTTCTAAAACTTTGTGTTACCATAATCTGCTTTACCAGATTTGGACTACTAGTTTCCTTCCTAAAGTATAAGTGCAACCACAAGAATTGTAATATATAGTTTATATGAAAACACATTATGCAAATTGATATGTCTGCATTTAGTGAATAATTTTTGGTATTTAGGGTCAAGGGACATTGCCATTCAATCCCACAAGGGGTGTTGCTCCTTGACCCCCGACATAATTTAAGATGGGTGTTGCCCATCATGTTCATTATGTTGATGATGTTGATCAAGTTGATGATATGGTTGATTTCATAAAATGAAGTGAACAATCAAAGGATAATAATCATGTTGATATAGTTGATCTTATAATTAATTATTGCAAGTGGAGTGCATAATCAAAAAATAAAGTGTTGCTAGAAGCAGTCCAAAGTAAAGTTTTTTGCAAAATATGTATGGAATAAAAGAAAACAGAAGGAGCATGACAGGAGATTCTATTATATTATTCAATACTTCTATTCCCAGTGTTTATCTCATGTGTCATCGAGGACGCCAACTAGTTTAGAGGAGGTGATAGATGTAGATAAACAAATTGATATATTTACATTTAGTAAAAATGTTTTGGTATTCTGTGTAATTTTATAGTTGTACGTAAAGTGTTTGACGAAATGTGCATACATATATTTAACAATGTTAATAAAGTGGCCATGTAATATTGTATACAATAATATAATTTTATGTATGTCGGTAAATTCATAAGTTAGTTTATCTTATAGTGGGAAATATCATGTAAATACAAGTTAAATGCATATGAAATATATATTAGGAAATGATGAGGTGTCAGGTAGTTGGAAAGTGCAACTAATTTTTTAGTTGTAGTCCCTCCCCATATTCATTCATTCATGGATAGAAGAGCATTGGTACATGTGAGAGAATATTGGTGCATATGTGCATATGGTAGGATGCAATTGGCTCTTGTATGCAATCATGAAGAGTATTATGCATAGGGTTTGTGGAGTGTATATGAAATGTTCTAACTAGATATGCCATTGTTAATATAAATATCCTCATTCATTTATCATCTGCTATTATTGTTGCTATTGTTATTTCTATGCATTTTTATGTGTATTTTTATCGCTAATGGTTATAGATTTATAGACTTATTTTAATAGAAATGGAATTGTGTGTATGTGTTAAATTTTATTTCTACACATTAATGTTATAAAATACAACAAATATTACCAATGAAAAATATTAAAGTAAATTTCAATCGTTATTTGATTAAGGTAGTCAACATTTTCTTGTCAGCTTTAGCTAAACTTACTACCTCCTCTAACTATTGAAAAGAAAACTTAACTTCATGATGCTCTATTAAAACCCTTGTATTGGCTAGCCTATTTGCATATTTGTTTGCTTCTCTTAACATATGTGTAAACCTGATTTCTTCAAACTCTATAGCAAGGTCTTGTATTTACATTGTGTTCATATTACTTTATCATTGCATTTTTTATTTCAATATATTATATGTTAATATTATAATAAATTTTATTATCACTACACTTGTAAAAATCTAACCTGGATATGCTTTTATAATCTAAATATTCCTTAGTTATTTCAATAATTTAAATTTAAAATTTTTTGTTTTAGTAAGTTATATAGGATTAAAATGGACATCACAAGTATTGCATCTTGATATGTTGACAACATATTAGTATTAGAATAATGTTTTTAATAATTATAACATGATTAAATTCAATCCTAAATTAAAAATAATATATTAAATGTTGATAGTGGGTTGCACGCACATTGAGTCCCTGGATCCCTTTTTAAAAGGGACCTAAAATCACGTGGATTGGTCTACTTCAATATGTTTATGTTTATGAACAAGTTATATGGTTTATGCAAATATTTTATGTGCAAATTTTGCAAATCACCTAACTTGCATGATCTAGCCCTAATATCTCTTAAGTAAGAAACTACAATCTAAAACAAAAAGATAAATGATACAAGAATACAAATATGCAACAAAAAATGGACCTAATCTATGCACTTTTTTTATTTAGATAATTGCAAAGAAAATAAAAGAGGCTTTTCTTTTTAAGAGCAAACAAAAATTTATGCACACAGATAAAACTAGCCTAAATGTAACTAAATTACCTTTGGATTCCTTTCTCAAATCACACATAAAATGAAACTAAACATTCTAAACCTATTGTTTCTCTCCCTTTTGTTTACTTTGTTATGAAAACAAAAGAAAAAAATAGGGAGTACAACAATAAAAATTATATAACAACAATAATGAAACTAATCAAGAGAAGTTATGAAAAGAAGGCACCTAAATTTACCTCTTGAACAAATGTGCCACCCTTGTATGACTAAACTAGAACAAATGCAAAACTTGCAAAATTGGGCAAAAGAACAATAGAGATAAGAGTAAGGGGATATATGTAATTGAGATAAGTTCTTAAATTTTTTTGAATTAACATGTCAAATCCCTTAACCACTTAAAGATTTTTTTTAAAAATGAAATAAAATGCCTTAATAATGTCCTAATATCGTTGGAATGATATATGATGAGAGTCGAAGAATTTGAATTGCGTAATGGTGGGAGGGAGCAGGAAGGGCTTGGCGATGGGAAAAAGGGTAAGGTTAGTAGCAATATATGGATGGTGGTAGATCAAGGAGTGAATTTAGGTTTGTAGGATTTGGGTGGTCAGGTAGCTACTAGTGGGTAGAAGAATGGTGAGCAGATGGTCACTCCTAGGGATGTGAATTTACCTGGCAAGTCAGCCTTTGAGGTCTTGATGATTGAGGAGGTTATTCCTGGTGGCAAGTCTCTTAGCTTAGTGGTTCATGATACTCCATTCGTGAGCAACACATGTGGGTCCCCAAGTTTTGGTACCTTCCTCAAACCAGGTAAGCTATCCTTTATTGAGATCACAACTAAGGGTTTTGGGTCTCGAAACTCTTATTCTCTTTTTGACCTCTCTCCTGCTGGAGATAAGTTGTTCATTTTAGATGATCTTATGGTGATCACCATGGAGGAGGGCTCGTGGAACCTTGTCGACAAATTCCATGGTGGTAGACCTAATATTGATGCCATAAGGAGATGGGCGATGGTCAAATGGAAATCGAAAGGTTCTCTAGACATTATTGCAATTTCTAACACATTCTTATTGATTAAAATCAATTGCGAGGAGGAATCAAAGCAAATCCTTGGAGGGGGTCCCTGGTTATTTGGAAGAAAAGAGTTATTTTGCACAAGTGGGGATCAAATTTTAATCTACAAACCCAGAAGATCAATCTAGCTCCTTTATGGTTACATCTTCTTGATTTTTCTTTCTATCTCCGGCATGAATACATCCTAATGGGTATAACTAAGGTGATTTATGAGTTAGTATTAATATACTTGGCCACTAGAGCAAAATCCAAAATGATTTTTTCTCAGATGTGCGTAATGGCGGACCCAAAGGTGAAGTTGCCAGGTCATATCGATCTTATTTCCAAACATGGTGTATGGACTCAAATGATAGTCTATGAAAATAGGCTTCTTAAGTGTTTAGTTTGTAGGAGGTTGGACCACTCGGTTGGTTTGTGTCTATATAGAAAGTAGGTCGCCAAGGGGACTTGGGTTAGAAAGCAAAGAAATTCTAAGACTCAAGGCCATCCTTAGTTGGGACCATTTGAGACCTCAAGCCCCAACTAGTTTTCTTTAGAGAACTTGGTATCCAACATAATTGAGAATGATTCTAGGATGATGGAAGTTAGTGACCTAGAGCCAACTACTATTTATCATTCCAGTGTTTATTCTGGCTTCCTGTAGGTGGATAGAGCAAATATGGTGACTGAAATAGGTATCCCATCAATTTTTTTTTGTAATTCCTTTGAATACTTAAATCTTGAAGATGCTAACCTTGAGGAGGATAAAGGAAATAAATATGAGCCAAAGGTGTTTATTTCACCTTAGAAGATGGTGAAAGACTCTAGCTCTTCTCCCAAGCTGAATATGACCAAGTCACCAGAGTGGGGAGGAGTTTCATCAAGGGTAAAATATTTTTTCCAAAAATAAGTTCTCAAAAGGGATTGGTTGATGTTGGAGTGCCCAGGAAGGTGGGTAATCCCTCGAACAAAAATATAAGAATTAGGGAGGAAAAAGTAGATATTGTAGATGGCTTGCAAAGCCAATACAAATTTGAGAAAGAGTCTAAAGGGAAGCAACTTAAATTGGATCAATTTTGTCACTCGCACCATTCTCCTGAGGGGGGAAATTGCTCCAAATATCATAAATGAAACTCATCACATGGAATACTAAAGGTCTAAATGGGACTGCTAAACAAAGAGCGCTGACCTCTTTAAGGAAAGATTTTAAGTCAGATATTATTCTTGTACAAGAAAAAAAAATGGATATTTATAATGTTGAATTAGTTAAAAAGAAATTTTGGAGAGAATCAAATTTTGTTGCCAACTCAACAAATGGAGCTTTTGAGGGTTTGTTATGTATGTGGAACCCAGAATCTATTGAATGATCAACTCTAGTAGTTTCTGATAGAGTTATAAATGTTTTTTTTCTTCCAAATTCTTAGGGGTAAAGTGGGTTACTTCAAATTTTTATGCCCCTAACTCTCCTTAGAATAGGTTGGTATTATGGGATTCCTTGCGAACTATGAGAGAGATTTTTAATAGGGAAGCATGGATTTTGGTGGGAGAATTTAATACCCTTTATACCTGTCTAATAAGAAATGAGGGAATCTAGTTTGCAAAAGCATGGAAGACTTTACCTCTTTTGTGAACTTCTAAGAGCTTATATGTTTGGAGCTAAAGGGGTCCAGGTATACATGGAACAATTGATGATTGGGATGCCAAAAATATTTAGATCAGGCTAGACATAATCATCATATCTAAGGAAGGTCTACCTTTTTTTGGAGATCCATATTTGTAGTCTCTTCTTAAAGTGGCCTCCAATAATAATCCTCTAGTGTTGGAGCAAGTTCAGAATTTTTTTTTTTTTTCCTAGGCCCTTCAAATTCGAGGTCATGTGGCTCCCTCATTCGTACCTAGAAGGTAAGATCAAGGAATTGTGGGCTAAGGGCTTTTCGGGCTACCCTATTTCTCAAGTTGCATTGAAGTTGAGGTAAATTAAGGTAAAGCTAAAGAAATGGAATAAATTCATTTTTGGTAATATTTCGTTAAGAAAAATGAACTCTTTGAGTAGCTCAAAGAAGTGGAAGTCATTTCAGCCAAGTCAAAGGTAGTGGAGGCGATGAGATCCAAAGAAAGAAGTCTACTTGCAAATTTGCACAATGTCTTGGCTGAAGAAGAGATTATGTGGCATCAAAAATCAAGGAATTTATGGCTCAAAGAAGGAGACCAAAACACAAAATTTTTTCATACATTCGCATTGAGGCATAGGAGTCACAACAGGATCAAGAAAATCAAAAAGGCGGATGGTGAGATTACTAAGAAAATTAACAAAATTATATAAAGTTTCGTGGAGTTATTCAAAGACTTGTTATGCTCCTCGATTTTCAAAAACTGGCAAGTGGAAAATCATCTTCTTTATAACATCTCAACATTGGTCTCCAAAGATATGAACAAGATCATGTGTGATCCCTTCAATGACGATGGGATCAGAAAGGTAGTATTCTCAATGGGAGGTCTTAAGGCTCCAGGTTGAGATGGTTTCCCACCTATCATTTTTCAAATATTTTGGCATATTCTAGGTCCTGATATTTGTAATGCAATTAGAGAGGTCCAAAGATCTAATTTTATCCCAACCAATGTAAATTCCACCTTTTTGGTTTTACTACCTAAATCATCGGGTGCCAAAGGATTTACATATTTCAAGTTGATTAGCCTATGTAATATGATTTTCAAAATTCTAACTAAATCCATGGCCAATAGACTTAAACTTTTGCTCCCTTTGATCATTGATGCTCCACAAAGTGGTTTCATGCCCCAGTGGTAGATTTTGGATGGTTTTATTGTTGTTCATGAGATCATCCACTCTATTGATAAAAGTGGAAGGCAAGGGACTCTTCTCAATTTGGACATGAACAAGGCATATGATAGAGTGGCTTGGGATTTTATTCTTAGGGTCCTTGATAAGTTTGGCTTTGCTCAATGTTGCCTAAGACTGATTAAATATTGTATATCTTCAACCATGTTTTCAGTAATTATTAATGGATCTCCAATAGGCTACTTTCATAGCAATAAAGGTCTGCATCAGGGAGACCCTTTATCACCCTACCTTTTTTATTATTATGGTTGAGGCATTGGATAGGTTCATCAAAGTTAATCAGGTTATTCAAGGTTTGAAGCCATCCCAATCGATAGATCCCATATCCCATTACTAATTTACTGATGACACGCTTCTTTCCTTCATGACATAAATCCCTCAGGCTAAAACGATTAAATCAATTTTGGTGGATTTTGAGAATGCAATAGGTCAAAAGGTGAATTTAAAAAAAAACTACTTTTTTTTATTTCACACCCTAGTTGATAGGAAGAGGAAGATAGTTGATATCCTAGGGTACAATGATAGTTGATATTCTAGGGTACAATATTGATTCCCTTCCCTCGCTTTACCTTGGGATGCCATTGTTCAAAGGTGCATCGAAACCATCATTGTGGGATTCAGTAGTTGAAAAGTTTAGAAGAAGTTAATGGGTTGGAAATGCACCCTTTTAAGTCAAGCGAGGAAGATTTTATTGGTCAATGCCACTTTAAAAAGCATCCCAGTGCACTTCCTCTCCTTGTTCATAATTTCAAGGAAAGTTATCGATAAGTTAGAGCAAATCTAGTGGTCCTTCTTGTGGTCAGGGGATAAAGATAAGAAGAGATTCCACTTGGTGGCATGGGATCAAGTATACAGTAGGAGAGGAGGCTTAGGTTTGAGAAGGTTGAGAATGTTAAACAGAGCCTTGATTGCAAAAGAATATTAAAAATTAGTTCGGGATATCAATGTTAGTTGGATTAAGATTGTGAAGGCTAAGTACCTTGGCGGTGGCAGTAATTTTTTGAAATCCCAAGCTCTCCCGGTGGGGTCTGCTTTTTGGTCCAATATAGTTGATAGTCAGTAAAATGTGCATAAAGGCCTTCGTTGGGTGGTGGGGGATGGTTATTCCATTTATTTTTGGGGAGATTCTTGGGCCTCGCCATCCCCTCTTGAATATTGTTTGAACTTCGCTTGTTTGAATCCAATCACAGATAGGTTCTTTGGTCCCAAAGTTTTTGACTTTTTAGAATTATTCAATGGTCATATTTGGTGGAAGTCCTTTGACTTACCAAATATTTCTCAGGAGGAGAAACTTTCTTTTATAATTTAAAACTCTATAAAATGGTTCTTAACCTCGGGCACTGGTCTTCATGATAGGCTAGTTTGGAATCCTAAGAAAGATGGCCAATTTTTAGTTAAGTCTACTTACAATTGCTTGGACTATGATTTCAGTCCCTGGTTCCCAATGAATTAAGTCTGGATTAAAGGCTTTATACCTAAAATTCAATGTGTTCTTTTGGTTGGCAATTCAGGGGAAGTACCTTACTCTTGATAATCTTAAAAAATGAGGAATGATTTTTTCTAATAGGTGCTTCTTGTGCGATAGGTATTTTGAATCATTTTTCTACTTTTTTCTCATTGTGCCTAACCCTTGAAGTCTTTCATCAGTTATTTTTGGATTTGGATGTTGCTTGGGTTCTTCCCAACTCGCTGGAGGACCTGGTTGTTCAATGGGTCTCCCCCTTCTCCTCTCCCCACCTTCACAAGTTTTGGAAATTTGGGTTACCCCATATTTGGTTGCAGGTGTGGAAGGAAAGGAATGCCTATGCCTTTAAAAATATTTACCATCCTGAGTCATCAGTCTCCTTAAGGGCCATTGTAGATAGAATGGAAAATGTGAAAGCTTTAAAACTAGATTGATAACTTGTGAAGGGAAGATCGGTTTGGAGAGATCGTTGGGTTTTTTAACTTAACCTCATAATATAGTGAGCAAGGTGAGTCAATACAAGGCTAGCACGATCTAGGAACCCCCTCCACCAGGTTGGTTGAAATTCAACTTTGATGGAGCTTCTAAAGGGAACCCGAGTTCAATGGGTGTAGGGGGTTTGTTTAGAAACTCGGAGGGCAAAATCCTTCTTGCCTTTGCTAAAAAATTGGGTCACCAAACCAGCCATTTCGCTAAATCTTGGGCATTATTTCAAGGTGTTTCCCACTTGAACTTGGTGAATTGCAAGAAACTAATCATAGAAGGAGATTCACTCAATGTTATCAACATGATTAATGGAAACCAAAATCCCTCTTGGACTATTACAAATTTTATAATTGAAGCCAGGAGAATGATTCAAAATTTAGAAGTCCAATTCAAGCACCGATTCAAGGAAGGTAACAAAGTTGTGGACTTCCTGGCTAATCAATATCTTACGCAGTAATATATTCATATTTGGAGAGGTAATTTCCTATATGGTCTTAGTTCATTGGACAATGAATTTAGGCAAAGGTCAAACTTGAGTCAAAATACTTAGAGAGGGTGGTTGGAAACCTCTCCATTGGATGTTGCTTTTTGAATGTTGTGGTCAGGTCCCCCATCAAAATTTAAATTTAAATTTAAATTGGACACTGCTATATGTTATTTCTATCGGGTATGCTCACTTGTTCTTTCTTTGGATGCCATTGAAAATTATCTATCTGGAATTAGGTAGAAGATAGACAATGAGATGTGACCTAAATAACTACTAGGGATAACTTTTTAAATATGGAGTTAATAATTTTAGGTCATGCCCTATCAATAGTTTTCTTTTAGAAAGATGTAGGAAAGTTTACTCTCGTGAGAAGAGATATGCCTTAAAAAGTGCTTTGAAACTGGTGTGGAGTTAGGTGAGATGGCAGAGTTCAAAGAATGTTTTTTAGATAAGGGGATCAAAATTCTTTGTTTTCTAAATATCTGGAGTGCTCCAATTGGCTAGATCAACTAGGTGGCCTTGTTACCAAAATGGGACAAATCAAGTTGGATTAGGAAGATATTGATAATTATTATCCTTTATGGGATGGCGCATAACACATGCCTCCACTCCTAGGAGGTTATCATGAATATCATCACCATTCACCTCTACAACTGGTCCAAGTCAAACATGCTTGTAAATTTCAACGTCGGTGGATTTCTAAAGACTCCGGTTATCCTGAATAGGATAATTTTTCTGTGGTGCATTTCCAAATTTTTGAGCTAGCAATTTGTTTGTGAGATGACTGGGTGTTGCAAGTCTTGGTTTGGTTTCTTCATTCTTCTTTGGGTGAGGGCTCTGTTCTTATTTTCAAGTGTGGTAATTCATGGGCTTCTTGATTGATCGGAGGCAAAGGTAAACTATCAGGTCCTTTTATATCGTTTGGGCTCTATCAACTATGAAAGTGAGATTGAGTGGGTGAAAGGAAGCTCTGTTATTCTCCTAATTATCCTAGGCAAAAATAGTGAGGGTGTCAGAATGGCGACCCTAATTCTGGAACCACAATCTCTTTCTATGGATGAGGAGATCTGTAATATTTTGAAGAAGGGGAATATTTTGTAGTGTCTCTTAAAATTTAATGGCTACCATAGAGACTTGGCCAAACATCTAGTATACTCATGGTGTGATGGGATGGTGAGCGTGGCTACGTTGGAATTTGAAATTAACATCCCTCTCATCGTTGAGGTGATAGGGTTAGTGGTAGATGGGTTGGTTCACAATAGGGAGAAGCATTCACTAGTGATGGAAGTCTGTGTTTTTCTTGGTGACGAGGAGAAGCTTACCAAAATGCAGAACAAGTTCAAACATAATTTATTGAGAGCCCCTTGGGATAGGGTTGTTTTGGTGGTGATGCAATATTTCACCTTGGATGAGAATTTGAAAATTCTTCATAGCTACCACTTTATGATGTTGAATCATCTACATCATAAAATCACCATGAACATCCCATCATTTTTGTTTCAATCTTTGGCAAGGACGGTTGCTAAGGTCAAGAAGGGTGTGGCTTTTGACCCGATTCACCAAGGTTTGCTTAAAATGATCTTCGATCATGTGGTTAATATGAGGGGTTTGGATGGGGAAGAGATCCTTAATTCCATGAATAGAGTACTAGTTAATGTGGTGGATTATCTAGCTTCATCTACTTTGGGGGACTCGAAGGCATCAATCCAAGTGGCTTTGGAAGCTACTCCTATGACAACGTAGTCGACAAAGGCGATGGAGTTTGGACCTCGTGGTCTGGGTGGGAGCAAAGGCACTTGATGCTCTAAGTGTTTGGAGGCTAAGATGACTAGCAATGGAAAGGGTCCAATGTTGGTGGATGAATTTGACTCAGACTACATATCGCCTCCTAAGAAATTGAACCTAGATTTGGGTGCAGGGTGTGTGAGGAGGAACCAGTCTCCTGGACTTTGATAGAGGTCCTCCAATCTAAGATCGCTCAACCCAATGATGATGAAGTTGCAATGTTTGATGATAGACTCTATGTTGGCTACTGTTTCGTGTGTCGAGGAAGTGTTGGCCATGATGAACTAGCAGAGGATGGAATTGAAGGAGACTAAAGATGATAAAGGGGCTGGTCCTAGTGGCTCTAAACACTAATCTCCTATTTATCTATGCGGGCCTGCATGCTTAGTTTTTATCTCTATTTACCCATGCGGACCTGCAGGCCCAGTTTTTATCTTTGTTTTTCCATGCGGGCCTACGTACCCAGCTTTTGTCTCTATTTGGTTTATATGTCTAGGTCTGTTTGGCTAGAATCTATTGGTCTGGGTGTAGGTAGTTGTGTCCAAGGGTTGGTTGGCTTTAATGTTTGATGTGTCTTTAGTATCCCTAGTGATTAGAGATTAACTTCTTTTTGTTAAAAGGTTTTGAGGTCCTTTCAAAACTCCTTTCGTCCAACTAATCAAAATAATATCTTAATGTCATTTGTGTCGCCTACAGTAGAGCATACCAATGCAAATGTAAATAATAGATAAATAAAGAGATTGGATGTAAAATTTGATGCAATATGGCTAGAACGTGCCTCACAAAGATATGCCTAGGACTATAGATACAGGTTATGGTCGTTTTTAGGCGAAATAGTTGCTAAAAGATCTCATAGGACAAATGCGCCATCTTTTGCAACTAGAGTGATGCAAATGCAAAAGGTATACATATAGGGAGGTAGGAAGCTAAAAATAGGAAGTTTAGGTTAGGTGCAAGTAGGGACTTCCTTCTAGGAAGAGTCTTTCACTTGCAAGTGTTAGTGAAAATTGGATTTCAGTTTTAAAGGCTATATGACAACCACTTATGGCAAATGTATCACCTCTTACAATTGGGATGATGCAAATATAGAGAATATGAAAATAAAGAAATATGAGATCAAAAAAGGATGGTATAGGTAAGATACATGTTTGGATTGTCTAGTAGAAGGGAGACCTAGCTTGTGGGTACTAGAGAGTGTTGGATTTCAGACCTAGAGGCTAAAGTATAACCACTTATAGCGAATGTGCCACCTCTTGGAATTGGGATAACACAAAAGTTGCACAAGTAGAGTGAAGTAGAGAGGATCTTCAATGATAGATGTCTACAACCAAAAAATAGGTCTAGAAGGGAGGAAAGCTTATTACCCTTCTAAAATAGTTAGAATATTACACAAAGATAAGTAATAATATTATGAAACAAATGCTATACTTGATGAAATAAAAAGTTTTAAAACCTAAGATAAGTTAACAACAACAATCAACTAAGATAATCATAAGAAATTGTTTGTAACACCTAAAACCATAAACAATGAGGTAAAAAGAAAATACAAGGGAAAAAAGGTCAAAATAGTAGAGAAGGAGAAGATAGCATCCCCGAAGCTTGGTGATGACCCTCCTAGTAGGAGCTACCGAATAACCTCTTGCCCCTTTGCCACAACTGATGGCTTGATGACCTTCTTTGGTTACTATGTTTATCAAATACCTTTAAAAGAGAAATAACTAAAAAGGTTAACACAACTAATTATAATGACAATATGAATGTTGAGAGAGCTTAAAAAAATTAAGAGCATGTAAGTAAGAAGAATGCTTGTTGTTTTTTCCCTCTCCCTAGGATTTATTAATAGATTTTTAATGAAGGATTTTTAGAGAAAAATGTGTAGAGATTCAATGTTCAAAAAGATTCAAGCATAGATAAGAAAGGAGTGCAAGCGTGCTAGCGACATGTTTTTGAGATTTTGTTCATGTAGAGCATTTGCATTGGTCTCATTTGTGCCTAGGCACAAATACAACTTAACCATTCAAAATTCGGATTTTGAGCAAGAAAAGTTGGTTTGGTAAGTTTTGCATTTGCATCGCTCTTGTTGCAAATGCATTACCAACACAAATACTAAAAGATTGGCGTATTTGCAAATGAGGTTCAAATGACCTAAAATTGGGCTAAGGTGGTTTGGATTGTCTTGCCTAGCTATGCTATTGATTAAAATAAGTTATGGTTGTTTGGGCACACAAAACTAAAAGTCTGCATTAATCATTTTTAAAAAAAAATGATTAGTTAAGACTGAAACTTTGCAAATATATATATAACTTAGGTCTCCTCCTTAAAAGTTGAAGAATATAATTGGTTGAACTAATATCATTTAATTAACCAATTAAATATTTATATCTATATATAATTTGATTTAGTTTTTTTAATATTTAATAATTTATAAAACTTAAAAAATATAAATCAAATTAATAAATTAACAAAACCACTATATTACAGTAAATATTTTAAAACTTAAAATAATAAAACAAGATTACACCATACTCTAATAACTAAAATATATTAAATTAAAAAAAAAGTTAGATAACTAAATCTCATATGACTTTAGAAGACAAATATTGCCTATATCACCTTATGAATATTAAAAATTAATTTATTTATTTTATCAGTTTGTTTAATATACATTTTTTTTGGTCTTCTTTTTTTAATATTTTTTATTATATAAATTATTGTTTAATCTTTGGCACGTTTTTAACACAATGCCCACCACCATTAACTTTGTCGGCCTCGTTGCGTATATTTCGCATATTTCGATTTACGGTATACATTTTTAAATTTTAATTTATTTAAATATTATTTATTTAATATAGGGTTAGTATTGTATATGAATAGGCTACTCTGCTACGACCCTACCTCTGCTTCACGGTTAAGCCTACTCCATTGTAAAGTTGGATGTTCAACTGTGTTGTGATTGAACAAGCCTACTCACCATGAAGAATGTTTACATACAATTCAGTTAAAAGTTAAAAACCTTAACAATAAATTAAAAGAATATAGTCAAATAAGTCTTAGTTGCTTCATCCTCGATGTTTATTTCAATATAAGGACAAGCATCTAAAAACTTTTGCCCTAACATTTTTACTTTAGTTTTATTTTTATTTTTTTACATTCTTAATATTTTTTCATCTTTAATTTTTGCTTTTCTCTGATAAATATGGCCTGAAGTGAGGAAGACCCGAGTAAACTTAGATTACTGCCTTTGCCTAAATTAAACATACCCCTAAGTTTGAACCTAAATCTCTCCTTGATAAATGTTCGAAATCTTACCAACCTACTAACCTTTGAAACCTTTCTCCTTTATGGTACACTTTTTTTTTAGTACATTTATTCTCATTTTTCTTTTTCCTCTCACACGCAATTGCAAACATCAAGATTCTCTATAAACCTCAACTCTAAAATTCAGAAAGTGACAATCTGAATTAAAAACAATATCTGTAAACATGTTAACAAAGTTTTTATTTGTGTGGGAGCTTCGATATGTCTAAAGATAGAAGTTTTCTGCCAAATATTTTGGATGAATGTGAACCATCATTGAAATAAAGGCCATTGGAGGTGAAACACCCATGGTTGGGATCATTCTCCGTCTCCCGCTTTCCGTTATACCCACAGAGCAACTTTTCACTTTCACTTTCACGTTCACGTGGATGATGTGGAGGGAACATTCCCAAGCAACAACTATGGCTTCTTGGTGCTCTGCATCTTATACAAACTATCCCCATGCCTTCAAATTTACCCACAACATCAATACCCATTATGATGTTCTGAGTTATTGTGAAGCCACCACAGCACTGACACAAGAAGTTGAGAGATAGTATGCATTCATAATGCATGAATGAGATCTAGAGGAATGTTTTTACTGTCTTTCAGAATGCACACCAATTGGGTGTCATGGGCGGTATTGGTGTTTGTGTCCATGGTGATTATAATTCCTCCTCCTGATGGGAGTGTGAGACTGTGTGTGGCACAATATGGAGGGAGGCCTGCAAGTGTGAAAGTGGGTGCTCTTGTGGCCTACGATACCACCATTGGAAGGGTAGCTAAGAGGGCCATTGAGTTGGCACTGGAAGATGTTAACAATGATGACACTCTTCTCAATAACACCCAACTTGTGCTCACCATGATGGATTCCAACTGCAGTGCTTTCATAGGCATTTCAGCAGGTATGGTATTGCCCAAAACTAATTTTAATTTTGGGTGGTGGTTATTGTTTTTGAAAGAAACGCATCTTCCATTGGAGAAAACAACATGAGACCACTTTAAATCATTTTAGAAATTTGCAAATGTTTATGGAACTATTTATGTATTAATGATTTTGTTCAAACTGAAAGGTGTTTCTTAGGATGACTGAATTGCTGTTTTTTAATTGGTCATATAGGATTGAAATGGGCCTACCATTTACATAGTGAACACATAGTGATATCAGGACATAATTTTTGACAATTATGAATGTATATCTTCATAACATTTGAACTTGGGTTTCCTAAACTCTAAATATTTATCTGGTTGAGATCATGCCATTTGATAGCATGGCTGCGTTGTTTATTTTGTGTGGGAGAGGGGATTGTTTTTTGTAAGGACCAGTGATGCCATGATTATTCTTTTCTTTTGAAGCATTTGGGAATACATGCCATAGGCATAGACTGCGTCTTATAGGGTAACCATCCTTCTGCTTAGATACCAAGTTTGAGGAGTATCCATTTCAGCAATGTCATCTGGGGACTTCCACTTGTCCTCATCCTTTTGTTTCTCATACCATTTAGGGGAGGAAGACAAGCCATATTATAGCTTGGGTTGAAGTTCCTAAAATTTTATTCAATTAGAAATATTGCGGCCAGAAGTCAGGTTGGATAAGATTCAATTTGACCCTGGTGAGAGAAACAATAGGTTTATAATTATTTAAAATTTATCAAACAGCACTGGAACTTCCAAATACATCATTTAAAGCATTCCAAGGTATTTATAAAGGCATCTTGAAGATACGTACAAATAAGAATATAAGAATGCAAAATAAATAAATGTTTAAACAAGGACATCATTATGTGGTTCGACGGAAAATTAATGAATCTACCAGCTATATGGTGCAGACTACTCATTTGTGTTATGTATATAGGAGTACAAGAAAACTTTTAGGAAAAGAACCTTCAAATAGAGGAAAGATCATGGTGGATTCTTAGAAAAGGAAGCTTGGAAAGGATTTGCACAAACATGTGAGTCAATCATGTTTAAAAAATATAATGATTATATACAATAGCCACATGACTAAAATTAGCTCATATAATTAGTTCTTATCATTCCTTCTTGCTTGGATAATTTGCCCCCAAAAGTGGGGAGTGCAGCTTAAATACTGATTGGTATTTGACTTGCATGTAATAGTGCATGTATGGACATTGAGAAGCGTATCTTCATCTAATGGAGGTTGAAAATCCAGAGTGTTGTTCTTAGTGTTATAAACAACCTGTTGGCCATATTCATGTATATCAAGCTAAGAATGGAGATCTAGCCGAAAAGTACTTTCTTTAAGCTGTTGCCAAATGGTAAAGGCCCATACCAAATAGGTGTGTGATTCTGATGATGTTGACTTTTAAGCCTCTCTTAATTTGAGAATAACTAAACTTCATTATCAGCCTGCAACTGTTAAGGTATTTGACGTCAATCATGAAGCTCTTTGTATTTGTATTGAAATGCTAATAATGTATCATGACCCGAGCAAGGACTTGAGCCAAATGTTGAACAAAAGGAGAAGCCTTATTATGCTTCTCTTACTGATAGGATGAGGATCAAGGAGATGATATGCATAGAAAATATCAAATGAAGATTGCCTTGTAGAGACAGGGATAGCTTTGTTGTAACTACGCTGCAACACATAGAAATAAGTCTTTAACCACTTATTTGGGTTATGATAGATTCTAAAAGCAAGAACCAAGAAGTGGTTAGCTAGCCTCTTTAGACCATAAGTTTGGGGTGAAAGGAAGTAGAAAATCTTAACAAATAGCCTAAAAGCTTTCACAAAGTTTTCCAAAAGTGACTAAGAAATTTGGAATAAAGATTTTCGAAAAAAAAAAAAATAGTGAGTGGAAAACCAGAGTGATATGATATACCTGCTCAAAAAACAACATAGCAACTTTAGGAGCATCTATAACTTTATTGCAAGGAATAAATATAGATAAATTAGAAAATTAAAAAATAACAAAGATGTATTTGTCTTTTGAGGGTGGTTATCTGCACCCTAATGAAGTCTGTGGAGATGAATAACCAAGGGATGCAAGGGACTTGAAATGGCTGTTCAATCCAAGTTTTCTATTAGAAGGCTTGGATATACACAAAGTGAACATCTTCTAATAAAATCTTCCACATGCTTCCTCGTAGAAGGCCAATAGAAATATTTCATGAAATGCTGCAAAGCAAGTTTAAATGTGGACGTATCCCCTAGTTTGAGGCCTTTTTTAACTCAACCCCTTGTTTCAGGTTGTATTTGTACCAGAAAGTCAGAAACTTCCGTGGAACCTAGAATTAGTTTCTCTAGTTTTTAAAGCTTCCATGCCCTCAACAAGGGACTGCTGTCACTTCCATTTTGGAAACCCATTCCTTTGTTTCCTATCGTTCTCCTATCAGAAACTTTGTGGAATATTACTGCAACCCTCATGACCATGATGAAGAACATGTCTCTTCAATGGGTGTGAGATGTGGTGAACTAGCTGGTACAGAAAACTAATATATAAAGCAAATTATTTTAATGTGTAATTTGAAATAAGGAGGTTGATTTAGCATTTTAGGCTGTTGTAAAGAGGTAAGAATTGAATGAATGTGTGTATCTAAAAGATACAATGACTCATATGCAAAACAATTGGTATTAAGAATATGCAAAACCTTAGAAGAAGGTGTACTCAACACATAAACAGCTATATTAAGCTGCCCCTTCTATATGTAACAAGATGAAATTGTTGAATATAGGAAGCCAGATCAAAGCATGTTTGTTCTTGAATCTTGGATTGAGAATTCAAAATTGCAAGGGTGTAATAATCAGTATGAAGGATTGCTTCCTTATCTCAACATACTGGCTCAAGTGATTGTGTATATACACTTCTTTTTGTCTGGGAGGGCCAGGATTGGACTATGACAGGCAACCAAATAAAAGTGCAAACAATAAATTGTCTGATATGAAGTGCATACATAGTTCATTTGAGGGTATATCCAATCAGCATATGGGGCGTTAAATATATCTGAACTGTCAAGCTGTTTAGGAAATTTTTGATGACAACTTCAGGGAATGACTGTCTTTGCGGCAAACTACCTAGTAGAGAATAGAATGAGAAAAGTTCATCGAAAATCATGTAGACAATAGCTTAATGCTTTTGATGAAGCCATATATATGAAGTTCATTGATATTATAGCTGAAATTGTGCACAGTAAATTTCCAGAATAAATTCAGTCAAATGCCTATAAGATATGTGTATGAAGATGCCAACTTAGGATATTTTAAAGCCATTTGCTCATATTAGAAATTACAACCAGGATGAGTGCAGCACTCTACTTGACAATTGAACATCAAATGCATAACCTTGTACTTGTGGATATGATTTCGGCAGGTATCCTTCCATGGGATGATAAGTTATCCCATAGTAGAGGAACTTGGAATCGTAGAAAAATCGGTCTGGATAAAGAATTGGGAATAGGAAAAAATTGGGGGAAAAAATCTGCCCAAAACGAAAACCGAAGAAAACGCAAATTTTCATTGAAAAAAGTTTTTTTCATAAATATCACAATGAATTAACATTATGCAAATCAGATATTAATGATGGAAGAATGTCTATACATGAAAGTGGCAAGTGATACATCATACAAAGCTCAAGTTTAAAGTACAATGAAAGTGACAAAACACATCTTGTATTGCTTATAATATGAAAAGGTACAAATTTACAAATACAAAATGTGTCAAAATGCTTCAATAGGCCCACTATCTAGTATCTTGCAATTCCTTTGCCCTTTGCCCTAGCAGAAAACCTAGGCTCTCTTTGTTGACGTGCCTTTGCTACTTCTTGTGCATATGCCTCTTCGTGGTCCTTGGTTGCTATTTCCTCCGCTAGGTCTTCAAAGTGTTGTAATTCATCCAGGGAGAAGAGAGGCTCTTCTTGTTGCTCTTACACTGCATCTATGATCCATTCAAATGATGGCTCAATGTCACTTAGGTCAATGGGCTGAGTAATTGTTTTTTCAAAACTTCTTTGGTGGAGGCGAAGGTTGTAATGCACAAACACAAGATCATTCAACTTTTCTTGTGTAAGTATGTTGCGCTTCTTGGAGTGTATTTGCTCAAACATACTCCAATTGCGCTCACAACCTGAAGCGCTACATGGTTGAGATAATATTTTGATAGCCATGAGCTGCAAATTGGGCATAAAATCACCAAAGTCCTCCCACCATAAATCTAGAAACAAACAAACAAAAAAAAAATTAACATTTCACATGTAAAATAGTAAATTAAAATTATTTTCTAAACAAAATCAAAATACAATAAATAATAATTCGATGAGGGTTACTTGGCCTCAATGTTGACCTAGCACTCTTGCGTTGCTCAGATGGGAATTGACTACTTGTGTGCACAATGGACTCGAACTTTCTTGTCGAAACAGGCTAAAGTTGCTGCCAGTATAGGGAATTCAAGAAGGGGGGTTTGCATGGCCTCCGTTTGACTTCGTTTGAGATCTCTTTTTCCTATGAGCCAGAGATCATGGCCTCTACTTTATTTTTAATTTCATTTGGCACCTTAGAGCATGGCCTGACATCATTGCCAAGTCTCTTTGCCAATTGGAATTTGAGGCAGAAAATGCATCCACTAAAATGTTCGCCACAAAAATTGCATATAGCTTCCCCTTTCTTTTCCCCTTGCCTTCCATAATCTTTGCTTTCATCTTTCTATGCTTGCACATGGAAACATGTAACAACAAAGTTACAAACAATTACTTAAAAAAAAAAAAACTAAACCCTAAACCCTAGACTAGGGTTTAGGATTTAGAGTTGAAATATTGCATACATAGTTATCCGACAACATCGAGCAATATTTATTTAAAGGGAGGAAAAAAAAACTATACCCAAAACCCTAGACTAGATTTTAGGGTTTAGGGTTTAAACTTGAAATATTGATAGATGAAAAATGGGCTTGCTTACATAGTTGTCAGGCAACAATATTTACTTAAAAAGGGGAGAAAAAAATAAAAAACCCCAAACCTAAAACCCGAAACCCTAGACTAGGGTTTAGGGTTTAAACTTTGAACATTGATAGTTGAAAAATGGGTTTGCATACATAGTTATCAGGCAGCATTAAGCAAAATTTACTTAAAGGGAGAGGAAAAAATAACCCAAAACCCTAGACTAGGGTTTAGGGTTTAAAGTTAAACTTGAAATATTGATAACTGAAAAATGGGCTTGCATACATCAGGCAACAATATTTAGTATTTACTTAAAAGGAGAAGGAAAAAAAAAAACTAAACCTAAAATCCTAGACTAGGGTTTAGGGTTTAAACTTCAAACATTGACAAAAACATTTGCAAACAACCCTAATCTAAATGGTTCGTTGGAACTCCAAATTAATGATGGGCAGAGATGGATCATCGATTTCTCTAGCAAAGATTCTTCGGCCTCGACTGTTAGGAGAGACTAGCGTCCGGGGTCGTTGGAGAGCGCCCTTCAAAGCAGCTCCCTCCCCTCTCTCTCTTTGTTCTTCTTGGCGAACACTCCACACAATTTGTTTCTTTTCGATTGCAGCCCACTTCTCTCCTCTCCTCTTTTTTCATTCCCTTTGGCCCACTTATCGGGTCATATCATTGTATTTATCTTTGTTTCTTTCTTTGTTGGGTGCTTTGGCCCATTCGGTTGTAGTTATTGTTCTATTTTTTTACAGCCCCTTGGGTCATCTTTGGCCCATCATGGACATTAATAATATTTCATTTCATTTCTAGGCGGTTGTTGCTGGTTGTCGGATTCCTTCAAACCACAATCTGCTCATTTTTAGGATGCCCTAGTATGTTTGGGTTGGGGTGGTAGCAGGTAGGCAAACTCCTTTTTTATTTGCAAGAGGTTAAATGAAAGAAATGAAAAAAAAATCACTTTTTAACTAAATTGGCTACAGCCTCTACGCATGCAGTTGCAGCTGATTTTTTTCAAAAAATCGTGTGATTTTTTGAAAAAGTCAGAATCGGTGATTTGAGGCAATTTAACTCGACAAAATAAAAAAACGGGAATCGACGTTTTTATTGCAATTTTCACTACTATGAGTTATCCTATTAAACAAGTTATTGCAGGTGATCAGATGACTATCTGCTTAGTTGTACTATCCATGACATCTTTAAAGTATCTTGCTTAAAGAAGCCGGGTACACATTCACCAATTTAGGCTGAGCTTCCTATTTTGGATAGGAAAGGAGGGCTTGTGTTGGAACCTCAAGGCATTCTTGAAACCCACAAAAAGTCTTTAGATTTTAGGGAGATAATTGGGTATCTTTTTATTTTACTTGGATAATAAGGGGTTGTACTCGGGTCCTCCACCCTTGAAAAATTACATCTCTCTTCTTTAGAGCTTGAGAGTTTACAAATAGATACACTTTTCATCTCAATTGAGATTAGCTAGAAACCCGCATCATTTTACATAAAGTGTCCGAATTCTTGATTTTCATTTTCTGGATCTTTTCAAATTTTTGTATGAATACAATTAATCTAGAATTTAGCATCTTTCTTGACATTTTTCTATAGCAGCCTTCACAATGCCAAAACTTCACCTCTACTATCTATGCCTTGCATCTTAGTAGAGTAATATTTCCAAAACATCGCACTATCATAGTCCGCTTTACCAAATCTGGATTGCTAGTTTCCTTCCTGAAACACAAGCGCAACCACAAAAATTATAATAAATAGTCTAAATGAAAACACATTATGTCCCATTTTTAAAGGTGTTCACTCCAACAATTTTATGGAAGCTCTTGCGATTCTTGAGGCCTTGTAGAGGGGGTTTTCTCTTGGCTGGTGTAGGAGCATCTGCGAGTTCGACTCTCAAATTTTGGTTAATATTTTAAACAACAAAAGGTTGGAGGATGTTAATTGGCAGTTGGCCTCTATGGCCATTCAGATTCTTAGAATTAGTGAAGAGTTTGAATTTATCTCCTTTGTGCACATACCAAGGGAATGGAATGGGGTTGCTGATTATTTGGCCAAAAGGGCTTCTGAGATTTCGGGTCCTTGGATTATGGATAACTAGGAGAGTCTCCTAGTTGGGGACTCTTAGCGCCTCCGGGAGTTGATCCACAAGGATGTCTAGACTTAATGTGGTTTGTTTTTGTTGTTTTCTTCGGGTTTCGACCCTGTCTGGTGGTTTTAGTCTGTTTTGTTGTTTATTTGAGTCTTGGTTGGGGGCTTCGCTGTACTCTGTAATCTTGTCTTCTTATCAATAATTTTTTACCCCTTTATTTAAAAAAAAAACACATTATTGTTACAAAATAATGCAAATATTACCAATGGAAAACATTAAAGTAATTCTTAATTATTAATTGATTCAGGAAATCAACATTTTTTTGTCAGCTTCAACTAAACTTTCTACTTCCTCTAACCATGGAAAGAAGAATTTAACTTCACGATCCTCAATCAAAACCCCTTTATTGGCTAGCTTATTTGCACATTTGTTTCCTTACCTTAATATATGTGTAAACCTGATTTCTTCAAAATATTTAGCAAGATCTTGAATTTTCACAATTATCTCTTCTATGTGATAGAAGGTAAGGCAAAACATTAGAAATATTATTAATAATCAAAGGTTAAATAGAAATAGTAAACGTAATCAAATTGATTACGATAACTAACCTACCGACTAACCTGTCGTCCATAATATCTGCCGTCCATAGGGAAATGACGGTAAGGTAAGTCACTAACCTAGGTAACTAGTAAAAGTAACTACTAGTGGTAAAAAGTAACAACCTACTTTTTACCATGCAGTAAATAAAATATACTTAGGTAAATATTACAAATTACCTAAATGAGGTAATAATCATAGTTACTAACATAGTAACTCTAACATCCCCCCTTATTACATTATTTGGGTAATGTATATAACTGCCCCAATACATTGAAAAAGATGTCGATCTGCTGGTTCTTGCTCTGTCACAGTGCTCTGGATGCTCCTAAGCAAAAAATGGGTCATTCCTCACTTTGTCTTCACATCAACGAATGTCCTTATTGTAATCTTGTCATCCAATCGAATTGCATGGGTAACCAGTCGCTGCAATCGCTAGGTGTAGTAGAGTAGATCACTTCATACAAGGTTCATTCGCTTACAAAATGAGTTTGCAAAAGATAAGGTAGCTAAGGTGTTGGTCGCTGCCGAAAATGCACCCTTATAAGTTTCCCCCTTATTGCAAAACATGTTGTAATTAAATTTTTGAAAGAAGTTTGACTAAGGTGTCGGTCGCTGCCAAAAATGCACCCTTATAAGTCTTCTTTCATTTTTACAAAAAATTTGTGTGAAGTAAGAAAAGAAATATTGATCCCCCCTTAATTGCAAAAGATGTGCAACTTAAGAAGCTTTGTGAAGGATTTTACAAAGATTGCCTCCTAGGTAAATTTTACACCAGAAAAATTCCCTCCTTTTGTTACAAGAACTTCAAACAATGAGAGTTTGCTATTTATGAAGCCTAAAAGAGGTACAAACACCCTTTTATTACAAGTACTTCAAACAAAAACTTATGCTATTTATGAAGCCTAAAAAAAGAGAGAGAGGAAATGGTGTTTGCTTAAGGTGACAAATTTGCTTTTCCCTCTACAATACTGTCTTAGCCAAGAGCACTCTGTGTGCTTTTTCTAAACCAGAATCAGAATCGGAACTAGACACTTCACTAGCAATATTGCCTTTGTTTTGCTTCTGTGATGTGCCTTTGCCTTTATTGTTTTGCTTGTTTTTAAACCAACACCGATTGGTGTCATGGTTATCCTTTTTACAATGCGAGCAAAACCTCTTTTGAGTTTTCTTTCCCTTACCTTTTGAAGATGATCCTCCCTTTTGAAAGTTTCCTTTCTTCTTGTCACCCTGATTGTTTGAGTAAAGTGCATTGTTCGACACTTCATCGCTTTGGAGTTGATTTGCTTCCTCTGTTTGAAGAAAATTGACTAACTCCACAAAGGTGACTGATCTTTGTGATACATTAAGGGATGTAATCAACATTTTATAGGATTCAGGAAGAGCCCTCAATATTACTGAAGTCAAAATGGTGTCTTCTACTTTAGATCCTAAAACATTGAGCTTAGACTTCAGTTCTGACACTCTGCAGAGGAATAGTTCTATTGATTCACTTGACTTCATATGGAGTGTATGAAGTTGTGTTTGAAGGTTTAGAACAATTGATTGATTCTTGCCTTCAAAAATGGTACAAAGAGCATCCCATGCCTCTTTACCAGTTTTAGCTTCACTTATGTGAGGCTGGATCTCATCAGTAGTAGCTAGGAGGATCAACATAAGAAGACGATTGTTCTTTTTATCCCATGCTCTTTGATTTGCTCCTGGCGTTGCAAGTCTTGATTCAGTGCCATCAACTAAATCCCACATTTCCTCTACAATCAGGATGGCTTTCATCTTAGTTTTCCATGTTGAATAGTTAAGACCTTTAAGCAATTGTGTATCATTTAAGTATTTGTTGATAGTTGCCATGATGAAGGTCCTACAATTTGCACTAAGATGGATCTTTCTTTCACTCTTAAGTGGTATTTAATGGCACCTGCCTGAAAATCCTCTTGAAGAGAAATAATTAGTTTGAGGAAATTAAGCCAAACAAATAGAGTGAATTAGGGGTTTTTGTTTGTAGGAGAGAATATCAAGTGAATATTGGCTTTTAAATATGTGCAATGGTTAACACAAATTTATTGTGAAATTTTGGGGTTGAGTGTTCTTGATTTTATGACTTATAATTGCAAAAGAAATAATGCAATAATCAAACAAGAATGCCCACAAAATTCTTATCACATAGGTGTCGGATGCAATTGAAAATGCACCTAATTTGCCAATGAAGGTGTCGAGTAAAATCGAAAATGCACCTTTTAATTTTTGCAACAAAATTTAAATTTGTGTTGTGCAAAAATTTGATATATTTTGTCTCCTCTTGTTTTCCAAATTTGCAAAGAATATGGCATAAAACAAATTGCCTTTTCTTTTGGTTTTGCAAATTTAACAAGTTTGATTTTGTTTTAAAGTGCTCCTCACTTTTGTGTTACAAATTTGCAAAAGAAATACAATTTCTTGTCTTCCCCCCTTTGTTTTGCAAATTTAACAAATAGCACTCCTTTCAAGACAAGTCGACACACGACCCGCGTTTGAAAGGCTTCCAGACCAGTTGACAAACAACTTGGTTTTGATGGGCTCAAGGCTTCAAATTCTTCTCAATTTTGCAAAAAATAGAATGTGCAAATTTTATGTCTTATATCCCCCCTTTGGAGAAAACAATGATGTTTTGCAAATTTTGGAGTCTCCTTGTTTTCTAATTTTGCAAGCAAATTTGTGCTATTAAATGTCTTATATCCCCTTTGAAGGAGAAAACAAAAGCATAAATTTTTTTTTTTTTTTGTGTTGCAAAAAAAATAGGACTTTTGTTTTAAATATATATATTTTTTAATATGCTAAATTTAAACAAAAAAAAATTAATCTATAAATATTAGTTTTAATAATAAAAAATAAAGTTATGTTTTGTTTTAAAAACAATCAATTTATAAAAAATAGATTTAAAAAAAACACAACTTATTTTTAAATTATTAAAAGAAATATATATAAAAAAAAAACTTTATAATGTAAAATAAACCAAATTAATAAAAAAATATTAATTTTTTTTTTAAACTTTACCTTAGGTTTTATAAGGCAAAAGAATGCCTTCTGTATGGCCGGCGGGAGACAAACCCTGGACTCCTTGAAGGCCTTAGCCCAGCCCGATCAACCGGTCGGGCTAGAGGGCCCAACATGAAACAAAGCACAAGTCATGCCCTTTATTTCTTCCATTGCTGGAGCACGTGTATTAAACAAAAGGCTTTAAAGCCTTTTTCTTTTGGGATTAATATCCCACATTGCCTGTGCGGCAATGTTTTGGGTATTTAAAAACACCCACGTGCACTTTTAGCCTTGACTGCCTGCGGGCAGTCAACAACTCTTATTTTGCTTTCTGAACCACGAACCAAAGGCTGCCACGTCACGCTGCAATTGTAATGTCCCCTTCTAATCAGCTAGTGGGAGCACATAGAGACTAGCCTATACACGGGTTCTCGTAGGCTATGTCATATGGATGAGAGCCTTTGGAGATATTTGAGACAACTTTTGAATTCTTAGAGCTCAGTTTTGGTGGTCGTTCGGGGTCAAACGCAGCTAGGATGCTGGAATTGCTATTTTTAGCAGTGTCGGGTTTTAGGGTTTCTTGCCGAGCGGATAGGAGGATGTTATTCTACAACGAAATGGGTATCCGGAACAGGTTTCAGTTGGTCATTCGGAGTTTCATAAGGTAGAGTTTTTAAAGCGCAAAGCTTGGCTTTATTAAGTGAATTATTAAATTCATTTTATAAAGTTAAAACTTTATATTATAATTAAAGGGGAAGAAATATGTTATCCCACATTGAGCGCGAAAAAGAGAGTTTGCCAAGGAGGAGCTTATTTATTCAGTGACTTGGTCTCATTTTAGATATTCCGGATTTTAGTTATTTCCTCTAGAGTTTGAGGCCGGTGGTCGAGACTTCTTCTCCGAAGGGACGGAAACCCCAACGGTGTGGCTGAGGACGAAACCCCTCAGATTTTTGGAGCTGGACGAAACCCCAGTTCTCTGTTGGTGAATTCACACAGGATTCACGCTTTGGTGCTTCAACGATTTCAGAGGTACTTTGGTATTTGCTGATTTAGTATATTTCAAGGGTTTGTAGACATATTGTGGAAAGATTATATTTTTAAAATATTGTAATTTGAACCCTATTTTGAAAGAAATTTGAAAAATAAAATTGTTAGTTATTTCCTGTTTCTTGGAGTTGTATTTTCTGATTTTAAGAAACAGTATAGTGTCCCAAATATTAAAATATCGGAACGAGGGGGGACATTACAGTGGTATCAGAGCTCGGCTTATCCCGCCGACCTGAGGGTTACAAAGTTGCAGTAGTGTGTTGGTAATGGCTACTATCCAGGAACTCATGATAGAGCTGATGCAAAAATTTCAAGAACAAAATGAGTTTTTTACAACAATAATAGAACATCATCCTAAGTGGTTGAAGCCTCCATTAGCAGTTGGAATAAAAACAGGTACAAAGGGAAACGACTCATTGCAGCCAAGCACAGTTGTGGACAGCAAAGAGGACAACAAGTAGGTTGAAAATTTAGAGAATGTTTTATGCATAACCAAGGTTCAAGTTGATTCTTGTATTGATGGAGAAAACAAAGCAGCAGTAGTAATTGATGAGGATGAGGTCACTTCATCTTGTGTGTTGGATATTGGAGTGGTGTGTATTGATGAGCACGCTGATCTTGTGGTTGAGGATTCAGTTGTTGATGTAGTTGGTGATTTAGAGGATGAGCATAGTTCTGTCATCACTTCGGAGTATGAGGTTGGTGAGTGCAGTGCGGTGAAAGGGCCTAAGATTGATCATCGTGCATTGGAGGATACACCTGAGAGTTTATTTTGTGTTGATGGTTCCAGTTCATTGCGGGATCACATACGGGTTACGAGATGAGCGGAGTTGTCCACACATTGACACATTTGAATAGCACACATGAGTTTGTTGAATGCCTTTATCAGACAACCCAACTTGGAGAGAGACGACACCGGTTGACGGTTGGAGCTACGCTACAGATTTGCGAGGCCATCAAGCGAGCATTAGAGGTAATCAAATCAGATTATTTGAGGCTATTATCTGATAGGGATCGGTTTATGCGGTTTGCAGAGCAGACTTCCCGAGAGCTCACTCGGAAAGATGAGGAGATTGATGAGCTTTGTCTTGAGTTGAGTTTAGCTCATCACTCCCTTTTCACAGCGAAAAGTCAGTCATTTGTTGCATCCACTTCACATGATTCAGAGACTAATTCGGATACTATGGTGGTTAAACAGTTGATTGAGGGGATATATGAGATTGGACGTGAGGAAGGATTGATTAGTAATAATGTTTCCGCATTCATTCAAGTCGATCAGTATGTGCATAAGCGAAGTGGTGATATGCTTTCTTTAATGGATGCTACTTCCTCATTTGGTGTAGTAGATGATGGTACATTACTTGATTCCGATCCTGAGGATGATGATGCGAGCCATACTTCAGGGGATTCTTTGGAGCTTCACAGGGGTTCAGTTGGTGAGGTTCATATGGATTGTATAGTGAGGTATGCTAGTCATTTTGATTTCAGCCCACATGTAGATGAGTGGACCTTTTTTTGGATGACACATAGTGGTGGGTTGAAAAATGGTTATAGCGGGTTGTATACTTCATTGGGGTATGAGATGCCTTCTTCATTAGAGGGTAAGGTGATTCATTGTTGGGATGATTGTTTGGTTCAGCATGATGGATGTAGTGCAAAGATAGAGTTATGGCTAAACAACTCTTCACTTGTATGCAATTATGATATTTCGGTCTTGGATCTTGGATTTTTCCTTGGTTTGGGCGATATGGCGAGAGGACCACATATGGATTTGGGATACGGGTAGTTGTCAGTGGTTTAGTTGTTGTTTCACCGAGTTGGCGGTTGACATGACTACTAGGATATTCTTTGGCCCATGGGATCCGGGAGGTGTGTGCCCATGGAGGTCAGTGATCTATGGAGATCGTGCCTTGATGTCACTTCCATTGGCTATTTGGTGGCGGGAGTTAGTTCAGACTCCCAGATGGGTCATTATTGTTCGGTTGTGGATTAGCAACCGATTAACTCCAATATTATGTCAACAAAAAGATTGGAGAGATTTTTTGGTCAGGGATCGGTTACTTTGGTTGTTGGGAGTTGTTGGGGGGTTGATTCCAGCATCTCCTCAACTTACCGTCCTTGATTTACTTGTCCTCTCACACCGGTTTTTCAGTCTAGTTTGGGGTGTTGTCATTCTGGGAATACAGATGAGGTGTGTGTGGCTGTGTTACTATGAGATTTTGGTTTTGATCAGAGCGGCGCAGCATCAGCGTGTTAGTTCTGACAGGATGTTGATTTGGGACTTAGAGGATATGCTCGGTTTCAGTGTGGTGACAGAGCTTGACCGGGATTGTGGAGAGCAGTTTACTTGTGAGTTGGTTGAACTATTTCAAAGACTGGTTGCACTTCTGGATAGAGGACTACACGAGATGACACTTGCAGAGGGTCAGTAGTGTAAGATTTATCTTAGTTGGAGATATGAAGCTCATCGGTTCATCTGGGATCCAGGGATTGCATGGCAATTATTTTTGATATTGTCATGTTTTGAGATTGGATTGCTTGAGGACAAGCAATCTCGAGGAGGGAGGACTGTAATGTCCCCATCCTAGTCAGCTAACAGAGCGTAATATGGACTTGCCTATTCATAAGGTTTTGTAGGCAATGTCGAGTGTTTAGGAACCACTAGGTGTTATGGAGATATTGTTGGACGATCTGCATTCACAGTTGTCAGGTTTCGGGACCGTTTACGCGAGTATTTTCAAAGACTTACTATTTTTATTAAGTCAGTTAGGGTTGGATTCTCGGGAAACGGAAAGTACGATTGGCATCTTCGGCCAAATGGGTACTCATTTCTATCTTCGGATGTGAGTTTGGATGAGCGGTCATGGAGTTTTTAATCGTCGAAGTTATAATTATTATAAAGTCATTAGATTATTATATTATTCTCTTAAGTATGACTTTATGATTTGTTAGGGGGCTTATGAGTACTCATTTTGAAGGAAATAATGTATATTTTAATGTGGTTTTATTAATGCCTAGCTTGGACGCCACTTTTGGAGATTATAATATAATTAAGTGATATTGTGGAGTTAAGTCATTATATGTGCTCATTAGTAAATGAATTATTGACATAAAGCAAGTAAAAAAGAAAGAAGTTTAATCCCACATTCTACCCACATTTGGTCGACCAACTCGAGAAAAGAATAAATAGAGGTTGTGAGAGCATTTGAAAACATCTTTGGTTATTACATTTCATGTTTGGAGAAAGGAGCTTGCTTGCAGCAGAGTTTGCAGGAAGATATCCAGCTTGTTTGTGACGAAAAACCACAAGCAAGGGCAGATTTGGCTTGTTTGGAGACGAAACCCTCCAACAGGAACATCACTTTTGGGATTGCAAGATATCCTTGGAGTGATTGTGGCATTTCCGTGACGGGGAATGATTTGAGCTTCAAAGTTGCAGGTTGTTGATGAGTTTTGGGGTGCACTTGGTGCCATTTTTAGAGTTACTTCAGATTGCAGATTTTTCCAGTGAGGCCAAACCATTAGAGGCTATTTTGAATTAGATTGCTTGCGTTTTTGAAGAAGCTTGTATTGCTGATCATTCATAGTTTTTGATCAGCTTATCAGCCGTACACTTCAGTAGTTTGGAAGGGATCTATGTCATTTGTGAAGGGTTTTAACAGGTTGTACCAGTTGCGGTGAAGGGCGTGCACTTATTGAGGCCAAATGCCTCCTATTTGGAGTATTCATTGTGTTGTATGAGGTCTTCTCTTTTTTGGACAGCCAAACAACAATTAGTATGCTGGAGAAATTGTATTACAAGCATATTTAATGAATATATAAGTTTGGTGTTGCTGGTGTTAACTTCCAGAATGATATCAGGCCTTTATATCTCCGGGTACACTTATCCTTGTACAATTTCCTTCATTGGGTTTGCTCAATATCATTAGAAGAAGTTTGTGCTTAAATTTCGTAGTCATTGGAGGAGTAGTTTTTAAGATACAAGCATTTCTAGTTTGCTGCTATTTTAATTTCCAAAATTTGTATTATTGCAAAAAGTATAAAAAATCATATTTGCATAAATCACGTGATATCAAAGCAATCATAAAACAAGACATTCAAGTTTTCATTTTGGAACCCAAGATCGGAACCTAGCTCTTTGGGTGGCAAATTTATTTGCCTTCGAAAGGGGTAGGACATTACAGTGGTATCAGAGCTGGTTTTTCCTGCCAGCCTGTTCAGGGTTTCATTGCGAATTTTGTGAAGTCTTCTATCGAAGACAAAATTCTCAGGTTTGATTTGGTGGAAATAATTCTTTGTCTGAAATTATATTGCTTGAAAATTTGCGGAGTATAGAAGATTAGCAAAAGTTAGGGTTTGGTTGCCGTTTTCAAATCTAGGGTTTCTAGTTTCTGGGTATTGGTGATTTGAATACCCATTTGGTTGATTTGGGCTTCAAGAGTTCTGGGTATTGTTAATTCAGAGCTTAGGCTATTCTGCCAGCCTGTGGAAGCCTAATTAAATTTCAGATTCATGGAGTCTTATAATGATTGTTCTAGGAGACAACGTGATTGGGATAGGACTCAGAGTGAGGTACAAAAATCCATTAGTCAATTAACTGCAATGATGCAAATTTCTCTACCTTCAGTTTTTCCTCAGGATAAGGTTGATTTTTCATTCATAAAGTTGCCGAAGAAAGTTGGAGTTGAACAAAATACTTTACAAGATCCTAAAATTGCAGCTAATATTGCGGCTAATAAAGTTGAGCTCGCTGTCTCAGAAAAGTTGGAAAAGCAGTTGACAGTAGCTATGTCACCTAAGTCAACACTTATGGTTCCCTCTAAGGCTAAGGTTGAGCATCACACATCCAATAACAGAAAACAAATTCAATCTGCAGAATATTTCAGTAAAATAATGGATGTAAGTTGTAAGCTCTACGCTTTGGGGAAACAACTTGAGTCCCAGAAATTGTCAAAAGATGTTCTTCTTGAAAATCTAAAGGAAATGGATACATGTCTAGTTGAACTAGATCAATCTGATCGTGAGGTTTTGAATTGGGCAGCGAAAGTACCTATAATTGCATTAGGCTAGCATTGGATTATGAGACATGCAGACAGGGACGTGAGACTTGCAGCCACCTCTTGTCTCAGTGAGATCATAAGGATTACAGCTCCGGAAGCACCCTACAATGACGACATCATGGAGGGATTACAGCTGATGGTTGATAGTTTTCATGGTTTGAATAACATCAGGGACCGATCCTATGGTAAGAAGGTTAAAATTTTGGAAGTAATGGCAAAAATTAGAATATATGTCTTTTTGCTTGATTTAGATTGTGCTGATCTTAGTCTCCAGATGTTTCGACATTTTATGGCTTCTATCAGTGAAGATCATGAAGACATTATATCCTCTTACATGCAAACCATCATGGTATGCATCATTGAGGAAAGTGATGACTTTACCCAGCCCATCTTGCCCAAGTTGATGGTTGTTTTGAGGCAAGGACAGATTACCTCTTCAGCTGCACGTAAATTAGTTGACAATGTTTCCAAGCAGTGTGAGAAGAAGCTGAAACCTCTCTTGGTACAAGAGGAACAGGAGAAGGAAAAGAGGCCGAGTGACTTACAGATGCCAGGACTACCTCTCAAAAGCAAGAATCAGTTGAGAAGAGAACAACGTTGCTTCACTTGCCAAGAAGAGTGGTCACTTGGACATATATGTGGGCCCATAACCCACAAGTCCCAGGACAACTATAGTACCGAGGGTAATGACAAGACAACAGTTGTGGAATTGCTTCCCGAGCAATCCAGTGAGGTTTGTGAGACCTTGGACATAAGGTATGATGAGCCTTGCATTTTTCCTGGCAACAGTTCATTGTTGCATGGTATTTTTTTTCATGGTGAAGACTCCAAATTTGATGAGGAGATCAATGTCGATGAAGATGTCTTCTGGTTAAAGTTAGAAACAGAACAGACCAACAAGTGGTTGGATGGTGGCTTTCTTGATGAGTTGGAGAGTTATGCTGATGAAGTAAATGAGAAGATTAATAGAGACAAATTTCCTTTTGATCAGGGTGCTGACTTGAACATTCAGACTGCTGAAATTCAAAATATAAACATGCCACCTCTTCAAGAAACTTGTGTGGAAGTACAGGAGGGCAAAATTGATGAAGATGAAGTTAATTCATCTTGTGGATCTCATTTTGGTGAGGGGCATAATGAATTTCGTGATAGTGGTGAGATCATAGAGCAAGCTGATTTTGACATTGTTAAATCAGCAGCTGGTGAGGATGTGCATGCAGTTGATAATTCTTGGGTTGAGCATGAGTCAGTCCTAACTTCAGTGCACGAAGTTGGAGAGTGTAGTGTCAAAAGGAATGCTGATTATGATCATTATGCCAAAGATGGTAAATCAGAAACTTTATTATGTGCTGCTGATCACAATCCAGAACTTGATACAATGCAAAGTTGGAAGGATAAGTTGCAGGTTACAGAAGAGAAGATTGTCCAAACATTAACCCATTTGGATAGCACACACAACTTTGTTGAATATCTTCTGTGGACAGCTCAGCTCAAAGATAGGCAGATAGAGTTGATTGATGTCTCCTCTGCTGAAAGCGTGCAAACTATTAAGGTAGAAACTATCAAGCATGCTTTGGAGAAAATAAAATCTGATTACTTGCAATTGTTATCTGATAGGGATTTGGCTATCCAAACTACAGAAAAGATGTACCAAGAACTCACCAAAAAGGAGAAGATAATTAACAAACTTAACCTTGAGTTAAGTTTTGTTCACAAAGAAAAAAATTGGTCAACTGTTACAACCACTCAGAAGGAACAAACCGAGTATGATGCTGATGTAGGTTCATTTCCTTGTGTTATGATTGGTGAAACATCTCCTGACTTCTGTGTGCAGAATGTTGAGAGTTGTAGCACATGTGATTGTATAGACCCTTCCATGGAACCAGTTGGTGAAGTTCTGATGGACTGTATAGTGAGGTATGCTCATAGTTTTTCTTTCAGTCCACATGTTGATGATTTGACCATGTCATATATGAATGGGAAGAAGGGTTGGTATAAGGAGTTATATGTATCACCTTGGCATGAGGTGCTCTTCCCTATAGTTGTAGAATCGGTTTCTTGTTGGGTTCCTCGTTTGTCAGTCCAGAATGGGTTCTCCTTTGAGCTGCAGAATAATTCAGTTGTAGTCAGAGTGGCACAATAGAAATTATTAAATTTTGGGAATGACAAAATCCCTATTTGGCTATGGGATCCAGGAATTCCTCTGAGGGATGGATTGTTTTATAGAGTGGCAGAGCTCGACAGAGTTACCGGGACTGGTTGTATCGGTTTGGTGACAGAGCTTGACAGTGTTTTCAGTTTTCGGGATGACAGTTCAAGGCAGTGTCTTCATCATGAGACATTCTTCAGATTTATTTGGGATCCTGGCATATGGATCATATTGCTTGAGGACAAGCAATATTTGGGAAGGGCGGACTGTAATGTCCCCTTCTAATCAGCTAGTGGGAGCACATAGAGACTAGCCTATACATGGGTTCTCGTAGGCTATGTCATATGGATGAGAGCCTTTGGAGATATTTGAGACAACTTTTGAATTCTTAGAGCTCAGTTTTGGTGGTCGTTCGGGGTCAAACGCAGCTAGGATGCTTGGAATTGCTATTTTTAGCAGTGTCGGGTTTTAGGGTTTCTTGCCGAGTGGACAGGGGGATGTTGTTCTACAACGAAATGGGTATCCGGAACAGGTTTCAGTTGGTCATTCGGAGTTTCATAAGGCAGAGTTTTTAAAGCGCAAAGCTTGGCTTTATTAAGTGAATTATTAAATTCATTTTATAAAGTTAAAACTTTATATTATAATTAAAGGGGAAGAAATATGTTATCCCACATTGAGCGCGAAAAAGAGAGTTTGCCAAGGAGGAGCTTATTTATTCAGTGACTTGGTCTCATTTTAGATATTCTGGATTTTAGTTATTTCCTCTAGAGTTTGAGGCCAGTGGCTGAGACTTCTTCTCCGAAGGGACGGAAACCCCAACGGTGTGGCTGAGGACGAAACCCCTCAGATTTTTGGAGCTGGACGAAACCCCAGTTCTCTGTTGGTGAATTCACACAGGATTCACGCTTTGGTGCTTCAACGATTTCAGAGGTACTTTGGTATTTGTTGATTTAGTATATTTCAAGGGTTTGCAGACATATTGTGGAAAGATTATATTTTTAAAATATTGTAATCTGAACCCTATTTTGAAAGAAATTTGAAAAATAAAATTGTTAGTTATTTCCTGTTTCTTGGAGTTGTATTTTATGATTTTAAGAAACAGTATAGTGTCCCAAATATTAAAATATCAGAACAGGGGGGGACATTACAGCAATCAACGAACCATCCGCTGCTACGTTCACGTCCGAATTTCGAGCCACCTCAAACGCCAGTTGGATGCCATGTCATCATCCGGATCGAATTAGATCACGCCACCCACACCTACTTGACGGTCAATGCCGCCACATCACACGAGCTAGTTGTGCCACCACGTGTACCAACCTTCACTCACCACGTCATAGCCTCGAACTTTGAGCCCACCTCCTCAACAGTCAAGGGTTCGATGCACCACGTCACTAGCCTATCAGCAGTAGGAGTCCTTGTCAGATGCGCCTCAGTCCGCATGTAGCAGGGAGTCCAGCTATAGTTCTCGAGATTCGTGCAGGTGCAGTGGTCCGGTCAGGTCAGAGTGCAGGGTCGTCAGAGTCATTTTTCGGTCAATCCTCGGAGTCCAGCATTCGGGTTGTCAGAGTCTGTCTAGCGTCAGTCCATCCGGTTGTCAGTCCGTCAGTCGTCTTGTCCAGTCCAGTGGTCCGTGTCAGGTTAGTCGCCAAAGTCTTCTCTCCGATCGACAAGCGGTGTCATATTGCGGGCTGGAGGTGGGCCGGTCGCCGGAGTTCTGCCTGCTGCCTGCAGGTGTGGGCCGCCTGTCCACACGTGGGCTGCCCAAGTGATGTGGGCTGCCCTACGTGGGCCTAACAGCCATTGCAGGTGGCTGTCAAGTCCTCCCTTCGTATCGATTCAGGAGCTGCGGGTTGCCGATGCCTATAGGCCCGCAATCCAATGTGGCTGTCAACTCCTTCGCGAAATAATCCGCTTGCTTACAAAAAAAAATTTGCCATGCTCGGCCTTGTCCACCTCTGGTGGAATCGAGTCTCACAGAAATTACAGCAAATTATGGACCGAGTCTCACAAAAATTACAGCAAATTACGGAGCAGCGCCCACCTGCTCTGATACCAATGATAGAAGGTAAGGCAAAACATTAGAAATATTATTAATAATCAAAGGTTAAATAGACATAGTAAACGTAATCAAATTGATTACGACAACTAACCTACCGACTAACCTACCGTCCATAGGGAAATGACGGTAAGGTAAGTCACTAACCTAGGTAACTAGTAAAAGTAACTACTAGTGGTAAAAAGTAACAACCTACTTTTTACCATGCGGTAAATAAAATCTACTTAGGTAAATATTACAAATTACCTAAATGAGGTAATAATCATAGTTACTAACATAGTAACTCTAACAGTATGTTCCATGGAGCCTTTGCTTTCCTCAAAATTACATTTATTACTACGAGAGAATCACCTTTCATCTGTTAGGAGGTGAAGTCAATATCCAGATCTCCAATGTTCTTCAATAGAGAGGTGCATGGTGGTGCAGCTTATAAAGAGGAAACAAACAATATTTTGTAGTCTTCCTTTGGGAGAGGAAACAAATAGTTTTTTGGACTCTTCCTTTGGAAGAGGAAACAAACAATTTTTTGGACTCTTCCTTTGGAAGAGGAAACGAACAGTTTTTGGATTCTTCCTTTGGGAGAGGAAACAAATAGTTTGTTTTTTCTATAAAAGGGGAATGACCCCTTGCATGTAAATGTTGATTGAATGTAATTTCTTCCGAAATCAATAAAAGATCAAGTTGCCATTGCTCCGTGGTTTTTCCTGCACATTGCAGGTTTTCCATGTAAAATTTGTGTTACTGTTTTTTCTGCGTTATTGTGTTTTTCTGCTTGCACAAAATTTTGCTATATTTCCTAACATTTGGTATCAGAGCCTAGGGTTTTGTGCGAGTGGGAGATGCAACAATTACTGGAAGTGTAACCAAGTTTGAGATTGAAAAGTTTGATGGCAAGAACTTCACCCTATGGAAGATAAAGGTGGAGGATTTGTTGGTTCAAAATGACCAAGCCCTAGCCTTGAAAGGGGTCGTGAGTAAACCAAGCAACATGAAAGATGAGGAGTGGACAACGTTGGATAGGAAGGCAGTTTCTACAATCTATCTATGCCTAGCGGACTCCGTCTTGTTCAATGTTGTTGAAGAAAAGATCGCGGAAGCCCTTTGGAAGAAGCTTGAAAAGTTGTATGAGACGAAATCTGCAACAAATAAGGTTTTTCTAAAAAAACAACTTTACAACCTAAGGATGAAGGAGGGTTCATCTGTGGCAGATCACTTGAATGAGTTTAATACCCTCATCAATAAACTGGTTTTAGTTAATGTGAAGATGGAGGATGAGGATAGAGCTATCACCCTACTTTGTTCCCTCCCGGAGACTTGGGATCATTTGGTGATGACCATCAACAATTCATCATCAGGAGCTCTAACTTTTGATGATGTGGTAGCCGCTTTGTTGGCAGAAGAGTTGAGGCAGAAAACATCTTTGGAACCCTCAACCAATGAAACCCTAGCTGTGAGAGGTCGATCTTTCGAGAAGAGTCAACAAAGTAGATCATAGTCCAGATCTAAGTCTAAAGGACACAAGCTGAAAGGGAAGTGTTGGCATTGTGGGAAGCCAGGGCACTCAAAGAAGGATTGTTGGCAGTTAAAAAAGAAAAAAAATGGTGAAAAGCAATTTCAGCCATCAGTTGAGGCCAATACAGTAAATTATGGAGAGACGACAACATGTGAGGCTTTCTGTATCGGCAACAGCAGATCTTTTTATATACCTGGGTTTTGGACTCGGGTGCATCTTTCCACATGTCTCCTCACAGAGACTGGTTTGACAAATATCATCCATATAGTGGTGGGAAGGTCTACTTGGGTGATGATCACCCTTTAGAAATTGTGGGAAGAGGGGACATAAGGATCAGGTTGGACGATGGTAGAGAAAGGATGTTATGTGATGTACGACGTGCCATATTTGCGAAAGAATTTGCTCTCAATCAAGATGATGGATAAGCTAGGGTATTCTATCACTTTCGGTAACAACTATTGCAAAATTACCGGAGGTGCTATTGTAGTAGCAAAGGGAGAATTGGGACCCTATATCGTTTATGCGGTGATACGGTGACAAACCATGCAGCAGCAACAACTTCTGTTTAGGATGCAATAATGCTATGGCATCAACGCCTAGGCCATATGAGTGAAAAAGGTTTGAAAATTCTGCATGACAGAGGTATGCTTTCTGGGATTAAGTCTTGCAATTTAGACTTGTGTGAGCATTGTATTTTTGGTAAACAAAATAGGGTTCGGTTTACTGCAAGCCCTGGTAAGTGTTTTGATTTTCTGCAACTTATAAATTTTGATATATTTGGACCAATCTCCACTCAGTCCTTAAATAGTGCAATCTATTTTCTGACTTTTATAGATGATTATTGTAGGAGAGTGTGGGTTTATTTTCTAAAGAAGAAGTCGAAAGCTTTGCAGAAATTTAAAGAGTTCAAAAATCGAGTAGAGAAAAGTTTGGGCAAGCCTGTTTTATGTCTTAGGTAAGATAATGAGGGTGAATATTGCTCCAAGGAATTTGATAAATTTTGTACGCAGGAAGGAATTAAGCACCAGAAGACTGTACCATATACTCCAAAACAAAATGGTGTGGCTGAGCGGATGAATCACACAATCATGGAACATGCAAGAAGCATGCTTAGCGCATCCATGTTGGATAAAAGGTTTTGGGCAGAGGTTGTTAATACAGTTGTTTACCTCATTAACAAGTCACCTATAGCTGCGTTGGATGGATAGATTCCAGAGGAGGTTTGGTGTGGTAAGCCATTTGATTACTCTCATTTGCGTACCTTTGGCTGTGATGCATTTGCCCATGTGCCTAAAGAAAAAGGTCCAAACTTGACCCAAAGTCAAGCAAATGTGTTTTTCTCGGCTATGGAGATGCAGTAAAGGGGTATAGATTGTGGGATCCTACTACCCACAAGGTAATTATTAGCCGAGATGCTATTTTTGATGAAAAATCCATGCAAAGGAAGAAGGTACAACAAACACCTAATGTTGTACCAATTGAAGTAGACATGAATGAAGATGAAAATGAAAATCAGCATGCTGAAATTTTTGAACAGCAAGCAGAACAACAAGTAGAGCAGCCACAACAATCACAAGACCAAGAGCCACAATCAACAGATCATTGGGTTAGAAGATATACATGTCCACAAAAGTGTCCGGAAAGGTATTTTCATGTTTATCAGTCCTCTTTTGCTTTGTTAACTAATGATGGTGAGCCTAGTTCATTTCAGGAAGCTAGAGAGTTTGAGAATGCAAAAAAGTGGAGGAAATCCATGGAGGAGGAAATCGAGGCACTTCACAAGAATAAAACATGGGAACTTATGGATCTCCCACCTGGAAGAAAGGCTATTGGAAACAAGTGGGTTTACAAAGTAAAGAAAAACAACGATGGGTTGTTGGAACGCTATAAAGCTCGCTTGGTTGCTAAAGGCTATGTGCAAAAGTCAGGTATAGACTTTAATGAAATTTTTTCTCCAATTGTGAAGATGACTATTGTTAGAGTTTTACTTGCACTTGTAGCAAAACAGGATTTAGAACTGGAGTAGCTTGATTTAAAGACTACTTTCCTGCATGGTGACCTTGAGGAGGAGATTTATATGGATCAGCCTAAGGGCTATGAAGAAAGAGGCAAAGAGCATTTGGTTTGTAGACTAAAGAAATCTCTGTATGGGTTGAAACAGGCGCCAAGGATGTGGTACAGAAAATTTGACACCTTCATGAAGAGCGAAGGTTTCGATAGGAGTGAAGTTGACCATTGTGCATACTATAAGAGGTTTAATGATGGCAGTTTTATAATTTTGTTGTTGTATGTTGATGATATGCTGGTTGCAGGCCCCAGCATGAAGGAAATCATTGATCTTAAGGCTCAATTGGCTAGGACATTTGAAATGAAGGATATAGGAGCAGCAAACCAAATTTTAGGGATGAAGATACACAGGGCCAGAAAATGAAGAAAGATCTGGTTAAGTCAAAATTCATATATAGAAAAGATTCTGCAGCGCTTCAATATGCAGAATGCAAAACCAGTTAGTACCCCACTTCTTTCACACTTAAAATTGTCTTCCAACCAATTTCCCAGAAGCAGAGAAGACAAGCATGTCTCGTGTATTGTATTCATCAGCAGTAGGTGTTGGACTCTAGAGCATACTTTAGAGTATCTTCCCTAAAGTATATAGGTTCTAAATATTTAAAATTCATTTAAATATAGTTGCACCAACTTTACTATTTGAGAGGAAATCAGTTTTGTTGTGAGAGCATATAGGGAATTGTTTAGAGTGTTTCTAAACATAGTAGGAGCAAGTAAGATCTCCATAATAGTAGAGATTTCAAACTGATTGGAGTGCTATAAAAGCATTGTAATTTCTTATGATTATGAATCTAATGAGCATATTTTCTCATTTTGGTATCAGAGCAGGTTTTCTCAGATGGATCAAAACCTGTGGAGAGTGGTGTGAAGAGATCTGAAGCACGCACTTTGTCAGAGAAACTCAAGTGGCCAACACTCAGCAGAGTTGCAAGGAAGAGCTCGAGTAAATCATTAATATCTCACGCATCCTGAGGTATTTTCTTATGAAATTTTGAGGGTTGTTAGATAATTGTATAAAGAGGATTCAGTCAAAATTTTAGGTGATTTGGAGCTAATTTGCTGATTTTATTAGCATTTTGAGTTTTTCAATAAAATGGTTGTATAAGGTGGAAGACAGGGTATTTGCTTCTCAAATTTTGGGAGAAATATTATTTAGATAAAATAATAATTCAGACAAAATTTCAGGTCATTTGGATCTGTATTGATCGATTTGTGTGAATATTGATTTTTTCTTCAAAAATCCTAGATCCGAAATTGTGATAAAAAGGGAAAAAGTAAATGATCACATATTTTTCACCTTTGCAAATTTTCTTCTAAAATTTAGAGGGTTTTCATATTATTGTCTCAGGAATACAGAGTTTAATTTTCAGAAATTTTGGAGCTGTATGGATTGATTTATGTGAAAAACATTGAGGTTGTCTCAAAAACACTCTAAGATCTAGAAAGGGCAAAAGTAAATTGATCACATATTTCTCATTTGTGTGAATTTGCTTCTGAAATTTAGTGGATTTTCAGATACATATATCAGAAGTCTACAGGAAAAATTTTAGTTTGTTTCAATCAGTATTGGCCGATTTATGATAAATTTGGTGCTTGAGACTTTGGTAAATAAAAAGAAGCATGTATTTTTGCAATTAGAGGTTAATTCTGAGAGATTGACTTAACAGGTTGAGTCAATTGAGTAAAAGAAGATCTGTTGCTATTATTTATTGCAAAAAAATTGTATTAGAAGCTATCTACATTATTCCAAAGTTTTTTTGATTAGCATCAATGGCTGCCAATAACAATCTTCCCATTCCTGAATTTAATGGGTTAGATTATGAGTATTGGTCCATCAAGATGAGGACCTTACTCATAGGCAAGGGGTTATGGGATATTGTAGAAGAAGGCTACAATGAACCTGCAGATTGGACCACCTTGAGTGCAGCTGATAGAACCAATAAAAAGGATGCCCAAAAGAAAAACTCATTTGCTCTCTACCATCTCCAAGCAGCTTTGGAGAAAAGCATCTTTCCAAGGATTGCTTCTTGTTCAACAGCCCTAGAAGCATGGACAACCTTGAGAGATAGCTATCAAGGGAGAAATCAAGTGAAGCAAGTGAGGCTTCAAACCTTGAAGAGAGATTTTGAGAATCTCAAGATGCAAGATGATGAAAGAGTGGGAGATTATTGTGTGAGAGTGAAAGCCATTGTAAACAAAATGCAAACCCTTGGAGAAGACATCAAAACTGAAGTAGTGGTGAAGAAAGTGTTGAGAACACTTCTTCATAAATGGAACCATATTGCTATCATTATTGAAGAGTCTAAAGATTTGTCTACTCTAACTTTTGATGCTCTAATTGGTTCTTTGATGTCTCATGAAGAAAGATTGCAGGGTGCTACATCTACAAGCTATGGAGGTGATGAGAAAGCATTCTCATCCAAAGAAGGTGATAATGCACAAGGAAGAGGACAAGGACAAGGACAAGGAAGAGGCCAAAGGAGAGGTAAAGGAAGAGGATGAGGTAGATCAAGAGGTGGCAATCAAGGAAGAGGAGGTGACAAATCAAAGAAATCTTGTTACAATTGTGGCAAGGTTGGTCACTTTGCTAGAGATTGTTGGTCCAAGACTTCTCAAGATGGGAGAGGTCAATATGGAAACTATGGAGAAGAGGAAGGAGCTTCTTCAAATCTGTTCCTCACCTATGGAAAATCAGATCAAAATCTTAATGAAACTTGGATTTTGGATACTGGTTGTTCCAATCACATGAGTGGCAAAGAGGAGCTCTTTGCTACAATGGATTCCTCCTACAAATCAAAGATCAAATTGGGAGATGACAAGGCACTACAAGTTGAAGGTATTGGAGCCATGGAGGTTCCAACAAAAGAAGGCACCAAGAAGGTAAATGACATCTATTACACCCCCAAACTCCAACATAATTTGCTTAGTGTTGGACAAATGATGGAGAAGAACTATAGGCTTGTTTTTGATGAAGGAAAATGTGTCATTTTTGATAAAAACAATTGTAATAGAGTTATTACACAAGTACCTATGACAAAGAATAGGTTGTTTCCTCTTAAGTTTGGGGAACAAGGAGGTGCTCAACTTGCTAGTGTAGCTATTGCTAATCCAAGTGTGCTTTGGCACTTGAGATTTGGTCATCTTAATTTTGCAAGCTTGAAGTTGTTGACTTCTCAAGCTATGGTGAGTGGACTTCCAAGAGTTGAAGAACACAAGGAGGTGTGTGAAGGATGTGCTTTGGGAAAGCACTCAAGATCAAAGTTTCCAAAGGGACAAGCATGGAGAGCAAGCCATCCACTACAATTGGTGCATTCGGACATTTGTGGTCCAATGCAAACCAAAAGCATTGGTAACAACTCTTACTTTCTCACTTTCATTGATGATTTCTCTAGGATGTGTTGGATTTATTTTTTGAAAACTAAAGATGAAGCTTTTGATTGTTTCATAGATTTCAAAAATAATGTAGAGAATCAAAGTGAGTTTGTTGTAAAAAGTCTCAGGACTGATAGAGGAGGAGAGTATTCTTCAAATGCATTTCTAAAATATTGTAAATATTGTGGAATAAAAAGGCAATTCACAACTGCCTACACCCCACAACAAAATGGTGTGGCTGAAAGAAAGAACCACACTATAGTAGAAATGGCTAGATCAATGCTGCAAACTAAGCATCTAAGTAACATGTATTGGGCTGATGCTGTTAGAACTAGTGTTTACATTTTGAATAGGAGTCCTACTTCTAGTTTAGATGGGATTACTCCTTATGAAGGATGGTATGGCAAAAAGCCAAATGTAAAACACTTTAAGGTTTTTGGTTGTCTTGCATATGCCCACATTCCTGATGAGCAAAGAAAGAAACTTGACCCCAAAAGTCAAGCATGTATTTTTGTTGGATATTGTGAGTCTTCCAAAGCATATAGGCTCTACAATCCCAAAACACATAAAATTGTACTCTCCAGGGATGTAATTTTTGATGAAGGGGGAGAATGGGGTCATCAAAAACTTTTTGTTGATGATGGATCTCATGATGCAAGTTCCTCTCAAGTGCAACAAGTGCAGCCCAAAAATAGCAAAGGAAGTCCTCCAAGCCCAAGTATGAGTACTACTTCAAGTACAACAGATGCTACTCCAAGTCCTTCTCCACAAAGATCAGTAAGTTATTCACCAATGGATATTGATTCTCCATCTAGAGGTAAAAGAACACTTCAGCACCATCCATATTTTCAAATGTTGGATAAGAATTTCTAGAAAAGATACACTAGAAGTCAAGCTAGTGAAATGAATGCAGTTTTGAAAAGACTTGAAAATCTGCATATGTATGGTGATGATGACTCCCAAGAGCCTAAGGGAGATGTAGTCAATTATGCTTTAATGACTAGTGTAGAGCTAGAGCCATCTAGCTATGAAAAAGCATGTGCTCATGATGTATGGCAACAAGCCATGAAAGAGGAAATGACCTCTATAAAAAAGAATGATACTTGGGAGCTAGTGGAGCTTCCTAAGGGCAAGAAATGTGTTGGATGCAAATGGGTCTACAAGACCAAATTCAATGCTGATGGAAGCATTGAAAGACACAAGGCAAGACTTGTAGCAAAAGGGTTCACTCAGAAGTATGGGATTGACTATGAGGAGACCTTTGCTCCTGTTGCTAGACAGGAGACAATCAGATCAATACTTTCTTTGGCTGCCCACAAAGGGTGGAAAATTCAGCACATGGATGTAAAGAGTGCCTTTCTCAATGGGTACTTGAATGAAGAGGTTTTTGTGCAACAACCTCAAGGATTTGAAGAACAAGGTAAGGAGCACCTTGTCTACAAACTAAAGAAAGCATTGTATGGCCTCAAGCAAGCACCAAGAGCATGGTACTCACGCATTGATGGCTACTTTCAAAGGTATGGATTCACTAGGAGCAAAAGTGAACCTACTCTCTACTACATGAAACAAGGTAAAGACATTCTCATTGTATGCTTATATGTGGATGATCTAATATTCATGGGTAGTAGTGCTAAGATGAATGAGGAGTTCAAACACTCCATGATGAAAGAATTTGAAATGAAAGATCTAGGTTTAATGCATTACTTCCTAGGCATGGAGGTACATCAAACAGATAAAGGGATCTTCATATGTCAACACAAATATGCTCAAGATATGATCAAGAAATTTGCTATGGAGCAATGCAAGCTTGTTGCAACTCCAACGGGTCATGGGATCCAATTGAGCAAAGATGATGGAGCACCAAAAGTTGACATGACCACTTACAGGAGCATGGTTGGGAGTCTAATGTTCCTCACCAACACAAGGCCGGATATTCAATATGTTGTTTCTCTTGTTTCAAGGTATATGGCTGATCCATCTGAACTTCATCTACAAGCAACTAAAAGAATTTTGAGATATGTAAAGGGTACATTGGATTTTGGGATCCATTACCACAAATGTAATTCTGTAAAATTAGTTGGCTTTAGTGATAGTGATTGGGGCAGCAATATAGATGATAGAAAATCTACTTCAGGGAATTGTTTTAGTCTTGGGTCAGGACTAATTACTTGGAGTTCCAAAAAGCAAACTGTTGTAGCATTATCATCTACTGAAGCTGAGTACATAGCCATCACAAATGCTAGTACCCAAGCTTTATGGTTGAGAAAAGTTCTTGAAGAAATAGGAGAGAAACAAAGTGGTCCTACAAGATTGTATTGTGACAATATGAGTGCCATCCAATTGGCACATAATCCTATCCACCACAGCAGGTCAAAGCACTTTGACATGAAGTATCACTTCATTCGAGACATGGTGGAGAAACAGGTGATTGAGCTACAACATTGCAGCACTTTGGACAACATAGCGGACATCTTCACCAAAGGAGTTGCGAAAGCTCGGTATATAAAGCTGAGAGACTGTCTAGTCAGTCCTCTCAACTTTAAGGGGGAGAATGTTGGACTCTAGAGCATACTTTAGAGTATCTTCCCTAAAGTATATAGGTTCTAAATATTTAAAATTCATTTAAATATAGTTGCACCAACTTTACTATTTGAGAGGAAATCAGTTTTGTTGTGAGAGCATATAGGGAATTGTTTAGAGTGTTTCTAAACATAGTAGGAGCAAGTAAGATCTCCATAATAGTAGAGATTTCAAACTGATTGGAGTGCTATAAAAGCATTGTAATTTCTTATGATTATGAATCTAATGAGCATATTTTCTCAGTAGGAAGCCTCATGTATGCCATGGTGAGCACCAGACCGGATGTTGCCCAAGCAGTGGGAGTATTTATCCGGTACATGGCAAATCCTGATAAGGAGCATTGGAATGCGGTGAAGTGGATATATAGATATTTAAGAGGCACTTTAGATGCTGTTATTTACTACGGATCAGATAGTTTGCAAGTTAAAGGTTTTGTGGATTCTGATTATGGTGGAGATAGAGATGAGAGAAAGTCCACTATGGGATATACTTTCACTCTTGTTGGTGGAGCTGTGAGTTGGGCTTCTAAGTTGCAATCTGTGGTGGCTTTATCAACCACTGAAGCAGAATATATTGCAGCGACTCATGCCAACAAAGAGGCAATTTGGTTAGAGCGATTGTTGGGTGACTTCAAGGTAATGCAGGAGAAAATTATGTTGCATTGTGATAGCCAAAGTGCTATTCAGCTAGTGAAGAACCCAACATTCCATGATCGCACGAAACACATTGATGTCAAGTACCACTTTATAAGAAATGTGGTGGAAGAAGGTAGGATCCCGTTGCAAAAAATCGACACTGAAGTGAATCCTGCAGATATGCTTACTAAGCCGGTCAAGACAGAGAAGTTTAGGTGGTGCAGAACATCTCTGGGCTTGCTGAAAATGTGATAAGGGCAGCATTGGGCAATTGGCACTTGGATGGAAAAACATAGGGAAAGAATTCCTGTATATCAACTTCAAGTGGGAGAATGTTAGGAGGTGAAGTCAATATCTAGATCTCCAATGTTCTTCAGTAGAGAGGTGCATGGTGGTGTAGCTTATAAAGAGGAAACAAGCAGTATTCTGTAGTCTCCCTTTGGGAGAGGAAACAAACAGTTTTTGGACTCTTCCTTTGGAAGAGGAAACAAACAGTTTTTTGGACTCTTCCTTTGGAAGAGGAAACAAACAGTTTGTTTTTTCTATAAAAGGGGATGACCCCTTGCATGTAAATGTTGATTGAATGTAATTCTGCTGAAACCAATAAAAAATCAAGCTGCCATTGCCCCGTGGTTTTTCCTGCACATTGCAGGTTTTCCACGTAAAATCTGTTACTGTTTTTTCCTGTGTTATTGTGTTTTTCTGCTTGCATAAAATTTTGCTATATTTTCTAACATCATCCATACTCTATTCTATTTTATTTGTTTACATATTTTTAAACCTTCTAAACTGCCCAAGCTTCAACTTCATTATTTGTCTTAAATCCACTATTGAAAGCATAATGAGACAAAATGTCTCCTTTATTATTTCTAATTATTCCTCCTTCTCTTGTTGGTCCTGGATTTCCTTTAGATGCTCCATCAAAATTCATTTTAACCCACTCCACATCTGGTGGTTTCCACTTTATATTCTTTGCCTTCTTTTTGCTTCTCTTGTACCCAACATCATAATTCCATTTAACAACTTGACTCTATCTATCAAGGCTCTCTGCTTCCAAATTAGGGGCTGGGTGAGTTGATAGGGTGGATTTAGACTCCTCTATGGCTAAACATATCTTCTTTTTCATTACCTCTAAACTGCTTTCCTTTCCTGTAAATATTCTTCTATTCCTTTATAACCATATAGTCCAAAGTGATCTTTTGATATATCCCATATTGTCTATAAAGCCTCACTTTTATAAGTGCTCTACCATTGCTTTAACCAATCTTCAATTTTGCTATTCATCATCATGCATTTACCAAACATATTAAGAATCCATTGCCATAGATTCCAGACTATTGAGCAATGTCTCAAGAGATGGTCTATACTCTCCTCCTTATTACAGAAAACACATTGAGAGGGGCCATGAAAACCCTTTTTCATAAGGTTATCCTAGGATAAAATTCTTCTATGACCTACTAGCCAAACAAACATTTTGACTTTAGGAATGCTTGGGCTATCCCAAATATCTCTCCATATTCTAGTGACAATATTATTTTGTTGGTGTTGAACATTATATCCACTTGTGTATTCTCCTAAACTATTCAACTCCCAAATCAATTTATCCTTGGCTCCCCTCGGAATAATCACAGTTGTTATCTTTCTACTCAATTGCCTTCTAGCATCAATGTCTTGTATACTTGTAAAAATATCTTCTTTCCATTTGTATCTTCCTTCTCGATCCTTGTACAAAATGTTTGAAACCCTATCACCATATTTGTCTTGAAGCAATCTCATCTAGGGTTTCAAAATTGAATTTAAATTGAGTGGTTCATTATCACACCAAGTATCCATCCAAATAGAATTTTTTTCTCCAGTTCCCACCACCCATATTAAACCTTTAATCATAAGATCAATAGATTTTTTTAAACCATTCCAAAGAGAAGAACCATTTGGTAGAGAGAATGCAGTAAATATTAAACTTGGGTCATTGGTATCAACATACTTAGAAGAATTATTGCCCATTGTCTTTGACTCTCTTTGTACAATCTCCAGATAACGTTTCCCGTAAGAGCTAAGTTTGCATCTTTAAGAACTCTTAAACCAAGACCTCCTCTAGTTTTATCATCACACAACTTGCTCCATTTCACCAAAGAAAATTTCCTTTTGTCATGTAAACCTGACCATAAAAAGGATCGCATAATATAGATCAAAATTTTTTCAACTAATTTTGGCATAGAATACAATGATATAATATGTTGGAATGGCTTGTAAGACTGACTTAATTAACTACACTCTTCCTGCTAACGATAACCATCTACCTTTCCAAGCTAGAAGTTTATTCTGAACTTTACTAATAATTGGATTCCATAACTCTCTCTTCATTCTTCCCTCAAATAAAGACATCCCTAGATAAGTTGTTGGCATATTTGCCTTCTCCATTTGAAGCAACCTACAAATTCTTGCTTTGATATTCGCAGGAGTGTTAAGGAAGTAAATTTTGGATTTAATCCTATTAAATTTTTGCCCTGAAGCTCTTTCGTACTCTTAAAAAGTTATTCAACGCTCTGACCTCATTTATCCTTGCCTCTCCAGAAAGGGTTGTATCATCTACAAACCGTTGATGGGTGATGTTATCAATGTTATTACTAACCTTAAGTCCACTTATAAGCCCATCTTTGTAAGCCTTCTTTAAGTTCCTATTCAAAACTTTTGCCATAATAATGAACAAATAAGGAGATAGAGGATCTCCGTGTCTAAGGCCTTTCTTGGCTTTAAAAGATTCTGTCACTAACCCATTGACCAACACTGAATAAGAAACTGTAGAGACACAAGCTTTAATCTATCTAGTCCATTTCTTTCCAAAACCAAAATTATCTAAAACTGCAAAAAGAAAATCCCATTTAACCCTATCCTAGGCTTTACTCATGTCAAGTTTTAAGATCATTGCTTTCTCGTTTCTTGAAGCTGCTGAATGTATAACTTCATGAGCTACTATGATCCCGTATAGAATTTGTCTCCCTTTCACAAATCCTCCTTGCTCTTCTGAAATGATTTTGTCTAACAATGGCCTTAATCTATTCGCCATCACTTTGGAAATAATCTTATATGCCATATTACATAGGCTTATGGGTCTAAAAGAATCAAACAATTCAACATCCTTCTTTTTTGGAATTAGGGTAAGATATGTTGCATTTATTTTATAAGGTATGTATTGTTTTACCCTAGATTGTTCCACTTCCACCAATAAAGAATCCTTCACTATATCCTAATGATGTTGGTAAAAAGCTGGAGAGAGCCCATCTGGACCTGGGGATCTATCCTTATTAAAAGAGAAAAGAGCTAAATGAACTTCTTCTAGAGTAATAGGCTCCATCAATTTCCTATTGTCTTCATTTGTTATCCTAGTTGAGAAAATCGGCAAAAAATCGGCGGACTCCCAATTTTTTGCCGATTTTTTCTGCTGGCGATTCAATCGGCAAACTATCGCGAGTCCGGTGATTCATTGCCGATTTTTTGCCAATTTTTTCAAAAAATCTGCAATTTTATTTAATTTTTTTGTAATTATTTTATAATATATATATATATATATATATATATATATATATATATATATATATATATATATATTTTTAAGGTTGTGGCCAATTTAGGGTTTTTTTATGCAAGCCCAATTTTCAGCTGTTAATGTTTGAATTTCGAGGTTTAAAGTCTAAACCCTAAGTTTGAAACCCTAGTTAAGGGTTTCGGGTTTTTTTTATCTTTTTAAGTAAATATTGCTACCTGATAACTATGTATGCAAGCCCATTTTTCAGTTGTTAATGTTTGAAACTTTGAAGTTTAAACCCTAAACCCTAGGTTAGGCCCTAGGGTTTGGTTTTAGGGTTTGTTTGTTTTTCCTCATCTTTTTAAGTAATAAGTAAATATTGCTGCTTGGTAACTATGTATGCAAGCTCATTTTTCAGCTGTTAGTGTTTGAATTTGAAACTTTGAACTTTGAACTTGAAGTTTAAACCCTAAACCCTAGTCTAGGCCCTAGGGTTTTGGGTTCAGGGTTTTTTTCTTCTTCTTTTTAAGTAAAATATTGTTCCCTGATAACTATGTATGCAAGCCCATTTTTCATATGCCAATGTTTCAATTTTGAACCCTAAACCCTAGCCTTTTGGTTTAGGGTTTAGGTTTTTTTTTTTCAAGTGATTGTAACTTTGTTGTTTTTTTTTTTTTTGATTTTACATGGTGGAATCGGTAGCTGCCACGAATCCGAGCAGTCTGTCCGGTTTTTTATGGCCGTCACAGTATTCTGCGCTATCCGCCCCGGGAGCCGCCACGTAGATCTCCACGTAGTCCACCCCTATAATCACCATGCCACGATCATTTTAAACATTTTACGCCGCTGAAAGCACCAGGAAAGGGACAAGTGTTCAGTCCGACGAGGCTTGAGATTTGAACCTTGGACCTCCATTCCCCTTACGGGGTTTGGGGGAACCAATTGGTCTACACCTCAATCCTAATTGTAACTTTGTTGTTACTTGTTTCCATGTGCAGGCATATAAAAAATGAAACTTTTTTTCCGTGTAATTTTGTACCTTTTCATATTATAAGCAATACAGGATTTGTTTTGTCACTTTCATGTGTACTTAAAGCTTGAGCCTTGTATGATGTCTTGAATTGAATTGTTGCTTTTATTGCGACATTTGATTTGCATAATGTTAATTCATTGTAATATGCATGAAAAAGAAAAATTAAAAAAAAAAGAAAATCTTTTTATTCGTTTTTTTTGTTTGCTGATTCAAATTTTTGCCGATTTTTATAACTGCCGATTCACTCCCGATTCCGATTTTCTCAACTATGTTCGTTATAACTGAAGGAACATCTTGAAGAAGTTTATCATTAAGAATTTCGGTCTCCTCTGAACCTAGAATATTCTGTTAAAACGACTTTGCCTCTTTTCTAATTTCACTCTGATCTTCAATCCAAACCTTTCTATTGATTTAATTATACTAATTCTGGAAGTTGATCTCTGTACTATAGCCATCCTATGAAAAAACTTTGTATTTTTATCTCCTTTTAACCAAGTCTTTCTTGATTTTAATCTCCAAATTTTCTCTTCCTTACTCAAAATATTATGATATTCACTAAGCAACTCCCTTTCCTCTTAGCTTGGATTATTATCATCACCTTTTTGGAATTTTGAAAGTTTATCTTTTAGTTCTTCTTTCTTCTCAAAAATGTTTCCAAAGGTGTTTTTGTTCCAATATTTTAATCTAGATGTCATAGCTTTAATTTGGTTTGGAAGAGCATACAACCCACCACTACCTAAAGAATTCCACGTTTGAGCTATCATATTAACAAATTGAGGATGGTCTTCCCACATCTGCTCATATTTAAAATATGATCTTTTTTGAATTCACTTACCACCATTTTAACTTTTATTGGTCAGTGATATGAGAGAATGCATGTCTAATTTTTCTGCTATTAGGTTCTGGCCTCTCCTGATAATCGGGTATCTTATTAACTTGAAGAATATGCCAGTGAAAGAAGCTTGTCAAGAAGATCAATCTTTTAGAGATCTCTCTCTCTCCCTTCCCATACTTTGAGGCAAAACCATTTCAAGAACAAGAATTTGTGTAGCTCTACATATGCAACCTCTGTATTCTATATATGCAATGATCCCCATATACCTGTTATCATCAATAACAATTAAGAATTTATGTCTGAGATTTATCTGTCTTTGTGCATTTTTAAATCACCTTGGGACAATATGACCATAGAGGGTAATATGAATTATTCTCATTTCTTTTTTCATAAGCTTTTGAGAGTTTCAGTTGTACCTCAGGAAGTTTATAATGTTTTGTGTCATATAATTTTTTCCAACATGCTTGGAATATCTTCTTTTATGGTATAGTAACATTATGACTGCTGGGAAAGTCTTTATTATTGCATGCATTATTATATTTGCCGTGCCAAGAAGATTTTATTCTTCATTGACCTGCTTTGATGTTGTACAGTCACTGTTGGCACTTAGATTGAGCAGCATTTAGCAATGGCTAAATCAAAGTCCATTGACTATAATAGAGATATTGTAGGCTTTAGTAATACAACTTGACCTTATATTCTGTCATCACCTTATTATTGTTCATGGCAGTTAAGGTTGTTTCAGAAATTTTCAAATTCAGATCAAATAAAAAGACCACTGCGGAATTTAGAAAACAAATACACTTAGAAGTTAATGAAGGGTAAAGTCATTAATGTTACTGCCAATCCATTTACTGAAGACACCTGCCCTGGTCCCATTCTAATACTGTTACAACTTTAGTTAAAATTAGTTTCAGATACACATGTATGGATCAATGCTTGTCTTTGAGAACATGAAACAAAAGCAAGTTAGATGGATCCAACTAAAATGAGCATGATCAAAGATCATAATGTTCTCTTTTTAAGATGTACCTGATTATAAAGAAAGATATATACTAGGTGTCACCTGTTGCTTTCATGCTTACATAACTGGAATGATTTGGCTCCAATGTCATAGCTTCAGGCATCCTGATTTGGAGTAATCCCTGTGTTGTTTCATTGACTTAGACACCAAACCTTTAAAATATGAGGTTTTGCAATGGACGCAATTTGTTAAATGAGTTGTTATATGGTGATACAGTTGATTAAAATCAGCAGCAAAATGTTGTTTACAATTGCCTTATACTTGCAAAAGGTTGTTTTTTCTGCTATGTACAGATAGGTTTTCAAGTATGATTGGCATACAGTTGATTATTATAAATATGAATTCTCAGAGACAATAAGAGTTAATTCTTTAATTTTGAAATTGGTGCTACAAGCAAATGATCTCTTAGCTAGCTGTGATTTGATCTCAGTTATATTGAAGATGCCATGCTCACATTTGGTGCCCATTTAAATATAACAGGGTTCAGCTTTTTTTTAAGATTCATCTCCATTGATCACATTTATTTATTTGAATCCTAGATCCTCATTTGTTTGGCAATCAGGCCTTGAAGTCCTATTTTAAATTAATTTCCTGCCATTGTGTGTGTGTGTGTGTTTTTTCTCATTTTTGCAATTTGTTGAGTCTATTGATTTATCTTAGGCATTAAGGCCCCGCCTTTTTCTTTCTTTATTCCTTTGAAATCTTAGGAATTAAAGGCCTCTCTTTCTTTCTTCGTTCCTTTCGAAAAGCTGAAAGCAAACTATGGCTGATTTATTCATCTAAAATCCTTTATATTTTCAGCTTTGGAGTTGATGAAAAAAGAAAATATGGCTATAATAGGGCCACAGTCATCTACTACTGCTCATATTGTGTCACATGTAGCCAGTGAACTTCACGTACCGGTTTTGTCATTTGGAGCAACAGACCCAACTCTATCCTCATATCAGTACCCTTATTTTCTTCGTATGACACACAGTGATACATATGGAATGATGGCAGTTGCTGCTGTGGTTGGCCATTATGGCTGGAGAGAAATTGTGGTGGCATATATAGATGATGATTATGGGAGAAATGGAATATCAGCGTTGAGTGATGCACTTCAAAATGTAAGAGCTAAAGTTGTTAATAAAGTAGCATTTCGTCCTGGAGTCAGTAAAAGTGAAATTCGAAGCGTATTGTTGCAGTTGGCTTTGCTGGAGTCACGAATATTTGTTGTGCATATGAATCCTGATGCAGGTATCAATCTTTTCTCTGAAGCATTAGACCTTGGGATGTTGACTACTAGCTATGTTTGGATAGCCACAGACTGGCTGTCTTCCCTTTTGGACTCTAACCTACCTGATTATGAAACCATGAACTCACTTCAAGGAGTCATTGCTATACGTAGGCATATACCAATGTCAGCTCTGGAGCATAATTTTACAGTAAGGTGGAACAATCTGAACAAAGCTAGAATTTTTGACGTCCGCTTGAGTGCCTTTGGACTATATGCCTATGATGCATTCTGGACAATGGCCCGTTCTATTGACACTTTCTTGAAGGGAGGAGGAAATGTTTCTTTTACAGGTTATCCTCAGCTATCCAATGCAAGTGGAAGCAAAACAGAGCTAGCAAAACTAAAGGTCTTCACAGGAGGTCCACAGCTGCGAAAGATATTATTGCAGACTAATTTTACGGGTTTAACTGGTCCTGTGAAATTTGATAAAGATGGAAATTTGCTTGGTGCTACTTTTGAGATCATCAATATTGTTGGGACAGGATTTCGTAAGGTGGGTTATTGTACAAATCAATCAAGCTTGTCCGTTATTCCTCCAGAAAGTAGAGTTGCCAAGACAGACACCCACCATATTGTGGATCAGATACTATATGATATAGTATGGCCAGGTCAAAATAAACTCGTACCACGTGGGTGGGTGTTTCCTAATAATGGTAAGCACCTTATAATTGGTGTGCCTAGAAAGGTTGGATTTCAAGAGGTGGTGAAAGTAATGGAAGGTACCAACCTGGTGAAGGGCTTCTGTATTGATGTATTTGTCGCTGCAGTAAACTTGTTACCTTATGCTGTTCCATACACATTTGTACCTTTTGGAAATGGGAAATCAAATCCCAGCTATGACAAGCTTGTGCAACAAGTTGCCTCAAAGGTTGGTATTGCAGAACTGCTATAGGCCAATGTCTGATTATATGCTCTAATTCATCAGCTACTTCTTATATTCCTCATAGAATTCTTGCATATCAAAATTGATTTGTATATGCATAATGAGTACATCTATTTATAGATGAAGTACTGTAGAACTTTGATGCAGCAGTTGGGGACATTGCAATCACAACAAATCGTTCGAAAATCGTGGACTTCACACAGCCTTACATTGAATCAGGTCTGGTAGTATTGACTCCTCTTCGAAAGGTCAATGAGGGTGGCAATTGGGCTTTCCTGCAGCCATTCACATTTGAAATGTGGTGTACAACAGCTGCATTCTTACTTATCATGGGAGCTATCATATGGATTTTGGAGCATAAATCAAACCCTGACTTTCGAGGTCACCCCAAGAAACAAGCCCTGACAATTATTTGGTATGTGAGATTTCTTGCATTTCTTGTGGCTTCCTTAATAAAAAACCTCATAATCTGTCTTTTCCATAGAATTCTCTCAAGCCTTATTTTTTGATGAATTTAATACTCTATTGAAATTCTATTTCAATTTTGACACTGCCAGGTCAATTATGATGTTTTCCAATATAGTTTGGAATTGATACCATTACTTATGTCCATCCTCGTGTTCTATTATGGCACTCTACATGTCATATTTGAAGCATTATATTTTGTAATAATGATGTCATATCTGCCTTTTACATTATACTATATCCAAACATAACTGTGAAATTGGAGAAGTTATCTGAATGCCACTTTATCAATATTTGAAACCACAGTGACAGAGGCAGACAATTGTGTAAATATTGGTTATGGAAGCAAGTAATAATTATTTACTAGCCATGATTCATTGATTATTATGTGGGGGGAATTTGCTTCAGCCGAGAATTTTCTCATCTGAACTAAACCATATCATTCAACCCTTCTGATTAGTTTGTGGTCAAGTCTCAACACTGGATTTCCATTGTTGATTATTTTGAAGTTAGGCAGCAATAGTGAATGTGTCAGCTAAACTTCATTCAGGTCTTGTTTAACAAAAGTAACTGTGAATTTAACTTAGTTTATCTTTGCCAGACATCATGCAGTTCTATTACAGGAATTTCCACAATATATAGAATAAATCCAAGTTGCATGATTTTTTCCCACATGTTAAGACTAATTTTTAGCTATTTGATAATTGAATTAGAGTGACCAATCTTGTTATGCAACACTGAAAATGAATTACAGAAGTATTTTATAGTTTCACAGTATACATGATGGGAAAAAAGAAAATATAGTGTTGGAAGAATGATTAAAGAGGTGCTGCATGAATTAGAATTCAGATATTAGCTATAAAAAAACATGAACACCATTTTTTTTCCCATTGAATTAATGGTAAAAAGGTTGGAATCTGGATCATGTTTGAATAAGGTTGCTGTTGGTTACGAATCTGCCATGAGGAAAGGATTTCGGGTTAATGCGCCCAGATTCGCCCACCAGCATGAAAGGCCGGAAGGAAGAGATGCCTTCCGTGCCAATCTCCGGAGAAGGCCGGCTCCTTTGGGGGGTTTTAAGCTAAGAGTGCAGGAAAGAGATAAAGGAACGGAAAGAATTTACAAATATGATTGGAGTTTGGTGGGGGGAACTAACAGTACGACAACACATCAATCACCATTGCTTACTGCATCATAAATACAAAGCATGACCAGGAACTGCAAAACCTAAGTATACTTTCTGTACTTAAGCAGTGTACGCACAGCTACAATGGTCCCCTAGCAAACATTCTCCCTACAAGGAGAACTAACAGCACGGCAATGCATCAATCACCACTACGGACAATAACATAAGCAGAAAGTAACCTAGAGATATCAGAGCCAGGTATATGTGTTATGCAGAGAATTTATACGCATAGCTACAATGGTCCCCTAGCAAACATTCTCCCTACAAGGAGAACTAACAGCACGACAACGCATCAATCACCACTACGGACAGCAACGTAACACACAACTGATGGAACTGCTACCACATCTATTATGAAGTTCAAAAGTGCTTGGCCACCAAATGCTGAAATGAATCAACAAGCCATGGCACAAACAATGCTAAAGGCGCCTGACCACCAAATGCTGAAATGAATCAACGAGCCGTGACACAAGGAAGCGTAAAGCATAAGCATAAAGAAATAAAAGCAGCAGAACAGAACCAGGCATACAAATTATATTTATAAGCAGAAGCACGGTTACAATGGTTCCCTAACAGACATTCCCCTTTCACCCTTTACAATGAAATCATGGTGGGTTTTTATAGCCCGAGTCCCTCCCGTTACATTAATGGGCACAAAGTCCCAGTCAAACAATAGCTGACAAAAGCGGCGAAAGAGTTGCAAATGCTGACCTTTTGTCGGACTGGACTGTACCCGCAGCATGGTCTTCCTGGAAGCTGGACGTCAAGGTGGCGGTGTGTTGGGCAGAACTTCTTCTCGGCAGGAATGCGGGTAGCTGGAGCGGGTAGAACCTCCAATCAGCGTTAAATGAGGTCACTGGCATAGGTAATGCAGCCCATGCTCGTCCTTTTGCTCGGCACGTCTTTGCTCAAATCCCGAAGCTGGACACTTGTCAGATGATGGATGATGCTGTTTGACACGTGTCTGCCTTGAAAGGTAGTTTATCCAACTTCGCCTGGGATCAGAGCGCCATCGGGTTGCGCAGGCAGAAAACAGCGCAGTCGGGAAGGCCTTCATGCCTTGGGTGTATTTCCGAGTTTGTTTCCCTACTGCGCACCTGTCAAGGGCGCACTCCGACTTTGCTGCGAAGTCGGACTGCGCACAGGTGAAAGCTGGTTTCTGCCGCCGTACGGACTTCGCTCCAGCACTTAGTCATTTTCTTGTTAGCCTGCCAGCCTGCTACAAGGTGCGCCCAGAAAGAGGGGCAAAGTCGGACTTCGCACCAAAACTAGGCGAAGTGCGGACTTCGCACCAAAACTGGGTGAAGTGCGGACTTCGCACCAACACTTAGCCATTTTCCAGGGCAACTGCTATCAACTTTGAAATTCAACTGAGGGGCTCCAAGAAAGGGGGGAAGAAAGAGAATGTAGGAAAGAGAGAGAAAAGGAGAGAGGAAGAAAGGGAAAGAGAGGAAGAGGGGAAAGAAAGAGCAGCACTGCTACAAAACTGAAAACATTGCACCCCGTGCAAAATGTGGCAACATTTCTGGCGGCTCGCGGGGTGTCGAGCTCGCCTTGGCGCAAAGAATCCATGCCTTCATCCATTGGGTGCAGAGGAACTTGCTTCCCCTGCCTTTTGCTGCTCTAGCTATTCTCCTCGCGGCAACTGTTCTTCAGATTCACCTTCATCAGTTGCCTCCTCAGAACCATCTTCCGAAGGCTCTCCAGCTTTTGCTTCTACCTCACAGATGCGCTTGTATGTGGCCTGGGCTTGGCCCCAGGCTTCTGCTTCGAATGGCCGGTGGTCAACAACTTCTTCTAATGCTGCGTGGAAAGCAGCGACCGCGTGCAGGTCGATGGTGAGGTATCTTTTTCCTAGCTCCTGGAAGTAGGAGCTGATCCTGCAGCATTTGGACACCATCTGGGTGACCTGACTTTCTTGAATTGGCTCAGTCCAGCTATCAATTTCAGCTGTATCTGCTTCAAAGGACCGCCAATTCTTTTTCACCTATTCATGGGTGAGAAACTCACCATTCTCAACAAAGCCCGGGCAGCCAAGTTCCGAAAGAGCGTGAAAGGGAGCCATACAAATGTCTCTTTCATGTTCGAATGCGTCCAGCATTCGTCTGGCAACCCTCACCTCTTCTACTTTTTTAAAATATTTATGCAAGGTTACCCTTGCATCTGCCCATTCTGCAGCGAATGAGGACATGGGGGAAAATTGGAGGCCATCGCGCTCGCGCTCCTGAAGATTTATTGCCAGGTCCAGCCATTGCTTCGCTTGGCGTTCGGCCTCCTCTACCACAGGATTTCCCTGGGCAGAAACTTCTTGAATTCTGGATGCGAAATCCAGAACTGACATAGCCTTATACGTGTGGGGCTTGCATCCCCACTGCAGATCAGCCCGCATCCCCTTAACTTTGCTCTTCGAAAAGACCGTCGCTTGAGATGCTCTCTCTGTAGATTGCGACTGCGCCTGTTTCAAAGACTCCTGGAGCTGAGAAATCTGCTCCAAGGCTGCCTGCTTTTCCGTTGCGGCTTGTTGCTGAGAAGCGGCCAGCTGGGCTTTTAGTTCATCTATTTCTCGCTGCGCCGCTTCCAGCTGCTCAGTGGACCTGGATAGGTCCTCTTCAAGCTGTCTTGTCTTATCCTGCAACCTGAAAAGCTCTTCCTGTTCCTCCAGACTCTTGACAAGGAGATTGTCAGCTTTACGAATGATTCCCTGAATCTCGTATTGCTTGTCAATATCGTCAAAGCTCTTCTCCTTTGTCTGGAGCTCGTAGTCCGCCCTGGTCATTTCCCGGAGAGGCTTCTTTACTTTCAGGATTATCTTCTTTGTTGTAAGCACTCTCCTCTCGAAGTTGAACTTGGTGCGCTTTACCGGGGCGGCTATCTCTTCAGGTCTCCTCCGCTTCAGATTTTGGAGGAAAGAGATAGGGTACTCTACAGCTCTTGTTGCCAGAGGCAAGTCGTCCGTATTTTGGAGGTCGTCCATGAAGTCTGGTTCCCCCAGCCTAGGGTTCTGCTGAGACGTCTCTCCTGCGGGAATGGGATCAGGAGGAACCGGACGGACCTTGGAAGGATCGGCCGCTTTTGAGGGCGACCGGGGAGTGGAAATGGGAGCGGCTGACGCTGAAAGGGTTTCAAGCGGCTGAGGCGGTGGATGTAACGGTGAATGCGTGGCTTCAGCACTAACCACAGGTGAAGGGTTTGGGGTTTGACTCAGAGATAGGGAAACGTTGGGGTTCTGAGCAAACTGGTCAAAAGAATGGGGGCCGCTAGAAGGGTGTGGAGACGGGGAGGAAGATGCGGCCATGGCTTGCTCGGATTGAGCGGGAGATGGAGTAGGAGTAGGGCTAGATGAGACCAGAGAGAGTGGGGCAGCAAACGTACCTGCGAGCTCCGCCTGAGCCGATGCTGGATGGATGTCTGCGATTCTGGTTCCGGCGGCTGGCTCGGGACTGCCCAGAGAAACACGCTCTGGAGCGGCTGAACGCGGCTGCGGCTCTGCAACTGGCTGCTGCACTGTCAGACTAGGTCGCCTGATCTTTTCAACTCTCTTCCTCTTCTCTGGAACGATGGCCGGATCGGGGGAAGGAGATGAAGCAGGTGCAGCAAGCGCTGATGTTCCCACGGTGAACTTGTACCGAGGTTTGACTTGCAGAAGGTCTGCCGCAACCGGTCTGCTCTCTGGTGGTGCTGGCGCCTTTTGTGCCTGAAGGGTCACCTCAGGCGTTGACTTGACTGGCTTCTGCGCCTTTTCAGGCACCACCTTGGAAGCCACGGGCTGCATTGGGTCCACTTGGATGTCTGCTGGGCCCGCGCTGGCAGTTGCCGAAGTGTACAACTGTTGGGAGGAAGACCCTCCTTTATAACCCTCAAAGGGGCCTCGGGGAACGTAATCTTGATATGCGAACGGCCGCCAGCTGTCATGATGCTGGTCATATAGAGTCGAAAAGTCGTCATCAACGGCCAGATTTCTCCTGGTGGATTTGTCGTGCTGCGTGCGGCACCTCATCTTCCAGCATTCAATAATCTTTTCTTTTGGCCAGTTAAGGCCTGCTATCTTGGAGATGAATTTTTTAAACCCTGGAGAAGAAAACTTGTGGTCCGGGTTTCGCTTGGGGTCATATGCCACCTCCTCGCAGTAAAAATCCTGCCATGGAGGCGAAGCTTCCATCAAGTCAATTTCCCAGTCAAGGTCAACATGGACCACATCGCATCTATCTTCGGTTATATCTGCCCGGGGGCAGAGATGCGTGAACTTTCCCCTTATCCCGTACGGGTCGTACTTCCAGCGCTGCGGCAATAGAATCAGCCCAATGTCAAAAAGCTCCCGCTCGAGGTAGACATGTTGTCCTACCTCAGAAATCTCAACGTTCGCCCAGGAAAGAGGATATTGAAAAATCTGGCCTCTTTTCTTTCCCAGGCCGAACTCCTCAACATAGTCCATCTGACGGGCAACCTCCATCCCAAACTGATGATCCGTGCACCAGTAGGGCAGCAGATGAGGTTTGCCCTTGAATCCGTAGATTCTGACCACAATCCCCTACGTCAGTCTAAAGACGTCCCCGAGCTTCTGACTCAGCAAAGAGTTCGTCATTTCCCGCGGGGGGCGAGGGATCTCGCCTTCGCTGAAGACTGACATGACCAATCCCAGAAAGTTGAAGTTAAACTTGTAGTAAGACCCTTTCCGGTATAGGTCATCCGTCCATTCGTAGACGGGCCGTGGCTCTCCCTTCTCGTTGACCTTCTTCGAGTTCGGGATCGGCATCCGGGAGTGCAAATGGTACAAACATAGCCAAGCTAGGACAGAACTGAACCGAAATTCGGTGGACTGCTTCTTCTGGAGCTTCACCAGGCTGGAGTGGATGGCATATGCCAGCCAGTCCGCCTAGTCGAAAAATATGGGGCGCTTTCCACTTCTCTGCGCTGCTGGTTCGTAGGATTCTCCACACAGAAGACATTCTGCCAGCGCTAGTTGGTACGGCTGTACCGACTCATCGTAGTCGCAGTCGAGGATCCATGCCAGAATGGTGTATAAATATTTGCTTTGAAACCTCGCCAAGGGCATGGGGCCGGTTGGCCACTGTCCAGCTGCAAGCGGGGCGTTCAGCTCTGAATTGAGGAATTCCCTCATCCTTTTTGTATGCGTGAAGCGTCCCGCTTGCTCGCCCAGATTTATCTTTCTGACGATTGTGCTGGAGTCATACTCCAACCCTGGGGCGAAAGCTGGCTGAACAGTCTCCTTGCGCAGTGCGAACAAGGGTTTACCGCTGGAGCTGCAAATCTGCCGGGTAACTGGTCTGTAATGTCTGACAATCAGGTCTACCAGCTCCGGGCATTGATGGACAGGAGGGCACAAGAACCGGAAAAGGTTTGACTTGTACGCCGCTCCGAAATGGTGAGAGGGCGAAACCTTGTCAGCCCAACTCTCCACATTTGTCCGCAGCTTAGTCAGGCTCATAGAAAACGAGCCGTCCTTGTATCCCGCCAGGTAATTTACCGGAGGTGGTGGGGCTTGCCCACGCTGTACTTTCTTTGGCCGGGACTTTAATTTTCGCTCCGGCGGTGTTTCACTTCTGAAAACACTTGGCCGCGGTAAATCTTCGGGTTCGCACCCTTCGCTGGATTGCGCTGGCATTGGCATCTTTCCTCTGTCCATCTCTCCGAAACAACAATAATTACAAATTCAGGGCGTCTGCAGAAGATTTCGCAGTCACAGGAATAATCTGCGCAGTTTGGCATGTTTGAATGCGTCTGACCCCCTTTTCTAGATAATGACAGCATCATTAATGTCGCGCAGGAGGGGGTACGTCGGCTGGCAAGTGAAGGAGTTATGTTTCTTGGATGGCTGTGCAGGAGAATGTTTTCAAAAAGGTATCCCGGCTGCCGTGCCATGCTTTTTTGATTGCACTTTTCATTGAGGACTGTGCAATCATTAAATTTACCTTGAATGCTGTGCCATGGCTGACGTCACTGCCGCAATCTGGGCACACTGCTCAAGAAAAAACCCCTGGTGCGGAAACCTATCTCAAAACGGTCGCAATGCGTCTTGGGCCCAGCTTGGAGTCTTTTAGAATATTTTATTCATTTTTTAAACAACTGTCCAAGCTGGCCCAGAAAACAAGGCGAAGTCGGACTTCGCCCAAAGTTCGAGCGAAGTTCGAACTTCGCGCGCGAGCTGCGACTTGCATTGAGACTGTTTCTTTTCCTTTTTCTTTACCGCGCCCGAGGGTTGAGCGCAGTCCGGCCCCTTTACAAACTTCGGAAGAGAGGCGAACACTTAGAATTTTACTGCCTTTCGGGACCGGGCGCACGAGCTGCGCTTAAACAATGAAGCGCGTTCGGACTTCGCCCGAAATTCGGGCGAAGTTCGAACTTCGCGCGAAGTTTGCACTTCGCGCGCCAGCAGCGTGCAGTTCGTACTTCGCGCGCAGGCCGGCCGAAGTCAGACTTCGCTTGCAAAGTCGGACTTCGCTCGCAAAGTCGGACTTCGCTCAAAACTGAGCGCAGTCCGATCTCTTGGTGCCTTTGCAGTTTTTCTCCCTTCGAGCTTCGCTCTTTGGCTGGCGCGCAGCCCGACTTCACTGCGAAGTCGGGCAGCAGCCAACACTTAGACGTTTTTTGCTTTGCTTTCTTCGTTCAAGCAGCCTCTTCACGAACTTCGCCCCTTCTGAGGGGCGACAACAGACTTCGCTGCGAAGTCTGTATTCTCAGCCATGCCGTAGTTTAGCTCAAAAAATAATAAAAAACTGAAAGCTTAAAACTGTACATGCTGGAAAACAAAACTGCATAAGGGAAATTTTTACAAAGAAGGGCCACTCGGGCACTTTCAGCAGCGGTAAATTTTTAAGTGGAACCCGTTAACAGGGATAGGTAGGAGCTGACCCTCCATATCCCGAAGTACATAGGCATTGAACTGGTTCACCCGGGCAATCTGATATGGGCCCTCCCAGAGAGCATCAAACTTCCCGTGATTGCCCGGCTTCGCCTTATATGAGTCCCACTTCAGCACCGGGTCCCCGATTTTAAAAACTCGGGCAGTGGTGCCTTTTGCAAACCAGCCTTGAGTGGCTGCAATATGATCAGTGAAGGCCTGGTATGCTTTTTCTCTGTCTTCTTCCAACTGCGGGAGTTGGCACAGTCTGTCGTCCACCGGGTCTCCACTGCTCCTGTCTTCGTCCAACATCCATAGGGCAGGGATTTCGATGTGGGATGGCATGACAGCCTCTTTGCCATAGACGAGCGCATAGGGGGACGTTCTGATGGATTTCTTGAATGAAACTCTGTCCGCCCATAGCGCCCGGTTCAGGAGTAAATGCCAAGTCCGCTTGTTTCTGTCAATGGTCCTCCGGATGATTTTTAGGAGGTTCTTGTTAGTAGACTCGGCAAGGCCATTCCCCTGCGGGTAGTAATTAGAAGACATCTTGTGATAGATGCCAAGTTTGCCAGTGTACTCCGTGAGTACAGCACCTGCAAATCCCGGACCGTTGTCTGTCATGATCGACTCTGGAACCCCGAAGCGGGTAATCAGGCTCTCAATGAACCTGATGACCGTTTCTTGGTCTGCGTTCTTGGTCGGGGTTGCCTCTGCCCACCGTGTGAAGTAATTGGTGGTTGTAAGAATAAACTTGTGTCCGGCAGAGGAATTAGGCGAAATCACCCCAATGAAGTCTAGACCCCATTGCTGGAACGGAGTCTCGGCCTAAATCGGTTGAAGGGGCAGGGGTGCTTTTCTGTTTCTTCCAGCAAACCTCTGGCATTGATCACACTTGGAACAGACCGCATGAGCGTCTGTAAATAGAGTGGGCCAATAGTACCCGACTCTAATTATTTTTAAGGCCGTAGGCCTTGCGGAATGATGACCCCCAGGCATCCCGGAATGAAAATCTCCGAGGACCCTAGGCTGGTCGGATTTTCTGACGCACCGCAACAGGATGCCGTCGATGTTTTTGAAGTAAAGCCCCTCGGGGCGAAGAGTGTACTTAAGTGCACCTAGCCGAAATCTCCTTCGTTGTGAGGCGTTCAGGTGATCTGGACATCTTCCGGTGCAGAAATATCTCACCAGTTCATCTGTCCAATCACTCCCCTCCGATAAGGAGTTGGCTAGGTAGATGCGTGTCGCTGTGTCCTCCCACTTACAGGCGGAGATGCCGGCTACAGCGCTTCGGGCCAATTCCTGACACAAGGCTCGGCCCCTGATAAGCTTGGTGGGCCGCACTTCGATGTCGAACTCCTGGATTTTTGCAATCCATCCTGCTCTCTTGTGACCCGGTTCTCCTTGTATGATGAAGCTTCGAACGTCCGGGTGGATCACAAAGACAGTCGTTTTGCTCTGGGAGACAAAATGCCTGAACTTTTGGAGGGATTTCATAACAGCGTGAACCTGCCGCTCTATAAAGTTGTACTTTTCCTCATGCGGCTGAATCACTTGGCTCAAGAACGCTATGGGGCGCTCCTCGCCATCATCTCCCTTCTGAGTTAGGACTGCAACATAACTTTCGGGTTCTCCCACTGCATACAGGATAAAGTCCTTGGAGTAGTCCGGGTTAGTCAACACCGGAGCTTGCGCAATTCGAGCCTTGATTTCCTCGAAGGCTTGCTCTCTCTCATTAGTCCATTCGTAAATTGTATCTTTTTTCAGCAGTTCGGCCATAGGCTTGATCACCTGCGCGAAGTCCGGAATGAACTTCCGCACGAAGTTAATCTGACCGAAGAAGGACTGCAACCCTTTTTATCGATGGGGGCGGCAAGCGGAGGAGGGCTTCGCTCCGTCGGGGTCAATGGCAAGGCCTTCATCGGAGATGACATGTCCCAGCAACTTTCCCTCTTTTACCGCGAAGACAGACTTCTTCGGGTTTATAGAAATGCCGAATTCTCGACACCTCTCAAATATTTGCCGTAGGTGTGAAACATGATCCCCTCTTTGGTGAGAGAAAACGGTCATGTCATCAAGGTAGATAACAATGATCTTATTGAGCAGCTCTCGGAAGGCCAGGTCCATGGCCCTTTGGAATGTGGCACCAGCATTGGATAAGCCAAAAGGCATGCGCTGATAGGCAAACGTCCCCCATTTGGTGGTGAACGCCGTCTTATGATGGTCGTCATCTTTGACCCAAATCTGGTTGTAGCCGGAAAATCCATCTAAAAGTGAGAATCTCTGGGCTCCAGCAACGATGTGTAGAATCTGGTCGATTTGGGGAAGCGGATAGTGGTCCCTGAGGGAAGCCTGATTTAGGTTTCTGAAGTCGACATAGAGACGAATGTCGCCATTCTTTTTCCTCACGGGCACCAAATTCGCGACCCAGGATGAATGTTTGATGGGGTAGATGATCTTGGCTTCCAGCATCTTCAAGAGCTCGGCTTTCATCATGGCCTCAATCTTCGGATTCACGACCCTCTGCTTCTGTCGAAATGGCTTGGCGCCATCCTCTAGCTCAATGGTATGCTGGATGACATTTCTGTCATACCCCCTCAAATCCTCGTAGCACCAGGCCACGATGTCGGGGAACTCCTGGCACAGTGATCTGATCTGCTCAAGTTCCTCCGACGTGCAGTCTGTTCCGACCTTGATAGTTTTACTAGGTTCGAGTTCCAGGTCAGCATACTGCTTCGGGTCTACTTTGATCCTGTGAGATATTTCTTTGTCATTCTGATCAAATAGACTCTCCAACGTAATCAGTCCTTTTGGGACATGATTATTTTTTAACTGTATCAACCCCTCATATTGCTCGTCATCAGGGTCTCTACCTTCGATTAAGCCAACTTCGTTAACCAAAAATGTGACGATCTCCTCGTCACAACTGAACACCTGCCAGTGGGTGTCCTTATCAGGCACAGAAGGCCTGTAAATAGTGCGAACCAGCTTCGGTTTCTGGACAACGTCATTAGCCGGAACGTACCTGGCTCCAATAGACGCCAGAATGTCAGCGTGTTTGTTTTTCTCACGCGATATCGCCTTGACATTCAACGAGTCGAATGACTCCATCAGGTCCCACACCCGGTTGCGGTACGCTCTACGATAGTGTTGTTTGGAGGCGCACTTGTTCGTAACCTGGTGACACACCAGCTCTGAATCTCCAAAGATCTGCAGGTGTTTAATCCCCAGCCTCTCCGCCTTTCGCAAACCCAAGCACAGGGCTTCGTAGTCCGCCGAGTTGTTAGTGCAGCTCCGAGGCCAACTCGTAGGTATAGTCCTTCTGGATCCCGGTCGGAGAAACCAGAAGCACCCCTGCACCGGCGCCATTTTTGCATCGCGCGTCGTCAAAGAAAAGCTTCCACAGCTTCTCAGGTGCAGGTCCCACTTCTTTCGCAGCTGACATATCAAGCCTCTCGGGCTGTACAATGGAGTAACAGCCCTGCTCTGTCTCAATTACGGCATTGAAGTCCCGCAAAGAGAACTCGTATTCAAGCTGTAGCACTTCGAAGGCTTGCTCAGTCAGCTCTACTGTCACCAGTTCTTCCTCCGACAACTGAACCATGCAGTCCAACTCTCCTCCGGGTATCTTCTCTACTAGGAAGGTGGAAGGCTTCTCATTGAAAATTTTCAGTCTCCTTCCTTTGAAGGGCACTTCCATGTGTGAGTAGTCTAGAGATAGGTACCCGCCCAACTTCGCAGTGAACTCCCGAGAGAGACACATGCCGAAGTAGGGAGCCAAGTCAACAACCACGACCTCTTGGATGACCACGATGTCGAGAGCCTTGTGCAGCCGGATAGGGATGTCCTTTATGACACCAACTATCTTAGCAGGGGTGCCGTCTAATTGCAGCACGCCTTGGCTGCTACGTGTGTATTCCATCCCGATCTCGTCACAAACGGCCTTCGGCATCACAGTCGTGGAAGCGCCAGAATCCACCATGCAGTTGTGAACTATGTGCCCTTGCATCCGTAAAGACAGATAAAAGGGAGGCGGTCTGTTCTTCCCAGTGGCTGAGACTGTCAGAGGTTGAACTGGGACAGCGGGCTGTATCTGCTTGTCGCTCTTCATGTTCTTCAGGGATTCTTGCAGCAGATCCACTCGGCCTGGGAGCAGAAGAGCATCATACATGCTGATCCTAGCAGGTGTTCTTTTCAACTCGTCTACTATGCTGTAGCCCGAGGTGCTAGCTCCTTCTCGCTTCTTTTGCTGGCTCATACTTCGTCCGATACTGCTGGGTAGCCTCAACTCGTCGTCTCTTGGTCAGAGACGGGTACTTCAGCTTCTCCTGGGCTTGTTCTTTGGTTTCAGCTGGAGGCCGAGGTACGGGAGCTTTTGCTATAGGAGGCTTGGCTGGAACAGGGGCAGCCTTTGCCGGAGGAGGCTTGGCTGGAGCTTTATCTTTGGATGCCTTCTCCTGGGCTGTGTATGGCCACAGCCGTTTGTACGGTGGCAGCCCACCGGGCTGCGGTTTTTCTCTTCTGGCGTAAACTTGCAAAGGCTTGGCCGCATCTGCAGTTTTCTTTTCTTCCTTGGCGGGCGACACTAGATTCTCCTCTGGGAGGGCAAAGTTGGCTTCGCCGTCCAGGATCATGTAGAGCTCATCGTCCTCTATGGCGCTGCCGGCCAAGGTCTGGATGTAGTGCTGGTGCAGATTGCAGTCTTCCTCCGAATGCGGGTCATTGCACGTAGTGCACCAGTTAACCTGGTCGGAAGGACCAGGTGGGTCTTCTATAGCAGCATTTCTCGGAGGCGGACGCCTTTGCAACTGGTGCTCCGGGGGCTTGTCTTTTGTTAGCGCCGGGGGCGCATATGGCCTCCTAGGAGCGAGGTCCATCTGGGCCTGCTTCTTCTTCAGAGCGGTCATGTCATTAGACATGGCATGATATCCCGAGGCCAAAGCCCGCACCTCCTGGAGGATTGTATTCTGAATGCTACTGTCAGGAGGCGGCAATTGTGCCGGTGGAGGCAATGCGGCTAATGGAGGAGGGTTAGAATAAGGTGCGTACTGCGGAGGAGCAGGAAGTGCTGGAAAATGCAGAGCGGGAGGAGGCGGGTGAGGATAATGCAATTGAGGCGGGCCGTAAGGAGTTACGACCGGCGCCAGATTCCACTGCTGTTGGGGTTGCTGTCCTGATGTAGACGATGCACCACCAGAAGCAGGAGGGTACTGAGATCTGGGGAAGTCAGGATGAATGGGTTCCTGCACCCTGGACGGGAGTCTGCCGATAGAAATAATGTCAACTTCAGCTTGTTGGGCAGCCTCGTACAGAGCAGGAAACTCGTCTATTCTGGCAATCTTCAGCAGCAGGCATATGTCTGAGTTGAAGGATCTCAGATAGTAGTGAACAACCATGCCAGCTGAAGGCCGAAGTTCGCGAGGTACCCATTTCCAGGATCTCGCAAACCTGATGTTAAAGTCAGACACCTCCTCTTGAGGATGTCTCTGGATAGCTTGGAACTGATGCAGCAGAGAAGTAGGGTCAGCAAACTCGCTGCATCCTTTCACGAGCCTTCTGGCAAGCCAGGGCCACCCCGTGATGGATCCCTCCGGCGGTGATCTCCACCGATGAGAAGCTTTCCCCTCGGGGAAAGGGCCAGCAGACGGGTCTTCACACTTTCATTGGTAATGGTATGCAATGCGGCCAGGGCAAGGATGTCTTGGATGTGCTCGTACGCCGTCTTGCCGTAGCCGTCGTATGTAGGGATAGACTTTAAAGCAGCAGGGGGCACAGCTTGCTGTCCGACCAGGGCCAAGGGCCCTGTAGAGTCCACCGCCGGGAAGAGATCATCATCATTTTGCTGCTGGGCAGCCATTTCTTCTTCTTCTCCGCCGTCGGTTGTGTACTCAGTGTCGGTACTTTCCGAGGATGTAGGTGCTTCTTCTTCCTTGGCCTCTTCTATTTCGTATTCAGTTCCTCCGACCTCGGCTTCTGCTTCTTCTTGAATTTCAGCCTCGGCTTCATCGACACGAGCTTGCGGATCAGCCAGCCTGGGAATTTCGCCTCGAGTGTTGATGTCCAGTTCGTAAAAGTCAGGCGGGCTTCTCGGATCCCTTGCTCGCCAACTTCTTGTTTGCATGAAGGTGCTGGGACCGGTCTTTCGGACTCAGAGGATTTGTTCGTGCAGAGTCGCCAGGTGTTCAGATTTCGAACAGCAATGAAGCGAACACCGGTGCTTCAATTCTGTTGGGGGTGAGAAACTTCCTTGTCTCACCAAGTGCTCAGAAACCACTGTCAGCGCCAGGTGGAGACTGATCAGAAAATCTCTCTTCAAGTGTGGGACCCTGGTCCCACCGGGCGTGCCAGAGAAACTGTTGCGCCAGGTGGAGACCGATCGGATATTCTTTCTTAAAATGTGGGACAAGTGTCCCACCGGGCGTGCCAGAGAAACTGTTGGTTACGAATCTGCCATGAGGAAAGGATTTCGGGTTAATGCGCCCAGATTCGCCCACCAGCATGAAGGGCCGGAAGGAAGAGATGCCTTCCATGCCAATCTCCGGAGAAGGCCGGCTCCTTTGGGGGGTTTTAAGCTAAGAGTGCAGGAAAGAGATAAAGGAACGGAAAGAATTTACAAATATGATTGGAGTTTGGTGGGGGGAACTAACAGTACGACAACACATCAATCACCATTGCTTACTACATCATAAATACAAAGCATGACCAGGAACTGCAAAACCTAAGTATACTTTCTGTACTTAAGCAGTGTACGCACAGCTACAATGGTCCCCTAGCAAACATTCTCCCTACAAGGAGAACTAACAGCACGACAATGCATCAATCACCACTACGGACAATAACATAAGCAGAAAGTAACCTAGAGATATCAGAGCCAGGTATATGTGTTATGCAGAGAATTTATACGCACAGCTACAATGGTCCCCTAGCAAACATTCTCCCTACAAGGAGAACTAACAGCACGGCAACGCATCAATCACCACTACGGACAACAACGTAACACACAACTGATGGAACTGCTACCACATCTATTATGAAGTTCAAAAGTGCTTGGCCACCAAATGCTGAAATGAATCAACAAGCCATGGCACAAACAATGCTAAAGGCGCCTGACCACCAAATGCTGAAATGAATCAACGAGCCGTGACACAGGGAAGCGTAAAGCATAAGCATAAAGAAATAAAAGCAGCAGAACAGAACCAGGCATACAAATTATATTTATAAGCAGAAGCACGGTTACAATGGTTCCCTAACAGACATTCCCCTTCCACCCTTTACAATGAAATCATGGTGGGTTTTTATAGCCCGAGTCCCTCCCGTTACATTAATGGGCACAAAGTCCCGATCAAACAATAGCTGACAAAAGCGGCGAAAGAGCTGCAAATGCTGACCTTTTGTCGGACCGGACTGTACCCGCAGCATGGTCTTCCTGGAAGCTGGACGGCTAGGTGGCGGTGTGTTGGGCAGAACTTCTTCTCGGCAGGAATGCGGGTAGCTGGAGCGGGTAGAACCTCCAATCAGCTTTAAATGAGGTCACTGGCATAGGTAATGCAACCCATGCTCGTCCTTTTGCTCGGCACGTCTTGGCTCAAATCCCGAAGCTGGACACTTGTCAGATGATGGATGATGTTGTTTGACACGTGTCTGCCTTGAAAGGCAGTTTATCCAACTTCGCCTGGGATCAGAGCGCCATTGGGTTGCGCAGGCAGAAAACAGCGCAGTCGGGAAGGCCTTCATGCCTTGGGTGTATTTCCGAGTTTGTTTCCCTACTGCGCACCTGTCAAGGGCGCACTCCGACTTCGCTGCGAAGTCGGACTGCGCACAGGTGAAAGCTGGTTTCTGTCGCCGTACGGACTTCGCTCCAGCACTTAGTCATTTTCTTGTCATCCTGCCAGCCTACTACAAGGTGCGCCTAGAAAGAGGGGCGAAGTCGGACTTTGCACCAAAACTGGGCGAAGTGCGGACTTCGCACCAAAACTGGGCGAAGTGCGAACTTCGCACCAACACTTAGCCATTTTCCAGGGCAACTGCTGTCAACTTTGAAATTCAACTGAGGGGCTCCAAGAAAGGGGGGAAGAAAGAGAATGTAGGAAAGAGAGAGAAAAGGAGAGAGGAAGAAAGGGAAAGAGAGGAAGAGGGGAAAGAAAGAGCAGCACTGCTACAAAACTGAAAACATTGCACCTCGTGCAAAATGTGGCAACAGTTGCTTGAAACAACTAAACCTAAAAATAAAACCAAAAAAGAAAGGGAAACAATCAATGTTCAGACATTGAAACATGACATGTAACAACCCACTTTTCTACCATATGTGTTTTGATATTTAAAATTTCATGATATTGATTTTGAAGGAAGCGACAATGTGTTAGTATTGGGCATAGGCTGTTAAGGGACGCCATCCTGTGTTGCCTTGTATCCCTAGTTAATGACAATTTGATCAAATTGATTCCCCTAATTTGTATTTTGCTGAAGATTACTTTTTCATGTTCCTTTAGAAGATAATTTTAATGGAAGAAATTTTGTAAGTTATAATATTATTGTATTTCTTTTAAAATAATTATTTTAATGCTTTAAGGGGATAAAATTCAGCTTTAGTTGCAACAGAAAAGATGATAAACCTTTTTATGTTGCTGTATGTTTTTGTGCAGGTTCAGCTTCTCGACATTATTTTTCTCTCACAGTGAGTAATCTAAATAGATATGTATTTAGTTCTTTACCCCAAGCTTGTTATTGTTATTTTCCAGATTGATCAATACTGGAAGCAACTTTATATACATTGATGTTTGGACAATTTTATGGAAACAAGTATACTGACAACAAAGTAGGCTCTGGAATTTAGGAAGATATAGCAGTTCAGTCTTTAACAAGGTGATCCAGTGCTGTCTCTGTTTTATCTTAGTTAAGACAGACTTGAATGGGTAATTGACATTAGGAGGATATAGTCATATAGTGTCTGGTAAAGTTCTCCAAGTTTGTCTTTGCTTATATCATAGTGAAGGGAAAAGCTGATGTAAAACAATTTTGAGCAAATGCAGGAGAAAATGTTATGAGTAACCTTGGACGAGGAGTGCTTTTGCTATGGTTATTTGTTGTTTTGATTATAAATTCCAGTTATACTGCAAACCTGACTTCAATTCTTACAGTACAACAGCTTTCACCAACAGTTAATGGAATTGATAGTTTGATTGGAAGCGATGTACAAGTAGGATATCAAGCAGGAACCTTTGTTGGTAACTATTTGTCAGACGAATTCAATATAGACAAATCCAGACTTGTTCCTCTTGATTCAGCAGCAAGTTATGCTAGAGCATTGTTGATAGAACCAAGCAATGGAGGGGTAGCAGCAATTGTCACTCAGTTACCCATTGCACAACTCTTTCTTTCAACCCAATGCGGTTTCACAACTGTTGGCCCAGCATTCACTAGAGGAGGATGGGGATTTGTAAGTGAAAGTACTTTGTTTATACTATTAGACATCTTATAATCAATCTTTTGACTTACAATAAATATGTGAAATTTCTGCCTATTTTTTGGTGCTAAAAGTAATTTGACATTCTCATTTTGTGTGTTTCCTTTTAACAGGCTTTTCCAAAGGACTCCCAGTTAGCTATTGACATGTCAACAGCAATCCTGACCCTTTCAGAAAGTGGTGAGCTTCAAAGAATTCATGATAAATGGTTTAGTACAAATCACTGTGGTCCACAAACCACAGAAATTGATTCTAATCAGCTTCAACTGAAGAGCTTTTGGTGTCTTTTCTTGATCACTGGAGTGACATCATTTACTGCCCTCATAGTATTTTTGGTTCGCATGATCTTTCAATTCATTCAGTACTTCAGGAACCAAGACACCAGAAGTGGTCCTCCTTCTGCTTCAAGTTCCTTGTCAAGAATTGGACATGGATTCAGATCATTTTTGGAGTTTATAGATGAGAGAGAGAGGCCTGATGACTCTGAAGAAGGTTCAGTGAGCATTTATGATTGAAGCCAACAGAAAGCCTGCTTGAGTCAAGTTTCTATTTCACCAACCAAGGACTTCTTGGAGCTTGTATGATAATCAATCATTTCAACCATTTAAAAAATATTGTAGCTTTACTTGGTCCATATTGATGTGATCTCCTGTTTATCTAACAAAGGCTAATGATATTTGGATTACACATATGTTAATGAGTAGGGTGGCACAAGAGAGCCATCATCTGACAATGGCTTTTGTTGTAGAATTTTTTTCATGGTAATTTCTTAGACCCCATTTGTCCATTCATCCTGAATTACTCCACTCTCATCGACCCTTGCTACCCCAATTCTTCTTCCTTCAATAGTCCCATTGTCTAAACCCTAGACTGCATTTTTGTCACTTCAGAGGCAACAAGAAGGCTCGTAGGTAGTTGTGACATCAGATGATTCAGTAGCAGACTACGCAATATGACCAAAGGAAGCAAGCCAAGCTAGCACAATGATTGACCGCCACTCAGATAATTAGCCACTTCGCCCCTCAAAAAAAGGCATTGGTATTCACACAAAAAGACCCATTGGTATCAAAACTAGAGGGTGAAATGATAGAGCAGGATTGACGGGTGGCATCAGTGGGACTTTATCTTAAAAATGCCTAGACTGAAAATAAAGTGCAACTCTTGAATAAGGTCAAAAAGGTTGTCTAATATGATTGTCTTTGAGCCAAAAAATTGCAAAGGAGAGAGAGTTGGAGTATGTAAAGAATACCTTGAGTAGCTCTCAAGCGAAGACTAAAAGTGCTCGAAGATCAAGTAAACCTGCTTGCTAAATGCCTAAGGAGTAGCCTTCAAAATATCTCCTAAAAGAAGAGCAGATCAAAAGCCTCATAGATAGGCTTTCCGACCAAGAAGCTCAATTTAATCAGGAGAGAGAATCTCTAGAAGCAATTAGAGGAGTTGAGTTAGATGAACGAGATTGAGTAGCGACAAGGGATCAAGAGCCTGGTCAAGAAGAATAACAATGCTTACTAGGATGAGATTGCTAAAACCATAATAGCGCTCTCCCAGCTATTCAAATGTATTAATGCAACCATTGTTTAGAGTGCCCAGGTGAGCTAGGAGATTGAGCATAGCCTCACTAAAGCTTCCATACATATGGTTGAAGCAAAAACTTATCGAGCAAAGATAGCCATTGCATCGGACTCTAAGTTGATGTCTATCGGAATTCAAGACAGAGAAGTAGTAGCATAGAAGTTGATTAATCTCCTCCAAAAGGAGTGGGTGTCACAATAATGCAAAGCCTAAGTAGTATTATTTTTTACCTTTGGCAAGCTCAAAAGTCACATTGACTCATTAAAAAAGGGACTTCCATCTCCTTGGAGTAAAGATGGCAAGATCTTCTCAAAGCATGAATACTTCCAGCAGTTGAGGTAATATAAGGAGGATGTTTCCCCTTTTAAGGCATGGTCGGACCCTCCAAAACATAATGTGGCTTGGGTAATTAGACCATTAGTAGAGCTAGGGATTGAGGTACATGAGGTCATCAATCAAACGAAGTACTTCTCCCACGATAACCAATTAGAGCTCTAAGCAATCTACAGTCACTTCAAGCAAATCTGGCACCCTTCAAAATAAGAATGAGGAGAAATTAAACAAGTGCTAGATAAATTACTTGATCACTATTTTTTTTTGCATTCTTGTTTATATTCTTTTTTTGCATTCTTTTATTCTTGACTCCGAGCCCAAGGATAAAGACAAGCATTCTAGAGTCTCCTTCAGTAAGCAAGAAGGCTCCTATGAGTCACCAAAACTGTAATTCACTACACTCAGGAGATTTTGTCTTAAAAATATTTTAAAAGAAGACTAAAGCAAAGGCAAAATAGACATAAGGTAGAGAAAGATTTGTTGGATAAATATAGGAAAAATGTTTCAACCAAAGGATAGTGCCACTTTACAAAAGTTTTGACCTAAATTAAGAGGCAAAAGTTTCGATGACCTATTCATAGTCTTAAAAAAGTTTTTAAAGATGAAGGGTGACAAAATGTTTTGAAGGGAGCAAGAGGAGCAAAAACTTCCAAAGATCAGAAGTCAAAAAGTTACAAAGGGAATTAAGGGAGCACAAATTTCGAAGATTAGAGGTTGTTAAAGTTCCAGAGAAGGAAAATGAAGAAAAATTTCAAGGGTGGGGTCGCAAGTTGCAAGAGCTTTCAAGGATGGATGAAGTTAAAAGTTTTGAAAAGGTGGACTGTCCAAAAGAGTTTGACAAAATATTTTCGTAGATATTTTGACAATGTTTCAATTAAGCCACAAAATTTTTATAAAAGCCTAACACAGGAAGGTAAGAAAAGTTTATAGGATCCTTCAGTTGAAGATCAAATAGTTCACATTGTTTTGAAAAGCAAAGGATCTATAGAGAAGACAGAAGACTCCAGGGAGCGGAGAATGTAGAGTGCAAAAATATCCAACAAAGAAGAATAGTTTGACATGGTGAAGTAGTAGGAAGGAGGAATATCAGATTACGTGACCAGTGAGCCCTGACTTCATGGCTGGTGCACAAACTCCTAAAAGGTTAGGTGAGTTGGACCAATGAGAAATTACTAAAAAAAGCTAAGACCACTTATTGACATCACTTGGAATCAACAATCCAAGGAAAGTAGTTGGCCTATTGAAGACAGAGACTTGGAAGCCACAATAGCATCACCCCCAAAATTTGACAGCTCAGAATTGATGATTGCAGATCTAGAGATCTCAAAGGGATAAAATAGCATCATATAAAAAAAGTCAAGGGAAGTAACATAGCAACATTATCCAATTCTTACAAAGTTTTGGAGGGAACATATTCCTATTTTTGTCTATAAATAATGATTGTCTAGGCATTATAAAACATAGGTTAGTTGCTTATTCAAGCATATATTTAGGCCTTGTATGTAAATCTCCTTTCATTTTATTTTGTATAACAGTTTGGACCCGAGCTCTTGATCATTTTGTGGATATGCTTTCAAGCCCTCTTCTAGCATAATTGTATTCTCTTTTATACATATATATAAGAAGCTATGACTATTAGCATTTTATATCTCGTTTCTTGTTTATATGTTCATGTATGAGAAATCATGACTACTTGATTTTCTATCTCATTTCTTGTATGTGCTTGTGTTTAATTTTTAATGCTAAGAAGGGTAAGTGTTCCTTGTGCGTTGTCCACGGGTAATTCATGCATTCATTTATCCCATTGTTATGCAAAGGAATCTAATGATCTTGGTGTATTGTCCCAAGTTAGAGCAGGATTTTATTTTCCTCTATTTCCGATGGTTTTTCTTTCCCTTTTCCTTTGTTCACCCAAAATCATGTGAGGTTAGGTTAGAATAGGCTAGCATTGAAGATCACATCTTATAAAGAGGTGACCTTATAAAAATCCTTAAAGACAATCCGATCAAGCCACTTCCCAAGCTCACAAAGTTTTCCTATTGTGTTGCTCTATGTGAGGTATGATTGATGGGTGCATCTAGCCCCTATAGTGGTTGACCACAACAATCAAAAAGGGCAACAAGATTGATTACTCTGATGAATTCAAGCCCCCATTGGGAGAATCGTTCATCGACAACAATGGGCTTTAGGGGTAGAAGGGCATTCTAATTCCTTTTATGCTTATCACATTTTCTCACCCATAGGTGCACATCATTGAACATAATCATCCAATAATATCAAACCTGCATGATTTTTACCATAGTTGTATGGGCTAAGTAGTGTCTATCAGAGAATCCTTGGTGGAATTTCTAGAGCAATGAGGCAATTTGTCTGGTTCCAAAACATCTAAAGAGAACACCGTTGAAGTTTCTATGAAACAAAACTCCTTTAATGAGAGTGTAATGAATATTTTGTAGCCTAAAGGCTCTCCTATGAGTTTGGTTCAAGCTTGGTGGATATTGGTCGTGCTATATGTAATCAATCCACTCCTACACCCAATTCTAGAATTCTTTGTCTTTATGAAGAGGCATGTCTCCCTCTCCTCTATTGTGGTAGCAACATCTTGGGTGATATTTTGGTATAATGCTCTACCTGTCACACTCTCTCACCCATAGGTGCACATCATTAAACATAATCATCCAATAATACCCAACCTGCATGATTTTTACCATAGTTGTATGGGCCAAGTAATGTCCATCAGAGAATCCTTGGTGGAATTTCTAGAGCAATGAGGCAATTTGTTTGGTTCCAATTCATCTTAAGAGAACATCGTTGAAGTTTCTATGAAACAAAACTCCTTTAATGAGAGCATAATGAACATTTTGTAGCCTAAAGGCTCTCTTATGACTTCGGTTCAAGCATAATGGATACTGGCCTTGCAATCCACTCCTACAACCAATTCTAGGATTCTTTGTCTCTATGAAGAGGCATGTCTCCCTCTTCTCTATTGTGGTAACAACATCTTGGGTGATCTTTTGGCATACTACTCTACCTTTGATCAATTTAGTTGTCTTGATTTCAATATCATATTCTGTTAGGTATGAAGACAGTATGCATCAAGTAGGTCAGCTAGATGTCTGACCTGCTAGACATCTGGGCCAAACGTCTAGGCCAAACATCTAGGCAATAGGCCATACGTCTGACCTACTAGACGTCTAGGCCAGACCTCTGGGCCTGATGTTTGGGCTGCCAGATGTCTAGGCTGACAAACGCCTGGGCCTGACGTCTAGGCTGCTAGATGTCCAACCTGACGTTAAGCCAAGCAGACGTCTAGGTAGACGACAGGAATGCAGAAGATGAACAGTCTTGGGAGTGGAAACGAATAGTCTTTTGGAGGTTTTCGTTGGAAGAGGGAACGAACAGTTTGGAATCTTCCTTATGCTCTATAAAAGGGACTTGACTCCTTGCATATGTTAGGATGACATATAGACGTTGAAAACGTTGTGTACGACCAAAAATGCGTGCACCCGAAATGTTGTAATTGCATAAACAAAGTAAAATTGATATTCCAAACACATAAATGGACAAAGCAAATGGAAATTACAAGAAATGCCTCTATTATTCCATTAAAATCAATAAGTGTCTAATTACAAGTAAGTCCCTCTTAGGGATAGTCTATTTTGATACGCAATTACAATTATTTCAATTTCCCTCAGGGATGAAATGCACTATCAAGCCTTTAAGGTGACACAAACTGCTCTAGGGTGGAGTGAACCCTCTTCTTCGCATTGAGGAAGGAAACAAATGGTTGTAGCTCCTTGAAAACTTGTTTCCTACAATCAAGAAACAACACAAGAATGTCAAAAGCATAGGAAACCTCTCATGATGAGGCCCTTTAAAGACAAATAACATGAAAATAGCATAATGACAAAATCAAGAAAATGCGTCTACTATGCTAAACATATGCAAATCCTATAAAGATTGATGGAAATATGTAAATGAAGAGTACAACTACTAATCTATGGAATCAATTACTTGAAATGAAGCATTATAACATGAAAAGAAACCATTAATGTCTAAACTACTATGATGAGAACAAGTTAGTAAAAATGCTAATTAAGTTGGTCAGATGTCTCTAAAACTACAACTAAACCATGCAAATGATTAATCTAATCTAATTATATGAGCAAAAATGAAAACAATAAGGTGGCGATACCTCTGTTGCAAATCGCAACACTGATGTGCGGTCTGCACTGTAAATCACGGTTGAAAGCCACGATGAGCACTCAATTAAGTTTGACCTCAAAATCAAGGGTAGTGGGCTTGACCTCCTTGTCCAATTGATGTTCAAGGGTTGCCTTCGGTGTCCTTCTGACAAGTTTGGTGGTTGATTCACTGTGAGGGGCCTTCATTTTCTCGAATTTGCATTTCTTGGCTCTTCTAGGCTGCTAGGACCTCCATGGCAAATTAACCTTTGGGTGAATAGCAAAGTGGCCTTCTTGAATGCATGAATTCAATATGCAATTCAACAAGGCTTCGCTGCTCGCTTGATCAACCAACTCTCTATATTAACTGCCTTCTTCTAGAATAAATGGTCGTTCAAACCAATTTGGCTCGGATGAAGGCCAACTGAACTTCAATTAAGACCGCAGGTTGCAGCCACGGTTTAGACTATAAACTGTAGGCCTTAGCCATGGTTCAGATTATAGATCGTAGGTCTGGGTTGCGGTTTAGATTGATTAGGCCAAGAAGCCCAAATTGAGTGGTTAGAACCACTGCTCTATCTTGGAGTCTGTCCAAGATCCTCCATATGGTCTTGTAGCATGCCATATGAGTAGTCGCCTTCAACATGATGCGTTTTAGGTGTCTACAGATGCCCCTTTTGAGTTGTTTTGTGAGATCGAACAACGTGTGAGCAAAAATACCTCCTAAAATGATGTCGAAGGTTCTACAATGATCACTAGTCAAATCAATATTAGATGCCTCTTGTCCAACAAAAGGACGCGCATCCTGGAATCATTGCTTCCAACTGGGTGAAAGGCTTACATTTGAAAATCTTGTGCCCTTCTCATCTCATTCGGTGCAGCTATGCATTCCATAGGTATCTTCTGACCCATAGATCCGAAAGGCGAAGAACAACAAGCAAAGTCATATTTGCTATTTACCCCAAGCAAAGGGGTAAGCTTATGATAGCTGTTGACAATGATTCGCAAGGATGAACACAATTTTGACAAGATCAAGGGATCTACGATCTTCGGGATCTTCTGTTGATTTTGATTATGATTTGATATTATGACTACCCCCTCAAGCGACGAGTCGATGAGGGTAATGACAATGATTAAAGCGACGATGTCGCTTGGCCACCATTGATGATCTATACAAATTTAGATTTGAGCATATTAATGCCTTGGCTAGGCCTAGTTCAACTTCTGATTCCAAATATGAATAGTAATTGCACATTCTTATCCCATGGAGTAGTCGAGCTACAATAGTTGTCTTAGGGAATCGAAATGAGACAACTCCAATTAGATTTGTGTTGAATCAAGTTATCGATGATTTGCTAAAAAGATGTCATAGGAGACATGACATGAAACACCTCGTTCCCGTGGAGAAGTCCAGTCGCGAAGGCCTTAGGGATTGATAAAAAGCATATCAGATCAACAATGACAATTTTTCCCCAAATGTCCTTATGGTAATTTACTCATCTTGTCGAATTGCATGGATCATAAGTCGCTGCAATCGCCAACTGTATAGGGTAAATTACTGAATACGAGGCGCATTTGGTTTTTAATTATTTTATTTTTTTGTTGTTAATTTTGATTTATTGATCAATCCTGGTGCTTTGAACATCACCAAATTTGCAATATTTATTGTTCTTTTTGAGATTTGATCCGTTAGGAGTCATTAATTTACCTTTTTAGACCTTCCCATGATGTTTTTTTAGTGCATTTAATTCTAGCTGCGAACCACGAGTACGGTCTGCGATTGTATTTTTTAATTTTTGGGAATCGTAGCTAGGGCCTGCAATCGAAAAACCCTAATTTCAAGATTGTAGGTGTTAGTTGCGGTCTATCGAAATTAGGACCTTTAAATAGCCGTTCCCATTTGAATTTGTCATTATTTTTTGGAAAGCAACTGCATTATTGAGAGCTTTGAGAGATAGGAGATATTCCCTAATCCAAAACACTGCCCAAAACTCTTCCATATACTACACTTGATACCCCGATGGCGGATCCTGATCAACCATCGATTAGCAAAGGCCGCAGAGCAAGCAAGGTAACTTGAAATCGATTCCTGGCAGTTCAATACCAATTAAAATCAATCACATTAAGTAATGCGGTAAATGAACCTCACTAAACAATTGGTAATGAACCCCACTAGATTAGGTTAATTAGGTTTTTAATTTTTTTAGTGAAAAAGGCTAGGAAGGTACCCAAAATAGGTATTCTTCCTAGACCGTAACTGGTAGTTGCGATTCCCAATTGTCAGATTGAGGATCATAGCTATCAACTGCGGTTCACATTCAAATTACAACGATCATAATTTGACCGCATGCGGACCGTAGGGTTGACCTGCAATTTGCGGACTTTAGAAAAAAATTATCAAATTTTTAATTTTTCTAAGGTTTAATAGGAAATTAATGTCATTTAATGCAATTTTGACTTGCCTAATTGATCTTTTTGATTTTTATGAATGCCTTGTGAAATGTTTTTATCTTTTTATCAGTTTTTAGATGTTTTTGATATTTTGCTTTAAATTTTAGCTTATATACTGCTTTTATTTCAAAGGTTGACCTCTAGGGTTCGCGAGCCCGATCTACTTAAGATTATCCATAGACAACTCACTGATGGCGAGCGTGCATGGTTTAGAGCTATCGAATTAGGTTATGTACTGGATCTACCAACTATTAGGGTAGATCAGACCTACTTGAATGCATTGGCTTGACGTTGGAATGCACGGACCAACACCTTTCACTTGCCTATAGGTGAAATGACTGTGACCTTAGAGGACGTGTATCGGATCTTTAGGATCCCTATCGATGGTGAGGCCATCACCTCTTCCTCTTCTCAAAGGAAGGAGCCTGTCTTCGATGCTATATTCGGTGATCGAAGCAAGGAAGCTCAGGAGAAGATCGATCATGGAGGCGTCCACATTGGATACTGGTAGGGCGAGTGCACTTTCTCGATCCGTGCAACGATCTTCATGATTCTTATGGTACAAGTAGTGCTTCCAGACTCCTCGGGCATGAGGATTCCCTAGAAACTCCTGACCAGTGTCTGGAGAGTGATTTAGAGTTCCACTGCTCAGCCATTGCGCCTAGCTTGGGGGAGCATGCTACTATGTCAACTCTATAAGGAGCTGTACCAGATTACTAGCTGGAGCTGTCGAGGTATTAGCTGCAACCTGCTGCTACAGATCTAAGGTTGGTAGCATATCCGGATCGAGCATCTCATGGACCTCCCTCTCCACATCATGACCATTGATGACGCACATCAGTGCTACACCATGTGTTGGTCGCGAGAGGAGGGGTTTCGGAGCAAGACCCACGTTGGAGACACTGACTATTGTATTGCACGATTTGCAGCGCTCAGGCAGGACGACATTGAGTGGCACTCCTATATGGATTTCCTTGAGTAGACCGTGGCATGAGAGTGGCTACAATAGGCTCGTCGGGACAGGTGGCTACTCGGCCGTAAGGTCGAGATTAGAGAGTATTAGTTTTTCTCTCACATCCTGTGATAGTTTGGCTTGGTGTAGGACATTCCAAAGATTCCTTTTGTGTATCGGTGTCTTGTGCTAGAGAAAAATCTATCGTGGATTCAGCCTGTAGATTTGGGAGATGCTGCTAATGACTTCCAATAGTTTGGGGACGACACACCTAGGACCACCCTAGCATACAACACATGGTGGTCCCTCCTACAATGGTAGGGTTCAGGGCCTCTGGGCATAGTGGATGACCAGGCAGAGGCATGGGCCAATCCTTATGGGCACAGGGTGCGCCAGAGGACCGTGGGTGGATGGGGCATAGAGGCCACTACAGATGAGGCTTCGTAGGTAGAGGTGGAGGAGGAGGGGTCAGAGGAGGGTGAGGTGCCTCCTAATAGCGATGTAGGGGAGCTCCTCGCTTAGGTTACCTACTTACAGAGTTAGGTTGACATGCTCTAGACCCACCAACTACATCAGGATACGACTATCTCCATTATAGAGGCGAAGCTAGGTCATAGGGATAGACAACTGGCAGAGGCTCAGGCATAGATTACAACCTTCACAACTCAGGCTATAGCAGTAGAGTCACAGGTCGATGAGATTACTAGTGCATAAGATGTGGCACTAGTGCAGTGGGGTGAGGCCATTGTAGAGAGAGAGCTACTCAGGGCCCAGAGGGGGGATCCTTCATCCTCTCACGCTATTATGGGACCTCTAGCTACACCATCAGCTACACTGCCAAGAGGTGGCGATCCCATGGTCGAGGTTAGGCGGCTCACTTCCCTCGTAGAGGAGGAAAATGACATTTGCGATGCGAGGGTAGCTCACATATCCCAGCTAGAGGGCTTCATTAGATTGCGGGGCTTGGAGCTATCAGAGGATAAACATGCTACGGGGTCCCAGAGGACTAGGTCTCGGACCTCAAGACAATCCACAATGAGTTCCAGCCAATAAACACACATGATAGAGAGGACACATAGGTCCTCTAGCACACATGGAGGTAGATATCACAAGAGTCACAAGGAGATGGGTGCGACCTCTAGTCACAGGTCTAGCCACCTAGACATACCAGTGTCCCATGTTCTAGGCCTCTTTGGGATAGGTGGTACATAGGATCCTCAGCAGGGCACATAACGAGCACCAGAGCCTATTGTAGAGCAGGCTCTAGAGAACAGGGCTGAGGGAGGAGACAAGAGCTCTAGTTCAGGGGGAGCAGGTCAGATCTAGGGCTCTACTAGATCTAGGCTATATTTTGCATATGTACCATTTTTGGTGTAAGGTCGAGGACCTACACGATTGTAGCCTATGGGTATTTTTGTACTCTTGATGTACTCTTGAGACACACACACACACACACATATATATGATCTGATCATTTATAGCTCATTATATGTACTTATATATTTTTATTTTTTTTCTTATTTGATGCATATGGATGCAATGCTTATGTTAATTTGATGCTATATGATGTGATGTATGGATGACATGCACTAGATGGATTTTTAATTTATGATGATGATGATATGCAGTGATCTAGATGCTTCTATGTGCTATGTATGTAATACATTATTTACATGATGGTGATCTAATGTAATGAACCTGTATGTTTTAATAACTTAAAACATAAGGAATGAATGCAAATATGTTTATCGATCTAATGGACGACACCACAGAATGTATAAAAATCATGAATGCAATTGAAAATCCTTAAGATAAGAATTTAATCAATTAATCACCCATATATGAAATGCAATGAATGCAATTGTATGATGCGAATGATATAACATGTCATTCTATTTTTCTTTGCAAATTTGAAAAATATGCATGATATAGTCAGTGGCCGTCTAAATATTATTTCTAATGTCCATCTGGTATCTATCTTATATCTTGTGATGAGCAAGGTGCAGCAACAGTATTGTCATTGTTGTCAACACAGTCAGACAGATCGGTTGATGCAGTGGACAGGAGTTAAGAGGATCTTCAGAGTATGTACAGTGATTTTCCAAAAGATCGAAGTGGCCCATATGCAAAAAATCAAAAGAAAATCACAAGGAAGAAAACTGTCGCGATATCGCGACATGTTGAGCAAGAAAGGAAAACTATCGCGATATCGCGACATGTTGAGCAAGAAAGGAAAATTGTCGCGATTTCGTGACATGTTCGGAGAGAAAGAGCAAGAAAGCAAAACTGTCATGATTTCATGACATGTTCAGAGAGAAAGAGCAAGAAAGCAAAACTGTCACGATTTCGCGACATGTTCGGAGAGAAAGAGCAAGAAAGCAAAACTGTCATGATTTCGTGACATGTTGGGAGAGAAAGAGCAAGAAAGAAAAATTGTCATGATTTCATGACATGTTAGAGAAGAGAAGAAAGGAAGTTACATGTTGGAAGAGAAAAAGGCAAGTAGAAAAAGTGTCACGATTTCATGACATATTGCAAGAGAGATAGTACGGAAGAAAAAGTGTCACGATTTCGTGACATGTTGGAAGAGAAAATGCAAGTAGAAAAAGTGTCACGATTTTGCGACATATTGCAAGAGAGATTGTACGGAAGAAAAAGTGTCACTTGATTGGAGAGAAGGAAAAGTGTCATGATTTCGTGACATGTCGCATTTTTATGACTTGAAGAGAGCAGGAAGGAAGAGAAGGAAAAGTGTCACGATTTCGCGACATGTCGCATTTTTGTGACTAAAAGAGAGTAGGAAGGAAGAGAATGAAAAAGTGTCAGCGATATCGCACATGTCACGTTTTTGTGACCCGAAAGGTAAGAGAAAGAGCAAAGGAGAAAAAGTGTCACGATATCGCGACATGTCACATTTTTGCGACTCTAGGAGAGAGAGAAAGTAAGAAGGCAGAAGTGTCACGATATCGTGACAAAAGTAAAAAGGAAGAGTACGGAGGTGAAAGTGTCATGATATCGTGACATGTGTTTTTGCGGGTACAAGCAAATAGAAGAAGCAAGGAGGTGAAAGTGTCACGATATCGCGACATGTTGTGTTTTCGTGGGTACAAGCAAACAAAAGAAGCAAGGAGGCGAAAGTGTCACGATATCGTGACATGTTGTGTTTTCACGGGTGCAAGCAAACAAAAGAAGCAAGGAGGCGAAAGTGTCATGATATCGCGACATGTGTTTTCATGAGCTAAGAAGAGAACCCAACCGAAATAAGATATGTGACCGTTAACTGAAGTTATACAACAGTTACAGGGGCCATTACAAAAGAAAATCATGCAGCTAATATAAGAACAGTCGAAGAAGGAGAAATCGAATAGTCATAAAAATAGAATAGAAAATGCATGCATGCATAGAAAATAATACGAATAGTCATGACCGAGAAGATGAACAGTCATGGTAGGGGTATATGTGTCAATTCGTAACATGTAACGTGTTTGACGAAATGCCTACCCTATATATACAAAAGGAGTTACATATAGAAGGCGTTACAACTGACAAGTGGCGTATGAGAAATGAAAGGAGTTACAACTGGAGTTACAAAGAGACAATATGGTTATAAAAGGAGGTCTGCGTGGAGAATTACGTGCTGCTGAAATAGTGTGAAAGTGCTGCAAGAAGAGGGTTGAAAGAGTGCCGCAAGAGAGTATTAAGCAGAGCCGTGAGAGCCATAAGAGTGCAGTAAGCAGAGGCTTAAGTGTGTGTGGTGTTTTGGTGAATAGTGAGAGAGGTTGGGTTAGCAATAGACCAGTCAGGGTCTTGTATAAGCGAAGGCATTTTTATGTCAATCTTATAGTTTCAAAAGTGCAGTCCAAGTTGGTGCTTGGAATTAGGGGTTGGTGCTCCTTTCTGTTGGTGCAGAGAAATTAGGGGTTGGTGCTCCTTTCTATTGGTGCAGATAAATCAGGGGTTGGTGCTCCTTCCAGTGGGTGTTGGTAAATTGATTGTAAAATTGGTATTTTGCAAAGGCTAGATTTGGACGGGAATCCAAGCAGTCATTTTTGAGGAGTAGCCAAATTGGTGAACCTCGTTACATCGTGTGTTGTGGAATGCTCTCTTGTTATATTTGCTTTATTGGGTTTTAAGTTTTCATTGTTTCAGCATTAAGAGTTGAAGATTTAAGTTTTTAATAGCTACACTGATTCACCCCCCCTCTCAGTGTCATTGTGAGACTAACAATTGGTATCAGAGCCAAGTTCCTGAACAAGCTTAATCGGCTAAGGTGATCTTGGAAGTGAGACAATGGCAGGTGGTGAAGGATTCTCATCAAACAAAGCACCATTGTTTGACAAAACTAATTACGCATTCTAGAGACTCAGGATGCAGACATATTTGTGTTCTTTGGGATACGACATTTGGGAGTCAGTAGACAGTGGATACACCATACCCACCACTCCTCCAACCGATGCTGTCGGTAAGAAACTGTTTGAGAATAACTCTAAAGCAAAGAATGCTATCATGTGCGGTTTGGTGGACAGCGAACTGATAAAGATTATGAGTTGTAAAATGGCAAAAGATATGTGGGACAAACTAAGGAGCATTCATGAAGGAGACGACAAGATCAAGGAGGCCAAGTTACAAACGCATCGAGCTCAGTTCGAAGCATTAAAGATGAATGAGGATGAGAACATAGAGGCATACATGCTGAGAGTTAATGGAATCATTAATGCGATTAGAGGACTCGACGAGGAAATGGAAGATGTTGTCGTCGTGAAAAAGGTACTAAGATCTCTTCCCCAAAGATTTGATTCTAAAGTTTCAGCAATAGAAGAAGCTAAAGATCTTAATACTTTTAGTATGGATGAGATGCATGGTTCTTTGACTGCATATGAGATGAGAATAGGAAAAACTAAACCCACAGACAGAGAAGCTGCTTTTAAAGCACATAAAAATATAAAAGCAAAACAAGAATCCGAGGAAGAAGAGACATCAGATGAAACAGAAGCAAACTTTGTTCGAAAACTAATAAGGGGAAAAGGAAAATACAGAGGAAAGCTACCATTTAAGTGTTTCAACTGTGGAGGCATTGGGCACTTTGCAACTAAATGTCCACTTAATGAGAAAAACAAAAGTGATGAAGGTTCACACCAAGAAAGAAGTGACTGGAAGAAGAAACCAAATTTTAGAAAAGGAAACTTCAAGAAGAAAAGTTTCATATCCAAGAATGTCGATCCTTCGAAGACAGCTCCGGTGAGGATTCTGAAGAAGAAAAAGGTGAAGCTCTTTTCATGGCATTTGAAGAAGAAAAAACAGAGGAAAAATAGGAATGTAATAAAAACCTTGAGGCTGAGGCTGAAGTAGATCTGGAAGGTGAGTTGGTCGCTGCACTTAAAGAGCTGAGTATAGAAAGGAAAAAGAATAAGAAAACTTCAAGAAAGCTTGAGGATGCCAATGAAATCATATCCAGCTTGAAAGTACAGATAGATGAATTTAAGAAAATATCTGAAGATATCGAAGTACAATTAACCGTGAAAATAGATGAGTGCAACAAGTTAGAAGAAGAGATTGTTGGTTTAAGGATACAGCTAGAAGAGATGAATCAAAAATTGAGTTGCTATCACAAACTTGAAGGAAGTTCGTGAAGCTGGATAAGATTATAAATAACCAAAGGACTACAGGCATCAAATTTGGTTTAGGTTTCATCGAAGGAGAATCATCAAATGGATCAAAGGCCATAACTGTAGAACCCATAAAGAATGAAGATAAGATCAGGGTTGATCAAGAAAAAATGAATCATGCTAAAGAAAGCAATAAAGCCAGGCACGAGAGGAGTATTGACAATGATGGATTCACCAATGTCACTCATCAAAGGAGAAGAAGATTTATGGCTCCCACTACAAAATGGCAAAGACCATCACCCAGGTTCACTCATTCCTTTTCTGGTTATTGTTTTAAATGCAATGGTTATGGTCATAAGATTTCAGATTGCAAGTATAATGTAGGACAAAGGAACTTTACCAGTAGAAATGTTTTTTCACCGCTGATGGATTATGCAGTAGAATGTTATAACTGTCATAATTTTGGGCACATTGCAAGAAATTGTCGAAGTACATTTGCAACAAATAAACATCAGGGAAGAAAATTTCAACCAAATGGTTTGAGACAAAATAGAAAATTTCTCGAAAAACATGCACAGGCTATTGACAAAGAAAAGTCAAAACAAGTGACCAAAACTGTAATCAAACCAGAGTGGAAAGAAAAGGAGCGACCCAAGGAAGAAAAGGAATCCTTGATCGTACAGACAACATTTAAAGCACAGAACAAATCTGCACCATGGATACTTGATAGTGGATGCTCCAGTCATATGACAGGTGACAAACAAAAATTTGAGAAGTTACAGAAATATGAAGGTGGTTCTATAAAATTTGGAAATAATGATGGAGCTAAGATAGTTGGCAAAGGATCAGTTAAGATCAGTGATGGAAAAATCAAGTCAAAAGAAGTCTTGTTTGTGATTGGTCTAAAGCATAACTTGTTAAGCGTAAGTCAGATTTGTGACAGAGGTCATGAAGTAATTTTCAAGAAGCAGGGTTGTGAAGTCGAAACAACAAACTATGGAAAGTTGATAGCAACTGGATCAAGGACATCTGGCAACTTGTATACTCTCTCAGAGACTTCAGAAGGAGCATGCTTGATTGGACAGGAAGAAGAAAATTGGCTGTGGCACAAGAGGCTCGGTCATATCAGTTTTGACAATCTAGTAAAAATCAGCTCAAAAAGGGCAGTGAGAGATATTCCCACCATTGGTAAACCTTTAAATAGCATTTGTGCCTCATGCCAAAAGGGGAAGCAAACTAGAGCCACATTTAAAACAAAAGAGTACTTCACAAGCAAACCATTAGAACTAATACATACTGATTTATGTGGACCCATGAGAACGCAAAGCATAAATGGTGACAAATACTTTATGTTGTGCATAGATGACTATTCCAGGATGACATGGGTACTATTTTTGAAGCTTAAATCAGATGCCTTTGAGATGTTCAAGATTTTCAAAAAACAAGTTGAGAATCAAACAGGAAAAAGGATTAAATGTTTAAGATCAGATAGAGGAGGAGAGTTCATTTCAGAGGAGTTTGCAGAGTACTGTGAAAAATATGGGATTAGGAGACAGTTTTCAGCGAGCAAGGACACCTCAGTAGAATGGTGTGGTAGAAAGAAAGAACAGGACAATGCAGGAAATGGCACAGACTATGTTGACTGAGAGCAAAATAGCAGACAGATTTTGGAAAGAGGCAGTCCATACTGCGGTATACATCCAAAATAGGTGCATGTTGAGGACGCATGAAAGCAAAACTCCGTATGAGCTGTGGTTCGGTAAAAAGGCAACAACAAGATACTTTAAAGTTTTTGGCAGTAAGTGTTACATCAAAAGAACTGAAGATAATCTTGGTAAGTTTGAAGATAGAGCTGATGAAGGTATTTTTCTTGGCTATTCGACAAAAAGCAAAGCCTACACATGCTACAACAAGAGGCTAAAGAAAATTGTGGAGAGTGCCGATGTTAAAGTTGATGAAGGTAGGGAACGAGAAATAAGCTATAAAGAAAACTACCCAATTTATGAAGAAGTTATTGAAGGAGATGAGGAAAAGGAAACGAAAAAGAAACAAAAAATTGACTCAGATGATTTAAGTAGTGATTCGAAGAGGAAGAAAACAAGAAATTCAAAACAGGTAATTGGTAGAAAAATCATCCTAGAGAGCAAATAATTGGAGACCCCATAGTTGGTGTTCAGACAAGAAGAAGAGTAGTAAGTAACTACTCTCTATTATCCAACATAGAGCCCAAAAATATTGTTGAAGCAAGCAAAGATGAAAGTTGGATGACAGTAATAAATGAAGAATTAGATCAGATCGAGAAAAACAAAACTTGGGAGTTAGTACCAAGACCTGCAAATAAAAATATAATCGGTACTAAATGGATTTTTCGAAACAAATTGAATGAAGATGGACAAGTAGTCGGGAATAAAGCAAGATTGGTCTGTAAAGGCTATGCACAAGTTGAAGGTATTGACTTTGAGGAAACCTTTGCACCAGTGGCTAGACTAGAGGCAATCAAAATGTTTCTGGCTTTAGCAGTTCACAAGAATTTCAAAGTTTATCAAATGGACGTGAAATCAGCATTTCTGAATGGAAAACTTGAAGAAGAGGTCTATATTGAGCAGCTAGATGGTTTCCAACTCGGTGATAATCCCAACTTCATCTGCAAGTTGAAGAAAGCATTGTATGGCTTGAAACAGGCACCCAGAGCATGGTATGCAAGGCTAGACAACTATCTTACTCAACAAGGGTTCAAAAAGGGTATGGTGGATAGCAATTTGTATGTCAAAATAGAGAATGGCCATCTCATTGTCCTTGTTGTATACGTAGATGATATCATTTTTGGTAGCGACAATGATGAGTCGTGTAAGGATTTAGCAAATAAGATGCGAGAAAGAATTTGAAATGTCAATGATTGGTGAACTTTCGTATTTCCTCGGACTGCAAGTTAATCAAAATGAGAAGGGCATATTTATTTCTCAAGTTAAATATGTGAAAGAGATGCTAAAAAAGTTCACAATGGAGGATTGTAAGCCAGTTAGCACTCCCATGACGAAAGTTGCAAGTTGAGCAAGGATGAAAAATCTCCAGATGTTGATCAAACCATGTACAGATCTATGATTGGGAGCCTATTGTATTTGATAGCTACCAGACTAGATATCTTGCAGGCAGTTTGCATGGTAGCACGATTTCAGGCGAGTCCCAAGGAGACTCATGTGACAGTAGTGAAGAGGATTCTTCGGTATCTAAAGGGTACTATGGAGTATGGGTTATGGTATCCGAAAGGTAAGGACTTCACTCTTATTGCGTATTCAGATGCAGATTGGGCAGGATGTGTCGATGACAGAAAGAGTACCAGTGGAGGTGCATTCTATCTTGGAGACAGAGTTGGTTGCATGGCACAGTAAGAAACAAGAATCAGTCTCTTTATCCATAGCAGAGGCAGAATATATTGCAGCAACTACGTGTTGTACGCAGGTCTTATGGATGAAACAAACCCTGAAAGATCTTGGCATTAACTTCAGTGAGCCAATTTCAGTTAAGTGTGATAACACCAGTGCCATTAACATCTCAAAGAATCCGGTTATGCATTCTCGCACAAAACATATTGCTATCCGATATCACTTTCTGAAGGAGAAAGTTGCGAAAGAAGAGGTAAAGTTGGATTTTGTCCCAACTACAGAGCAAGTAGCGGATATCTTCACAAAACCACTGCCCAAAGAAATTTTTGAGTACCTTCGCAATAAATTGGGAGTGGTCATGCTTCCCAAGCACTGACTAGCTATCGGGACCACATTCTCAGGGGGAGCATTTATATATTTGATTATCTTTGTGCTCATATTTGTAATTTTTGCTAACTGTCATAACGTGTGCCTGAGAATGTTGTGCATGGACTCAGGGGGAGTCTGCAGTAGCCCTTTGGTATTATTGTCAAAGGGGGAGAAGAATTACAGGAAATTGCACGTGTGTTGCCAACAATTCCAAAGGGGGAGATTGATGAGCAAGGTGCAACAACAATATTGTCATTGTTGTCAACACAGTCAGACAGATCGGTTGATGCAGTGGACAGGAGTTAAGAGGATCTTCAGAGTATGTACAATGATTTTCCAAAAGATCGAAGTGGCCCATATGCAAAAAATCAAAAGAAAATCACAAGGAAGAAAACTGTCGCGATATCACGACATGTTGAGCAAGAAAGAAAAACTGTCACGATATCGCGACATGTTGAGCAAGAAAGGAAAACTGTCACGATTTCATGACATGTTCGGAGAGAAAGAGCAAGAAAGCAAAACTGTCATGATTTCATGACATGTTCGGAGAGAAAGAGCAAGAAAGCAAAACTATCACGATTTCATGACATGTTCGGAGAGAAAGAGCAAGAAAGAAAAACTGTCATGATTTTGTGACATGTTGAAAGAAAGAGCAAGTAGAAAAGTGTCACGATTTCACGACATGTTGAGAGAGAGAAGTCGATTTAATGTTGGAAAGAGAAGAAAGTGTCGTGATTTCGTGACATATTGAAGAGAAAGGAAAATGTTCAGATTTCGACATGTTGGAAGAGAAAAAGGCAAGTAGAAAAAGTGTCACGATTTCGCGACATATTGCAAGAGAGATAGTACGGAAGAAAAAGTGTCACGATTTCGTGACATGTTGAGAAAAAGGCAAGTAGAAAAAGTGTCGTGATTTCGTGACATATTGAAGAGAGATTGTATGGAAGAAAAAGTGTCACGATTTCGTGACATGTCGCATTTTCATGACTTGAAGAGAGCAGGAAGGCAGAGAAGGAAAAGTGTCACGATTTCGTGACATGTCGCATTTTCGTGACTCGAAAAGGGCAGGAAGGAAGAGAATGAAAAAGTGTCACGATATCGCGACATGTCGCGTTTTCGTGACCCGAAGGTAAGAGAAAGAGCAAAGGAGAAAAAGTGTCACGATATCGTGACATGTCGCATTTTCGTGACTCTAGGAGGAGAGAGAAAGTAAGAAGGCAGAAGTGTCATGATATCGTGACAAAAGTAAAAAGGAAGAGTACGGAGGTGAAAGTGTCACGATATCGTGACATGTTGTTTTTGTGGGTACAAGCAAACAGAAGAAGCAAGGAGGTGAAAGTGTCGCGATATCGCGACATGTGTTTTTGTGGGTACAAGCAAATAGAAGAAGCAAGGAGGTGAAAGTGTCACGATATCGTGACATGTGTTTTCGTGGGTGCAAGCAAACAAAAGAAGCAAGGAGGCGAAAGTGTCACGATATCGCGACATGTGTTTTCGTGAGCTAAGAAGAGAACCTAGCCAAAATAAGATATGTGACCGTTAACTGAAGTTATACAACAGTTACAGGGGCCGTTACAAAAGAAAATCATGCAGCTAATATAAGAACAGTCGAAGAAGGAGAAATCGAACAGTCGTAAAAATAGAATCGAAAATGCATGCATGCATAGAAAATAATATGAACAGTCATGACCGAGAAGATGAACAGTCATGGTAGGGGTATATGTGTCAATTCGTAACATGTAACGTGTTTGATGAAATGCCTACCCTATATATATACAAAAGGAGTTACAGTTAGAAGGCGTTACAACTGACAAGTGGTGCATGAGAAATGAAAGGAGTTACAAAGAGACAATATGGTTATAAAAGGAGGTCTGCACGGAGAATTACGTGCTATTGAAATAGTGTGAAAGTGCTGCAAGAAGAGGGTTGAAAGAGTGCCGCAAGAGAGTATTAAGCAGAGCCGTGAGAGTCATAAAAGTGCAGTAAGCAGAGCCTTAAGAGTGTGTGGTGTTTTGGTGAATAGTGAGAGAGGTTGGGTTAGCAATAGACCAGTCAGGGTCTTGTATAAGCGAAGGCATTTTTATGTCAATCTTATAGTTTCAAAAGTGCAGTCCAAGTTGGTGCTTGGAATTAGGGGTTGGTGCTCCTTTCTGTTGGTGCAGAGAAATTAGGGGTTGGTGCTCCTTTCTGTTGGTGCAGATAAATCAGGGGTTGGTGCTCCTTCCAGTGGGTGCTGGTAAATTGATTGTAAAATTGGTATTTTGCAAAGGTTGGATTTGGACGGGAATCCAAGCAGTCATTTTTGAGGAGTAGCCAAATTGGTGAACCTCGTTACATCGTGTGTTGTGGAATGCTCTCTTGTTATATTTGCTTTATTGGGTTTTAAGTTTTCATTGTTTCAGCATTAAGAGTTGAAGATTTAAGTTTTTAATAGCTACACCGATTCACCCCCCTCTCAGTGTCATTGTGAGACTAACATCTTGATTGTGCTCTATATGATGATGTATCATGGACTCGATACTTTGCAATTTAATGATTTTATATGGTTTGTGATATTTGATATTTTGTTGCTATGAGAGAGATTTTTGAGGTTTTCCATGAGACTCAAACACCCTAATAGACTTATCAAAAGTTGCATACTAACCACACTAGACTTCTAAGATAAAAGGCTTTTGCTAGGATAGGCCCTAACTATTCATTATCCCTGTGTGTGCACATGATTATTTTAAGATAAGACACGAGCGTTCCCCGATGTCAGGCAGGATTCTTTCAGCCCATTGCTAAGATAGGGGTACCACAAATGTCTTATCCAATCCCAAGTTTAGATTTTAGTTGGACTAAGCCACTAGGCAATGCAGGACACCTGAAGCTAGCTCCTCCACATTCAAACATTGGTCTACCCACAAGCGAGATGCAAGTGTATTAGACATATCATCATGCGTAAGGTACAATAGTGCCGACAATTCCAGGGATTCAGGCTCATTCCTTTCTATCCTTCAATTTTTGGGATACTTGCTCATATGTAGTGAAGCAAGGGAGTCGATTCCATCTTCATTCTGAACTATCTCTGGATCTTCATTTGATCTCTCTTCAAATTGGATTTTGGATCTTCATTTGATCTCCACTCGAACTTTGATTTATGATCTTCATTTGATCTTCACTTTGAACTTGATTTGAGCCTGTTTTCTGATCTTCATTTGATCTTCACTTTTTGGCATTTATACTTGATAATCTTCTTCAAAAACCTTCCTTTGGGGGATTTACTTGGGAAAACTATTTCTGGTATATCGATTGAGGATATCGATCTTATGATATCAGTATGGGATATCAATCTGGGAAGTCGATCTATGATATCGATCTAGGGTATCAATCTTGAGGATTGATGTGGGATATCACTCTAGGATATTGCTCATTTTATCGTAAGCAAGGGATTCTGAATAGGGAACTAACCTGTCCTTTTTCCAACTACCAACATTTCCCATACCGTCCGCATAGAGGGATAAGCAAGAATAACTCTTTTCGCTTCAGGATACCCGGTCCTGCTTCGTGGCTTTCATCTTCCCCTAGTCCTTGTTAGGATTGTTTAATTTGTTGATTAGTGATAGGCTTATGATATGCTAAGGGCTATACTAACTAAACCTCAGCTACAAAAGCAAAGCAAGCTTTCTACCAACTCTTGATAAGACCCCTAGGTATGGTTGAATGACCAAAAAACCCTAGTATATCTCCATAGCAACAAAATAGGTTGTGTTGAAAAACACAATTACTCACATGAATGATGGATTTATGATAAATGCAGAGATGCATGATTTAGACACAAACGTGGTGTCATTTGTAAGACTAACAAACATAATCCCTCCTACTATGGAATGCAATGGATGACGAATGCCTATATGCAATGCAATAATGCAGCGGATGCATGAGTAAATGCAAAAAATGACAATGCAAAATTCAAATGCAAATGCAAATGTTTTTGGATTTTATGCTTTACCATTATTTTTTGGATTTTATTGATTTTATAATTTTTATGAGTTTTGAGCCTCATATCTGACCAAACGATGAGTACATGCCTCTGGAGAGCCTTTATATTGACCAAGCGATTTTTTAGAAAAATCCTTGGAGCTTTTTAGGATGATCGAGTGGTTTTAAGCAAACCCTCAGAGCCTTTTGGGTTTGACCAAAGGGTTTATGAGCACCTTTGGGACTTTTTGGGATGACCAAGTGATCTTTTAAGAATCCTTGGAGATTTTGGGTTGACCAAGAATTTTTTAGAAACTCTTGGTACCTTTTGATTGACCAAACTACTCACAGATGAGCTTGGAGCCTTTTAGGATGATCGAGCGATTATAAGCAAACCCTCGAGGCCTTTGATTGACATGACCAAGTGGTTTTAGGAACCCTTGGAGCCTTTTGGGATGATCGAGCGATTTTTAAAAAAACCCTCGAAGCTTTTTGAGTTTGACCAAAGGGCTTACAGATGCCTTTGGAGCTTTTTGAGTTTGACCAAAGGGCTTACAGATGCCTTTGGAGCTTTTTGATTGACCAAACTACTTATGGGAGTGTTTGGAGCCTTTTAGGATGACCGAGCGGTTACAAGCAACCCTCGGAGCCTTTTACTATGCTCTTCAAGCATAAAATGCCTTAATATGGATGATGTTGAGAGGTTCAGGCTCTTCAACACCTCCTAGCGATGTTAGGCGATAGGTACCTAGACCAATATTTTTAGATATGATGTAGGGTCCTAGCCAATTAGCCATGAATTTGTCTCACATATCTAGCGGTAAATTAGAGTTCTATTGGTTCTCTTTCAAGACAAGATCCCCAACTTCAAAGTCTCTCTGGTGGACTTTGATATTGTAAGCTCATTTTAGTCACTCTTGATAAATATGAAGATGCTCTAGGGCATTCACGTGATGTTCATCAAGTAGCATCAGTTGATCTAGTCGAGCTTGCCGTGCGGTGTCATCATCGATGAACTCTTTCAATGCGATGCATAACGTTGGAATTTCCAATTCCAAGGGCATAATGGCCTCAACGCCATATACTAGTGAGAATGGCGTTGCCCTAGTGGGCATCCGAATACTAGTCCTATAAGCCCATAATGCAAGGGGTAGCTGGATATGCCAGTCTTTGTGGTTTTCTTGTATCATATTTTTCAAGATGGCCACCACTATCTTATTTGAAGCTTCAGCCTACCCATTTGCTTGTGGATAGTATGGAGTCACAAAACTGTGTTTGATTCTATATTTAGATGTCAAAGCTCTCACAGTTTTGTTCTTGAAAGATGTTCCATTATCCGATATTATTTTGGATGGAATCCCAAAATGACTTATGATATGCTCTAGTATAAACTCTGCTATACGAGCTCCAGTTGTCATTGTTAAGGGTATTGCTTCCACCCACTTTGTAAAATACTCAATAGCCATGATTATAAATGTATGTCGACCCGATGATGGAGGAGAGATCTTGCCTATAAGATCTAATCCCCACTGAGCAAATGGCCAAGCCGCTTGGATGGGTTGTAAGGCCTATGATGGCAAGTGCGTAAGATTAGCATGATGCTAACATTTAACGCATTTCTTGACATACACATTGCACTCCTTCTCCATAGTGGGCCAATAGTAGCCCATTCAAAGGATGCGCTTGATGATGGCCATGCCACTAAAATGGCCATCGCACGTACCATCATGAGCTTGCAAAATTGCCCATGATGCCTCTTGGGGCTCTAAGCAATGAAGGAGAACTCCATCATAGCCTCGTCGGTACAAGATGTCTCCTATTAAGACATATTTAGCCACTTTCTATTTAAATGTGCGCTTCGCGACATGCGATAATCCCTCTGGGATTATACTAAGTTTTAGGAAGTCTTTAATTTATGACATCCAATTTTGATAAGCCTCAACTTCGACTGCTAAGATGACTTGCTCCCCCTACGTATCTACTTTTGCAAATGCAGACTCAAAAACAACCTTGTGGTGAATGGTAGTACCACTCCCCATAGGACTCTGAGAGGTTAATGACCCCTAGGGTGCCTTCTTAAGAAAGTCTTCAGCTTTGCAGAACCATTCAGCTTTTGGTTCTACACTGATCATGTTGACCGATTCTTTGTTATCATAGGCTGCACGCTCTGCTACCGGATGTGAGAGCATCTTGACATGGATGGTAGTGAAATCAATAGATGGATTCTAAGGGATTAAAGATCCCAAATATGCCATGGTGTCTATAAACCTATTTGATGATCGAGGGATTGCCTCGATGTCATACCATTCAAATTTAGCCAAATATGTGGCAACTAGATCTTTATAGGCTTTCAATACGGGACATCGACACTGAAAGAGCCCCTTAACTTGATTTACTATGAGCAAGGAGTCACCAAAGATGTTTAATCTTTTAATATTCATGGCGATGGTTGTGTGGAGGCCCAACAGTAGGGCTTCATACTCAACGTTGTTGTTGGTGCATGAAAAATCCAACTTAAATGACAAGGGCATTGGAGCTCCTTGCGATGTGAAGAACACTATTCCTACACCACCCCTTGCTCGCACTTTGAACCATCAAAGAACAGAGTCATATCAGCATTGTTCTCTGGTTCTTCGAGTTTGGGAGCTTCAGATATGATGAAGACTGCATCATCCGGAAGCTCTATTGTTAGAGGCCTATTGTTTGATAGTGGTGCCTCAACTAATTGATCCGCTATGACCTATCCCTTAATGGACTTCTAGCTTATGAATTCTAGATCAAATTCCATCAATAGCATGATCCACTTCATAGTACGTGTATTGTGATAAGTCTTACTCATCATGTACTACAAAGGATTTTGTTTGGATATAACATATGTCGTATGACTTAACATATAGTGTCACAATTTCTTTGTAGTGAACACTACTTCTAAACATAATTTTTCCACATATGCATACCCAAGCTCATAGCTCACCAAGGTTCGACTAATATAATATATGGCCTGTTCTTTGCCTTGCATGTTCTTTTGGGCTAACATGGTTCCCAATGCAAAGTCGGTTGTCGATATATATAGTAGAAAAGGCACCTCTGGCCTTGGTGGAGCTAGCATTGGCGGTGTCACCAGGTATTGCTTTATTTCAGTGAAGGTTGCTTGACAGTCCTCATCCCAGTTGAATGAGACCCCCTTATGTAGCAGTCGATTCATGGGTCGACATTTATCCGATAATTGAGCGATGAATCACTTTATCGATGCTACCTTGCCCTGAAGGCTCCTTAACTCTTTAATATTGGTGGGAGGATGCATTTCCAAGATAGCCTTGACCTTCGTTGGGTCAACTTCGATGCCTCGCTTAGAGACGATGAATCCTAGTAGTTTTCTAGAAGTTACGCCAAATACGCACTTCTTAGGATTCAGCTTGACATTATGCTCTATCAGGCGATCGAAGACCTTCCTTAAGACCTCTGCATGCTCTTCTCATAGCAATGACTTGGCCAACAAGTCATCGATATAATCTTCTAGAATTTTGTGCATATAGTCATGAAAAATGTATGTCATGGCCCACTGATATGTGGCACCAATATTTTTGAGGCCAAATGGCATAACTTTGTAGCAAAATGTTCCCCATGGCATTATAAATATGGTTTTATGTTGGTCTTCAGGTTTAATCTGAATTTGATTGTAACCAAAAAAACCATCCATTAAGGAGAGCATTTCGTGACCTACAGTTGCATCTACGAGAGCATCAATATTGGGCAACGAAAATGAATCTTTGGGTGTTGCCTTATTTAGGTCTCTAAAATCCATGCAAATACGGATTCTTCCATCAGGTTTTCCCATGGGTACCATATTGGACACCCATTCTGGATAGTCGATGGAGATCACAAATTCCACATCCAACAACTTTTGTAGCTCATATTTCACCATTAAGGCTACTATTGGGTGCATCTTTCTAAGCTTTTGCTTGATCGACTTCTTCGTCAGATCTAGTGAAAGGTTATGCGTAACCAATTTTGGGTCTAGACCTGGCATATCCTTGTACGTCCAAGAAAATAAATTTGGTCTCTCTTTCAGTAGAGGGATGAGGGTGGCCCGCTCATCTGGAGTGAGACTCTCTCCAAATTTAACCTTCTTTGCATTGGCGGGATCATTACTGATATCCACCTCAAAGGTTTCCTCTACTAACATATGTGATCCCTCCTCAAGTTGATGAGGTGTAGGAATCAAATGGATGTCATCATCCAGGTTGATAGGTTCTATATTGGAAGCATTTTTGGCATGATAGACATCGTATGCATAGCCTAGTGCAAAATGGAAAGGTTGCAACATTTCTTCGTTAGGGAAGAAATCTTCAGGCTCAATGGGTGAATCAGCATGATCCCAGTCGATAGCATCTTTGTTAAGATACAATGGTTTGGATGGATCTACTGGATTGTGGAGTGGAGTGGTCAAATCAATGGAGACCATGTTTATGGAATGGAATTGATCTCTAGGACCACACGGACCAACTTCTACAAAATCTACGTAGTCCTCATACCCACGATCTGGCTCTAATGGCACAGGCACAAAGGGGTCTTCTCTATGAGGACTATGAACAACTGGATCCTCCCTATGCACTAACTACAAAATAGGATCATTTGGCTCCCGGAGCTCCATGTATGTCGATGGAATGGGATTAACCAACTAATAAATTTGATCCAAGTTTAACCGTCTTGCTCTCAGATGAGGACCAACATGTAATTACCGATAGACCTCATCTATGTCGATGGGTTGATGATGGTAATACAAATAAGGAGGACCAAGGTAGGCCCTCTCTAACTCATCTTCTTCATCACTATCAGACAACTAGAACCCATCATTCACTCCTACTCCTGGGGGTGCTCTGGCAAGTGCGGCCCCATGAATCTGATTGCTTGATTGTTGTCATCACTATCTGGATAAACTAGATAATTATATCGCAAGTGTGACATCACCAAGAAATCTAGCTCTGCTTCTTCCCCTGAATGATCAATGTTGGGAAGGATCTCTTCGGTAACCTGTATCGATTCAATAGGCAATAAATGACGTGCATACCAAGGCCTCACATAGGCACCTTCGACTTCATCCCCAGATTCATCATCGTTTGAGGATTCCTCATCTACATCATAGCCTGGTCCACTCATATCGGAGGTGGACTCCACTCCATATTCATTACAAATATCTCCTAGCTCGAGATCACCTACAGTAATGGGGTTACACCCCTGCACATCTGTGTCATCGATTGCATCATGGGTTTGGTGTCCCAGGTTATCTCTGGGGTTTAGTTCTATCTCAGTCTACTCAAGGAGCCCTTCATGATGATCTTCGAGTGGCTCAATGGTGATGACAGATATCATCGGGTGATTCCTCCAAAAATTGGAAGGATCAGGATGATATGGATTAAAATCCACATCGTCCACCATACTAAGGTATAGATGATCTAGGGATGTTGAGAGCAAATCATCCTGCCCTCATATCTATAACCCTAAACCGAACCTATCAGTGACTAACTGATAACGTGGTTCCAGTGGAGTCCTACATCCTTGTTCAAAGAGACCAAGGTCGTATCCGTGCCAATGATATAACTCAAAAATACGCATGGCATACTCCGGGTTGGATAGATAATGAATGTTTACTATGAAAGGTTCATCGTCATCTTCATCCATGGGCTCTCGCATTGGAAGCTGATCTAGCCCTACATAGATGAAATTAGTCTGATTAGGTGGCTCTCCCAATGGAACCACCGATCCAATCGGGTAATGATGAGTGGACGATCGGCCCATCTCTTGCGTAGTCTTTAGAATTGGTCCAAAGGTTACATTCTACACAAGGTACTCACCTAATCTGGTGTTGGTGAGATGTACTATCACCCATGGTGCGGATGATCCTACTAAAGATGTAGGTGAGGTAGGCTGAGGTGCCTCCTCGACTTTGTCTTGGGGTTCCTCAACTTCCATAGGAGTGGGAACCTCCTCGATGATTGGCTCGGGCTCACGCTCCTCTTTCTCACCCATTTTTACCTTCAACTTCCTTTCATCCCGATGCATGACTGATGTCGATGGTTTTAGGGAAGTGGTAGTGGTGTGCTCCGATCTGTGTGACATAGATGGCGTTGGTTGAGCATGTACTACTGGTTTACCTCCTGGCTTCTTTATCGGTGATGACAACTGAACATCCAGGTGCATTGATGGGAGTATGAAACCCCCAAGAAATCTTCTAGGTTCATGAACTTAAAAGGTTCTTCGTTCGATGATACTACGTGAACCTGTCCCTCATGAATATACTTCACACACTGATGCAATATCGAGGGAATGCAATGCATTTCATGAATCCAAGGCCTACCGAGTAGTATGTTGTACTGCATGGCCCCTTCTATCACATGACACATCATAGAGATGGTCTTCAGGCCTACCTGCATGGGTAGGATAATTGTGCCAATAAGTCAAACATAGTGCATCGTTAAATGCTCTCAATGTAAATGTAGTGGGCACAATGTGTGATTTAGGCAACTTCAAATGACTCAACGCCTTGGTCGTTATTATGTTGATCGATGAGCCGATATCGATCAAGACCCTTTTAAATGGCATGTGATTAACACATGCGATTATATGCAATGGTGGGTCAGCCATGGTTGTAGAAACCATCCTTATCTCATGATCATAAAATTGGATCATCGGTTCCTGACACTGTTGTACATGTCCCATGAAATTAGTAAATGCCTATGCATCCTGGGACTGTACTTCAATGGACCTCAAAATATCCATAAGAGTCTCCTTATGCCTAGGGGACTATTGTATTAGCTCATATATCGACAACTTCATAGGAGTTATCTGTAGGTTTTGGACCAACCTGCTCCTTATGGTCACCACCGATCTTGTTGGTGGGCCTAGAATATTCTACGTCGATCATTGATTCGGCGTGGCTTGTATTTGAATGGGAGCATGAGGTTGATTCAGTTGTTCATATCTCCCATGTCTAGTGACAATGTTCACCATGCCTATGAACCCCTAGGTAGGTGGTTCGACTCACACCTGGTTGACCTGGCCAACGTTGTTGTGAGGTGCCTCATGATTTGGCAAGGGATTTTTGTAAATCCCCATATTCTGATTATCGGGTGCCTATGGGTTGTGTAGCACTACAAGCTCACCTTTTTCAATCATATTTTGCACCATGTGTTTGAAATTCTAGCACACCTCAATGTCATGGCCTTTCGTTTGATGAAAAATGCAAAATAGATCTTCTTGGTACCCCTTTGATTTGGGTTGATTGGGGTCTATCAGCTTGACTTCGAGTAATCTAATTGCCTTGGCCTCACATAATTGATGGAAAATTGATGTCAATGATTCTTTCAATGGTGTGAACTGGTGAGGTGGGCGTTGATCTTTGTTCTTGCCCTTATAATTGTTGTTGCACTTTTCATACTACGTAAGAGGAGGTTGGGCCTGATAATTCTATTTTTGTTGCCCCTTGTCCTCCCTTTGGAGATTCAACACCACTTGATTCACATGGGCCTGCTTGCCCTATTGTTTTGTGGCACTCTTCTTTTGTCCCTCTCTCCTATTCTTGAGCTTCAAGTTGCCTTCCTACAACTTGATGTCCTCGATCACTTTGGCTTGCGCCAAAGCCTCTTCGAATGTAGGATACTACTACAGCTATAGTAGTAATGAGATGTGCTTGGCACAACTCTTTGTAAACATTCGGGTTAACTCTATGGTAGGAATAGGGAATGGCAACTTCACCATTAGTCTCCTCCATCTCTTTTTGTACTTCTCAATTGGCTCATCATCGCGCTGAGCTAGCATAGCCAGATCAAAAATATTGGCCTATTTCTTGATGCCAAAGGAATAGCGTTCAAGAAAGGCATCAGCTAATTGCTCAAAACCAGTTATGCTATGTTTCTTTAGCTGATTGAACCACTCTCGAGCTAGACCAAAAAGTGTCATGATGAAAGTATGCAACAACAATGCATCATTGCTTGCTATCTAAAAACAAGCATCCAGAAAGCTCGTGATATGTTCCTGTGCATCTTCATCACCCTTAAACTTGTCTAACCTAGGCATATCAAAATGCTCAGGGTAAGCCATAGTAGGCATCAAAGGATCCAAAGGCTCATTATGAATTTTCCTTAATGTCGACTTTTGAATAGTCATGCCTTGTCTCTCGATGGCTTTGATCTTCTCGGCTAAGGCCTTATAGGCCTTCGAAGATAGAAAGTCCTCCTCCCTAAGTTGATATGGAGGTGGCTTAGGAGGTACTATCTTCCTCGTACGAGATGGAGGGCATTGCTCTTCCTCCTCCTCAGCTCGGGAGCTCTCAGGATATTCTTGCTCGTATCTGTCTCCCTCTTCTTCTTCATGCTGCCTCTACCTCTGATCATCGAGCGATGGTGGTCACTCCCTCTGTTTGGCACTAGCATGAGTACGAGCATCTCTACGCTCTTGATGCATATCGGCTTGTAATAAAGCCTTCCTATATACATGCTCTCTATGCTCATCATGAGGATATAGGCCAGCCCTAGCTAGCCTATCCTCCTACTCCATGTGCTCCTTCTAGGTAAGGATACGCTCTTCGCGCATGCGCTTCTCATATAGCCTCTATCTAATGAGCCTCTATGCTTGAAGATTTTCATCTTCAATGCACTGCCTCTCTAGGTGAGCATCCTCCAATTGATCTTGGAGGAGTTGGCATTTCTGCTCCGATACCAGTCGATGTGATCTATCGATCTGATCGATCGTGGGAGGCCTCTGGTATCCTTGCTCTATACGAGCGACCTTATGGGTTCTGTACCCATCGGACTGATGTGCTATACCTTTGCCTCTATTTGTGAAGATGACATTGGCATCCTGTTGTGTCCTATACTATGAACCACCATGCATAGATAGTGGGTGTGTGACATGAGGGCACTTAGAAGCCTCTCCATGCTCTCTAGTAGTCTTGATGACACTCATGCTATGCTCACTCGGGGCACGAGTGGGTGGAGCGGAAGGCTTGTAGCCTAACTACTCTAAGACACTACCTAGACCCTCTAGCTATCTAGACCACCACCGCTCATGCGGTGGTGTGCCATTAGCTCCCACCTTTGATATATCAATGGTGATCTTGCATGGTGGACCACGCATGGGAGTATGGGTAGACCTATGCTCGAAAGTGAGCCTATCTGCCTACCCCTGAATGGGTGGATCTCTAGTCCTTCTATACTTAGAAGGTGGAGGCATGGATCCTCCTATGGACTTAGTATGTAGGGGCACCAACCTGGTCCCCTGCACAACATACTCTTTGATCGATCCCGTGGACACACGTGCAGTGCGGTCTCGATAATGGCTTTCGAGTGGAGCACCCTCATGCTGAGAGGCTCCCTACTCTATCCTATGCCTAGAGGAGTGTATTGAAGCTCCTCTATCTGGGGTATGCTCTACGGGCTCCCCTCATGTCGAGTTATCTCCTCTAATGCTTGTCGAACGACATTCGGTTCGCTCATGTGGGTGAGGAATTGACACGTGCTGTTGTGAATTGGTTAGGGGTTGGTCATTGGCATCAAGTTTAGACCTTTTTTGACCACCTCGTGTATCCACCATTGTGTACCTAGCATCTAGATGTATCTTTTATTATTAAGAAAACAAGGTATACAATGATGATTATCTCGTATTAAATTTTGAAAGTGAGCCCTAAACTATTTATGTTTTCAAGATGTGTTGTATCAGTGTAGAAACTCTTATCATGTTTTGCAAAACTTGTTGGATTTTATTCTCAGTTTAATGGCTTTCACCTGTACGCTCATAGCTCGACAACTTGGCTATGAACTCCAAGTCATGTAATCCAACCTATAATGTGTGGTAATGAAGCCCACACATGGTCAAGGAGCACAGGTCCTCCCAGATCCTCACCCATTTTCCCCTAGTCAACGTTATACCCTCCGAAGAGAATACATGCAAATTTTCTAGGGTACGAAAGGTTCTCGAATCCGGTATTGGTCTAGTATCCAAAGGTTCGTAGGATTTGGGCCAACGGATGGAAATGACGCCCACCGTCATTGAACCCTACTAGTGGTTGGATGTCAAGCCCAACTCACTAGCGTTTAAGTGCCAAGTGGTGTGTGTGGTTCATTTTATTGTACATAAAATAAATGCATCATATAGCACACATGCTCATTTTCTATATGCTATGCAAAATGAAGAACATTTTACATTCAAAAAATGCAAACTAATCTAGATGCTCTTTTAGACAATGCACATTACGATGATAATTGGCCACTAATTGGGCCTCACACATGCAAACCAAACAAGACACTCTATCAAGCACGTTGTAGCCTAGGGCGGACTACAATCATAGGTCCACTATTCCTAGCAGCACCTTTCTATGGAAGTAAATGCGAAAGCAAACTAGGACGATTGATTACCCTTTTTTTTAGTGGTTTTTCCTAATTTGCATTTGAAATTATACATGTTGTAAAAACATAGAGGAAAAAAATGATAGAGGGTTGAAAATAGGGCCTACCTCAGGTCCTGCAATGATTGGCTCTCTAATTTTTACTGTCTGTGTTGTCAGCTAGAAACCGTAGGTTTGGTCTACGGTTCTAACTATAGACCATGCGTTGAACCTACGGTTCAATTGTTGGCCCATAGCTGATAGTTATGGTCTATACCTACAAGTCAAAAAATTCAAGAACACATAGTCAGATGCTATTTATGCGGAGTTCCACCATGATCACCTTCTGTACGACCAAAAAGGCGTGCACCCAAAATGTTGTAATTGCATAAAAAAAGTAAAATTGATATTCAAACACATAAATGGACAAAACAAATGGAAATTACAAGAAATGCCTCTATTATTCCATTAAAATCAATAAGTGTCTGATTACAAGTAAGTCCCTCTTAGGGATACTCTATTTGATACACAATTACAATTATTTCAATTCCCCTTAGGGATGAAATGCACTATCAAGCCCTTAAGGTGACATGAACTGCTCTAGGGTGGAGTGAACCCTCTTCTTCGCGTTGAGGAAGGAAATGAATGGTTGTAGCTCCTTAAAAACCTATTTCCTATGATCAAGAAACAACACAAGAATGTCAAAAGCATAGGAAGCCTCTCATGATGAGGCCCTTTAAAGACAAATAGCATGAAAATAGCATAATGACATAAAATCAAGAAAATGCATAAACTATGCTAAACATATGCAAATCCTATCAAGATTGATGGAAATATGTAAATGAAGAGTACAACTATCAATATATGGAATCAATTACTTGAAATGAAGCATTATAACATGAAAAGAAGCCATTAATGTCTAAACTACTATGATGAGAACAAGTTAGTAAAAACACTAATTATGTTGGTCAAAAGTCTCTAAAACTACAATTAAACCATGCAAATGACTAATCTAATCTAATTAGATGGGCATAAATGAAAATAGTAAGGTGGTGATACCTCTATTGCAAACCGCAGCACTGATGCATGGTCTACACTGTAAACCATGGCTGAAAGCCATGGTGAGCACTCAAGTAAGTTTACCCTCAAAATCAAGGGTAGTGGGCTTGACCTCCTTGTCCAATTGATGTTCAAGGGTCACCTTCGATGTCCTTCTGACAAGTTTGGTGGTTGATTCACTATGAGGGGCCTTCATTTGCTCGAATTTGCATTTCTTGGCTCTTCTAGGCTCCTAGGACCTCCATGGCAAATTGATCTTTGGGTGAATAGCAAAGTGGCCTTCTCCAATGCATGAATTCAGTATGCAATTCGATAGGGCTTCGCTGCTCGCTTGATCAATCAACTCTCTATATTCTCTCCCCATTTGGAGGGGGTATTTATAGGATGCCCTAGGGCTAGGGGTGGCTTCATGGAGAAGCCAAGATCAAGAAGAGGTGGTTAGGACAGTTGGAATGGAAGCCTCTGGAATCTTCCATCCATTAACCGCCTTCTTCTAGAACAAATGGCCATTCAAACCAATTTGGCTCGGATGAAGGCCAACTGAACTTCAGTTAAGACCATAGGTTGCAACTGTGGTTTAGATTTTAGACCATAGGTCTAGGCTACGGTTCAGACTGATTAGGCCAAGGAGCCCAAATTGAGTGGTTAGAACCACTGCTCTATCTTGGAGTCTATCCAAGATCCTCCATATGGTCTTGTAGCATGTCCATATGAGTAGTCACCTTCGACATGACGCGTTTTAGGTGTCTACATGTTGAAAGACGTGAATACAATTTTTGCTAAAAATAATAAAAGAGAAGTTGCCATTGCCCCATGGTTTTTCCTACACATTGCAGGTTTCCATGTAAATCTCTGTCACTTGTGTTACTACTTCTGTGTTCTATATTTTTGTTATTGTGCTTCCTATTGTAGGTGATAAATCTTGGATTTTTTTTCTAACATCTGGTATAAGAGCTAAGGTTTTGTGTGAGTGGGAGCTGCAACAATGATAAAAGGTGTAACCAAGTTTGAGATTAAGAAATGTAATGGTAGGAACTTTGCTCTATGGAAGATGAAGGTCGAAGATTTTTTGGTTCAGAATGACCAAGTGCAAGCCTTGAAAGGGGTCGTGAGTAAACTGAGTAGCATGAAAGATGACAAGTGGGTAACACTTGACAAGAAGGTAGTTTCTACAATCCATCTCTGCCTAGTGGACTCCGTCTTGTTCAATGTAGCTAAAGAAAAGCCCGCAAAAGCCCTTTGGAAAAAACTTGAAAAGTTGCATGAAACAAAATAAAAAACTAACAAGGTTTTTTTTGAAAAATTAGCTTTATATCTTGAGGATGAAGGAAATTTCATCTATGGTAGATCATTTGAATGATTTTAATACTTTGATTAGTAAACTAGTTTCAGTTAATGTGAATATGGAGGATGAAGATAGGGCTATCACCCTACTTTGTTCCCTCCCAAACACTTGGGATCATATGGTGATGACCATCAATAATTCATCATCAAGAAATCTCAAATTTGATGATGTGGTAGTCACTTTTTTTGCAGAATATTTGAGGCAAAAAATGTCTCTAGAACCCTCAATCGATGAAGCCCTATTTGTGAGAGGTCAATCATTAGAGGGTAGTAAACAAGGTCAAAATTAGTTTAGGTCTAAGTCTAAAGGATGTAAGTAGAAAGGGAAGTACTGGCATCATGGGATGCTAGGACACTCCAAGAAGGACTGTTGGCAATTAAATAATGGTGAAAAGAAAAATCAACCATCAACTGAAGCCAGTGCAACAAATTTAGGAGAGATGACAACATGTGAAGCCTTCTATATAAGTAACAACAGATCAGTTTTATATACCTAGGTTTTGGACTCATGTGCATCCTTTCACATGTCTCCCCATAGAGATTGGTTTGACAAATATCAGCTATACTATGGTGGAAAGGTCTATTTGGGTGATGATCATCCTTTAGAAATTATGGGAAGAGAGGATATAAGGATCATGATAGACAATGGTAGAGAAATGATGTTATGTGATGTGCGACATGTGCCTGATTTGAGGAAGAATTTACTCTCAATAAAAATGATGGATAAGTTAGGATATTCTATCACCTTATATAACAACTACTTCAATATTACTAGAGGAGATCTTGTAGTAGCAAAGTGATAATATTATGGGACCTTATACCATTTATGTGGTGATACGATCACAAACCATGCAGCAGCATCAACTTCTATTCAGGATGTAGTAATGCTATGGCATAAATGCCTAGGCCATATGAGTGAAAAAGGCTTAAAAATTTTGCATGATAGAGGTATGATTTCTTGGATTAAGTCTTGCAATTTAGACTTATGTGAGCACTGTATTTTTGGTAAACAGAAGAGGGTTTGATTTACTGCAAGTCCTAGTAAGAGTTATGATATTTTGCAACTTATACATTATGATATATTTGGACTAGTCCCCACTCAGTCCTTGTATGTCGCCATCTATTTTCTGATTTTTATAGATGATTATTCCAGGAGAGTGTGGGTTTATTTTTTGAAGAAGAAGTCAGAAGCTTTGCAAAAATTTAAGGAGTTCAAAGCACGTGTAGAAAAGATTTTGGGCAAGTCAATTTTATGTCTCAAGTTAGATAATGGGGGTGAATATTGCTCCAAGGAATTTGATAAATTTTGTATGCAGGAAGGTATTAAGCACCAGAAGACTGTACCTTACACTCCATAACAAAATGGTGTGGCTGAGCGGATGAATCACATAATCATGGAACGTGCAAGAAGCATGCTTAGCACAACCATGTTGGAGAAAAAGTTATGGGTAGAGGCTATTTGATGGAGAGCCAAATTTTCTCAATACCACTTTATGGAGATCCAAACTTGATCAAACCAATTCTCATTCTAAAACTTGGAAATATCCCCTCACAAACCCTCATTCTGTGGCTATATAGCCAAAAAACCTTAAAAAATGAAATGAGTCGGATGGGGCCCAAAATTGGGGTGCGCATCCCTCTTACAATAGACAAGCCAAAAATAAAGTTTCCAGTCCTAAATCTAAATACATTAGGAGATATTAACCTTTGAACAACTCAAAAAGCATAAAAAACTAGGTAAGTAATTTTAAAACCTAATTTCAGGGCACTAGATGATGGAATTTGGCCTCAAAAATTGGATTTTTTGGACAAATAGGACTTTAGGGAGTCATATTTGTTTAGAACTCTCCCAACTAGCTCCCTGTCAAATTTCACATCAATTGGAGCTATGGTTGAGAAGTTATGGCCCCAACAATTTCGTTGGATGCTCCTACATCACTATTAATATAACTGTTTATCTTATTAATAGGTCACCTACAGTTGTATTGGATGGATAGATTCCAAAGGAGGTTTGGTGTTGTAATCTAGTTGATTACTCTCATTTGTGTACTTTTTGCTATAATGCATTTTTCCATGTACCCAAAGAAAAAAGGTCCAAGCTTGAACCGAAGTCAAGAAAATGTGTTTTTCTCAGCTATGGAGATATAGTGAAGGGGTATAGACTATTGGATCCTACTTCCCACAAGGTAATTATTAGCTGATATGTAATTTTTAATGAAAAATCCATGCAAAGGAAGGAGGTACAACAAAATCCTAATGTTGTACCTGTTGAAGTAGAATTGAGTGAAGATGAACATGCTAAATTTTTTAATCAGCATGTAGAACAAGTACAACAAGAAGTAGAGAAGCCACATCAGTCACAAGACCAAGAGCCAAACCCAACAGATCATTAGGTTAGAAGATCTACACATCCAAAAGAGTGTCTAAAAAGGTATTCTCATGTGTATCATTCCTCTTTTGCTTTGTTAACTGATTATGGTGAACCTAGTTCATTTTAGGAAGCTAGAGAGTGAAAATGCACAAAAGTGGAGGAAATCCATGGAGAAGGAAATCGAGGTACTTCAAAAGAATAAAACTTGGGAACTTTTGGATCTCCCACCTGGAAGAAATACTGTTGGAAAAAAGTGAGTGTACAAAGTGAAGAAGAACATCGATGGGCTATTGGAATGCTATAAAGCTTTTTTTATGGCAAAGGGATATGTGTAGAAGCTAGGTGTTGACTTTAATGAAATTTTCTCTCCAGTTGTGAAGATGACTACTATTAGAGTTCTACTTGCACTTGTAGTTGCACAAGATTTGGAACTAGAGTAGCTTGATGTAAATACTAATTTCTTGCATGGTGATATTGAGGAAGAGATATATATGGATTAGCTTGAGGGATATGAAGAAAGAGGCATAGAGAATTTGGTTTGTAGATTGAAGAAATTACTATACGATTTGAAACAGACACCAAGGATGTGGTACAAGAAATTTGACACCTTCATGAAGAGCCAAGGTTTTTGCAAGAGTGAAGTTGACCATTGTGCATACTATAAGAGGTTTGACGATGGAAATTTTATTATTTTGCTATTGTATGTTGACGATATGTTGGTTGTAGGCCCCAACATAAAGAAAATCATTGATCTTGAGGCTCATTTGTCTAGGATGTTTGAAATGAAGGATTTAGGAGCAGCAAACCAAATTTTAGGGATGAAGATACATAGGGATAGAAAAGGAATAAAGATCTGGTTAAGTCAAAAGTCCTATGTGGAAAGTATTATGCAACGCTTCAATATGTAGAATGCTAAATCAGTTAGTACCCCACTTCTTCCACACTTAATGTTGTCTTCCAACCAGTGTCCTAGAACAAAAGTAGATAAGACAAGCATGTCTCATGTACCATATTCATCAGTAGTAGGAAGCCTCATGTATGCCATTGTGAGCACTAAATTGGATATTACCCAAGCAGTGGGAGTAGTCAACCAGTACATGGAAAATATTGGTAAGGAGCATTGGAATGCGATGAAGTGGATATTTAGATATTTAAGAGACACTTCAGATGTTGCCATTTACTTTGGATCAACAGATTTACAAGTTATAGGTTTTGTGGATTTTGATTATGGTGGAGATAGATATGGGAGAAAATCCACTACAAGATATACCTTCACTCTTGCTAGAGGAGCGATGAGTTGGGCTTCTAAGTTGCAGTCTATTGTGGCTTTATAAACCACTAAAGCATAATACATTGGAGCAACTCATACCGGCAAAGAGACAATTTGGCTAGAGCGACTGTTGGGTGACTTCAAGGTAATGTAGGAGAAAATTACGCTGCATTGTGATAGCCAGAGTGCTATTCAGCTAGTGAACCAACATTCCATGATCGCACGAAACACATTTATGTCAAGTACCACTTTATCAAAAATATGGTGGAATAAGGTAGAATCCTATTGAAAAATTGACACTAAAGTGAATCCTACAAATATGGTTACAAAGTTGGTCAAGGTAGAGAAGTTTGAGTGGTGCAGAACTTCTCTAGGCTTGCTAAAAAAGTAATAAGGGCAACATTGGGTAATTGGTACTAGATAAAATTTTTGGAGCAAAAGAATTCTTGAATACTGACTTCAAGTGGGAGAATGTTAGGTATGAAGATAGTATGTTGCAAGCAGGTCAACTAGATGTCTGACCTACTAGACATCTGGGCCAGAAGTCTAGGCAAAATGCCAAAAATCTGACCTGCTAGACGTCTAGGCTAGATGTCTAGGCTGGAAAATGTCTAGACCTAACGTCTGGACTGGTAGACGTCTAGGCTGGTAGACATTTGGGTTACCAGATGTCTAGGCTAGCAAATGTCTAGGTCTAACATCTGGGCAGCTAGACCTCTAGGCTGGTAGACGTCCAGCCTGGCGTCAAGCCAAGCAGATGTCTAGGTAGATGATATGAATGCAAAAGGTGAACAGTCTTAGGAGCAAAAACAAAGTCTTTTGGAGGTTTCCATTGGAAGAGGAAACAAATAGTTTGGAGTCTTCCTTCTGCTCTATAAAAGGGACTTGATCCCTTGCATATGTTAGGATGACATATAGACATTGTTGAAAACATTGAAAGACTTGGATGTAAATTTTGCTAAAAAAAATAAAAGAGAAGTTGCCATTGCCCCATGGTTTTTCTTGCACATTGCAAGTTTCCACATAAATATCTGTGTCACTTGTGTTACTATTTTTGTGTTCTATATTTTTGTTATTGTGCTTCCTCTTGCAGGTGATAAATATTGGAGTTTTTTCCTAACATATTCAAGGATCCTTGTGATCCATCCTACTCTTTTCTCACTCATTTCTCCATTTATAATAAAATATTTATACTTGAATGAATGGCATTAACAATGAATTTATTATTTGATATCAAGTGTTTGAAGTTTTTTAGACTTTAGATTAATGCATATACCTATTTTTTCACAAAATCATATTGCTCCTTATAGGCCTTTAGAGTTTGACTAAAGAAAACAATGGGATGTTCATTACCTTCATCATCATTTTGAGTAAGGATGACAACTATACTAAGATCTCCTTCATAGGCACAGAGGATGAAGTACTTGCCAAGATCTGGATTGACTAGTACCAAGGCCTTTGACATAGCCAACTTGATTTCCTAAAAAGCCTCCTTGTCTTGGTCCATTTAAATTATTGTCCTTTATTCAACATTTGGGTTATTGGTTGGACTATGGTGGAAAATTCCGATATGAACCTACAAATAAAAATAATTTAACCTAGGAAATACTAGAGATCATTTTCATGTTATGAAAGTGATAAATTAATAATAGCATTAGCCCAATATAGGTCTATGTATATCCCTTATTTAAACATAATGTGTCCCAACATCTTGCCTTGTGGTACATAAAAGATGCACTTTTTTGGGTCTAATCATACCTTAAACTTGACAGTGCTCGAAAAATTTCTCTAGGTGTGCCAAATGGTCTTCTTTCCTTTTTGAAAATATCATAAGGTCATCCAAATAAACTAGGATTATCTTGTTTAAGAGATCACTAAAAGCAATATCTATAGCCCTTTGGGATGTCACCCTAGTGTTGGATAGACCAAAAGTCATGTGTTGATAAGCAAAAGTGCCCCACTTGGTAGTGAATGTTATCTTATGCTAGTGTTCATCTTTAACCCATACATGGTTCTATCTTGAGAAACCATCTAAAAAATAGAATCTCTTAGACCCGTCCACAATTTGCAAGATTTGATCCATATAAGGTAGCAAATAGGGATCCTTCAATGATGCCTAGTTGAGGTCTCTGAAATCCATGCATAATTGAATTTCCCTATTCTTCTTTTTGATCGATACCAAATTTGTCACCTGGATGGTATGCTTAAGTGAATATATGATTTTAGCTTCTGTGAGCTTGATCAACTATTTCCTCATTTACAATCTTGGCCCCTATATCTAGTTCTATCATATTATGGATAATATCTTTGTTATATCCTTTAAGATCTTCGTAGCTCCAAAATATTACTTCAATAAAATTCTTGCATAGGTTGATGAGAGCTCCAAGATATTACTTTAGTAAACTTCTTGCATAGGGTAGCCACCTTCCCTAACTACAATGTTTGTTTGATTAACTCCTCCACTTTTTGTAGAACACAAGCTTATACTGAGAGGGGGGGGTGAACAGTATAAGACCACTTTATACTTTTGCTTCAAAACAACTTTCAAATCAGTATTATGCAGTGTATAGATAGCAGTATTAATAACAATAATCAAAGAAATGCACAAAACACCATCCACAAAAGAGACACAACAATTTACGTGGTTCACCCAATGCGGGCTACTCCACGGATAAAATTTCTCTCTAAATTTTATCAACTCACAATCTGGGAATACCTTTCCCGATTACAATATTTATGGGCATCAACCCAAAGGAGATACCTTCCCCTAGCTCTGCTCTTTAGTGGTGATCCTCTAGAAGACCTCTACCTCCTCTGCCCTTAGCAAGTGGAACTCTATCCATAGAAGACACCTGTCTTCCCTACTCTGGCTGGAGATCTCTGTCCTCAACTCTATCACCGCAAAGCCGGTCCTCGAATATGCACTAAACATAGTCCTTCGGTCTAGCACATATGTCCTCTATATTTTTCTTTGATCTGCACCAAACACAGTCCTTCGGTCTGGCACAAGTCTGTCCTTAAATTTCTTTCTGTTCTGTTACAGCTGTACTTGGTCGAAACCAACTTTTGCACTGAAAGCGCAAACATAGCAACACTCGATCGAATATCAACTTATGCACCTCTTTGCAAACATAGCAGCACTCGATCGAACATCAACTTATGCTCCTCTACGCAATTACAACAGCATAGTCTTCGCACACTCTGCGCAACTATAGCAACACAATTTTTGCACACTCTACTTCTCGATGATCGAACTTCTCCCCCGCACTCTATCTATGAATATTGCACTTCGAATGCACACTTCGATCGATATCAAACTCTCCAAGCAACACTCCTTTTATACTCATAATCTCAAGATTAAAACCTTGATCTTAGTCGGCTGTACCCCTAGAAATCTTCGGTTGCAAAACCCTAAGCATCGTCGGCTCAAAGTTAACTCTATCGGCTTCAACCGCCTCTGCAACTCTCCTGTAGCTTCTATCATGAAACTACAACATGTCACGATATCGTGACACCTTTGCCTGCCGTACACCTTCTTTTGCCTACTGTCATGAAATCGTGACACTACAGCCTTTGTCGACTTCCTTTCTGCTTGAGTTGAAACTATGACATGTCATGAAATCATGACACTATCTACTTCTGTTGACGTCATCCTCACTCCTGTCATGAAATCATGACCCTTCTATCTTCAAAGCCTTCTTCTCTGCTTCTGTCATGAAATCATGACACTTTTACCTCTTGCTGACGTCATCTTCACTTCTGTCGCAAAATCATGACACTTTAGTCTTCATTGCCTTCTTCTCTGCTTTTGTCATGAAATCGTGACACATCTGTTCTGACGTCATCTTCAACTCTGTCAGAAATCATGACCCTTTTGACTTCATGGCCTTCTTCTTGCACTAGCAAAAATGGAACATGTCACAAAATCATGACACTTTCCTTGAGCTTCTTTCTGCCTTACACCCACGAAACTGGAACATGTCACAAAATCATGACGCTTTCACCTTCGAGCTCTTCCTTCTTGAATTCATCACGAAATCGTGACACTTTTTCTGTTGAAGACTTGCTTCCTATTTCTATCATGAAATCGTGACACTTTCTCCAACTGAATGCTGCCTCCTCAACCTGTCACAAAATCATGACACTTTTTGCATCCATATGACTTTCTTTCATCCTATTATGAAATCGTGATGCTTTCAACTTTTGAAATCTTTCCTTGCAACCTGTCATGAAATCATGATGCTTTCAGCTTCTGTAAGCTATCTTTGTTGCCTGTCATGAAATCATGACGCTTCTCATTTCAAACTCTTCCCTTAGCTGCATGTCATGAAATCATGACGCTTCACATTTTGAGCTTTTGCAGCATGTCACGAAATCGTGACGGTCCTCACTTCGACCTCTATAGCATGTCGTGAAATGCGACAATCACTTGGAACTTTGCATCATGTCACGAAATCATGACAGTTCCTGAATCACTTTCTCTCTCTTCAATCTTGTCACGAAATCATGACAGTTCACACTGTGGACTCTCTCTTCTACAACATGTCACGAAATCGTGACACTTTCTCATCCGTACAACCTTCTTTGCAGAATGTCATGAAATCATGACACTTTTCCTTCTCTGCCTTCCTGCACTTTTTGAGTCACGAAAATGTGACATGTCATGAAATCGTGACACTTTCCATCTTGCTCTCCTTCTCTGCCAACATGTCATGAAATCGTGACAGTTTTTCGTTCTTCTCTTCTTCCAGCATGTCATGAAATCGTGACAGCTTTTGCCAAAACTTTCTCTCTCCTCAAACATGTCACGAAATCATGACAGTTTTGCCAGCACTTTCTCTCTCCTCAAACATGTCACGAAATCGTGACAGTTTTTCCAGCCGCCTGCATACTTTTTCTTACTTGTCTTTTTCTTGATCTTTTGCAACTGGGCTACTCTGATCTTCTTGGAAACTTACTGTCCATGCTGAAACCTTCATCAAAACAAATTCCTTGACATCAAATCAAATTGCTTCAAGAACTTCTTTGACATCAATGACAACATCTACACTTGAGCAAAGGCAATGTACCCAAGGTACCCAAAATTGCCAACAATCTCCCCCTTTGTCATTGATGGCAAACCTTTAGCAAACCTTTACTGAAACACATATCTCAAGAGCCAAAACTGAAACCAACTGATCCAACAACTGAGAATCTGCCTTTGAAGTTTTTGCTCCCCCTGACTTGAAGCTCTCTTCTTCACTTGAAGCTCTCCCCCTTACTCATATCTCTCCCCCTTACTCATATCTCTCCCCCTTTGTCATCAATGGCAAAGGGTCACCTTTGGGGCTTGGGACTAAGAATGAGCTTCTTAGCTTAGTCCCTCCCCCACTTCCTGATGAGGTGATTTAAAACAAGGGTGGGAGTAAAACTCCCATTAGGCACTCATCATCATCAGTGTCTACAATTTCTTTGCCAGGCCTTCTCTTGAATTCTTTGTCCGTATTTCTATTCTTGTCACTGTTTTTGTTCTTGTTCTCATTCTTGTTCTTATCCATGCCTTGATCCACGGACCTGTTCATACTACTTTTCCTGTTCCTGTACCTTGGCAGTTCAGCTCTGCACTGTCTAGCTATGTGACCTGCATTGTTGCACTTATAACAAATAACAATGTTATTTCTGTTTGGCATACCTGTTCTTTGAATCCGCCTGTTATGACTAACCGTGTTCCTGTAATTGGCCTTGCAAAAAATTGCCTTGTGCCCAAACTGATCACAAGAGTAGCAATACCCTTGGAAGAAATTACCACTTCTGAAATTGTTGTTAACCTTCTTCATTTGAGACATGCAATGTGCAGCCGTGTGACCAAACCTGTGACACGCAAAACATCTGCCGTGAAATATTCTTTTAATCGACCTCTTGGGTCCCGAAAACTTCTTCGCATTCAGAATTCTATTTTTTGTTTTTGCGCATTTATCACTCACGGACTCTTTCTCTGAGATACTCTCTTCATCCGAACTCTCTTCTCTTTGAAATCTCTTACTGGATTCCCCAACCTGTTCCTTGTGTGGTTTAACAAAACCAAGACCTATTTTATCTGTTGTCTTCCTTTGACCTTTGATAAGAGATTTAACCTTTTTGGAGCTGTCTTGAAACTTGTACAACTTATCCTTGTACTCTTTGGTTTCCTCTTTCAAAATGGACATTTGTTGTTCTAATTCACTATACTCAAGCACCTTAGACTCTAACTCATTCTTGAGTTCTTGTGTCTTAGCCATAGAGACGTCAAGACTTTCTATAAGTTCATCTCTCTCCATACAACATTCATCTAACTTATCCTTGAGTCTAGCATTCTTCTTTCTTTCCTTTTTCAAAACACTAAGAGCATTAGTAAGTTCACATTCAAGATCCTCTATTTGATTGCATTTTGAATTATCAAGGCCTTTTTCAGAATTCTTATCACTAGAGGTGCTACCCTTTTCAAAAACCATACATGCATCTTCATTGTAGTTTTCTGAAGCATCCTCATACATACTAGCAACCAAATCATTATTTGTGCAATTATCCTCAAGGTGCCCAAAATTTCCACATCTAAAACATTTCATGACAATGAATTTATGCTTTGGTTCTTCCTCCTTTTCTGAAATAAACAACATCTCATTTTCATCATCACTAGAAGAACTTTCACTATCACTGCTAGAACACTTACTTGCTTTGTCTAGGTAGAAGCTCTTCTTGTGCTTGTGAGAATGCCTCTTTCCATGATTGTTGTATTCATCTTTGCTCTTCTTGTGATGCTTGTGCTTTTCAGAAACCTTGCTCTTAGAATCCTGTATATCTTCATCACTTTCATTCTTGGAAATAGTACAGTCAGTAGCATAATGACCAAACTTCCCACAGTTGAAACATCTTATGTTTTTCATGCTCTTGTGCTTTCTGGAAAACTTGCCTTTCTTGCTGTAATATGCCTCTTCATCACTAGAGGACTCATCACTCTCTTGAATCTGTTTGCCCTTTGATTTCTTGGTAGCTTTGAAGGCTGCCTCCTTTTTGACATCAACTTTCACTTGAGTTCTCAGCTCAAATGCTGCAAGTATACTATGGAGCTCATCCTTTTTCAATTTATCTAAATCTTTAGCTTCTTCAATGGCAGAAATCTTTTCACTAAATCTATTAGGAAGAGATCTTAAAATCTTATCACACACATCATTTTCAGCAAGTTCAAGACCTAAATCTTTCATGGAGTTAACAACCTCATCCATTCGAAGCATGTAATCACTAATATTTTCATCATCATTCATTTTGAGTTGTTCAAACATACCTTTGAAGTGTCTCAACTTGGCTTTTCGGACATTTACATCACCTGTGTGAACTACCTGCAACTGTTTCCACATTTCACTAGTTGTTTTGCAGTGAATCACTTTGGTAAGATCAGCCTTCTATAAACCCTTCAGGATTGCATTCATGGCTTTTGAGTTGCTGTGATGTAGGAGCCTGTCTTCTTTAGTATAAGGACCATTTTCAGGAATAGTGTACCCATCTTCAATCACTTCCCATACCTCATTACCAAGTGCCATTAGATAAACTTTCATTCTTGCACTCCACAGACCAAAATCTGATCCATCAAGAATAGGTGCTGCATTGCCACTTGAATAGTCCATTGTGTTCTTTGCAAGCTTTTCCTTCAAGCTATTAAACTTTTCGAAGGAACCGGCTCTGATACCAATTGAAGAACACAAGCTTATACTGAGAGGGGGGGTGAACAGTATAAGACCACTTTATACTTTTGCTTCAAAACAACTTTCAAATCAGTATTATGCAGTGTATAGATAGCAGTATTAAAAACAGTAATCAAAGCAATGCACAAAACACCATCCACAAAAGAGACAGCAATTTACGTGGTTCACCCAATGCGGGCTACTCCACGGATAAAATTTCTCTCTAAATTTTATCAACTCACAATCTGGGAATACCTTTCCCGATTACAATATTTATGGGCATCAACCCAAAGGAGATACCTTCCCCTAGCTCTGCTCTTTAGTGGTGATCCTCTAGAAGACCTCTACCTCCTCTGCCCTTAGCAAGTGGAACTCTATCCACAGAAGACACCTGTCTTCCCTGCTCTGGCTGGAGATCTCTGTCCTCAACTCTATCACCGCAAAGTCGGTCCTCGAATATGCACTAAACATAGTCCTTCGATTTAGCACATATGTCCTTTATATTTTTCTCTGATCTGCACCAAACACAGTCCTTCGGTCTGGCACAAGTCTATCCTCAAATTTCTTTCTGTTCTATTGCAGCTGTACTTGGTCGAAACCAACTTTTGCATTGAAAGCGCAAACACAGCAACACTCGATCGAATATCAACTTATGCACCTCTATGCAAACATAGCAGCACTCGATCACACATCAACTTATGCTCCTCTGTGCAATCACAGTAGCACAGTCTTCACACACTCTGTGCAACTATAGCAGCACAATCTTCGCACACTCTGCTTCTCGATGATCGAACTTCTCCCCCGCACTCTATCTGTGAATATCGCACTTCGAACGCACACTTCGATCGATATCAAACTCTCCAAGCAACACTCCTTTTATACTCACAATCTCAAGATTAAAACCTTGATCTTAGTCGGCTGTAACCCTAGAAATCGTCGACTGCAAAACCCTAAGCATCGTCGGCTCAAAGTTAACTCTGTCGGCTTCAACCGCCTCTGCAACTCTCCTGTAGCTTCTGTCGTGAAACTACAACATGTCACGATATCGTGACACCTTTGCCTATCGTACACCTTCTTTTGCCTATTGTCACGAAATCGTGACACTACAGCCTTTGTCGACTTCCTTTTTACTTGAGTTGCGAAACTATGACATGTCATGAAATCGTGACACCTTCTATTTTGACGTCATCCTCACTCCTATCATGGAAATCGTGACCCTTCTATCTTCAAAGCCTTCTTCTCTACTTCTGTCATGAAATCGTGACACTTTTGCCTCTTGCTGATGTCATCTTCACTTTTGTCGTGAAATCGTGACACTTTAGTCTTCATTGCCTTCTTCTCTGCTTTTGTCACGAAATCGTGACACATCTCTCAACCTATGAAATTGTGACCCTTTTGACTTCATGGCCTTCTCTCTTGCACTAGCGAAAATGAACATGTCACGAAACACGATGCTTTTCTTTGCCTTACACCCGTGAAACTGGAACATGTCACGAAATCGTGACGCTTTCGCCTTCGAGCTCTTCCTTCTTGAATTCATCGTGAAATCATGACACTTTTTCTGTTGAAGACTTGCTTCCTATTTCTGTCACGAAATCGTGACACTTTCTCCAACTGAATGCTGCCTCCTCAACCTATCATGAAATCATGACACTTTTTGCATCCGTACGACTTTCTTTCATCCTGTCGCAAAATCGTGACACTTTCAACTTTCGAAAGCTTTCCTTGCAACCTATCACAAAATCGCGATGCTTTCAGATTTCGTAAGCTATCTTTGCTGCCTGTCGCGAAATCATGATGCTTCTCATTTCAAACTCTTCCCTTAGCTGCATGTCACGAAATCGTGATGCTTCACATTTCGAGCTTCTGTAGCATGTCACGAAATCGTGACGGTCCTCACTTCGACCTCTGCAGCATGTCATGAAAATGTGATAGTCCTCACTTGGAACTTTGCATCATGTCACGAAATCATGACAGTTCTTGAATCACTTTCTCTCTCTTCGATCTTGTCATGAAATCGTGATAGTTCACACTATGGACTCTCTCTTCTACAACATGTCGTGAAATCGTGACACTTTCTCGTCCGTACAACCTTCTTTGCAGAATGTCATGAAATCGCGACACTTTTCCTTCTCTGCCTTCCTACACTTTTTGAGTCACGCACGCCACTTTCCATCTTGCTCTCCTTCTCTGCCAACATGTCGTGAAATCGCGACATTTTTTCTAGCTTCTCTCTGTCTTCCAGCATGTCACGAAATCGTGACAGTTTTGCCAGAACTTTCTCTCTCCTCAAACATGTCACGAAATCACGACAGTTTTGCCAGCACTTTCTCTCTCCTCAAACATGTCACGAAATCGCGACAGTTTTTCCAGCCGCCTGCATACTTTTTCTTACTTGTCTTTTTCTTGATCTTTTGCAACTGGGCTACTCTGATCTTCTTGGTAACTTACTGTCCATGCTAAAACCTTCATCAAAACAAATTCCTTGACATCAAATCAAATTGCTTCAAGAACTTCTTTGACATCAATGACAACATCTATACTTGAGCAAAGGCAATGTACCCAAGGTACCCAAAATTGCCAACACTTTCTAATAGTCTTCTCTGTCTACCATGATGCTTCTTTTGTCTACCGTGATGCTTATTTTCACTTTGAATCGATCATCTAGGTTGAAAAAATATTCTAGTGTGACCAACCCTTTAGGAAGTTTATTGCCATTGAACTAAATGAATTGATCTCCATAAGATTCATATAATTTAGGTGCCATTTCTTTTGCAAACTTGAAATTTTGTTGGATAAAGTGGACAAGCTATTTGTCATTGTCAGAAACTTTCCAATGTGTCTCATTGTCTAGGACCGTTGGTTTGAGGATTTTCTTGACATAATGGTAGTCATGTAATAGATCTTCCACTGATGATCACCATGTGGTTAACATCAATATTTTGATTATGAGGAACAATGGATAAGTTGACCACTTTAAATACCTTTCATAAGTCCTAGACACTATACCTGTAAGATTTCATCCTATTTTTTGCTAGGCACTAGGACCTCACTTGTTTGAAAATGAGCTTGGTATATTTGTATATTTGTAAGATTTTGATCCCTTTCTTGGCTGCCAACTAAAGACCATGTACTAATTCTCATACTTGGAAACATTACTAGAGTAATTAAATTGTAGTCTATAGGTTTGAAGGGTATTTTCCCCTCTAGGTGACACTAGATAGATGCCATATCTTGCTTCTACCCTATGTTTACCTCCATCAAACTAAACTTCCAAATATTGATCAGATCTTCTAAAAATTTTGTGACCTCATGAAGGAAAGGCTTATCCTCCTATATTAGGTACGTACCTAACTTGGTTGATTTAAGGGTATCTTATTGGTCTAAGTCCTACATCATGGCAACCCATTCATCCATTTAGACATCTAAAACTAGGGTGTGGACTTTATCCAATTGTAGTTTAGAATCAGACCAACTATCTTTTTCTAGGAGCATCTACTTTGCTTCAGCCTTGACTATTGGTATAATTTATACATGATGGATATGAAGTGGTTTAGAAGGAATATTTACCTTGGTGTTGTAGCAGGTCCTCAAAATCATATGCATATAGTCTAATGATAAGTAGCCCCCAATATCGATAGTGAAATATCTAGACAAGAAGATGCCAAAAGTTGGAAACTCAATTACTACTACCTCCTTGGAAACAATCATGTTGGGGTAAGCATGGAGTGTAAGGGGAAGGTCTCTCACTAGACCAAATATTGGGATTGAAGTCCCATAATGTTGAACAACCCCTTGATTAATTGGCTTATAAGCCGATTCTAATGCATCTGCTATTCACCTAGGCATGACCAAGGTGCTTGACCTTGAATCAACCAAGTAGAATAAATTAGTTTATCCCTACATACGACTATAAAATATAAAGGTAGGGGCTTGGGTTTGCTTGGTCCAAGACCAAATATCTAAAGAATAGTAAAATTTTTTCTTACTAGAAATTTGTTGCCTCCTTAAGGATTCCACCAATTGCTTCATCTATTTTAGTAAGGTGAGAACATACCAAAGTGGCACTGGCAGAATAGAATTGTTCAAGAGCTTTAAAACATCATTGATCCAAGGGATTAGAAATTAGGTACCTTACTAGTTGTATCTCTCCAAAATTTTCACACCCTTACCTTCAGGCTATAGATTCTGTGCCCAGAAGGGGGATGTGAAAAGGATGGCATGGTACCTCGGACCAAGAGGCCTTGCGAAGGTCCCGCCTCTCAAGGAAGGTGTATATTGATGATTTTTCGATGGATGATGGGTTCACTAGGAAACATTTAATGGCAGTTTCCATGCCTAGGTTGGGAATGTGTTTTATGTGTTCATTTTAGCCTTAAGCATTCAAGTCCTAGGTTTGGCCAAAATGCGTCTAAGCTATTCTATATGAAGATGCAGATTAAATGAATACAAAAAATAGAATTAAGACAAAAAATAGAGAAATTAAAGAATATTAAAAGAAAAATACTTGATCCGGATGTTTGATGAAGATTTTGATTCTTTAAGCAGTCAGGATCATCTCTGATTTGACAGGATCACCTCCGATCTGAACAAGATCGTCGACGACGATGTAAGCTTTCTTCGGCTAAAAAACAGTAAGGTACCTGCAAAAAAATTGTATAGAACTAATGCAAAATAGAAACTTAGGATGTTTTAACATGTATGAAGTCGGGTTATAGGAATTATCAGCCAGGGGGGTGCTAAGGGAAGGGCTTAGGATTAAATAGGCTTAGGAGGGTGGTTAGGAGGTTGGAGATCATCCCTATTTGGGAGATCTCCAATGGGGGAGGGTCTCTAATGGCGTAGACACGCTTCTGCCTAGATTAGAGACCCGTTGGAACAAAAGCTAATTGTGCAAAATTAGTTTAGGGAAAAAATCATTTGGACGTCCTAGCCCAGACGAAATCGTCAGATCTGGGGCGATATCGTCTGATCGGCGATGATATCGTCAAACGGTCAAAACAACCTCTAAAAATGGCACGAGAAAGGGGGAAACAGATTAAGCAACGGTTAACGAGCGGTTTGGGAGGTTAAAATTTGAATTTGAATTATTTACTAGAGTAAATGTAATTATTAAGATTTCACTGCACCAATTTTAGGGTGCTACATTTTGCCCCCTCTTTAGCGAATTTTTTGAAAAAAATGCGTTAAAGATGAGTTCTTCTCGATCTACGAGAAAGCAAAAATTATTCCCATTTTTAGGTGATGATTCTTGGTCGAATCGTACAACAGCTTACCATGGTGCCCCCTCTGTGTTTTTACCCAAATCGAACGTTTGAGGTAAAAACGCGAAAAAGCAAAATTTGAAAAAAAAGTTTTTAATTGTGTTTTTGAATAAAATTAAAAAAAATAGGGTAAAACCCTAATTCATTTTTAATATTTATTTTTCTAGTTTTTAGAGCTCTGTAAGCAAAATGGTGGAGACAATGCACAGATCAACAGAGGTCTGGCATGGGCTACGGGTAAGAGTCTAGACTTAGTTTAGAATGCTTGAATTTGAATTTACATGCTTTTTAGGTGAATTTTAAATGAATTTTTGAGCATCGTGGTTGTTTTTGGGCCATCGACGTCGTCGGGACGAAATCGTCCCGATTTCGACAAAATCGTCTCAAGTTCGCCGATTTCGTCTAAGGGCAAAATCGGCAAAAGGGGGATGATTTCATCAAATTAGGGACGATTTCGACTTGCAAAATCAGAGACGATTATGCTCAAATATGGGATGATATTATTAGTTGTATAAAATTAAACTTATTTTAACTTGCATTTTTAATTAATGAGTGTTATTAATGATTTGTTATTGTTTTGTTGTTTATGTTGCAGAGAGGTTTGCTAAAGAGTAGGGAATGGAAATATGGATGTTTGAGATATGACTTGGCCGCTCTAACACAGGCAGAGCAGGATCAGCTGACACATGCCGGCTTGCTGCATGTGGCAAAAATGCCACAGGTGTCTACAGACATGGGGCTACTGATAGCCCTAGCAGAGAGGTGGTATCCGGGTTCTTCCTATTTTCGGCTACCTACAAGGGAGATGACTCCCACTTTGGAGGATGTATGGAGGATTCTAAGAATCCCCAGACAAGGATGGTTGATTACTCCTACGGCCAATCAGGGCCATGCTATGGGGCGGTTGTGTGGTGACCCGAGCTTCATCCTGGAGAAGGGCAGAGTTAACATCGAGGCACTGTACCAGATGCCTGGGGCATCTAGACTCACACAAGTTTTGGTCAGAGTGGTTGGTGGACTTTTGCTGTGCCACCAGAGTGGGTGCAGGGTACCATGGATGCTAGCAAATGTGATCTGTGACATGCGGGACCATGGTTACAGATTTTCTTGGGGCAGTTTTGTGCTATGTCGGCTGTACAGGATCCTGCATGGGGTCGTGTACAAGGGCGGCCAATGTCTAGTTATGACATCACTCCTACAGGTTTGGTGTTGGGAGCACATTGCAATGCGAAGGCCGATAGGGCTTCCTTTGACAGGGATTGATAAGGAGAGGCCTCGAGTTTTCTACTGGTGGCTTCGAAGAGGGTCACAGTGATGGATTGACCTATCGATGTCCCGAAGACTACTGTATGACCTTGTCCCAGACTAGATCACCTAGAGGCCATGGCGGGAGCACCCAGGGTGGGTCAAGGATGGAAAGGAGCTGGCTCACATTAGGTGAGTTTGCTGGTTGAGGATGGAGAGGGGAGAGGTGGAGCTCCATCGCTACGACCGAGTTTTACGATAGTTCGATTTATAGCAGGGGATCCCATCTCTTAAGGATTATGAGTTTTCCTAGACTGTTCAGGATAATAGCACAATCATTAAGGCTCCAGATATGCAGCGCTTCTAGAGTCAAGACTCGGATGATGCCCTCATTCAGCCAGTGGATGGGGACGATGTAGGGGTAGCTGACGACTATGATGCCTGGTACACAGACATTCGCCCTCCTCGGATGATGAGGGCTCAGGGTCTGATACATGCAGTTGTGCGTCGGATAGGGAGGTGACGCCAGGCGGCTATGGAGGCGGCCCAGGGTCACAATGAGAGAGAGTAGAGGAGGCCATAGGCACAGGAGAGGCCATGACAATGGAAGAGGAGGGAGGCAAGACCCCCTTCTCCATAGAGAGAGAGGCCACCATCGCCCGATAAGGGCAAGGGTGTTAACACTAGGGAGAGTAGCGATATAGTGACTCTTCGAGTGGAGACGATCCGTATCCAGGCACAGGTGCAGACCCTACAGGAGGAGGCTACATGATACCGAGATGAGGTGACACAGCTCAAAGACGAGATTGCACACCTCAAAGCACAGGGCGGAGGGGCGAGCACTGGGGAGCTGGCACAGGCTATTGTCCAAATCACTTTCTATCAGACATTATACTATTAGATGGTGCCAGATGAGGATAGATTACCACTTTTGGATAACATCATAGATCCTATTCAGATCGGGTCGTCGAGGACTTCATCTCGATCCACGATGAGGACTCGTAGTACCACTCATACTGCGATGGGGCCACCTCGTCCACCTCAGGGCAGGGGAGGAGATGAGGCTGAGAGCTCGAGGGGTTCTTGAGGCTAGGCTACTACACTACATTATACAAATGGATATGATAGCATTTATTATTTTTTGATAGAGGATTGAGTATGCCGAGGTACAGATTGTGGCATACTAATCCAGTTTTGATATGATGTATATATATGGTTGATATATATATGAGATGAGATATGTTTTTGATCATATGACTTGTGTCTTATGTATTTTTATGATGCTTTAATATTTTTGATGTGATTGATTTGATGATTCATGTAATTACATCGTTTGGGAATATTATGATTGAAATGTCATGCTTGTAAAATTTAAATGAAATAATCTGATGTAACAAATTGGTTGTTTGTGATGTGATGTGATAAAAAATAAAAAGAGACTTCTAACAATAATTTCAAAGGACATTGTCACTATTATAGACCATTTCATGGAGTCACCGCTCACTTGGTCGTCAAGCTAATCCCAGTATAAAAATATTATTAAAAGGTAAAAGAGTGCTTAAGAGACTGTCTTAAGAATTTGGTGTAATAGTGCAAGTGATGATGATGATGATTTGTTTTCAGAGTTTCATAAAAATAGTATGCATGAAAATATGATTAAAATGATTTTTTGCTAGGCATAAATTCCTAAGTGTGATAAAATTTTTGGATAATTCCCTAGGAATTATACCATCATTGCAAAATTGAAGGTTGACATAATGACATGAAATAGTGATAATGTTTGTTTGTTTTAAAGCATAATTGTATAACATAATGATTTAAGTCATATGGTTTTCATGATTTTTAAATAAATGGGGAATAAAAATTGTTACAATGGTTTGCGCTAGGCATAGAATATGTAGGTATAGACTTATACCATCATTGCGAAAATCCAAAAAAGAAATAGTTTTATTGCATGATTGATTTTTTGATAAACAAAAAATATGAAGATGAGGACTTGCGCTAGGCATAAATTCCAATTTTGGTTTTGGAACTTTACCATCATCGCGAAAGTCAATAATATATATATATATATATATATATATATATATATATATATATATATATATATATATATGTGTGTGTGTGTGTGTGTGTGTGTGTGTGTGTGTGTGTGTGTGTTTTGTATGGTTTTGAAAGAAATTTTGATGTTTCTATTATGCATGTAGTTGTCTAAACAACTGTACTTGAAAGAAGAAAAATGAATTATTTCAAACAATTTGCAAAAATATATTTCAAAGTATTTTGAAGACAAAAGTTAGATTTATAAGGAATCCCATGTGCATATGTGAGTTCATTTCCAATCTTGATTTATCATAATGATACACAAAATCTCTCAAATATAAAATGTGTGTGCAATTGCTATGTTCATTTACCAGTTTTGAGCAAGATAATATGATACAAGTGATTTGAAGAAACCAAATAAGTGTTCATTAACCATGATGTAGATGCATATAACCATACTAAACTACTATGTAAGTTGGATTATCAAGAGCTAGCTAATCCATAAGCAGACATAGGTCTGTACAAAAGAAGGTCGCTAATGTGACACACATATCGCCACGCTAGGAGTTACCCAAGGCCAAGCGGGTTGGGCACAAACCACCTGTTATGGGGCTTACCTCACAATTTTTGAATAATTGAGAATTCCAGGGATTCAAGCTCATCAACCCTTCTTTTCTTTTCAAAGGGTAGGGAAAGGGATTTTATTGCTTTTGCTTTTGATTTCTTTTGCTTTTTTCTTTTTGTATTTTTGCTTGATAATTGAGATAATGCTTGAAACATTGCTGTAATGATAACTTTTTTCTTTTTCTCTTTTTCTTGAACTTTGCTTTTTCTTTTTGTGCTAGGGATACTTGCTCGGATTAGCTGTAGAGCAAGGGATTTTTATTCTGGGTAGGGGTGAGCTTGTCCTTTTGCCAATTCTCAAATATTATAAACCATGTGCATGATAGGATAGCAGGGGAAACTTTTCGCTCAAGAAACCACTTCTACTATGTAGCAAAGCATGGAAATTACAAATATAATCATTTTATTGTGAAAATATGTGCTTGGTTTAAGTAAATAACAAGATCAATTCTCCGTGCTCAAACTTTATTTAATTGAATTTTGTGGACTTTGATATAAGAGAGATTAGTAATCATGCCAGATAAAATCAAAATATTTATTTTTGTGAATGTGATAGTGAGGGATTCCAAATAAATGCTAATTTATCCAAAATAATTTGAACATATAACTGCAATAATTGTAAGAAGATATCTATAAATACTTTTTGAGAAGTTTTGAGAATGTTGACTCTCTCTTTCTTCTTTATGTTGTTTTGGTTTCGAAAGAGTCAAGAATATTGCTGTTTTTTTATTTTCATTTTTTTGTTTTTTGAAAGAATTAACAAGTACCATAAATAAATGCAACAAATAGTTTTGAAGATTTTTATGATTATGAATGTTTTTGGTGTTTTTGAATTTATAAATTGAAAAAAAAAAAAATACAAAATAGTGATTTTGAAATATTGTAAACAAATATATACAAGGATGAAATGACCAAATTTATACATAGTAACGTTTAAGATGCAAAATATTCATGGGTTCTTTAAGTTCTTTACCATCTAAGGTAGATAATTTGTATGCTCCTAATTCAAATTTAGCAGTGACAATGTATGGTCCAATCCAGTTGGGCTCACATTTACCTTTAAGGTCCTTAGCTGCATAAGTATTTTTTTGATTTTGAGGATTTTGATTTTTTTTGTATTTTGATTTTAATTTATGAATTGAAATTGGTGGTATATACAAAATGATCTATATACACTATACAAGGTTATTTGAATATATGATGTGTCTAAGGTTGCTTCAAAATCAAAGGCGGTTTTGAAGGATAATCTGGTTGAGTTGAAGGTGAGAACAAAAGGTGATGAATAAAAGGTAGCGGTAACAAAAGCTTTGTTATAATGTAAAATAATGTAGCAAAATATTTGACTTTTATATGTGTAAAATTGATCATATTACAAAATAAAATGTAAGAAGGATAAGAAGGTTCTTCATTCTTATCACTATATTTCAAGTCTTGATAATATGGAGGGAGCATATGTGAAAGATATGCATGGATGTTATTTGGTAAACAAGGATGATCATATATGGATGAAGAAAAGTGATGGATAGAAGATAATTGTGATAATAGAGAATGTATAGAAGTTGATGTTTCAACCATTAAATATTCTTCAAATGGTGTTGGGTCATTATGTATGGTAACAATTTTATTTGCAAGTTCAAACTTCAAACATTGGTGAAGAGTGGAAGGGACAACCTTCATCGTATGAATCCAAGGACTTCTAAGAAGTAGGTTGTACGGTGAAGGGAAATATGCTACATAAAATAAAATATCCAGGATCTTGGATCCAATATTAAAGGGAAGAATTATAATACCTTGAGCTTCTTGAATTTCATTGTTAAAAGATTTTATAATAACATTTGATTCATTACTATCTGCTTCCTTTAATTTGAGTTTTTGGAATAATTGATGAGTGCATAAATTAAGAGAGGCACCATTATCTACCATGATAGTTTTAACAAGTATTTCTTTATTAGATCTTGTAATGTAAAGATAATAGTCTTCTTGTGGAGTAGAGGAAGGAATCTCCTCATCATAGAATGAAATATGGTTAACCTCAAGAGGGTTTACACCATTAATTATGTTCTTAGAGAAAATATGATGAGGAACAAATTGTTGGCTAGGTATTTTGAACAAAATTTCCTTATGAGAACTTTGTAACACTTCTAAAAGGGATATCTTTGCTTGAGGATTAATCACTTGTTGTTGGCTATCAAAGTGGATTTTAGATTGAGATTTTGATTCTAAATATGAGATTTCTATGCTTACATTCCATTTTGTATCATTCTCTATAGTCAAAGATAGTTTTGTAGGTTGGTCAAATGAGGAATCCATATCTTGAATATCAGATTGAGTTGATTGAACTTGAGGTTGCTCATTTGTAGTTTTTGTTACTATATTAATAATATCATCATGATGGGACACATTAACATGCAATATTTGATTGGTTTCTTGTTGTTGATAATTGAATAGGGGTTCTTGGGAGATCCCCATGTCTTGATTGATTATTGGTATTTGTTGTGTAGGAGTTTGATTGTTTGATGGAGATTTATAATCAGTTGTAGATTGTAATTCCTTTATATTAAAAAGACCATCATCAATCAAATCTTGAATTGCACATCTTAAATCTTTACAATTTTGTGTCATATGTCCATCTACTCTATGATATTCACAATGTAGCTCAGGTTTAAACCAATCTGCTGTGGTATCAGGTTGTCTTATGGAAGGGAGTTCAATCTTATTTGTATCAAGTAAATGCTTGAGAATTATATCCATTGGTTGATTGAGCTTAGTAAATTTACGTGATGAAGGTTTTTGAGAGGTTTTTGATAAATGCCTTAGGACTTTCGTCATAAAAGGACCTAATGGTTTCTCACCTCTACTTTCTTTATTATGGGTAGAATGATGACAGGAAGATTGCAAAGCATGAGGTGAGTACATGGTAGAATTGGAAGAATAAGTATTTTATTGTTGAAATGGATGTGTTGTATTAAGAGAAGAATATTGAAAAGGTGGCGGAGGATTGTATGTGGAACGATAGACATAATATGGATATATGGGAGAATATATAATATTGTTATGAAGAGGATTGGCAAAGGGATTGTTTTGTTGGGTTTTGGATGAAAAATAAGAAGAGTGTGATGGAGGTGATGTTGAATAGGGATGAGGTTGGTCATAATCAAAAAATGTATTTGGCTGAATTCTTCCAACATTACTGATGGGCTCATATGAATTTGAGTAAAAAATCATGGTTTGTTTAGTACTTCTAAAAGTAATATTTAACATTTACTATTTAGAATTGAATATAAAACATACAAACTTGAAATAATGATTTTGTTTTTTTTTTTTTGTATACATATATATATTTTTTTGCTTTTGTTTTCAAAAGGTTTTAAAATGCATTCATGTCGGGTTCACCAAAATGTATCGCTCCAAAATTTTCACACCCTTACCTTCAGGCTATAGGATCAGTGCCCGAAAGGGGGATGTGAAAAGGATGGCATGGTACCTCGGACTAAGAGGCCTTGCAAAGGTCCCACCTCTCAAGGGAGGTGTATATTGGTGATTTTTTGATAGATGGTGGGTTCACCAGGAAACATTTAATGGCAGTTTCCACGCCTAGGTTAGGAATGTGTTTTATGTGTTCATTTTAGCCTTAAGCATTCAAGTCCTAGGTTTGGCCAAAATGTGTCTAAGCTATTCTATATGAAGATGCAGATTAAATGAATACAAAAAATAGAATTAAGACATAAAACAAAGAAATTAAAGAATATTAAAAGAAAAATACCTGATCTGGATGTCTGATAAAGATTCTGATTCTTTAAGCAGTCAGGATTGTCTCTGATTTGACAGGATCGCCTTCGATCTGAACAAGATCATTGACGACGATGTAAGCTTGCTCCGGCTAAAAAATAGTAAGGTACCTACAACAAAATTGTATAGAACTAATGCAAAATAGAAACTTAGGATGTTTTAACGTGTATGAAGTCAGGTTACAAGAATTATCAGCCAGGGGGGAGCTAAGTGAAGGTCTTAGGATTAAATAGGCTTAGGAGGGTGGTTAGGAGGTTGGAGATCATCCCTATTTGGGAGATATCCAATGGGGGAGGGTCTCTAATGATGCAGACACGCTTCTACCTAGATTAGAGACCCGTTGGAACAGAAGCTAATTGTGCAAAATTAGTTTAGGGACAAAATCGTCTAGACATCCTAGCCCAGATGAAATCGTCAGATCTGGGGCGATATCGTCTGATCGACGACGATATTGTCAAATGGTCAAAACAACCTCTAAAAATGGCACGGGAAAGGGGGAAAAAGATTAAGCGGCGATTAACGGGCGGTTTGGGAGGTTAAAATTTGAATTTGAATTATTTACTAGAGTAAATGTAATTATTAAGATTTCACTGCACCAATTTTAGGGTGCTACACTAGTTATCCATTGCAATCTTAGATTTTTGACTATGGGATTTAAGGCTTTGGCTGATTTTGGTATGAGTCTTATGTGTTGTATTTTATTGTCTTTCTAGTGTTGTCCAGTTCCTTGGTTGTTGGTTTTTGTATCATATTTGGAGTCAGATAATTTTCTTCCTATTGCTCATATATGGATCTCTTATTGCTTCTCACGAGGATATCAGATTGCACCTATGGTCTATTACTTGTTGGGGCATTTGTCCTACTAGATATGGTCTAAAATTCATCTTAATCCTATGTAATCAAGGTCTACTTTGATGGTCCAATACTTGTGCTCAGAGGAGGATCCAAGACTAGGCCTTGAGTGGCTTGTCCTAGTGTTTGTGTTATTGGATCTAAATAAGTGATCTAGTCTACAAGATAAGTACCCTATTGAGGGTTGCCATAGCTGGGGTAGTAGGGTTTTAGGTAAGGGTATTGTTAGGCATATGGTTCTCCCAAAAATATTTATTCTATGTAAGTGTAATATCTTTGACTGAATTGGGAGGAAATTGTTGCAAAGGGACCAATATGGGTACCATTTATTTTTTAGAGGCTTGAGGTTGATCGAACCCCTAAAAGGGCTAGGGTGGATATCTTTGATATACATTTGGAGGAGGCTAGTAACCTTGGTTTCCTGATTGGAAGAGAGGACTTGGGTAAGTTTGGTAGGGGAGCCTCTAAATATTCTATTTTTGCTTAAGGGTTATAAGCTGATTGGACACCATTATTTTCAGGTTTCTCATTTCATCCATCTCCAAAGACTATGGACTAACAAAGGTTTGAATCAAAGTAGGAGAGGGTGTTTGTACCATAGCTATATTCATAGTAGGAGAATGCTAAAAAGTGGTATGTTGCATAGTAAGAGGAGGAGACTACTAAGGTAGTTGGATATTCAAAAAGAGAGACATAGGGGGCCTAGGAGCTAGCATTCCTATGTGAATGAGGTCCTTTTCAAATTGAACAATTATTTCATAGGCTATTGACAAAGTATTTCCTCTAAATTTTACCATCATAGCTAATTTTGAATCAAAAGCTTTCAAGTAATAAATGAAGACCACACTTGGGGGTCTGATCTCATCAAACAATTTGTACTAAACCTTGTGGAATCAGGTATTGAAATCAACCATGGCTTCCATTAGAACTCATTGTTGCTAGTTTTTATAGGAGGGATACTCCATATACCTTCTCTCCAAACCTATCCAAAAATAGGTTTGCAATTTGGTCTTAACCAATGATTGAATGAGGATCAAGTGAGATATACCATTCATACACTTTTCCTTTAAAGGATGTTGTCAATAGTCTTAGTGCCACATTTTTCTCCCCAATATTATATAAAGCACATAAGTTAACCATGTATTAGAGGTCTATTGGTATCATTGCATCTTATCCAATGAAGTATGAAAAATATTTTAATGTAGAGACTGAAATCTCATCCATGTAACTTGTGGTATGGGTGGCTATAATAGGCCTCTATCATTCTAGGAAGATATCCTTCTTTAATGTGGGTTTTGTGATGTTGCCATGTTCTATTGTCAACCTCTTATTCTATGACCATGATTGAGTGCTGGTAGTAGCAACTAAGGATTTTTTTTCTTGTTTTGGACCTTGTGATAGGCCTGAAGCTCATAAATTACTTGGTTTTTTATTTACTAATGGATTACTGCTCATTCGATCCTTAAATTAGGAGAGTTGCCAGGTGAATATTGGATACACTTCAACAAGAAAATAGACTAATATTTTTACTAAGATCTCAACTTAATATCTCCAATGAATTAAATGAATGTTGGGATTCATTCCACTAGGCATGCCAAGAAAAACTATTGTTACGTTTAAAGTGTCATGGTCATCCATTGTAGTAGCTGAATATGCCTGATGCCCATGTCACATTGAAAACACATAATTTCAAAAGTCCTAGGGGCATGAAATATCTCTCAAAAAACAACCTCAAAGATCTTTACAAGTTAAACTCCTTGTTCGGGTATGATCATTAACACTCAGATTTTCTCAATCACAAAATACATGTGATCTTTATTGAGTTTTATCAAGGAAAAGAAAGAGAAGGAACATAAAATAGCAATCCTAACCTAAGGGTAGCAATGTGCCAAAAATAAAAAAAATACTCTATATACTAGTGGGACAAATGAACACATGCATCATTTATGATAGCTAAAGTGAACACAGTTTCAAACCAACATAATTTTTCCCATAAAACTTGTATAAGGACTAGGGTAGATACTAGCCACAACCCTTTATACAAGTTAGCATACATAAAAATACAAGGAAAAAAATAAAGAAGTCACAATTCTTTATATATATGTGAAATATTTAATACAAGTATACCGAAAATAAAGAGGCTCAAGGCCTGTACATAAATTGACTCAAGGTTAAAGTCCAAACTAGTGTAGCACCCTAAAATTGGTGCAGTGAAATCTTAATAATTACATTTACTCTAGTAAATAATTTAAATTCAAATTTTAACCTCCCAAACCGCCCGTTAACCGTCGTGTAATCCGTTTCCCCCTTTCCTACGCCATTTTTAGAGGTTGTTTTGACCATTTGACGATATCATCGCCGATCAGACGATATCACCCCAGATCTGATGATTTCATCTAGGCTAGGATGTCCAGATGATCTTGTCCCTAAAATGATTTTGCACAATTAGCTTCTATTCCAACGGGTCTCTAATCCGAGCAGAAGCGTGTCTACGTCGTTAGAGACCCTCCCCCATTGGAGATCTCCCAAATAGGGATGATCTCCAACCTACTAACCTCCATCCTAAGCCTATTTAATCCTAAGACCTTCCCTTAGCACCCCCCTAGCTGATAATTCCCTGTAACTCAACTTCATACACGTTAAAACATCCCAAATTCATATTTGCAGTAGTTCTATACCAATTTTGTTGCAGGTACCTTAGTGTTTTTCAGTCAAAGCAAGCTTACATCATCGCCGACGATCTTGTTCATATCGGAGGTGATCCTGTCAAATTAGAGATGATTTCGTACCAATGCGAGGCAATTTCGACTACAGTAAACATTGAGGCAATCAGTGCCTAAAGTTTGCATTTCTTCATCTTTCAATCTATTGTTTTATGTTGTAATTAGCTAGTTTATTTGATATTTTATGCTATCTTGCATTTTGGAGTTCACCCATCTAGATCAAATGCATGATTAAGTCATAATTATTATTTAATTAGCATAATGCATCTAGGTTTCTATTTATAAGTTTTAGTTTGATATTATTGCTGTCATTTTACACTGTTCACCTCTATTAGCATTGTTGTATTTTCTGTGTTTTGCTCCTATTTATCTATTTGCAGGTCTTTGACGAATTCGTCTGATGAATTCATCAGATTTCTGATGATCTTGTCTGATCTTAGACAATATTGTCAAATCAGAGGCGATCCTGACTGCTTCAAGAATCAGAATCTTCATCAGACATCCGGATCAGGTATTTTTTTTTAACATTCTTTAATTTCTCTATTTTTCTGTCTTAATTATGTTTTCTATATTCATTTAATCTGCATCTTCATATAGAATAGCTTAGATGCATTTTGGCCAAACCTAGGACTTGAATGCTTAAGGCTAAAACGAACACATAAAACACATTCCCAACCTAGGCGTGGAAACTGCCACTAAATGTTTCCTGGTGAACCCACCATCCGTTGAAAAATCACCAATATACACCTCCCCTGAGATGCAGGAACTTTGCAATGCCTCTCAGTCCGAGGTATCGTGCCATCCTTTTCACATCCCCATTTCGGGCACGGATCCTATAGCCTGAAGGTAAGGGTGTGAAAAATTTGGAGCGATACATTTTGGTGAACCCGACGTGAATGCATTGTAAACCTTTTGAAAACAAAAAAAAAATATAAAACAACTAAAACATAGATGTTTCAGATCATTTAAATTTAATATCATGTTTAGATGGTAGCTCCTAAGAAAATATTAGCAGTTATTATAAATGTTGAAAACCAATTGGTAGCCATAGAAATTAATTCTGTACTTAGTGTGCCTGAAATAGATAGAAATCAAATTTTGTGGGACGAACTTGATAGAAGACTTAGTATCATTTCATCTAGGTCAACAAAACTTAAACAAATCAAGAGGCTAGTCCTAGATAGAATCCTGGATCCTCATCAACTTGTCTTTTATCATGAACTTCAGAGAGCCTGCCATAGATGGTTAGCTTATAGGAGAGCTCTTGTATCTTTAGAATTGTAAACCTTCGAGGAATACCTTGAGAACACAGCCATTGTACACCAGTTCCTAGGTCTTGTAGAAGACCAAGAGGTCGTTCTTACGGATAGGGAAATATGGAATAGAGTTCCTCGAGCTGTATTATATCAAGAGTATTGCCACAAGCTTTACTTCTATCAACCAACATCTGAGATAGATAATATCACTATAGCTCTTTTCATTAAATTTTTGAAGGAAAAATTTCAATTTGAAGAACACTTCATGACTCCTGAAGAACTCGAGCCCATTAATGACATTTATAAATTGTTTATAGAAAACTAGATTATTACTTTCAGTATTATTTCTTGCATTTATTGTGTTGTTTGTCTTACCAATATTATTTAAAAAACAAAGAAAAACTAAAAACTAAAAAACATGGAAAAAACCAAAAACATTTCATTTTAAATATTGTAGTAGGTATATAATTAATATATACCTCTTAATCTTGTTGCATATATATATATATATATATATATTTATATATATTTGCTGAAATCTAAAATTAAGGCACAATGCCTAAACTTAGGAATGGTAAACAAACCGAAGGAGAAGAAGAAGATTGGTTACAAGATAAAACTAGAGACCCAAATGTACTTCCTGAAGATCCAATTTCGGAAGGAGAAACTCTAGATCACCCAGAATATGACTTAGGTGAAGACAATGAACAAGAAGAAAGTGTTAAAGAGGATGGACCCTCATCCCCTAGAGTAGCTCCAGATGGAACTATTGCTTTTGACAACGTAGATCATTTTCAAAAATTTCTCAATGATAACATTGACGCTCTTAATGTGGTAGTTCGTATTGATAAAGGGCAAATTAGTGACACTCAAGCAGCCATAGAACATGCGTTTGATGTACACACTAATCCCTTGTCTTTCATTGATCAAGAAAGTGATAAGGCTGGACCATCCAATATAGATATGGTCACTATGATTCAAAACATGTCAAAACAACAGGTTACCCGTCCTCCTAAGGAACCTATTATTCAACCTAAAATCATTCCCACACAAAAGAAAACTTCCTTCACTACTTTACTTCACCAAACTATTGATCAATATGCTTCAAGTAAACAAAAACCTAAAACGAAGCCAAACACCAATTTTCAACAATTTGGAATACATCATAATACAACTTCAAAATTCCTTCATAACACTTTTCCTACCAACAATTTACACAATAGCAACATAGCATCTAATATTCATGTCCCTCCATCATATGCTCACAAATCCCATATCAATGCCCTACCGAACCAATATGGTGGGCAAACTAGTAATCTGGAAGCCATGGTGAAACAGTTAGCTTCGCGTATGGACCAGATAGATCCTTATCGTCCCTTGTACAATTATCAAGAGATATATAGTCAACTTTTGGATCCCATAGTTGTAGCTCAACCATACCCTAAGCATTTTACCATGCCCATCCTGCCTATATATAAAGGAACCAAAGATCCCATAGAGCATCTTCGCATGTTTAGGATAGCATGTTATGATATATCACATGATGACTTGCTATTACTAAAAATGTTCCCAAAAAGTTTAGGTGGAATGGCATTAGAGTGGTACTATCAATTGCCCACTCATTCTTTGAGAAACTTTGAAGAAACAGCTAAATATTTTGTCCATAAATTTAGTGCCTACATCGAGAGGCATGTAACCATTAAAGATTTATACAACTTAAAACAAGACAAGGATGAATGTTTTTCCGATTTATTAGCTAGATGGAGGCAGTTGATAGGAAAACTGCACTTTGTGCTACCTTATAGGGAAATGTTGGACATTTTTATTAATAATCTACAAGAACAAATATCTTATGAGCTATCAACTACTACTTTAATTACCTTCGATCAAGCTATAGATTTAGCTCAAAGAGTAGAAGATGCCATCATTAGGAGAGGCCAACTTAGGAAGAAGGATGATGAGAAAACATCCAAAAATAAATATAAAAACAAACAAGTTGTCGGTGATGGAGTCACTGACATCAGAAATGTTGCTAATATCAATGCAACGAAGACAACAGAAAAATTTATATTGAAACCTCCTGATAAGCCTCCTCAAGAATTTACTAGATTGAATCAACCATTATCAACTATTTTACCTCAATTAATCGAAAGAGGTTTGATCCAATTACCAGCTATCCGGGAACCTGATCCAACTATACCCGAATACAGAGCTGACTTACACTGTGATTTCCATAGAGGACCTGGACACTCTACCAACACTTGTAAAAGGTTGAAACATAAAATACAGGATCTAATTGATAATAATGAAATGGAGGTGCAAGCATTCCAACCTAAACAAAATGCTCCTAATAATACTCAAAAGACCATTCCCCAAAATCAAAATCAAAATGCTAATCAAACATTAGACATATTTCAACACCCTTTACCAAGACATGGTAAAGAGGTGGCCAATCAAATCGAACATCATAATGTTCCACATCCTACCCGATATGTAGGAACCATTAGTGGACAATTACTTGTTCAGGATACCCAAATATTTGACACAAACTTATCCCTGGTTATGACCGGGCCCTTACATAATATTCCAACTTTAGATTCTAGTGATATAGAATCAAATACTGAAAGTGAAATAGACATTACTTCAAACCAATCGAATAGTTTTGAAAATGAATCAAATCCTATTCAACCCATCACAGATGCTATGGTTCCAGAAGAACCATTTCCTAGAAGAGTTACTACTCGACCCTCTTCTAATCAGTTCCTCTCAAATGAACAAGCCATAAATGCTAGACCGAGACCAGTTCAACGTCCTCAATATAACATTGTAGGTACCATTGGAGTCGTTACCCGACAACAGGCTCAAAATTCTCAACAAGAACCAAATCAGAATTATGGATCAGCTCCATTTGTTTTGAAAAATCCCAATAAAGGGAATCATGCTTCCCATGTTCAACCTAAACCCCCTTACAATATTAATGAGCAATTATCCAATACTACAGCCAGAATTTCCCTTTTGGATTTGTTAAGATCCTCTCCCACCCATAGGGATGAGTTGATGCTTACATTAAGCCAAATGATGGTACCTCAAAACATTCAACCTGAAGCTATGGCCAATACTATAATCACTCGAGAGGTTGATTGTATTGAATTTCGGGATAAAGATATCCCACAACACAGTTTACATAAGGATAATACCTTATACATTACTGCTATAATTGGAGATGTAGCTATCAAACGAGTCTTGATTGATAATGGCTCATCTCTAAACATTTACACTTTTGACTTCTACCAACGATTTGGCTTTAGAAGTGATGAAATGAATAAAACTGATATGATTATCAAAGCTTTCAATGATGAAACACAAGAAACATGTGGAGTTATTACCATCCCCTTGCAATTTGGTCCTAGAACCCTAGAAACAACCGTGTTTATCGTACATTGCCCGACATCGTACAATATACTTTTGGGTCGCCCTTGGATCAATGCGATGCGAGCTGTCCCATCAAATTTACACCAATGTGTTAAATTTGAATTTAAAAATTAGTTGGTCACTATCCATGGTGACCCTAGACCCTTTGATATGTGTGCTTTGGCAGAACCCGTTGGAGTGTAATTTTGCCCCGCTCTGTCATCCACACATCCTAATTCTTATTTTTCATCTAAAACTATGAAACACACACCCATAACTTCACCTATTTCCCCTCCATTAATTTCATCCTCCTATATAGATCAACAATCTTCCAAACAAATCACTCTAGAACCTCAAAAAGATCTTCAATCTACAACCAATCCTTCATGTTCTATCCCTATAATTTCAAAACCTATAGACCCATCTATTAACACTTCCACATTATCAACATCTATCATTCCTTCCACATCTAAAGATATAGGGAATGATCCTTCTACATCTTATGCTCTTTCTGATGAACTTTTACCAGATTTATCCACAACCTTAATATCAGAAAAAATAAATGCTTTCATGCAAGATTCAATTCTTTTAAATAACTTGCTGCCATCTCCTTGTACTTTGGGCCTCCCACAACCTATGGGAAGTACTTACCAAGTCGGGAGTTGTGCCTTCATTTATAAAGGATATGACTGGGGAAGAATCCCTCGAAATATCAAAACTCATCATGAGGGATACGCTCGGTGTTATTTTACCAATGAATATATTAAAGCTAAAACCATAATGCTTAAAATGGGATATAAAGGGAAAGGCTTGGGACCTTTCCAAAATGGCATGAAAGAACCTTTCAAGGTAGAACCGTGGCCTGCCCGTTGTGGTGTGGGCCTATTTCCTAGTAAGGGTCAACCCTTTCCTTTTGAATATGATGATCAACTCATATGTTATCAAGATTATTTGGATAGGCATGTTGATTTGCCTCTAAAAAATTAGTCATTTACATGTAACATGCTATCCATAGCTTACCCTGAAATGATTGTCGACCCCGATGAAGAGTTGGAAGGAGATATCTTCCATGATGTCTCCGTTGAAGAGATGTTACACAATGGATTTTATTTTGATGATTCTATACCAACTATAGCCCAACTTGAGACCGCTAATCCTCAAGATGAATTATCCAAATTAACCTTACAAGAATTACAAGAATTGGGCGTTTCACCCGCCCCACCTAATTTTGAAAGAGATCTACACATGGAGGTAGAAAACATCATTAAAATTAACATTGGAACTGAGGATAATCCTCACATAATCAATATTGGATCAAAATTAAGTCAAGAAAAACAAGAACAATACATTGCATTCCTTAAATAGTATGAAGATGTCTTCGCTTGGACATACGAAGATATGCCAGGTCTAGACCCTTCTATAGTCATGCATCATCTAGTGGTCCATCCGGATGCTAAACCTGTTAAACAAAAACTTAGAAAAATGCATCCCAAAGTGGCTCTGCTAGTCAAAGGGGAGTTAGAAAAACTCCTAAATGTTGTTTTTATACAAGCTATTGATTATGTTGAATGGATCTCAAATGTAGTTCCAGTTACCAAAAAAGAAGCTACCAAAGTTAGGGTTTGCACAGATTTTAGATATATTAATGCTGCATGCCCTAAAGATGATTTTCCTCTTCCAAACATGGATCAAATCATTGAATTTACTGTCGGGAGTGGGATGATGTCCTTAATGGATGGATTCTTCGATTATAATCAGATCAGGATAGCTCCTAAAGATCAGGCTAAAACAGCCTTTATTACCCCCTAGGGTACTTTTTGTTGGAAAGTGATGCCATTTGGCTTAAAGAATGCAGGTGCAACCTATCAAAGAGCTATGACTTATATTTTTCATGATATGATGCATGATATCCTACATGATTATGTAGATGATATTATAGCTCACTCTATTAATGAAGATAATCATTTAGATGATTTGAGAAAAGTTTTTAATTGATTACGAGAATATATTATTAGATTAAATCTAGCAAAATGCATATTCAAAGTTAAGTCCGATAAACTATTAGGGGTTTTAGTTTCTTTACGTGGTATCGAAATCGACCCTCTCAAGATTGCGGCCATCACTGATATGCTCGCACCTACTAATATATCTGAGTTACAAAGTTTACAAGGTAAGCTTCAAGCCATCCGTCGCTTCATTAATAAGTTGGCGGACAAAACTGGTCCCTTTCTTAAACTTCTTAAGAAGGATGTCCCTTTTAATTGGGATGACGAATGTAGAGAATATTTTGAACTTCTCAAGCAATACCTCCTTAATCCACCTGTGCTTTCACCACCTAAACCTAATCGCCCATTTCTCCTATATATTTTAGCTTCAGATTCTGCCTTAGGAGCTATGTTATCTTAGCTTGATGATGAAAAGAAGGAACGGGCTAATTATTATATTAGCTGAACCTTCATCAGTTATGAAACCCGCTACACAACATTAGAAAAAATATGTCTAGCAGTCGTGTTTGCTACGCAAAAATTATGACATTATATGCTTAGTCAGAAAACTTATGTCATTGCTAAATATGATCCCTTAAGGTATCTCATGAGTCGACCTTATTTATCGGGTCACACAGCCAAGTGGGTTCTTGCTCTAAGTGAGTTTGATCTCACATTCATAGGACATAAGTTTGTTAAGGGTCAAATCATAGCAGATCAATTAGCTGCTGCACCCTTAGAGTCTACCCATCCCCTCATCATTGAGTTTCCTAACTTCAATTAGAGGCAGACCATATTAAACAATGGTCCTTATACTTTTATGGATCTCGATGCATGAGTGGGGCTAGTGCGGGTATTATTTTAATATCCTCGCAAAAACATCTTATTCCTCTATCCTTCAAATTGATATTTGCTTGCACCAATAGTACTGCTGAATATGAAGCTCTAATCCTTGGATTATGAGCTGCCTTGGCACTAAAAATTAAACATCTATTAGTTTTTGATGATTCTCAACTGGTTATAAACCAAATTAATGAAGTTTATCAGACCAGAGATGATAAACTATGCCCATATAAGGCCTATGTTTTACAACTAATGTCTCTGTTTGATCAAGTTACCTTGGAAGCTATTCATCAAACTTGCAACCATGCAACTAATGCTATGGCCGTAGCTGCATCTCTCCTGCCCTTAGAGTTAGATGACAAATATGTCACTATCATTATTCATCGACTCCAAGAACCCACTTCAAATAAGTCATGCTTAGAACCTTTAGATGTGTTTCTAATCAATGAAACTACTCTTGAACCTTGGTATACGGATATATTTGATTTTCTCCAAAATGGGACTTTCCCTACCAATTCTAATAGAAACCAATGTCGGTTATTACGTAGATGAGCAAGTCGATTTGTAATAATTGGCAATACTTTATATAGGAGATATTTTGAAGGTATCCTATTAAGATGTTTGAATTTAGAAGAATCTAAATTAGCCTTGAGTGAAGCCCACGATGTATCTTGTGGAGGACACTTCAATGGTAGTGTCATTGCTAAAAAGCTCCTTCAGATAGGATATTTTTGGCCTACCATGGAAAAGGATGCACATAATTATGTGTGCCATTGCGACAAGTGCCAAAAACATGCTGACCTTGTCCATGCGCCTACACAAGAACTGTAAGCCATTTCATCTCATTGGCCCTTTTCAAAATGGGGTTTAGATATTATTGGCAAAATCAATCCTGTGTCATCTGATGGACACAAATTCATCATAACCACCACTGAGTATTTCACTAAGTGGGTTGAAGCTATGCCTTTAGATTCCTGCACTGGCACACAAGTCTCTAAATTTATTTTTAATCAAATCATTTGTAGGTTCGGAATTCCTACAAATCTCATCTTTGACAATGGAACTTGTTTCAAAAATAAAGATGTTAAAAAATTATGCCAAAAATATAAGATTCAACATCGCTGGTCCACTCCCTATTATCCTCAAGGTAATGGTCAAGCAAAAGCATCTAACAAAACCTTAATCAAAATTCTCAAAATATTGGTCAATAAAACTGGCCGTGACTGGCACATTCAGTTATATCTAGCCTTGTGGGCCTATCGAACTAGTGTTCGAACCCCCATGGGAACTTCACCATTTGTTTTGGTCTATGGTGCTGAAGCCATTTTTGTCTTTGAATTAGAAGTTCCTTCTTTGGCTCTACTACTTCAATATACCGAAGTAGGAGATGAATATTGAGCTGGCAGACTCAGTCAGCTGGAACTCCTAGATGAAAAATGCATCAATGCTTTGGAGCATCTCCGTGCCTACCAAAACAAGCTTAAAAGATCATATACTAAAAAAGTTTGTCATCGATCCTTTGAGATCGGTGACCTTGTTTTAAAAGAAAATAAAAAAAATGCTAATGCAACTAAGGACCTTAAAGGTAAATTTGAGCCCAACTGGCTTGGACCATACATTATCACTGCTAAATTTGAATTTGGAGCATACAAATTATCTACCTTAGATGGTAAAGAACTTAAAGAACCCATGAATATTTTGCATCTTAAATGTTACTATGTATAAATTTGGTCATTTCATCTTTGTATATATTTGTTTACAATATTTCAAAATCACTATTTTGTATTTTTTTCAATTTATAAATTCAAAAACACCAAAAACATTCATAATCATCAAAATCTTCAAAACTATTTGTTGCATTTATTTATGGTACTTGTTAATTCTTTCAAACAACAAAAAAATAAAAATAAAAAGACAGCAATATTCTTGACTCTTTCGAAACCAAAACAACATAAAGAAGAAAGAGAGAGTCAACATTCTCAAAGCTTCTCAAAAATAGTATTTATTTATATATATTTGCTTACAAATGTTGCAATTATATGTTTCAAATTATTTTGGATAAATTAGCATTTATTTGGAATCCCTCACTTTCACACTCACAAAATAAATATCTTGATTTTATCTGGCATGATTACTAATCTCTCTTATATCAAAGTCCACAAAATTCAATTAAATAAAGTTTGAGCATAGAGAATTGATCTTGTTATTTACTTAAACCAAGCACATCTTTTCACAATAAAATGATTATATTTGTAATTTTCATGCTTTGCTACATAGTAGAAGTAGTTTCTTAAGCGAAAATTTTCCCCTGCTATCCTATCATGCACATGGTCTAGAATCTTTGAGAATTGGCAAAAGGACAAGCTCACCCCTACCCAGAATAAAAATCCCTTGCTCTACAGCTAATCCGAGCAAGTATCCCTAGTATAGAACAAAAGGCAAAGTTCAAGAAAAAGAGAAAAAGAAAAAAATGTTATTTTATATCATTATAGCAATGTTCCAAGCAAAAATCAAGCAACAATACAAAAGAAAAAGAAAAGAAAAGCAAAAGAAAGCAAAAGCAAAAGCAATAAAATCCCTTTCCCTACCCTTTGAAAAGAAAAGAAGGGTTGATGAGCTTCAATCCCTGGAATTCTCAATTATTCAAAAACTATGAGGTGAGCCCCATAACAGGTGGTTTGTGCCCAACCTGCTTGGCCTTGGGTAACTCCTAGCGTGGCGATATGTCTGTCACATTAGGGACCTTCTTTTGTACAAACCTATGTCTACTTATGGATTAGCTAGCTCTTGATAATCCAACCTACATAGTAGTCTAGTATGGTTATATGCATCTACATCATGGTTAATGAACACTTATTTGGTTTATTCAAATCACTTGTATCATAGTATCTTGCTCAAAACTGGTAAATGAACAATGCAATTGCACACACATTTGTATTTGAGAGATTTTGTGTATCATTATGATAAATCAAGATTGGAAATGAATTCACATATGCACATGGGTTTCCTTATAAATCTACCATTTTTCTTTAATATACTTTGAAATATTTTTTGCCAAAATTGTTTGGAATAAATTCATTTTCTTCTTTAAAAGTATAGTTGTTTAGTATAAAGACAACTACATGCATAATCACAAAGATCAACATTTCTTTCAAAACCATACAATAAAAATATATATATATATATTATTGACTTTCGCAACGATGGTATAGTTCTAAAACCAAAATTGGAATTTTATGCCTAGCGCAAGTCCTCATCTTCATATTTTCTGTTTCTTAATCAATCATGCAACAAAACTATTTCTTTTTTGGATTTTCGCGATGATGGTATAAGTCTATACCTACATATTCTATGCCTAGCGCAAACCATTGTAACAATTTTTATTCCCCATTTGTTTAAAAATCATCAAAACCATATGACTTAAACCATTATGTTCCATAAATTATGCTTTTAAAAAGCATGCACATTATCAATATTTCATGTCATTATGTCAACTTTCAATTTTGCAATGATGGTATAATTCCTAGGGAATTATCAAAATTTTTTATCACACTTAGGAATTTATGCCTAGCAAAAATCATTTTAACATTATTTCATGCATATTATTTTTATGAAAATCTGACAACAAACCATCATCATCATCATTTGCACCATTGCACCAAAGTCTTAAGACAGTCTCTTAAGCACTCTTTTACTTTTAACAATATTTTTATACTGGGATTAGCTTGACGACCGAGTGAGTGACGACTCCATGAAATGGTCTATAATAGTGACAATGTCTTTTAAAATTATTGTTAGAAGTCTCTTTTTATTTTTTATCACATTTCATCACAAAAAACCAATTTGTTACATCAGATTATTTTATTTAAAATATTACAGCATGACATCAAAATCATAATATCTTCAACGACGTAATTACATGAATCATCAAATCAATTAGTCATCAAATATAAAAGCATCATAAAAATACATAACACAAGTCATATGATCAAAAAATATCTCATCTATATATATCAATAATATGTACATCATATCAAAACCTGGATTGGTATGCCACAATCTCCATCTTGGCATACTCAATCCTCTCAATCAAATTTCCTCTGTGCAGTGTCTCGAGAACCCCTCGAGCTCTCAGCCTCATCTCCTCCCCCGCCCTGAGGTGGACGAGGTGGACCCATCACAGTATGTGTAGTACTGTGAGTCCTAGTCCTCGATTGGGATGAAGTCCTCAACAACCCAATCCTGATCGAGTCAGCAATGTCGACTGGCAGCTGTACCCTCTGACCCTCTAGCACCATCTAGAAGTAGATACCATGGTAGAACGTGGTCTAAGCAATCGACCATGCTAGCTCCTGTGTGCTCGATCCTCTACCCCATGCTCTGAGGCATGCAATCTCATCTCTGAGTTGTGTCACCTCAGCTCGGTGTTGTGCAGCCTCCTCCTGTAGGGTCTGCACCTGTGCCTAGAGACGGATTGTCTCCACTTGAAGAGTCACTGTCTCGCTACTCTCCCCTATGTCAACACCCTTGCCCTTATCGGGCGATGGTGGCCTCTCTCTTTATGAAGAAGGGGGTCTCTCCTCCCTCCTCTCTCGCTATCGTGGCCTCTCCTGTGCCTATGGCCTCCTTAGCTCTCTCTTATTGTGACCTTGGGCCACCTCAATAGCTGCCTGGTGCCACCTCCCTATCCGACGCACAACTACATGTATTGAACCCTGAGCCCTCGTCATCTGAGGAGGGTGAATGCCTGCATACCAAGCATCGTAGCCATCGGCTACCCTTGTGTTGTCCCCATCCACTTGTTGGGGCATCGTTTGAGTCCTGACTCTAGAAGCACTACATATCTAGAGCCTCACTAACCGTAGTGTTATCCCGGATAGTTCGAGAAAACTCGTAATCCCTGAGAGATGGGATCCCCTACTGTAGACCGAACTATCGCAAAACTCGGTCGTAGCGATGGAGCTCCACCTCTCCCCTCTCCATCCTCCAAACTCGCCTAACACGAGCCAACTCTTGTCCATCCTCAGCCCACCCTGGGTGCTCTCTCCATGGCCTCTAGGTGATCTGGTCTGGGACAAGGTCATCCAGTAGTCTTTGGGACATCGATAGGTCAATCCATCGCTGTGACCCTCTTCGAAGCCACCAGTAGAAAACTCGGGGCCTCTCCCCGTCAATCCCTATCAAAGGAAGCCCTATCGGCCTTCGCACTACAATGTGCTCCCAGCACCAAACTTGTAGGAGCGATGTCATAACTAGACATCAACCGCCCTTGTACATGACCCCATGTAGGATCCTGTACAACCGACATAGAATAAAGCTGTCCCAAGAAAATCTATAACCATGGTCTCACATATCGCAGATCACATCTGCTAGCATCCATGGTACCCTGCACCCACTCTGGTGGCATAGTAGAAGTCTACCAACCACTCTGGAAAAAACCTGTGTGAGTCTCGATGCCCCAGGCATCTGACGTAGTGCCTCGATGTTTACTTCGCCCTTCTCCAGGGCGAAGCTCGGGTCACCACACAACCACCCCATAGCATGGACCTGATTGGCTGCAGGAGTGATCAATCATCCTTTTATGGGGATTATTAGAATCCTCCATACATCCTCTAGTGTGGGAGTCATCTCCCCTGTCAGTTGTCGGAAACAGGAAGAACTCGGATACCACCTCTCTGCTAGGGCTGTCAGTAGCCCCATGTCTGTAGACACTTGTGGCATTTTTGCCATATGCAGTAAGCCAGCCTGTGCTAGCTGATCCCGCTTTGCCTATGTTAGAGCGGCCAAGTCATCTCTCAAACCTCCATATTTCCATTCTCTGCTCTTTAGCAATCCTCTCTGCAACATAAACAACAAAACAATAACAATCATTAATAACACTCATTAATTAAAAATACAAGTTAAAATAAGTTCAATTTTATACAAATGATGATATCGTCCACTATTGGATGATATCGTCTCAAATTTGAGCATAATCGTCTTTGATTTCGCAAGCCGAAATCATCCCTAATTTGATGAAATCGTCCCCCTTTCGCCAATTTCGCCTTTAGACAAAATCGACGAACTTGAGACGATTTTGTCGAAATCGGGACGATTTCGTCTCGACGACGTCGATGGCCCAAAAATGGCCACGATGCTCAAAAATTCATTTAAAATTCACCTAAAAAGCATGTAAATTCAAATTCAAGCATTCTAAGTTAAGTCTAGACTCTTACCCGTAGCCCGCGTCGGACCTCTGTTGATCTGTGCGTCATCTCCACCATTTTTGCTTGCAGAGCTCTAAAACCAAAAAAAAATGAACAGTAAAAATGAATTAGGGTTTTACCCTATCTTTCTTAATTTTATTCAAAACACAATTAAAAACATTTTAATTTTTTTTTTTTCGCATTTTTACGTCAAACATTCAATTTGGGTAAAAACACGGAGGGGGCACCATAGTAAGCTATCGTACTATTCGACCAAGAATCGTAGCCTAAAAATGGGAATAATTTTTGCTTTCTCGTAGATCGAGAAGAACTCATATTTAACGCATTTTCTTCAAAAAATTTGCTAAAGAGGGGGCAAAATGTAGCACCCTAAAATTGGCGCAGTGAAATATTAATAATTACATTTACTCTAGTAAATAATTTAAATTCAAATTTTAACCTCCCAAACCGCTCGTTAACCGTTGTGTAATCCGTTTCCCCCTTTCCCACACCATTTTTAGAGTTTGTTTTGACCGTTTGACGATATCGTCGCCGATCAGATGATATCGCCCCAGATCTGACGATTTTGTCTGGGCTAGGATGTACAAACGATCTTGTCCCTAAACTGATTTTGCACAATTAGCTTCTATTCCAATGGGTCTCTAATCTGGGCAGAAGCGTGTCTGTGCCATTAGAGACCCTCCCCCATTGGAGATCTCCCAAATAGGGATGATATCCAACCTCCTAACCTCCCTCCTAAGCCTATTTAATCCTAAGCCCTTCCCTTAGCACCCCCTGGCTGATAATTCCCTGTAACCCGACTTCATACACGTTAAAACATCCCAAATTCATATTTGCAGTAGTTCTATACCAATTTTGTTGCAGGTACCTTAGTGTTTTTCAGCCAGAGCAAGCTTACATTGTCGCTGACCATCCTATTCAGATCGAAGGTGATCCTGTCGAATCAGAGATGATTTTGTACCAATGCAAGGCGATTTTGACTACAGTCAACATTGAGGCAATTAGTGCCTAAAGTTTGCATTTCTTCATCTTTCAATCTGCTGTTTTATGCTGTAATTAGCTATTTTATTTGATATTTTATGCTATCTTTCATTTTGGAGTTCACCCATATAGATAAAATGCATGATTAAGTAATAATTATTATTTAATTAGCATAATGCATCTAGGTTTCTGTTTATAAGTTTCAGTTTGATATTATTGCTATCATTTTACACTATTCACCTTTGTTAGCATTGTTGTATTTTTTGTGTTTTGCTCCTATTTCTTTGTTTGCAGGTCTCTGACGAATTCGTCAGATTTCAGACGATCTTGTCTGATCTCAGACGATCCTGTCAAATCAGAGGCGATCTTGACTGCTTCAAGAATCAAAATCTTCATCAGACATTCGGATCAGGTATTTTTTTTTAACATTCTTTAATTTCTTTGTTTTCTATCTTAATTCTATTTTTTGTATTCATTTAATCTGCATCTTCATATAGAATAGCTTAGACGCATTTTGGCCAAACCTAGGACTTGAATTCTTAAGGCTAAAAAGAACACATAAAACACATTCCCAACCTAGGCATGGAAACTGCCATTAAATGTTTCCTGGTGAACCCACCATCCGTCAAAAAATCACCAATATACACCTCCTTCAAGAGGCGGGACCTTCGCAAGGCCTCTCAGTCCGAGGTACCACGCCATCCTTTTCACATCCCCCTTCCAGGCATGGATCCTATAGCCTGAAGGTAAGGGTGTGAAAAATTTGGAGCGATACAACTAGTATATATAAAAAATGGAGAAAAATTACACCCAAGGCTAGATACTAGGCACAAAAATATAATTCCATCCTATCCCAACCTCAAAGCTGGGTATTTGTACAATTATCTCAAATTTTCAAAATTCAAAATTCCCTCCACTCTACTATAGGAAGGAATCCTACGTCCTCCCTTGTTGGGATTGAGGCACCACTCTGGATTTATGTTTGGTAGGTTAGAAAACGGTCCAAGGTCTTGTCTCATTAAATTCTCTATAGGCTAGTAGCTCGTTTTAAATGTAGCATTTATGAGCCTTCTATTGGTTTTTTAGCCACATTATCATAGGTCTCAAGTGTCCATGATCTTGAGTAATCTCAAATACTAAAGAAACTTAATATAATTGGATAAAATCAATGAACATAATATTCATGAAATAAAAAGTAATAAGATATAAATGGCCAAATATCATTCATGCAATAACATGAAAAAAATTATAATAATAGTGCTCAATATTGAATACAAGTTTTACTCAATATTCATTCAATATCTTGATATTTTTAGATATAATACATGGATATTTGCCTCCATAATATAACCTTATAAAGTATACTCTTGGAATCTTTGTCTATTGCTTTCCTCACATATGTGAGAGATGCAACCTTTCCTATTCCATGCATATGAAAAACCTCTCATGCCTCCTGGCTTCTCAACTTGCCACTTGTACGCATGACTCTTGAATCTCTATTTACTTTTCCACAATTCTATTCTATGTCACCTGCACACTTTACTATATGACACCGAAGGCTAGATATTAGGCACAAAAATATAATTCCCTCCTATCCTAACCTCAAAACTGGGTATTTGTACAATTATCTCAAATTTTCAAAATTCAAAATTCCCTCCACTCTACTATAGGTAGGAAGCCTACACCCTCCCTTGTTGTTGGGATCAAGGCACCACTTTGGATTTATGTTTGGTAGGTTATAAAATGGTCCAAGTTCTTGTCTCATTAAATTCTCTATAGGCTAGTAGCTCATTTTAAATGTAGCATTTATGAGACTTCTATTGGATTTTTAGCCACATTATCATAGGTCCCAAATATCCATGATCTTGAGTAATCTCAAATACTAAAGCAACTTAATATAATTGGATAAAATCAATGAACATAATATTCATGAAATAAAAAGTAATAAGATATAAATGGCCAAATATAATTCATGCAATAACATGAAAAAACTTATAATAATAGTGCCCAATATTGAATACAAGTTTTACTCAATCTTCATTCAATATCTTGATATTTTTAGATACAATACATGGAGCTTTGCCTCCATAATATAACCTTATAAAGGTGACTCTTGGACTCTTTGTCTATTGCTTTCCTCACATATGTGAGATATGCAACCTTTACTATTCTGTGCATAAGAAAAACCTTTCATGCCACTTGTACACATGACTATTGACTCTCTATTTACTTTTCCACAATTCTATTCTATGGCACTTGCACAATTTACTATATGATACTTGTGCATACACTTGAACACACTATTTGTAACAACCCAAGTCTATTCACTTGGTTGCACATACAAAAACACACCAAGACATTTTCAAGGTAATTTTTTTGTTTTATTTTGAGTTTAAAGTTATCCTATAAGGAGGTTTTGTGTTCATGATAAACAAGGTTCACCTAATGATTCAATTATCTAAATTTCAATTAGTACAAGGTATATCAACCACTTCTGGGAATATGAACTATTGTAGACAATCACCCAAGTGGATGAGATTGGCCAAATCTTGTAAAGGTGCCATTTTGTGGATTTGACTTTTCTCATTTGACTTCCTCTTGTTCTGGCATGAGGGTCAAACCACAATTGGGATTATCCTCTAGGGCTCATAACACCTAGAAGGTGGATGTATACTCTCCCAATCCCTTAGCATAATGAACCTTGAATTAATCGATTGAAATGTTCAAAAATTCATATGCAAGGGGTTAGCGTACATATGCCTAGTGCCTAGCTGATTGCCTTCTTTCCTGGGGTGAGCTAAAGCCATGTAAATACCTTGACCTTGGTTTTGATCCACTTGTCCATTATGACTCACATACTTTTATCCCATACCAAAAATCATGGTAGAAATAGTTTATTTGTTATACTAGCTCCCTAATATTCAAATAATGTAGGGACCTCTCACTTGTACTCTTGAACGATGACCTAGAGGTGATGTTCCATACCGCCTCTCGTTACTAATTTTGACAAGGTCACTTAATTTGACCTATTCCATTAGAAAAAAGGTCACTCTCGAGTCGTATTGTATGATGTTGGTCAGAGATCTTCCTTAGGTATGAAACATATCATTCATACGCCATTGAATATATGACACTTGTGCATACACTTGCACACACTATTTGTAACAACCCAAGTCTACTCACCTGGTTGCACACACAAAAGCACACCAAGATATTTTCAAGGTAATTTTTTTTGTTTTAAGTTTAAATTTATCCTATAAGGAGGTTTTGTGTTCATGCTAAACAAGGTTCACCCAATGATTCAATTATCTAAATTTCAATTAGTACAAGGCATATCAACAACTTTTGGAAATATGAACTATTGCAAATAGTCACCCAAGTGGACGAGATTGGCCAAATCTCATAAAGATGCCATTTTGTGGATTTGAATTTTCTCATTTGACTTCCTCTTGTTCTGGCATGAGGGTCAAACCATAATTGGGGTTATCCTCTAGGGCTCATAACACCTAGAGGATGGATGGATACTCTCCCCATCCCTTAGCATAATGAAACTTGACTTGACCGATTGATATGTTCAAAAATTCGTATGCAAGGGGTTAGCGTACATATGCCTAGTGTCTATTTGATTGCCCTTTTTCTTGGGGTGAGCTAAAGCCATTTTAATATCTTGACCTTGATTTTGATCCACTTGTCCATTATGACTCACATAATTTTATCCCATACCAAACATCATTGTAGAACTAGTTTATTTGTCATACTAGCTCTCTAATAGTCAAATAATGCAGGGACCTATCACTTGTACTCTCGAATGATGACCTAGAGGTGATGCTCCATACTGCCTCTCATTACTAATTATGACAAGGTCACTTAATATGAGCTATTACATCAAAAAAATGGTCGCTCTTGAGTCGCATTGTATGATGTTGGTCAGAGATCTTCCTTAGGTATGAAACATATCATTCATGTACCCTAGACCCGACCAACATTGAAATATCAAGAGGAAGAAACGCATCTTGTGCCAATATCCAGAGATGGGCTAGTTTCCTTGCAATTTTAAATGGGGGGATTTGAGGATAGAGAGCAAGCAAGATATTAAATGACTAAAAGGAATGGGAAATGTGGCCACAGGCTAGATAGAATAGGGGTGATGGACTAACAACATGATAACTAAACTTTACATCAAATCAAATAGCACTCAATACAATAAAATAACAAAAAATCAAATTAGGCATATAACATGCATAATCTCTAAGGATATTCTAGGTTTATCGTTTTATTAGAAGCTAAATCCAAATATTAGAATTCAAGCCTATAGATAGAACATAGAATTTAATAGAAAATAAGCAATAGAAGAAATACTCACAAATAGAAGTCCAAAGCTAGAGCCAGACATTCTCTATATTGATAGAAAAATTTGAGTTACAATAAGCTTCTAGAAAAAATCCATAATTTTACAATAAAAAGTAGGCTTATATAGGGAATTATGTCTCTTGAAACATTAAAAGCATACCCAAAAAAAATGGTGGTGGTATCCAAGATAAGATATGCAAGGAAAACATTTATGAAATAGTAGGTGGGTAGGGATTAAAATTGATGACTCATTGGAAAATAGCTGCACCCCTTCAATTATTAGATAGGTTCAGTTGGTGGCACCATATCCTTGCTTGTTGGAATCACCTTGATGAAATATAGGATTCTTCATCTCTAGAAATTCAATATTGGAAGCTTCCCAGATCGACTTCACTTGGATGGATAAGGATGCACCTGGACCAAAATATGAGAAGTGCTTGAGCTTCGTAAAAATATAGCTAAACCAATTGTTGGCTTGAAAACCATGCAACAGTTGAAAATTCAAAGGAGAAAGTGCAACTAGCTTGTCTCGCACCTTCTTGATGCTCAAAAATGAAGCACAATTACCTGGAATTCTAGAGATATCATTGGCATTGAAAAGTCAATGGCCAAAGCACATAGGAATGAAGCACAAATGCCTTGCACCTAAAAAATGGAGCACAAACACTTGGGGCATTGGGAGGTACACTAACGTTGTAAAGTCAATGGTTGAAGCACAACAACTTATTGCGTATTTGCCATGCGCTTAAGAAATGGAGTGCATCACCTTGATGCCTCGAAAATAGTGCTAAATTTTGACAAGTCAAAAGGCATTGCGCTCTAATCAAGTGTGAAACTGTTCTACTCTTGAAAAATTGAGCATAACATTATTCATTGGGGATATACACCAATTTTGAATGGTCAAAGAGCATTGCAAAATCTCTTAGTGCACAATTACCTTGTTCTCAATAGGTGAAGCACACAAGTCTGAAAGGACTTAGCACATTTTCTATTTGGAACTAGTATTGCACTTTGAAAAGTCAAAGTTGCTTGTGCTCTACTTGGGTGCACAATTTTCTTGCATCCAAAAGGTGAAGCACATAAGTCTGACAGGACTTAGCAGTTTTAATTGATGCCAGCACTGTGCTCTAATAAGTTAACAAACTTTGCATTGTTTTTAGGTGCACAATTGCATTGCACTCAACCACTTGTGCGAAATAGGCCAGGCGCATACTTGCGCTAAAAAATTGCAATTTTGGACAACCCAAAGGCAACTTTGCTAAATATAGGCCCCCAAGATAGGATTGTGCCTCATTGATAGAGCACGACAAATTAGGATGCACCTACATTTTATTGCTTAAGGGGGAGGGGGTGTTGCTGCTGCTCAACCAAAACTACTTTGCACTCAGCCAATAGCAAGAAACTAACATGTGCCTTCAAAAAGGTAGATTATTTGAATATAGATGTATAGAAAAAACTATGCCAACACTTGGGCACAATAGGAAATATTGATAGAAGAACCAGGAAGAATAAAATGTACACTGTACACAGGAGAGAGTTTCAAATATGGAGAAATTATAGATTTAGAAAAATTTACATTATGTTGCAGGAATCCCAACATCTCTGGCAGCTTACGAGGAAATTGAGCTTACCTCAATATTGAGATCCTAGGCCTCATATTTTGGGCTCAGAGTCATCATCACTATCCTGCTCTAGGTGTTCATTGCTAGCACTCAAATCCTCCTCAGATCTCTCTCTTTTTGCCTCTTATTATCCCTCTTAGGGCTCAAAACCCTCTTCTTCTCTTTGGACTGCATTTTGCTGAGGGGGCTCTGCTTCTTGGAGATGCTCATGGATTGACTCGAATGTGGCTTCAACTACAACCCATGATTCATATTGGAATGGAGTGAGGTATTGTAGCTCCTTGATCAGATACTCAAAAGCCTCCAGTTTATCTGCATTAGCAAAGTAGATTCTCTAATTGAGGTCCACTAGATAAGACTCAATCTACGTATATCTTGCTATTAACTGGATTACCTGATATTCTATCATAGGCTCACTTAAACTGTCTATCTATGAAGTATCACACTCGAATGACCCATACTGGCTCAATGTATTCTTTGGTCAATACAATCTCATTCTCACCAATGAAGCTAGGGAAACCAAATTGTTTGAGGGTGCTAAAATACATCAGGGAGATGCACCTCTTATGCTTGAAAGCATAAATTAACTTCCTTTCCACCCAGGTTATTTTTTGCTTTGTGAAGAAGGCTCAGAGTGTCATTTTGGCAATCATCCAATATCGAGCAAGCGAGGACAGAGGGGTAAGTTGGAAGACCATTTTATCTAGGGATTGCATCACTGTCACCAAATCCAACCATCGATCAATATGTCTCAACATTTTCAATGATGGGCCTACCATTAATAATATTTTTCTTGGTATCCTCAATGAATGTGAGGATCGCTATCACCTTGTGGACCCATAGTATGAAGTTGAACAGGAAGTGGCAGTGGATATCCTTGATGTGGTCCTTCATGAAGAACTCTAGTGGTTCTATCTTTTGTGTTAGCTAGACCTACAACTTTTGGATTTAAGATTTAGAAGTCTGCAATTGGATTTCCACTTCTACTCATGATTGCAGGTGAAGATCATATTATCTTTTAATATTTTCCACCTCTTGCTCTAGGTTGAGTATGCATTGCTACATTCGCTCAGATTTGGCCTGAGACTCTTCTAGCCGGGCTCTAGTGTCCACTAGGGTATCCTATAGCTCTATGTTTTTAGACTTAAGCTCATATAAGTGAGTTCTATAATGCTTACTGTGGAAATAGATGGTGCCCAACTCAACCCCAATGTTACCAATTTTATTGGCCACACTAAAGGTTTTTATTTCTTCAATTGTACGTCGAAAGGTATAGTCTACTAGCATCATCTCCTCCATGGGTTTTTGCACCTTGGGCACATTTTCTATTCAATGGAGCCACATATTTTTTGGATCAAATATGATGCTCTTCTCTATCTGAACTGGAGCCTATGCCTTTCTTATTTTAGCCCTTGAGTCAGTGCGAGGATCTCAGATGTGTCAGACACAAGATTTCTTCCATCGGGTCCTCCTGCATATCTTCAAGTTCCATCTCTAGTGGTTTATCCAAACCAAAGAGAGGCACATAGGGGAACAAAGATTGATATAGAGTGAATTTAGAAGGAGAATTAGGGACATTCAAGGAGATACTTATGGCAACCTTAGGGGATGCTGAGGTTTGCACAATGGTGACTAAAGCAGTGGATACCGAGACTGGATATCAAAAGGAACTATAGCCGCTACTGCAAAAGTGCACAGTGGTGAAAATAAGCTAAGAATAACCTCGAAAAAAGATCCAGTAACAATATCTCCATAATATTGTGGAGAGAGAGCAAAATATAAAGGAAATGTGAATGCATTGGACATAGATGCAAAAGTGTCAAAGGCCCGAGGGACTAGAGGTAAATATAATGAAAGGAATGACCTTGATGGTAGGTGAGGAGAGATCATGGTAAGGACGTCAAACATAACTTGGGTAGAAACTAGGGTTTCAAAATTTAAAAGGCAAGATGTCAGAGGAATAGAAGAGAGAAGGAGAGAGAGAGGGAACATACCTATGGGCTCCGTCAATGCCATATCCAAAATGGTGAACTACTGCATGATTGGACTTATTTCCCTCTCTTTTTTTGATGCTTCTACTTCTAAGTCGATGAACACAATCTCCTACTATGCTTGTTGTACTAGAAATACTAGTACAGGAACTCCTGTGGTGCTTTCCCCCATAGTTGCTTATGCGGTAGGAAAGATTGTACCAAAGGGGTGAGATGTCCCAATCCATGGCTTCTTTGTGATGTTGGCATGCAATAGCACCATAGTAGCACTCCTCTTTTTTGGAGTGACTTCTTCTCTAGGTAGCAATTGTATACTTCTGCTGCACCTTCCACCCTGCTAGGACTTTGTGTGCTCTTGGGTACAACGTTAGCAAACATGATAGGCTGATAAGTGTTGCAGTTTGTGTCATATTCCTGGGAGAAATTTTCATCTATGAAAAGCCCTAAATCAGACGTCTCTTTCTTGTTATGAACCCTCATGACCCACCAATTGGAAATTTTCTCTTCCATCCAATCGGGCCACTTGTCTCTCGCCAATTTGAACCTATCCTTGTTAGGTTCATGGGACCGGTTTGACGAGGGGTTATACTCTACCTCCATCATGTAGAAATCATGCCATGGGGGCAATGACATCATTCTTTCCACATGCCACTCCAAATCAAGCCCTGACGTATTGTTGCATTGGGCTACAATATCGAGCATGGGCATTTGTGGAAGTTTTCACCATAATCGTATCTTTGAAAATTTTGCACGGGTCATACCTCCAATGTTGGGGAAGCTCAACCAAATGAAAACTGAACAACGTTGCAGCCAAAAAAGTGTTTTACCCATTTTTTGTGACCTTGATGTCACCAAGCTCCAGGGGCCAAGGGCAGGTATATGGCTTCTTCCTTCTGTGCCCATGCGTATCATCCACAAAATTGCACTATTGGGTCACTTCAAGAGCAAATAAATACTCCGTTGTATAGTAGGGCAGTAAGAAGGGTTTTCCAGTGAACCCATAGATTCTGACAACGAGGCCTTGGGTAAGCTAGAAAATGTCACCAAGGTCCATCTGCACTACTTGATCTCTCATCTATCTTGGCACTCGCTCGCAGGTGTCGTAAATAATCTCCATGGATGGACCGAGGAACATCTTGTTAAAGTTGTAGTATGACTCACATCTTGACAGACTCTGAGTCCATTGGTAGACATGGAGTGCCTTGCCCTTTGCGTTCGTGTAGCTAATGTCAATGAAAGCAAATTTGTTGTGCAAGTGGTAGAAGAAATACCACACCAGGAAAGAGCAACCCTAGAACATCATTTCTCTTCCACTCTATACATCGGTGAGTTGAAAGTGTAATAACCATGCCACCCACTCTACCCAATCAAAATATATGGGCCTAGTGTTGGGCTTCATAGTAGCGAGCGCATAGAACTCATCGTGCGAGATGCACTCAAAAAGGGAAGCTTGGTATTTATGCGTTATCGCATCAGTGGCCATCCCCATGATCCATGCCAATATTGAGAATAAGCCAAGGTGGTTAAATACCCTCAAGGGTGCGGGTAGGTCTGGCAATACTTTGGGTAGTGGCTTCTCCCTTACCACTTATCCCATGAATTTGCACATTTGCTCTGAGTTGGTGTACCTCTCAGTCTGCTCACTACAGCTAATTCTACTGACTATAAATTCCTCAGGGGGTTTTTTCCCACAAGCAAAAGCTTCTTGGATCCCTTTCATAGATATAGAGAACAACATATCTCTTTTGTAATTTTGGACTGTTCTAGTCATGGGATCGTAAAATTTAGCAATGGCACAAATAAACTCTGGGTAGTGGTGCATAGGCGTGCACAAGTACCAGTATAAGTGGGAATAATAAGCGATCGTCCACTTATTTTCAGTAGATACCTTTGATACCATGAGTTCAATGTTTTCACGTAACTTCTCCACGCTTGTTCTGGTGAGGACACAGTCCCGAATTTTGCTCATCCTATCCTCAGGTGGGGGAAATGATGGTTTATCCTTATTTTCCTTTTTGTCACCCTCTGCCACTTTTGGAACTTTCTCCTTCTTCTAGTCCTTCTCTTTCTTTGGCTCAGGAGTCTTCTTTCCTATTTTGACTTAGCAACTGCTTGAACACTTAACTTGAAAATGATAGGGACAACGCCTTACTGTTGTTTAACATGGTACTTTATTTCTAATTTTCACTTTGATTTCGGTAAATAATGTTGCAGCAATACTTATGGAAACCTTTCTAAGTTAAAGTAAAACGTAGTGTTGGCCCTCTCCTTTTATAGCCCAGCCATTTACCTACCACATTAATGGTGTTGAGGGCGAGTAAATGTTGGGGGTGATTGTAGCATAGTGGAGGATCTCGGGTGCACTATTTTGAGTACTGGTTGCACCTCCCAATGAAGGATTAGCACACGGGACCAAGATATTTCTTGGAAAATGTAAAGCACTACCACCTTTTGAATCCCTATGCATAATTTCTAGGCCTAACAACATTCTTCAAAGCGTGTGCTTGTTGGTCCTATCTAGGACTATAGGCCCGAGCTTTTGGGGAAAATGCAAATTAGCCATGCTTAAAAAATGCCTTAATTGTTGCCTTGGGACCCAAGAATGGACTTCGCTCAGTAAGGAGAGCGCAAGGCCCGTTTGCTCATGAAATCCCCGAAATTACCTTACGCTTAATAAACCAGAGTGAAAGCCACCTTGGGAGTAACACTAGGACAAGAAAATTCAAGGATATTTTCGCCTTACCCAACCCCTGAAAGGACAAAGCGCAAGAACTACAGAGCGAAACACCTAAAAACCTCGAAGGTAGCGTTGGCATTGAAAAGTCAACGACTGAAGCGCACTGGAATGGAGTGCAACGGCCTTGCACCTGAAAATCGAAGCGCAACATCCCACCACCTTGGGGAGAGTGCATAAGTTGAATGGTCAAAAGACATTGTGCTTTATAGATGAAGCAAAACTACCCAAGCCATGCCACATTGGGAGATGTGCGATGGTGGAAAAGTCAAAAGCCTAAGTGCTATCTTCTTGGTGTGAAAATACCATGCACTCCTTAGGCAGGGTGCAAATCCTTTTGATCGGATTTGAATCTTTACTTCAAAAGTGGCTTCGCATAGAGAAGGCCTGAAATGGGCTTTCACTACATTTCTAAAGTGCAAAGGTCGTGCGCTTGTCATACCCCCAAAATTAACTTTGACCTTGACTGGTTGGGGGGTTGGCCTTTGATTTACCTCTATCTTTCAGTTTCGCTCCTTAGAGTGAAAACACATTTCTACTTCCTCTGAGATGGATAAACTTTCTTTTGTCGAAGGGTGGGATGCTTTTTCTAAGTCCTAAATGCTCTTGCCAGGTGATAACAATCTTACAATCTTGATGCTTCTTAGCTGATTTTTTTGATGGTTTAAAATTGCTATTTCTCTTTTACTTGTGGCTCACACATATTGAATAGAAATAAAACAACTGCAAGCCCCTTAAAAACCCTCCTTCCTAGCCATATATTTGGCCCAAAAACTATGCTATTGATAGCGCAAGAGGGGGCGAAGGGACCAAAAACTCTGGAAAACAAATATGCATAAGCAAAAAATAAAAAATATATATAGCCTGATAAAACTTTTCATACTACCTCTCACTGGTAGTACACCTTCAAATGAAGGCCATTAACTGATAACGAAAGAGTAAACCCGTTCAGATCTTGCAGGGTAAAGGAGTTCACCGGATGGACCTGAGAAACCCGAAATGGACCCTCCCAGAATGCGTCAAATTTGTCATGATTTTCGGGCTTGGAATTTTTCTCATTCCATTTTAGCACCAAATCACCAACCTGGAAGGTCCGATCGGAGGTCTTTTTGCCAAACCAATTTTTTGTGGTGATGACATGTTTCATGAAAGCCTCATAGGCTTTTTCTCTTTCCTCCTCCAACTGCAACAGTTGGGCTATTCTGATGCTAATAGGGTCAAACCCTTCACCCTCACCGTCCAACGATCGGAGAGACTGCAACACTGGCAATTCAATATGCATAGGAAGCACTGCTTCTTTCTCGTACACCAGGGAATATGGGGACGTCTTGATGGATTTCTTAATGGAAATTTGGTCAGCCCATAATGCAAAGTCCAAAAGCAGATGCCAGGTTCGCTTGTTGTCTTCCAATGTCCTCTTCAGGATCCGGAGTAAGTTTTTGTTGGTAGACTCCGCCAAACCATTGCCCTACGGGTAATAATTTGATGAAGTTTTTAGGTAAATACCATACTTACTAGTGAATGCGCACATCTTGGCTCCAATGAAATGGGAACCATTATCAGTTACTATTGCATCCGATATCCCAAAATGGGTTATCAACCCTTCCAGAAAGGTGATGACCACGTCCTGGTTAGCCTGCTTGGTGGGCACTACTTCTATCCACTGGGTAAAATAGTCTGTGGCCATCAAGATATACTTGTGCCCTATGGAATAATTGGGCTCTATTATCCCAATGAAGTCTAAACCCCATTGCTGAAATGGAGCCTCGACCTAAATCGGGTGTAGAGGCAAAGAAGCATTCTTAGTGCGGCCAACATACCTTTGATATTTGTCGCACTTTTGGCTAACACTGAAGGAATCAAAAAAAATGGTGGGCCAATAATAGCTCACTCTTATTATTTTCAAGGCCATAGGCCTTCCCAAAAAATGACCCTCAAACATTCCAGAATGGAATTCATCTAGGATTTTCTCTTTTTCTGTCCCCCTGACACATCTCAGGAGGACACCGTCAATGTTTTGATGAAACAATCCACTGGGTAACAATACGTATCTACAGGCCTAAAGCCTGAACCTCCTCCTCTGCGAAGAGTTGAGGTCAAAAGGGCACTGTCTCGTGTTGAAGTACTCCACTAGGTCCTCTGTCCAATCTCTTTCGGATGACTAATTTGTACGATTACTCTCTTCCTCTGGGTCATCCCATTGGCAAGCTGTCACCTCCGAGGTGGCACTCCGGGTAAGCTCTTGGCATAAGGCTCGACCACGGACTAGTTTAGTGGGTCGGACCTCTATATCAAACTCTTGGATCTTGGAGATCCAACCTACCCTCTTGTTATCGAGTTCACCTTGGATGATGAAGTTTCTAACGTTCGGGTGTATCACGTACACTATCATCTTACTCTGGGAGACGAAATGACGAAACTTCTTCAGCGACCGCATCATCGCATGGACTTGTATTTCAATGAAATTGAACTTTTCCTCATGCGGGAGGATAACTTGACTCAGGAATGCAATTGGTCACTCATCCTCGTCCTCATTTTTCTAGGTAAGGATAGCTGCATAGCTCTCTGGCTCTCTGACAACGTAGAGGATAAAATCCTTGGAGTAGTCGAGGTTCACCAGAATGGGGGCTTGGGTGATTCTCTCTTTTATCTCTTTGAATGCCTACCTTCTCTCCTCGGTCCATTGGAACTCAACATCCTTCTTGAGGAGTTCCATCATTGGCTTGACTACCTAGGCAAAGTCAAAAATGAATTTTTGAACAAAATTAATCTTCCCGAAGAAGGATTGGAGGCCCTTCTTGCTTGCTGGTAGAGGTAGCTTGAGGAGGGCTTCCACCCTGGTAGGATCTATAGCTAGTCCTCTTTTTGAGATGACATGGCCTAGGAGCTTACCTTCCTTGACCATGAAGATTGACTTCTTCGGGTTTATTGAGATCCCGAATTCTCGATATTTCTCAAACACCTATCGTAAATGTAGACCGTGTTCTTCCCTTTTATGGGAAAAATAGTCATGTCATCAAGATAAATAACAATGATGTGATTGAGCAACTCACCGAAGGCTAAGTCCATTGCTCTCTGGAAAGTTGCACCAACATTTGAGAGGTCGAACGACATGCGTTGGTATGCGAAGGTGCCCCACTTGGTGGTGAAGGCGGTCTTGAACTGGTCTTCATATTTGACCTAGATCTGATTATACCCTGAAAATCCATCCAACAGAGAGAATCTTTGTGCTCCTGCCACTACATGAAGTATTTGGTCAATTTGGGGCAGTGGATAATGATCCTTTAGTGAAGCCTGATTAAGGTTCTAGAAGTCTACGCAGAGGTGGATGTCTCCATTCTTCTTCTAAACTAGGACAAGATTCACCACCCAAGAAGAGTGCTTGATGGGATATATAATTTTTGCCTCGAGCATCTTCAGGAGCTCGACCTTCATCAGCATTTCTATATTTGGATTGACAGGCCTTTGCTTTTGCCTGACAGGTTTGACTCCTTCTTGGAGTTCAATTGTATGCTGGAATATGGACTTGTCATACCCCTTCAAGTCATGGTAGCTCCAGGCGATAATGTCCGGATATTCTTTATAGAGGGTTCTGATTTGTTCTATTTCCAATGGTGTGCAATCAGTTCCCACTTTAATCATTTTCTTGGACTCTAGTTCAAGCTCTTCATACTCTCTCGCATCCACCTTAATCTTGTGGGGGAGAGACCTGTCATCCTGGTCGAACAAACTTTCAAGGGTGATCAAACCCTTAGGGAGGTGGTTGTTCTTCAACTGGATTAGGCCCTCATATTCCTCTTCATCGAGGGCTCTTTCTTCAATATTTCCTGCTTCATCGATCAAAAAATTGATGATCTGCTCGTCACTATCAAAAACCTGCCAATGAATGTTTTTGTCAGGCATCGAGGGCCTATAGATCACCCTCATTGCCTTTGGATTTTGCATTATATTCTCGGAAGGGGAGCACCTAGCTCCAATAGACGCTAAAATGTTGGCATGCTTATTTCGCTCTCGTGAAATAGATTGAATGTTGAGAGCCGAGAAGGACTCAAGCAGATCCCATACCTTATTATGGTATGCTTTTAAATAGTGTTGCTTGGCAACACACTTATTCATCACTTGGTTATAGATCAGCTCTGAATCATCGAAGATCTATAACTACTTTATTTCGAGCTTCTCCACTTTTTGTAACCCCAAACATAGGGCTTCATACTCAGCGACATTATTTGTATAGCTCCAAGCGAGCCTGTATGAGTATGTTTTTTGATTTTTGGAAGGAGAGATGAGGACAACTCCTGCTCCAACGTTGTTCTTGCATTGGGTACCATCGAAGAAGAGCTTCCATAGTTGATCATCCATGGGGTCTGCATCACTTGGTACCTTAGCCTTTTTAGGCTTGGTAATCGAGTAACACCCGATGTCCGATTCTATCATAGCATTAAAATCATGCATAGAGAACTCATCCTCTATGCGAAGCTCATCCAGAGCTTCCTCCATCAACTCCATCTTTTCTTCTACTTCCTCTACTTCGTCAATGATGTTGATTGAGTCCATGGGTTTTTCTGCATCCTGGATCCTTTCAATGTGAAAGGTAGAGGGCTTTTCATTAAAAAATTTGATCCTCCTTCCTCTGAAGGGGATCTCCAGGTGTGAATAATCAAGAGATAGATAGCCTCCAAGCTTGGCAGTGAATTCCCTTGATAGGCACATGCTAAAATAGGGCTCCAAGTCTACTACCACAACTTCTTGAATTACTATGATCTACGGTATCTTGTGCAGCATGATCGGGATGTCCTTGATGACCCCCACTATCTTGACTGGAGTTCCATCTAGTTGAAGCACTCTAGGACTGCTCTTGGTGTACTCCATGCCCATGATTTTATATATAGCCTTGGGCATTACAGTGGTGGCAGCACCATAATCAACCATGCAGTTATGCACGACCCACCCCTCCATCTTGAGGGATAGATAAAAATATGATGGCCTATTCTTCCCGGTGGTGGAGGTAGTCAGTGACTATGTCAAGACTGTCTGAGTTGGCCTCTCCTTGCCCTTAATGGACTTGAGGGATTCTTGCAATAGGTCTACCTGACCAGGCAGCTGAAGCGCATCAAAGAGGCTTACCTTAGTTGGAGTCTTCCTTAGTTCTTCGATGATGTTGTATGCTCCAGCACCAGACTCGCCTCCCTCCTTAGTAGTTTTGTACCGAGTCTGGTACTGCTACGTTGCTTCCACTCTCTAGTGCTTGGTCAGTGAGGGGTATCTTAGCTTCTCCCTCGCCTGATCTCTCGCTTCGGTTTGAGGTTGAGAGGTTGAAGCCTGCGGCTGAGGGGTTCTCCCTCTTGCCCTTGGAGGTAGGTAATCTCTTAATCGAGTAGAATCTATCGACTCTGATACTTGAACTGGCTCCTTTTTTAGTGGTGGGGGTGCCTTCTCACTTGGTATTTTGGGATTGGTAGGCACCTTGAATGGTTCCATCTAAACTGGATCGACCTCAATTGGCTTCTTGCCCGTCCTCATTAGAATGGAGACCTTCTCGATAGGGGGAATCATGCAATTATGATCAGTTTCCCTTATCATATTTACCTATCTGCTAGGTGCACTATCTACAAGTGTTTGCACATAGTTCAGATGAACCATGCAAGTTTCCTCGCCATGCGAGTCATTGCAGGTGGAGCACTAGTAAGTCCTATCGGATGAACCAGCTTCATCACTTTCCAACATCATGAAGTTTCTCTCATGAGCTCTACCGATTGGGGTAGCAACTTTCTCCCTAGTGATCGGAGGAGGAAATATCCTTGGCTAATAGCTCTGATCATTCTACCCCTACCTCATGATAGCCATCTCGTTCGCCATAGTTTTCATATATGCATGCACATCCTGCAACTCTTTGACCTGATCCACATTTAGAACTACCTGAGTCATGGGTGCGAGTAATGGCAATGGTGCCAATGGTGCAGGCAATGTCGGATATTGAGGAGGAGCTAGAAGCTGAGGAGTGGGAGGTGCTTGATACTGAGGAGTAGGTACCTGAAATTGCAGAGTGGGTACCGCTTGATTCTGTGGATTGGGGTTCCATGGTTGATTGGGGTACATCGAAGATGTAGGTGGAGAAGATGCACTAGGATACATGTTATGTGGAAATTCTGGGTAAATCGGCATGGTCGTCTTTGGAGGCAACTTGTCGATAGCTACCAAGTCAGCTTCATATTTTTGGGCCTGCTCATATAAAGCAGGGAAAGTGTTGATATTAGCATGTCAGATGCTCATGCTTATATCCGAATGAAAAACTCTTAAGTAGTAGAAGGCTTCTTGCTCTAGGGTAGGTCGAAGGTCAAGAGTGACTCTCTGCCAGGTTCGAGTGAACCTGACATTGAAGTCAGCTATCTCCTCTTGAGGGTGCCTCTGGATTGTTGTGAACTGATGCAACAGTGAGAATGGGTCTACTACTTCATTGAACCCTTTAATCAGTTGCTCTACTAACTGGTCCCAAGAATTGATGGTGTTGACCGAAAGTGATCGATACCAGTAGAGGAGCTTACCTCTAAGTGAGAGCACTAGCAACTTCACCATGATGTCTTCCATCATGATTTGATGGATGGTCACTAGCGCAGCGATGTCTTGGACGTGCTCGTAGGTGGTCTTTCCTATGCCATCGAATGTGGGTAGAGCCTTCAATGCTGCAGGCGACACTTGATTATGAGCCTATAGGGCAAGTGGTCCCAAATGATTCCATGTGAGGAACTACCTAGGAGTAGCTTGCTATGCCATTTGGGCTAGAAAAGTTGTATGAGCTATAGGAGTTGGTAGAACTTGGTTAACCAAAAAAGTCAAGACAGTCTAAAAACTTGGTTGAGAATTTTGTTGAATTGGAGGATTCTGATGATTCGAAGAATTCAGAGGATTTGGGGGCAAGCTAGTTACTGTACTATCGGTAGTTGGAGTCCGTGAAGCAACAAAAACTTCTTGCGAAGATGTCCCGTCTAATGGGATATTCGACCGGACCACTCTAGGATGCTCTCCCAGAGCATCGATGTCAAGCTTGAAGAACTCAATTTCTTCTTCTGTATTTCTAGCTCTCCATCTCGTGTGCATGAAGGTGGGATTTTAAATTGGTCTTCGAGATTCAGAGGTGTCTAAGTTCAGTTGAGTCGCCAGATGTTTGGATTTGATAGCAATAAGATGAACATCAACTTCTTAATACTGCTTTTGAAGTGGAACATTTGGGTCCCACCAGCCATGCCAAAAATTGTTGGTCAGAGATCTACCTTAGGTATGAAATATATCATTCATGCACCCTAGACCCGGCCAACATTGAAAGGCCGAGAGGAAGAAATGCCTCTCGTGCCAATCTCCAGAGATGGGTTGGTTCCCTTGCTATTCTAACTGGGGGGATTTGAGGATAGAGAATAGGAAAGAGATTAAATGACTGAAAGGAATGGGAAATATGGCCACAGGCTAGATAGAACAGGGGTGATGAACTAACAGCATGATAACTTAACTATACATCGAATCAAATAGCACTCAATACAAAAAACTAACAGAAATTAAAACTAGGCATCTAACATGCGTAATCTCCAGGGCTATTCTAGGGTTCACATTTTATCAAAAGCTAAATCTAGATATTAGAATTCAAGCCTACAGATAAAATAGAGAATTTAATAGAAAATAAGCAATAGAAGACATACACACAAATAGAAGTCCAGAGTTAGAGCCAGACATTCTCTATATTGATAGCAGAATTCGAGTTACAGCAAGCTTCTAGCAAATGTCCATCATTTTACAATAAAAGAGTAGGCTTATATAGAGAATTATGTCACTTGAAACATTTAATGCACACCTACAAAATATGGCGGTGGTAGCCAAGATAAGATTTACAAGGAAAGCATTTATGAAATAGTAGGCGGGCATGGGATCGGAACTGATGACTCACAAAAAATAGTTGCACCCCTTCAATGCTCTGATAGGTTTAGCTGGTGGCGCCATCTCCTTGCTTGTTGAAACTACCCTGGTGAAAGATAGGATTCTTCATCCCTAGAAAGTCAATCCTTGAAAGCTTCCTAGACCGACTTTGCTTGGATGGATAAGGATGCACCTGGTCCGAAATATGAGAAATGCCTGAGCTTCGGAAAAATGTAGCCGAACCACTTGATGCCTTGAAAACCATGCAACAGTTGAAAATTCAAAGGATGAAGCGCAACTAACTTGTCCCGCACCTGCCCGACGCTTGAAAATGAAGCACAATTACCTAGCATTATGGAGATAGCGTTGGCATTGAAAAGTCAACGACCAAAGCGCATAGGAATGGAGCGCAAATGCCTTGCGCCTAAAAAATGGAGTGCAAGCACCTGGGGCATTAGGAGGCACATCGACGTTGAAAAGTCAATGGCCGAAGTGCAACAACTTATTGCGCATTTGCCTTGTGCTCAAGAAATGGAGCACATCACCTTGGTGCCTCAAAAATAATGCTAAATTTTGACAAGTCAAAAGGCATTGCGCTCTAATCAGGTGCAAAACTATTTTATGCTTGGAAAACTAAGTGCAATGTTCTTTACTGGGGAGATGTGCCAAGTTTGAATGGTCAAAGGGCATTGCACAATATCCTAGTGTGCAATTACTTTATGCTCAACAGGTGAAGCACACAAGTCTGGTAGGACTTACCACATTTTCTATTTGGAACTAGCACTATGCACTTAAAATGTACTTAAAATTTAAAATGTACTTAAATCATCTTTAATATATCTAATTATATCTTTGTCTATACAATGGTTCTTTCTAGTCAATAGACTATCATATGTGCCAGCCTGAAAGTCATCCATTATTACTAAAGTATTAAGACGACTAAGACATGGAATTATAATTTTTCCTTTTATTTAAATTGATCTTTAATTGGGTAGAAAATATAAAATATTTTCTTTCTCTAAGTGTGGAATTCAACACTATTCTAGAACCCATATTATATTCCACCTAACAATTGAAAGACTAATATTATTTGATGTTACATTCTTCTCACAATGCAAAATATCTTTTAATTGATTTATATTACAATAAAACTACCTAGACATATTTTATTGAAATGTTCCTTCTTAAATTTACATGGCGAAAGTAAATTTTTTTTGCATAATTTTGTTCATAATTAAAGAAAAAATTACTATTATTAACATTTTTATGAAAGACTATAGATACCATTCATGATACTATTCAATCCACCACCTAGGACAACACATGAGTATCATGATAGTAATTTTTTAACAACAATGATATATTAGATTATGTTTTCACTCAATAGCACATACATTTTTATCTTTTTGTAAATATGTACAAACGATTATAAATACATGCAATTGATGTATTTAAATTAGACATACTTCATATATTGTCAATAGGAAAAGAGGGCCATATCCTGGCCATTAGCATTTGTTTGATGGTTTCACACAGTCATAATATTTTTGAATATATTACAAATAATTTGAGTCATGTTGAAGGGTTATCATTTGACCAAGTATTCCTCAACATTTCCAAATGAAATTTAGTCTGTAAAAGTGGACCACCACACTCTCCATTTCTTGATGTCATTTCGACGTCCAAGAATCCATACATTTGCTAGATAGGGGATCATAAAGGCTCTCCATATTCATGTATGCAACTAACCTAAATGTAATTTTATAACATTTTTCTACATGCATTTCATATACTCAGAAACACACACAATATACATACATACATCACATTTCACATTTCTAAATGATGAACTACCATTCATACTTCCAAGTAACATTTATTCATCATTCAACTTCTTTTCTTTTCAGACAATAGTAGAAGATATCCATCATAAACTCATTACAAGTCTTCTACCATATTGGAAACATTTTAATTAAAAAATACATGCATGCATCCATCTACAACCACCTTCCATTAATACACAATATTCTGAATACCACAACAATCTAGACTTATAAATATATGCTTATATATATACAATGAACAACAGTCTAGAAATCAAACATGGTATAAATTTGAGCCGAACAAGCATGAAAACTACTCTACCTATTCTAATACTCCATTGGGTAAACATGTCCTTTCTCTTTCCCCAAACATTAATGATTTTTAGTAAATGAAGCAACATATTTGCTATTCATCCACAAATATCAAATGGTGGTAAAAATTAGGTGCAAAGAACAATTTTAATCTATAATGACAGATTTTCATAAAACAAATATACTATTTTAATTGCAACAAAGAAAGAAGGGAAACAATAGATTCAAGAAGTCCCAACCTGTAGTCATGTCCTTCCAATTTATTTTTCTCCTTTCTAGCTATTCTATATTTTTACCAGATGTACTCTTATCATCTTCCTCCACAATTAGTAATGTTTTCTTTAATGCCCAACATGCAAGATAAAAGATACCTCTCTCCTTCCACTTCCTTTTTTGTCACTAACTAATCACGAAAAGAGGTTTAAGTAATAATGGCTATTACACACCATTAACATGACATAATTCATTCATGAAAAATACCATGATGTCACACCCAGGTGTTGTAGGTGAGGTGGAGAGGAGAGGGAAATCCTCCAAGGGAGGTCCCAGGTTTGAATCTCCACCCTACCAAAAAGTTGAATTGGGTACCCAAAATCCAATTGATAATGTTGGTGTGGGTAGGACCGAGCATGACTCCCGGGTGAATTTGATGGTGTAGAACCCCTTGATCATGGTATCTCAGACCAAGGCAGCCCCACAAGGGGTTTTTCGCTTAAAAAAAAATACCATGATGTTGCCAAATATTGAATAAAACATATATTTATTTATTTATATATTAATATTTTATTTTAACCCATTTTCCATTAATTTAAACCATATGTAAATTCAAAATATCAGGCAAAAAATAACTTGTTAACCAACAAATTGGCTCACATATTCTTTTTTTTAGCACCTTTATTGCCATCAACCATTCATATGTTTAGCTATCCAAATGCAAGACATATATCACACAATTAGAGACATTATTGCAAAGCAAAAAAAACCCCTATATGATCCTATATGAGATGCATTCGAGTGAGCTTCCATGTAATCATGAGCCATTCATCATTTCCCCACTTACCTTTTACCATCGACCTTTTTCCATCTGACACTATTTGTACCTAGTCCTACATGCATAATGACTATCTAGTATCAACAATACCAGATTCTATAGGAAAAAGTAATTATATTCCATAAATTTATTTTTAATCAATGGTCTTGCGAGGAGGGTCATTACATCCTCCCCCACTAGAAATAAACATAGTCCCTATATTTGGTGCATGGTTAGACAAATCAAATATATTAATATTTAAATTTTCACATATGATATAATAATCATGCTAATTCGTTAATCATGCATCATTCATTCTATCACAAATCATCATTGAATCATAAATAATTCAAACTTGGGAACTTAATCTATCCACATAGTGTTTCATATTGCATTTAACCAAATATCCATGCACAAACCAAAACATACACCAAAAGCTGCTATACTCAGTAGTACATACCCTAATACACACACACACACACACACATATATGCATATACATCATCAATCAATATAAAATATCTTAAACAGTTTATATTTACTCAAAAAATTATGGAAGCTATTTTTGCATATCAACAAAATTATCCCATGTGGCATTCCTACCTGAGTAGTGGTCCCATTAGATCTGACATTATTCAATGTTATTTTTTATCAAGTTCTTGGTCCTAAAATCAAGTATGTGAACTAATCGAGCTTCAATTTTTAGTGGATATGACATATGCAAATTGGAAACATCCCAAATATGAGTAGGATTAGAAATGTACTTTCTAAGGAGGGACACATGGAAGATATTATGGATTTTGAATAAGCTTGGTGGTAGAGCAAGTTTGTATGCAACAAGACTTATTTTACCTATAATTTTAAATGTGTAGACACCTAAAACATGTCATATTCAGGGAGACTACTCACATAGGCACGCCCATAGGTCATGTGACTAAACCTTGGGACCTTCCAAGTGTCAAAAGTGGTTTTTGCACCACTCATTTGGGGCATTTTCAGCCCATCCAAGCCTGGCCACTATGGACCAGAGCAACTAGATTCTGGTCGCTACAGCTCAGAGCGGCCAAACATTAGCCACTGTAGATGACAACGAATAAAAATTAAAAGCATTTTTCCACCCATCCAGCCTAATCATGGGCAGAAGTGGCAGTCTGCATGCAATAAGGACAAGCAGGGATAACTTTGCATTCCTTCTCACAGCCAGTCTACATGAAAAACTCAATTTCAAATTTAGACATCAGTTAACTACCCCTCAAGGGTAGAAAAAAGCTTAAATTCTCATGCTAACATTCGGTGCACATGAGGGATTCAGTCCTAGGGTTTGAAAATTGACCTAGGACTTCAAAAAATTTATAAGGAGTAAACCTAAAAGCACTAGGGGACCTTCTTTTATCAATCAGAGAGAGAGAGAACATCATATATCAAAATTTTGAAAAGGTTGGATCAATAAGGAGAGCTTCTAAAGACTTGGAGAGCTTCCCTTGGAGATAAAATTTGTGGCAAAGCCCTATCATATTGGAGGGAAAATCTGAACATATATGGTAATAATTTTAACATTAGTAGTAGAATTGAGCCCATAGCCTTTCGATCAATAGAGATAGATTTCACCTTAGCGGCTATTGTCCTAGGCAGTGGCCCACAACCTAATATAGTATTTAGGTGATAGTTTTGGTTATTCGGCTTCCTCCATGTTTTCATATCATTAGCATAAGCTTTATTTCAGTTATTTGTGTTTACAATACTAGTTTCATTGTATTTGTTTCCATTGAGATTATTCATTACTAACAGCCTCATCTAGGGAGGCAATCTCGGACATCTAAGCGTGTGTTATTTGATTTATTTTAGGGCTATAGGTTCATCAGATAGATCTACAACATACGGGAGCAAGAGGATCCCTCTAAGAATTAGACCTGGAGAAGGAGGCATCTGTAAGCCCTCATAAAGTTCCATGTGCATCATCGAGAAGCCTATAAAGGTGCATCACCCCTTGCTAGGGGATATTTTATACATCTACTACCCTCTTTGTGTAAAATCATGTATCAAATTAAGGGTATCCCGTAGAGGGATTTATATGTAATCGGATCTTGGAAATATCAATACAAAGAATTTATTTGTTTATTTATTTGCATTTTGGCTATGCATTTATTTTATGATTTTTCATTTAATACATGTGAAACATTAATAATAATCACAAATAGAGTGGGTGAACGGTGCACCGCTTCCTCGAGGTTGCTACAAATGGTGATCACAGTGGGACCCCACCTATTTTTTATTTTTTTCCATTCTATTGATCCATGTTTTTGTGTGCAAGTCTAGCTGCTCTGATATACAACGACGAAGAATAAGTCACTCTAATCTACAGTGACCAAGAATCAATTGCTCTGATCTACAACAACTAGGAATGAGCCACTCTGGTCAATAGCGACTAGATTTTGAGTGCAGCAGAGGTCAAAATATTGGTTCTCTGAGCTAGATTTAAGGTTGGTATAGATTTTATGATGATTTATGTTGGTATAGATTCTCTGAGTTGTTTTCCTAAAATAGTGAAAATCAAACCACATTTTAAATTTGGAAAATTAAGGAACGAAAGGAAAGAATTTGCATCTGGTACATCTTAGAGTTTTTTTTTATATTTTCACTAGGCTTTGCTAGGAACAGTGGTTTATGCTTGTAAAGTCTACCCTAGAATCTAGCGTGCTATAAATTTGTGTTGGTTTGCTTGCTTTGAGGCCCTGCTAGAGTCCATATTTGCACAAAGTAGAATACATTCATGAACCTCATATTAGTTATGCATATTTTTTGAAAAGTGAAATGTCATTCATATCAAGCATATAGGAAAGATACATTTCTACTATATGATGCATTTTAATTTATGCAAACTTAAAAAGAACCACACACACATACAAATGTTTTAAAAATTGGAGAGTTGGATTTCATCACCAACCTTGAATTCAGTCCGGTGACATTGGAATTCATCTCCTTCCACTAGCTTACCCCCTAGATCTTCTTAGAACAGAATTGGGAACTTCCTCATAGTGGTATTAAGTTACTCATGTTCAAATTGTCTCCCACTATTAGAACAATTGGTTTAGAGTGGAAGAGCTAGGCAAACCGCCCACTATGACTTCAGTAGTGTACCCTAGTCTCTTTTTGAAAAAATCATGATTGGCATGGGTGTTCTTGATTCCCACTATGGATGAGTCTTCTTATTCTAAATCTAAAACAAGAGAAATAAACAAGAGCAACAACATATCAAAGACACATAAAAAATTCTAGGGCACACATGAATTGTTAATCAAGATAAACACTTGCTTGACATTGTTTGGATATCTCTAAATTGCAATCCAAAAAATAATTCACAAACACAATGGTCAAAACTAGAAGTAAACATCCTTGATCCAATACTGAGGGAGAATTTGAAGTAACACATACCCATATGCGGAGTCATAGTAACATTGAACCACATGCTCATAAAATAGTGAGACATAGTTTCGCAAGTCTATGAGGTGATAATTCAACCCTTGGGGGCTCTCCTCAAAAAACCCCAAATAGAGGGTCAAATAATAGAACTAAGACATAAAAACACAAAGAGTCTTTACAACCATCATCATCAAGGAGACATGAGGAAGCCTCAAGGCATTCCTCTAAACACACAAAAACTTCTCAAAGACATGAGGAGGCTTCAAGAGCTTCCTTACCACATGGACATAAGGAGGGGTATAGACCCCATTCTTCACATAGGGATGATGAGGTTTCCCCTTATCCATCCTCATGAAGGGTGGATACGACCACAAATCCCTCATCACCAAAAAGACACACAAGATTCATAACATCTCAAACTTCATATGAGATGTTGAGAATAGGTCTACCCATTGAAGGGTAAGAAACTCGAGCTACATCCAATCATAGAAATCAAACAAAATATACCTTTCACACGAGAGGAAGGATTCCAATAGATTATGACCTCATTGTAGTAAATGACACCCCAAGGGATCATCCATGGAAAAAAAGATAGATGATTTGGATCGATTGCATCTAAAACCACCTCCCAGAACCATAGTCATAGAAAATTTTGCATTTAGAAGTTCACGAACTGTTACTTTTGTAGCACCCTAAAATTGGCACAGTAAAACCTTAATAATTACATTTAATCTAGTAAATAATTCAAATTCAAATTTCAACCTCCAAAACCGCTCCCAAATCATCGCTTAATATGTTTCCTCGTTTCTCGTGCCATTTTTAGAGTTTGTTTTGACCGTTTGATGATATTGTCACCGATCAGACGATATCACCTTAGATCGGATGATTTCGTCTGGGCTAGGACGTCCAGAAGATATTGTCCCAAAACTAATTTTTCATAATTAGTCTCTGTTCCAACGACGTCTCTAATCTGGGCAGAAGCGTGTCCGTGCCGTTAGAGACCCTCCCCATTGGAGATCTCCAAAATAGGGATGATCTCCAACCTCCTAACCTCCCGTCCTAAGCCTATTTAATCCTAAGCCCTCCCCTTAGCATCCCCCTAGCTGAAATTCCCTATAACTCGAATTCTACACGCACTAGACCATCTTAAATCAATGTTTGCATTTGTATTTTGCCAAGTTTGTTTGCAGGAACTTAATTGTTTTTCAGTCGGAGCAAGCTCAGTTCATCTCAGATGATCTTGTACAATCTAAGATGATTTCATACCAATCTGAGGTGATTTTGACTATAGTTCATATTGGGGGCAATCAGTGCCCAGAGTTTGCATTTCTTCATCCTTTATTTTATACGTTGTTCTGCATTTAGTTAAATCTGAGTTTATTTCTTATTACTTTGCATTTTGGAGTTCACCCATGTAGCTTTAAATGCATAATAAAGTCACCAATTGTCATTAAGTCATTGTAGTACACTCGTATTTTGTTTATTATCATCATTTTAATGTTATTCTTATTATTCTACATCATTTCCCTCTGTTAGAATAGTTGCATTTTCTGCATTTTGTGTCTACTTCTCTAATTGCAGGTCTTTGACGAATTTGTCAAATCTCAGATGATCTTGTCTGATAGCAGATGATCCTGTCAAATCAGAGGTGATCCTGACTACTTCAAGAATCATAATCTTCATCAGACATCCGGATCAGGTATGACTTTTTAATCTTGCTTACTTTCTCTATTTTTTGTCCTAATTTGTTCTTCTGTATTCATTTAATCTGCATCTTCATATAGAGCAACTTAGATTCATTTGGCCAAACCTAGGACTTGGATGATTAAAGCTAAAACTAAACACATCAAACACATTCCCAACCTAGGCGTGGAAATTGCCATTCAAACATTTCCTGGTGAACCCACCATCCATCAAAAAATCACCATAATACACCTCCCTCGAGAGGTGGGACCTTCGCAAGGCCTCTCAGTTTGATGAATCACGCCATCCTTTTTCCATCCTCCTTCTAGGAATGGATCCTATAGCTTGAAGGTAAGGATGCAAAAAATTTGGAGCGATACATTTTGGTGAACCCGACGTGAATGCATTTAAAACCTTTTGAAAACAAGAAAACAAAAAAAACAAAAAAATAAAACAACCAAAACATAGATGCATTTCAAATCATTTAAAATTAATAAGTTGCATATCATGTTTAGATGGTAGCTCCTAAGAAAATATTAGCAATTACTATAAATGTTGAAAACCAATTAGTAGCCATAGAAATCAATTTTGTGCTTAGTGTGCCTGAAACAGATAGAAATCAACTTTTGTGGGATGAACTTGATAGAAGACTAAGTGTCATTTCATCTAGGTCAACAAAACTTAAAAAAATCAAGAGGCTTGTCCTAGATAGAATCCTGGATCCTCATCAACTCGTATTTTATCATGAACTTTAGAGAGCTTGCCATAGATGGTTAGCTTATAGGAGAGCTCTTGTGTCTTCAGAATTGTTCACCTTCGAGGAATACCTCGAGAACGCAGCCATTATACACCAGTTCCTAGGTCGTGTAGAAGACCAAGAGGTTGTTCTTACGGATAGGAAAATATGGAATAGAGTTCCTCGAGCTGTGTTATATCGAGAGTATTGCCACGAGCTTTACTTCTATCAACCAGAATCTGAGATAGATAATATCACTATAGCTATTTTCATTAAATTTTTGAAAGAAAATTTTCAATTTGAAGAAGAACACTTCATGACTCTTGAAGAACTCGAGCCCATTAATGATATTTATAAATTGTTTATAGAAAACTAGATCATTACTTTCAGTATTAGTTCTTGCATTTATTGTGTTTGTTATCTTTACAATATTATTACAAAAACAAGAAAAAACTAAAAAACATAACAAAAACCAAAACATTTCATTTTAAATATTGTAGTAGGTATATAATTAATATATACCTCTTAAACTTGTTGCATATATATATATATATATATATATATATATATATATATATATATATATATATATATATATTTGCTGAAATCTAAATTAAGCACAATGCCTAAACTTAGGAATGGTAAACAAACTGAAGGAGAAGAAGAAGATTGGTTAGAAGATAAAACTAGAAACCCAAATGACCTTCCTGAAGATCCAATTTCGGAAGGAGAAACTCTAGATCAACCAGAAGATGACCTAGGTGAAGACAATGAACAAGAAGAAAATGTTAAAGAGGATGGATCCTCATCCCCTAGAGTAGCTCCAGATGGAACTATTGCTTTTGACAACTTAGATCATTTCTGGAAATTTTTCAATAATAACATTGGCGCTCTTAATATGGCAGTTTGTATTGATAAAGGGCAAATTAGTGACACTCAAGCAGCCATGGAACATATGTTTGATGTGCACACTAATCCCTTGTCTTTCATTGATCAAGAAAGTGATAAGGCTAGACCATCCAATAGAGATATGGTCACTATGATTCAGAACATGCCAAAACAACGAGTTACCCAACCTCCTAAGGAACCCGTTATTCAGCCTAAAATCATTCCCACACAAAAGAAAACTTCCTTCACTACTTTACTTTGCCAAACTATTGATCAATATGCTTCAAGTAAAAAAAAACCTAAAATGAAGCCAAACACCAATTTTCAACAATCTGGAATACAACATAATACAACTTCAAAATTCCTTCATAACACCTTTCCTACCAACAATTTACACAATAGCAACATAGCATCTAATCTTCATGTCCCTCCATCATATGCTCACAAATCCCATATCAATGCCCTATCGAACCAATATGGTGGGCAAACTAGTAATCTAGAAGCCATGGTGAAACAGTTAGCTTCGCGTATGGACCAGATAGATCCTTATCGTCCCTCGTACAATTATCGAGAGATATGTAGTCAACCTTTGGATCCCATAGTTGTAGCACAACCGTACCCTAAGCATTTTCCCATGCCCATATTGCCTATATATAAAGGAACCGAAGATCCCATAGAGCATCTTCACATGTTTAGGATAGCATGTCATGATATATCACATGATGACTTGCTATTACTAAAAATGTTCCCAAAAAGTTTAGGTGGAATGGCATTAGAGTGGTACTATCAATTGCCCACTCATTCTTTGAGAAACTTTGAAGAAACAAGTTGAATCTTTTGTCCATCAATTTAGTGCCTACATCGAGAGGCATGTAACCATTAAAGATTTATACAACTTAAAACAAGATAAGGATGAATGTTTTTCCGATTTCTTAGCTAGATGGAGGCAGTTGACAGGAAAACTGCACTTTGTGCTACCTTATAGGGAAATGTTGGACATTTTTATTAATAATTTACAAGAACAAATATCTTATGAGTTATCAACTACTACTTTAACTACCTTCGATCAGGCTATAGATTTAGCTCGAAGAGTAGAAGATGCCCTCATTAGGAGAGGCCAACTTAGGAAGAAAGATGATGAGAAAACATCCAAAAATCAATATAAAAACAAACAAGTTGTAGGTGACGGAGTCACTGACAACATAAATGTTGCTAATATCAATGCAATGAAAACAACATAAAAATTTATATTGAAACCGCCTGATAAGCCTCCTCGAGAATTTACTAGATTGAATCAACCATTATCAACTATTTTACCTCAATTACTTGAAAGAGGTTTGATCCAATTACCAGCTATCCGGGAACCTGATCCAACTATACCCGGATACAGAGCTAACTTACACTGTGATTTCCATAGAGGACCTGGACACTCTACCAACACTTGTAAAAGGTTGAAACATAAAATATAGGATCTGATTGATAATAATGAAATGGAGGTGCAAGCCTTCCAACCTAAACAAAATGCTCCTAATAATGCTCAAAAGACAATTCCCCAAAATCAAAATCAAAATGCTAATCAATCATTAGACATATTTCAACACCCTTTACCAAGACATGGTAAAGAGGTGGCCAATCAAATCGAACATCATAATGTTCCTCCTCCTACCCGATATGTAGGAACTATTAGTGGACATTTACTTAATCATGATCCTCAAATATTTGACACAACTTTATCCATGGTCACAACCAGGCCCCTACATAATATTCAAACTCCTGATCCTAGTGATGTAGAATCAGATATTGAAAGTGAAATAGACATCACTTCAAACCAATCGAATAGTTCTAAAAATGAATCAGATCCTATTCAACCCATCACAGATGCTATGGTTCCAAAAGAACCATTTCCTAGAAGAGTTACTACTCGACCCTCTTCTAATCAATTCCTCCCAAATGAACAAGCCATAAATGCTCGATCGAGACCAATTCAACATCTTCAATATAACATTGTAGGTACCATTGGAGTCGTTACCCGACAACAGGCTCAAAATTCTCAACAAGAACCCAAACCAGAATGATGGATCATCTCCATTTGTTTTGAAAAATCCCAATAATGGGAATCATGCATCCAATGTTCAACTTAAACCCCCTTACAATATTAATGAGCAATTATCCAATACTACAGCCAAAATTTCCCTTTTGGATTTATTAGGATCTTCTCCTACCCATAGGGATGAGTTAATGCTTACCTTAAGCCAAATGATGGTACCTCAAAACATTCAACCTAAAGCCATGGCCAATACTATCATCACTCGAGAAGTTGATTGTATTGAATTTCGGGATAAAGATATCCCACAACACAGTTTACATAAGGATAATCCCTTATATATTACTGCTCTAATTGGAGATGTAGCTGTTAAAAGAGTCTTGATTGATAATGGTTCATCTCTAAACATTTGCACTTTTGACTTCTACCAATGATTTGGCTTTAGAAGTGATGAAATGAAGAAAACTGACATGATTATCAAAGCTTTCAATGACGAAACACAAGAAACATGTGGAGTTATTACCATCCCATTGCAAGTTTGTCCTCGAACTCTAGATATGACCGTGTTTATTGTACATTGCCCCGCATCATACAATATACTCTTGGGTCATCCTTGGATCAATGCAATGCGGGCCGTCCCATCAACTTTACACCAATGTGTTAAATTCAAATTTAAAAATCGGTTGGTCACTATCCATGGTGATCCTAGACCCTTAGATATGTGTGCTTTGGCAGAACCCGTTGGAGTGCAATTTTGCCCCGCTCTGTCATCCACACATCCTAATTCTTATTTTTCATCTAAAACTGTGAAACACACACCCATAGCTTCACCTATTTCTCCTCCATTAATTTCATCCTCATATATAGATCAACAATCTTCTAAACAAACCACTCTAGAACCTCAAAAAGATCTTCAATCTACAACCAATCCTTCATGTTCCATCCCTATAATTTCAAAACCTATAGACCCATCTATTAACACTTCCACATTATCAACATCTATCATACCTTCCACATCTAAAGATATAGGGAATGATCCTTCTACATCTTATGCTCTTTCTAATGAACTTTTACCAGATTTATCCACAATCTTAATATCAGAAAAAATAAATGCTTTCATGCAAGATTCAATTCTTTTAAATAACTTGCCGCCATCTCCTCATACTTTGGGCCTCCCACAACCTATGGGAAGCACTTACCAAGTCGGGAGTTGTGCCTTCATTTATAAAGGATATGACTGGGGAAGAATCCCTTGGAATATCAAAACTCATCATGAGGGATATGCTCGATGTTATTTTACCAATGAATATATTAAAGCTAAACCCATAATGCTTAAAATGGGATATAAAGGAAAAGGCTTGGGACCTTTCCAAAATGGCATGAAAGAACCTTTCGAGGTAGAACCATGGCCCGCCTGCTGTGGTGTGGGCCTATTTCCTAGTAAGGGTCAACCCTTCCCTTTTGAAGATGATAATCAACTCATATGTTATCAAGATTATTTGGATAGGCATGATGTTTGCCTCTAAAATCATCCATTTACATGTAACATGCTATCCATAGCTTCCCTAATGATTGCTAACTCCGGATGAGGAGTTGGAAGGAGATATCTTCCACGATGTCTCTGTTGAAGAGATGTTACACAATGGATTTTATTTTCATGGTTTGTTGCATAACTTATTATTATTAAACATGAACCATTCACCAATATGCAGAAATATCAAATCATTCATCCACAATATATTATCCACAATAACAATCCACAAATGAGAGAGAGATAGATAATACCCTTAAGGTAGGGCAACACCAATAATAATCCTTAAGGAAGGAATAACTCCACAAGATCTCCCAAGATGAGAGGCCACTTCATGGGCATGACGATTACATAAGATTCTTCTTCAATGATATGAATCTCCTTACAATGACAAATATCTCTTCTTTATATATCCATATTCTTATTCTACTTTGGGAGCCTACTACTAATATTATATTATATTAAAATATAATATAATATTATAATACAATCAACCTTGGGTTATGTGTGGCCCATGCCAACCCTTATACAATATAATAATATATCCCCAAATATCTATTCCTAGGTACCCTACCATGCCACCCTCCTTACAAATGTTTCGTCCTCGAAACATATGAAGAAACCTCGATAGTATGATTTGCTAAGCAATGTTAGCAATTGGTACCAATCTCGATCATCCATCCATCCAAGTGAAACCCGATTTGGTATGCCATTTTGTTACTTGAGTATCCAAATCCTCTTCGTTGGCTCCACGCTTCTGCTGTTGTATTTTGATAACTTGAATGATGGGTCCACTTGTTCCTTGATGCTGATGAACCATGCTAAAAACCATGATCACTATGCTTTCTTTGCCAAACACTGCCATAGTTGGTGCCCTGTTGATTACATGTAGAACCATAATATTTTTGCCTTGAACCATGCCTCCAATATTGTTTCTGCTCATGGTGGTGTGGATGGCGATATGGTGCAACCTTTACTTGATGTTCTACCTTCTTTGACTTTTCAACATTTGGCTTCATTGTTTTAAATTCTTCTACACCTTGTTCTTTCATGTTATCTTTGTTTGGTGTGTCCTTGTGCTCTTCTATCAAATATTCCTTGGACTCTGTTGTTGCTATCGCCTTCTTGGATTCTGTTTCCTGTTCTTCAATTTGTTCTTCTACAACCACTTCTTGATTTTCCTTGTATCCTTGCTCCTCAAGCTGAGAAATATCCTACAATGTTATTTCCACTGAATTAATTACTACTACTTCTTTCATGGAATCTGTTGCTACTATTGCCTTCTTGGATTCTGTTTCATGTTCTTCAATTTGTTCTTCTACAACCACTTCTTGATTTTCCTTGGATCCTTGCTCCTCAAGCTAAGAAATATCCTGTAATGTTATCTTCTTTTTTCTTGTACCATAACTTCATAAACTTCTTTTGCACATTAATGTTAATAGTACCCAAAGAATCTAACCAAGGATAACCAAGAACAATATCCTCATCATCCATCTCAATAGCATAGAAATATAAATGTAAAACATATTTATCCATGGTGATCTTTAAATCTTCAAAAATCTGAACATTCTCACCCTCTAGTCGTATGTCCTTGATTTTTGTTGCTTGAACTTGCAACTTCTTAGCCAAAGCAATATTAATAAAATTATATCTACTACCAGGGGTCAATGGAAATAATAACATGTTCATTTTGAATGCTTCCATGAACCCGCATAATAGACTTTTTAGATTCAAACAAATTCCTTTGTCCATTTTCTAATTTATCTTCTACCAAAGTTATGGTTTCCTCGGTCTCGCATATCGACATCTTTTTTATCTTCCCCGACCTTGAATTTTCCTCTTTCTTCTTGAGTAATTTTATTTATTTTTCATAGTCTTTTTTCTTTTTTTTTTTTTTTTTTTTTTGTTTTTTTGTGGTTTCTTTTCTCTCTTGATGATATCCTTTAGACGATCTATCATATATATGGGTCCCATCTACTCAAGAATTCATGCTCCACTGTCCTCCAAAGTGTATTCATCATTTGTTTCTTGACAAAAATTTATCAACCAAAACAAAGCTTCTCCATCGAAGAGAGAAATGAAGGGAGTATTTCCAATAAAGATTACTATGATATCGATAGACCTAAAATTTTTCCACCATTCCCTAACATCAATATCATCTTCTCCAGAAAAAATTTGGAGTGCCATTGTTCATGCCCTAATGCAACTAGGGTTTTTTGATAATATATATCATGCCCTAATGCAAACTAGGGTTTTATGGAAAAACAAAATATCTTCCCACCGAGTTGAAGCTAAAAATCCACATAGACAACTAGATCTGCAATTTTTCTTCCAAACAAAATAAAGTGCAACTGATTTGCTTACCCGAACTAAACAAATTTTGTCTTTTGAAAAATTCACGACTTGAAAATTCGTCACTTTCCTTGTTCCAGATGGCTGACTTCAAAAGGTTGTATATCCCTCAATATTGCTTGGATTCCTTCATATGACCACTCATTTTAAAGCTCTTCAAATTCTGCACAATCTGATCCAAGAATCGCCTCAATCGGATTAGCTGTCGCAAAGATATGGCTTCTGAAAGATGAGACATTTTTCCAAAAAAATTTGTGAAATTCGTCACTATCCTTGTTTCGGATGACTAACTTCAAAAGGTCGTATCTCCCTCAATACTACTTGGATTCCTTCATATGACCACTCATTTTAAAGCTCTTCAAATTCTGCACAATCTGATCCAAGAATCGCCTGAATCGGATAAACTTGTGCAGAGATATGGCTCCTGAAAGATGAGATGTTTTTCCAAAAAAAATTGCCCTAATTCTAGGGTTTCACACAAAAATCCCCACTTTGCCAAAATCGTTGCTCTGATACCACTTGTTGCATAAATTTTATTATTAAACATGAACCATTCACCAATATGCAAAAATATCAAATCATTCATCCACAATATATTATCCACAATAACAATCCACAAATGAGAGAGAGATAGATAATACCCTTAAGGTAGGGCAACACCAATAATAATCCTTAAGGAAGGAATAACTCCACAAGATCTCCCAAGATGAGAGGCCACTTCATGGGCACAACGATTACATAAGATTCTTCTTCCATGATATGAATTCCTTACAATGACAAATATCTCTTCTTTATATATCCATATTCTTATTCTACTTTGGGGAGCCTACTACTAATATTATATTATATTAAAATATAATATAATATTATAATACAATCAACCTTGGGTTATGTGTGGCCCATGCCAACCCTTATACAATATAATAATATATCCCCAAATATCTATTCCTAGGTACCCTACCATGGTTCTATACCAACTATAGCCCAACTTGAGGCCACTAATCCTCAAGATGAATTATCCAACTTAACCTTACAAGAATTACAAGAATTGGGCGTTTCACCCGCCCCACCTAATTTTGAAAGAGATCTACACATGGAGGTAGAAAACATCATTAAAATTAATATTGGAACTGAGGATAGTCCTCACATAATCAATATTGGATCAAAATTAAGTCAAGAAAAACAAGAGCAATACATTGCATTCCTTAAAGAATATGAAGATGTCTTCGCTTGGACATATGAAGATATGCCAGGTCTAGACCCTTCTGTAGTCATGCATCACCTAGTAGTCCATCCGGATGCTAAACCTGTTAAACAAAAACTTAGAAAAATGCATCCCAAAGTGGCTTTGCTAGTCAAAGGGGAGTTAGAAAAACTCCTGAATGTTGTTTTTATACAAGCTATTGATTATGCTGAATGGATCTCAAATGTAGTTCCAATCACCAAGAAAGAAGCCACCAAAGTTAGGGTTTGCACAGATTTTAGAGATATTAATGTTGCATGCCCTAAAGATGATTTTCCTCTTCCAAACATGGATCAAATCATTGACTTTACTGCCGAGAGTGGGATGATGTCCTTAATGGATGGATTCTACGGTTATAATCAGATCAAGATAGCTCCTGAAGATCAGGCTAAAACAACCTTTATTACCCCCAGGGGTACCTTTTGTTGGAAAGTGATGCCATTTGGCTTAAAGAACACAAGTGCAACCTATCAACGAGCTATGACTTATATTTTTCATGATATGATGCATGATATCCTACATGATTATGTAGATGATATTATAGCTCACTCTATTAATGAAGATAATCATTTAGATGATTTGAGAAAAGTTTTTAATCGATTACGAGAATATCTTATTCGATTAAATCCAACCAAATGCATATTCGGAGTTAAGTCCGATAAACTATTAGGGGTTTTAGTTTCTTTACGTGGTATCAAAATTGACCCTCTCAAGATTGTGGCTATCACTGATATGCCTGCACCTACTAATATATCTGAGTTACGAAGTTTACAAGGTAAGCTTCAAGCCATCCATCACTTCATCGATAAGTCGGTGAACAAAACCGGTCCCTTTCTTAAACTTCTTAAGAAGGATGTCCCTTTTAATTGGGACGACGAATGTAGAGAAGCTTTTGAACTTCTCAAACAATACCTCCTTAACCCACCCGTGCTTTCACCGCCTAGACCTGATCGCCCATTTCTCCTGTATATTTCAGCTTTAGATTCTGCCTTAGGAGCTATGTTAGCTCAGCTTGATGATGCGAAGAGAGAACGTGCTAATTATTATATTAGTCAAACCTTCATCAGTTATGAAACCCGCTACACAACATTAGAAAAATTATGTCTAGCAGTCGTGTTTTCTATGCAAAAATTATGCCATTATATGCTTAGTCAGAAAACTTATGTCATTGCTAAATATGATCCCTTGAGGTATCTCATGAGTCGACCTTATTTATCGGGTCGCACAGCCAAGTGGGTTCTTGCTCTAAGCGAGTTTGACCTCACGTTCATAGGACAGAAGTCTGTTAAGGGTCAAATCATAGCGAGATCAATTAGTCGCTACTCCCTTAGAGTCTACCCATCCCCTCATCATTGAGTTTCCCGATGAATGCCTTCAATTAGAGGTAGACCATATTGAACAATGGTCCTTATACTTTGATGGAGCCCGATGCATGAGTGGGGCTGGTGCGGGTATTATTTTAATAATCCCACAAAAACATCTTATTCCTCTATCCTTCAAATTAACATTTGCTTGCACCAACAATACTGTTGAATATGAAGCTCTAATCCTTGGATTACGAGCTGCCTTGGCACTAAAAATTAAACATCTATTAGTTTTTGGTGATTCTCAACTTGTTATAAACCAAATTAATGAAGTTTATCAGACCAGAGATGATAAACTGCGCCCATATAAAGCCTATGTTTTACAATTAATGTCTCTATTTGATCAAGTTACCTTGGAAGCTATTCCTCGAACTTGCAATCGTGCAACTGATGCTATGGCCATAGCTGCATCTCTCCTACCCTTGGAGTTAGATGATGAATATGCCACTATCATTATTCGTCGACTCCAAGAACCCGCTTCAAATAAGTCATGCTTAGAACCTTTGGATGTGTTTCTAATCAATGAAACTACTCCTGAACCTTGGTATACGGATATATTTGATTTTCTCCAAAATGGGACTTTCCCTACCAATTCTAATAGAAACCAGTGTCGGTTATTACGTAGACGAGCAAGTCGATTTGTAATAATTGGCAATACTTTATATAGGAGATCTTTTGAAGGTATCCTATTAAGATGTTTGAATTTAGAAGAATCCAAATCAGCCTTGAGTGAAGCCCACAATGGATCTTGTGGAGGACACTTCAGTGGTAATGTCATTGCTAAAAAGCTCCTTAGGATAGGATACTTTTGGCCTACCATGGAGAATGATGCACATGATTATGTGTGCCATTGCGACAAGTGCCAAAAACATGCTGACCTTGTCCATGCGCCTGCACAAGAGCTACAGGCTATTTCATCTCCTTGGCCCTTTTCAAAATGGGGCTTAGACATTATTGGCAAAATCAATCCTGTGTCATCTGATGGACACAAATTCATCATAACCGCCATCGAGTATTTCACGAAGTGGGTTGAAGCTATGCCTTTAGCTTCCTGCACTAGCACACAAGTCTCTAAATTTATTTTTAATCAAATCATTTGTAGGTTCGAAATTCTTGCAAATCTCATCTCTGATAATGGAACTTGTTTCAAAAATAAAGATGTTAAAAAATTATGCCAAAAATATAAGATTCAACATCGCTGGTCCACTCCCTATTATCCTCAGGGTAATGGTCAAGCAGAAGCATCTAACAAAACCTTAATCAAAATCCTTAAAATATTGGTCAAAAAACTGGCCATGACTGGCACATTCAGTTATATCCAACCTTGTGGGCCTATCGAACTAGTGTTCGAACCCCCACGAGAACTTCACCTTTTGTTTTGGTTTATGGTGCTGAAGCCGTTTTTCCATTTGAATTAGAAGTTCCTTCTTTGGCTCTACTACTTCAAGATACCGAAGTAGGAGATGAATATCGAGTATGGCAGACTCGATCACTGGAACTCCTAGATGAAAAGTGCATCAATGCTTTGGAGCATCTCCGTGCCTACCAAAACAAGCTTAAAAGATCATATGCTAAAAAAGTTCGTCATCGATCCTTTGAGATCGGGGACCTTGTTTTAAAAGAAAATCAAAAAAATACTAATGCAACTAAGGACCTTAAAGGTAAATTTGAGCCCAACTGGCTTGGACCATATATTATCATTGCTAAATTTGAATCGGAGAGCATACAAATTATCTACCTTAGATGGTAAAGAACTTAAAGAACCCATGAACATTTTGCATCTTAAACGTTACTATGTATAAATTTGGTCATTTCATCCTTGTATATATTTGTTTAAAATATTTTAAAATCACTATCTTGTATTTCTTTCAAATTCAAAAACATCAAAAACATTCATAATCATCAAAATCTTCAAAACTATTTGTTGCATTTATTTATGGCACTTGTTAATTCTTTCAAAAACAAAAAAATAATAATAAAAATAAAAAAATAGCAATATTCTTGACTCTTTCGAAACCAAAACAACATAAAGAAGAAAGAAAGAGTCAACATTCTCAAAACTTCTCAAAAAGTATTTATATATATATCTTCTTACAAATATTGCAGTTATATGTTTCAAATTATTTTGGATAAATTAGCATTTATTTGGAATCCCTCACTTTCACACTCACAAAAATAAATATCTTGATTTTTATCTGGCATGATTACTAATCTCTCTTATATCAAAGTCCACAAAATTCAATTAAATAAAGTTTGAGCACAGAGAATTGATCTTGTTATTTACTTAAACCAAGCACATCCTTTCACAATAAAATGATTATATTTGTAATTTCCATGCTTTGCTACATAGTAGAAGTGGTTTCTTGAGCGAAAAGTTTCCCTGCTATCCTATCATGCACATGGTCTAGAATCTTTGAGAATTGGAAAAAGGACAAGCTCACCCCTACCCAGAATAAAAATCCCTTGCTCTACAGCTAATCCGAGCAAGTATCCCTAGCATAGAACAAAAAAAAAAAGCAAAGTTCAAGAAAAAGAGAAAAAGAAAAATGTTATTTTTATCATTACAGCATTATCAAGAAAAAATACAAAAGAAAAGAAAAAGAAAGCAAAAGCAAAAGCAATAAAATCCCTTTCCCTACCCTTTGAAAAGAAAATAAGGGTTGATGAGCTTGAATCCCTGGAATTCTCAATTATTCAAAAATTGTGAGGTAAGCCCCATAACAAGTGGTTTGTGCCCAACCTGCTTGGCCTTGGGTAACTCCTAGCGTGGCGATATGTCCTGTCACATTAGCGACCTTCTTTTGTATAGACCTATGTCTGCTTATGGATTAGCTAGCTCTTGATAATCCGACTTACATAGTAGTCTAGTATGGTTATATGCATCTACATCATGGTTAATGAACACTTATTTGGTTCATTCAAATCACTTGTATCATATTATCTTGCTCAAAATCTGGTAAATGAACAATGCAATTGCACACACATTTGTATTTGAGAGATTTTGTGTATCATTATGATAAATCAAGATTGGAAATGAACTCACATATGCACATGGGATTCCTTATAAATCTAACTTTTGTCTTTAAGATACTTTGAAATATTCTTTTTTTTTGCAAATTATCTAGAATAATTCATTTTCTTCTTTAAAGTACAGTTGTTTAGTATAAAGACAACTACATGCATAATTAGAAAAATCAAAATTTCTTTCAAAACCATACAATCAAAACACATATATATATATATTGTCGACTTTCGCGATGATGGTATAGTTCCAAAACCAAAATTGGAATTTTATGCCTAGCGCAAGTCCTCATCTTCATATTTTATGTTTATTAAAAATCAACCATGCAATAAAACTATCTCTTTTTGGATTTCGCGATGATGGTATAAGTCTATACCTACATATTCTATGCCTAACGCAAACCATTGTACCAATTTTTATTCCCCATTTATTTAAAAATAATGAAAACCATGACTTAAATCATTATGTTACACAATTATGCTTTCAAAAGAATGAACATTATCACTATTTCATGTCATTATGTCAACCTTCAATTTTGCAATGATGGTATAATTCCTAGGGAATTATTCAAAAATTTTATCACACTTAGGAATTTATGCCTAGCAAAAATCATTTTAAATTATTTCATGCATACTATTTTTATGAAACTCTAAAAACAAACCATCATCATCATCATTTGCACCATTGCACCAAAGTCTTAAGACAGTCTCTTAAGCACTCTTTTACTTTTAACAATATTTCTATACTGGGATTAGCTTGACGACCGAGTGAGTGGCGACTCCATGAAATGGTCTATAATAGAGACAATGTCCTTTGAAATTATTGTTAAAAGTCCCTTTTATTTTTTATAAAATCATCACATCACAAACAACCAATTTGTTCTATCAGATTCTTTCATTTAAATCTTTTAAGCATGACATTTCAACCATAATATTTTCAAATGACGTAATTACATGAATCATCAAAGCAATCAATCAAAACATTAAAAGCATCATAAAAATACATAAGACACAAGTCATATGATCAAAAATATCTCATCTATATATATCACAAATATATATACATCATATCAAAACCGGATCGGTATGCCACAATCTATACCTCGGCATACTCAATCCTCTCTCAAAAATAATAAATACTATATATCAATCTGTGTAGTGCAATCTGTAGTAGCTAGCCTCGAGAACCCCTCGAGCTCTCAGCCTCATCTCCTCCCCCACCCTGAGGTGGACAAGGTGGCCCCATCGCAGTATGTGTGGTACTACGAGTCCTAGTCATGGATCGAGATGAAGTCCTTGATGACCCAATCCTGATCGGATCTGTGATGGCAGTAGGTAGTGGTAATCTCTCCTCCTTTGGCACCATCTGGTGGTATAATGTCTGATAAAAAGTGATTTGGGCAATAGCCCATGCCATATCTCGAGTGCTCGCCCCTCTGCCCCGTGCTCTGAGGCGTGCAATCTCATCTCTGAGCTGTGTCACCTCAGCTCTGTGTCATGAAGCCTCCTCCTACAGGGTCAACACCCTTGCCCTTATCGGGCGATGGTGGCCTCTCTCTCTATGGAGAAGGGGGTCTCTCCTCCCTCCTCTCCCGCTGCTGCGGCCTCTATTGCGCCTATGGTCTCCTCTTCTCTCTTCATCTGTGATGCCGCCTCAATGGCCACTTGACATCCCCTCCCCATTCGACGTACAACTACATGGATCAGACCCTGAGCCTTTGTCATCCAAGGAGGGTGGATGCCTATGTACCAGGCATCATAGCCATCGACTACCCATGTGTCGTCCCCATCCACTAGCTGAATGGGGGCATCATCTCTGTCTTGACTCCAGAATCGTTGCATATCTAGAGCCCCACTAATTGTAGTGTTATCTCGAATAGTCTGGGAAAACTCGTAATCCCTAAGAGATGGGATCCACTACTGTAGACCGAATTGTTGCAAAAATTAGTCGTAGCGGTGGAGCTCCACCTCTCCCCTCTCCATCCTCAACCAACAGACTCGCTTGATGCGAGCCAGCTCTTGTCCATCCTCGGCCCACCCTGGATGGTCCCTCCAAGGCCTCCAGGTGATCTAGTCTAGGACAAGGTCATCCAGCAGTCTTCGGGACATCGACAGATCAATCCGCCACTGTGCCCCTCTCCGAAGCCACCAGTAGAAAACTTGGGGCCTCTCCCCGTCAATCCCTATCAGAGGAAGCCCTACCGGCCTTCACACCGCAATGTGCTCCTAGCACCAAACCTGTAGTAGCGATGTCATAACCAGACATCGATCGCCCTTGTACACGACCCCATGCAGGATCTTATACAATCGGCATAGAACAAAGCTGCCCCAAGAGAACCTGTAACCATGGTCTCGCATGTCATAGATCACATCTGCTAGCACCCATGGTACCATGCACCCGCTTTGGTGGCACATCATAAGTCCATCCACCACTCTGACCAAAACCTGTGTGAGTCTGGATGCCCCAAGCATCTGACACAATGCATCAATGTTCACTCTACCCTTCTCCAGGGCGAAGCTCGGATTGCCACACAACCGCATCATAGCATGGCCCTGATTGGCCGTAGGAGTGATCAACCGTCCTTGTATGGGGATCCTCAAAATCCTCCATACATCCTCTAGTGTGGGAGTCATCTCCCCTGTCGGTAACCAAAAACAGGAAGAACCCGGATACCACCTCTCTCGCCGTAGGGCTCGGTAGCCCCACATTTGTAGAAACTTGTGGCATCTCTGCCACATGCTGTAAGCTAGCCTGAGCTAGTTGATCCTGCTCTGCCTATGATAGAGTGGCTAAGTCATCTCTCAACCTATCGTATTTCCATTCTCTACTCTTCAGTAATCCTCTCTGCAACATAAAAACAACAACAAAATACAAAATCATTAATAAAAAATCAAGTGATTTATAATGCAAGTAAAATCAGTTCAATTTTATACAAATGATGATATCGTCCACTATTGGACGATATCTTCCCAAATTTGAGCAAAATCGTCTCCGATTTTACAAGTCGAAATCGTCCCTTGTTTGAGGAAATCGTCCCCCTTTCGTCGATTTCGCCCTTCGACGAAATTGGCGAACTTGAGACGATTTTGTCGAAATCGGGACGATTTCGTCCCGACGATGTCGATGGCCCAAAAACAGCTATGATGCTCAAAACTTATTTAAAATCAACCTAAAAAGCATGTAAATTCAACTTAAAGCATTCTAAGCTAAGTTTAGACTCTTACCCGTAGCCCGCGCTGGACCTCTGTCGATATGTGCGCTGTCTCCACCATTTTTGCTTGCAGAGCTCTAAAAACTAGAAACATGAACAGTAAAAATGAATTAGGGTTTTACCCTATTTTTCTTAATTTTATTCAAAACACAATTAAAAACATTTTAAAATTTTGCTTTTCCGCGTTTTTACCTCAAACGTTTGATTTGGGTAAAAACACGGAGGGGGCACCATAGTAAGCTGTCGTACGATTCGACCAAGAGTCATCGCCTAAAAATGGGAATAATTTTTGCTTTCTCGTAGATCGAGAAGAACTCATATTTAACGCATTTTCTTCAAAAAATTTGCTAAAGAGGGGGCAAAATGTAGCACCCTAAAATTGGCGCAGTAAAACCTTAATAATTACATTTACTCTAGTAAATATTCAAATTCAAATTTCAACCTCCAAAACCGCTCCCAAACCATTGCTTAATCCGTTTCCTCATTTCTCGCACCATTTTTAGAGTTTGTTTTGACCGTTTGACGATATCATCGCCGATCAGACGATATCGCCTCAGATCGGACGATTTCATCTGGGCTAGGATGTCCAGACGATCTTGTCCCAAAACTGATTTTTCACAATTAGTCTCTGTTCCAATGGCATCTCTAATCCGGGCAGAAGCGTGTTTGCGCCATTAGAGACCCTCACCGTTGGAGATCTCCCAAATAGGGATGATCTCCAACCTCCTAACCTCCCTCCTAAGCCTATTTAATCCTAAGCCCTCCCCTTAGCATTCCCCTGGCTAAAATTCCCTGTAACTCGAATTCTACATGCACTAGACCATCTTAAATCAATGTTTGCATTTGTATTTTGCCAAGTTTGTTTGCAGGAACTTCATTGTTTTTCAGCCAGAGCAAGCTCAGTTCGTCTCAGACGATCTCATACAATATCGGACGATTTCGTACCAATCTGAGGCGATTTCGACTACAGTTCACATTGGGGGCAATCAGTGCCCAGAGTTTGCATTTCTTCATCCTTTATTTTATACATTGTTCTGCATTTAGTTAAATCTGAGTTTATTTCTTATTACTTTGCATTTTGGAGTTCACCCATGTAGCTTTAAATGCATAATAAAGTCATAAATTGTCATTAAATCATTGTAGTACACTCGTATTTTGTTTATTATCATCATTTTAATGTTATTCCTATTATTTTACATCATTGCCCTCTGTTAGAATAGTTGCATTTTCTGTATTTTGTGTCTACTTCTCTGATTGTAGGTCTCTGATGAATTTGTCCGACGAATTCGTCGAATCTCGGACGATCTTGTCTAATAGCAGACGATCCTGTCAAATCAGAGGTGATCCTGACTGCTTCAAGAATCAGAATATTCATCAGACATCCGGATCAGGTATGACTTTTTAATCTTGCTTACTTTCTCTGTTTTCTATCCTAATTTGTTCTTTTGTATTCATTTAATCTGCATCTTCATATAGAGCAATTTAGATTCATTTGGCCAAACCTAGGACTTGGATGATTAAAGCTAAAACTGAACCCATCAAACACATTCCCAACCTAGGCATGGAAACTGCCATTCAAACGTTTCCTGGTGAACCCACCATCCATCAAAAAATCACCATAATACACCTCCCTCGAGAGGCGGGACCTTCGCAAGGCCTCTCAATCCGAGGTATCGTGCCATCCTTTTCCCATCCTCCTTTCGGAAATGGATCCTATAGCCTAAAGGTAAGGATGCAAAAAATTTGGAGCGATACAACTTCTAAACGCATCTCTCAACCTGGGGATGCTTTAGAGCAACTCCAAAAGTCTCACATAGAGTCTAACCATAGAGACACTTATCGGCACACATAATAGATTACAGTAGCTAGCAAGAGCAAAGAAATAATAGAGACCTCTTCGAGGAATCTATGAATTAAAACCACAAGAACAAAATCATATAAACTTGGATCTTCTTCAATAGTGCAATCTGACCACATACAATGGTTAGAAAATATGTTGCGCAAATAGCGAGAGCTAGTGGAATCTCTCAAGAATGACAAAAAAGAGAGGTTTTTGCACCAATATGAGTAGTGTCTTAGGGAACAAGTTGAACATCTAGCTTGTATAAATTTATAGGCCAATGACAATGGTCATAAAAGAGATAAACGCGCTGACTCACCAAGATACGGGTGCAACAAAAAATAAGAAAGACCACAACAAAACCACCACTCAAATTATGAACAACATCAAACTGGTGGAGAAAGGGGAGATATGATAAATCAGGATCAAGCACATCTTGAATCCCCTCACAGGAGGAAAGAAAACAAAACAAGTTAATGGCACATAGAGTTACATCTAGTACCACTCTGAGGGGGATTGCAAGAAGAGGAAATCCTTGCCTCAAAGGTATTTCAAGAACTCGCTGAAAAGATGAAGGTCTTTGAGAAATAAGAAATGGAAGGTAACCAACCAACATTGAGAAAAATATACAACCAACCATTATGCCCATCAGTCCCTAGCCCTGCATATCATAAGCATTTTGAAATGCCTAGGTTAGAAAAATTTAAGGGTGAAGAGGCTGCACAAGAGCATATCACCAATTTTATCAATACATGTTTTCATCTTGAAGACAATGATGCTCTTATGCTAAGTAATTTCATTATGACATTTTCAGGCGCTACCACTCAATGGTTCAACCAACTGCCCAAACTCAACATATCTAGTTTTGAACAACTAGCAAACACATTCTTGAAGCATTTCTCCTTTGGTGATAAAATAAAGGTGAACCTTTTGAACCTAGCCAACCTAAAAAATTATGATGATGAGCCGGTAATGGAATATGAGGATAGGTGGAGAAAAGTCATGGCAAAGTTATCATTCTCTATCCCCATAGAAGAAATTGTTCGCATGTTCACCTAGAGTTATTCTAAACATATTTCCCTCTTGCTACAACTTCAACAATATCCTTTATTTGAGGAAGCATTGGCACATTGAAGACATAAAAGTAGATGAGGGAACCATCAAGCTCTGAAAAAAGGAGTGGAACAAAAACAATAAAAATGACAAAATACAAGTAGAAATAGGCTAGCCTTGCTCTAGTTAATCAAGTAGTATTGGCTGCACCTAAGGATGGGGCTGCACAGAAACCCTAGAATTATCAAGCACAACCCCCACCAACCAATTATGATTAAAAGAAAAATTAGGAGCAAAATAGAGAATGTAAGCCACCTCATTATTTTACACCTCTATCAGATTCAATGCAATCAATTTTCAACCAATTGACCAAGGCTAGTAAGATTAGATTTCTAGATGTACCTCTTATAAATCCCAACCATCCTAATCCAAAAGGATATAGGGAAGATCAATTTTGTGCTTATCACAGGATACCAAGGCATAAATGTAGACACTAAAATGTGGTAAACCTGATTAAGCATCCACAAACTATGATCAAATTGACATCATATGGCCCCTTGGGCAACCCTCACGAGGCTCACAATGGTTCTAGCCACTCTGGAAAGGTTTTTGGAGGCTATCGGCCCATTTTTAGGAGTTTTTGACCCAAAATTCACCACCGTACCACCATAGGATGGTGGTATATTCCCATACCACCATCCCACCCTGGGACAGTGGTGAGCCATCATCCCATGGTGGGATGATGAGCAAGTTTGACCCAAAAAAAGTCAAATCTAGGCCAAATGACACCTAGAAACTACCATTTAGCATGCCATATGGAGCATGTGGGTTAGAGGGCAATGAAGCCTTATTACACACTTCTTAATGGAGGCTCAAAATGGATATTCTCTTCCCCATCCAGTGCATTCCTCCATTTTGACAAGTGGCACCTCATGCCATGCATGCCCTTGCATGTCATTTTGCACATGAGCCCATTTGTGTTAGTCTCACAATGACACTGAGAGGGGGGGTGAATCAGTGTAGCTCTTTATAACTTAAATCTTCAACTCTTAAAGCCAAAACAATGAAAACTTAAAACCAAATAAAGCAAGTATAACAAGAGAACATCACACAACACAAGATGTACCGAGGTTCACCGATTTGGCTACTCCTCAAAATGACTGTTTGGACTCCCATCCAAATCCAGCCTTTGCAAAGCACCAACTTTACAATCAATTTACCAACACCCACTAGAAGGAGCATCAACCCCTGATTTACCAGCACCAACTGGAAGGAGCACCAACCCTTGATGCCAAGCACCAACTTGGACTTCAATTTTGAAACTAGAAGATTGACATAAAAATGCCTTCACTTTTACAAGACCTTGATTGGTCTATTGCTTACCCAACATCTACCACAATTCACAAAACACACACACTCATCGCACTTCACAAAATAAAATCCCTCTTAAATTCTCCAAGCAACACTCCTTTTATAACTATCCTTTCTCTTTGTAACTCCAATTGTAACTCCTTCATTTATCTCACACCACTTGTCAATTGTAACTCCTTTATGTAACTCCTTTTGTATATATTGAGAAGGCATTTCGTCAAACACGTCACATGCAAATAATTGACACCATATTCTCCTACCATGACTGTTCGTTTTCTCGGTCATGACTGTTCATTTTCTCCTTCGATGACTGTTCGTTTTCTCCTTCATGACTGTTCGTTTTCTCCTTCATGACTGTTCATTTTCTCCTTCATGACTGTTCGTTTTCTCCTTCATGACTATTCGTTTTCTCCTTCATGACTGTTCATTTTCTCCTTCATGATATTTGTTTTTTTCCCTTGTGCATGCATGTGTTTTGGTTTTCAAAAAGGCTTTTCATTTCTATTTTGAGGCCCTTCGTTTCCTTTTCTCCACATGGGCATGTGTCCGCTTCTTTCCATGTGTAATGACCATCTTAAATGATTTCAAATCATTAAATATTCCTTATGGGTCCACGTCACTATGTGTTTCACCATCCTGGTGTTCATCACTAATATAGCACTTCACTACTGTCCTTTGAGTAAAAATGCAACATGTCGCGATATCGTGACACTTTTGTTTCTCTGCCTCCTGCCCTTTTTGAGTCATGAAAATGTGACATGTCGCGATATCGTGACACTTTTGTTTCTCTGCCTGCCTACCCTTTTTGAGTCACAAAAATGCGACATGTCGCGATATCGTGACACTTTTTTTCTTGCTCTTTCTCTTTCTTTGGATCGTGAAAATGCGACATGTCGCGATATCGCGACACTTTTTTCTTTGCTCTTTCTCTTTGCTTTGGCCCATGAAAATACAACATGTCGCGATATCGCGACACTTTTTCTCCTTGCTCTTTCTCTTTGCTTTGGCCCATGAAAATACATGTCGCGATATCGTGACACTTTTTCTCCTTGCTCTTTCTCTTTGCTTTGGCCGCGAAAATACAACATGTCACGATATCGCGACACTTTTTCTCCTTGCTCTTTCTCTTTGCTTTGGCCCAGAAAATACAATGTCGTCGATATCAGACACTTTTTTCTTTCTCTTTGCTAAAATCACATGTCGATATCGTGACACTTTTTCTCTTTGCTTTTAAGGCTCTTGGCCAAAATGCAACATGTCGCGATATCGCGACACTTTTTCAATCTTGCTCTTTCGGCCATGAAAATGCAACATGTCGCGATATCATGACACTTTTTCTCCTTGCATTTTCTCTTTCTTTGGACCATGAAAATGCAACATGTCGCGATATCGCGACACTTTTTTCTTTGCGGTGTTTTGCTTTTTCTTTGATCTTTAGCATATGGGCCACTTCGGTCTTCTTGGAAAATATGCAAAAAGTGGGTAAACATCCTCATAAGCATTTAACATCACTGTACATACTCTGAGTAACCTCTGAACTCCTGTCCACTGCATCAACCGATCTATCTGACTGTGTTGACAACAATGACAATACTGTCGCTGCACCTTGCTCAACAATCTCCCCCTTTGGAATTGTTGGCAACACACGTGCAATTTCCTGTAACTCTTCTCCCCCTTTGACAACAATATCAAAGGGCTGCTGCAAACTCCCCCTGAGTCCATGCACAACATTCTCAGGCAAAAATTATTACACTTAGCAAAAATCACAAACATGAGCAAAAAGATAAACAAATACACAAATGCTCCCCCTGAGAATGTGGTCCCGATAGCTAGTCAATTCTTGGGAAGCATGACCACTCCCAATTTATTGCGAAGGTACTCAAAGACTTCCTTGGGCAATGGTTTTGTGAAGATATCCACTACTTGCTCTGTTGTTGGAACAAAATCCAACTTAACCTCACCTTCCGCAACTTTCTCCTTCAAAAAGTGATATCTGGATAGCAATATGTTTTGTGCGAGAATGCATAACTGGATTCTTTGAGATGTTAATGGCACTTGGTGTTATCACACTTAACTAAAATTGGCTCACTGAAGTTAATACCAAGATCTTTCAGGGTTTGTTTCATCCATAATACCTGCGTACAACACGTTGTCGTTGCAATATATTCTGCCTCTATTGTGGATAAGGAGACTGACTCTTGTTTCTTACTGTGCCACGCGACCAACCTGTCTCCAAGATAGAATGCACCTCCACTGGTACTCTTTCTGTCATCTACACATCCTGCCCAATCTGCATCTGAATACGCAATAAGGGTGAAGTCCTTACCTTTCGGATACCATAACCCATACTCCATAGTACCCTTGAGGTACCGAAGAATCCTCTTCATTGTTGTCACATGAGTCTCCTTGGGACTAGCCTGAAATCATGCTACCATGCATACTGCCTACAAAATATCTGGTCTGGTAGCTGTCAAGTACAGTAAGCTCCCAATCATAGATCTGTACATGGTTTGATCAACATGTGGAGATTTGTCATCCTTGCTCAACTTGCAACCTGTCGTCATGGGAGTGCTAACTGGCTTACAATCCTCCATTGTGAACTTTTTTAGTATCTCTTTCACATATTTAATTTGAGAAATAAATATGCCCTTCTCATTTTGATTAACTTGCAACCCGAGGAAATACGAAAGTTCACCAATCATTGACATTTCAAATTCTTTCTGCATCTTATTTGCTAAATCTTTACACGACTCATCTTTGTTGCTGCCAAATATGATATCATCTACGTATACAACAAGAACAATAAGATGGCCATTTTCTGTTTTGACATACAAATTACTATCCACCATACCTTTCTTGAACCCTTGTTGAGTAAGATAGTTGTCTAGCCTTGCATACCATGCTCGGGGTGCCTGTTTTAAGCCATATAATGCTTTCTTCAACTTGCAAACCAAGTTGGGATCATCACCAAGTTGGAAACCATCTGGCTGCTCAATATAAACCTCTTCTTCAAGTTTCCCATTCAAAAATGCTGATTTCACATCCATTTGATAAACTTTGAAATTCTTGTAAACCGCTAAAGCCAGAAACATTCTAATTGCCTCTAGTCTAGCCACAGGTGCAAAGGTTTCCTCAAAGTCAATACCTTCAACTTGTGCATAGCCTTTACATACCAATCTTGCTTTATTCCTGACTACCTGTCCTTCTTCATTCAATTTGTTTCGAAAGATCCATTTAGTACCGATTATATTTTTATTTGCAGGTCTTGGTACTAACTCCCAAGTTTTGTTTTTCTCGATCTGATCTAATTCTTCATTTATTGCCTTCATCCAACTTTCATCTTTGCTTGCGTCAACAACATTTTTGGGCTCAATGCTGGATAATAGAGAGTAGTTACTTACTACTCTTCTTCTTGTCTGAACACCAACTATGGGGTCTCCAATTATTTGCTCTCTAGGATGATCTTTCTGCCAATTGCCTGTTTTGAATTTCTTATTTTCTTCCACTTCTGAATCATTGTTTGAATCATCTGAGTCAATTTTTTGTTTCTTTTCCATTTCCTTTTCCTCATCTCCTTCAATAACCTCTTCATAAATTGGGTAGTTCTCTTCATAGCTAATTACTCGTTCCCTACCTTCATCAACTTTAACATCGACACTATCCACAATTTTCCTTAGCTTCTTGTTGTAGCATTTGTAAGCTTTGCTTTTTGATGAATAGCCAAGAAAAATACCTTCATCCACTCTATCTTCAAACTTACCAAGGTTTTCTTCAGTTCTTTTGATGTAACACTTGCTGCCAAAAACTTTAAAGTATCTTACTATTGCCTTTTTACCGAACCACAACTCATAAGGAGTTTTGCTTTCATGCGTCCTCAACATGCACCTATTTTGGATGTATACCGCAGTATGGACTGCCTCTTTCCAAAATCTGTCTGCTACTTTGCTCTCAGTCAACATAGTCCATGCCATTTCCTGCACTGTCCTGTTCTTTCTTTCTACCACACCATTCTGCTGAGGTGTCCTGGCTGCTGAAAACTGTCTTCTAATACCATATTTTTCACAGTACTCTATAAAATCCTCTGAAATGAACTCTCCTCCTCTATCTGATCTTAAACATTTAATCCTTTTTCCTGTTTGATTCTCAACTTGGTTTTTGAAAACCTTGAACATCTCAAAAGCTTCTGATTTATGCTTCAAAAATAGTACCCATGTCATCCTGGAATAGTCATCTATACACAACATAAAATATTTGTCACCATTTATGCTTTGCGTTCTCATGGGTCCACATAAATCAGTATGTATTAGTTCCAAAGGTTTGCTTGTGTAGTACTCTTTTGTTTTAAATGAGACTCTAGTTTGCTTCCCCTTTTGGCATGAAGCACAAATGCTATTTGATGGTTTTCCAATGGTGGGAATATCTCTCACTGCCTTTTTTGAGCTGATTTTTACTAGATTGTCAAAACTGATATGACCGAGCCTCTTGTGCCACAACCAATTTTCTTCTTCCTGTCCAATCAAGCAAGCTCCTTCTGAAGTCTCTGAGAGAGTGTACAGGTTGCCAGATGTCCTCGATCCAGTTGCTATCAACTTTCCACTATTTGCTTTTCTGACTTCACAACCCTGCTTCTTAAAAATCACTTCATGACCTCTATCACAAATCTGACTTACGCTCAACAAGTTATGCTTCAGACCAACCACAAACAAGACTTCTTTTGACTTGATTTTTCCATCACTGATCTTAACTGAACCTTTGCCAACTATCTTAGCTCCATCATTATTTCCAAATTTTACTGAACCACCTTCATATTGTTGTAACTTCTCAAATTTTTGTTTGTCACCTGTCATATGACTGGAGCATCCACTATCAAGTATCCATGGTGCAGATTTATTCTGTGCTTTAAATGTTGTTTGTACGATCAGGGATTCCTTTTCTTCCTTAGATCGATCTTTTTCTTTCCACTCTGGTTTGATTACAGTTTTGGGCTCTTGTTTTGACTTTTCTTTTTCAGTAGCTTGTGCATGTTTTTCGAGAAATTTTCTATTTTGTCTCATTCCATTTGGTTGAAATTTTCTTCCTTGAAATTGATTTGATGCAAATGTACTTCGACAATTTCTTGCAATGTGCCCAAAATTATGACAGTTATAACATTCTACTGCATAATCCATCAAAGGTGAAAAAACATTTCTCTTGGTAAAATTCCTTGGTCCTACGTTATACTTGCAATCTGAAATCTTATGTCCATAACCATTGCATTTAAAATAGTAACCTAAAAAGAGATGATTGAACCTGGGTGATGGTCTTTGCCATGTTGTCGTAGGAGTCATAAATCTTCTTCTTCTTTGATGTGTGACATTGGTGAATCCATCATTGTCAATTCTCCTTTCGTGCCTTGCATTATTGCTTTCTTTTGCATGAGTCAATTTTTCTTGATCAACCTGTTTCTTATCTTCATTCTTTGATCCATTTGATGATTCTCCTTCATCAAAGCCCAAACCAAATTTGATGCCTGTAGTCCTTTGGTTATTTATGATCTTATCCAGCTTCATAGAACTTTCTTCACGTTTGTGATGACAACTAATTTTACGATTCATCTCTTCTATCTGCATCCTTAAACCAACAGTCTCTTCTTCTAGCTTGCAGCAATAATCTATTTTCATGGTTATTTGCACTTCGAGATCTTCAGATATTTTCTTGGATTCTTCTATCTGTACTTTCAAACTGGTTATGATTTCATTTGCATCCTCAAGCTTTCTTGAAATTTTCTTATTCTTTTTCTTTCTATCTTCAATTCATCCAGAGCTGCAATTAGTTCCTCTTCCAAATTTACTTCTGCATCAATTTCTTCTTCATCACATTCCTGTTATTTTTCTATTTTTTCTTCTTTGAGTGCCATGAAAAGAGCTTCACCTGTTTCCTTTTTAGAATCCTCACCGCAAGTTGTCTTCTGATGAACTGACATTCTTGGAGATGAAACTTTTCTTCTTGAAGTTGCCTTTTCTGAAATTTGTTTTTTTCTTCCAGTCACTTCTTTCTTGGTGCGATCCTTCATCACTTTTGTTCTTCTCATTAAGTGGACATTTAGCTGCAAAATGCCCAATGCCTCCACAATTGAAACATTTAAACGGTAACTTTCCTCTGTATTTTCCTTTTCCCCTTTTTAGTTTTCGAACAAAGTTTGCTTCCATTTCATCTGATGTCTCTTCTTCCTCGGATTCTTGTTTTGCTTTCATATTTTTATGGGCTTTAAAAGCAGCTTCTCTGTCTGTGGGTTTAGATTTTCCTATTCTCATCTCATATGCAGTCAAAGAACCATGCATCTCATCCATACTAAAAGAATTTAGATCTTTAGCTTCTTCTATAGCTGAAACTTTAGAATCAAATCTTTGGGGAAGAGATCTTAATACCTTTTTCACGATGATAGAATCTTCGATTTCCTCATCGAGTCCTCTAATCGCATTAATGACTTCATTAACTCTCAGCATATATGCCTCTATGTTCTCATCGTCATTCATCTTTAATACTTCGAACTGAGCTCGATGTGTTTGTAACTTGGCCTCCTTGATCTTAACGTCTCCTTCATGAATGCTCCTCAGTTTGTCCCATATTTCTTTTGCCATTTTACAACTCATAATTTTTACCAGTTCACTGTCCACTAATCCGCACATGATAGCATTCTTTGCTTTTGAGTTATTCTCAAACAGTTTCTTACCGACAACATCGGTTGGAGAAGTGGTGGGTATTGTGTATCCACTATCTACTGAATCCCAAATGTCGTATCCCAAAGCACAAAGATATGTCTGCATCCCGAGTCTCCAAAATGCGTAATTAGTTTCATCAAACAATGGTGCTTTGTTTGATGAGAAGCCTTCACCACCTGCCATTGTGTCACTTCCAAGATCACCCTAGCCGGTTAAGCTTGTTCAGGAACCTCGCTCTGATACCAATTGTTAGTCTCACAATGACACTAAGAGGGGGGGTGAATCAGTGTAGCTCTTTATAACTTAAATCTTCAACTCTTAAAGCCAAAACAATGAAAACTTAAAACCAAATAAAGCAAGTATAACAAGAGAACATCACACAACACAAGATGTACCGAGGTTCACCGATTTGGCTACTCCTCAAAATGACTGTTTGGACTCCCATCCAAATCTAGCCTTTGCAAAGCACCAACTTTACAATCAATTTACCAGCACCCACTGGAAGGAGCATCAACCCCTGATTTACCAGCACCAACTGGAAGGAGCACCAACCCCTGATGCCAAGCACCAACTTGGACTTCAATTTTGAAACTAGAAGATTGACATAAAAATGCCTTCACTTTTACAAGACCCTGACTGGTCTATTGCTTACCCAACATCTCCCACAATTCACAAAACACACACACTCATCGCTCTTCACAAAATAAAATCCCCTACTAAAATTCTCCAAGCAACACTCCTTTTATAACTATCCTTTCTCTTTGTAACTCCAATTGTAACTCCTTTCATATTCTCATATGCCACTTGTCAATTGTAACTCCTTTATGTAACTCCTTTTGTATATATTGAGAAGGCATTTCGTCAAACACGTCACATGCAAATAATTGACACCATATTCTCCTACCATGATTGTTCATTTTCTCGGTCATGACTGTTCATTTTCTCCTTCGATGACTATTCGTTTTCTCCTTCATGACTATTCGTTTTCTCCTTCATGACTGTTCATTTTCTCCTTCCATTGTGCATGCATGTGTTTTGGTTTCCAAAAAGGCTTTTCATTTCTATTTTGAGGCCCTTCGTTTCCTTTTCTCCACATGGGCATGCGTTCGCTTCTTTCCATGTGTAACGACCATCTTAAATGATTTCAAATCATTAAATATTCCTTATGGGTCCATGTCACTATGAGTCTTCGTTCACCATCCTGGTGTTCATCACTAATATCGATGCACTTCAACTACTCTGTTCCTTTGGCAAAAATGCAACATGTCACGATATCGTGACACTTTTGTTTCTCTGCCTGCCTGCCCTTTTTGAGTCATGAAAATGTGACATGTCGCGATATCATGACACTTTTGTTTCTCTGCCTGCCTCCCTTTTTGAGTCACGAAAATGCGACATGTCGCGATATCGTGACACTTTTGTTTCTTGCTCTTTCTCTTTTTGGATCGCGAAAATGTGACATGTCACGATATCGTGACACTTTTCTTCTTTTGCTCTTTCTCTTTGCTTTGAGCCATGAAAATGCGACATGTCGCGATATCGTGACACTTTTTCTTCTTGCTCTTTCTCTTTGCTTTGGCCTTGAAAATACAACATGTCGCGATATCGCGACACTTTTTCTCCTTGCTCTTTCTCTTTGCTTTGGCCTATGAAAATACAACATGTCGCGATATCGCGACACTTTTTCTCCTTGCTCTTTCTCTTTGCTTTGGCCTAAAATACAACATGTCGTCGATATCGTGACACTTTTTCTCTTTGCTCTTTCGCCAAAATGAACAATGTCGCGATATCGTGACACTTTTTCTCCTTGCTTTTTCGGCCGTGAAAATGCAACATGTCGCGATATCGCGACACTTTTTCTCTTTGCTCTTTCGGCCGCAAAAATGCAACATGTCGCGATATCGTGACACTTTTTCTCCTTGCATTTTCTCTTTCTTTGGACCGTGAAAATGCAACATGTCGCGATATCGCGACACTTTTTTCTTTGCGGTGTTTTGCTTTTTCTTTGATCTTTAGCATATGGGCCACTTCGGTCTTCTTGGAAAATATGCAAAAAGGTGGGTAAACATCCTCATAAGCATTTAACATCACTGTACATACTCTGAGTAACCTCTGAACTCCTATCCACTGCATCAACCGATCTATCTGACTGTGTTGACAACAATGACAATACTGTCGTTGCACCTTGCTCAACAATCTCCCCCTTTGGAATTGTTGGCAACACACGTGCAATTTCCTGTAACTCTTCTCCCCCTTTGACAACAATATCAAAGGGCTACTGCAAACTCCCCCTGAGTCCATGCACAACATTCTCAGGCAAAAATTATTACACTTAGCAAAAATCACAAACATGAGCAAAAAGATAAACAAATACACAAATGCTCCCCCTGAGAATGTGGTCCCGATAGCTAGTCAATTCTTGGGAAGCGTGACCACTCCCAATTTATTGCGAAGGTACTCAAAGACTTCCTTGGGCAATGGTTTTGTGAAGATATCCGCTACTTGCTCTGTTGTTGGAACAAAATCCAACTTAACCTCACCTTCCGCAACTTTCTCCTTCAAAAAGTGATACCGGATAGCAATATGTTTTGTGCGAGAATGCATAACTGGATTCTTTGAGATGTTAATGGCACTGGTGTTATCACACTTAACTGAAATTGGCTCACTGAAGTTAATACCAAGATCTTTCAGGGTTTGTTTCATCCATAATACCTACGTACAACACGTTGTCATTGCAATATATTCTGCCTCTACTGTGGATAAGGAGACTGACTCTTGTTTCTTACTTGTGCCACGTGACCAACCTGTCTCCAAGATAGAATGCACCTCCATCGGTACACTTCTGTCATCTACACATCCTGCCCAATCTGCATCTGAATACGCAATAAGGGTGAAGTCCTTACCTTTCGGATACCATAACCCATACTCCATAGTACCCTTGAGGTACCGAAGAATCCTCTTCACTACTTGTCACATGAGTCTCCTTGGGACTAGCCTGAAATCATGCTACCATACATACTGCCTACAAAATATCCGGTCCGGTAGCTGTCAAGTACAGTAAGCTCCCAATCATAGATCTGTACATGGTTTGATCAACATGTGGAGATTTGTCATCCTTGCTCAACTTGCAACCTTGTCATCATGGGAGTGCTAACTGGCTTACAATCCTCCATTGTGAACTTTTTTAGTATCTCTTTCACATATTTAATTTGAGAAATAAATATGCCCTTCTCATTTTGATTAACTTGCAACCCGAGGAAATATGAAAGTTCACCAATCATTGACATTTCAAATTCTTTCTGCATCTTATTTGCTAAATCTTTACACGACTCATCTTTGCTGCTTGCCAAATATGATATCATCTACGTATACAACAAGAACAATAAGATGGCCATTTTCTATTTTGACATACAAATTACTATCCACCATACCTTTCTTGAACCCTTGTTGAGTAAGATAGTTGTCTAGCCTTGCATACCATGCTCGGGGTGCCTGTTTTAAGCCATATAATGCTTTCTTCAACTTGCAAACCAAGTTGGGATCATCACCAAGTTGGAAACCATCTGGCTGCTCAATATAAACCTCTTCTTCAAGTTTCCCATTCAAAAATGCTGATTTCACATCCATTTGATAAACTTTGAAATTCTTGTAAACTCCTAAAGCCAGAAACATTCTAATTGCCTCTAGTCTAGCCACAGGTGCAAAGGTTTCCTCAAAGTCAATACCTTCAACTTGTGCATAGCCTTTACATACCAATCTTGCTTTATTCCTGACTACCTGTCCTTCTTCATTCAATTTGTTTCGAAAGACCCATTTAGTACCGATTATATTTTTATTTGCAGGTCTTGGTACTAACTCCCAAGTTTTGTTTTTCTCGATCTGATCTAATTCTTCATTTATTGCCTTCATCCAACTTTCATCTTTGCTTGCGTCAACAACATTTTTGGGCTCAATGCTGGATAATAGAGAGTAGTTACTTACTACTCTTCTTCTTGTCTGAACACCAACTGTGGGGTCTCCAATTATTTGCTCTCTAGGATGATCTTTCTGCACATTGCTCTGTTTTGAATTTCTTATTTTCTTCCACTTCTGAATCACTTGTTTGAATCATCTGAGTCAATTTTTTGTTTCTTTTCCGTTTCCTTTTCCTCATCTCCTTCAATAACCTCTTCATAAATTGGGTAGTTCTCTTCATAGCTAATTACTCGTTCCCTACCTTCATCAACTTTAACATCGACACTATCCACAATTTTCCTTAGCCTCTTGTTGTAGCATTTGTAAGCTTTGCTTTTTGATGAATAGCCAAGAAAAATACCTTCATCCGCTCTATCTTCAAACTTACCAAGGTTTTCTTCAGTTCTTTTGATGTAACACTTGCTGCCAAAAACTTTAAAGTATCTTATTGTTGCCTTTTTACCGAACCACAACTCATAAGGAGTTTTGCTTTCATGCGTCCTCAACATGCACCTATTTTGGATGTATACCTCAGTATGGACTGCCTCTTTCCAAAATCTGTCTGCTACTTTGCTCTCGGTCAACATAGTCCGTGCCATTTCCTGCACTGTCCTGTTCTTTCTTTCTACCACACCATTCTACTGAGGTGTCCTGGCTTCTGAAAACTGTCTTCTAATACCATATTTTTCATAGTACTCTATAAAATCCTCTGAAATGAACTCTCCTCCTCTATCTGATCTTAAACATTTAATCCTTTTTCCTGTTTGATTCTCAACTTGGTTTTTGAAAACCTTGAACATCTCAAAAGCTTCTGATTTATGCTTCAAAAATAGTACCCATGTCATCCTGGAATAGTCATCTATACACAACATAAAATATTTGTCACCATTTATGCTTTGCGTTCTCATGGGTCCACATAAATCAGTATGTATTAGTTCCAAAGGTTTGCTTGTGTAGTACTCTTTTGTTTTAAATGAGACTCTAGTTTGCTTCCCCTTTTGGCATGAAGCACAAATGCTATTTGATGGTTTTCCAATGGTGGGAATATCTCTCACTACCTTTTTTGAGCTGATTTTTACTAGATTGTCAAAACTGATATGACCGAGCCTCTTGTGCCACAACCAATTTTCTTCTTCCTGTCCAATCAAGCAAGCTCCTTCTGAAGTCTCTGAGAGAGTGTACAGGTTTCCAGATGTCCTCGATCCAGTTGCTATCAACTTTCCATTGTTTGCTTTTCTGACTTCACAACCCTGCTTCTTAAAAATCACTTCATGACCTCTATCACAAATCTGACTTACGCTCAACAAGTTATGCTTCAGACCAACCACAAACAAGACTTCTTTTGACTTGATTTTTCCATCACTGATCTTAACTGAACCTTTGCCAACTATCTTAGCTCCATCATTATTTCCAAATTTTACTGAACCACCTTCATATTGTTGTAACTTCTCAAATTTTTGTTTGTCACCTGTCATATGACTGGAGCATCCACTATCAAGTATCCATGGTGCAGATTTATTCTATGCTTTAAATGTTGTTTGTACGATCAGGGATTCCTTTTCTTCCTTAGATCGATCTTTTTCTTTCCACTCTGGTTTGATTACGGTTTTGGGCTCTTGTTTTGACTTTTCTTTTTCAGTAGCTTGTGCATGTTTTTCGAGAAATTTTCTATTTTGTCTCATTCCATTTGGTTGAAATTTTCTTCCCTGAAATTGATTTGATGCAAATGTACTTCGACAATTTCTTGCAATGTGCCCAAAATTATGACAGTTATAACATTCTACTGCATAATCCATCAAAGGTGAAAAAACATTTCTACTGGTAAAATTCCTTGGTCCTACGTTATACTTGCAATCTGAAATCTTATGTCCATAACCATTGCATTTAAAATAGTAACCAAAAAAGAGATGATTGAACCTGGGTGATGGTCTTTGCCATGTTGTCGTAGGAGTCATAAATCTTCTTCTTCTTTGATGTGTGACATTGGTGAATCCATCATTGTCAATTCTCCTTTCGTGCCTTGCATTATTGCTTTCTTTTGCATGAGTCAATTTTTCTTGATCAACTCTGTTTCTTATCTTCATTCTTTAGGATCTTTTTAGCCTGATCCATTTGATGATTCTCCTTCATCAAAGCCCAAACCAAATTTGATGCCTGTAGTCCTTTGGTTATTTATGATCTTATCCAGCTTCATAGAACTTTCTTCACGTTTGTGATAACAACTAATTTTACGATTCATCTCTTCTATCTGCATCCTTAAACCAACAGTCTCTTCTTCTAGCTTGCAACAATAATCTATTTTCATGGTTATTTGCACTTCGAGATCTTCAGATATTTTCTTGGATTCTTCTATCTGTACTTTCAAACTGGTTATGATTTCATTTGCATCCTCAAGCTTTCTTGAAATTTTCTTATTCTTTTTTCTTTCTATCTTCAATTCATCTAGAGCTGCAATTAGTTCCTCTTCCAAATTTACTTCTGCATCAATTTCTTCTTCATCACATTCCTGTTATTTTTCTATTTTTTCTTCTTTGAGTGCCATGAAAAGAGCTTCACTTGTTTCCTTTTTAGAATCCTCACCATAGCTGTCTTCTGATGAATTGACATTCTTGGAGATGAAACTTTTCTTCTTGAAGTTGCCTTTTCTGAAATTTGTTTTTTTCTTCCAGTCACTTCTTTCTTGGTGCGATCCTTCATCACTTTTGTTCTTCTCATTAAGTGGACATTTAGTTGCAAAATGCCCAATGCCTCCACAATTGAAACATTTAAATGGTAACTTTCCTCTGTATTTTCCTTTTCCCCTTTTTAGTTTTCGAACAAAGTTTGCTTCCATTTCATCTGATGTCTCTTCTTCCTCGGATTCTTGTTTTGCTTTCATATTTTTATGGGCTTTAAAAGCAGCTTCTCTGTCTGTGGGTTTAGATTTTCCTATTCTCATCTCATATGCAGTCAAAGAACCATGCATCTCATCCATACTAAAAGAATTTAGATCTTTAGCTTCTTCTATAGCTAAAACTTTAGAATCAAATCTTTGGGGAAGAGATCTTAATACCTTTTTCACGATGATAGAATCTTTGATTTCCTCGTCGAGTCCTCTAATCGCATTAATGACTTCATTAACTCTCGACATATATGCCTCTATGTTCTCATCGTCATTCATATTTAATACTTCGAACTGAGCTCGATGTGTTTGTAACTTGGCCTCCTTGATCTTAACGTCTCCTTCATGAATGCTCCTTAGTTTGTCCCATATTTCTTTTGCCATTTTACAACTCATAATATTTACCAGTTCACTGTCCACTAATCCGCACATGATAGCATTCTTTGCTTTTGAGTTATTCTCAAATAGTTTCTTACCGACAACATCGGTTGGAGAAGTGGTGGGTATTGTGTATCCACTATCTACTGAATCCCAAATGTCGTATCCCAAAGCACAAAGATATGTCTGCATCCCGAGTCTCCAAAATGCGTAATTAGTTTCATCAAACAATGGTGCTTTGTTTGATGAGAAGCCTTCACCACCTGCCATTGTGTCACTTCCAAGATCACCCTAGCTGGTTAAGCTTGTTCAGGAACCTCGCTCTGATACCAATTGTTAGTCTCACAATGACACTGAGAGGGGGGGTGAATCAGTGTAGCTCTTTAAAACTTAAATCTTCAACTCTTAAAGCCAAAACAATGAAAACTTAAAACCAAATAAAGCAAGTATAACAAGAGAACATCACACAACACAAGATGTACCAAGGTTCACCGATTTGGCTACTCCTCAAAAATGACTGTTTGGACTCCCATCCAAATCTAGCCTTTGCAAAGCACCAACTTTACAATCAATTTACCAGCACCCACTGGAAGGAGCACCAACCCCTGATTTATCTGCACCAATAGAAAGGAGCACCAACCCCTGATGCCAAGCACCAACTTGGACTTCAATTTTGAAACTAGAAGATTGACATAAAAATGCCTTCACTTTTACAAGACCCTGATTGGTCTATTGCTTACTCAACCTCTACCACAATTCACAATACACACACCCTTCTCACTCCATTAAAAATTCTCCAAGCAACACTCCTTTATAACCATCCTTTCTCTTTGTAACTCTTTATATTCTCATCACTTGTCAATTGTAACTCCTTATTATGTAACTTCTTTTGTATATTTTGAGAAGGCATTTTGTCAAACACGTCACATGCAAATAATTGACACCATATTCTCCTACCATGATGTTCGTTTTCTGATGACTGTTCGTTTTCTCCTTCGATGACTATTCATTTTCTCCTTCCATGATTGTTCGTTTTCTCCTTTATTGTTCATTTTCTCTTCCTTGTGCATGCATGTGTTTTGGTTTTCAAAAAGGCTTTTCATTTCTATTTTGGGCCTTCGTTTCCTTTTCTCCAATGGGCATGCGTTCCTTCTTTCCATGTGTAAGACCATCTTAAATGATTTCAAATCATTAAATATTCCTTATGGGTCCATGTCACTATGCTCTTGTCACATATCCTGTGTTCATCACTAATATCAGACACTGTCAACTACTCTGTTCCTTTGAGCAAAAATGCAACATGTCGCGATATCGTGACACTTTTGTTTCTCTGCTCGCCTGCCTTTTTGAGTCATGAAAATGCGACATGTCACGATATCATGACACTTTTGTTTCTCTTCCTGCCCTTTTTGAGTCACGAAAATGCGACATGTCGCGATATCGTGACACTTTTTCCTTCTTGCTCTTTCTCTTTGCTTTGGACCGCAAAAATGTGACAATGTCACGATATCATGACACTTTTTTTCTTGCTCTTTCTCTTTGCTTTGGACCATGAAAATACAACATGTCGCGATATCGCGACACTTTTTCTCCTTGCTCTTTCTCTTTGCTTTGGCCCGTGAAAATACAACATGTCGCGATATCGCGACACTTTTTTCCTTGCTCTTTCTCTTTGCTTTGGCCTACAAAAATACATGTCGCGATATCGCGACATTTTTTCTCCTTGCTCTTTCTCTTTGCTTTGGCCCATGAAAATACAACATGTCATGATATCACGACTATCATGACAACTTTTTTCTCTTTGCTCTTTCAGCCATGAAAATGCAACATGTCGCGATATCGTGACACTTTTTCTCCTTGCTTTTTCTCTTCTCTTTTGGCCGTGAAAATGCAACATGTCGCGATATCGCGACACTTTTTCCTCTTTGCTCTTTCGGCCGCAAAAATGCAACATGTCGCGATATCGCGACACTTTTTTCTCCTTGCATTTTCTCTTCTCTTTGGACCGTGAAAATGCAACATGTCGCGATATCGCGACACTTTTTTTCTTTGCGGTGTTTTGCTTTTTCTTTGATCTTTAGCATATGGGCCACTTCGGTCTTCTTGGAAAATATGCAAAAAGGTGGGTAAACATCCTCATAAGCATTTAACATCACCTGTACATACTCCGAGTAACCTCCCGAACTCCTATCCACTGCATCAACCGATCTATCTGACTGTGTTGACAACAATGACAATACTGTCGCTGCACCTTGCTCAACAATCTCCCCCTTTGGAATTGTTGGCAACACACGTGCAATTTCCTATAACTCTTCTCCCCCTTTGACAATAATATTAAAGGGCTACTGTAAACTCCCCCTGAGTCCATGCACAACATTCTCAGGAAAAAATTATTACACTTAGCAAAAATCACAAACATGAGCAAAAAGATAAACAAATACACAAATGCTCCCCCTGAGAATGTGGTCCCGATAGCTAGTCAATTCTTGGGAAGCATGACCACTCCCAATTTATTGTGAAGGTACTCAAAGACTTCCTTGGGCAATGGTTTTGTGAAGATATCCACTACTTGCTCTGCTGTTGGAACAAAATCCAACTTAACCTCACCTTCCACAACTTTCTCCTTCAAAAAGTGATACCGGATAGCAATATGTTTTGTGCGAGAATGCATAACTAGATTCTTTGAGATGTTAATGGCACTGGTGTTATCACACTTAACTGAAATTGGCTCACTGAAGTTAATACCAAGATCTTTTAGGGTTTGTTTCATCCATAATACCTGTGTACAACACATTTTCGCTGCAATATATTTTGCCTCTACTATGGATAAGGAGACTAACTCTTGTTTCTTATTGTGCCACGTGACCAATCTGTCTCCAAGATAGAATGCACCTCCACTGGTACTCTTTGTCATCTACACATCCTGCCCAATCTGCATTTGAATATGCAATAAGGGTGAAGTCCTTACCTTTCGGATACCATAACCCATACTCCATAGTACCCTTGAGGTACCGAAGAATCCTCTTCACTGTTGTCACATGAGTCTCCTTGGGACTAGCCTAAAATCATGCTACCATGCATACTGCCTGTAAAATATCCGGTCTGGTAGCTGTCAAGTAAAGTAAGCTCCCAATCATAGATCCGTATATGGTTTGATCAACATGTGGAGATTTGTCATCCTTGCTCAACTTACAACCTAGTCATCATGGGAGTGCTAACTGGATTACAATCCTCCATTGTGAACATTTTTAGTATCTCTTTCACATATTTAATTTGAGAAATAAATATGCCCTTCTCATTTTGATTAACTTGCAACCCGAGAAAATACGAAAGTTCACCAATCATTGACATTTCAAATTCTTTTTGCATCTTATTTGCTAAATCTTTACACGACTCATCTTTGTTGCTGCAAAATATGATATCATCTACGTATACAACAAGAACAATAAGATGGCCATTTTTTGTTTTGACATACAAATTACTATCCACCATACCTTTCTTGAACCCTTGTTGAGTAAGATAGTTGTCTAGCCTTGCATACCATGCTCGGGGTGCCTGTTTTAAGCCATATAATGCTTTCTTCAACTTGCAAACCAAGTTGGGATCATCACCAAGTTGGAAACCATCTGGCTACTCAATATAAACCTCTTCTTCAAGTTTCCCATTCAAAAATGCTGATTTCACATCCATTTGATAAACTTTGAAATTCTTGTAAACTGCTAAAGCTAGAAACATTCTAATTGCCTCTAGTCTAGCCATAGGTGCAAAGGTTTCCTCAAAGTCAATACCTTCAACTTGTGCATAGCCTTTACATACCAATCTTTGCTTTATTCCTGACTACCTGTCATTTTTCATTCAATTTGTTTTGAAAGACCCATTTAGTACCGATTATATTTTTATTTGTAGGTCTTGGTACTAACTCCCAAGTTTTGTTTTTCTTGATCTGATCTAATTCTTCATTTATTGCCTTCATCCAACTTTCATCTTTACTTGCGTCAACAATATTTTTGGGCTCAATGCTGGATAATAGAGAGTAGTTACTACTCTTCTTCTTGTCTGAACACCAACTGTGGGGTCTCCAATTATTTTTTCTCGAGGATGATCTTTCTGCCAGCTCTGTTTTGAATTTCTTATTTTCTTCCACTTCTGAATCACTGTTTGAATCATCTGAGTCAATTTTTTGTTTCTTTTTTGTTTCCTTTTTCTCATATTCTTTAATAACCTCTTCATAAATTGGATAGTTCTCTTCATAGATAATTACTTGTTCCCTACCTTCATCAACTTTAACATCGACACTATCCATAATTTTCCTTAGCCTCTTGTTGAAGCATTTGTAAGCTTTGCTTTTTGATGAATATCCAAGAAAAATACCTTCATCCGCTCTATCTTCAAACTTACCAAGGTTTTCTTTAGTTATTTTGATGTAACACTTGCTGCCAAAAACTTTAAAGTATCTTACTATTTCCTTTTTATCGAACCACAACTCATAAGGAGTTTTTCTTTCATGCATCTATTTTGGATGTATACCGCAATATGGACTACCTCTTTCCAAAAAATTTCTGCTACTTTTCTCTCAGTCAACATAGTCCGTGCCATTTCCTGCACTTTCCTATTCTTTCTTTCTACCACACCATTCTGCTGAGGTGTCCTGGCTGCTAAAAATTGTCTTCTAATACCATATTTTTCACAGGTACTCTATAAAATCCTCTGAAATGAACTCTCCTCCTCTATCTGATCTTAAACATTTAATCCTTTTTCCTATTTGATTCTCAACTTGGTTTTTGAAAACCTTGAACATCTCAAAAGCTTCTAATTTATGCTTCAAAAATAGTACCCATGTCATCTTGGAATAGTCATCTATACACAACATAAAATATTTGTCACCATTTATGCTTTGCGTTCTCATGGGTCCACATAAATCAGTATGTATTAGTTCCAAAGGTTTGCTTGTGTAGTACTCTTTTTTTTTAAATGAGACTCTAGTTTGCTTCCCCTTTTTGCATGAAGCACAAATGCTATTTGATGGTTTTCCAATGGTGGGAATATCTCTCACTGCATTTTTTGAGCTGATTTTTACTAGATTGTCAAAACTGATATGACCGAGCCTCTTGTGCCACAACCAATTTTCTTCTTCCTATCCAATCAAGCAAGCTCCTTCTAAAGTCTCTGAGAGAGTGTACAGGTTTCAAGATGTCCTCGATCCAGTTGCTATCAACCTTCCACTATTTTCTTTTCTGACTTCACAACCCTGCTTCTTAAAAATCACTTCATGACCTCTATCACAAATCTGACTTACGCTCAACAAGTTATGCTTCGGACCAACCACAAACAAGACTTCTTTTGACTTGATTTTTCCATCACTGATCTTAAATGATCCTTTGCCAACTATCTTAGCTCCATCATTATTTCCAAATTTTATTGAACCACCTTCATATTGTTGTAACTTCTCAAATTTTTGTTTGTCACCTGTCATATGACTGGAGCATCCACTATCAAGTATCCATGGTGCAGATTTATTCTATGCTTTAAATGTTGCTTTTACGATCAGGGATTCCTTTTCTTCCTTAGATCGATTTTTTTCTTTCCACTCTGGTTTGATTACAGTTTTGGGCTCTTGTTTTGAATTTTCTTTTTCAGTAGCTTGTGCATGTTTTTCGAGAAATTTTCTATTTTGTCTCATTCCATTTGGTTGAAATTTTCTTCCCTGAAATTGATTTGATGCAAATGTACTTCAAAAATTTCTTGCAATGTGCCCAAAATTATGATAGTTATAACATTCTATTGCATAATCCATCAAAGGTGAAAAAACATTTCTACTGGTAAAATTCCTTGGTCCTACGTTATACTTGCAATCTGAAATCTTATGTCCATAACCATTGCATTTAAAATAGTAACCAGAAAAGGGATGATTGAACCTGGGTGATGGTCTTTGCCATGTTGTCATAGGAGTCATAAATCTTCTTCTTCTTTGATGTGTGACATTGGTGAATCCATCATTGTCAATTCTCCTTTCGTGCCTTGCATTATTGCTTTCTTTTGCATGAGTCAATTTTTCTTGATCAACCTATTTCTTATCTTCATTCTTTGATCCATTTGATGATTCTTCTTCGTCAAATCCCAAACAAAATTTGATGCCTGTAGTCCTTTGGTTATTTATGATCTTATCCAACTTCATAGAACTTTCTTCACGTTTGTGATGACAAATAATTTTACAATTCATCTCTTCTATATACATCCTTAAACCAATAATCTCTTCTTCTAGCTTGCAACAATAATCTATTTTCATGGTTATTTGCACTTCGAGATCTTTAGATATTTTCTTGGATTCTTCTATCTGTACTTTCAAACTGGTTATGATTTCATTTGCATCCTCAAGCTTTCTTTAAATTTTCTTATTCTTTTTCTTTCTATCTTCAATTCATCCAGAGTTGCAATTAGTTCCTCTTCCAGATTTACTTCTGCATCAATTTCTTCTTCATCACATTCCTGTTATTTTTCTATTTTTTCTTCTTTGAGTGCCATAAAAAGAGCTTCACCTATTTCCTTTTCAGAATCCTCATCGTAGCTGTCTTCTGATGAACTGAAATTCTTGGAGATGAAACTTTTCTTCTTGAAGTTGCCTTTTTTGAAATTTATTTTTTTCTTCCAGTCACTTCTTTCTTGGTGTGATCCTTCATCACTTTTGTTCTTCTCATTAAGTGGACATTTAGCTACAAAATTCCCAATGCCTCCACAATTGAAACATTTAAACGGTAACTTTTCTCTGTATTTTCCTTTTCCCATTTTTAGTTTTTGAACAAAGTTTGCTTCCATTTCATCTGATGTCTCTTCTTCCTCGGATTCTTGTTTTTCTTTCATATTTTTATGGGCTTTAAAAGCAACTTCTTTGTCTGTGGGTTTAGATTTTCCTATTCTCATATCATATGTAGTCAAATAACCATGCATCTCATCCATACTAAAAGAATTTAGATCTTTAGCTTCTTCTATAGCTGAAAATTTAGAATCAAATATTTGGGGAAGAGATATTAATACCTTTTTCACGATGATAGAATCTTCGATTTCCTCGCCGAGTCCTCTAATCGCATTAATGACTTCATTAACTCTCAGCATATATGCCTCTATGTTCTCATCGTCATTCATATTTAATACTTCGAACTGAGCTCGATGTGTTTGTAACTTGGCCTCCTTGATCTTAATGTCTCCATGAATGCTCCTCAGTTTATCCCATATTTCTTTTGTCATTTTACAACTCATAATTTTTACCAGTTCACTATCCACTAATTCACACATGATAGCATTCTTTGCTTTTGAGTTATTCTCAAATAGTTTCTTACCGACAACATTGATTAGAGAAGTGGTGGGTATTGTGTATCCACTATCTACTGAATCCCAAATGTCGTATCCCAAAGCACAAAGATAGGTCTACATCCTGAGTCTCCAAAATGTGTAATTAGTTTCATCAAACAATGGTGCTTTGTTTGATGAGAAGCCTTCACCACCTGCCATTGTGTCACTTCAAAGATCACCCTAGCTGGTTAAGCTTGTTCAGGAACCTTGATATGATACCAATTGTTAGTCTCACAATGACACTGAGAGTGGGGGGTGAATCAGTGTAGCTCTTTATAACTTAAATCTTCAACTCTTAAAGCCAAAATAATGAAAAATTAAAACCAAATAAAGTAAGTATAATAATAGAACATTACACAACACAAGATGTACCGAGATTCACCGATTTGGCTACTCTTCAAAATGACTATTTGGACTTCCATCCAAATCTAGCCTTTGCAAAGCACCAACTTTACAATCAATTTACCAACACCCATTGGAAGGAGCACCAACCCCTGATTTAATAGCACCAACTAGAAGGAGCACCAACCCCTGATGCCAAGCACCAACTTGGACTTCAATTTTGAAACTAGAAGATTGACATAAAAATGCCTTCACTTTTACAAGACCCTGAATGGTCTATTGCTTACCCAATGTCTACCACAATTCACAAAACACACACACTCATCACACTTCACAAAATAAAATTACCTCTTTAGTTTCTCCAAGCAACAACCCATTTATAACTATCCTTTCTCTTTGTAACTCCAATTGTAACTCCTTTCATATTCTCATACACCACTTGTCAATTGTAACACCTTATTTCATATTATCATATGCCACTTGTCAATTGTAACTCCTTATTTATGTAACTCCTTTTGTATATATTGAGAAGGCATTTCGTAAAACACGTCACATGCAAATAATTGACACCATATTCTCCTACCATGATTGTTCGTTTTCTTGATCATGACTATTCATTTTCTTCTTCGATGACTGTTCGTTTTCTCCTTCATGACTATTCATTTTCTCCTTCGATGACTATTCATTTTCTCCTTCGATTTTGCATGCATGTGTTTTGGTTTCTGAGAAGGCTTTTCATTTCTATTTTGAGGCCCTTCATTTCCTTTTCTCCACATGGGCATGCATTCGCTTCTTTCCATGTGTAATGACCATCTTAAATGATTTCAAATCATTAAATATTCCTTATGGGTCCATGTCACTATGCAGTCTTTAGTTTCACCATCCTGGTGTTCATCACTAATATCAGACGCACTATCAACTACTTTGTTCCTTTGGAAAAAATGCAACATGTCATGATATCGTGATACTTTTGTTTCTCTGCCTGCCTGCCCTTTTTGAGTCATGAAAATATGACATGTCATGATATCATGACACTTTTGTTTCTCTACCTACCTGCCCTTTTTGAGTCATGAAAATGTGACATGTCGCGATATCGTGACACTTTTTCCTTCTTGCTCTTTCTCTTTGCTTTGGACCACGAAAATACATGTCACGATATCACGACACTTTTTTTTCTTTCTCTTTGCTTTGGCCCATGAAAATACAACATGTCACGATATCACAACACTTTTTATTCTTGCTCTTTCTCTTTGCTTTGGCCCGTGAATATATAACATGTCGTGATATTGTGACACTTTTTTTTCCTTGTTCTTTCTCTTTGCTTTGGCCTACAAAAATACATGTCGCGATATCGTGACATTTTTTTTTCTTGCTCTTTCTCTTTGCTCTGGCCCGCGAAACTACAACATGTCACGATATCGTGACACTTTTTATCCTTGATCTTTCTCTTTTCTTTGGCCCACAAAAATACATGTCGCGATATCGCGACACTTTTTCTCTCTTTGCTCTTTTGGCCGTGAAAATGCAACATGTCGCGATATCGTGACACTTTTTCCTCCTTGCTTTTTCTCTTCTCTTTTGGCCATGAAAATGCAACATGTCGTGATATCGTGACACTTTTTTCTCTTTTCTCTTTCGGAAATGAAAATTCAACATGTAGTTATATCGCGACACTTTTTTCTCCTTGCATTTTATCTTTGCTTTGGACCGCGAAAATGCAACATGTCGCGATATCGCGACACTTTTTTTCTTTGCGGTGTTTTGCTTTTTCTTTGATCTTTAGCATATGAGCAACTTCGGTCTTCTTGGAAAATATGCAAAAAGGTGGGTAAACATCCTCATAAGAATTTAACATCACTGTACATACTCTGAGTAACCTCTGAACTCCTGTCCACTGCATCAACCGATCTATCTGACTATGTTGACAACAATGACAATATTGTCACTGCACCTTGCTCAACACTTTGGGCTATAAAATGGATTCAATATCCACACAAAAACATATATAGGAGTTCTAGGATATGCAATGGAGTGCTTCCAAGATTTCCCCTCACCTTATTGCACCTTTTTGCCCTCGAAATCTCTCTTTTGCCAAGGAGGTTACCGGGTGACTTCAAGAAGGTAATCCGAGCATAACTTTTCCATCCGGGTGAATTTATTCACCAAATTTGATGAAAACACACCTTATATTGTTTAGGAACATCTTATAGTGATTTTGGTAGCAAAAAGTGGCCGGAATTGGTGGGTATCCCCTCCTAGGGTGCCCCCAAATAGTTGCAGTCACCACCGTCCCCCTAGGATGAGGGTAAATTATTAAACAATTTCACTACTTTTTTTAATTTTTAATTTTCTATATTTTCCCATGATGCTACAGTTAAAATTTCAAGTGATTTGGAGTTAAAATGAAAAAGTTATAGCATTTTTAAGTTTTTGTAGGCTCGTAGGGCCCATCCGGGCACCCCAATTTGATGCAGGTGGATCCGGGCCCCAATTTGAAAATATAATAATATGGGTTGTCTTGAAATGTCAATTTATGCATACTTACCAAATTTCATGAGTTTTGGATATGTTTAGGTTCAGTATTTGCTTGTCTTCTTCTTCGTAGGTTGTAGGCGGGAAACACAAAATCGAGGGGTCTACAGATGCAATTTCTGATATGTTTTTGGTGATATCCTCTCCAAAACATCCTCTTTAACATCTCTGAAAATTTTCAAGTCATTTGGACATGTTTTGATATAGTTTTAATATATGCGCTATTTTGCCCCTATGGGGATTGCATGTTTTCCACCATACACCCTTGCTATTTGACCCCTTTGGCTTCCTTGTGTGTAGGTGCAGGTTCTTAGAAGGCATTGGGAAGGAATATCAGACATCAGATATTGAATATACAAGTAGTGGCATCATTGGCCCGCCCACCTCGATTGTGGGTACGCGGAGAAACATTGGATGTGCACCTTGATTCCGTGAAAGACTTGGTCTTTGGGCACCTAATATTGTAACAATTGTATCAAATTTTGAGCCCTCAAGGGGACTTCTGTGTAACCTTGGATCTGATCCAACAAATTAATGAGAAGAAACTTGCTTTACTTCATTTCCTTTTGTTTGGTATTCTTTCCTTTTCACATGCATGCTTCCTTTTTGATGCTCATGAGCGATATGGGGTAGATACACATATTTTTTTACATAATTTGGTGCACTATTTTTCCCTAATTCAGTGGTGATCATGGTGGGACCCTTGTCCCTTTTGATTTGGGTGAAAATTTGACCTCTTTCTTGCATTTTTTGCCCTTTTTGTGTTGTAGGTGCTCCCCTCCCCACCCTGGAATGGTGGCAGAGGCTTTATCTAGCACACCCTAGGATGGTGGCTTCACCATCCCACCCTGGGATGGTGGTGAGGCTTCTACTCACCCCACCCTAGAGCGGTGGTGAAACAGAGAGATTTTTGCCCAAAAATTCAGAATTTGGAGAGCTCAAAATGGACAAGGTAAGTGCCTAAACCCTCTGATTTTCTGCTGCATTTACAGAGACTACAAAATTTGGTTTTTCTCACATTATTTTGTTTGCATAGAAAGGTTAAATGTCACTTTTTACTTTTCTTATCACATAAAGTAGCAAAAAGAAGGAGAAAAATAAAAAAGAACTTGTAGTAGCAATGCATCTGTTTGGTTTGATTGCTTGTGGCTTACCCATTGGGTAAGTTAGCATTTAGGATTTGCATTCATAAAGTCAATTTGTAGGTTCTTTATCCTAATTTTCTGAAAGTAAAATGCACTTATTTGCATGCATTTAGTGAATGGTCATTGATTGCTTCTTTGCTTACTTTCTTGGATAATAAAGAACCACACACACCACGATTCATATAAACGCTAGTGAGGTGGACTTCATTACCATCCACTAGTAGAGTGCAAGTGATGGTGGGTTTCATCTCCATCCACTTGGCTCAAATCCCATGAACCCGATCCATCTTGCCAAGGTTGGTTCCAAGATCCATCATAGCCCATGGGTTATAGCACGCATCACCCTTCGAGGAGGTGTATCACAGACTACGGGTGAACTAGGTGAGGAACTGGTAGGACTTGTGCTCCCTGGCCATGTGTGGACCTCATCACCACACATTATAGGTGGGATAACGCAACTTGGAGTTCATAGCCGGGTTGTCGAGCTATGAGTATATAGGTGAAATCCAATTGAACATGAGATTACAATCCAACAATATTTCAAACATGTGACACGAGGTCATTCTTTACAAAACAACACATCTGAAACACACGAAATAGTTTAGGGATTCACACTTAAAACTTAAAAGAGATAATCATCTATCTTATTGAGTGTTTCTTTCTTGTATACTATTTCATTAAGAATTTGTAAAGAAGATAATCACTTGGGGTACTAATAGAGGAGCGCAATGGTGCGCACCCATAGCCAAGCCCAATCATGGGTGGAAGCTATGGAGAGTGGATTAGGAGACATGAATCATCTCTGATATAGCCCTAGGGACTTGGTTATACCTCCCTAGTGAGCCTCCACTCCACCTAGCCCCAAGATAGTAGGGCATGAGCCTCATCTCCGAAGGGATCCTCTCCAGGACACCTCGAGGGATGATGAGCATTACTTGGGAGAGTGTTCTCGGTATGTAGATATTTCATAGGCCTTCCTTGGTGAAAGGCAATTATGCACTGAGGCGCTAATAGATAGAGTGGTGCCATGCATCCACATACCCATTAGGGCTAACATGCCTAAGCAGAGGTAGGAGTATGACTTCACACACTGGCTGGAGCAAGTCGACATGACTCTACCTCCGCATTGCCTTGATAGGATACAATAACTCATGCAGCCCGATGGGAATGACACTCATCGGTCAGGGTGAGCCAATTCTGCCCTACCTTTCCTCGTTTAGGAGGGAAGACATGAGGAGATCCTAGACTTTCCTCAGGAACAATATTCTATGCATGCCCGATGTGCCTCTGCACCAGTTGAGTGTAATGAACACATGTTCCAGCCTGAGCCTCAAGTCAATGCGGTGAACCTCGAGAGAGGCAAGCGCCCTATGGAGAACACAGAGTACCTTGGACAAGGTCGACCCTAGGGTGAGACTCCTAGGCCCCCTAGGCCTCGCACTATGGATCAAATTAGGCAAGCGGTTGTGAGATATACAGAATGCCAAGCTTAGTTCAAGCAGCTTTGATGGGATAAAGAGCAACTAGACCGCTTGCACCAGCTTGAGAAAGAAAGGATCGAATGATAGACCAATGAGCTATTCTAGAAGACTTTGAGAGAGAGGGTCCCTACCCCTAAGACACATAGGTAGGAAGTCCATCTGAGGCAACCCATGCTCGTTCGAGAGAGGTCCCCGAGACCTTATCAAATGTTGCTTCCATGACCTCCTAGGCCAGATCGGGAGATGCCTCCCAGGCCAAACATAGGGTGCCCACCATGGGTAGATACCCCCATTTATAGGCCGACTCGAGAGATGCCTTACGGGGCTTATACTGAGCATGAGCCAGAAGTAGAATATGTTGAGATGCCTTACCGAGGTAGGGGGTGACTTACCACCACCTCACCCTAGGTTGGAGGAGCCTAGACCTCCACCACAATATGTGAATAAAGATGAGGAGATCAAGTCCTCAGGCCCTTATAAAGCATTGTTAGAACGCTTGGAGTCAGTAGAGAACAAGACCTCTAGGTCGGGATCTCAAAATCCCACTATGCATCAATTGCATAGTCAACCCATCCATCCATCAGTACCTGTGCCTCCCTATCTAGAGCAATTTAAGTTGCCTTAGTTGGCTACCTTTAAGGGAGAAGAGGATGCGCAAGAACATGTCACTAGGTTCTTAGGTCAATGCTTCGGCATTCATGATGATGATGCTTTGCTTTTGAGGACATTTGTGACTACCCTCACCGGCCCCTACCTCCGAGTGGTTTTACCAACTCCCTAAGCATAGCATCCATAATTTGGACCAACTTGCGGATGCATTCCTAGAATGCTTTGCCTTCAATACCAAGAGGAAGGCAATGTTGGCCGATGTAGCTGGGTTGAAATAGTATGATGATGAGTCAATAAAAAATTATGGCAATAGATGGTGAACCTTGCTCACCAAGCTACCTTATCTTCTCCCCATGTTGGAGTTGACTCAGATGTTCTCCAAAAGTTGCTTAAAGCCAATCTCCTTGTTGCTACAGTTGCAACAATACCCCACTCTTGAAGATGCCTTAGCACAGGCTAGGATCATCGAAGAAATCAAGATTCAAGAGGGTGAGATTGCGAAGCCTCGCAAGAAGGAATGGAACAAGAATGCTAAGAACACCCCAGTGCAACCTAAGTCAGCAGTAGTAAATCAGGTTGCCATTAGTGTCCCAGGGCTAGTGCCAACTGTGCCACCTCAAAAGCCTAATTATCAGGCCACCCCTGGGAACTATGCCAAGGATAACCAGAATGGTCAAGGGCAAAATCAATAGCGTCACCCCAAGTGACAATTCATGCCCATTGCAGAGTCTATGGACTCAATGTTTGATCACCTCTTGGTGGCTAATGCGATCCATCTACCTAATAGTCGACCTATCGACCCTAATGCACCTAAGCCCAAAGGATACAGAGAAGACCTATATTGCAAATTTCATAGGCAAAATGGGCATGATGTGCAAATGTGCTATAAATTCAAACACTTGGTGCAAGACCTAATTGATAGGAATGCCCTCTAGGTAGATAACCCTATCACACCAAACAACCAATAGATGGAGGTCTTTAAGGACCCCTTGCCTTCCCATATAGAGTAGGCTAAACTAGTGCCCTAGGTGAATGAGGTTCACCATGCCCCTCCTAAGCAAGGATATGTTGGCATGGTCAGTATTGTGACAAGAAATAGGTGGTATCCAAGTCCAACCACACCACCTATGGCTCAGAGTGATGTCCCTTCGACATCATAGCCTATACCACCTCTTAGATCGAGCCTCCCACCTAGGCCTGTAGTCACCATTAAGAGCAAGCTCGCTCAGAGCTTAAGAACAACATCTACTCGACTCTCCATCTATGAGCTCATCCAACAATCACAACCTCATAGAGAAGCCTTGATGGAGATCCTTAAGGCAATTGAGCTTCAGCCCCAGGAGTCTAACTCCTTCAACAACTTTGTGGGGCATGTGCGGCAATGCATGGAATCGGTAATTACTTTTTGAGAAGATGAACTTAAACCGGTTCCACATGATATGGTGGATCCCCCTTTACACATTGTCGCACGTGTGAATGGAACACCATACAAGAGAGTGTTGATAGATACTGGGTCTTCGAGCAACATCATAACTACAATAGCTCTAAAGCACCTGAAGCTCCCAACATCTCATATTGTCACATCTACCTACACCCTCCGAGCATTCAATGATGCCATATGCTCAATGGTTGGTACAATCATCCTACCTATTCAAGTAGGAGAAAATATCATCTCGACGATGTGCCACATCTTGGAGGGTGAGATGGCGTACAACATTTTGTTAGGAAGACCATGGATCAGGGACATGAAGTGTGTCCCTTCCATCGCTCACCAGTGCCTCAAGTACACTCACGAAGGGCAAGTTCATGTCATCCCCATGGACCTAGAGCCCTTCAAGTATTACAACATGGTGCAATAGTTACCCGAGTCGACCTTGCCATCGATACATCTAGATTTTCAACCGAATAAATCTAGCCAAGGTTTGACCCCACCACTATCGCATACCATGCCCTCCTCATCATCGGCTCCACCCTAGATGCCTAATACATCAGTGGATCCTTTGCCTAGGAACCTAGAGAAGCGGCCCATTGAGGAGGACCAACCGATCATATCCACTATCTCTATAGAGGAGATACTTAGCCCGGATGATGAAGAGACACCACACGAGGCAAACGATGAGCCGGATCAAGTCTCACTCTCATCCCTCTTCTATCCACAGCCCTAGGTTATAGTACATCTAGCTTCTACCAGATTGGGAGAATACATGGTTAGGAATGTTACCACTACTCCTACTTTAGAGTCGATGCAAGACATGGGTAGACCCCGTCTTCCCATAGGCACTATCGTGCCTCTTGGTATTCCCCTTAATCAAATAAATTTTATCTATGGGGGCCTTGACTATGGCATCGAACCTTACCAATAGTAGGAGGAAGATGAGGAACCTTTTGGAGAGGATATTAACTACTTGTCTAACCCTAACTTCACCCTGAAGTACCTTGACCTATGCAATTGGCATGGTTATGGGTTAGGCCTGTATGAGCAAGGCACTAGAATCCCTTGTCAACCACAATATCAAATGCCCTATGACAAGTCAGGAGTGGGATGCAACAATCCCTTGCCTCTAGATGTCCTCTTAGATAGCCTAAATCGCTTGAATATAAGCTACGAGGGCGGGTTGGCCCAAGACCCTTATGCCAATCCCAATATAGTCTACTCCCTGGGGGATTACTTTCCATGGCTAGATGGGAACCCCATGATCCCCAGTGACATTCCCCCATATTTTGAGAGAGGGGAAGGTTCATGAAGTTGTCCCCATGTCTGTGATGAGTCAGATCAAGGCACCTCATATGAATGGACCTCGAGAGGATGAGTCGGGTTATGAGGTAGCACCATATGACCCTTTTGAGTCGGATAGTGATCATTCACAAATTGTCCCCATTAATGACCAACAGGAAGGCCTCATACATCTATTCCCTTTCCCTGATCCTATCTGGCGGTAGCTCCTTCCTCCTAAAGAGCCGGTTCACCCATAGGAAGATAGACCTCCTAGGGGGGAGCAGTTAATTTACTTGAGCAGTTGGGTCCTCGTGAGCCTGAGGCACTACGAGATGAGAATGAAGGAATCCTCATCCATGATGATGATTATGAGGAATTAGCATATATGGGACCACACCTACCTGATCGCCCGATCCCAAGGGGCAACAATGAGGTTCCCATATATGACAGTGACTATGAGGATGAAATAGAGAGGGCATACCTTGGTCCTCATTACTTGCGTCATCATCACGAGCCCATCGACATAGATGAAGTCTATCATCAGTTGCATGTTGGCCCATGCTTGAGGGCAAGGCCTATCAATTTAGGCCAGATTCACCATGAGGTCTTCCCTGACCCACCCACACACATGGAGCTCCTTGAGCCTAATGATCCCATCCTACAGTCTATTCCTAGATAGGATCCGGAGATCCCCATTCCCCCAGAGCCACATCTGGGGGTGAGAGATGACATCAATACATAGTCACATGCACGTGGTCCTAGAGAGTAGACACATTTCATCAATATGATCTCCATTGATTTGACCACACCACTTCACAACCCAATCGATCCTTCCAAGCCATGCCATCTAGATCTAGATGCTATTGACTGGGATCATGCTGATTCACCCCCATCACCCTCTGAGTATTGGGCTTGCGGTGGGTTGTTTCACTTTTTCACTGGCCCAACTCATGATGTCTTCCATGCTGAGGAGGGACCTGAAGTTCCCATCAAGGATTTAAATCTAGCTGATGACATCCATTTGATCCCTACTCCCCATCAGTTGGAGGAGGGGTCTCATATGTCAATCGAGCCTACGGTTGACAAAGATATCAGCTCAGATCCTGAAAACCCACAATGTATCAAGCTAGGGAAAAGCCTATCCCCCAAAGAGCAAGCTGATTATATAGCCCTTCTCACAAAGAAGAAGGCAACTTTTGCATGGTCTTACAAAGACATGCCGGGACTAGATCCAAATCTGGTCACCCATAATCTAATGCTTGACCCCATAGTCAAACCTGTCAAGAAAAAGTTGAGAAAGATGCACCCAACAGTGGCCTTGATGGTCAAATATGAGCTACAAAAACTTTTGGATGCCAAGTTTGTCATTTCTGTAGACTATCCACCATGGTTGTCCAACATGGTCCCCATCAAGAAGCTTGATGGGAGGATTCACATTTGCACCGATTTTTGAGACCTGAACAAAGTGAGTCCTAAGGATGATTTTCCTTTGCCAAGCATAGATGCCTTGGTAGATGCCACCGTAGGACATGAAATGCTCTCCCTTATGGATGGCTTCTCTGGGTATAATCATATTCGTATCAACCCTGAAGACCAGCTCAAAATGGCGTTCACAATGCCTTGGGGAACATTTTGTTACAAGGTCATGCCATTTGGCCTTAAGAATGTCGGTGCCACCTACCAGCGTGCCATGACATATATCTTCCATGACTACATGCACAAAATTTTGGAAGATTACATGGATGACTTATTGGCTAAATCTCTATTACGTCATGAGCACCTAGATGTCTTGTGCAAAGTCCTCGATCGCCTTATTGAACATAATGTGAGACTGAACCCCAAGAAGTGCATCTTTGGCATCACATCTGGAAAGCTCTTGGGATTTATAGTTTCCAAATGAGGCATCGAAGTGGACCCTAACAAATTCAAGGCAATCCTTGAAATGCCTCCCTAACTACCATCAAGCAACTTCGTAGCTTGCAGGGGAGGATTGCATCCATCAAATGCTTTATAGCACAATTGTCGGATAAGTGTAGACCCATGAACAAAATTTTGCACAAGGGGGTCACATTCCACTAGGATGATGAGTGTCAGGATGCCTTTGACACAATTAAACAATACCTGGCTTCACCAGTGTTAGCTCCACCTAGACCAGGGGTGTCATTCGATTATATATCTCAGCTACTGAGATTGCATTGGGTGCCATGTTAGCCCAAAATAATGAATTTCACAAGGAACATGCCACATACTATCTCAGTCGCACCCTGGTGAGCTATGAGATTAAGTACGCATACGTTGAAAAGTTATGTCTAGCGATGGTTTTTGCTACCAAGAAGCTACGACACTATATGCTCAACCACACTACGTATGTTGTATCTAAAGAGAATCCATTGCGATACATGATGAGTCATACTTATCATAGTAGTCACACGATGAAATGGATCATGTTGTTGATAGAATTTGACCTAGAATTCATAGGACAAAATTCAATCAAAGGTCAGGTCATTGTTGATCAACTTGCAGAGGCTCCTCTCTAGGAGGATCAACCTCTTAGCATGGAGCTTCCCGATGATGGAGTCTTCCAAATATCAGAATCACCTAATTCTGATGAGCCTGAGTCACAGGTGGATATGACTCTCTTCTTTGATGGCTCCAAATGCGAGCAAGGGGGTGGCATGAGGATCATGTTTTTCACACCGCATGGGGCTCCCATACCCCTATCATTTAAACTTGATTTCCCCTGCACCAACAATAATGTCCGAGTATGAAGCCTTACTCATAGGGCTTAAAATGACTATCACCATGAAAATCACCAAGCTCAACATTTTTGGTGACTCCTTGCTCATTGTCAACTAGGTCAAGGGAATCTTCCAGTGCAAGTGCCCAGTTTTGCAAGCCTACAAAGCCCTTGTGGACAAATCCCTAGAAAATTTTGAATGGTATGACATCGAGGCACTCCCTCGATCATCTAATAATTTTGTGGATACAATGGCCTCTTTAGGATCCTTGATTCCACAAGACCCCACAGGGGAGATGACAACCATTCAAGTCAAGATGCTATCACAATCAACGATTGAGCGTGAGAGCACTCAAGCCATGCCAGAAGTCCACTTGATTCAAATAGAACCTCATCAAGAGATATTCTCACACATTCACGAGTGCTTGAATCATGCCGCTTGGGGGACTCTGTTCCCCCAAACCCCTTTTGATAGCAGCACAATGCTATTCTTACAAGTTCTATCCCAATCTGCATTTGCTCGGGATGAACTTCATGAGGGATAGACAATTCATGCAATCGAGGCTTCCACACAGCAGGACTGGTCCACACCAATTAGAGAGTACCTAAAGCTTGGTAACCTCCCTCTTGGATTATCGCACGCTACCAAAAGGACATTTAAATGGAAGGCAACAAAGTTTGTCTTGTTAGGAGACATCCTATACCATCGAAGCTATGAAGGAATCCTCCTTCGTTGCTTAGAGTATCAAGAATCGACTTGGGCAATGGCCCAAGCACACGATGGTACTTGTGGTGGCCATTTTAGTGGCATGGCCATCGCAAAGTGCATTCTCCGCATGGGCTATTATTGGCCAACTTTAGAGTGAGATTGTTGTGCATATGTGAGGAAGTGCATGAAATGTCAACACCATGCTAACTTGACACATGTACCTTCTCAGGCCTTACAACCGATCCAATCGGCTTGGCCATTTTTGCAATGGGGGTTGGATTTAATCGAGAAAATCTCCCCTACATCCTCGGGCCATCACACATTTATCATTATGGCTACCGAGTATTTTACAAAGTGGGTGGAAGCAATCCCCCTTACCACTATGACAGGACCCCGCATAGCGGAGTTCATATTGCATAATATCATTTGTCATTTTGGTATTCCATCCAAGATCATTTTGGATAATGGGACATCATTCAAGAATAAAGATGTGCATGCTTTGACAACAAAGTATAATATCCAACACAACTTTTTGACACCCTATTATCCATAAGCAAATGGGCAAGCAGAAGCATCAAACAAGACATTAATTGCCATATTGAAGAAAATAGTCAAAGAGAATCATACCGATTGGCATACGCAAATGTCGCTTGCCCTTTGGGCTTACCGCACTAGCATTCGGATGCCCACTGGGGCAACTCCATTTTCACTAGTGTATGGTGTTGAGGCAGTCATGCCTCTAGAGTTAGAAATCCCATCACTACGCATATCCATGCAGGAGTTTATTGATGATGATACTACGTGACAAGCTCACCTAGATCAACTTATGTTGTTGGATGAGCATCGCATTAATGCACTTGAGCATCTACGTGTGTATCAAGAGCGGCTCAAAAGAGCCTACAATATGAAAGTCCATCTCAGAGACTTTCAGGTTGGTGATCTCATCCTGAAAGAGAACCAATAGAATTCTAGCTTGCCGCCCCACCTGCAGGACAAATTTATGGCAAACTGGTTAGGTCCCTTTGTCATCACTAGTCAAATAGGACCTAGAACTTATCACCTAGCTTCACTTGAAGGTGTCGAGGATCTTGAACCCTTGAACATCCTTCACTTGTGACCATTTCATGCTTAGAGAGCACCCAAAAGGCTCCTAGCGGGTTCTCACCATCTAGGTCAAGTAAAAATGCTCCTAGACTATCTACGATCATCTAGGTCAACCCTAAATGCCCCAAAGGCATCCATAAGCCCTTTGGTCATAGCCAAATACCCCTAGGTAGTCGTAGACACTTTTTAAGTGTCTCCATGTCTAGGTCACCCAAAAGGCTCCTAGTGGTTCTCACCATCTAGGTCAAGTAAAAATGCTCCTAGACTATCTACGATCATCTAGGTCAACCCTAAAAGCCCCAAAGGCATCCATAAGCCCTTTGGTCATAGCCAAATACCCCTAGGTAGTCGTAGACACTTTTAAGTGTCATCGCACGTCTAGGTCACCCAAAAGGCTCCTAGCGGGTTCTCACTATCTAGGTCAAGTAAAAATGCTCTTGGACTATCTACGATCATCTAGGTCAACCCTAAAAGCCCCAAAGGCATCCATAAGCCCTTTGGTCATAGCCAAATACCCCTAGGTAGTCATAGACACTTTTTAAGTGTCATGCATGTCTAGGTCACCCAAAAGGCTCCTAGCGGGTTCTCACCATCTAGGTCAAGTAAAAATGCTCCTAGACTATCTATGATCATCTAGGTCAACCCTAAAAGCCCAAAGGCATCCATAAGCCCTTTGGTCATAGCCAAATACCCCTAGGTAGTCGTAGACACTTTTAAGTGTCGTCGCACGTCTAGGTCACCCAAAAGGCTCCTAGTAGGTTCTCACCATCTAGGTCAAGTAAAAATGCTCCTGGACTATCTACGATCATCTAGGTCAACCCTAAAAGCCCCAAAGGCATCCATAAGCCCTTTGGTCATAGCCAAATGCCCCTAGGTAGTTGTAGACACTTTTTAAGTGTCATCGCACGTCTAGGTCACCCAAAAGGCTCCTAGCGGGTTCTCACCATCTAGGTCAAGTAAAAATGCTCCTAGACTATCTACGATCATCTAGGTCAACCCTAAAAGCCCCAAAGGCATCCATAAGCCCTTTGGTCATAGCCAAATACCCCTAGGTAGTCGTAGACACTTTTTAAGTGTCGTCGCACATCTAGGTCACCCAAAAGGCTCCTAGCGGGTTCTCACCATCTAGGTCAAGTAAAAATGCTCCTAGACTATCTACGATCATCTAGGTCAACCCTAAATGCCCAAAGGCATCCATAAGCCCTTTGGTCATAGCCAAATACCCTAGGTAGTCGTAGATACTTTTAGTGCATGTCTAGGTCACCCAAAAGGCTCCTAGTGGTTCTCATTGTCTAGGTCAAGTAAAAATGCTCTTGGACTATCTACGATCATCTAGGTCAACCCTAAAAGCCCCAAAGGCATCCATAAGCCCTTTGGTCCCCCCAAAATGCCCCAATGGCCCCCAAATAAGCCCGTTGGTCACATGTGTATACATATCAATCAAAAATTCAAAAACATCATCAAAACTTCAAAAACATCATCAAAAATTCAAAATTCAAAAATATTGCATCACACCACATTGCATCCCATTGCATTTTATCATCGCTTGCATTTAGGCATATTCATCATTAGCACTTTACATTTTAGAGTTGCTCATACATGTCTAGCACCATGATGGTACACTACTTACCACTCAAAATCAATGTTGTGAAAGTACTCATAGTTCAATGCCACAATTATCATTTTCACCCACATTTTTCACGTTTCCATAGTCGTGTCTATTCCCTTCACTTAGCCATTTGTTTTAGAATGTTAGTAGGGTTTTTGGTCACTCAGCCATATCTAGTCTCTACTCAGATTTTGTAGAAGGCTAGCTTGATTTTTAGGAGGTAGAGTCTTGCATTGATTATGCCTTGTGTACATCATATCCCAAACACAATTAATCATTAACAATCCAAGTTTTGCACAAAGACAGATGAAATCCATGAAGTGGTCTAGGTTACCTTAAGCGAAAAGGTCATCCTGCTCATCCCCCTATGTGAATGGTTCAAGAATGTTGAGAGTTGGCAAAAGGACAAGTTCTCCCCTACCCAATTCCCCCACAACAATAAGTGGTTTTCCCCCATTTTTGTCATCAAAATCCCACATTGTCACATGTTTGCAACAGTCTAAATTTGCAAACCCCCACAAAGCAAAAATTCCAAGTACAAAAATACAAAAATAAAAAAGTGCACACATCAAAAAGCACAAGAAACAGTGATCCCCATCACTCAAAATTCAAATCCCTTGCTCAAGAGAAAAAATAAAAAACTCAAAATAAATAGTGATTATTATCACTAAAAAGAGAAAAATAAACAGTGATTCTTATCACTTCATATGAGAGCAAGTATCCCAATAAAATTCAAGAAAGTAGGGAGTCGAACTTGAATCCCTGGAACTCTCAGCATTTGGAAAACCATCAGGTGATCCTCATTATGGGTTTGGTGGATAGCCTATCCGTCAATGGTGGTAGCCTCCCGCATGATGATATGTCTACCATATTAGCTTTTGGGCGTATGTGTAGACCAATGTTTGCATGTGGATGAGCTAGCTTTGGTAACCTAGATTGCCTAGTGGTCTAGTCATACTTAGTACAAAACCTATGATGGTGGCATTCATTTGGTGATCCTCAGTACAGGTTTGGTTGAGAGCCTACTTGGCACTAGCGGTATCCTTATGCATCTCATAGGAATGAACTCACTTGCACACACAGGGATATGAAGTACCTTGGTCATCCTAGCAGATTCATACCTTGTCAAAAAGTCTTGCATGGTTAGTATACAACTTTTGATGAGTTGACTAGAGTGTTTGAGTCTCATGAAAACCTAATGGGCATTCCCTAAACAACATGTCATTCATATCACTTCACCACATTCATTTCAATTACATTATTCACAAAATCCATTATATAAGTCTCATGACAACATTACATATGAGTTGGTGCAAAATACATCATCTATGGTGCTAGCATAATATGGCATATAGTCTACATATGTTATCCTCTAAATCAATAAATCATCCATCTCACTATACATCCATGCATGTACAAAATCAAATCAAATCAAAATCATAAAATATGCATACATAGGCATTCATCATCATTGCATAAATCAAATTGCATACATTTCATAAAATAATAAACACATGATGATAAACCACATAAAAAGCTCATATATATATATATATGTGTATATGTATGGGACAAAAAGATACATCATGTTGCCCATCGGCTACAATAAAGTGAGTCCTCAGACTTCACACTGCTAAAATAAATAAAAACATAAAAAGAGTCACACGAGCCACTACCATGGTCATGCAGGACCGATACTACGACTCGCACTCCCACCTAGAGTCGGAGTCCTCTGTGAACTCCCATACCTACTACCACCTACCCTGTCAGCTCTCTACCTAGACCCTAGTGCCTCCAACCTAGAGGAAGACTACCCTATCCTACTATGGTGACTCTAGTATGACCCACTGGCACCTGCATCATCCCGTAGATGCCCACCAAGGCACACGACCTCAGTCTCTAGCTTATCCCCCCTATTGATACCGTGCCTGGTAAGTCTCCACAAAAGAATAAAGTCATATAACCTCTACATGTAGCCTAGTCACCTCCCCACTATTGGAATCCTCTCATGTAGGACTTTGAGATTGCAACTATGCTCGAAGAGATGCTATCTCGACCTGAGCCACCTATATCTTGGCTCGCTGTGCTGCTATCTTCGCCTATACATTGTGCACCTGTGTCCATAGGAGATATCTCTTCTACCTCACCCTAAGTAGCTCATATCATATCTCTACCTTTATCTCCCTCTATACCATTGATGGTGCCTACACCTCCTCATCCCTAATATCATCATCCCCCAAGTCACCTCGATCTCCTTGTATCGCTCCAAATTTTTCGCATCCTTACCTTTAGGCTATAGGATTCGTGCCCAAAAGGAGGATGGGAAAAGGATGGCGCGGTACCTCGGACTGAGAGGCCTTGCAAAGGTCCCGCCTCTCAAGGGAGGTGTATTATGGTGATTTTTTTATGGATGGTGGGTTCACCAGGAAACATTTAATGGTAGTTTCCATGCCTAGGTTGGGAATGTGTTTTGTGTGTTCAATTTTATCCTTAAACATCCATATCCTAGGTTTGGCCAAATGAATCTAAATTACTCTATATGAAGATGCAGATTAAATGAATACAGAGAACAGAATTAAGACAAAAAATAGAGAAATTAAGCAATATTAAACAATCATACCTGATCTGAATGTCTGATGAAGATTCTAATTCTTGAAGCAGTCAGGATCGTCTCTGATTTGACAAGATCGTCTGCGATCAGACAAGATCATCTGAGATCTAATGAATTCGTCAAACGAATTCGTCAGAGACCTGCAAATAGAGAAATAGGTGCAAAACACAGAAAATACCACTATTCTAACAGAGGGAAATAGTGTAAAATGAACGTAACAATATCAAACTAAAAATTATAAACAGAAACATGAATACATCATACCAATTTAATGACAATTATAGCTTAAATATGCATTTGATCTAGATGGGTGAACTCCAAGATGCAAGATAGCATAAAATTATAAATGAACTAGCTAATTGCAGAATAAAACAGCAAATTAAAAGGAGGAAAATGCAAACTTTGGGCACTGATTGCCTTAATGTTGACTGCAGTCGAGATCATCTCGCATTGGTACAAAATCGTCTCTGATTCGATAGGATCGCCTCCGATCTGAACAAGATCGTCTACGACGATGTAAGCTTGCTCCAGCTGAAAAACACTAAGGTACCTACAACAAAATTTGAATAGAACTAATGCAAACAATAATTTGAGATATCTTAATGCATGTGAAGTCAGTTTACAGAGGATTTCAGCTAGGGGGGTGCTAAGGGGAGGGCTTAGGATTAAATAGGCTTAGGAGGGAGGTTAGGAGGTTGGAGATCATCCCTATTTGGGAGATCTCCAATGGGGAAGGGTCTCTAATGGCGCAGACATGCTTCTGCCCAGATTAGAGACACTGTTGGAACATAAGCTAATTATGCAAAATCAGTTTTGGGACAATATCGTTTGGACGTCCTAGCCTAGATGAAATCGTTTGATCTGAGGCAATATCATCTGATTGGCGATGATATCATCAAATGGTCAAAATAACCTCTAAAAATGGCATGGGAAAGGAGAAAATGGATTACATGGCAGTTAACGGGCGATTTTGGAGGTTAAAATTTGAATTTGAATATTTACTAGAGTAAATATAATTATTAAGGTTTTACTGCGCCAATTTTATGATGCTACATTTTTCCCCCTCTTTAGCAAATTTTCCGAAGAAAATGCGTTAAAGATGAGTTCTTCTCGATGTACAAGAAAGCAAAAATTATTCCCATTTTTAGGCGACGATTCTTGGTCGAATCGTATGACAACTTACTATGGTGCCCCCTCCATGTTTTTACCCAAATCGAACGTTTGAGGTAAAAACACGAAAAAGCAAAATTTTAATTGTTTTTAATTATTTTTGAATAAAATTAAGAAAAATAGGGTAAAACCCTAATTCATTTTTACTATTCATTTTTTTTGGTTTTTAGAGCTCTGCAAGCAAAAATGGTGGAGACGATGCACAGATCGACAAAGGTCCGGTGCGGGCTACGGGTAAGAGTCTAGACTTAGTTTAGAATGCTTGAATTTGAATTTACATGCTTTTTAGGTGAATTTTGATCAATTTTTGAGCATCACGGCCATTTTTGGGCCGTCGATGTCGTCGGGACAAAATCGTCTCAAGTTCGTCGATTTTGTCTAAGGGCGAAATCGACGAAAGGGGGACTATTTCATAAAATTAGGGACAATTTCGGCTTGCAAAATTAGAGACGATTATGCTCAAATTTGGGACGATATCATCCAATAGTGGACGATATCATCATTTGTATAATTGAACTTATTTTAACTTGCATTATTGATCACTTGAGTTTGTTATTAACGATTTGTTTTTTATTGTTGTTTATGTTGCAGAGAGGTTTGCTAAAGAGCAGAGAATGGAAATACGGCGGGTTGAGAGATGACTTGGCCACTTTATCACAGGCAGAGTGGGATCAACTGGCTCAAGCCGACTTACAACATGTGGCAGAAATGCTACAAGTGTCCACAGACATGGGGCTACTGACAGCCCTGGCAGAGAGGTGGTATCTGGGTTCTTCTTGTTTTTGGCTACCGACAAGGGAGATGACTCCCACACTGGAGGATGTATGGAGGATTCTGAGAATCCCCATACAAGGATAGTTGATCACTCCTACGGCAAATTAGGACCATGCTATGATGTGATTGTGTGGTGACCCGAGCTTCGCCCTGGAGAAGGGCAGAGTTAACATCGAGGCACTGCGTCAGATGCCTGGGGCATCTAGACTCACATAGGTTTTGGCTGGAGTAGTTGGTGGACTTCTGCTATGCCACTAGAGCGGGTGTAGAGTACCATGGGTGCTAGCAGATGTGATCTATGACATGCAAGACCATGGCTACAGATTCTCTTGGGGTAGTTTGTTCTATGCCGGTTGTACAAGATCCTGCATGGGGTCGTGTACAAGGGCGACCGATGTCTGGTGATGAAATCGATTCTACAGGTTTGGTGTTGGGAGAACATTGTAGTGCGAAGGCCGATAGGGCTTCATTTGATAGGGATTGATGGGGAGAGGCCTCGAGTTTTCTACTGGTGGCTCCGGAGAGGGTCACAGTGGCAGATTGACTTGCCGATGTCCTTGAGACTACTAGATGACCTTGTCCCAGACCAGATCACCTAGAGGCTATGGCGAGATCACCCAGGGTGGGCCGAGGATGGACAGGAGCTGGCTTGCATCAGGTGAGTCTGCTGGTTATGGATGGAGAGGGGAGAGGTGGAGCTCCACCAGTATGACCGAGTTTTGCGATAGTTCGGTCTACAGCAGGGGATCCCATCTCTTAGAGATTACGAGTTTTCCTAGACTGTCTGGGATAACACCACAGTCAGTAGGGCTCTAGATATGCAGTGCTTCTAGAGTCAGGACGTAGACGATGCCCCCATCCAGCTAGTGGATGGTGACGACACAGGGATAGCCGATGACTGCAATGCCTGGTATGCAGGCATCCACCCTCCTCAGATGACAAGGGCTTAGGGTTCGATTCACATAGTTGTGCATTAGATAGGGAGGCGATGCCAGGCGGCTATTGAGGCAGCCCAAGGTCATGGTAGGAGAGAGCAGAGGAGGCCATAGGTGCAGGAGAGGCCGTGACAGTGGGAGAGGAGGGCGGAGAGACCCCCTTCTCCATAGAGAGAGAGGCCACCATCGCCCGAAAAGGGCAAGGGTGTTGACATTGGGGAGAGTAGCGAGGCAACAAATCTCTGAGTGGAGACAATCCATCTTTAGGCATAAGTGTAGACCCTACAAGAGGAGGCTACATGACACCGAGCTGAGGTGACATAGCTCAGAGATGAGATTGCACACATTAGAGCACGGGGTGGAGGGGTGAGCACTCAGGAGCTATTGCGGTCGATTGCTCAGATCATGTTTTACTAGGGTATCTATTTCCAGATGGTGCCAGAGGGTTAGAGGGTATAGCTGCCAGTCGACATTGCTGACCCGATCAGGATTGGGTCATTGAGAACTTTGTCCCGATCGACGAGTAGGACTCATAGTACCATGCATACTATGATGGGACCACCTCGTCCACCTTAGGGTGGGGGAGGAGATGATGCTGAGATCTCAAGGGGCTCTCGAGGCTAGCTACTATTGATTGCATTGTATAGATTGATACATAGTATTTATTATTTTTTGATAGAGGATTGAGTATGCCGAGGTACAGATTGTGGCATACCAATCCAATTTTGATATGATGTATATATACTGTTGATATATATATATATATGAGATGAGATATGTTTTTGATCATATGACTTGTGTCTTATGTATTTGTATGATGCTTTTAAATGTTTTGATTGATTGATTTGATGATTCATGTAATTACATCATTGGAAATATTATGGTTTGAATGTCATGCTTGTAAAATTTAAATGAAATAATCTGATGTAACAAATTGGTTGTTTGTGATGTAATGTGATAAAAAATAAAAAGAGACTTCTAACAATAATTTCAAAGGACATTGTCACTATTATAGACCATTTCATGGAGTCGTCGCTCACTCGGTCGTCAAGCTAATCCCAGTATAGAAATATTGTTAAAAAGTAAAAGAGTGCTTAAGAGATTGTCTTAAGACTTTGGTGCAATGGTGCAAATGATGATGATGATGGTTTGTTTTCAGATTTTCATAAAAATAGTATGCATGAAATAATGTTAAAATGATTTTTTCTAGGCATAAATTCCTAAGTGTGATAAATTTTTTGGATAATTCCCTAGGAATTATACCATCATTATAAAATTGAAGGTTGACATAATGACATGAAATAGTGATAATGTGCATTCTTTTGAAAAGCATAATTTGTGTAACAGAATGATTTAAGTCATATGTTTTCCATGATTTTTAAATAAATGGGGAATAAAAATTGTTACAATGGTTTGCGCTAGGCATAGAATATGTAGGTATAGACTTATACCATCATCGTGAAATCCAAAAAGAGATAGTTTTATTGCATGGTTGATTTTTGATAAATAGAAAATATGAAGAGGAAGACTTGCGCTAGGCATAAAATTCCAATTTTGGTTGTGGAACTATACCATCATCGCGAAAGTCAATAATATATATATATATATATATATATATATATATATATATATATATATGTATGTATGTATTTTTGATTGTATGGTTTTGAAAGAAATTTTGATGTTTCTATTATGCATGTAGTTGTCTTTATACTAAACAACTGTACTTGAAGAAGAAAATGAATTATTCCAAACAATTTGCAAAAAAATATTTCCAAGTATCTTAAAGACAAAAGTTATATTTATAAGGAATCCCATGTGCATATGTGAATTCATTTATGATCTTGATTTATCATAGTGATACACAAAATATCTCAAATACAAATGTGTGTGCAATTGCATTGTTCATTTACCAGTTTGAGCAAGGTACTATGATACAAGTGATTTGAATGAACCAAATAAGTGTTCATTAACCATGATGTAGATGCATATAACCATACTAGACTACTATGTAAGTCGGATTATCAAGAGCTAGTTAATCCATAAGTAGACATAGGTCTGTACAAAAGAAGGTCTCTAATGTGACAGACATATCGCCATGCTAGGAGTTACCCAAGGCCAAGCAGGTTGGGCACAAACCACCTGTTATGGGGCTTACCTCAAAGTTTTTGAATAATTGAGAATTCCAGGGATTCATCAACCCTTCTTTTCTTTTCAAAGGGTAGGGAAAGGGATTTTATTGCTTTTGCTTTTGCTTTTTGTCTTTTTTCTTTCTTTTGTATTTTTTCTTGATTTTTGAGATAATGCTTGAAACATTGCTGTAATGATATAAAATAACATTTTTCTTTTTCTCTTTTTCTTGAAATTTGCTTTTTTTTTTTTTTTGTTCTATACTAGGGATACTTGCTCGGATTAGCTGTAGAGCAAGGGATTTTTATTCTGGGTAGGGGTGAGCTTGTCCTTTTGCCAATTCTCAAATATTCTAGACCATGTGCATGATAGGATAGCATGGGAAACTTTTCGCTCAAGAAACCACTTCTACTATGTAGCAAAGCATGGAAATTACAAATATAATCATTTTATTGTGAAAATATGTGCTTGGTTTAAGTAAATAACAAGATCAATTCTCTATGCTCAAACTTTATTTAATTGAATTTTGTGAACTTTGATATAAGAAAGATTAGTAATCATACTAGATAAAATCAAGATATTTATTTTTGTGAGTGTGAAAGTGAGGGATTCCAAATAAATGCTAATTTATCCAAAATAATTTGAAACATATAATTGCAACATTTGTAAGCAGATATATATAAATAAATATTGTTTTTGAGAAGCTTTGAGAATGTTGACTCTCTCTTTCTTCTTTATGTTGTTTTGGTTTCGAAAGAGTCAAGAATATTGTTGTTTTGATTTTTATTATTTTTGAAAGAATTAACAAGTGCCATAAATAAATGCAACAAATAGTTTTGAAGATTTTGATGATTATGAATGTTTTTGGTGTTTTTGAATTTATAAATTGAAAGAAATACAAGATAATGATTTTGAAATATTTTAAAAAAATATATACAAGGATGAAATGACCAAATTTATACATAGTAACATTTAAGATGCAAAATATTCATGGGTTCTTTAAGTTCTTTACCATCTAAGGTAGATAATTTGTATGCTCTTGATTCAAATTTAGCAGTGATAATGTATGGTCCAAGCCAATTGGGCTCAAATTTACCTTTAAGGTCCTTAGTTGCATTAGTATTTTTTTTATTTTCTTTTAAAACAAGGTCGTCGATCTCAAAGGATCGATGATGAACTTTTTTAGCATATGATCTTTTAAGCTTATTTTGGTAGGCACGGAGATGCTCCAAAGCATTGATGCATTTTTCATCTAGGAGTTCCAGCTGACTGAGTCTACCAACTTGATATTCATATCCTACTTCGATATCTTGAAGTAGCAGAGCCAAAGAAGGAACTTCTAATTCAAAGGGAAAAATGGCTTCAGCACCATAAACCAAAACAAATGGTGAAGTTCCCGTGGGGGTTCGAACACTAGTTCGATAGGCCCACAAGGCTGGATATAACTCGAATGTGCCGATCCACGACCAGTTTTATTGACCAATATTTTAAGGAGTTTGATTAAGGTTTTGTTAGATGCTTCTGCTTGACCATTACCCTGAGGATAATAGGGAGTGGACCAGCGATGTTGAATCTTATATTTTTGGCATAATTTTTTAACATCTTTATTTTTTAAACAAGTTCCATTTTTAGAGATGAGATTTGCAAGAATTCCGAACCTACAAATGATTTGATTAAAGATAAATTTAGAGACTTGTGCGCCAGTGTAGGAAGCTAAAGGCATAGCTTCAACCCACTTCGTGAAATACTCAGTGGCGGTTATGATGAATTTGTGTCCATCAAATGACATAGGATTGATTTTGCCAATAATATCTAAACCCCATTTCAAAAATGGCCAAGGAGATGAAATAGCCTGCAGCTCTTGTGCAGGCGCATGGACAAGGTCAGCATGTTTTTGGCACTTGTCGCAATGGCACACATAATGATGTGCATCCTTTTCCATGGTAGGCCAAAAGTATCCTATCCTAAGGAGCTTTTTAGCAATGACACTACCACTGAAGTGTCCTCCACAAGATCCATCGTGGGCTTCACTCAAAGCTGATTTGGATTCTTCTAAATTCAAACATCTTAATATGATACCTTAAAAAGATCTCCTATATAAAGTATTGCCAATTATTACAAATTGAATTGCTTGTCTACGTAATAACCGATGCTGGTTTCTATTAGAATTGGCAGGGAAAGTCCCATTTTGGAGAAAATCAAATATATCTGTATACCAAGGTTCAGGAGTAGTTTTGTTGATTAGAAACACATCCAAAGGTTCTAAGCATGACTTATTTGAAGCGGGTTCCTGGAGTCAATGAATAATGATAGTATCATATTCGTCATCTAACTCCAAGGGGAAGAGAGATGCAACTGTGGCCATAGCATCAGCTGCACGGTTGCAAGTTCGAGGAACAGCTTCCAAGGTAACTTGATCAAATAGAGACATTAATTGTAAGACATAGGCTTTATATGGGTGCAGTTTATCATCTTTGGTCTGATAAACTTCATTAATTTGGTTTATAACCAGTTTAGAATCACCAAAAACTAACAGATGTTTAATTTTTAGTGCCAAGGCAGCTCGTAATCCAAGGATTAGAGCTTCATATTCAGCAGTATTATTGGTGCAAGCAAATGTTAATTTGAAGGACAGAGGAATAAGATGTTTTTGCAAGGATATTAAAATAATACCCGCACCAACCCCACTCATGCATCGGGCTCCATCAAAGTATAAGGACCATTGTTCAATATGGTCTGCCTCTAATTGAAGGCATTCATCGGAAACTCAATGATGAGGGGATGGGTAGACTCTAAGGGTGCAGCAGCTAATTGATCTGCTATGATTTGACCCTTAACAAACTTTTGTCCTATGAATGTGAGATCAAACTCGCTTAGAGCAAGAACCCACTTGGTTGTGTGACCCGATAAATAAGGTCGACTCATGAGATACCTTAAGGGATCATATTTAGCAATGACATAAGTTTTTTGACTAAGCATATAATGGCATAATTTTTGCGTAGCAAACACGACTGCTAGACATAGTTTCTCTAATGTTGTATAGTGGGTTTCATAACTGATGAAGATTCGGCTAATGTAATAATTAGCACGTTCTATCTGTTCATCATCAAGTTGAGCTAACATAGCTCCTAAGGCAGAATCTAAAGCTGAAATATACATGAGGAATGGGCGATCAGGTCTAGGTGGTGAAAGCACCGATGGGTTAAGGAGGTATTTCTTGAGAAGTTCAAAAGCTTCTCTACATTCATCATCCCAATTAAAAGGGACATCCTTCTTAATAAGCTTAAGAAAGGGACTGGTTTTGTTTGCCAGCTTATCGATGAAGCGACAGATGGCTTGAAGATTACCTTGTAAACTTCATAACTCAGATATATTAGTAGGTGTGGGCATATCAGTGATAGCCACAATCTTGAGAGGGTCAATTTTGATACCACGTAAATAAACTAAAACCCCTAATAGTTTATCGGACTTAACTCTGAATATGCATTTGGCTATATTTAATCAAATAAGATATTCTCGTAATCGATTAAAAACTCTTCGCAAATCATCTAAATGATTATCTTCATTAATAGAGCGAGCTATAATATCATCTACATAATCATGTAGGATATCATGCATCATATCATGAAAAATATAAGTCATAGCTCGTTGATATGTTGCACTCGCATTCTTTAATCCAAATGGCATCACTTTCCAACAAAAAGTACCCCAGGGGGTAGTAAAGGTTGTTTTAGCCTGATCTTCAGGAGCTATCCTGATCTGATTATAACCGAAGAATCCATCCATTAAGGACATCATCCCACTCCCGATAGTAAATTCAATTATTTGATCCATATTTGGAAGAGGAAAATCATCTTTAGGGCATGCAACGTTAATATCTCTAAAATTTGTGCAAACCCTAACTTTGGTGGCTTCTTTTTTGGTAACTGGAACTACATTTGAGATCCATTCAGCATAATCAATAGCTTGTATAAAAACAACATTCAGGAGTTTTTCTAACTCCCCTTTGAGTAGTAGAGCCACTTTGGGATGCATTTTTCTAAGTTTTTGTTTAACAGGTTTAGCATCTAGATGGACCACTAGATGATGCATGACTACAAAAGGGTCTAAACCTGGCATATCTTTGTATGTCCAAGAGAAGATATCTTCATATTCTTTAAGGAATGCAAAGTATTGTTCTTGTTTTTCTTGACTTAATTCTGATCCAATATTGATTATGTGAGGACTATACCCATTTCCAATATTAATTTTAATGATGTTTTCTACCTCCATGTGTAGATCTCTTTCAAAATTAGGTGGGGCGGGTGAAACGCCCAATTCTTGTAATTCTTGTAAGGTTAATTTAGATAACTCATCTTGAGGATTAGTGGCCTCAATTTGGGCTATAGTTGGTATAGAACCATCAAAATAAAATCCATTGTGTAACATCTCTTCAACAGAGACATCGTGGAAGATATCTCCTTCCAACTCCTCATCGGAGTCAGCAATCATTTTAGGGTAAGCTATGGATAGCATGTTACATGTAAATGGCTGATTTTTTAGAGGAAAATCATCACACCTATCCAAATAATCTTGATAACATATGAGTTGATCATCATCTTCAAAAGGAAAGGGTTGACCCTTACTAGGAAATAGGCCCACACCACGACAAGCCAGGCCACGGTTCTACCTCGAAAGGTTCTTTCATGCCATTTTGGAAAGGTCCCAAGCCTTTCCCTTTATATCCCATTTTAATCATTATGGGTTTAGCTTTAATATATTCATTGGTAAAATAACACCGAGCATATCCCTCATGATGAGTTTTAATGTTCCGAGGTATTCTTCCCCAGTCATATCCTTTATAAATAAAGGCACAACTCCCAACTTGGTAAGTAATTCCCATAGGTTGTGGGAGGCCCAAAGTACGAGGAGATGGCGGCAAGTTATTTAAAAGAATTGAATCTTGCATGAAAGCATTTGTTTTTTCTAATATTAATATTGTGGGTAAATCTGGTAAAAGTTCATCAGAAAGAGCATAAGATGTAGAAGGATCATTCCCTATATCTTTAGATGTGGAAGGTATGATAGATGTTGATAATGTGGAAGTGTTAATAGATGGGTATATAGGTTTTGAAATTATAGGGATAGAACATGAAGGATTGGTTGTAGATTGAAGATCTTTTTGAGGTTCTAGAGTGGTTTGTTTAGAAGATTGTTGATCTATATAGGAGGATGAAATTAATGGAGGGGAAATAGGTGAAGTTATGGGGGTGTGTTTCACAGTTTTGGATGAAAAATAAGAATTAGGATGTGTGGATGACAGAGCAGGGCAAAATTAGACTCCAACAGGTTCTGCCAAGGCACACATATCAAAGGGTCTAGGGTCACCATGGATAGTGACCAACTGATTTTTAAATTCAAATTTAACACATTGGTGTAAAGTTGATGGGACAGCCCACATTGCATTGATCCAAGGATGACCCAAGAGTATATTGTACGATGTGGGGCAATGTACAATAAACATAGTGGTATCTAGAGTTCAAGGATCGACTTGCAATGGGATGGTAATAAATCCACATGTTTTTTGTGTTTCGTCATTAAAAGCTTTGATAATCATGTCAGTTTTCTTCATTTCATCACTTCTAAAGCAAAATCGTTGGTAGAAGTCAAGAGTGCAAATGTTTAGAGATTAACCATTATCAATCAGGACTTGTTTAACAACTACATCTCCAATTATAGTAGTAATATATAAGGGATTATCCTTATGTAAACTGTGTTGTGGGATATCTTTATCCCGAAAGTCAATACAATCAACTTCTTGAGTGATGATATTATTGGCCATAGCTTCAGGTTGAATGTTTTGAGGTACCATCATTTGGCTTAATGTAAGCATCAACTCATCCCTATGGGTGGGAGAGGATCTTAACAAATCCAAAAGGGAAATTTTGGCTGTAGTATTGGATAATTGCTCATTAATATTGTAAGGGGGTTTAGGTTGAACATTGGAAGCATGATTCCCTTTAGTGGGATTTTTCAAAACAAATGGAACTGATCCATCATTCTGGTTTGGTTATTGTTGAGAATTTTGAGCTTGTTTTCGGGTAACGACTTCAATGGTACCTACAATGTTATATTGAGGACGTTGAACTGGTCTCGGTCGAGTGTTTATGGCTTGTTCATCAAGGAGGAATTGATTAGAAGAATGTCGAGTAGTAACTCTTCTAGGAAATGGTTCTTCTGGAACCATAGCATCTGTGATGGGTTGAATAGGATCTGACTCATTTTCAGAACTATTCAATTGGTTTGAAGTGATGTCAATTTCACTTTCAGTATCTGATTCTATATCACTAGAATCTAGAGTTTGAGAATTATGTAGGTGCCTGGTCGTAACCAGGGATAAGGTTATGTCAAATATTTGAGGATCATGATCAAATAAATGTCCACTAATAGTTCCTACATATCGGGTAGGAGGGGGAACATTATGATGTTCGATTTTATTGGCCACCTCTTTACCATGTCTTGGTAAAGGGTGTTGAAATATGTCTAATGTTTGATTAGCATTTTGATTTTGATTTTGGGGAATGTTCTTTTGAGGATTATTAGGAGGATTTTGTTTAGGTTGGAAGGCTTGCACCTCCATTTCATTATTATCAATTAGATCCTGTATTTTATGTTTCAACATTTTACAAGCATTGGTAGAGTGTCCAGGTCCTCTATGGAAATCACAGTGTAAGTCAGCTCTGTATCTGGGTATAGTTGGATCAGGTTCCTGGATAGCTGGTAATTGGATCATGTTGGCAATTTTGGGTACATTGGGTACATTGCCTTTGCTCAAGTGTTGATGTTGTCATTGATGTCAAGAAGCGAAAGGGTTTTTGTGAAAACCAAGGCAGTCAAAATAAAAGGTTTTATTTAAAACCATGGACAATATATTTGTAATGGGTTTTTCTTAAAACCTAAGTTGGATATTCGTTTCGTTGAAAAAGGTGCCCCGGTGACAAAGATATTTAATTTCAATATTTAGTTTAAATTTTATTTAAAATTTAAATTAATATTTTAAATTAAAATAAAGTATTTGCCGACGTGTTGGTAATGCATCGAAGTGCATATATAATGAGGTTAATAAATTCTTCTGAAAGGGTGAGAGTGAATCGACATGAATGTGTGTGCTTTTTACTCGAGTGATTGAAAGATATAATATGCCAAAATTGAAGAGTGATCGATTATTAATTCGAAGGCTAAAGTGTGCTTGGTATATAAGTAAACAATGTTTAAAAATGGTTATGGAATATACTTTGTCTATGAACAAATAAATGCGCGGTTGATTTGGTAAAAAATGCAGAGAGTGGTTCATTGAACAAAGGTCATCGACGATGGGAGACGAGAATTTCTATGGCACAGATGTTATACATAGCGATCGAGCACAAAGAACGATGCACCATAGAATATTTCGATAATGCAACAGTAGACAATTTGAGGAGTCGGTTGCTAGTTCGAGCGAAGGCGCTACGAACTCCATAAGGTCTGGAGGTTTCTATTTGTTCGAAAGGAAGGCGACTTTGGTAAAAGATTCAAGTGGGGTGCTAGCCCATGTGGTTGACCCTCTCAAGATAGGGTGCAGGCTAGCGTAAGTTGTAGGTTCAATTTCCTGCGGTGATGGCAACGAATTTTGAGTAAGCCTTTTTAGTTTAAATTAAATAGTTCTTATTCTAAAGCATAGGGAGACATAAGGGCTTGAAAGGCTAAATATTTAAATTTAAATTTTGTTTGAATTATTAGAATTTGGGGAGTTATAAGGGATGGTATAAAGTTTCCTTTAATTGCATTGTGGTGTTATTGAGGGGTATCTTTCCTTAATGAAAGTGAGTGTTGATTTAGGTGTTTGTGAAATTAAATCCTAGGGAGATATAAGGGTCAAGTTAATTTAAATATATTTTATTTAATGGTATAAGTGGTTTTGGGAGTTATAAGGTTATGCAATGTTGTGATCTATTTTATTTTATGGTATAAGTGGTTTTAGGAGAGATAAGAGAGTTGTGCAATTAAAAGCTTTGGTGATGATTATTGAAAGGTGGAATAATGTTGATTATCTTGTGATCTACTAACCCTTGTGAAGATTGGCAAAAGAATGTTGTAATGGTGGCAGATTTCCAAAGGGGTTCCTTCACTTCAATAAGGTATGGGCACATTCTTCTTATGAGTATGATTGGTGTATGTTATTCCTGAAATAAGATTGGAGTGAAAAGGTTTTCAACAAGGTTTCCTTTGGTTGAGTGTAAGTCCTAGTTTTTGGTTTGTTGAAGACTACTTATGCATTGTTATCATTGATGAGAGTTTTGGTGAATGCATAATTCTGGTTAGAGGTAGTGGAAGCATTGTGCACTAGGGTTTATGATTGTGAGTCTTGCTACTTGCTTTGAGTTGGTGAAACCCTTAGTTGGCTATTTTGATATTGATGGATGAGTGCTTCCATAGTGGTTGTGTTGATCAAGTTAATGCTTTACTTGATACATGAGATTGGGCTTACTCCATTGAGTTGATTTGAACAAGTTATTCTATGCTTTTGGTGATATTGTGTTGGTGGCTGTTTTGTTCAAATATCTTTGGAGGGAAGAGGATTTCTACTTGTTTCCTTTTCTTGTGATGATTGGTTGAATGCTTCAAGGTTAATGTTGAGTTGAATGATGTTGGTTAAACCTTGTCCTTAAGCATTGTTGTTGAAGCCCTAATTGGTTGAGAAAAGATATTGGTTGTTGGAAAGAACATGAGTATCATTGTTATATGAGATATTGCATGGTTGGCAATTGTTGGGTTGTGTTTCATGTTCTTGAGAAAAGCATACTACATCTATCTTATTCTTTTGAGATTTGAGATTGAGTTGAGATTGAGATTGGGAGTTAAGTATAGAACATATTGAGTCTCTAACAATTCTCTTTATGCTTTTATGAGTTTGATGAAAAATATTGAGTCTCTAACAATTCTCTTTATGCTTCTATGAGGTGGATGAATCACATTGGGTCTCTAACCATTCTCTTTGTGGGTTCATGCCAAGCAAGTGTTCTTGATAAACTTGTGAGCAGGTTTTGGACAGGTTCCATTGGGGACTTGTGAGCAGGTTTTGGATAGGTTCCATTGGGGACTTGTAAGCAGGTTTTTGACAGGTTCCTATGGGGACTTGTGAGCAGATATGGACAGGTCTTAGCAGAGGACTTGGATAGTTATATTAGAGAACTTGAGGACAGAGGTGCATTGGTTCTATGAGAAGAACCTGAGGACAGATTTGTGCCAGACCAAAGGACTGTGTTTGGTGCTAATCAAAGACAGAGGACAAGGACATTTGTGCTAGATCGAAGGATCGTGTTTAGTGCAAATTCGAGGACCAGCTCCGAGGTGATAGAGTTGAGGACAGAGGTCTCCGACCGGAGCAGGGAATATAGGTGTCTTCTATGGATAGAGTTCCATTTACTAAGGGCAGCGGAGGCAGAGGTCTTCTAGAGGATCACTAGCTAGAGCAGAGGTAGGGGAAGGTATATCCTTTGAGCAGAGGCTCATAAATTTAGATTGGGGGAAGATTTCTCCTTTTAGCCGAGGCTCATAAACATTGTAATTGGGAAGGTTTCCCAAATAACTTTGAGATAACTTTTAGAGAAAAGTTTTGTGTATGAACCATGTAAATTGTTGTGTCACTTTGTGGATGGTTTTGTGCATTGGTTTGATATTGCTTTGGATATATGGCTTTACTATTTTGAAGTATAAGGGAAAAAGTAAAAGGAGGTCTTATACTGTTCACCCCCCCCTCTCAGTATAAGCTTGTGTTCTTCAATTGGTATCAGAGTAGGTTCCTTCGAAAAGTTTAACAACTTGAAGGAAAAGCTAGTAAAGAACACAATGGATCATTCAAGTGGCAATGTAGCACCTATTCTTGATGGATCATATTTTGGTCTTTGGAGTGCAAGGATGAAGGTTCATCTAATGGCACTTGGGAATGAGATTTGGGAAGTGATTGAAGATGAGTACACTATTCCTGAACATGGTCCTAATACTAAAGAAGAAAGGCTCCTACATCACAGTAATTCAAAAGCAATGAATGCAATCTCGAAAGGCTTACAGAAAGCAAATCTCACCAAAGTGATTCACCGCAAGACGACTAGTGAAATGTGGAATCAATTGAAGATGGTTCATACGAGTGATACAAATGTCAGAAAGGCCAAGTTGAGACACTTCAAAGGTATGTTTGAACAACTCAAAATTAATGATGATGAAAAGATTAGTGACTACATGCTTCGTATGGATGAAGTTGTTAACTCCATGAAAGACTTAGGTTTTGAGCTTGCTGAAAATGATGTTTGTGATAAGATTTTAAGATCTCTTCCTAATAGATTTAGTAAAAAGATTTATGCTATTGAGGAAGCTAAATATTTGGATAAGTTAAAAAAGGATGAGCTCCATAGTATACTTGCGACATTTGAGTTAAGAACTCAAGTGAATGTTGATGTCAAGAAGGAGGCGATTTCAAGGCTACCAAGAATTCCAAAGGTAAACAACTTCAAAAAAGTGATGAGTCTTCTGGTGATGAAGAGGCATATTACAGCAAGAAAGGCAAGTTCTTTAGAAAGCACAAAAATATGAAAAACGTGAGATGTTTCAATTGTGGAAAGTTTGATCATTATGCTACTAACTGTACTATTGCCAAGGATGAAAGTGATGAAGTTAAACAGGATGGTAAGAGCAAGGATTCTGAAAGGCATAGGCATCAAAGGAAGAACAAAGATGAGCACAACAATAAAGGAAAGAGGTATTCTCACAAGCACAAGAAGAGCTTCTACCTAGACAAAGCAAGTAAGTGTTCTAGCAGTGATAGTGAAAGTTCTTCAAGTGATAATGAAAATGAGATGTTGTTCATATCAAAAAATGATAAGGAAGATGCATGTATGGTTTTTGAAAAGGGTAGCACCTCTAGTGATAAGAAATTTGAAAAAGGCATTGATAATTTAAAGTACAATCAAATAGAGGATCTTGAATGTGAACTTACAAATGCTCTTAGTGTTTTGAAAAAGGAAAGAAAGAAGAATGCTAGACTCAGGGATAAGTTAGATGAATGTTGTATGGAGAGAGATGAACTTATAGAAAGTCTTGATGTCTCTATGGCTAATGCACAAGAACTCAAGAATGATTTAGAATCTAAGGTGCTTGAGTATAGTGAATTAGAAACATAAAATAGATTTCGAAATGAGAAGAAGGAGAAGTTTTTAGGACCTAAGAAGTCAAATAAAGGAAAGTTTCAAGGCAGATGTTTTGCTTGTCACGAGTTTGGTCACATGGTTGTACATTGCATGGCTCACGTAAAGAAGGTAAATAATAGTTTCAGAAGTGGTGATTTATTTTATGGGTATTTCTACTCTTACAATCAGTTTGGGCACAAGGCAGTTCATTGCAAGGCAAACAACAGGAATAGGTTTAGTCAAAATAGGTGGATTCAAAGAACAGGTATGCCTCAAAGAAATAACATTGTTACTTGTTACAAGTGCAACAATGAAGGTCACATAGCTAGACAATGTAGAGCTAAAATTCTAGAATACAAGAACAGGAACAATGGGATGATCAGGTCCAAGGATCAGAACAATGATAGGAACAGGAATATGGACAGAGAGTTCAAGAGAAGGCCCGACAAGGAAGTTATAGATGTTGATGATGATCAGTGCCTAATGGGAGTTTTACTCCCACCCCAAAATTAATCACCTCAATAGGAGGTGGGAGAGGGACTAAGCTAAGAAGCTCATTCTTAGTCCCAAAGGTGGCCCTTGCCATTGATGACAAAGGGGGAGAGATATGAGTAAGGGGGAGAGATTCAAGTGAAGAGGAGAGCTTCAAGTCAGGGGGAGCAAAACTTCAAAGAGAGTGATTTCAGTTTTGGCTCTTAAGAAGTGTTTTTCAGTAAAGGTTTGCCATCAATGACAAAGGGGGAGATTGTTGGCAATTTTGGGTACATTGGGTACATTGCCTTTGCTCAAGTGTTGATGTTGTCATTGATGTCAAGAAGCGGAAGGGTTTTTGTGAAAACCAAGGCAGTCAAAATAAAAGGTTTTATTTAAAACCATGGACAATATATTTGTAATGGGTTTTTCTTAAAACCTAAGTTGGATATTCGTTTCATTGAAAAAGGTGCCCCGGTGACAAAGATATTTAATTTCAATATTTAGTTTAAATTTTATTTAAAATTTAAATTAATATTTTAAATTAAAATAAAGTATTTGCCGACGTGTTGGTAATGCATCGAAGTGCATATATAATGAGGTTAATAAATTCTTCTGAAAGGGTGAGAGTGAATCGACATGAATGTGTGTGCTTTTTACTCGAGTGATTGAAAGATATAATATGCCAAAATTGAAGAGTGATCGATTATTAATTCGAAGGCTAAAGTGTGCTTGGTATATAAGTAAACAATGTTTAAAAATGGTTATGGAATATACTTTGTCTATGAACAAATAAATGCGCGGTTGATTTGGTAAAAAATGCAGAGAGTGGTTCATTGAACAAAGGTCATCGACGATGGGAGACGAGAAGTTCTATGGCACAGATGTTATACATAGTGATCGAGCACAAAGAACGATGCACCATAGAATATTTCGATAATGCAACAGTAGACAATTTGAGGAGTCGGTTGCTAGTTCGAGCGAAGGCGCTACGAACTCCATAAGGTCTGGAGGTTTCTATTTGTTCGAAAGGAAGGCGACTTTGGTAAAAGATTCAAGTGGGGTGCTAGCCCATGTGGTTGACCCTCTCAAGATAGGGTGCAGGCTAGCGTAAGTTGTAGGTTCAATTTCCTGCGGTGATGGCAACGAATTTTGAGTAAGCATTTTTAGTTTAAATTAAATAGTTCTTATTCTAAAGCATAGGGAGACATAAGGGCTTGAAAGGCTAAATATTTAAATTTAAATTTTGTTTGAATTATTAGAATTTGGGGAGTTATAAGGGATGGTATAAAGTTTCCTTTAATTGCATTGTGGTGTTATTGAGGGGTATCTTTCCTTAATGAAAGTGAGTGTTGATTTAGGTGTTTGTGAAATTAAATCCTAGGGAGATATAAGGGTCAAGTTAATTTAAATATATTTTATTTAATGGTATAAGTGGTTTTGGGAGTTATAAGGTTATGCAATGTTGTGATCTATTTTATTTTATGGTACAAGTGGTTTTAGGAGAGATAAGAGAGTTGTGCAATTAAAAGCTTTGGTGATGATTATTGAAAGGTGGAATAATGTTGATTATCTTGTGATCTACTAACCCTTGTGAAGATTGGCAAAAGAATGTTGTAATGGTGGCAGATTTCCAAAGGGGTTCCTTCACTTCAATAAGGTATGGGCACATTCTTCTTATGAGTATGATTGGTGTATGTTATTCCTGAAATAAGATTGGAGTGAAAAGGTTTTCAACAAGGTTTCCTTTGGTTGAGTGTAAGTCCTAGTTTTTGGTTTTTTGAAGACTACTTATGCATTGTTATCATTGATGAGAGTTTTGGTGAATGCATAATTCTGGTTAGAGGTAGTGGAAGCATTGTGCACTAGGGTTTATGATTGTGAGTCTTGCTACTTGCTTTGAGTTGGTGAAACCCTTAGTTGGCTATTTTGATATTGATGGATGAGTGCTTCCATAGTGGTTGTGTTGATCAAGTTAATGCTTTACTTGATACATGAGATTGGGCTTACTCCATTGAGTTGATTTGAACAAGTTATTCTATGCTTTTGGTGATATTGTGTTGGTGGTCTGTTTTGTTCAAATATCTTTGGAGGGAAGAGGATTTCTACTTGTTTCCTTTTCTTGTGATGATTGGTTGAATGCTTCAAGGTTAATGTTGAGTTGAATGATGTTGGTTAAACCTTGTCCTTAAGCATTGTTGTTGAAGCCCTAATTGGTTGAGAAAAGATATTGGTTGTTGGAAAGAACATGAGTATCATTGTTATATGAGATATTGCATGGTTGGCAATTGTTGGGTTGTGTTTCATGTTCTTGAGAAAAGCATACTACATCTATCTTATTCTTTTGAGATTTGAGATTGAGTTGAGATTGAGATTGGGAGTTAAGTATAGAACATATTGAGTCTCTAACAATTCTCTTTATGCTTTTATGAGTTTGATGAATAATATTGAGTCTCTAACAATTCTCTTTATGCTTCTATGAGGTGGATGAATCACATTGGGTCTCTAACCATTCTCTTTGTGGGTTCATGCCAAGCAAGTGTTCTTGATAAACTTGTGAGCAGGTTTTGGACAGGTTCCATTGGGGACTTGTGAGCAGGTTTTGGATAGGTTCCATTGGGGACTTGTAAGCAGGTTTTTGACAGGTTCCTATGGGGACTTGTGAGAAGATATGGACAGGTCTTAGCAGAGGACTTGGATAGTTCTATTAGAGAACTTGAGGACAGAGGTGCATTGGTTCTATGAGAAGAACCTGAGGACAGATTTGTGCCAGACCAAAGGACTGTGTTTGGTGCTAATCAAAGACAGAGGACAAGGACATTTGTGCTAGATCGAAGGACTGTGTTTAGTGCAAATTCGAGGACCAGCTCTGAGGTGATAGAGTTGAGGACAGAGGTCTCCAGCCAGAGCAGGGAATATAGGTGTCTTCTATGGATAGAGTTCCATTTACTAAGGGCAGCGGAGGCAGAGGTCTTCTAGAGGATCACTAGCCAGAGCAGAGGTAGGGGAAGGTATATCCTTTGAGCAGAGGCTCATAAATTTAGATTGGGGGAAGATTTCTCCTTTTAGTCGAGGCTCATAAACATTGTAATTGGGAAGGTTTCCCAAATAACTTTGAGATAACTTTTAGAGAAAAGTTTTGTGTATGAACCATGTAAATTGTTGTGTCACTTTGTGGATGGTTTTGTGCATTGGTTTGATATTGCTTTGGATATATGGCTTTACTATTTTGAAGTATAAGGGAAAAAGTAAAAGGAGGTCTTATACTGTTCACCCCCCCCCCTCTCAGTATAAGCTTGTGTTCTTCAATTGGTATCAGAGTAGGTTCCTTCGAAAAGTTTAACAACTTGAAGGAAAAGCTAGTAAAGAACACAATGGATCATTCAAGTGGCAATGTAGCACCTATTCTTGATGGATCAGATTTTGGTCTTTGGAGTGCAAGGATGAAGGTTCATCTAATGGCACTTGGGAATGAGATTTGGGAAGTGATTGAAGATGAGTACACTATTCCTGAACATGGTCCTAATACTAAAGAAGAAAGGCTCCTACATCACGATAATTCAAAAGCAATGAATGCAATCCTGAAAGGCTTACGAAAGCGAGATCTCACCAAAGTGATTCACTGTAAGACAGCTAGTGAAATGTGGAATCAATTGAAGATGGTTCATATTGGTGATACAAATGTCAGAAAGGCCAAGTTGAGACACTTCAAAGGTATGTTTGAACAACTCAAAATTAATGATGATGAAAAGATTAGTGACTACATGCTTCGTATGGATGAAGTTGTTAACTCCATGAAAGACTTAGGTTTTGAGCTTGCTGAAAATGATGTTTGTGATAAGATTTTAAGATCTCTTCCTAATAGATTTAGTAAAAAGATTTATGCTATTGAGGAAGCTAAATATTTGGATAAGTTAAAAAAGGATGAGCTCCATAGTATACTTGCAGCATTTGAGTTAAGAACTCAAGTGAATGTTGATGTCAAGAAGGAGGAAGATTTCAAGGCTACCAAGAATTCCAAAGGTAAACAACTTCAAAAAAGTGATGAGTCTTCTGGTGATGAAGAGGCATATTACAGCAAGAAAGGCAAGTTCTTTAGAAAGCACAAAAATATGAAAAACGTGAGATGTTTCAATTGTGGAAAGTTTGGTCATTATGCTACTAACTGTACTATTGCCAAGGATGAAAGTGATGAAGTTAAACAGGATTGTAAGAGCAAGGATTCTGAAAGGCATAGGCATCAAAGGAAGAACAAAGATGAGCACAACAATAAAGGAAAGAGGTATTCTCACAAGCACAAGAAGAGCTTCTACCTAGACAAAGCAAGTAAGTGTTCTAGCAGATGATAGTGAAAGTTCTTCAAGTGATAATGAAAATGAGATGTTGTTCATATCAAAAAATGATAAGGAAGATGCATGTATGGTTTTTGAAAAGGGTAGCACCTCTAGTGATAAGAAATTTGAAAAAGGCATTGATAATTCAAAGTACAATCAAATAGAGGATCTTGAATGTGAACTTACAAATGCTCTTAGTGTTTTGAAAAAGGAAAGAAAGAAGAATGCTAGACTCAGGGATAAGTTAGATGAATGTTGTATGGAGAGAGATGAACTTATAGAAAGTCTTGATGTCTCTATGGCTAATGCACAAGAACTCAAGAATGAGTTAGAATCTAAGGTGCTTGAGTATAGTGAATTAGAAACATAAAATAGATTTCGAAATGAGAAGAAGGAGAAGTTTTTAGGACCTAAGAAGTCAAATAAAGGAAAGTTTCAAGGCAGATGTTTTGCTTGTCACAGGTTTGGTCACATGGTTGTACATTGCATGGCTCACGTAAAGAAGGTAAATAATAGTTTCAGAAGTGGTGATTTATTTTATGGGTATTTCTACTCTTACAATCAGTTTGGGCACAAGGCAGTTCATTGCAAGGCAAACAACAGGAATAGGTTTAGTCAAAATAGGTGGATTCAAAGAACAGGTATGCCTCAAAGAAATAACATTGTTACTTGTTACAAGTGCAACAATGAAGGTCACATAGCTAGACAGTGTAGAGCTAAAATTCTAGAATACAAGAACAGGAACAATGGGATGATCAGGTCCAAGGATCAGAACAATGACAGGAACAGGAATATGGATAGAGAGTTCAAGAGAAGGCCCGACAAGGAAGTTATAGACGTTGATGATGATCAGTGCCTAATGGGAGTTTTACTCCCACCCCAAAATTAATCACCTCAATAGGAGGTGGGAGAGGGACTAAGCTAAGAAGCTCATTCTTAGTCCCAAAGGTGGCCCTTTGCCATTGATGACAAAGGGGGAGAGATATGAGTAAGGGGGAGAGATTCAAGTGAAGAGGAGAGCTTCAAGTCAGGGGGAGCAAAACTTCAAAGAGAGTGATTTCAGTTTTGGCTCTTAAGAAGTGTTTTTCAGTAAAGGTTTGCCATCAATGACAAAGGGGGAGATTGTTGGCAATTTTGGGTACATTGGGTACATTTCCTTTGCTCAAGTGTTGATGTTGTCATTGATGTCAAGAAGCGGAAGGGTTTTTGTGAAAACCAAGGCAGTCAAAATAAAAGGTTTTATTTAAAACCATGGACAATATATTTGTAATGGGTTTTTCTTAAAACCTAAGTTGGATATTCGTTTCGTTGAAAAAGGTGCCCCGGTGACAAAGATATTTAATTTCAATATTTAGTTTAAATTTTATTTAAAATTTAAATTAATATTTTAAATTAAAATAAAGTATTTGCCGACGTGTTGGTAATGCATCGAAGTGCATATATAATGAGGTTAATAAATTCTTCTGAAAGGGTGAGAGTGAATCGACATGAATGTGTGTGCTTTTTACTCGAGTGATTGAAAGATATAATATGCCAAAATTGAAGAGTGATCGATTATTAATTCGAAGGCTAAAGTGTGCTTGGTATATAAGTAAACAATGTTTAAAAATGGTTATGGAATATACTTTGTCTATGAACAAATAAATGCGCGGTTGATTCGGTAAAAAATGCAGAGAGTGGTTCATTGAACAAAGGTCATCGACGATGGGAGACGAGAAGTTCTATGGCACAGATGTTATATATAGAGATCGAGCACAAAGAACGATGCACCATAGAATATTTCAATAATGCAACAGTAGACAATTTGAGGAGTCGGTTGCTAGTTCGAGAGAAGGCGCTACGAACTCCATAAGGTCTGGAGGTTTCTATTTGTTCGAAAGGAAGGCGACTTTGGTAAAAGATTCAAGTGGGGTGCTAGCCCATGTGGTTGACCCTCTCAAGATAGGGTGCAGGCTAGCGTAAGTTGTAGGTTCAATTTCCTGCGGTGATGGCAACGAATTTCGAGTAAGCATTTTTAGTTTAAATTAAATAGTTCTTATTCTAAAGCATAGGGAGACATAAGGGCTTGAAAGGCTAAATATTTAAATTTAAATTTTGTTTGAATTATTAGAATTTGGGGAGTTATAAGGGATGGTATAAAGTTTCCTTTAATTGCATTGTGGTGTTATTGAGGGGTATCTTTCCTTAATGAAAGTGAGTGTTGATTTAGGTGTTTGTGAAATTAAATCCTAGGGAGATATAAGGGTCAAGTTAATTTAAATATATTTTATTTAATGGTATAAGTGGTTTTGGGAGTTATAAGGTTATGCAATGTTGTGATCTATTTTATTTTATGGTACAAGTGGTTTTAGGAGAGATAAGAGAGTTGTGCAATTAAAAGCTTTGGTGATGATTATTGAAAGGTGGAATAATGTTGATTATCTTGTGATCTACTAACCCTTGTGAAGATTGGCAAAAGAATGTTGTAATGGTGGCAGATTTCCAAAGGGGTTCCTTCACTTCAATAAGGTATGGGCACATTCTTCTTATGAGTATGATTGGTGTATGTTATTCCTGAAATAATATTGGAGTGAAAAGGTTTTCAACAAGGTTTCCTTTGGTTGAGTGTAAGTCCTAGTTTTTGGTTTGTTGAAGACTACTTATGCATTGTTATCATTGATGAGAGTTTTGGTGAATGCATAATTCTGGTTAGAGGTAGTGGAAGCATTGTGCACTAGGGTTTATGATTGTGAGTCTTGCTACTTGCTTTGAGTTGGTGAAACCCTTAGTTGGATGTTTTGATATTGATGGATGAGTGCTTCCATAGTGGTTGTATTGATCAAGTTAATGCTTTACTTGATACATGAGATTGGGCTTACTCCATTGAGTTGATTTGAACAAGTTATTCTATGCTTTTGGTGATATTGTGTTGGTGGCTATTTTGTTCAAATATCTTTGGAGGGAAAAGGATTTCTACTTGTTTCCTTTTCTTGTGATGATTGGTTGAATGCTTCAAGGTTAATGTTGAGTTGAATGATGTTGGTTAAACCTTGTCCTTAAGCATTGTTGTTGAAGCCCTAATTGGTTGAGAAAAGATATTGGTTGTTGGAAAGAACATGAGTATCATTGTTATATGAGATATTGCATGGTTGGCAATTGTTGGGTTGTGTTTCATGTTCTTGAGAAAAGCATACTACATCTATTTTATTCTTTTGAGATTTGAGGTTGAGTTGAGATTGAGATTGGGAGTTAAGTATAGAACATATTGAGTCTCTAACAATTCGCTTTATGCTTCTATGAGGTTGATGAATCATATTGAGTCTCTAACAATTATCTTTATGCTTCTATGAGGTGGATGAATCACATTGGGTCTCTAACCATTCTCTTTGTGGGTTCATGCCAAGCAAGTGTTCTTGATAAACTTGTGAGCAGGTTTTGGATAGGTTCCATTGGGGACTTGTGAGCAAGTTTTGGACAGGTTCTTGTGGGGACTTGTGAGCAGATATGGACAGGTCTTAGCAGAGGACTTGTGAAGCTGAGGTTGATAGTTCTATTAGAGAACTTGAGGACAGAGGTGCATTGGTTCTATGAGAAGAACCTGAGGACAGATTTGTGCCAGACCGAAGAACTGTGTTTGGTGCTAATCAAATATAGAGGACGAGGACATTTGTGCTATACTGAAGGACTATGTTTAGTGCAAATTTGAGGACCAGCTTTGAGGTGATAGAGTTGAGGATAGAGGTCTCCAGCCAGAGTAGGGAAGACAGGTGTCTTCTATGGATAGAGTTCCATTTTCTAAGGGCAGCGAAGATAGAGGTCTTCTAGAGGATCACCAGCCAGAGCAGAGGTAGGGGAAGGTATCTCCTTTGAGAAGAGGCTCATAAATTAAGATTGGGGGAAGATTTCTCCTTTGAGCCGAGGCTCATAAACATTGTAATTGGGAAGGTTTCCCAAATAACTTTGAGATAAATTTTAGAGAAAAGTTTTGTGGATGAACCATGTAAATTGTTGTGTCACTTTGTGGATGGTTTTGTGCATTGCTTTGATATTGCTTTGGATATATTGCTTTACTGTTTTGAAGTATAAGGGAAAAAGTAAAAGGAGGTCTTATATTGTTCACCCCCCCTCTCAGTATAAGCTTGTGTTCTTCAGATCAAACCTCTTTCAAGTAATTGAGGTAAAATAGTTGATAAAGGTTGATTTAATCTAGTAAATTCTCGAGGAGGTTTATCAGGAGGTTTCAATATAAATTTTTTTGTTGTTTTCATTGCATTGATATTAGCAACATTTCTGCTATCAGTGACTCCATCACCGACAACTTGTTTGTTTTTATATTGATTTTTGGATGTTTTCTCATCATCCTTCTTCCTAAGTTGGCCTCTCCTAATGAGGGCATCTTCTACTCTTCAAGCTAAATCTATAGCTTGATCGAAGGTAGTTAAAGTAGCAGTTGATAATTCATAAGATATTTGTTCTTGTAAATTATTGATAAAAATGTCCAACATTTCCCTATAAGGTAGCACAAAGTGCGGTTTTCCTATCAACTGCCTCCATCTAGCTAAGAAATCAGCAAAACATTCATCCTTGTCTTGTTTTAAGTTGTATAAATCTTTAATGGTTACATGCCTCTCGATGTAGGCACTAAATTGATGGACAAAATATTCAGTTGTTTCTTCAAATTTTCTCAAAGAATGAGTGGGCAATTGATAGTACCACTCTAATACCATTCCACCTAAACTTTTTGGGAACATTTTTAGTAATAGCAAGTCATCATGTGATATATCATGACATGCTATCCTAAACATGCGAAGATGCTCTATGGGATCTTCGGTTCCTTTATATATAGGTAAGATAGGCATGGGAAAATTCTTAGGGTATGGTTGTGCTACAACTATGGGATCCAAAGGTTGACTACATATCTCTCGATATTTGTACGAGGGACGGTAAGGATCTATCTAGTCCATATGCGAAGCTAACTGTTTCACCATGGCTTCCAGATTACTAGTTTGTCCACCATATTGGTTCGGTAGGGCATTGATATGGGTTTTGTGAGCATATGATGGAGGGACATGAAGATTAGATGCTATGTTGCTATTGTGTAGATTGTTGGTAGGAAAGGTGTTATGAAGGGATTTTGAAGTTGTATTATGTTGTATTCCAGATTGTTGAAAATTGGTGTTTGACTTCATTTTAGGTTTTTTTTTACTTGAAGCATATTGATCAATAGTTTGGCGAAGTAAAGCAGTGAAAGAGGTTTTATTTTGTGTGGGAAAAATTTTAGGTTGAATAACAGGTTCCTTAGGAGGTTGGGTAACCTGTTGTTTTGACATGTTTTGAATCATAGTGACAATATATGTATTGGATGGTCCAGCTTTATCACTTTCTTGATCAATGAAAGACAAAGGATTAGTGCACACATCAAACATATGTTCCATGGCTGCTTGAGTGTCACTAATTTTCCCTTTATCCATACAAACTACCATATTAAGGACACCAATGTTATTATGGAAAAATTTCCAAAAATGATCTACGTTGTCAAAAGCAATAGTTCCATCTGGAGCTACTCTAGGGGATGAGGATCCATCCTCTTTAACATTTTCTTCTTGTTCATTGTCTTCACCTAGGTCATCTTCTGGTTTATCTAGAGTTTCTCCTTCCGGAATTGGATCTTCAGGAAGGACATTTGGGTCTCTAGTTTTATCTTCTAACCAATCTTCTTCTTCTCCTTCAGTTTGTTTACCATTCCTAAGTTTAGGCATTGTGCTTAATTTTAGATTTCAGCAAATATATATATATATATATGCAACAAGCTTAAGAGGTATATATTAATTATATACCTACTACAATATTTAAAATGAAATGTTTAAGTTTTTGTTATGTTTTTTAGTTTTTTTCTTTGTTTTTGAAACAATATTGTAAAGATAACAAATAACACAATATGCAAGAAATAATACTGACAACAATGATCTAATTTTCTATAAACAATTTATAAATATCATTAATAGGCTCAAGTTCTTCAAGAGTCATGAAGTGTTCTTCTTCAAATTGAAAGTTTTACTTCAAAAATTTAATGAAAAGAGCTATAGTGATATTATCTATCTCAGATGTTGGTTGATAGAAGTAAAGCTCATGGCAATACTCTCGATATAACACAACTTGAGGAACTCTATTCCATATTTCCCTATCCATAAGAACAACCTCTTGGTCTTCTACAAGACCTAGGAACTGGTGTATAATGGCTACGTTCTCAAGGTATTCCTCGAAGGTGAACAATTCTGAAGACACAAGAGCTCTCCTATAAGATAACCATCTATGGCAGGCTCTCTGAAGTTCATGATAAAAGATGAGTTGATGAGGATCCAGGATTCTATCTAGGATTAGTCTCTTGATTTGTTTAAATTTTGTTGACCTAGATGAAATGACACTAAGTCTTCTATCAAGTTTGTCCCACAAAAGTTGATTTCTATCTGTTTCAGGCACACTAAGCACAAAATTGATTTCTATGGCTACCAATTGGTTTTCAACATTTATAGTAACTGCTAATATTTTATTAGGAGCTACCATCTAAACATGATATGTAAATTATTAATTTTAAATGATTTGAAATGCATCTATGTTTTGGTTGTTTTATTTATTTTTGTTTTGTTTTCAATAGGTTTAAAATGTATTCACGTCGGGTTCACAAAAATGTATCACTCCAAAATTTTCACATCCCTACCTTCAGGCTATAGGATCCATGCCCAAAAGGAGGATGGGAAAAGGATGGCATGGTACCTCGGACTGAGAGGCCTTGCAAAGGTCCCGCCTCTCAAGGGAGGTGTATTATGGTGATTTTTCGACGGATGGTGGGTTCACCAGGAAACATTTAATGGCAGTTTCCACGCCTAGGTTGGGAATGTGTTTTGCGTGTTTAATTTTATCCTTAAACATCTATATCCTAGGTTTGGCTGAATGAATCTAAATTACTCTATATGAAGATGCAAATTAAATGAATACAAAGAACAGAATTAAGATAGAAAACAGAGAAATTAAGCAATATTAAACAATCATACCTAATCTAGATGTCTGATGAAGATTCTGATTCTTGAAGTAGTCAGGATCGCCTCTGATTTGACAGGATCATCTGCTATCATACAAGATAATTTGAGATCTAACAAATTCATCAGATGAATTCGTCAGAGACCTACAAACAGAGAAATAGGTGCAAAACACAAAAAATACCACTATTCTAACAGAGGGAAATAGTGTAAAATGAAAGTAACAATATCAAACTGAAACTTATAAATAGAAACATGAATGCATCATACTGATTTAATGACAATTATAGCTTAATTATGCATTTGATCTAGATGGGTGAACTCCAAGATGCAAGATAGCATAAAATTATAAATGAACTAGCTAATTGCAGAATAAAATAGCAAATTAAAAGGAGGAAAATGCAAACTTTGGGCACTGATTGCCTCAATGTTGACTGCAGTCGAGATCATCTCGCATTGGTATGAAATCGTCTCTGATTTGATAAGATCACCTCCGATCTGAACAGGATCATCTACGACGATGTAAGCTTGCTCCGATTGAAAAACACTAAGGTACCTACAACAAAATTTGAATAGAACTACTGCAAACAATAATTTGAGATATCTTAATGCATGTGAAGTCAGTTTACAGAGGATTTTAGCCAGGGGGGTGCTAAGGGGAGGGCTTAGGATTAAATAGTCTTAGGAGGGAGGTTAGGAGGTTGGAGATCATCCCTATTTGGGAGATCTCCAACAAAGAAGGGTCTCTAACGGCACAGACACACTTCTTCCCAGATTAGAGATGCCATTGGAATAAAAGCTAATTGTGCAAAATCAATTTTGGTACAATATCGTCTGGACATCCTAACCTAAATGAAATCGTTTGATCTGAGGTGATATCGTCTGATCGATGATGATATTGTCAAATGGTCAAAACAACCTCTAAAAATGGCATGAGAAAGGAGGAAACAGATTACACGATGGTTAACATGCGGTTTGGGAGGTTAAAATTTGAATTTGAATATTTACTAGAGTAAATGTAATTATTAAGGTTTTACTATGCCAATTTTAGGGTGCTACACTCCTAAGTCCAGGAGATCCACATGCTCCCCTACCCTGTGTCCTTACCAATCACCTACCTCACCTTGGTCCTCCCTTGAGGTGTATCCCTAGTTGCATCCCTCCCCAGTGGACCCTATCCATACCCCTGTCCTATCACCCACCAAGCATCATACTCTGTTGTAGTCCCAACATCATCCACATTTGGAATGTCTACCATAGGATTCATATCCCATGCCACTGCCTCTACCATCAGCCATGCTAATTTCCTCTCATCCCCATGATTTTGATAAGGCACTGAATCACTAGGCACCCCCTGGCATAGCCTAAACTATCACATCACTAAAGAAAAATGGAAGTACTCCTACTTTGTGCCATGTCATCCAACTAGCCATCTGCCTCGCCAACCCTATGGAGCTATACAGTAGCATATGCCCACTCTAGAAAATCCTTGTATGGTCTCCATAACACCTGGTCTACCCTGAGTTGTGAGAATATATTTGCATAGTGACCCACAACACCTATGAATTGCCAACTCTATCCCCTCTCCTGATCCCTTTTCCATAGGATGCCATATCCTATCTCCCTATCTACTAGCTATGCTCGAGTCATCCATGGTAGCCCATGTGGTCACCCCACAACTATGTGCTGCCATCTCTAACACTACAAAAAAAAGCTATACCTCATTCCCTTCCACTAATGGTAGAAAATCTTGTACAACTCATCATAGAGCTATGCCAGTAGTGTAGTGCCCCATGCCATCTCTAGTGGATTTACCACAGTACACCTCACCAGCATAAACACTGTATCCACTAGGTTCCATGAGAACCTCACTCTAGAAGAATCCGGTAGTAGCATATTGGAGATGAACATTATGAGTAGTGTATGCCTCACCCACAATACCTCTACCTCATGCCAAAATCCTACAAGCACCCCCTCTTTCAATCAGTTTAGCTCTGCAATCTCTATATCATAATTGAAGTACCTCTCAAGCACTGTCTATCTCTGGCCTTATGGTTTCGTGCAGATCGACCACCCTTATATTAGAATCCAAAGAATTTGATAAATTTACTCTAGCATCACTATCATCTCCCTAGTGGGTAGGTGAAAGGTAGTAGTGCACAGATCCCACAAATCAATCAGGGTAGTCAGATATGCATGGTCTCCTATAACAGCCTCTAATTGGGTCACCTACTTGAGGCTAATGGCATCCAGCCACTCCTAGTCCTCTATGGTCAAGGCATCCCTCATAGAATCAAATAGATTAGGTACTCGATACCGACTCCTCACCACCTGATAGAGATGAGCAGCTCAATAATACACCACCAAAATTGCCTTGCATGGCCCCAAAAACATTCAAAAGAAAAGACTCAAAATGATCCCTCTTTGAGGCCTATTTGTGGCCATTCCCCCCAGGAAAGGCCCCCAACCCTATGACCAGCCCATAAAGGGATGGCCTATGACTATCCCACACTATCCATCCCACCTAGGGATGAATCCAAGAAATTGGGCTCAAAAATGCCTTTTAGGCCATCAAAAATAGCAAAAATAATGCAAAATTGGATCTATAAAATGCAATTTAATTGCACAAAAACATGGGTAAAACATAAAAGTTGGTACATATCTCATAAATTAGGTTTAATTACTTAAAATATAGTATGATATGCTTCCAAGCCAAAAATATACCATAAAAGCAAGAAAATCAACTCCTAACACTAGGAAAATGCAATAAGAGAGACTTGGTGTACCTGTCTCGCACTGACTCCTCCACTGGTTGAGTCCACATGTTGACTCATGGTGATTGTGGAATGAATTTGATAGCACATATGCATACAAGGTAGACATCCATCATCATATCATAAATCAAATTGCATACACTTACCTACATTTCATAAAATAATAAACACATGATGATAAACCACATAAAAACTTCATATATATGTGTATACGTATGGGAAAAAAAATACAACATAGTTTCCAAAAGTTCCCATAGGCTACAATAAAGTGGGTCCTTAGACCTCACAATTCTAAACATCCAAAAATCCAAAAAGAGTTGAAAGAGCCTCAAAAATCCCCAAAGGTATCCATAAACCCTTTGGTCAACCAAAAAGCCCCAAAGGTATCCATAAACCCTTTGGTCACCCAAAAAGCCCCAAAGGTATCCATAAACCCTTTGGTCAACTCAAAAATCCCCAAAGGTCTCCATAAACCCTTTGGTCAGCCAAAAATCCCCAAAGGTATCCATAAACCCTTTGGTCAACTCAAAATGCCCCAATGGCATCCAATAAGCCCATTGCTCAAGTATACATACATATATATTAATGGAAAACAACATAACAATACAAAATCCAAAGAAAAGGGTTCAACACCCACCAAAACAAGTCATATATGATGGAATTCATTTAGGGTCAATATGGAATGCAAAATTCTCATGGATGCATGGATAAGTTACTACTTCACTCCCCAAGAAGGCCATTATGGCTAGACCGCCCCACGAGAAGGAGGTTTTCAACTCTTTGCTTCCATGAAATCTCCATAGCATCATCCAAATCCTTTCAAAACTATGCAATTTTTCAATGAGAACAACTGAAGGCAACCTTAACAAATGTCATCTGGGTCAAGCGACTCATCACTTTTCTCACTGGTCATTCCCTCATCGACTCATCACTTGAGGGGGTAGTCATGCTTAACAAATTCATAATAAAAAACCAACAATTAAACACTCAATCATGCAAGTTGCATTCATCCAATGAATATTTGAAAAATGCAATCATGCCTCTGCTTGGGGCAGAAAACAAGCAAATATCTCAATTAAGCACATAACAATGTAGATGAACTTGCCTATTGGTAACCTTAAAATTTACCAAAATACTTGGTTTTATATAATGCCTAGGGTTATAAGTCCCCTGATCATACCTAGATGCTGAAGAGAAACCAAGACCAATGTCTTTACTGAGCTAGAAGCGAGGATTCAAGAATGCATGCCCTTTCCATGATTAGGGCATCTAAAGTTGGTTAGGTTATCGAGTAACCTTAATTATTCAACATTTTGGTCATCTATTTTTGCTTAGTGCTATGCTGGACATAACACATCTCAAAAAGGGACATCTATAGACACTAAAATGTGTTAAACTCAATTAAGCATCCACAAAAATGATCAAATTGACATCATATGGCCCCTTGGGCAACCTTGAGAGGCTCACAATGGTTCTAGCCACTCCATAAAGGTTTTTGGAGGCTACTGGCCCAATTTTGGGAGGTTTTGGCCCAAATTTCACCACCGTCCCACCCTGGGATGGTGGTATATTCCCACCATCCCACCTTAGAATGGTGGTGAGCCATCGTCCCAGTGTGGGACGGTGAGCAAGTTTGACATAGAAAAAGTTAAATATGGGCCAAATGGCACCCAAAAACTACCATTTAGCACACCATATGGAGCATGCGGGTCAGAGGTAATTGAAGCCTTATGACACACTTCTTAATGGAGGCTCAAAATGGAGATTATCTTCCCCATCCAGTGCATGCCTCTGTTTTGACAAGTGGCGCCTCCTACCATGCATGCCCTTGCATGCCTTTTTGCACATGAGCCCCTTTGGGCTATAAAATGGATTCAATATCCACACAAAAATATATATAGGAGTTCTAGGATATGCAACGAAGTTCTTACGAGATTCCCCCCCACCTTATTACACATTTTTGCCCTTGAAATCTCTCTTTTGCCAAGGAGGTTATCGGGTGACTTAAAAAAGGTAATCCAAGCATAAATTTTCCCTTCAGGTGAATTTATTCACCAAATTCGATGAAAAAACACCTTATATTGTTTAGGAACATCTACTAGTTATTTTGGTAGCAAAAAGTGGCTGAAATTCTTGGGTATCCCCGCCTAGGGTGCCCCCCAAATAGTTGCAGTCACCACCGTACCCCCTGGGATGAGGGTAAATTATTATAAAATTTCACTACTATTTTTAATTGGTATTTTCTATATTATCCCATGATTCTACAGTTAAAATTTTAGGTTATTTGGAGTTAAATTGACAAAGTTATAGCATTTTTAAGTTTTTGTAGGCTCATAGGGCCCATCCAGGCACCCCAATTTGATGCAGGTGGATCTAGGCCCCAATTTGAAAATATAATCATATGGGTTGTCTTTAAATGTCAATTTATGCATACTGTCTATTGTGGCTGCTCGACAACATACCCAAAAATTAGGGACCCACCTTTTTTGCATGTGTTCCAAGAAGACCGAAGTGGCCCATAGGCTAAAGATCAAGGAAAAAAGCAAAACACAACAAGGAGAAAAAGTGTCGCGATATTGTGACATGTTGCACTGTCATGGTCAAAAGAGAAAAAGTGTCATGATACCATGACATGTTGTAGTTTCACTGCCAAAAGAGAAAAAGTGTCACAATATCGTGACATGTTGTGTTTTCATGACCAAATAGGAAAAAGTGTTGCGATATCGTGACATGTTGCACTGTCGTGGCCAAAAGAGAAAAAGTGTCATGATATCGTGACATGTTGCATTTTTGCAACCAAACGAGAAAAGAAAGAAGAAGAAAGAAAAGTGTCACGATATCGTGACATGTTGCATTTTCGTGACCAAACAAGAAAAGAAAGAACAAGAAAGAAAAGTGTCATGATATCGCGACATGTTGCATTTTCACGGCAAAACAGGAAAAAGTATCGCAATTTCGCGACATGTTGTGTTTTCATGGCCAAACAGGAAAAAGTGTCGTGATATCGCGACATGTTGCATTTTCATGGCAAAAATAAAAAAGTGTCGCTATATCGCGACATGTTGCATTTTCACGGCCAAAAGAAAAAAGTGTCGCGATATCGCGACATGTTGCACCGTCACGGCCAAAAGAGAAAAAGTGTCGTGATATCACGACATGTTCAACCATCATGGCCAAAAGAGAAAAAGTGTCACGATATCGCGACATGTTGCACCATTGCGGCCAAAAGAGAAAAAGTGTCACGATATCGTGACATGTTGCATTGTCATGGTCAAAAGAGAAAAAATGTCGCGATATCGTGACATGTTGCGTTTTCATGATTAAAAGAAAAGAGAGAGAGAGAAGAAAGAAAAAGTGTCGCGATATCATGACATGTTACATTTTCGCGATGAAGGGCCACAAATGGAAACCAAAGTGCAGGCATGCATAGGGGAAGGTGAAAAGTGTCGCGATATCGTGACATGTTGCATTTTCATGACCAAATGAGAAAAGAAAGAACAAGAAAGAAAAGTGTCGCGATATCGCGACATGTTGCATTTTCACGGCCAAACAAGAAAAAGTGTCGCGATATCGTGACATGTTGCGTTTTCATGGCCAAACAAGAAAAAGTGTCACGATATCGCGACATGTTGCATTTTCACGGCCAAACAAGAAAAAGTGTCGCGATATCGCGACATGTTGCATTTTCACGGCCAAACAAGAAAAAGTGTCGTGATATCGCGACATGTTGCATTTTCGCGGCCAAACAAGAAAAAGTGTCGCGATATCGCGACATGTTGCACCATCGCGGCCAAAAGAGAAAAAGTGTCACGATATCGCGACATGTTGCATCGTCGTGGCCAAAAGAGAAAAAGTGTCGCGATATCACGACATGTTGCACCATCACGGCCAAAAGAGAAAAAATGTCGCGATATCGCGACATGTTGCATCGTCGCGGCCAAAAGAGAAAAAGTGTCGCGATATCGCGACATGTTGCATGGTCACGGTCAAAAGAGAAAAAGTGTCGCGATATCGCGACATGTTGCGTTTTCGTGATTCAAAGCAAAGAGAGAGAGAAGAAAGAAAAAGTGTCGCGATATCGCGACATGTTACATTTTCACGGCGAAGGGCCACAAAATGGAAACCAAAGCGCAGACATGCATAGGGGAAGGTGAAACGAACAACCATCGAAAAATGAAACGAACCGTCATGGAAGGAGAAGCAATTTTTTTAGAAGTTTAAATACGCCATTCAAAGAGGCCAGAAAGGGGTGGAAACCGCTGCAAGCAAAGTTGCAGAGTTGAAGGCGAGAAGGCCATTCTGGACCTGTTTGAGTTGTTTTTCTTCCACAGACTGGTTTGGAAAAACCAAAAATTCTGCTATTGTAAAATGACATATTTTTAATGCAAAGTTTTCAAAAATTTGCATCTTGTGGGCAAGAAAGAAGGAGATTTTCTTTGCATGCTATGGATTTAATGTTTATTCTTTCATTTTTCAGATTTTGAATTTATAGATAATGTTAATGCCATTTTTTTTGGGTTACATTAGGCGAATATTTGAAATCTGAATTTTATTTCGTACCCTAGGAACCAGCACTTAGTCTATGGGGATTGTGCTTGTTTTGCAAGTCCAATAGGTTAGGTTGCATGCATGGAGACCTCACATCTTCGGTTTTGTCGAAATAGGATAGCATCATACTGAGTGCATTTTATTTTCAGTTTTCTGCATTTCATTTTCATTTTCTGCATTTTATTTTTTTCCAAAAATTTTAACTTATTTTAAAATTTTAGGCATTAAAATAAACATTTAAAAAATTTCAAAATCCAAAAAAACAATGAACAATCACTAAAGTTTCATGATGAAATAAACCAACATTGCCCCTTGTTTACAGTTACTTGCAATCACTAAGGTGTTCCAAGCATTTAAATTGAATATCTTTATTTGAGATTACTAATACACATATGCAAATGCTAATACAACGGAGACCTTGGAGAAGTTGTTTGTTTAACTTCTTTGCAAGAGGGGATTTGGAACCCAAATCCTAAAGGAGAGTGTACTTTCACAATCGGGTGAAAATACCACTCAACAGATTGGCGCTAGAAGGAGGGCCCGAATTGTTTTATTTCGAGTGATTTAAATGCTATAGGGATTTAAATTTTGAATATTTCATGCCCTATTGATTATTATCTTTAGCCCTCTTTTAATAATACAACCTTGTACTGTTAAAAGGAGGACATGAATTGCTATGCATTGTTCTAATGCTTTTGATTGTTCATACAGGAATAATGTGTTTTGATTTGATTTAAAAAAAAAAATTGGTCTTGACTAACGAGGTTGTCTCCATGCAATTACTTTCATTCGATTTTAATGGATACACCTCTTGGTTAATGCTAATTTGTAAGGAATTATTTTGTCTAAAAATGTATTTGTTGTCGGTATTATGCTCTTCACCTGCGTGTAATGCGATCTTGTGAATCGAAAGCCTACAACACTAGGAGTATGCTCTTCACTTGCGCATATGCGATCTGGTGAATCAGAAACTTACATTTTTAGAATACTGCTTTGTCAAGGTTCCTTCTTTCATGACTAACAAATTGATTTTGAAGTTATTCTTTGAATTTCATTAATTGTAGGATTTTTTGTGTCACAGGTTTTCTTTGAGGTACTGAGAGTTTTGTCAGGTTCTTGTAGGGTTATCATCATCGATTTTGAATCAAATGGCCCAACCTCCACCACCTCCTTGGTACGGAGCCCATAACATTCCTTTGAATATTGCAGGGGATATTCACGAGATCCCTAGGAATATAGAGAGATTTTTGCCCAAATACAAATCGGATGGCCCAAGGACCGCAGAAGAACATATTCAGGCCTATAGGGATGTTTTGATAAGATTGCAAGTCCAACATGAAGATGTGGCTTGTAGACTCTTCCCCATGAGCCTAGACCAAGTGGCTTACGAATGGTATATTTGCTTCCCTACTGGTTCCATTACGTCATGGACGCAAATGGAGAATGCTTTTGTCAACCAATTCAGGTCACCATTAGATCCCACAATCATCTATAATCAGTTCATTACATGCAAAAGAGGCCAGGGTGAGCCAATCCAAACTTTTAATCAGAGATTTCAGAAGTGCTATAATAGAGCAATTCAGAATTTTGCCATTGATCCCGTAGTAGCTTTGCAAATATATTTTGGGGCATTGGATCCTATGACGACAATGTTTGCAAGGCAAAATCCTCAAGTTACCATGCTTGCTCTAGCCTACAATGAAGCTATGACCATTGAACAACAAATGACACCACAGGGTTATGGGTTTTCCCAGATGCCTATGGTAGGACAATATGGTCCATATGGTCAAGCTCCTATGATGAATCAGATCATGGCACCACAAATATCAGGCATAAATGCTTTGCCTTATCAACACCCATATTCATCAACACCCGCTTACGCACCCATTCCAATTCAACCAATCACATCCATTCCCCCCATTCCTTCATTTTTGCAAAATAGTCAACAGACTATGCAGGGAGCCAGTTCGGTTAATTCTCAGGCTATAGTTCCTTTCCCCAATCCAATTCCGATTCAAAGTGTGAATCCCTACGCAAATCAAGTGGCTCAAAATCCAACTCAAATGTTAAGTCAAGATCTCACCAATTACGCAAATCCTATTGGAACTAGCAATAACATAGCTCAACCAAAAGAGATTTATTCAGAGGTTGAAGAACTCAAAAGGATGATTCACAAATTGAGTAATGATTTGGTTCAAAAATAGAAGTATGAATCCCATGCCCCTCACCCAAATCAAAATTTCAACAATAGAGGGAGAAAGTGGAATACGAAGCCAAACAATGGGGGTGTGCCTTCCCCTATTGCTAATCGGATAGATACTTCTACAGGACCAAGTCACTCTAGTTCCATTCTTAATATTTCTGATTTTGCATGGGAAAAGGGGTGTAGATTGCATAATACAAAGGAGCATAATGAAAGGAATTGTCCCGAAATGGCTAGGTATACCCATTGTCTCCAAGCTCAAGTGGATGATTTGGAACTTGTGCCAAATAATGGTCCACCCCAACATCAACAAGGAGAGGACAACATTTTGGTGGTGGAAACTCTATATCGTCAAGAGAGTGAGAATGAGGAAGGTGAAGATGAATGGGGTGAGAAACATGTTGATGAATCAGAAGATGAAGAAGAAGTACTTGAGCGTCACAATTTGAACTTGGAGGATGATTACTATGATTCGTGGAAGAAATGGGAAGAACATTATCAATCTAAATCTTCTAATAAACTTGTTGTGTCAATTAATATGCAGGATAACTCAATTGCTTCCTCACATGAGGATACTATAAATCCTGTACAATTTGAGAAAGTTTTGGAAGAGGAATTAGAATCTCATCAAATTTTGGAACATGATAAGGATTCTACAACCATGAATCAAGAAAGAGAGTCATTTGCTTTAGATTCCTTTGAAGGAAAAGAAATTGAAAATCTTGATCCACTTACTTATGCTACAATGATTATGCCATTTCAAAATGAGAAAATTACAAAACCTAAATCATTTGGGTTTGATATCATTGATGATCCAATTGAAAATCTCATGTTACCCAAAACAACCCAAGTGATTGATCACGGAAATGTGTTAGTTAACCCACCCCTAGATAGACAAGACTTATGGTTTGAAAGGGATGGACATATTTTCAATTGGGTACCTAAGTTTGGTGCCTTTGATAAACAAGTCATGGAGAAAGAACAAGTGCTACATGATGATGAATGTCATGAGAGAAAAGAGGAATTTTCAAATCCTCTTCAAGTAAGGTCAAATGAAAACATGCCAAAGGTAAAATCTCACCTTTTTGGTTTCACCATGCAAAATTCGAATGAAGGTTTGCCTAATGAATGGTTTGATTCAAATATTATTAATGTTATGGCTTTATTGAATGAAAATGAAAGCTTATTTCTACACCATGAATCAAAGTGCGGAAAGGACATCTTAAAGAATAGACATAAAGGAATTGAATATCAATCATTGTCTAATCAATTTGAAAACTTGAAACTCCACCATAGGATTATTAATGAAACTAAATCAAATTGGTATGGTGAGAGGGGCAAGTGGAAGTTTGTTTCTTTGTTTGGTTTGATCTTGTTTTTGTTGGATTCCTACAAAACTTGGTATGCGTATCACGTCATACATCTTTTAAAGAATTCCAATCAGGTTTGGGATCCGGGAAAATGATAATCCAAACTTTTGCACCATCTTGCATTATATTGTACATTTGTATATACTTTTGGTTTTCGTGTTTTGGTTTTGGATTGGATCTCATTTTGGTTTTAAGTTTTGTGTGTTGGTCCTTTGGACACTTTTGGTTTGTCAACTTAAGTCCTTATGAATGTTGACTAAGACTAGGAGAATATGAAACATCGAAATTGTATTGCAGAAAGCTCCACGAGTATCACAAACACATTAAAGAATATCGTTTGGAACTTGTGATGCATGAAGTTGTCAGTTTTATAAATTATGGTAAAGTAGGTGATATACTCCATCCGCATTTCAAAAGGAGCAATGCATTCATATCTCATATTACATTCTCGCATTGCATATACATTTCATCTCAGTTGCATCTTCATTTCATGTACAATCATTGAAAAGGTGTCGAATCCTCTTAGGGTTATTACATAACATATATTAAAAGGATCCTAAGGTTGGGAACTGATGCCCGAACTATCTTGAACCAAGCACGTTCTACACATATTAAAGAGGATCTTGAGCAAAATGGTCAAAACCATACTTGGAAGAAACGGTGAGGCGAAAGGAATATTTCGTGTCTGTCCCATCATGCAACATAATCCTTAAACAATGGTTTTTACCACTCCCATAATGCTTAAAGCCTAAAATCAGAGTAGTAAGGATAGGGTTAAATCCTCATCGAACTTAGGTTGAGGATCCAATTCCCCAAAGCTCTGATTTGACCTTCATGGAGTAGTAAGGATAGGGTCTAATTCTCATCTCGCTTAGGTTGAGAATCCGATTCCCCAAAGCTTCTATTTTGCCCATTCAAGAATTTGAAATTCCAAAGCAAATATTTTTTCATTTCTTTATTAATATTGGATTGGAAGGATCGTACTACATGTCCCTTGCAAGGATGGGTAGTCATCCCCAAGGTCCAAGAAATCAAAAGTAGAGCCAAATCATGGATTATGGGGTTAATCTCCACCGGGCTATAGACGCCTGGTCGGCAGTGGAGTATGCTCATGCGTGGCAACATGTCTTGTCTAAAAACAAGACCACTGACTGCTCAAACGGACAGGCTAGCTTGACAGTTTCATCCATAATAGGTTAAATCATTTTGTTCAAGATGAGGTAATGAACTCCAGATCATAGTAGTAAGGATAGGGTTAAATTCCCATCTCGCTTAGGTTGGGAATCCTATTCCCCAAAGCTCCGATTTCACTTACACTTGCACATGGGTTCAAGATGGTAGTGACACATAACCAACTTTGGGATCTAGTAAATTAATTCAGTATGCACATATTTGGTCCTAAGAGGGTTTGACAGTTTTAATATGTTTGTTCATGATACTAGAAGGTCTGAGCCTTTGCAAAGCAGGTTGTTATATCTCTAACATAGTTGTCATACGTCAAATCTTGCACAAATCATTCATAGCCTTGCATACGAATCATAAGTGAAACTGACAATGGAAAGTTGAACGAGTTTCAAATGATAGGGAATGAAGCACATTGCACACACCGAGCTGATGCTTAATAATTCTAATGCTTCATGTATTTCTCGTCTAGTTTCATTCTTGGGATATTTTCTGATGCTTGTATTTGAGTCTGTGTTTTCAAGTTGAGTTCTCACCGAAATGCTCAGGAGCATTTCCCAGCAGAGTCACCATTTGTTGTGGCTGCTCCACAACGTACCCCAAAATTGGGGACCCACCTTTTTGCATGTGTTCCAAGAAGACCGAAGTGGCCCATAGGCTAAAGATCAAGGAAAAAAGCAAAACACCACAAGGAGAAAAAGTGTCATGATATCGCGACATGTTGCATTGCCAAAAGAGAAAAAGTGTCCGATATCGTGACATGTTGCAGTTTCACGACAAAAGAGAAAAAGTGTCGTGATATCGCGACATGTTGTGTTCATGGCCAAAGGAAAAAGTGAACGACGTTGCTCACGAAAAAGAGAAAAAGTGTCATGATATCGCGACATGTTGCATTTTCATGACAAAAAAAGAAAAGAAAGAGGAAAAAAGTGTCATGATATCGCGACATGTTGCATTTTGTGGCGCAAACAAAAGAGAAAGTGTTGCGATATCGCGACATGTTGCATTTTCATGGCCAAACAAGAAAAAGTGTCGCGATATCGCGACATGTTGCATTTTCACGGTCAAACGAGAAAAGTGTCGCGATATCGCGACATGTTGCATTTTCGCGGCCAAAATAAAAAAGTGTCGTCATATCATGACATGTTGCATTTTCGTGGCCAAAATAAAAAAGTATCGCGATATCGACATGTTGCATTTTTGCGGCCAAAAGAAAAAAGTGTCATGATATCGTGACATGTTGCATTCACGGCCAAAAGAGAAAAAGTGTCGCGATATCGCGACATGTTGCATCGTCATGGCCAAAAGAGAAAAAGTGTCACGATATCACGACATGTTGCATCGTCACGGCCAAAAGAGAAAAAGTGTCATGATATCGCGACATGTTGCATGGTCATGGTCAAAAGAGAAAAAGTGTCACGATATCGCGACATGTTGCATGGTCGCGGTCAAAAGAGAAAAAGTGTCGCGATATCATGACATGTTGCATTTTCATGATTCAAAGCAAAGAGAGAGAAGAAAGAAAAATTGTCATGATATCGTGACATGTTACATTTTTGTGGTGAAGGGCCACAAAATGGAAACCAAAGTGCAGACATGCATAGGGGAAGGTGAAACGAATAGCCGTCGAAAAATGAAACGAACCGTCATGGAAGGAGAAGCAATTTTTTTAGAAGTTTAAATATGCCATTCAAAGAGGCTAGAAAGGGGTGGAAACCGCTGCAAGCAGAGTTGCAGAGTTGAAGGCGAGAAGGCCATTCTGGACCTGTTTGAGTTGTTTTTCTTCCATAGATTGGTTTGGGAAAACCAGAAATTCTGCTATTGTAAAATGACATATTTTTAATGCAGAAGTTTTCAGAAATTTGCATCTTGTGGGCAAGAAAGAAGGAGATTTTCTTTGCATGCTATGGATTTAATGTTTATTCTTTCATTTTTCAGATTTCGAATTTATAGATAATGTTAATGCCATTTTTTTTGGGTTACATTAGGCGAATATTTGAAATCTGAATTTTATTTCGTACCCTAGGAACCAACACTTAGTCTATGGGGATTGTGCTTGTTTTGCAAGTCCAATAGGTTAGGTTGCATGCATGGAGACCTCACATCTTCGGTTTTGTCGAAATAGGATAGCATCATATTGAGTGCATTTTATTTTTAGTTTTCTGCATTTCATTTTCATTTTCTGCATTTTATTTTTTTTTCCAAAAATTTTAACTTATTTTAAATTTTCAGGCATTAAAATAAACATTTAAAAAATTTCAAAATCCAAAAAAAAAATGAACAATCACTAAAGTTTCATGATGAAATAAACCAACATTGCCCCTTGTTTACAGTTACTTGCAATCACTAAGGTGTTCCAAGCATTTAAATTGAATATCTTTATTTGAGATTACTAATACACATATGCAAATGCTAATACAGAGGAGACCTTGGAGAAGTTGTTTGTTTAACTTCTTTGCAAGAGGGGATTTGGAACCCAAATCCTAAAGGAGAGTGTACTTTCACAACTGGGTGAAAATACCACTCAACACTGTCAAAATTTCATGAGTTTTGGATATGTTTAGGTTCAGGATTTTCTTATCTTCTTCTTCGTAGGTTGTAGGCAGGCAGCGCAAAATTGAGGGGTATATAGATGTAATTTAGATATTTTTTGGTGATATCCTCTCAAAAACTCCTATTTAACATCTCTACAAGTTTTCAAGTCATTTGGACATGTTTTTATATAGTTTTAATATATGCGCTATTTTGCCCCTATGGGGATTGCATGTTTTCCACCATACACCCTTGCTATTTGAAACCTCTTGGATTCTCTGTGTGCATGTGTAGGTTATTTGAAGGTATTTTGAAGGAAGATAAGACCTTAGATATTAGAGATACATGCAACGATGACATTGGCCCACCCACCTCGATTGTGGGTACGTAGAGAAACATTGGATGTGCACCTTGATTCTATGAAATACTTGATATTTCGGAACCTAATATTGTAAAAATTGTATCAAATTTTGAGCCCTCAAGGGGACTACTGTGTAACCTTGTATCTGATCCAACAAATTAATGAGAAGAAACTTGCTTTACTTCATTTCCTTTTGTTTGGTATTCTTTCCTTTTCACATGTATGCTTCCTTTTTGATGCCCATGAGTGATATGGGGTAGATATGCATATTGTTTTACATAATTTGGTGCACCATTTTTCCCTAATTCAATAACATGTAGGTCTGCATTAGTTTCAAACATTAGGTGCAAAACATGATTGAGGTAGGAGAACTTAAAGTTGACAACCCACTGCCCAACCATGAGGCTCCTAGAGGGCAAGGTGCCCAAGTAAATTAGGTACAAATTGATACACCTACCCATGGGTGTGTTGGTATGGTTGAAATTTTCAATATAGCCACAAATACTAGATGATATGATCAACCATAACCTCCTACAAATCCTATTAATGTCCCGACTGCACCCAAGTAGAGACAGGGGTAGAAAAACCTACCAGGTCCTCCAACCCGACCTGTGGTAACTATTTAGAGTAGACTAGAGAAAAATTTACAAATGACTCCAACTAAGCTATTTATCTATGAGCTCATACAACAGTACCCAAAGCACATGAAAATGTTGATGGAGATTTTGAGATCAATTGAGCTCCAACCACAATATCCAAATGCATTCACTTGTTTTGTAGGACAAGTACAAGAATGTCAAGAACCTGTAATCCTATTTTACGATCATGAGATTAAGACAATGTCTACTACCTTACCAGAACCTTCACTACACATTGTTGCATCAATCAATTATTTACCTTTTAAGAGGGTCTTTTTTGATATGGGTTCTTCAATCAACATCATCACAACAACAGTAATATAACACCTTAAGATCCCTATGTCAAATATTGTTTTGGGAGCCTATACATTAAGAGCTTTTAATGATGCTTTCTGTAATATTGTGGGAATGATAGTATTACCCATCAAGGTAGGGCATAAGACCATCCCTATGATGTGTCATGTCTTGGAAGGGTCCATGCAATACAACATCCTCCTAGGGCACCCTTGGATAAGAGATATGAAGTGTGTGCCTTCGATTTTGCACCAATGTGTCAAGTATGTGCATGATGACAAAGTCTATGTGGTGTTGGATGATGAAGAGCCATTCAAATATATCCATTAGGTATATTTTTTGGGAGAATTTTTAATTCCCTCTACCCACTTGTATGTAGGACATTCATCTCCAACTAAACAACTAGATAACAAAGACAAAGGGGTATGTAAAAGCATAGACACCTCAACACCTCATCTTGCACCCAAAATGATGGATGCTTCCAAGAGACCATCAAAATATAAACCAAGAGACAATTAGAAGCTAAAGGTACCTTTAGTCAAGGAAAGAAATCCCAAAGAAGTGCTAACCATAGACATTGAGAAAATTCCAAGTCCCATGTAGGAAGAATATCTCCAAGATCAAGCTGACAAGATACTAGAGCCCGCTTCACCAGTGTCGTCTATAGGATCATCCACATAACATGCAACAATACACTTCAAATACAGGGATAGGAGAGTATATTGTGTAGAAAATAATATTTACGACCATGATAGAGTCTACACAAGACATGGGATGGCCAAAATATCTAAGACCACCAATGGGAACAGTGGTTCCACTTGGAATCCCTCCCAACCAGACCAATTTTATCTACACTGGCCTAGACTATGCCCATAAGTCTACAAACATAGAAGAGGACAATTATGAACTATTCACGGTTAATGTTCATTACCTCTCTAATCTTGAGTTGTCTCTAACCTATTTTTAACATTGCCCTTTCCATGGTTACGATATGGGTATATATGATCAGGGGCGTAGGCGGCCATTGAAGCCATAATACCAGCTCCCCTCTGATAGGTTTGGGTTAGGCTATCACATCAAAGGTCAAGATGAATCTCTAGCAGTAACCTTGGGTAGATTGATCTTGGGGTTAGGAGAAGACATCAATTTTATTCCCTATCACCTACCAACTATAAGATATCTAAGCAACAGACAAGTGGTTGGGGTAAACATACCACCACCCAAGACTTATCATCCAAGCTCCACAATTGATGTTATCCCAAAAAGTTGTAGCTTGTGGTATGAGGAGCGAGAAGGAAATAGATATGAGACAAACAATGATGAAGTGTATACAATATTAGCTTATCACGAGCCTCGCTATTTACAAAGCATTTCCTGGTCTGACCACAATGAGAGTGGGTACATATCGGATGAAAGTGACTATGAATTAGAGGACTCGATACAAAGAGCCTACCTAAGGTTAAGGTAATGGCCCCATGAATTGGGGCAACATACTAATGCAAATGACATCTTTATAAGTGATATATAATATGAGGATGAGACAAATATGACCTACTTAAGGCCAATATATGCACCCCTTATTTTGGGATCACATACCAATGCTAATGGTTTTTGGATAAGTGATGATGACTTTGATTATGAGACTGAGATGGCTTATCTTGGGCCTCGCCACTTGTGATAAGTCAACATACTGGTAGAAAGAGAAGCAACACTCCATGCCATAGACCCTGGCTTGTGGTTTCTAGGAAGACCTATTAACTTAAATACCATTCATCATATGGTAAATCCCCCTTCGCCTACATTCAAGGAGCTCCTAGAGCCCAATGATCCTATTTTCCTTCCTACTCATGGGCTGGATTCAGAGATTACTTTTTCTCTAGAGCATCATCACAAGTATGAAGGAGAAACCTCTAATACAATATTTAACCCATGTGGTCCTAGAGATTTAATTCCATCCATCATTACAATCTCCATTGATTTGACCACTCCACTTCATAACCCAGTGCATCCTACTAAACTACTATATCTTGATACAAAATCTACTGATTGGGACTGCGTTGATTCACCCATAGAGCCTAAAGACCTTTTATCTAGAAAAGAGGTGTGGCAACCATTTCATTTTGCATCAAGATGTGCATATGATGTATTACATGCCGAATTGGATTCTATGTCAGTAGGACCTATAAATCCTACTGATGATATCCATTTGATACCCATGCCTCACCAGTTGGATGATGGGTCACATATGGCTATAAAAGTGACTTTCAATATGGACATTAGTGATGTTCCTACTCAACCAAAGAAATTCAAGTTTAGAGAAAGTTTGTCTTCAGAGGAAAAAGCCATCATAATTCCTCTCCTTGAAGAAAGGTAAAATATTTTTGCTTGGACTTACCAAGACATGGCAGAGATTGATCCAAAGTTAGTTGTGCACAACCTTTCATTGGATCCCATGAAGAAGCCAGTCAAGAAAAATTTGAGGAAAATGCATCCAATCATCACTTTGATGGTGAAGAACGAGTTACAAAAACTATTGGATGCAATTTTTATAGTGCCTATCGATTATCCTAAGTGGGTTTCGAACATGGTGCCCATGGGAAAACCAAATGGGAGAGTTCGCATTTGCATAAATTTTAGAGACTTGAATAGGGAAACTCCAAAGGAATCATTCCCATTGCCAAACATAGATGCTCTTATTGATGCCACTGTAGGTCATGAGATGCTCTCCCTAATGGATGGGTTTTGTAGATACAATCAAATATGAATCAAATTTGAAGATCAACATAATACTACTTTCATTACTACATGGGGAAAATTTTGTTACAAGGTTATGCCATTTGGCATAAAGAATTATGGTGCCATGTATCAGCAGGCCATGACATACATCTTTCATTACTACATGAACACAATATTAGAAGACTACATGGATGACTTGCTGGCCAAATATTTAGTATGGTAAGAGTACGATGAAATTCTTATGAAAGTCTTCAATCGCCTCATTAAGCACAATGTCAGATTGAATCCTACGAAGTATGTGTTTGGCATAACTTATGGTAAGCTCTTAGGTTTCATTGTTTCTAAGAGAGGCATTGAAGTCGATCCTACAAAGGTAAAATCTATAATGGAAATGGCCGCCCCTACCAACATTATGGAATTAAGCAGCCTACAAGGCAAGGTAGCATCCATAAAATGGTTCATTGCATAATTATAAAACAAGTATCGGCCCATGAATTAGTTTCTATCCAAGGATATCCCATTTCATTGGGATAAAGAATACTAATAAGCCTTTGCAGAGATCAAAACTTACCTAGAAACACTGCCAGTATTGGCTCCACCAAGGACAAACATGCTATTTTTACTATACCTATCAACTATCGATTTCACTTTGGGCACCATGTTGACCCAAAAGAATGCACAAGACAAAGAGCAAGTTGTATATTACATCAGTCGTGCCTTGATAAGTTGAGCTATGATATGCGTATGTAGAAAAGTTGTGCTTAGCAATGGTATTTCAACCAAAAATTTATGACACTACATGTTGAGCCATACGACTTACGTTATATCAAAACAAAATCCTTTGCCATATATGATGAACAAGACCTACCATAATACATGCACTGCAAAGTGGATCATGCTATTGATAGAATTTGATCTAGATCTCATAAGCCAAAAGTCCATCAAATGCCAAGTCATAGCAGTTCAATTAGCAGAGGCACATATTCAAGATAGCAAGTCTCTCACCATAGAAATGCCTGATGATGTGGTCTTTGCATTATCAGATTCGCTCGAACTTGAAGAGCCTAAAAAAGAAAGAGACATGGCATTGTTCTTCGATGGTTCAAAATGTGAGCAAGGGGGTGGATTAGGGATAGTATTTATCACACCACAGGGTGCTCCATTGCCCTTATCATTTAATCTATACTTCCCTTACATGAAAAATAACATGGAGTATGAGGTCCTGATATTAGGACTCCAAAAAACCATTGCAATGGGCATTAAAATATTGAATATCTTTCGTGACTCTTTGCTCATAGTTAATCAAGTCAAAGGATTGTACCAATTCAGGTGCCCACTCTTGAAATATTACAAGGATCTTTTTGACACTTACCTAGCCCGACTAGAATGGTATGACATCAAGGCAATCCCTCGTACATCAAATATATTTACAAACACCATGGCATATTTGGGATCCTTAATCCCTTAGAATCCATCTGCTAATTTCACAACCATTCACATCAAAGTTCTTGTGCATTCAGAAATACAACGTGAGGCTATTGACAACCTAGAGTTAGTCAACAAGATCCAAACCAAACCAAATCAGGAGTGGTCCTTCAGAGCTAGAGCTTTCTTGAAAAAGACACCTTGGGAATATTTGATCTCTCAAGGTCCTACGGAGTGTGGTACAACCATCCACAATAGATTTATTTCTAAATATGTGTTCACTAATTTTGCATCATAGGAGGAATATGCCATTTTATCCATAGAAGATGTGACTTATCAGGATTGGTTTTCCCAATTATAGGACTTCTTGAAGCTTGGAATAGTACTGCAAGGCCTGTCACATGCTGAAATACAAGCATTTAAATAGAAGGTGATGATATATATCTTTCTAGGAGGGATCCTGCATAGACAATGCTATGATGGAATACTCCTTCATTTTCTTGAGCCCCAAGAAGCATCCTAGGAAATTTTGTAAGCTCATGATGGTACGTGTGGTGGTCACTTTAGTGGCATGGCAATTGTTAAGTGCATATTGAGAATAGGTTACTATTGGTCCACTATGGAGAAATATTGCTGTGAGTATTTCAAGAAATATGTTAAGTGCCAGCATCATGCAAACCTCACTCACTTGCCATCACAAGCCTTACAACCCATCCAGGCAGCATGGTCCTCACATTAGGGACTAGTATTAGTGGGGAATATCTCACCCCCATCATCAGGCTGACACATGTTCATCATAACGGGTATTGAGTACTTTACCAAATGGGTCAAAGAGATCCCCTTAACATCAAAAAATAGACCAAGGACTACAGAGTTTATACTCCAAAATATGATAAGTCATTTTGGGGTACCTTAAAATATAATATCAAATAATGGGCCATATTTCAAGAACAAAAGTGTGTATGATTTAATGAATAAATACCACATTCAACATAGTTTTTAAACATCCTATTATCCACAAGCAAATGGGTGAGAAAAAACCTCAAACAAAACAATAGTCTCCATCTTGCAAAAAAGAGTGAAATATAACCATAAGGACTGACATCTACAATTGCCTTTGGCATTGTGGATATACAGGACTAGTGTGTGGATGTCCATTGGGGCAACATCATTTTCACTTGTATATGGCACTAAGGCCATCATACCCCTAGATTTGAAGATTCCAACCTATGCATAACATTGAAATACTTCATAGATGATGGCATCGTGTGACAAGACCGCCTTGATTAGTTAAGGATTCTTGATGAGCATCAAGTCAATGCCTTGGAGCATCTCCACATTTACTAGAATCACCTTACGTGAGCTTACAATAGTAAAGTCCACTTAAGAGAATTCAAAGTTAGAAATCTAGTGCTCAAATAAAACCAACAAAACTCAAATATACCACCGCACTTATGAGACAAGTTTACGACAAACTGGATAGGCCCCTACATGATTTCAAAAAGGGTTGGGCCTAAGGCATATCACCTCACATAATTGGATGGTGTTGAAGAGCCTGAGCCTCTCAATATCATTATTTTAAAGAAATTTTACACATAAAATATCAAAAACATTCAAATATGTCATAAAATACAAAAATATTCAAATATGTCATAAACTACAAAAACATTCAAATATGTCATAAATTACAAAAACATTCAAAAAAATACATAAGAACAAGAAATCCAAACGAATTCAAAAAACATAAAAAGGATCCAAGGGTATATTCACACCGCTTGGTGAAAATTCAAATGAAAAAGCTCCAAGGGTATCTTCATGCCACTTGGTCAAAACTCAAGCAAAATGCTCCAAGGGTATATTCACACCGCTGGTCAAAATTTAAATAAAAAATCTCCAAGGGTATCTTCACGCCACTTGGTCAAAATTCAATCAAAATGCTACAAGGGTATTGTTGTGGCTACTCCACAACGTACCCCAAAATTGGGGACCAACATTTTTTTGCATGTGTTCCAAGAATACTGAAGTGGCCCATAGGCTAAAGATCAAGAAAAAAAAGCAAAACACCACAAGGAGAAAAAGTGTCGCGATATCGTGACATGTTGCAGTTTCGTGGCCAAAAAAAAAAAGTGGCGTGATATCCCGACATGTTGTAGTTTCATGGCCAAAATAGAAAAAGTGTCACGATATCACGACATGTTGTAGTTTCACGAAAAAAGGAGAAAAGGTGTCACGATATCACGACATGTTGCACCATCACGGCCAAAAGAGAAAAGGTGTCATGATATCGCGACATGTTGCACCATTGCGGCCAAAAGAGAAAAAGTGTCATGATATTGTGACATGTTGCAGTTTTGTGACCAAAGGAGAAAAGGTGTCATGATATCGTGACATGTTGCACCATCACGGAAAAAATAGAAAAAGTGTCATGATATCGCGGCATGTTGCAGTTTTATGGCCAAAGGAGAAAAGGTGTTGCGATATCACATGTTGCACCATCGCGGCCAAAAGAGAAAAAGTGTCGCGATATCGCGACATGTTGCACCATCGCGGCCAAAAGAGAAAAAGTGTCACAATATTGCGACATGTTGCAGTTTCACGGCCAAAGGAGAAAAAGTGTCGCGATATCGTGACATGTTGCATTTTCATGATTCAAAGCAAAGAGAAAGAGCTAGAAAGAAAAAGTGTCGCGATATCGCGACATGTTGCATTTTCGCGGCACAAAGCAAAGAGAAAGAGCGAGGAGAAAAAGTGTCGTGATATCGCGACATGTTGCGTTTTCATGGCCAAACAAGAAAAAGTGTCACGATATCACGACATGTTGCATTTTCGTGGCCAAACAGGAAAAAGTGTCGCGATATCGTGACATGTTGCAGTTTTACGGCCAAAACAAAAAAAGTGGCATGATATCGCGACATGTTGTAGTTTCATGGCCAAAATAGAAAAAGTGTCACGATATCACGACATTTAGTTTCACGACAAAAGGAGAAAAGGTGTCACGATATCATGACATGTTGCACCATCGCGGCCAAAAGAGAAAAGGTGTCACGATATCGTGACATGTTGCACCATTGCGGCCAAAAGAGAAAAAGTGTCATGATATCGTGACATGTTGCAATTTTGCAACCAAAGGAGAAAAGGTGTCACGATATCGTGACATGTTGCACCATCATGTCCAAAATAGAAAAAGTGTCATGATATCACGACATGTTGCAGTTTCATGGCCAAAGGAGAAAAGGTGTCGCGATATCGCGACATGTTGCACCATCACGGCCAAAAGAGAAAAAGTGTCACGATATCGCGACATGTTGCACCATCATGGAAAAAAGAGAAAAAGTGTCGCGATATCGCGACATGTTGCAGTTTCACGACCAAAGGAGAAAAAGTGTCGCGATATCGTGACATGTTGCATTTTCATGATTCAAAGCAAAGAGAAAGAGCTAAAAAGAAAAAGTGTCACGATATCGCAACATGTTGCATTTTTGCGGCACAAAGAAAAGAGAAAGAGTGAGGAGAAAAAGTGTCGTGATATCGCGACATGTTGCGTTTTCATGGCCAAACAAGAAAAAGTGTCGCGATATCACGAAATGTTGCATTTTCATGACCAAACAGGAAAAGTGTCGCGATATCGCGACATGTTGCATTTTTGTGGCCAAAAGAGAAAAGTGTCACGATATCATAACATGTTGCATTTTCGTGGCCAAACAGGAAAAAGTGTCATGATATCGCGACATGTTGCATTTTTGTAACAAAATGAGGAAATAAATAACTAGAAAGAAAAGTGTTGTGATATCGCAACATGTTCCATTTTCATGGCTAAAAGCAACCAAAGAGAGCAAGGAGGCAAAAGTGTTGCGATATCACATGTTCCATTTTCGCCAAGGTAACGGACCTACATAGTGACGTGGACATAAGGACAAAATCCAATGAACAAGACAATATGTTACATAAGGAATATTTAATGATTTGAAATCATTTAAGATGGTCGTTACACATGGAGGGAAATGGATGCGAGCCCATGTGGAGAAAACGTAGTGAAGGGCCACAAAATGGAAACCAAAGCACACGCAGTCAAGGAAGGTGAAACAAGCAGCCATCAAAAAATGAAACAAATCATCATGGAAGGAGAAGCAATTTTTTTAGAAGTTTAAATACTCCATTCAAAGAGCCCAGAAGGGGTTGGAAATTGCTGCAAACAGAGTTGCAGATTTGAAGGTGAGAAGGCCATTCTGGACCTGTTTAAGTTGTTTTTCTTCCACAGACTGGTTTGGGAAAACCAAAAATTTTGCTATTGTAAAATGACATATTTTTAATGCAGAGGTTTTCAGAAATTTACATCTTGTGGGCAAGAAAGAAGGAGAGTTTCTTTGAATGCTATGGATTTAATGTTTATTCTTTCATTTTTTTAGATTTTGAATAAATAGATAATGTCAATGCCATTTTTTGGGTTACATTAGGCGAATATTTGAAATCTGAATTTTATTTCATACCCTAGGAACCAGCACTTAGTATATGGGGATTGTGCTTGTTTTCAAGTCCAATAGGTTAGGTTGCATGTATGGAGACCTCCCATATTTGATTTTGTCAGAACAGGATAGCATCATACCGAGTGCCATTTATCTTCAGTTTTCTGCATTTCATTTTCATTTTCTGCATTTTATTTTTCCCAGAAATTTTAACTTGTTTTCAGGCATTAAACAAACATTTAAAAAATTCAAAATCCAAAAAAAAAACAATGAACAGTCATTAAAGTTTCATGATGAAATAAACCAACATTGCCCCTTGTTTACGGTTACTTGCAATCACTAAGGTGTTCCAAGCATTTAAATTGATTATCTTTATTTGAGATTTACTAATACACAGTTGCAAATGCTAATACAACGGAGACCTTGGAGAAGTTGTTTGTTTGACTTCTTTGCAAGAGGGTATTTGGAACCCAAATCCTAAAGGAGAGTGTACTTTCACGACTGGGTGAAAATACCACTCAACAGATTGGCGCTAGAAGGAGGGCCTGAATTGTTTTATTTTAGAGTGATTTAAATGCTATAGGGATTTAAATTTTGAATGCCTTATTAATTATTATCTTTAGCCCTCTTTTTTTTTTTAAATAAAGGGGTAAAAATTTGTTGATAAAAATTCTGGATTACAAAGTACAGCTGAGCCCCCACCCAGGACTCAAATAAGCAACAAGACAGGCTAAATCACTAGACAATGTCAACTCCCTAAGAAAACCAAAAAAAACAAACCATATTAAGTCTGAAAATCCTTATGGATCAACTCTGGTAGGTGTTGAGAATCCCTAGACGGGAGACTCTCCCAGCTATCAATACTCTGAGTATCCAATATCTCAGAAGCCCTTTTGGCCAGGTAATCAGCAACCCCATTCCATTCCCTTGGAATGTGCACAAAGGATATAAATTTGAACTCTTCACTCATTCTGAGAATCTGAATGGTCACAGAGGCCAACTGCCAATTAACATCCTCCACTCTTTTGCTTTTTAAAATATTAGCCAAAATTTGAGAGTCAGACTCACAAAGAATCCTGCGCCAGCCAAGAGAAAATCCACTTTGCAAGGCCTCAAGTATCGCCAGAGCTTCCATAAGATTGTTGGAGTGAATACCTTTATAAATGGAAAAGAAAAAATTGACCACGCCAGTAGAATCTCTCCCAACACCACCAATTCTAGCATGTCCAGGATTGCCCCTGGATGACCCATCAGTATTAATTTTTAAAACTCCTCTAGGGGGCAGTCTCCATCTACCCTCTCTCCTAACCTTCTTGCTAAGCTGAGGAATCCTACTAGGGCTAGAAGAATTCACACCAACCCCAAACAAACCAAGGGCCTATCGTAACTTCTCCTCCTTAGAGTCCAAATGAGGGTCCACATCACATTTACTATGGATAGTTTCTTGAACCATACACAGGATCCTTTTCCAGATCTGTTGAATAGCCAAATGACTTCCTTCAAAAATGCATCGGTTTTTTTCGAGCCAAATCTTCCAGATGATGCAAGAAGGGCCCAAATTCCAAGCCACTTGGAGGAAGGGGGCCTTCGCTGGAGGTCTTCCAAGACTACTCCAAAACTCCACTAGGGAGAGCACATGAAAACAAGGATGGTTCCAGGCACTCCACCAACAATGCCAAATGTCTTTGGCAAGGGAGCATTGGAAAAATAAATGAGAAGAGTCATCCTCATTCTTATCACAAAGGACACATAAAGAGGGACCCTGAAATCCCCTCTTCCTCAAGTTATCCCAAGTGAGGCATTTATTATGAGCTACCAGCCAGAGAAAAAAGTTACATTTCGGCCAAGAAAATCTATTCCACACCTTTTTCCACCATGTGACAGGGAGACTCCCGAACTTTTGCTTATCAAGAACTTGATAACCATAGGCTACAGAGTAGGTTCCCTTGGGATTAGGGTTCCAAGCCAGAATGTCTTTATCCCTCAATTAAGAACAATACCTCCCTGCAATAATAAGAGCAAGCACCTCTCTATCCTTGGCCAATCCCCCTTGGGGCCATTCCTGTGGATCTTTCCATTTGTACATCTCCATATTTCCAAAATATTGGATTTTTTTAAAGTCCTCCACATGAGACCAGCCTGCTTCCAAGAAAAAAATGCTTAGGGAATGTAACCTGGGATATTGAGTCAAGATAGGAGGGTGGCCATACCAAGAATACTACCAAAAAAGAACATCTGATCCCCGATTGCAAATCCAGAACAAACCCCAGCTTAATTAGATTAGCTCCTCTTTTCAGAGTGTCCCAGATAACAGAACCTTTCCCAACCAAACTGGCTCTAGGGATATCTGCCTCATAAATACCTCTCAAGAATTTATAAGATAATATTTTAGCCCAAATATGATCTTGAGAGGTACAAAAATTCGCAGCCAAAGCCTGCCCAAAAAGAGTTGCCTGTCGCAACCCAAGGCCTCCCTCTTGAACCGGCCTACAAATGGAATCCCATCTAACCAAACTCCATTTAGATTGATCAAGTTTTCCAGACCACAAAAGCTGTCTTGACAGAGCATCCATGTCCTTGATGAAACGAGAAGGAGCCGTTTGCACAAAACATCTATAAATGGGTAAAGCTTGAATAACAGATTTTAAAAGCAATACTCTACCTACAGAGGATAGCCATCCGACAGATCCAGTTGATTTACCTTCCTTCTAAACTTATCAAGTATAGACCGCCAAGAAGATCTAGGCGAGAGGATGAGATGAAATCGGGATCCCAAGATAAATGAAGGGGGAGTCCCGACTCGGAATCTTAGAATGCCGAGCAATCCCGGCTTGAATAAGAGGGGGGTATTGAAGAAGAAAATAAAGGACTTGTCCTCATTAATCACCTATCCAGAAGCACCAAGATATATGTCAAGATACTGTCTAATGTTTCTAGCTTCCTTGATAGTGGCAACTCCCAACAAAGCAGTATCATCAACAAATTGAAGGTGGGAAAGAGGTGGCAAATTGTTATCCCACTTCCACCCCTGAATGAGACCATGCCTAACCTGAGACTTGAGTAATCTTCCCAACCCTTCTGCCATAATGATAAACAAATAAGGAGATAGAGGATCTCCTTGCCTCAATCCCCTTGAGGCCTCAAACAGCTCCGTAGTCTCATTATTAACAAGAACAAAGAATGAGGAAGAAGAAATACAGCTCATCACCCATCTAATCCATTCCTCCTCAAAGCCAAAAGCAGCAAGAACTTTTTGAAGAAAGGACCATCTAACTATGTCATAGGCTTTTTCCATGTCCAACTTAATGAACATAGTTTTCTTCTTAGAATTTTCCTTTGAGTGAATAGTTTCTGTAGCAATAACAACCCCATCCATGATTTGTCGGCCAGCAACAAACCCACCTTGCTCCTCAGATATGATTTTGCTCAACCATATCTTCAGCCTCTCAGCAATAATTTTTGTGATGATCTTATATACAACATTACAGAGAGCAATAGGCCTGAACATATCCAAGGAATTCGCTCCCTCTTTCTTGGGAATAAGCACCACAAAGGTAGCATTTAGGGACCTTAGCATCTATTTGTTCTTTTGGGACTCACGGACCACTTCCAAAAGGTCAAATTTGATTAACTCCCAAAACTCTTGATAAAACTCAATCGATAATCCATCCAGACCCAGGGCTTTCCCTTTTTCATCTTGAATACAACACTTTTCAGCTCCTCAAGGGAAATTGGATCCATCAAGTGCTCATTCATCTCTCTAGAAACAATTGAGGGAATACAGTTTAGAATAATTTTTTCTTCCTCATCATCTGAGAGGGCATCCTCCTTGAAGAGAGAGGAAAAATACCTCTTAGTCTCTTCTGAAATATCCCTAAAAGAAGAAAGCAGGGCACCCTGAGAATTAACAAGAGAGGTAATCAGGTTACCATTACGACGAGCCTTAACAGAGTTATAAAAGAAGGTTGTGTTCCTATTCCCTTCCTGAAGCCAATCTACTCGAGCTTTTTTTTTCCAAAAAATTTCTTCCCTCAGTTCCCATTCATTAAGGTCTTTTACAGCCTCAGATTCCTCAACAAGAAGCTCCTATGTGAGTCCCTGATCTCTAATCTTCCTTGAGGCTTCTTCCACCCTCCTAAGAGCTACCAACTTAGCCAAGGAAAGGTTCCCAAAATTTAGTCTATTCCATCTCTTCAATTTATGCTTAACAAATTGAAGCCGCTTCATAAAGGAGTACATAGCGATGCCATGAGGAGGTTTGCCATTAGTCCACCAGCTTCGCATGAAATCATGAAGCTTAGGATCTCGCAGCCACATAAGTTGAAACTTAAATGAGGGATTATTTTTTAGCCCTAACTCTAGAGCAAAGAGTTTGATAGGCCAATGATCAGATCCTCTACCCTAAAGAATCACAGAACTAGTGCTTCTATTATTGCCAATCCAAAAACTAGAGATTAGAAACCTATCCAGTCTCTCTGAAATGGAATATTCCCTACATCTTCTATTATGCCAGGTAAATATCCCATTATTCGGCTTGATGTCAACCAAGTTCAAGGCCCGGATATGAGCATTGAAAACAAAAGAAAAAGGCTCAATACGATCAATCCCACCATGTTTTTCCTCTAGAAAAGTGATAGAATTGAAGTCTCCAGCCAAAATCCATGGGTACAGGGGAGCCAGACTTCTCACAAAGCCAATGTGCTCCCATAAATTCACTTTACCATTGTAATCAATAGGAGCATACACGTTTGTAAGTAGGATGGTCTCACCGGATTCATTATCATGCCCGATCATCGAAATAGACCACCTACTGGAAATCTAGGTAAGAGGAGAGATCTTAACTGGATCCCATAAACAAGCAAGGCCACCAGCATATCCACATGCACCAATACACTGACATTGCCCCTTTCTCCACAACTTGGGAGCAATATTAAACAAACTATCAATAGCTAATTTAGTCTCTTGAATAAAAACCACATCCGAAGAATGAACACGAATCAAATCATGAACAACTTTTTGTCTGGGGATGTTGTTCAACCCCCTTACATTCCATGAAAGTACAATCATTTTTGGGGGTTATAAAAATGGAAGTCCAATGTTCTCACCAAACCTGACTCTACCAAAGTCTCCCCCATTAACTTAATTTTATCCTAGTCTTTCTTCCGACCCACCTTCATATTCTTATTTGAAGCATTTTTTTAAATTATTTTATGCTACAATCCCAACACCGTAGGAGTTTTATAGTCCATGGATGACTACATCAGTTCCTGGGTAGGAGAGGGCATGTCTAAATCTGTGCCATTTTCTAAGATAACTTCACTTCCAGGGCTAGGGCCAACCATATCACCTATACTTGGAACCAAAGCCCTCTGTTCTTCATTTAAACCCCCTATATCTGGTTCCCTTGGTTCCACCTCATGAAGAGAAAACTGATTTGGTCTTGTTATATCTATAACAGGTAGCGATGTTTCAGGTATCTCCACGCACTGATCAAGATTCTCTAGAATTTCAAAATGGTTGAGCTGAGCATCTGGCTGGTTATCCTTAATGTCTCTTTTTGCCTTTCTTCCTTTGTTTCGAGGTTTTACCGTAACAAAGCCTTCCTTATCCTGATCCCCCTCCTTTATCGAGGCTTTTCCTTTATCCATATTTTGTACATCTCGAGAGGGCCCAAGATTTGAAGCCACAGGCAGGAAAAACTTAGGGCATTTTCTTTGTAAGTGGCCATATTCATGGCAAATCCGACAATGAAATGGAAGAGCTTCATAGTCAAGTTTTTGAACCCATTTGGTTGATCCAAACTGTATTTCAATAGAATCTAGAATAGGATTGTTTAAATCAATTTCAACATAGATACGGGCAACAGAGATTACCTTTTTATCTAGCGTTTGTTGTGATGGCCCAACCGGCTTCCCAAGTAGAAGGGCAATCATATGCAAGATGTCATTTCTCCAAAATTCTAATGGGAGCCACGAAAGTCAAACCCACACCGGAACCCGTGATGGCCGCTCCTCTGATGGGTTGAAACCCACATGCCAGGGTTTAAGAAAGAGTCCCGCTTGGTTATAGAAATAGGGACCTCCTTCAAATGCTTTGTTACGATCCGCAAGACAAGAAAAAACCACCATAAAATAGTTATTTGCACTCAGCATCACCTCCACATCACCTTCAGGGTTCCAAGTCTTCCTAACCCAAGCCTCCACAAAGGGAAGAGAAATTCGAATGCCCATAAATTTACCAATAAGCACATGTTTGGTTAAATACTCCACATCTTTTGCCACCGAGTCTGGTTGAACCACTAGAACCGGCCTGGCTTCACATCGTTCCAAACATCCATTGTTCTTTAACAAGTGATTATTGGCATGCAATGGGAAATCCTGTTCCTTCCAATCATTTTAAAAAGAAATACCAGCCCTAGCATGCACGCTCTATGATGGACTTGATGCCATCACTACATTCCTCCAGTTGTTCATACCTCCTCCAGAAACTACTGCCATCCCCGCAGAGCCCACTAGATAGGTCTTAAAAAAATTCCAGCAAAGTAGCTTTCCTCATTAAACCCTAGCAGAGCTCAGGTCCAAGAAGTCACTCTTTAGCCCTCTTTTAATAATACAGCCTTGTACTATTAAAAGGAGGACATGAATTGCTATGCATTGTTCTAATGCTTTTGATTGTTCATACAGGAATAATGTGTTTTGATTTGATTTAAAAAAAAAAAAAAACCAATATTTACTAGGATCACCTTACGTGAGCTTACAATAGCAAAGTCACTTAAGAGAATTCAAAGTTAGAAATCTAGTGCTCAAATAAAACCAACAAAACTCAAATATACCACCGCACCTATGATACAAGTTTACGACAAAATGGATAGGCCCCTACATGATTTCAAAAAGGGTTGGGCCTGGGGCATATCACCTCACATCATTGGATGGTGTTGAAGAGCCTAAGCCTCTCAATATCATTATTTTAAAGAAATTTTACACATAAAATATCAAAAACATTCAAATATGTCATAAAATACAAAAATATTCAAATATGTCATAAACTACAAAAACATTCAAATATGTCATAAATTACAAAAACATTCAAAAAAATACATAAGAATAAGAAATCCAAACGAATTCAAAAAACATAAAAAGGATCCAAGGGTATATTCACACCGCTTGGTGAAAATTCAAATGAAAAAGCTCCAAGGGTATCTTCATGCCACTTGGTCAAAACTCAAGCAAAATGCTCCAAGGGTATATTCACACCACTGGTCAAAATTTAAATAAAAAATCTCCAAGGGTATCTTCACGCCACTTGGTCAAAATTCAATCAAAATGCTACAAGGGTATTGTTGTGGCTACTCCACAACGTACCCCAAAATTGGGGACCAACCTTTTTTTGCATGTGTTCCAAGAATACTGAAGTGGCCCATAGGCTAAAGATCAAGAAAAAAAGCAAAACACCACAAGGAGAAAAAGTGTCGCGATATCGTGACATGTTGCAGTTTCGTGGCCAAAAAAAAAAAAGTGTCGTGATATCCCGACATGTTGCAGTTTCATGGCCAAAATAGAAAAAGTGTCACGATATCACGACATGTTGTAGTTTCACGACAAAAGGAGAAAAGGTGTCATGATATCACGACATGTTGCACCATCACGGCCAAAATAGAAAAGGTGTCATGATATCGCGACATGTTGCACCATTGCGGCCAAAAGATAAAAAGTGTCATGATATTGTGACATGTTGCAGTTTTGTGACCAAAGGAGAAAAGGTGTCACGATATCGCGACATGTTGCACCATCACAGCAAAAATAGAAAAAGTGTCATGATATCGCGACATGTTGCAGTTTTATGGCCAAAGGAGAAAAGGTGTTGCGATATCACGACATGTTGCACCATCGCGGCCAAAAGAGAAAAAGTGTCGCGATATCGCGACATGTTGCACCATCGCGGCCAAAAGAGAAAAAGTATCACGATATCGTGACATGTTGCAGTTTCACGGCCAAAGGAGAAAAAGTGTTGCGATATCGTGACATGTTGCATTTTCACGATTCAAAGCAAAGAGAAAGAGCTAGAAAGAAAAAGTGTCGCGATATCGCAACATGTTGCATTTTTGCGGCACAAAGCAAAGAGAAAGAGCGAGGAGAAAAAGTGTCGTGATATCGCGACATGTTGCGTTTTCACGGCCAAACAAGAAAAAGTGTCGTGATATCATGACATGTTGCATTTTCGTGGCCAAATAGGAAAAGTGTCGCGATATCACGACATGTTGCATTTTTGTGGCAAAAAGAGAAAAGTGTCACGATATCGTGACATGTTGCATTTTCGTGGCCAAACAAGAAAAAATGTCACGATATCGCGACATGTTGCATTTTCACGACAAAATGAGGGAAGAAATAACTAGAAAGAAAAGTGTTACGATATCGCGACATGTTCCATTTTCATGGCTAAAAGCAACAAAAGAGAGCAAGGAGGCAAAAGTGTTGCGATATCACATGTTCCATTTTTGCCAAGGTAACGGACCTCCATAGTGACGTGGACATAAGGAAAAAATCCAATGAACAAGATAATGTGTTACATAAGGAATCTTTAATGATTTGAAATCATTTAAGATGGTCGTTAGACATGGAGGGAAATGGACACGAGCCCATGTGGAGAAAATGCAGCGAAGGGCCACAAAATGGAAACCAAAGCACACACAGTCAGGGAAGGTGAAACGAGTAGCCATCGAAAAATGAAACAAACCATCATGGAAGGAGAAGCAATTTTTTTAGAAGTTTAAATACGCCATTCAAAGAGGCTAGAAGGGGTTAGAAATTACTGTGAACAGAGTTGTAGATTTGAAGGTGAGAAGGCCATTCTGGACTTGTTTAAGTTGTTTTTCTTCCACAGACTGGTTTGGGAAAACCAAAAATTTTGCTATTGTAAAATGACATATTTTTAATGCAAAATTTTTCAGAAATTTGCATCTTATGGGCAAGAAAGAAGGAGAGTTTCTTTGCATGCTATGGATTTAATGTTTATTCTTTCATTTTTTTAGATTTCGAATAAATAGATAATGTTAATGCCATTTTTTTTAGGTTACATTAGGTGAATATTTGAAATATGAATTTTATTTCGTACCCTAGGAACCAACACTTAGTCTATGGGGATTGTGCTTGTTTTGCAAGTCCAATAGGTTAGGTTGTATACATGGAGACCTCACATCTTCGGTTTTGTCAGAACAGGATAGCATCATACTGAGTGCATTTTATCTTATTTTTTCTGCATTTCATTTTCATTTTCTGCATTTTATTTTTCCTAGAAATTTTAACTTATTTTCAGGCATTAAACAAACATTTAAAAAATTCAAAATCCAAAAAAAAAACAATGAACAGTCATTAAAGTTTCATGATGAAATAAACCAACATTGCCCCTTGTTTACAGTTACTTGCAATCACTAAGGTGTTCCAAGCATTTAAATTGATTATCTTTATTTGAGATTACTAATACACAGTTGCAAATGCTAATACAACGGAGACCTTGGAGAAGTTGTTTGTTTGACTTCTTTGCAAGAGGGTATTTGGAACCCAAATCCTAAAGGAGAGTGTACTTTCACGACTGGGTGAAAATACCACTCAACAGGTATCTTCACACCGCTTGGTCAAAATTCAATTAAAAGTGCTCCAAAGATGGCTTCACACCGCTTGGTCAAAATCTAAAAGCCCCAAAGGCACAATAAGCCATTTGGTCAAAATACAATAAAAAAATACAAAAATAATGCAAAAATAAAAAATACAAAAAAAAGTTGCATTTTACATCTGCATCCATATAGTTGCATTACATAAAACATGCATACCCATTGTATTTGAATATGTTATGATCACACTCTTACAAACAATGCCACATTTTGTATCACAATCACAAATACACAAGTCCACCTTCATCCATTTATCCATGTGTGTAACTGTGTTTTTCAACATAACCATGTCATGTTGCTATAAGGAATAGGCTAATATTTTTTTGTCATCCAACCATATCTAGTGGTTTTATCAATTTTTGTGAGAAGCCATATTTATTAGTAGAGATTAAGGTCTAGTCATAAATACCTCAAATATTTAGGATCCTATCACTAATTGAAAAACACTAAAATCCTAGTTGGTACAAGAGGAAGATGAAAGCTGTAAAAAGTGGTCTAGGTTACCTTAAGCAAAAAGGATCTTCTTTGCTTATCCCCCTGTGTGACTGGTTCAAAGGAGATGCGAATTGGCAAAAGGACAAGTTTTACCCTACCTAGAAATGAGTGATTATCATCACTACATAAATCCCTTTCTTTCATTTAAACAAGCAAAAATCTTGAAACAAAGCACAAATTCAAAATTTTAGTTTCCAAAGTCATAATTCAAAATCCCAAAATCAAGAAACAATCAAAGTCAAAGCAAACAAGTGAATTTCATCCTTACATAAATCCCTTTCTCAAGGTAAAAACAAGAAAAAAACCATTTAAAAATAAACAGTGATTTTCATCACTAAGTATGAGCAAGTATCCCAAATAAAATGAAGAAAAGAAGGGAATGGAACTTGAATCCCTGGAATTCTCAGCATTGCACAAAACTAGAAGGTGATTCCTATTACAGGTTTGGTATACAACTAGGCCTAGCAATGGTGGTATCCTTACGCATGACGATATGTCTATCACAATATCATTTTGCATTTGTGTAGACCAATTTTTGCATGTGTATGAGCTAGATTTAGGTAACCCCAAAGCTACCTAGTGGTATAATATAACTAAGTCCAACACAAGATAAGATGAACAATTGAGGATCCACGATATTAGCAATAGGTTGAAAGAATACGGCCTGACATCAAATAAAATACTTGAGTTCTATATAAATATATTTATTTGCACACACGGGGATAATGAATCTATAGGTCCATGATGAAAGCCTTGCTTCTTCAAAATTCTAGTATGTTCAGTACACAAATATTGATAGAGTAACTAGAGTGTTTGAGTCCCAAGAAAAGCATCAAAAGTCCTACATAGCAATAAATCATATCATTCACCACATCATCAGTTTTCTTTCCGAAAGTTGCAAATTAAGGGATATAAAAAAAGTAGGCTAGATACCGGATAGATGTTAGAAATATTGCCTACACGACCACTGAATATTTTGAACCTTTTAAATAACATAGGCGTTATCAAGAAATTACATACATACACACCAATCCATTTCACATATGAATGCCCAAATAATTAGTTCTTGGGATAAGAATGATTATTCACATTCATACTTATTATACTTTCTGTGGTATCACCCATTTAGATCTTTGAAATCATATCATATGGATTCCTTATGTTTTAAGTGATTAAAACATACAGGTCCATTCACATTGGATTAAATATCATATAAATAGTGCATAACACATTGCATTTATATTACAATAAAAGTTAGATGCATACAACTAAATCAAAAGTAAACATGCATCTAACGAAAACATTGCATCCATAAATACACAATGTCATAAATCATCCATCCATATATAATATCACATTGTTGCATTCACCCATACATAGAATCATAAATCCATCATCAAATCAACTCATGATACATCACATCATGTCACAATAATCAAATCATATAAGCATATACATAAACATCTACATAAACATTCATCTCAAATCTATATCATCATAACTATCATCTATCATCTAACACATATATCACCTCATCATAATGTCATCATCACATCACATAAATAAAACAAAAACATGACCAATAAATGACACACATAATGATAGAGTCTCATATAAATATGTACATCTCAAAATATGTCTCAGGATATGTATCTCAAATTGCATGGATATATAAAATTTCCCAAATGCTACAGTCATAATAGGTCAGTTGACCTCAAAAATAAAAGCCTACATCATCATCAATCAAATATTGGGTTGGTGCCCCCTGTAGAACCACCCCATGTGGATGGATCTCAGGTGGAACGGTGTGAGCCTACTAGTCTCTCTATGTGAGTTTGGGTCCTCTAGTTAGGTCGAATGGAAGACTACCCTAAGGTAGAGCACCCGCTAGCCTATGAACCACCTACATCTATCATTTCCCTCGCTGTGGATCCCAGCCTATAGATCTGTATCTTGACAGTAGCAATATGGCCTACATGACTAGAAATTATTGCCTCATACTCATCTAGCAAACCTTGCATCTGCTTGATCTCTGCCCTTAGATTTTTCCCTATAGAGCCTTGAGGTGTGGAAGGATCTACAAAAACCTACATCTTGCTCTATAGTAGCCTATAGAGCCTATATCTGAGTAGTGAGCTACTCTATAGTAGCATCCCATTGTACTATAGTAGCATCTCACTAGGCAATGGTAGCATCACACTGTTGTACCTAGATTTTTGCCAACTAGAGCTTGGCCTCTACATTATGAAACTATACCGTCAGAGGAGAATCTCTCTCCTCGACATCCAACTCCTCATTCTCCCCATCATGAGCCTCTTGCTCCTCCACTGTCACCTGCTATATCAGTTGACCCTATACCTCAATCCTAGCTTGGAATATATGTCTTTATGGATCTACTCCATCTTTGCCATCATCCTCATGATCCAAAATGTCATCGCCATGCCACATATGATCACCCCACCACTGCACAAATGCATTTGTAACTCCCCCAAAAACTCATGGGTCAATTGCTAGGTCATCCTCCTCATCATATAAATCTATGATATGTGGGGAAGGAGGTATCTCTCTGCTCTGATGCACCTATAAACCGTACTGACAAAGAACCCAATAGTAGAATAAATACTCCCTGATGCCAACCTTGCATCTAATGATCCACTACTCATGCCACATCCTAGTTGTAAAGTTGGGTAGATCATCCCAAGCTGGGCACTCATAATATGGGTGCCACATGATGGCATTGACCTATAGTCTAGTGAAAGTAGTAGTATAATGGGGGAGCTCCCTTGCATGAGGGTGACTCTTGTGCTCCTCATGCTCTTGAGCCCACCTGGCAGCATAGCTTTGCATCCTAGAATCAATAACTATGATATTAGTGGGGAGTCCTCTGGGATGATCCACACTGATATGCTCCCATCCCCAGACCTGGAGGAGCAAGCTGCAACCAATGTTGATGTGGACCCATCGGTGGATATGATACAACTCGTCATAACACTGTGTTATTAGAGACCTATCCCATGCATAGATAATGGGCTGCTCATTATCCATAAAATAATGAGCCATCATAAGGAGGTTCCACGGGAACCTCAAACCTAAGTAGTCTGGAATGATAATGTTGCAGATGACCATCAAAAATATTGCATGCCTCTCCGAGAATACATGCTTCCTATACCAATGTATGATAGAAACACCACCAGACTTGGTGTCCTCAAAGGTAACCATTGCATGCTCGTTGAACACCCTAGAAAAAATTGTATCACAATCATTGGTGGTTGAAGAGATGATGGCCACTTCATCAAAGGGGATCTAAAAAAACCTATACATGTTCTTCGATGTGATAGTTATATCACCGATAGGAATATGGAAAGTATTCATACTGGGGTCCCATCAATGAACCAGGGTAGTGAGGTAGGCCTGGTCCAACATGCTCTGGGGTAGTCGAATGACATACTGGAGGCCACGAGACTTAAACTAGGCCTAGTCCATGTCATACAAGAGTGGGATAAGGTCATTAAAGAGTTTTGGATCCCAAACCCGAGTAGTGAGAATATAAGAGCAAAAATTAAAAGTATAACTACAATGCATCTAAGGCATGAATCACAAATAAAGCATGAAAAATGGTACACATAATGATAAATTATCCTAATTTTGAGTAAAATAGGAATAAATGCACCTAATCATGTAGCATAGTGCAAGAAAGTAGCTCAAAATTTCAAAAAAATCAGAATAATCACCTTGCAAAATCCAAAAATTTACAAAATTTAACTAAGGATTTTTGTCACTGTTGCCTACAACGGCCAAAAATTGGTCGTTGAGGATAGCAGTGACCAAACCCCAATGCTCAATTTTTTTACTTTTGGGATTCAAAACTGGTCGTTCTAAGCAACAACGACAAAACTACAGGCCGAGCTAGCCGCTCTGAGCAGCAGCGACCGATGAGCAACACATCAGACATGTGCACCCTAGGCCAAAAATGACCAAAATTTAAAAAAAAATAACAAATGGGAGCAAGCCCACCAAAAAAAAACCTAACCTAAACCTATCTATGGATTCGGTTCATTTCCAACGGGTTTAGTGAGGTTCATTTACTAGTTAATTAGTGAGGTTCATTTACTATTTAATTAGTGAGGTTCAATTTTACCCAAAAAGAAAGCAAGGTCAAGGTTTAAGAGAATACCCAAGAATCTCTAGCTCCTCTGCTTGTAGATGTCTCTCCCTACGCAGCCATGGTCTCCAATGTAGTAGCACTTCAAGTCACAAATATCACTTTCTTTTTAGAGCTCTAGAAAGCAAAATGATAGTTGTAAAAGTGAAAAATTCAAAACCCTAGATTCCTTTTGTACTCCTCAAGTCACGCTTCGATCATTGTTGATGTCAGTGGCCCAAAATTCTTGGCCGCTTAGGGCAATAGAGGCCATAGAAAGGGACTTAGTGGCCACTGGACCTGATAGCAATCAAAGGCACAGGAAAAATTAGGTAGATTCCTTCCAAGAGGGATAGTAAAAAAATTAAATAAACACATTTTGATGGTCCCTGATCATCATAATGATCAAAAAAATGAAATAATATAAAAACAAATCTCGAGTATGCTCTGTATTAAGTTACTCTATCAACTCGACGGTTGCAGTGATTTGCACTCCATGCAACTTGGTGAGATGAGTAATTTACCATAGAGCTACTCGGGGTAAATTATTCATTTTGGAATTATGATGCATCACCTCAAACTCGAAGAAGATCAAGATGGTCGAATTGATCCACAGGTATGGGGGAATCATCCTAATTATCTTATGACACTAAAAACAATGAGCCAAGTGATGCAGTACAAGCATAAATAGAATCGCTCATCCTAACCCCCTAAGAAGGCTATTTTTGGTTGGACCGCTCCTTGGGATAGCGATGAATGATCATCATAAACAATTGGAATCACACTTGGATGGAGGTTTACCCATTAAAAGAGCAAACACTAAAAAGGAACCAAAGCTAGTCAAAGTGGTCAAGTGACTTATCACTTCATTCATTACCTTTCCCTCACCAATTCATTTGTGTGAGGGGGTAGTTCAAGTCTTCAAAATAATCATAATCAACATCAACTAAAGATCACTCGATCATATAAAAATTGCATTCATCCAAAGAATCATTGCATACAACTCTTACAAAAATTTCCCCTATTTGCTGGGTTCATAAGAAAATATGACATCTTCAATTTGTAGCTCTCCTCTGGTTGGTTCTATTGTAGTAGCATAAGCTACCCGATTGCATTTGAGGAATGAGTGCAAGTGGACATGTGCAAACCTTGTGCTAAATTAAGCCTTAAATTAGGTTGAAGCAATGATTCAAGGATGTGTGTCATCTTGCATTATTGGGCCATCCATTGTTGATCAAATAAATGATCATCATACACCGTGCAAACATAGTAGTCTACGTTTTTGCTGTGTGCTATGTTTTTCACTTAGTGCATCATCAAAAGGGGCATTTGTAGACACCTAAAACATGTCATGTTGAGGGAGACTACTCACATAGTCACACCCATAGGTCATGTGACTAAACCTTGGGACCTTCCAAGTGTCAAAAGTGGTTTTTTCCACTCATTTGGTGAATTTTCAGCCCATCCAAGCTTGGCCGCTATGGACCAGAGCGACTAGATTATGGCCACTGCAGCTTAGAGCATCCAAACCTTAGCCATTGTAGATGACAACAACTAAAAATTAAATGCATTTTGTCACCCATCCAGCCTAATCACGGGTGGAAGTGGTAGTCTACATGCAATAAGGATGAGTGGGGACAACTTTACATTCCTCCTCATAGCTAGTCTACATAAAAGACTCAAGTTTGGATTTAGACATCAGTTAAATGCCCCTCAAGGGTAGACAAAAGCTTAAATTATCATGCTAACATTTGGTGCACATGAGGGATTCAATCCTAGGATTTGAACATTGACCTAGGGCTTCAAAAAATTTATAAGGAGTAAACCTAAAAGCACTAGGGGACCTTCTTTTATCAATTAGAGAGAGAGAGAACATCACATATTAGAATTTTGAATAGGTTGGATCATTGAGGAGAGCTTCTAGAGACTTGGAGAGCTTTCCTTGGAGATCAATTTTGTGGTGAATCCCTATCATATTGGAGGGAAAATCTGAACATATATGGTAATCATTTAACATTAGTAGTAGACTTGAGCCCATAGCCTTTGGATCAATAGAGATAGATTTCACCTTAGCAGTCACTATCCTAGACAGTGGCCCACAACCTAGTCTAGGGTTTAGGTGATAGTTTCTATTATTCTGCTTACTCTATATTTTCATATCATTAGCATAAGATTTATTTTAGTTATTTGCATTCATAGTAATAGTTTCATTGCATTTGTTTCCATTGAGCTTATTCATTTCTAACAGCCTCATCCAGGGAGGCAATCTCGAACATTTAAGCATGTGTTGTTGTTTCATTGATTTTAGGGCTATAGGTTTATCAGATAGGTTCTCAACATACGGAAGCACAAGGATACATCTAGGAATTAGACCTAGAGAATGATACATATGTAAGCCCTCATACAGTTCTGTGTGCATCACCAGGAAGCCTGTAAAGGTGCATCACCCGTTTCTAGGGGATATTTTATACATCTGCTACCATTTTTGTGTAAAATCATGTATCAAATGAAGGGTATCCCATAGAGGGATTTATATGTAATCGGATCTTGGAAATATCAATACAAAGCATTCATTCGTTTATTTTTTCATATTTTTCTATGCCTTTCTTTTATGCTTTTTCATTTAATACATGTGAAACATTAATAATAATCGCAAATAGAGTGGGTAGATGGTGCGTTGATTCCCTGGGGTCGCTACAAAATGAACCCACATATCTAGGATTAATTTTGGAAGATTTTATAGAACCTTTTGTAGGTTTCACCATTAAGAAAATCCTATCTACTATAGAGTATTCCCTCGGTGTTATTTTTAGATCTGCATAGCTCTTTTGGCAATCTACGATCTCTTTCAGCTTTTTCTAAATTCTTTTTAATTGATCTTCCATTTCTCTTATAGTATCTGATTCGATCACTACTCGATCCTTCAAATTATCCCATGATAAGGGAGTCTTGCATATTCTTCCATATATCACTTCAAATGATACCATTCCTAGTAATGCATGATAATTTTTATTGTATGCAAAATCAACTAGGTACAAATAATCTTCCCATTTAGTATGTTGATCCATATAGTACATTCTCAGCATATCTTCTAAAACTTGATTCAACCTCTCAGTCTACCCATCTGTCTTAGGGTGATAGGTCAAACTAATATTCAGTTTGGTGCCCAAAACTTCATGGAAAGCCTACCAAAATTTTGAGGTAAAGTAAGAATCTCTTTCAGAGATTATAACTTCAAGAAATCCATGTAGTCGCACTATCTCTCTGGTAATTTTTCTTGCTATAGTAGGTGTATCATATTGCACATTCGTAGGTATAAAATTTCCAACCTTGGTTAACTTATCCACAACCACCAAGATTGCATCATGCCTAAACCTTGTTTTAGGCAAACTAATTATGAAGTCCATTGAGACCACCTGCCATTTTTGCGAAGGAATATCATGTGGGTACAAATGACATGTCGCATGCAAGTGTTCTAGTTTAACTTTCTGAGACTTCAAGCACCTAGCCACATAATTATTAATATCCTTTTTTAGTCTTGGCCAGTAATAGGTCTTCTTCAAGATCTCACGCATCTTCTCCCCTCCAGTATGTATGGAATAAGGAGTATTATGTGCCTCCTTAAGTATTATTTCTCTCAATCCACCTATATTTGGAACAACCAATCTATTCTTATAATACAACAAATCATCTCTATACACAAAACCTATATCTTTTTTAGGTTCTTGCTCAATTTGAGCATACTTTTATGACATAATTCATATTTTTGTTGTATTTCCTTAACTTGGTCTATCAAATCATAATGACATTTTATCATTGGAACAATATGCCCTCTCCTACTCAAAGCATCACCAATTTTATTATCCTTACCCGTAATGTACTCAGTGCTAAAATCATACTCAGTTAGAAACTCCATCCATCGACATTGCATGGCATTCAATAAGGGTTGAGTAAAAATGTACCTTAAAATTTGATGATCCATATTAGGTTCAAAAGGTTTTCTAAGTAAATAGTACCTCCAAACCTAAAGAGCATGCACAACTTCTGCCAACTCCAAGTCATGAGGGGCATAGTTTACCTCATATATTTTAAGAAAATAAGTTTTCTTGATTCAAAGGTAATGAATGCTTCATCTTAGATGAAAAACCCTCCTAATACCTCAATTGATGCATCAGTACACACGGTAAATCTCTTAGAAGGATCAGGTAATTGTAGAATTGGTACGGTTGTCAACCTCTCTTTCAGAGTTCAAAAGGCTTTCTCACACTATTCTATCCACTTAAAAGCCTTTCCTTTTCTTTGAAGGTTTGTGATAGGTTGAACAATCTTCAATAAAACTCTGAAAAATGATATGTAGTAGTCTGCTAACCCCATAAAGCTATGCACCTCAGTTACATTCGTGGGTGCAAACCAATCAATTATAGCTTCAATCTTCTTAGGATCGATAATAATCCCTTTTGCAAATACTATGTGCCCCAAATATTGTACTTGTAGAGTGAAAAATTCACACTTTGATAACTTCCCATATATTTGATTCCTTCTTAAATATATCAAGTAAAACTCTCTTATATTGATTATGCTTCTTCTTATTCTACAAGTAGATCAATATGTCATCTAGGAAAACGAGCACAAAATATTCTCATTTCTCTCTAAATACATTAGTCATGAGATTCATGAAAGAAACTAGGACATTAGTTAACCTAAAAGGTAGGACTATAAACTCATAATATTCGTACCTTGTTCTAAAAGTAGTTTTAGATATGTCTTCTTCTCGAATTCTCAATTTATAGTAACCCAATCTAAGGTCAATTTTTGAGAAGATAGTAGCTCCTTTCAGGTGATAAAAAAGATCATATATTCTTGGTAAATAATAACAATTCTTGACAGTAACCTTATTTAACATCTGGTAGTCTATGCACAGTCTTAAGGATTCATATTTCTTTCTAACAAATAAAATAGGAGCACCCCACAATGACACATTGGGTTTAATAAGCCCTTTCTCCAAAAAGTCTTGAAGTTGCATCTTGAGTTCTTGTAACTCTATAGGGGTCATCCTATATGGTTCCCTAGCAATGGGTGTAGCTCTAGGAAATAACTCTATAGAAAAGTCAAATTCTCTTTGAGGTAAAATTGGTAGGTCCTCTAAAAATACATCCTTGAACTCACCCAAAATAGGATGCTTCTAGAAGAGGTCAAAATTAGCTTTAGTCTAATACAAGAAAAACAATCTTTTAAATGTCAAAACTTCAAATAATACAGGTCCCAATATAGACTCTGTTGAACCCTCTAGTAAAATTTTGGCTGTGTACAAGCATTCTTCAAGGTTATAAGCCATCTCAGATTCAATTGGAATAAGTCAAGAAATAGGGAAAAAAGAACTGAAGATGGATTCCAATAAAAAATAGGTTGCAAGACCAATCAATATCATATGGTAAAAGAAGGTGAAAATCTTGTAGAGGAAGTTAATATTAATGCCCTTCCCAACATTTTAGCCCTGGTATTAATGAACATCATCACTTGGAATATTAGTGGACTCAATTACCAGTAAAATTTGGCCAGCTAGAAAAGTGGTTTCCCTCAGTTCCCAGGGGACTTCTGGTGGCATTGCTTGTCTTTGGGACCCAAAATAGGTAGTTATTCACCATATGGTTGGTAGTTGGGAGATGTTGGCTATAGCTATTCAAAGTAGACATTCCAACCAAATTATGCTCTGCATTACTATTTATGCTTCGACTGCTTTGGAGGAAAAAAGAAGACAATGGAAGGATATAACTCATATTATCTCTCATTTTCTTGAAGCTTGGATCTTGATCGGAGGATATTTCAATACCATCCTCTCTCTGGATGAGAAAAGGGGGGGAAATAGAAATTTGGACAAAAGCACTGACCTCATGAGTGAATATATTGCAAACCTCCATCTTGTGGACATCCAACCAGATAATGGCCTTATGACTTGGTCTAACAAAAGGCAAGGCTTAGCTTGTATAATGGAGAGATTGGATAGGTTTTTGCTCTCTAAAAATTTCTTAATCCATGGTCACATTCCTAAAGTGAAGACTCTTAATAATCTTGGTTCGGATCATTGGCCAGTCATGGTGGAAATGTGGAAAACCAATGTGAGTTTCTCTCCTTTTTGTTTTCAATTAATGTGGCTTAGAGACATTTCCTTTAGACCTCATGTGCAACAATGGTGGAAGGAAGGTAAACCTAGGCATGGGACTAAGATGTTCTATTTTGCCAAAAGACTACAATACATTAAATCCAAAATCAAGACTTGGAACTGGAAAGAGTTTGGGGATGTTCATAAAAAAAACATGAAGTTATTGCTCATATTGAAAATTTGAATAAGAAAATCCATTTAGATGGCCTCACAGGAGAAGAGAAGTGCAGATGAAATTAAACTCACAACTCAGTTAGAGGAATGGGAAAAAAAAGAAGAAATCTTATGGAAGCAAAAATCTAGAATTCAATGGCTCAAAGAAGGAGATCGAAACACAAATTTCTTCCACAAATCTCTTCTAGCTCGAAGATCTCACAACTTTATTTCTTCCCTAAAATTAGATTTTGGAGATGTTGTTTATACTTGGGATGGCATGAACTCTATTGTTGTTGATTACTTTTCCAATATTTTTGTTGCTACTCCTCTTGACTCAACTTCTCAACAAAATGTTCTTCAAGCAATCCCTTCTCTTATCACTTCTGAGGAGAACTCTATTTTGACTGCTCCTATTACTATCAATGAGCTTCAACAGGTAGTTTTTAAAATGCAAAAAGGGAAAACCCCAGGTCTCGATGGTTTTCCCATTGAGTTCTACCAAGAGTTCTGGGATATCCTTCATGTTGATTTATTAGAGGTGGTGGAAGAAGCCAGGAAAGCCAAAGAAATTTTGAAGGTTATCAATAAAACTTATATTACTCTTGTTCCAAAATCTCAAGAGGTTGATCATATCTCAGCTTTTAGACCTATTGCTTTATGTAATGTTCTTCTCAAAATCATTACTAAAATCATGGCAAAAAGGTTGAAGCCTCTTTTGCATAAGATTATTTCCCCAGAGCAAGGGGGTTATGTGGAAGGGCGTCAAATAGTAGATGAGATAGTTCTTGCTCAGGAAGCCATCCATTCCATGGATATGCAAAAATCTCCTTCCATGTTCATTCGGTTAGACTTATCCAAAGCTTATGACGAGTGGATTGGCACTTCCTTATCAAAGTTTTGAGGCAATTTGGTTTCTCTAAGGATTGGATGGATTGGATTATGGGATGTATCTCTTTAGTTTCCTACTTAGTTCTTATCAATGGCAGGCCTTCTCAGTCATTCCCAACTTCCAGAGGTATTAGGCAAGGTGACCCGCTATCCCCTTATTTATTCATCATTCTTGTTGAATGCTTGGGTAGGACTATAACCAAAAAGAGGGAAAACAAAACCCTTGAGGGAGTTACCATTGCTCATGGAGCTAGACCTATCTCTCATCTTCAATTTGTGGATGACTCTACTCTTTTAGGTAAAGCTACAGTTAAGGAAGCTTCTAATATTAAGCAAATCATTAGCTATTTTTCTAAGGCTACTAGGCAGTTGATCAATGAAGACAAATCTAAAGTTATTTTCTTTCACTGCTCTGCTAGAAAGGAATCCATGGTCTTGGATAAATTAAGATATAAGAAGACCTCCCTTCCAATCACTTATTTAGGTATTCCCATAAATATTCAAAGGCAAAAAAATAAATATTGGAATTGGTTGTTGGACAAAGTCAAGAAGAAAATTGGAAAGTGGACCAACAGGTGGCTTTCTTCGGGGGTAGAATCACCTTGGTAAAATCAGTCCTTCAAGCTATTCCTATTTATGTATCTTCCATGTTGAATATTCCAAAGGTTGTTCTTCGAGAACTGGATCAAATCGAGTCATCGTTTCCTTTGGAGTGGTACTAAGGAGAAAATAAAATGGGCCTTGGTGAAATGGGACACTTTATGTCTTCCTAAGAATAAAGGGGGGTTAGGATTCTGGTCTTCTATTAATAACAACAAAGCTTTAGCTGCTAAATTATATTGGAGGATGTTGCATAACCCCAATGCTCTTTGGGCCAATAATCTTCGTGCTAAATATATTGAGAACAAAAGTCCTGAAGACCTTGTTCGCTATCAACTTCCTACCAAAGGTTCTCCCATTTTAGCAGTTCTTAAGACTGGTGAGGATTTGATAAAGAAAAATTTATTTTGGATCATTCATAATGGTCAACAGGTAAATTTTTGGATAGATTCTTGGGATGGTCACAAGCCTTTGATAACTCGGTTTCCCGATTGGAGGCCTTGGATGGAGGAGCTTCACCGAGCTAACTGGATAAAGGTGGCTAATTATTATCGGTACCATATTGGTAATTCAAAGGTTGGTAGATATTGGATCCCTATTGAGGACTGGCCTATTCAAATCCCAGAAAGGCAAAGACAAGATATCCAAGGCATCCTTCATATGAGATCTCTCTCTTGGTCCCATGAAAAATATTGTTTTGGATGGAACAACACTACTAAGGGTGAGTATTCGGTTGCTCAAGGTTATTTGACCTTATGCCATAATAATCCCAACCATTCTTCTGACATATTTTCTCAATTGTGGGCTCAAAATCTCTGGCCTAAGGTGAGGTTCTTTAATTGGATTTTATTGCATCGTAGGGTGCTTACTTGGTGAGCAACTTATGAAGCGTGGTTTTCATGGCCCTTTTAGATGTGAGATGTGTGAAGAGAATGTAGAAACTCTCAACCATATTTTTATTGAGTGTACTTTAGCCTCTGAGCTATGGAGGAGAATGGCCACTTTACTTGGCTTACAGTGGTCCAATTTTTTTACTTTTGAACAACTTTGGAGGGATTGGCCTAATCAAGAGGGTGTTGATCATTTTATTAGGCAGTTAGTTTGGATGGGTTCTACCATTCTTCTTTGGAATATTTGGATTGAAAGGAACAACCAAATTTTTAATCAAGATAGGAAGGATATTCACTATATTTGGCAAAATACCATAGCCAACTTAGTTGAATCAGTCCATCAACTCCTTAATCACCCCCAAAACTCCCACCAAAGATGGGATCAAGTGATGCAAATATTGAAGATTAAATATTCTAAGGGCAACCAACTTAAAGGGAATGTGAGTATTAGTAATATGGATAGGACAAGAAATTGGCAACCTCCTCCTAAGGATTTTGGAAAAGTCAATACTGATGGAGCCTCTAGAGGGAACCCTGGAAAAGCCAGTGTGGGAGGAATTGGTAGACTTTCAGATGGCTCCCTGGTTTTTACTTTTGTTGAGAATTTGGGTATTCTTTCCAATAACCTTGTTGAGGGGTATGGTATCCTCAGAGGCCTTCAGGAGGCTACTAAGGTTGGATGGGAAAAGGTGTTAGTTGAGTCTGACTCTCAACTTATGATTAATATTTTGAAGACTCCTTCCAAGAATCATAAGGTTGATTGGAGAATAAAAAGAATTATTGAGAAGATTCAATTAATCCAGATGGGATTTTTGAAAGTTGATTACAATCATGTGGTCAGAGATCAAAACAAGAGTGTTGATGCTTTAGCTAATTGGGCTTTGGACAAAGGTGATCTTACTTGTTATGGCCACCCTCCTAGATGGTGGGCTTCACAAATTAGGGAAGCTCTTCTTTCTATCATTTCTTTGGATGGCTCCAGTTCTGAAGGTACCTAGTTTCTTCTTGCTTTTTTTTGCTTCTCTTTGGTTCATTCAGGTTTTTTTAGTTCCCTAGCTCACTCTTTTCTTTCTTTTGTTTCCTTTGTTGTTTCTTGCCTTAATAGTCTTCTGGTCTAGATAGGTCATTGTTATGTTCAATTTTTTTTTCTTTTTTCTTTTTTTGTTTAGTTTTTTAAGGTGTGTGTGTTCTTTTGTTTTGTTTTGTTTTTGTGTTCTTTGTGTTGTTTTTTGTTGTTCTTGTGTTTTTGTTTTTTTTTTATGTTTTTTGTTATTGTTCTTGTGTTTTTGTCGTTCTTGTTCTTGTGTTTCTCTTTGTTTGTGTTAATTCGTGTTTTTTTGTGTGAGTGTTTTCTATGTTTTTTGTTTTTGTTTATTGTCTATTGTTGGTTGTTTTTTATTTTTATTTTTATTTTATTTTTTTAATATTTTAGGTTTTGGTTGTGTTTATTTTTCATGTTTTTTTTGGGTTATGTCTTTGTAGTGTTCTGTTGTTTTTGTCTTGTTTGTGTTTTGTTATGTGGTTCTTGTGTTTTTCTATGTGGTTCGTGTTGTGGTTTCTTTTATCTTATTGTGTGTGTGTTTGGTTGTGCTTTTGTTTTTGACACACTCAAGGAGCATGTTTTTTATTTTATTTTATTATTTTTGTTGTTATTTACTTATTTTTAAATTGGTTTTGTGTGTTTGTTTGCTCCTTGAGTATGTCAAAGGTGGTAGGCCAGGTCCGAGTCCTGGGCATTTTTGGTGGAATGGATACCCCTGCCTCCTTGGGTCTTACCCGAAAGTGGCATCCCTTTTGGGATGTTTTCCACAAATAAAAATAAAAATTAGCTTTAGTCTCTTCTTTTTTGTTCTTTTTAACTACATAGATCATTCCTCTCTTCCTTATTGACTTATTTACTTGCATTTATGACAATAAATGTGGTTTAACAGAACCATAGTCACAATGAATTCTAATTCTATGGTTAGATTCATCCATAAATTCTAGCCATCTATCTTCAAAATTTAGTAGAGTTTTATGGGCTTTCAACGAATCAACACCAAGAATGATGTCAAAGGTGTGTAAAGGTACCACATACAAATACCCTTTGGTTGTACCTTGAGGTAAGATAATGTGAGGATCAAATAAACATTGGTTTATTTGGTAGGTATTCCCTGAACCATACTCCACCTTCCAACCATTATCCATAAATCTAGGTCTTTTGTGTATGTCCCTCACTAAACTAGTGGAAATAAAACTATCAGTAGATCCACTATCACTCAAAATGCATACATCCTTATTCAAAAATTTACCATTTAATAGAAAAGGAGTAACTTTCCCATAATTATTCTTATTCATGAACTTCTTGACCTTTTTCTTTGTCCTTGAATTTTGGTTCATGTGCTTCCTTTATTCCTACATTTTTGCAATATTGATGTTGTCTTGTAATCCTTTGTATGTATTCTCTACAAGTAATATTGAACTATAATTTATTCATTTTCCTATTTTCTATATTTTTGAAAATCAGGTAATTCATCATTAGTTTTATCCTTAGAGCAAAAATAATGAATATTTCTTTTTGAATTTGTCTTTCTTAATATTTTCCAATTTTGGTCTGTATCTCTAAAATAGAATATTTTGCTCTATTTTTAATGACTTTAGGAGTTGCTTTAGAAATAATTTTTTGAATAAAATTATCTAATCTGAACAATAGAATTTTTTCAAAAAACATATATTATTTTATTTGTTTGATTTTTAAAGCCTTTACTACCACAAAATATCACAAGTTATATAACACAGGTCCCAAATATAAAATAGCCATAATAATAAATGTCAAGATAATAGTAGAATAATATGAGCTAATATATATATATATATATATATATATATATATATATATATATATATATATATATATATACAAGGCTTATAATAAATCAAATAACATTCATTTATATACTAAAATATAAATGTAAATAGCCTAAATAATTCATGTATTATGCATGAAGAACAACTTAGAATATTAATTGCTCAAATTGTATGCAAGATTTATTACTCCTCTTTCTATTACAACTTTATTGTCTTCTTATATTATATTCTATCTTCCATCCTTCGATTATTAGATATATTATAGGGAGAATTGTCTCCATAATATAGCTATAGTAATGTGATTTTTCAAAAACTTGACTATTGCTTTCCATATGCCAAGTCTCATGACCAACTTACCCTTTGTACATTCTCTCAACCTACACTTTCACTCTAACTTACATGACACTTGTGCATTTCTTGCACATTACACTTTTACATGACACTTGTGCATTTCCTACACATTCACACTTACATAAAAGGGGAAATATAAATCACACTCTAAACTATTGACTCAACTCTAATATAATATTTAAAAATGTACTATGAAGGTACCAAGGGGATACATTATCATATGCCAAATAATGTAATATTCTCCAACACCTCCCTGTATTACATTATTTGGTTATTGAAGATTTTAGTCTTTAATATTCATCTTTAATTTTCAAGTTATCTTACATTGTTCATGATATCTTTCTTGAGATTCATGAGGTTCATATTATTTCTTGAGTTTTGCTTTAAGTTCTTCTTTATCTTTGTGCTTTGATTCCTTAGGCTTTGGATCTTCATGATCTGGATCACAAGCTACTTAAAATCCTTTTATTTTAGGTTCAATTCTATGAATATCTTGAATTATTTGTCCTTCATTTCCATACCATGTGATTCATTCAATCTATTTTTCTTACAATATTGATATTGTCCCGTCTCTTCTAAAAAATTACATAGAGCATAACAATTAGATGAACACGGAATTCCAATATTACAATAAGAATGAAACACCTTTTCTAGAGATGATGCACTTGATTCTCTTATGGCAATCTCTACTTTCCTTTTTAGAGTTTCAATTAACTCTTTTTGTTTTAGATTTTCATATTTATAAATCTCAAGTGAAAACAATTCCATATACATTATGCTACCTATATCCAAAGGTATCATAATTGTTGGCAATTTTGGGTACATTGGGTACATTGCCTTTGCTCAAGTGTTGATGTTGTCATTGATGTCAAGAAGCGAAAGGGTTTTTGTGAAAACCAAGGCAGACAAAATAAAAGGTTTTATTTAAAACCATTGACAACAGATTTGAAATGGGTTTTTCTTAAAACCCAAGTTGGCTCTTCGTTTCGTTGAAAAAGGTGCCCCGGTGATGAAGATATTTAATTTTAAATATTTAGTTTAAATTTTATTTTTAAAATTTAAATTAATATTTTAAAATTAAAATTAAAGTATTTGCCGACGTGTTTGATAATGCATCGAAGTACATATAAAATGTGGCAATGGAATTCATTTTAGAGTGGATGTTCTCGATATGAATCCTTGTGCAATTTCGATTTAGTCGGAGCCCCTGCGCTAACGAAGAATGATGCTCGAGAGAAGCACCAAAGAGGAGGGCTCGCGGTGAAGATTCAAATGATGCTCGGTCAATATTAAAACGGGTGCACGAAGATCAAGCTCTTAGTAATGAAAGTGCAGCATTTGATATTAGAGACACGCCTTGCGAACTGGTTCGGTTGAGTTCTCATTCTTCGAGTGGCGAAGATCAATAGTGCTCAATCTATCGGATCATCGAATACCTTCGGCGTGCGCACCGTGTGAAAAGGCGAAACTTGAAGCATCGAAGGGATATCTTTGTGAAAGAAGCGATTCTAATATCTTTGATGTGCACACCCTGTGGAGGAGGCAGAACTTAAGGCAGCGAAGGGATATATTTGTGAAGCAAGCAATTTGAACATCTTCGACGTGCGCACCAGAGACGTCACAGCGGCAAAAAGGAATATGGTGGTAAGATTATTGATGTTGTAATGTTTTGATTTTCTTTGAGTGTCCTCGATAGGAAAGGAGAGATAGAACGCAGACAGTTCTTCATCGAAGGAGCACGAGAGCATTCAAGATACAACAAGGACGTGCGCGTAGCTGAGACGATAGAGAGAAGAGTTTGAGGCAGACTCTCGACGAAGTTTAGGCAAGATCACATCGCAGAAGGGCATGGAGCAGCGAAGTATGGAGAACACAACATTATCGGTTGTGTATGGTTAGACGAAAAACTGGATCAGTAGTAAACTGGTTATTAAATTGGATTCAACAGTGGAGCTAGCAATGCACGTCTTCACGGAAGGGTGTTTCCGGTAATGCAACAGAAAGACAAATTAACGACGTGAGAGTAACGGATTAAATATCCCATCTAGTTCTTTTGCTCTATTCGTTGCAGTAGACTGGTTGGTTTTTGCCCTCGTGTCGGTGGAAGTAAAGTAAAAGGAGCAAGTGCTCCTTGGTTAACGTGAGTAGCGTGGTCCACATGGTTGAGGCCCTAGTGCTAGGGCTTGCACGACTTGAGAGGTCGTGGGTTCGAGTATTGACGAAGGCTTAAAATGCTACTAAGGTATGCCCCTCATTTTTATTTAATGATGATAATACTTTGTTGTTTGAACTATTAGAATTTTGGGAGTTATAAGGTTATGTAATATTGTGATTTATTTTACTTTTATGGTATAAGTGGTTTTGGGAGTTATAAGGTTAATGCAATGTTGTGATTTATTTTATTTTATGGTACAAGTGGTTTTAGGAGAGATAAGGAAGTTGTGCAATTAAAAACCTTGATGATGATTATTGAAAAGTGGAGTAATGTTGATTATGTTGTGATCTACTAACCCTTGTGAAGATTGGCAAAAGAATTTTGTGTTTGTGGCAGATTTTCAAAGGGGCTTCTTCACTACAATAAGGTATGGGCACATTCTTCTTATGAGTATGATTGGTGTATGTTTTCCTGAAATAAGATTGGAGTGAAAAGGTTTTCAACAAGGTTTCCTTTGGTTGAGAAAAGATATTGGTTTTGGAAAGAACATGAGTATCATTGTTATATGAGATATTGCATGGTTGGCAATTGTTGGGTTGTGTTTCATGTTCTTGAGAAAAGCATACTACATCTATCTTATTCTTTTGAGATTTGAAATTGAGTTGAGATTGAGATTGGGAGTTAAGTATAGAACATATTGAGTCTCTAACAATTCTCTTTATGCTTCTATGAGGTGGATGAATCACATTGGGTCTCTAACCATTCTCTTTGTGGGTTCATGCCAAGCAAGTGTTTTTGATGAACTTGTGAGCAGGTTTTGGACAGGTTCCATTGGGGACTTGTGAGCAGGTTTTGGACAGGTTCCATTGGGGACTTGTGAGCAGATTGTGGACAGGTTTTGTTGAGGACTTGTGAAGCTGAGGTTGATAGTTCTATCAGAGAACTTGAGGACAGAGGTGTATTGGTTCTATGAGAAGAACCTGAGGACAGATTTGTGCCAGACCGAAGGACTGTGTTTGGTGCTGATCAAAGACAGAGGACGAGGACATTTGTGCTAAACCGAAGGACTGTGTTTAGTGCAAATTCGAGGACCAGCTTTGAGGTGATAGAGTTGAGGACAGAGGTCTCCAGCTAGAGTAGGGAAGACAGGTGTCTTCTGTGGATAGAGTTCCATTTGCTAAGGGCAGCGGAGGCAGAGGTCTTCTAGAGGATCACCACCGGAGCGAGAGGTAGGGGAAGGTATCTCCTTTGAGCAAGAGGCTCATAAATTCAGATTGGGGGAAGGTTTCTCCTTTGAGCCGAGGCTCATAAACATTGTAATTGGGAAGGTTTCCCAAAGAACTTTGAGATAACTTTTAGAGAAAAGTTTTGTGGATGAACCATGTAAATTGTTGTGTCACTTTGTGGATGGTTTTGTGCATTGCTTTGATATTGCTTTGGATATATTGCTTTACTATTTTGAAGTATAAAGGAAAAAGTAAAAAGAGGTCTTATACTGTTCACCCCCCTCTCAGTATAAGCTTGTGTTCTTCAATTGGTATCAGAGCCGGTTCCTTCGAAAAGTTTAATAGCTTGAAGGAAAAGCTAGTAAAGAACACAATGGATCATTCAAGTGGCAATGAAGCACCTATTCTTGATGGATCAGATTTTGGTCTTTGGAGTGCAAGGATGAAGGTTCATCTAATGGCACTTGGGAATGAGGTTTGGGAAGTGATTGAAGATGAGTACACTATTCCTGAACATGGTCCTAATACTAAAGAAGAAAGGCTCCTACATCACAGCAATTCAAAAGCAATGAATGCAATCTTGAAAGGCTTACAGAAAGCGAGATCTCACCAAAGTGATTCCCTGCAAGACAACTAGTGAAATGTGGAATCGGTTGAAGGTGGTTCATACGGGTGATACAAATGTCGGAAAGGCCAAGTTGAGACACTTCAAAGGTATGTTTGAACAACTCAAAATGAATGATGATGAAAATATTAGTGACTACATGCTTCGTATGGATGAAGTTGTTAACTCCATGAAAGACTTAGGTTTTGAGCTTGCTGAAAATGATGTTTGTGATAAGATTTTAAGATCTCTTCCTAATAGATTTAGTGAAAATATTTCTGCTATTGAGGAAGCTAAAGATTTGGATGAGTTAAAAAAGGATGAGCTCCATAGTATACTTGCAGCATTTGAGTTAAGAACTCAAGTGAAGGTTGATGTCAAGAAGGAGGCAGCTTTCAAGACTACCAAGAATTCCAAAGGTAAACAACTTCAAGAGAGTGATGAGTCTTCTGGTGATGAAGAGGCATATTACAGCAAGAAAGGCAAGTTCTTTAGAAAGCACAAAAATATGAAAAACGTGAGATGTTTCAATTGTGGAAAGTTTGGTCATTATGCTACTAACTGTACTGTTGCCAAGGATGAAAGTGATGAAGTTAAACAGGATTGTAAGAGCAAGGATTCTGAAAGGCATAGGCATCAAAGGAAGAACAAAGATGAGCACAACAATAAAGGAAAGAGGTATTCTCACAAGCACAAGAAGAGCTTCTACCTAGACAAAGCAAGTAAGTGTTCTAGCAGTGATAGTGAAAGTTCTTCAAGTGATAATGAAAATGAGATGTTGTTCATATCAGGAAAAGAGGAAGAACCGAAACATAGATTCATTATCATGAAATGTCTTAGATGTGGAAATTTTGGTCACCTTGAGGATGATTGCACAAATAATGAATTGGTTGTTAGTATGTATGAGGATGCTTCAGAAAATGATAAGGAAGATGCATGTATGGTTTTTGAAAAGGGTAGCACCTCTAGTGATAAGAAATCCGAAAAAGGGCTTGATATTTCAAAATGCAATCAAATAGAGGAAGTAGATCTTGAATGTGAACTTACAAATGCTCTTAGTGTTTTGAAAAAGGAAAGAAAGAAGAATGCTAGACTCAAGGATAAGTTAGATGAATGTTGTATGGAGAGAGATGAACTTATAGAAAGTCTTGATGTCTCTATGGCTAATGCACAAGAACTCAAGAATGAGTTAGAATCTAAGGTGCTTGAGTATAGTGAATTAGAACAGAAAATGGCTTCTTTGAAAGAGGAAAATAAAAAGTACAAGGATAAGTTGTACAGGTTTCAAGAAAGCTCCAAAAAGGTTAAGTCTCTCATCCAAAGTCAAAGAAATCCAACAGATAAAACAGGTCTTGGTTTTGTTAAGCCTCACAAGAAACAAGTTGGAGAGTCTAGTAAGAGATTCCAAAAGGAAGAGAGTTCTAATGAGGAAAATATTTCAGATCATGAGTCCTTGAATGATAGATGCATAGAAACAGAAAATAGATTTTGGAATGAGAAGAAGGAGAAGTTTTCAGGACTTGAGAAGTCAAATAAAGGAAAGTTTCAAGGCAAATGTTTTTGCTTGTCACGAGGTTTGGTCACATGGTTGTACATTGCATGGCTCGGGTGAAGAAGGTAAATAACGGTTTTAGAAGTGGTGATTTCTTTTATGGGTATTGCTACTCTTGCAATCGGTTTGGGCACAAGGCGGTTCATTGCAAGGCAAACAATAGGAACAGAGTTTAGTCGGAACAAGTGGATTCAAAGAACAGGTATGCCTCAAAGAAATAACATTGTTACTTGTTACAAGTGCAACAATGAAGGTCACATAGCTAGACAAGTGTAGAGCTGAAATTCCAGAATACGAGAACAGGGAACAGTGGCATGATCAGGTCCAAGGATCGGAACAATGACAGGAACGGGAATATGGACAGAGAGTTCAAGAGAAGGCCCGGCAAGGAAGTTATAGACGCTGATGATGATCAGTGCCTAATGGGAGTTTTACTCCCACCCCAAAATTAATCACCTCAACAGGAGGTGGGGGAGGGACTAAGCTAAGAAGGCTCATTCTTAGTTCCAAGCCCCAAAGGTGGCCCTTTGCCATTGATGACAAAGGGGGAGAGATATGAGTAAGGGGGAGAGCTTCAAGTGAAGAGGAAAGCTTCAAGTCAGGGGGAGCAAAACTTCAAAGGTAGATTCTCAGTTGTGGGTTTCAGTTTTGGCTCTTGAAGATGTGTTTTTAGTAAAGTTTTGCCATCAATGACAAAGGGGGAGATTGTTGGCAATTTTGGGTACATTGGGTACATTGCCTTTGCTCAAGTGTTGATGTTGTCATTGATGTCAAGAAGCAGAAGGGTTTTTTGTGAAAACCAAGGCAGACAAAATAAAAGGTTTTATTTAAAACCATTGACAACAGATTTGAAATGGGTTTTTCTTAAAACCCAAGTTGGCTCTTCGTTTCGTTGAAAAAGGTGCCCCGGTGATGAAGATATTTAATTTTAAATATTTAGTTTAAATTTTATTTTTAAAATTTAAATTAATATTTTAAAATTAAAATTAAAGTATTTGCCGACGTGTTTGATAATGCATCGAAGTACATATAAAATGTGGCAATGGAATTCATTTTAGAGTGGATGTTCTCGATATGAATCCTTGTGCAATTTCGATTTAGTCGGAGCCCCTGCGCTAACGAAGAATGATGCTCGAAAGCAATGCCAAAGAGGAGGGCTCACGGTGAAGATTCAAATGATGCTCGGTCAATATTAAAATGGGTGCACGAAGATCAAGCTCTTAGTAATGAAAGTGCAGCATTTGATATTAGAGACACGCCTTGCGAACTGGTTCGGTTGAGTTCTCATTCTTCGAGTGGCGAAGATCAATAGTGCTCAATCTATCGGATCATCGAATACCTTCGGCGTGCACACCGTGTGAAAAGGCGAAACTTGAAGCATCGAAGGGATATCTTTGTGAAAGAAGCGATTCTAATATCTTTGATGTGCACACCCTGTGGAGGAGGCAGAACTTAAGGCAGCGAAGGGATATATTTGTGAAGCAAGCAATTTGAACATCTTCGACGTGCGCACCAGAGACGTCACAGCGGTGAAAAGGAATATGGTGGTAAGATTATTGATGTTGTAATGTTTTGATTTTCTTTGAGTGTCCTCGATAGGAAAGGAGAGATAGAACGCAGACAGTTCTTCATCGAAGGAGCACGAGAGCATTCAAGATACAACAAGGATGCGCGCAGCAGTAGACGACAGAGAGAAGAGTTTGAGGCAGACTCTCGATGAAGTTTAGGCAAGATCACATCGTAGAAGGGCATGGAGCAGCGAAGTATGGAGAACACAACATTATCGACTGTGTATGGTTAGACAAAAAATCGGATCAGCAGTAAACTGGTTATTAAATTGGATTCAACAGTGGAGCTAGCAATGCACGTCTTCATGGAAGGGTGTTTTCGATAATGCAACAGAAAGACAAATTAACGACGTGAGAGTAACGGATTAAATATCCCATCTAGTTCTTTTGCTCTATTCGTTGCAGTAGACTGGTTGGTTTTTGCCCTCGTGTCGGTGGAAGTAAAGTAAAAGGAGCAAGTGCTCCTTGGTTAACGTGAGTAGCGTGGTCCACATGGTTGAGGCCCTAGTGCTAGGGCTTGCACGACTTGAGAGGTCGTGGGTTCGAGTATTGACGAAGGCTTAAAATGCTACTAAGGTATGCCCCTCATTTTTATTTAATGATGATAATACTTTGTTGTTTGAACTATTAGAATTTTGGGAGTTATAAGGTTATGTAATATTGTGATTTATTTTACTTTTATGGTATAAGTGGTTTTGGGAGTTATAAGGTTAATGCAATGTTGTGATTTATTTTATTTTATGGTACAAGTGGTTTTAGGAGAGATAAGGAAGTTGTGCAATTAAAAACCTTGATGATGATTATTGAAAAGTGGAGTAATGTTGATTATGTTGTGATCTACTAACCCTTGTGAAGATTGGCAAAAGAATTTTGTGTTTGTGGCAGATTTTCAAAGGGGCTTCTTCACTACAATAAGGTATGGGCACATTCTTCTTATGAGTATGATTGGTGTATGTTTTCCTGAAATAAGATTGGAGTGAAAAGGTTTTCAACAAGGTTTCCTTTGGTTGAGAAAAGATATTGGTTTTGGAAAGAACATGAGTATCATTGTTATATGAGATATTGCATGGTTGGCAATTGTTGGGTTGTGTTTCATGTTCTTGAGAAAAGCATACTACATCTATCTTATTCTTTTGAGATTTGAAATTGAGTTGAGATTGAGATTGGGAGTTAAGTATAGAACATATTGAGTCTCTAACAATTCTCTTTATGCTTCTATGAGGTGGATGAATCACATTGGGTCTCTAACCATTCTCTTTGTGGGTTCATGCCAAGCAAGTGTTTTTGATGAACTTGTGAGTAGGTTTTGGACAGGTTCCATTGGGGACTTGTGAGCAGGTTTTGGACAGGTTCCATTGGGGACTTGTGAGCAGATTGTGGACAGGTTTTGTTGAGGACTTGTGAAGCTGAGGTTGATAGTTCTATCAGAGAACTTGAGGACAGAGGTGTATTGGTTCTATGAGAAGAACCTGAGGACAGATTTGTGCCAGACCGAAGGACTGTGTTTGGTGCTGATCAAAGACAGAGGACGAGGACATTTGTGCTAAACCGAAGGACTGTGTTTAGTGCAAATTCGAGGACCAGCTTTGAGGTGATAGAGTTGAGGACAGAGGTCTCCAGCCAGAGCAGGGAAGACAGGTGTCTTCTGTGGATAGAGTTCCATTTGCTAAGGGCAGCGGAGGCGAGAGGTCTTCTAGAGGATCACCGACCAGAGCGAGAGGTAGGGGAAGGTATCTCCTTTGAGTAGAGGCTCATAAATTCAGATTGGAGGAAGGTTTCTCCTTTGAGCCGAGGCTCATAAACATTGTAATTTGGAAGGTTTCCAAAAGAACTTTGAGAAACCTTTTCCACAAAACTTTGAGAAAACTTTGACAATTTTTTTGCATTCATTACATTCATTTGCCTTGTAAACTACATTCACCATGGATGATTCCTTTCTCCTTCCTACCAAATAAATAGGGAGATAAATTATCTCAAGCTTAGTCTATGTCTCTTTAGTTTCTTAGATGGATTCAATATTGCATTTGAAAATGGAATTCAATGTTGCATTTCACAATGTCTTCTTCTTGATTAGAATAGAACCTGCTCAACTCAACTCCTTAGTTGGTTCACTTCTATTTTCCTTAAGTGAAATTGGTTACTGGTCCACCTTGTCATAGGTGGTTGATTAACCTTATAATGTGTGCCTAGTCTATGTAGGTGACTAGTTCACCTTTTCACTATGGCTAGTCCACATAGGTGATTAGGTCACCTCTTTTATACTTTCACTTTTATTCTATGCTCTTATATTTTAATGAAGAATCTATGAGCCAATACTCATGCACTGACTACTTTGTAGTTGGTTGAATGGTCTATGTTCTTTGCTACTTCCAGGTGATGGCTAAATACCCTATATTTATGTACTAAGTGTTGGAGATAGCTAAATGGTCCACACTATTGCACTATGATGTTGATCGAATGGTCTACGTTGCTACACTCTAGTGTTGGCCAAATGGATCATACTATTGTGCTTTGGTGTTGGCTGAATGGTTGACATTTTTGCATTATGGTAATAGCCAAATATTGATTCCAATTGTCTTTTGCCTAAGTTGGTCATGTGGTCTCGGTCTTTAGAAATACAAACCTCTTTTCTACTTTCGATATAGGACTTTTCATATTTTACTATAAGTACCTCTTTTAGGTCTCTCTTCTACTTACTTGGATTCTAGAGCCCTTTTTTCTTTAACTTATCCTTTTGAAATTTCCTCCATAATATTGGTCTCTTGGACCTATCTCTTCAATATTGGCCTCATGGACCTATCTCTACAATATTGGTCTCTTGGGCCTATCTCTTCTATATTGACCTCTTGGGCTTTAATACAATCTAGGAAGATACTTCCCTCTTTTCCATTCTAGAATATCTTAGCTTTCTTTCTTTCTATAGACATGTCAAGATCAATATGACCTGGTTCTCTTATCTTTCTTATAAAGCTTTGAATACTTCTCAATCCACTACATCTTAGAAGGTGAAACTCTTACTTATCTCTGTAGGAAGCTTCTCAAACTTCTATAGTTTAATATTTGCTTTCTATCAATCTAAAATTTTCAAAGTCTTAGGTCATACCTACAATCCCATTATGATTATCCTCCTTACTCAAGAACCTAATATCAATGTTAGGGTGACTATGGATGTCCCCGAATGACAAGCTATATTTTGAGTTGGTTCTTTCAATTAATGTCCAAAATTTCTTCTAAGTTGGCCCTTTTATTCAATATAGCTAAGTTTTGGTCTTTACTAACTTTTCTTCAACCTAGTGGAAAGACTCTAGCCTACCCTACTCAATAAGACCTTTAAAATTAGAGTCCAAGTCTCACTACCTTCAAAGTGGATAAATTCTAAATCAACTTTATCAAATATGAATAAATTCAATTTATAATGGATCCCTCCCTAGTTATGATGATTAAAATTGATTTTTTTTGTGTAAATACTTCTTATAAACATCTATCGTGGGGATTTAATTTTGATGGGTCTTATAAATAAAATCTAGGGCTAGCCATCTAGTGAGTGTGGGTGGTGTAATGAGAAATGATAAAGGTGAAATCATTATGGATTTCACTAAAAATTTAGAGACTCAAAAAAGTCATTTTGCAGAGGCAAGAGCTTTATATCAAGGTGTTTCTCTTCTTAGAAAAGTTCAAGAATGGAAGATCATTTTTAAGGGAGATTCAGTAAATATCATCAACACTCCTTTAGGTCAAAAATAAACTAGATAGAATATAGAAAACATGATAGCTGATATAGAGACGTTGGGCTATCAATGTCGATTCTCCTGTGGAGGCAAGAGTCGAGGTTCTCAAAGGCTAGAGGGGATGGCAGCAGTTTTTGGAGGAGGTATGAACAACTGGAGGAATGTAGTTATGGCATCAGGTCCATAACAAAGCATGCATGCTAGGGCTAGTATTTCTTTTAAAAATGATTGGAAGGAACAAGATTTCCCATTGCATTCCAGGAATCGCTTGTTAAAGAACAATGGATGTTTGGAACGATGTGAAGCCAGGCCGGTTCTAGTGGTTCAACCAGACTCGATGGCAGAAGATGTGGAGTATTTAACCAAACATGCACTTATTGGTAAATTTATGGGCATCCAAATTTCTCTTCCCTTTGTGGAGGCTTGGGTTAGGAAGACTTGGAACCATGAAGGTGATGTGGAGGTGATGTTGAGTGCAAACAACTATTTTATGGTGGTTTTTTCTTGTCTTGCGGATCATAACAAAGCATTTGAAGGAGGTCCCTATTTTTGTAACCAAGCGGGACTCTTTCTTAAACCTTGGCATGTGGGTTTCAACCCATCAGAGGAGCGGCCGTCACGGGTTTCGATGTGGGTTCGGCTTCCGTGGCTCCCATTGGAATTTTGGAGAAATGACATCTTGCATATGATTTCCCTTCTACTTGGGAAGCCGGTTGGGCCATCACGACAGATGTTGGATAAAAAGGTAATCTCTGTTGCCCGTATCTGTGTTGAAATTGATTTAAACAATCCTATTCTAGATTCTATTGAAATACAATTCGGATCAACCAAATGGGTTCAAAAACTTGACTATGAAGCTCTTCCATTTCGTTGTCGGATTTGCCATGAATATGGCCACTTACAAAGAAAATGCCCTAAGTTTGTCCTGCCTGTGGCTTCAAATCCTGGGCCCTCTCGAGTTGTACAAAATATGGATAAAGGAAAAGCCTCGATAAAGGAGGGGGATCAAGATAAGGAAGGCTTTGTTACGGTAAAACCTCGAAACAAAGGAAGAAAGGCAAAAAGAGACATTAAGGATAACCAGCCAGATGCTCAGCTCAACCATTTTGAAATTCTAGAGAATCTTGATCAGTGCGTGGAGATACCTGAAACATTGCTACTTGTTATAGATATAACAAGACCAAATCAATTGTCTCTTCATGAGGTGGAACCAAGGGAACCAGATATAGGGGGTTTAAATGAAGAACAGAGGGCTTTGGTTCCGAGTATAGGTGATCAGGGCACAGATTTAGATATGCCCTCTCCTACCCAAGCATTGATGCAGTCATACATGGACTGTAAAACTCCTACGGTCTTTGGGATTGCGGCATAAAATAATTAAAAAAAATGCTTCAGATAAGAATATGAAGGTGGGTAAGAAGAAAGACCAGGATAAAATTAAGTTAATGGGGGAGACTTTGGTAGAGTCAGGTTTGGTGAGAACATTGGACTCCCATTTTTATAACCCCCAAAAATGATTATAATTTCATGGAATGTAAGGGGGTTGAACAACATCCCCAGACAAAAAGTTGTTCGTGATTTGATTCGTGTTCATTCTTCGGATGTGGTTTTTATTCAGGAGACTAAATTAGCTATTGATAGTTTGTTCAATATTGCTCCCAAGTTGTGGAGAAAGGGGCAATGTCAATGTATTGGTGCATGTGGATATGCTGGTGGCCTTGCTTGTTTATGGGATCCAGTTAAGATCTCTCCTCTTACCTGGATTTCCAGCAGGTGGTCTATTTCGATGATCGGGCATGATAATGAATTTGGTGAGACCATCCTACTTACAAATGTGTATGCTCCTATTGATTACAATGGTAAATTGAATTTATGCGAGCACATTGGATTTGTGAGAAGTCTGGCTCCCCTGTACCCATGGATTTTGGCTGGAGACTTCAATTCTATCACTTGTCTGGAGGAAAAACATGGTGGGATTGATCGTCTTGAGCATTTTTCTTCTGTATTCAATGCTCATATCCGGGCCTTGAACTTGGTTGACATCAAGCCGGATAATGGGATATTTACCTGGCATAATAGAAGATGTGGGGAATATTCCATTTCAGAGAGATTGGATAGGTTTTTGATCTCTAGTTTTTGGATTGGCAATAATAGAAGCGCTAGTTACGTGATTCCGGAGGGTAGAGGATCTGATCATTGGCCTATCAAACTCTTTGCTCTGGAGTTAGGGCTAAAAAAGAATCCCTCATTTAAGTTTCAACTTATATGGCTACGAGATCCTAAGCTTCATGATTTCATGCGAGGCTGGTGGACTAATGGCAAACCTCCTCATGGCACCGCTATGTACTCCTTTATGAGGCGGCTTCAATTTTTTAAGCATAAATTGAAGAGATGGAATAGACTAAATTTTGGGAACCTTTCCTTGGCTAAGCTGGGAGCTCTTAGGAGGGTGGAAGAAGCCTCAAGGAAGATTAGAGATCAGGGACTCACAGAGGAGCTTCTTGTTGAGGAATCTGAAGGCTGTAAAAGACCTTCTTGAATGGGAACTGAGGGAAGAAATTTTTTGGAAACAAAAAGCTCAAGTATATTGGCTTCAGGAAGGGGATAGGAACACAACCTTCTTTTATAACTCTATTAAGGCTCGTCGTAATGGTAACCTGATTACCTCTCTTGTTAATTCTCAGGGTGCCCTGCTTTCTTCTTTGAGGGATATTTCAGAAGAGACTAAGAGGTATTTTTCCTCTCTATTCAAGGAGGATGCCCTCTCAGATGATGAGGAAGAAAAACTTATTCTAAACTGTATTCCCTCGATTGTTTCTAGAGAGATGAATGAGCACTTGATGGATCCAATTTCCCTTGAGGAGCTGAAAAGTGTTGTATTCAAGATGAAAAAGGGGAAAGCCCTGGGTCCGGATGGATTCTCGATTGAGTTTTATCAAGAGTTTTAGGAGTTAATCAAATTTGACCTTTTGGAAGTGGTCCATGAGTCCCAAAAGAACAAATAGATGCTAAGGGCCCTAAATGCTACCTTTGTGGTACTTATTCCCAAGAAAGAGGGAGCGAATTCCCTGGATATGTTTAGGCCTATTGCTCTCTGTAATGTTGTATATAAGATCATCACAAAAATTATTGTTGAGAGGCTGAAGATATGGTTGAGCAAAATCATCTCTGAGGAGCAAGGTGGGTTTGTTGTTGGCCGAAAAATCATGGATGGGGTTGTTATTGCTACAGAAGCTATTCACTCAATGGAAACTTCTAAGGAGAAAACTATGTTCATTAAGTTGGACATGGCAAAAGCCTATGACAGAGTTAGATGGTCCTTTCTTCAAAAATTTCTTGCTTGCTTTTGGCTTTGAGGAGGAATGGATTAGATGGGTGATGAGCTGTATTTCTTCTTCCTCATTCTCTGTTCTTATTAATAACGAGACAACGAAGCTGTTTGAGGCCTCAAGGGGATTGAGGCAAGGAGATACTTATCTCCTTATTTGTTTATCATTATGGCAGAAGGGTTGGGTAGATTACTCAAGTCTCAGGTCAGGCATGGTCTTATTCAGGGGTGGAAGTGGAATAACAGTTTGCCACCTCTTTCCCACCTTCAATTTGTTGATGATACTGCTTTGTTGGGAGTTGCCACTATCAAGGAAGATGGAAAAATTAGATAGTCTCTTGAAATATATCTTGGTGCTTCTGGATAGGTGATTAATGAGGACAAGTCCTTTATTTTCTTCTTCAATACCCCCCCTCTTATTCAAGCCAGGATTGCTCGCATTCTAAGATTCTAGGTCGGGACTCCCCCCTTCATTTATCTTGGGATCCCGATTTCATCTCATCCTCTGCCTAGATCTTCTTGGCAGTCTATACTTGATAAGTTTAGAAGGAAGGTAAATCACTGGACTGTCAGATGGCTATCCTCTGCAGGTAGAGTATTGCTTTTAAAATTTGTTATTCAAGCTTTACCCATTTACAGATATTTTGTGCAAACAACTCCTTCTCGTTTCATTAAGGACATGGATGCTCTGTCAAGACAATTTTTGTGGTCTGGAAAACTTGATCAATCTAAATGGAGTTTGGTTAGGTGGGATTCCATTTGTAGGCCGGTTCAAGAGGGAGGCCTTGGGTTGCGACAGGCAACTCTTTACAGGCGAGCTTTGGATACAAAACTTTATTGGAGATGGTGTACCTCTCAAGATTAGATTTGGGCTAAAATATTATCTTATAAATACTTGAGAGGTATTTCTGAGGCAGATATCCCTAGAGCTAGTTTGGTTGGGAAAGGTTCTGTTATCTGGGACACTACGAAAAGAGGAGCTAATTTAATTAAGCAGGGTTTGTTCTGGATTTGCAATCGGGGATCAAATGTTCTTTTTTGGGAGGATTCTTGGGATGGCCACCCTCCTATCTTGAATCAATATCCCAGGTTACATTCCCTAAGCATTTTTTTCTTAGAAGCGAGCTGGTCTCATGTGGAGGACTTTAAAAAAATCCAATATTTTAGAAATATGGAGATGTACAAATGGAAAGATCCACAGGAATGGCCCCAAGGGGGTTTGGCCGAGGATATAGAGGTGCTTGCTCTTATTATTGTAGGGAGGTACTGTTCTTCATTGAGGGATAAAGACATTCTGGCTTGGAACCCTAATCCCAAGGGAACCTACTACGTAGCCTATGGTTATCAAGTTCTTGATAAGCAAAAGTTCGGGAGTCTCCCCGTCACATGGTGGAAAAAGGTGTGGAATAGATTTGCTTGGCCGAAATGTAACTTTTTTCTCTGGCTGGTAGCTCGTAATAAATGCCTCACTTGGGATAACTTGAGGAAGAGGGGATTTCAGGGTCCCTCTTTATGTGTCCTTTGTGGTAAGAATGAGGATGACTCTTCTCATTTATTTTTCCAATGCTCCCTTGCCAGAGGCATTTGGCACTGTTGGTGGAGTGCCTGGAACCATCCTTGTTTTCATGTGCTCTCCCTAGTTTTGGATGTTAATTGGCAGTTGGCCTCTATGACCATTCAGATTCTTAGAATGAGTGAAGAGTTCGAATTTATATCCTTTGTGCACATTCCAAGGGAATGGAATGGGGTTGCTGATTACCTGGCCAAAAGGGCTTCTGAGCTATTGGATACTTAGAGTATTGATAATTGGGAGAGTCTCCCGTCTAGGGATTCTCAACACCTACGGGAGTTGATCCATAAGGATGTTCAGACTTAATGTGGTTTGTTTTTTTTGGTTTTCTTTGGGAGTTGACCTTGTCTGGTGATTTAGCCTGTCTTGTTGCTTATTTGAGTCCTGGGTGGGGGCTCAGCTATACTTTGTAATCTAGACTTTTTATCAATAATTTTTTACCCCTTTATTTAAAAAAATGATAGCTGATATAGAAAAAAATATGAGAGGTCTAGAATGCTTTCAATATTAGCATGTTTTTAGAGAGGTAAATAGGGTGACAAACATCTTAGCCAACATAGAAATTCAAAAAAGGGGTATAATCATCTAGAGAAATAATTTCCCTTAATATTTACTTTAAATATCTCAAAGCAAAGCCCCATAAGGTAGAAATGATCATTAATATTTTTAGATTAAAATGGATTGGTTGTTCAACCCCAAAAATAAATTTTAGGGATGCCCTTTGTGGTGGATAGCCTCAGCCTAATGCTAACATTAATATTAGGGCTTCTTGTAAACCTCTAAGAATGCCTAAGATTGATCCTAGAAAAATTGAGTTGGGATGTCTTAGGGTAGTTGATGGAACTCTGATTGTTAAGCTAGATATGGGCTACATTTAGACTAGCATAGATTTAAAAAAAGAGGACTAATTTGTCATTTATTGGGTTTTCATCCAAGCCTAACCGCTTTCAAATTTTGGGCTACAAAAAAATGGAAAACAAAAGGTGAGTTACAAATCTCTATTTATCCAAATGGTTATTTTATTATTTTATTTTCTAATTATGAAGATAGAGAGAAAATATTTCAAGGGGGTCCCTAGTTCTTTGGAAGGATGGGGATTTTCATGAAGCCTTGGCATACTAAATTTAAATCCAAAGAAGAGATGCCTTCTACAAGTCTTGTGTGGGTTAGACTCTTTGACCTTCCAATTGAATTCTAGAATCTGACTATTTTTTCTTCAATTGGAAACTCTTTAGGAACTTTTATGATGATTGTTGATTGTACTAAAAAAATTGAACATATTATTTATGCTCGAATTTGTGTTTTATGGATTTTGACAAATCCCTACCTGAAAATATCTAATTACAATTTGGGGAGGACACTTGGGAGAAAGTGGTGGACTACGAGAACATTCCTTTTTATTGCAAAATTTTCCATGAATATGGTCATTTGGTTAGTGTCTATCCAAATAAAATTATAGATCAAAAGAAAGAGGATACAATCTTAGCAGGTTTCCAAATGCTTAAGAAGAACACTAAAAAACACTAGTTATGAAGGATCGATCAAAGTTATCAACTAATATGTTTGAAATTATTTCAACAAATAATGTCCCAGGTGAGGAAGAGGAAATAATGGAGACAGAAATATTAGAAACACAATTTAAATATGGAAGGAATAAATTAGATACAAACCAACAAATTAAAGGTTTTCAACAATAAAAAGGAAGGAAATATACACAAGAAAAAAATATTTTAAATGTTGAGACTTCAAATAATACAAGTCCCAAGATAGACTTTGTTGAACCTTCTAGTAACACTTTGGATTTGTACATGCATTATTTGAGGTTAGAATCCATCCCATATTAAATTAGAGTAATTCAAGAAATAGGAAAAGAAAGTAAATATGGATTCCAACCAAAAGGTAGGCCGTAAGACCAATCAACATCATTTGGTAAAAGAAGGTGAAAATATTTTAGAGAAAGGTAATATTAATGCCCTTACCAATTTCTTTAGCCATAGTATTAATAAAGATCATCACTTGGAATATTAGAGGACTCAAAGGGAGTGATTCAAAATAAATAAAATTAGAAGAATGATTTAGACAAACCATCCGCATCTTGTTTTCCTTCAAGAAATAAAGATATCAATAGAGGAAACGATCTCAATTGCTAGTAAAATTTGGCCAACTAGAAAAGTTGCTTCCCTAAGTTCCTAGGGGACTTCTAGTGGCATTACTTGCCTTTGGGACCCAAATGAGGTAGTTATTCACCATATGGTTGGTAGCTGGGGTCTTTAAGATATAGTTATTGAAAGTAGACATTCTAACCAAATTATGATTTGCAAAACTGTTTATGCTCCAACTAATTTGGAGGAAAAGAGAAGATAGTGGAAGGATATAACTTATATTATCTCTTATTTTTCTAAAGCTTGAATCTTGATCAAAGGAGATTTCAATACCATCCTCTCTTCATATGAGAAAATGGGGGGAAATAGAAATTGGAATAGAATCACTGATCTCATGAGTGAATATATTACAAACCTTCATCTTGTGGAGACCCAACCAGATAATGGCCTTATGACTTGATCTAATAAAAATCAAGGCTTGGCTTATATCTTGGAGAGATTGAATAGATTATCGTTCTCTAAAAATTTCTTAATCCATGGTCGCACTCCTAAGGTGAAGACTCTTAACAATGTTGGTTTAGATCACTGGCCAGTCATGGTGGAAATTTGGAAAACCAATGTTAGTTTACTACCTTTTCAATTTTAGTTAATGTGGCATAGAGATGGTTCCTTCAGACCTCGAGTGCAACAGTGGTGAAAGGAAGGTAAACCAAGACATGGGACTAAGATGTTCTATTTTACCAAAATATTGAAATACATTAAATCCAAAATCAAGATTTAGAAATGGAAGAAGTTTGGAGATGTTCAACAAAAAAATATGAAGTGATTGATCAACTTGAAATTTTGAATAAGAAAATCCGTTTGGATGGCCTCACAAAGAGTAGAAGTATAAATGAAATTAGACTCACTACTCAGTTAGAGGAATGAAATAAAAAATAACTCTTATGGAAGCAAAAATCTAGGATCTAATGGCTCAAAGAAGGAGATAGAAACACATATTTCTTCCACAAATCTCTTCTAGATCGAAGATCTCACAACTTTATTTATTCCCTAAAATATGATTATGGAGACATTGTCTACACTTGGGATGGCATGAACTTTGTTGTTGTCAATTAATTTTTCAATCTATTTGTTGTTGCACCTCTTGACTTAGCTTCTCAACAAAAATTTATTCAAGTGATCCCTACTCTTATCACTTCTAAGGAGAAATTTATTTTGATTGCTCCAATTACTATCAATGAGCTTCAACAGGTGGTATTTAAAATGCAAAAAGGAAAAACCCAAGGTCCTGATGGTTTTCCCATTGAGTTCTATCAAGATTTTTGGGATATACTTCATGCTAATGTATTTGAGGTGGTGGAAGAAGCCAAGAAAGCCAAATAAATTTTGAAGGTTATCAATATTATATAGCTCTTATCCCAAAATCTTAAGAGGTAGATCATATATCAACTTTTAGACCTATAGATTTATGTAATGTTTTCAAAATCTGATAGGGATTAGGATTGCATTTAATACTCACATGGATCATGCATATTAAATGTCACTTTTGTAAAGACATACATGCCTATAAATATGTTTTTGGTGTGAATGCAATATTTAGTTTTTGATCATGCAATTCTTGTGCTTTGTCTCTTGAGTGTTATTTTTATATCAGTGGTATTAGAGTCGAGCATTGGATTGGCAAGTATCCTCTTCCTCTAGACCATTCTAGTTCAAAAGAGGAATGAGAAAACCACCAATGGATTTGGGCTTGGAAGGAGCACTTTTTACTTTTTGTAAATGCTTTCGAGCACTTTTAATTTAAAAACTCTCACGAGGGTCACTCTAGTCACCAACCTTCAACTAGCCAAGGTCCCTCTAATCCTAACCGTTGACTCTTAATACAAGTTCTCATACTTCGATTTGTCATCCCTTGACAACTTGACGCAATCCTATAAACTCTCAGCTAGTTGGGTCCCTCTGATTCTGACCTTTAGATCGTGATATTCATTTATAATATGGATAATTTTTCTTGCTGACTACGTCGCACAACTTCAAAAACTTCATGTGGAAATGGATGCACTTCAACAAATCCATGCAACAATGGCTACCAACTTTCAATAGTTTATATTTGAAATCCTCACTGCTATTTTTGAAACATCTATTATTGACGATCTTGTTCTTGTCAAAGATCTCATTAAATAAGATTAGGATTCTACCCCTAATCCAAAAAAAGAAGTTGTAGTCACACCTGGATTCGAACCAGTGTCTCTTGGTAAAATTACCAACATATTTCCATTAGATGATGTGGCTTTGGTTTCTCCTAATGTAAATCTAATTTTTGTTGAAGCTCCTATTATGAATTTAAGCTCCTTTGTTGCTCCTGATATCGAGCCTGAAGATTCTTCTGTGCTTGTCCTGATGTTGATTTGCCATCACTATTTAATACAGTGTTGTCTGATCTCTATAGCCCTCGATGTACTTTACCACCAATTCACATTCTTAACAGTCACTTCATGCATTCACTATTACTAGACGGTAGCCTCGTGGCCTCCGTGCAACCGCCACATTTTGTGTCGTTACTGACAACATCGCTACTATGCGATACCTCTAATATATCGTTTTTAGGTCCTAGCCATTATTTTCCTATACATTTAGGTTGAGATATGTTATTTTTAGGCCTTTATCTATCATCTCATTATGATGCTATACCAATTTTTGGCACCCTTATGCATTCTCATTGATGTCTCGATGCTCTACATCTTCTGCCATGGCCTCCACCATGGACTTGCTATCCTCGATGGTTGTGTTGTTCTTCACTAGATCCAAATCCACGATCTGGCCAAGCTCATGTCAGTTCACTACACTTGGCACCCTTCATTTGTTGTCCTGATTTACGCAGTTTTTGGTGATGTCCATCATTTTCAAGTGACCATTTTTATTTTTTGGTGCAATCTGTAGATCTCATGAGCGATTTCTTTTTCCACCATCCATATTATCTTTTTCGCCCTGATCTTGCAGTTCTCATTGGCCATATTCTCTCTAGAAGCTCACTCGTACAACATCATACCATAACTGTGCAGATCATGCATTTTCTAAATGTGGCTCATGCCATTTCCAGTTTTGATGACACCCAAACAACACAGATCATCATTTTTTTATACATTTTCAGTGGATATTCGAGTCATCCAACACCAATGCCAGAACCCCCTCAATCCTATTTGGCATTTCATCCACCATAATTAGCACAACATTTTCTCGATGGTTTTCTCCCCATACTACCATGGTCTCCTTCATGGATCTGTGACTGATGATAATAATCAATTTTTTTTTTGGTGTTTCTCTACACGGATCCGACACCCTATCTCCATGGATTTTGTGACTATCGATCATGATGTGCTCTACTATTTTTTGGTTGCACCAATACCAATCATAGCCACACTTGCACGTGCCCCCTACTGGAAGTTGCCTCAACCACTCTTGGTCGCTCACAATCATCATACTCATAGTCACTATGCTCAACATCATCATGTTCCTGATCGACCTTTGCCATGGCTGCTAGATGCAATTGAGTGAAACTTAATTGACTCTTCAATGAATTTTCTAACCATTTTGTGTGATTCCCTCTATTTCCAGTATGACTTAGAACCCACAGATCACTTCCAGGGTAGGTTTCTCTCATATGTGGTGTGATATCAAAATTTTCAATGTGCACACTGCACAGTCTCTGATCAACTTCTACTTCCTGGTGACGATCCATTCTAGATCGATTCCATATTTTCCAGTGGCCATACCAACTTCGACATCCACAACCATCTATGGTGACTTGCTAGCCGAATTTTGATGTCCAACGATCAAGTTTCTGACATGATCGCAACTAAACTGCAAATTTTTAACCTCTTCCGATGACGTCTTACTTTTTTTTGGCCATCCTATAAAATTCAACATGATATAACAACAACAAAAATTAAATCTACTTCCAATATTTTAAATTATTCCGGTGCCTTTAAACATTCCATTGACTTTTCTAGCATCGGTGAAAATTTTCGAAGGTTCTACGATCACTCCACCATTTTCGCTCATTTTTTATCACGTGGTTTGTTTTTAGGCCTGATCTACCAACTACTGGTGCATTTTAGGTACCTCCCTGTGATTTACAATGATCATTGCAACTATTTTTGATGTAGTTGTTTCTCATTCCGACTAGTGCACATAGTTTTTCCACGTTGCACACTCTTACTGCCACACCCTGTAATGCACTCTGCCATGCCATCGTCATCTACCGTTACCATTTGTAGATCACCGACTCAACATCAAAATTTCCTAGCGATAATATGCATTGTGCACTATGACGTTTTCCAGTGTCTCCAACTTATCGACATCCAAAATTAAAAATATTCCTAACGTTTCAATATTTTTTGGCACATACTTTCAAAACCTGACAATGTTAATTTATTTTTAGATCTCAGCTTTAGGTTTTGGTGGACCTCAATAGCATTTGTTATTTTCATGTTTTATCCCACATTTGGGATTTTTTTTAAAGCGAAAAACCCCTTGCGGAGTCGTCTTGGTCTAAGAGACCACGAACAGGGGTTCTACATCGTCAAAGTCACCCGGGAGTCGCACCCGACCCTGCTCGTACTAACATTATCAATTGGATTTTGTATACCCAATTCAACTTTTTGGTAGATAAATATTTGTACCTGAGACCTCCCTTGAAAAATTGCCCTCTCCTCTTCAACTCACCTACAACATCTAGGTATCCCACATTGGTATGATACGTGACTTTTGGCATTTATTTTCGTCCAACCCTCATCATAAACCATCTAGCAAAAGCTGGATATACCAACCTTACCATATTCTGAACTTACCACCTTGATCCAATAAATCTGTGCCACTATCCCTCACCAACATCATCCACACTGGCATCAGCCACGTAAGCTTCATGTCAGCTACCATCTTTGATGCATTTAAAATTGGTCAGCATCCCTATCGCTTTGCATCAGCCCCACAACTTGCGATCCGTGAATTCCGTCTGCATTACCCTGTTGACATGTTCATCTTGGTTTGTTTTGAGTGCTGTGTTAGTTTTAGTCTACCATTACCTGTCATCGTGCACCTTGTTGATTTCAAGTCTATCATCCAATAAGCGTCCACCTTGCCTCCCATGGTCACTTACTTGTGTTTAGCTACCATGTCGACACTCATCCTTGAATTTTATACCACAGTTGTGTCTACTGTTGTCCCTGCACCACATCATAATTCATGCATCATCAATATCTCATCCTACGTGTCGAGTCTGGTCATCTGTGTCATGACCATCGTGCCCCGCATTCTGTCTAGTCGTTCGTGTCAAGTTAGTCCAACGTCATCGTCATCTCATTGGTCATTGTTTCCATGTGTCTTCCGTTCCATCCATGTGAATTATCTAGTCAGCCATGGTCTTATGTTGAATAAGTAAAAAAAAATCAATGCACCATAAATGTCATTAACCCACATTTATTAATGCAAAAAATTTCATTAAATCATATTTCTTAATGCAAAATTTTTTATTAAATTAAATTGCATCATCATTAATGTTCCAGGTCCAACATTCAAATCAAGATTTCATGCCAACAAATTCAAATTTTCTGCTTAGCATATTTTGTGCACATAATTCAAGGAATTTTTCTCTGACGTTCGTCGTTGCTTCGTTCGAGGTACCATTTTCGGCTATTCATTAGCATAGAAGTGTTTACAATTACTGGAAAGCATTTTCAGAGCTTCATCCAAATCTAGTGTTAGATTTTAATTTTTTGAAGATATGTAAAACTTGTTATTTTGGTGTTTATCTTTTTGTAATAAGAGTGCATTTTCGGTTGTACCCGACAGTCTTCAAATACTCATATTTTTCTTCCACACCTGTATGCATGGGGGACCAATGCTTCCTCAGTGAGGAGGAATGATAGGGATTAGGATTACATTTAATACTGACACGGATCATATGTATTAAATGTTATTTTTTTAAAGGTAGACATGCCTATAAATATATTTTTGGTGTAAATGCAATCTTTAATTTTCGATCGTGCAATTCTTGTGCTCTTTCTTGAGTGTTCTTTCCATATCAAAATCATTACAAAGATCATGGTAAAAAGGCTAAAGCCTCTTTTGCATTATATTTTTTCCCCTAAACAAGGGGGTTATGTGGAAGGGCATCAAATAATGGATGCGATTATTCTTTCTTAGGAAGCCATCCATTCCATGGACATGCAAAATTGTTCATCTATGTTCATTTGTTTAGACTTATTCAAAGCTTATGATAAAGTGGATTAACACTTCCTTTTCAAAGCTTCGAGGTAATTTGGCTTCTCTCGAGATTGGATGGACTAGATTATACAATATATTTCTTTAGTTTCCTACTATATTTTTATCAATGGTTGGCCTTCTTAATTATTTTCCTTAGCTTTTGATGAATGAGCACTAGGAGATAATAATCACAAGATGCAGAATAATATGAAAGAAAGTAAATCTACTAGATGACTAAAATATGTTGTAAATAGAAATTATATAAAATATTACAATGTAGCTATACAGGAAATGAACACTCCATTAATAAAGCTACTGAACCACATTGCACCCATCACCAATGGATGGTGAAGTACATAAAATTGTACTATCCCCTGAGCTACACTATTTGACTATCCCTTGACTCTTTATATTTATCTAACTATGAGGTATTTCTTATATAGGAACACAAGTTCCTTGGCCAACACTCTACCTAGTTGTGCAAGGGATAACTTGCACATATACAACTTACATATTGACACTTGTGCATTTATTACATTGCATGAAGTAACTAGATAACTTGCACATAAAGTAATCTAAGTATGCATCTTGGAAGATACATTTACATAACCTAAATTATGGAATAGACTCTATTTATAACACCGCTTGTATTACATTATTTAAGTATTGAAGACTTTAGTCTTCAGTATGAATCTTCTTCATCATCTTCAACTTGATATTCATAGTCTTCCTTTGCATTCTTTGTATTCAGGTTCAACAGGTAATTTATGTCTTCATATGATGTAGAGTAACTTGTAGCTGGAGCTTCTTATTTCATTGGATGATCTTTGGCATGTTCAGATTTATCTTCTATCCAACCATATTTATAGTTCTCCTTGCAAGTATCTTCATTTGATTATGATTGTTGATGAATGAGTAGGGTATGGTGTAATTTTTCTCTCATCCTTTTGTTCTTGCCTTTTTGGTGTACTAGTTCTTCATTTTCTTCAACCTATTCTTCTACAAATATGTTAGAAGCATTTTGAAACACCACAATATCTTGTGAGATTTCTATTGAGTCTAGGATGTATGTATTTTCATGGATTGAACTTGTTGCTTTTATTCCATATTGATTCATAATGAGACATGTATTGATCCCATCGATATATCCAAAGTTAATCATGTAGTTGTTTTCTACTATCTTGTTTACTAAGATGAGATTGAATTTTAATCCAGGAACACACAATACGTTTTGTAGTAGAAGATTTGGAAATGATTTACTAGGTGTTACACATCCATATCCATGTATAGGATAAGTTTGGTTGTCTATAATTCTTAATCTGTAACCTTTAGCAACTTCAAAACAATCAAACCATTATATATTTCTTGTCATATTATGACTGGCTCCTGAGTCAATAAACCACATGTGATCATGTTTTATGAACTGGTTCTTATTGGAGCAAGTTTTACATTCACTATATGACATTCCTTTACCCATTTAAAAGGTTGAACTTGAAGAATTGAGATAGAATTGTAGTCTATCTTATAGCTCCTTATATATGATACCTTATTGAAGTATATAAGATTGATTTGATAAAACCTTTATAGAATATTAGGTTTGTGGGCTACCTTATGTATCCCTAGTGATGAACACCTAATTTTAGATTTTGAAGAAATCTTATATCTTCCCAACTTGATAATCTTAGACAAATATTATTGTTATCAAGTTTTGTAGAATGCCTTATGACTCCCTAATGTTTTGGAGTATGATATAGTGCTTTTGTAAAAATATAGTTCAATTATGGTTGATTTTGTACAAATTTTCAAAAATCAACTTCTTAACACCTTATTACTCCTAATTTAACTAACCACTTTTCAATTTTTGAAGAGGTTTTAATGTTGGAATTATTTTTTCCCTTTTAGAAGGTTTGATACAAGAAAAATATAATTATCCAACCTTAGTAAAAACCTTAATAACATCTTTTTATATCCCTTGGATTATTTATAATTTCAAATAAATTAAATTTGATGTAGTGACCCTTGTGGCTCCCAAGTTTGGAAAATTAGAAAAAATAATAATATTTGCAAAATTTTAAATAATTTAATCCAAGTAGAATTCCTTATTTCTCCTAGGTTAAATTGTAAATATTAATTTAATGAGATAACTTATCCCTTATAGCTTTTTCTTTCAAAATCTAAGTCTTAACCTTAGTTTATAACCCTTATATCTCTAACTATGAAAGCAATAATAAATGGGATTAAACCTTACCTTTTTGGATGCTAAATATTCTCACTGTTTGATGCTTTCTGTAACTGGATATAATAACAATATAAATGCCACCTTTGGTGCTAGAATCAATGGAGATACCTTTGAATTGCTTGTCTTCAATGCTAGTATGTAGGAATTGAAGGTTTGACCTTCAATACCAAGAGCCTTTAATGCTCCTTCCTTCCTTCCACATTGTGCTTTGGATATCTTTGAATGTGCTTTTCTCCCTATTGAACTTTGGACTTTGAATACCTTTTATGGATGAATAATTATGGATATTATGACATGTGTCACGTTCGTTACAAGTGAGTGTTCCTTTCCTTCTGTAACATCCCAAGTTCTTGTTCAACGCTCTTAAATCAATATGGAACTATTGGAATTTTTGCCACATTGTTTTGATTGTTGATTATTCATGCATAACTTGTAAAGTTCTCACTCCTCTGTGTTTCTCTGCGAGTTTTTGTGCCAAAATAGCTAAGTCCGAAGACTGTCGTGATATCATGACAGAAAGCAGCATTGAAAGCACAGTTTCAAAATCGTCGCGATATTGCGACATGTCGCATTATCGCGGGTCTATTGAGGAGAGAAGTCAAAAGCAAAGATGTCGCGATTTCATGACGTGTCATGAAATCGCGACCTGTCACAGTTTCACGGCGCCAAATGCAGAAAACGGCTAAGTAGCAAAGTTGTCACGATTTCACGATGTGTTCCAAAATCACGGTCAAAGTGGTCAACGAAGGCAGAGCAGTAAAACTATCGCGTTTTCTTGACTTGCAGTGACCATAGAGCAGAACAAGAGAAAGTGTTGCGAAATCGCGACATAAGGTAGCCATGGGGCAGAATGATAGAAAATGTCGCGATATCACGACATAATTGAGCAAAGGGCAATGTCAATGAACTTCATCGCAAAATCACAACAAAAAAGTGAACAAGGAGCAAAATGTGAGAGACGTCGCAATATCGTGACATGTTGCGTTGTCGCGACAAGGTTGAAAGAAAAGCATAAGGCATGAAAGACGTCGCAATATCATGACAAAAAGCGGCAACAGTTGAGAAAGCAAGGAAACATCACGATTTCGTGATATATTGTGGAAAAAATGCTAAATAGAGAAGGATGTCGTGATTTCGCGACATGTCCCATTTTCGTGATGTGAAAACGCAGAAAGAACAAAATGGTACAGAATGTCGCGATTTTGTGACATGTTTCGTTTTCGCTACTTGCAAGAGGATGAAGGCCAAGGAAGAGAAAACTGTCACGAAATCGTGACATGTTGCAGTTTCACAGGTATATAGAAGAGAAGGGCATAGAAATTAGAAGATGTCACGATTTCGCGACATGGTGAAGTTTTCGCGACGTAACAGGAAGACAAAGCCAAGCGAGAGAAAATTGTAGCGAAATCGAGCCTTATCGCGTTTTCGCGGTTCGAAGCAGCCAAAGGACAACATGGGGAAAGAACGTCATGATTTTGTGACAGGTCATAGTTTCGTGGAAACAAAGCAAGGAAGGAGCAAAATAGTACGAAACATCGTGATTTCGCGACGCATCGCATTTTCGTGACCTAAGGTGACAAAGGAGAACAAAGAGCCAAATACGTCACGATTTCGCGATATGGTTGGTTTTCACGATCCAAAATGGCAAAAGTGTATGGAGCAAGAAAATGTCACGATTTCACGACATGTCGCATTTTCGCAACCCATCATGGTTTCGCGCTAGGAAGCAGTTCAACAACTTGATGAAGTATTGCGATTTCCAAGGATTAAAAGCTCACCAGAATTTAATGTTTTGTTGCTTTCCAATGTGTGCAAGATAGAAGAACGTGCTCAGGCTTGTAGCTTTCGAAGCCACCAAAATTGAAGACGCCTTCGTTATTCAAAGCTTCTGTTCATGATTTTTCTAATGGTTCAAGCATGCTCCGAGAACGACCATTTAATGAAGACGACTGGTTCCTTGTTTCCATTCAATTTTTGGTTTCTTTGAGGCTAGTTTAAGGGGATCATTTCCTTATTTTTGTTGTATATTTTTTGGATCTCGAGGAGGTTTGTTTCATATTTTAAATGCTGCAAAGAGGCAAGACCTCTATAAATATCATTGTATATCTCAAGAACAACTATTGGGAGTTTGAGAGACATGTTGCATGAAAACATTCAAGTTCTCTACGTAAATAAGATATATTTGGCCTCTGATTTTGCAAGCATCTTTCTGTGTGATTTCCTTCTATTTCATGCATTTATTGATTATGCTCGTCTTTCTAATCTGCTGTTATATTTTAATTCTGCATTTGAGTTTGAATATTGCTAATGAGGAAGTGAGTTCTGGAATGCAATCCTGGAGTTTGTCTGCATAAGGTCGTAAGTGGATTATGTTGCATGCTATTATTATATGTTGTTCATACGCTTGAGTTAAATTCTTGCTGATAATCTTTCCCCGATCATACAAATTCGGCCTATAGCCATATTTCCCATCTCTTTTCGTAATTTCCCATTTCTTTTTGCATATTTCCAATTCCTTTCCTGCAACTGTAGTCTGAAATCAAGCTTAGATTTAGTAATGGAACCAGCCCTCTCTAGAGATTGGTCTGGGAGACATTTTTTTCTCTTGGCCTTTCAATATTGGCCGGGTCTAAGGTGCATTTCGTATAAAATCCTTTCCTGTGGCAGATTCGTGACCAACAGTTTTTGGCACGTTCGGTGAGACAGACTTCTTTTGTCTCTAAAAAATCCATAATCGATGGGACAAGTATTATTCCAAATTGACAAACCCACTTGTGCCAACAGTTTTTGGCATGCTCGATGGGACAGACTGTTTCTATCTCAGAAAGATCCCATAGTATTGAGGGTTTAATGTTTGCCTTCATGCCGTATAGTTAGAACATTTGGTGACTCTGCAATACCCAAAATATCTGAATGTGGATACAGTGAAAGCTGTACTTCATGATCACGAGATCAAAGTCCAAAAAAGTTGAAAATCTTGTTGAGTTTTTTGAACTTGACAGCACAAAAAGAGGTGAACACTCTAGGTTGGTTTCCCCATCGCTTGCATCATCTGCCATATCCACACAAATCCCTGGTATTGTTACTAATTTTCTATCTTCTCAGTCACATACACTAGTCCCAATGGCCCAGTATCCTCCACCCAGGAAGTTTTTAGCATGGAATAGTTCAGGAGCCTTGAATTTGTAGGCTCAAAATCTAGTTCCCCAGGCTGCTTTGAAAGCCTTGCCAACCTATGATTGTACGGGTAAGACTGCATATGAACATATTCATGATGTAGCTTCTTTGGCAGCCATTCATGATATAACAGACGAAGATGTGATGGTGAAGTTATTAGTACTTTCCTTGAGAGGAAAATTGCTATACTGGTATCGATCTCTGCAACCAGGCACTATTGCATCATGGGATCAGCTAGGAGAACTGTTAGTTAAGAATTTTCATGAACAGGCTGATCCATTTTCATTGTTGCATCAGTTTAACGCAATCCAGAGGCACCTGTAGGAGGCGATAGCAGATTTCAATGTTCATTTTACTAGAAGTTGGCAGCGAGTGCCTGAAGGTCTTTGCCCTACCCTTGAGCAAGCTACGTTCTGCTACCTTTGAGCATTCAACACAGACATTGACTTGGCGATCAGGCAGTCCAATGTGATGACCTTCCCAAAATTGTTCAAACAAGCACAAAATGTGGAGGCAGACTTGATTGCAATCGGTAGGCTTCCTTAAAAGGTAGCAATGCCCATTTTACCTGATATTCCATAGCATTTATATCCTAGTTCATTTTTGTAATCTATGTCTTCCATATACCCTGTTCCATCATGGAGTTCCAGTGCACCTCAGATTGCACCCATCCCAGTTCCTCAGCTCTCCACTTCAGCAAATCCCTAGTTGCTTGCACCCAGCATTCTGCCATTCCCCGCTTCCACTTCATTCCCAGCATTACCGACACCACCAGCACCTTTGCCCTTACCAGCACCTCCTGCACCTATAAATCCTGATCCTTATACGACACTCTTGCAAGAGGTAAAATTTTCCAATTCTGCTATAAGAGCAATGGGTAATAAGATCACACTTATTGAAAGGAAGCAAGCTAAGCGAGATTTCCAGCCCAAGAGATTTTAGCCTCCGTCGATTACTAGAGAACAAGCTACTTCAGCAAGAAAAGCACCCGAGAAGAACCTGACTATTTTGGCAAATGAAGATGCAGTCCTTGCAGAAAGAACATATTGGTGTTCAACATGTAATGATCCACATGGAGAAGACACTTGCATGGTTCATTTGAATTATGTGCAGACATTGGCTGCTAGTTCTTCGGGAGGGCAAGTCAATATGATCTCTGATGTAGGCCATAACTTAATGGTTCCATTTGAAGAACAAGTTTCAGTTCTCACAAGGACTAGAAAAAAACCTGTCACAGTAGATCCTGCTGAGCTAGAGCCATTAAATGTGCCAGGCAATTCGAGAAAACAAGTGAAAACTCTTGTGTCAGTTTCAAAGCTAGATGCACCTATTTTACCGAAATATCTTGTTCCACACAGAGTACAAGAAAAAACCGCAACTGCATAGGCAAGATCAAAAGCAGAGGAACAAGCAAGAGAGAAGCTGAAGTACCCTTCATTGACGAAGAGGCTGAGAGTAGAAGCCACTCAGCAATATCAGAGCAGATATGATCTCCCCGTTGAAAAGAATGAATCTGCTGCAGCTGTATACAACATTTTCGAAGAATTGAAGAAGACCCCAGCTAAGGTTAGTCTTTACGATGCATTGCAATTGCCTGGGCAAGTAGATTTATTGCAAGAATATTTGAAATCTGTGAAGGATAGTGAGAAGGGTCCTACCTAGATAATTTATGCTCAAGCTTTAACCAATTCAATCACTGGCAAGAATAGACCACCCCCGTTTTATCTATCACTGCAAATAGAGGGTTGGATCGTGCATAACTATATGATTGACTCCGGTGCCGCTACAACTGTCATGCCAAAGGCAATTTGCGAAGTTATGGGTATGGAATACACACAAAGTAGCCCTGGAGTCATGTAGTTGGACGATACTCCTATGAAAACGGTGGGTGTAATCAAGGATGTCCTGATTATTTTACACAGTATGCCTCAGATTACAGTCATTCAAGAGATAGTTATGGTCGATCTAGAACCGTATTTCAGTATGTGCTTATCAAGAGAATTCACTGCCAAACTGGGAGGCGGCTACCTTTCTCTGGATTATTCTCACCTAGAAATTCCTTTCAAAGGGAGAAGAATTCAGATCTATAATGAAAAGCCTTCTGCTTTTCATATTGAAAGGATGGAAGAAGCAGAAAAGTCCATGCATTCTGTCAGCCTGCTAACTGAAGAACCAGAAGATTCTATTTTGGTAGATGAGCCTTGCCTAGAGGATGAGTTTTCAATGCTTGAATTTAATGCCATGATGGAGACTAAGATTGGTTGTTATTCCATTACAAAGCAGCCTGAAGAGGTTGAACTGAAGATGCTTCCTGATCAAGACTCTATGCCTGATCAATTTTGGATGTTGTACTTTGATGGAGCGACCTGTACAAATAATGCAGTGAAAAAATGTAGCTCCAGACACCACTGTCTCAAGCAGATGGTGAGCAAGCCAGAGTCAGCAAGAATGATGTCTAGGTCCTCTGTTCCAGAAACTGAAGATCAACTGAAATACAATCAGATTTGGTCCGGTCACTGCAGGTTCACTGGATAATCACCTAAAACTGGGTTTGTGGTGGCGACATGCCAATCATGTCATAAAATTTTGTATATAGTAAGCAAAAAAAAAGGAAAAAGAAAAAAAAGTATTGTGGATTTCCTCTGTCAACTTCGGCTTTTTTTGCATGTGAGCCTGCAGGTACGTTTATTTCTTTCTTTTTCTTCTTCCTTCCCAACAGATAGTGGCTTTTGTCAATTTCTTCCTTCCCCTTCCTTATTTTCATTCCCTTCTTCACTCATTCCTTCTTCTACCGTCCGTAATCCAGCCACTACTGTTGTTTCTTTTTCCCCCTCTGATATTCCCATTTCTACTTTCCCTTTCTTCTAGTCCTTTGTCTTGTGAGTACTTCATCATAGCCACGGTTTCTACTACCATCATCTCCATTCCATCCACTTCCATTTCATTATTAGTTTTCCCTCCATCCCCGTAGCTAGTGACACAGTAGCTCCCTCTTTAGTTACTATTTCTATCGCTTTCACTCTTCCATTTCCATCATTCCATCATTCACCATTTCCATTCCACGGCCTGCACATTTGCTGGTCATCACTCTGTTCATTCCATTCATTTCTGTTTTTGCAACCCTGGTGCTTTCATCACTGTCATGGAGATCTTTTTATAGCACCTAGTGAGCTGAGCTAAGCCAAATATAGATTCCTTTGATTTTTTAGTAAGCCAACAAGAGTGGTTGCAGCAGTCCGTAGAGATGTCGCCTATCAATCAGCATTTTGTTCTTCTAGTTTTCTTGACTCTGTTGCCCAATGGATTCAGGCTTGGGATTTGTGCATACAGCAGAACTGTATACCCCGTGAGCCGTCGTCGCATTTTCGTGACCTAAGGTGACAAAGGAGAACAAAGAGCCAAATACGTCACGATTTCATGACATGGTTGGTTTTCGTGATCCAAAATGGCAAAAGCATACGGAGCAAGAAAATGTCACGATTTCGTGACATGTTGCGTTTTCACGACCTGTCATGGTTTCGCGCTAGGAAGCAGTTCAACGACCCGATGAAGTATTGCAATTTCCAAGGATTAAAAGCTCACCAGAATTTAATGTTTTGTTGCTTTCCAATGTGTGCAAGATAGAAGAACATGCTTAGGCTTGTAGCTTTGGAAGCCACCAAAATTGAAGATGCCTCCATTATTCAAAGCTTTTGTTCGTGATTTTTCTAACGGTTCAAGCATGCTCCAAGAACGACCATTTAATGAAGACGACTGGTTCCTTGTTTCCATTCAATTTTTGGTTTCTCCGAGGCTGGTTTAAGGGGATCATTTCCTTATTTTTGTTGTATATTTTGTGGATCTCGAGGAGGTCCATTTCATATTTTAAATGCTACAAAGAGGCAAGACCTCTATAAATATCAATGTATATCTCAAGAACAACTATTGGGAGTTTGAGAGACATGTTGCATGAAAACATTCAAGTTCTCTGCATAAATAAGAGATATTTGGCCTCTGATTTTGCAAGTGTCTTTCTATGTGATTTCCTTCTATTTCATGCATTTCTTGATTATTCTTGTCTTTCTAATATGCTATTAGATTTGAATTCTGCATCTGAGTTTGAATATTGCTAATGAGGAAGTGAGTTCATGAATGCAATCTTGGAGGTTGTTTGCACAAGGTCATAAGTGGATTATGCTGCATGCTATTATTATATGTTGTTCATACGCTTGAGTTAAATTCTTGCTAATAATCTTTCCTCGATCATACAAATTTGGCCTGTGGCTATATTTCCCATCTCTTTTCGTAATTTCCCATTTCTTTCTGCATATTTCCAATTCCTTTCTTGCAACTTTAGTCTGAAATCAAGCTTAGATTTAGTAAGGGAACCAGCCCTCTCTGGAGATTGGTTTGGGAGACATTTATTTCTCTCGGCATTTCAATGTTGGCTAGGTCTAGGGCACATTTCGTATAAAATCCTTTCCTGTGGTAGATTCATGACCAACAGGAACATATTAGCACTCGTGTGAAGCTAGTGGAAGATACCAAGTGTCACTGATTCATTATAACTCTTGCATAGGATTTCTTGAGCGTTGAGAGAGGAATGATGTCTATTATGCCAAGTGGTATTTTTGTATGAATTCCTTCCCTATAACATCTTCGAAGATAGATAATATAGATCCTCAAACCCTTTCATATACCATTTCTTTGCTTTGCAATGTTGCTTGGGAAGCAAGCAAGCTATTCTTATGCAAGTGGATTGACGATGCGCTATGGAGCTTTGAACACCAATTTTTGGAGCTTCCTTTGGTGGATGGTCTTCTCCTAGTTAGAGACCTCGAATGTAAAACCTTTGATCCTTCTCTTTTATGCCTCCAATCATGTTAAATCCTTTGTATATTTTTGACATATTTTAGAAATACATGTGCACTCTTTTTTTCTATGTAAATGTAGCTTGATGATAGTATGATATGAGCTTTGATTCTGCATGTTCGTATGTCCAAGATGAGTCCTTTGAGTGGCTCATTTTTCTTGGGAAGAAGAGTGCTAACATTCATCCTTCCTTGGATGATTTACCCTATAGCTAATGTGCCATTTTGTGGCACTTTCAAATCTGCTCTTATTGCTATAAAAACAATATTAGAGTAGTGCAATATAATGTATTATAAATTGTATATAAGGCTTATTTTAATGTACCTTATTTTGCACTCTATTTCCATATCTGAAATTTTGGTTTTGTGGTAGATTTTTCGTAGAATACAAGGGTTTTGAGGTTGTCTTTTATGAGTAGACGCACCTTTCCATTTTGGTGTGGATATTTTGATAACAAATCCAACCTTAAATAATAGTAGATAGAAGCTTTTCAATTGATGCAATTTTCTACACTTTCTTTCCTTGCATCTAACCTTGTAATGCTTTGGATTTGAGACTCACCAAGTTTCAATATTTGAATATTCTATTTTTATTTTTGGTTAGTTAAGTTCTTCTCCAAGTTTGGAATGATTATAAACTTCTTGGGTGGCTTCTTTTGGCCACTACGAGTTGCATATTTGTTTCAATAGTGTCTTTAGACTCTTGATACAAATCAGATTTTGTGCCCTTCAAAAACACAAAACTAATTTCCTTGTGAGAGTAGTATAATAGTGCAAGTATTTCACTTTTAATGCACTAATATTACACCTTATCACTCCAATCAACTCTCAAATTAATGCACTAACAATTTACTGCAACTAATCAAGAATAACCTAAAATGAATCTTTAAGAGTTATTCTGCAATTTCATTACAATCAATATTGTAGGACTTAGTCTTTTTTTTTTTTTTCCAAAGTAGATGATAGGTAGTTGATAGAAGCAATTTCTAAATCTAATAAAATTCTAATAAATGTATAAATAAATCCTTAAAAAGAATCTTTTTCCTTTTGCACTTTAGAAGACTGTAATCTAATTTTCTTCTTGCAAATTTAATCCAAATTCATGTGCTTTAATAAATCTGATAAGTAATCCAATTAATGAATCTTCTTGCACCAAAATTTGCTTGTCTTTTTTTGTAGCTCTTCTTTCACTTTTGTAGAGGATGTAGATCTTGGTGTCTAGAATCACCAAGTTGTATCTTCGAGTATGATATTGCAACTTTTTGTAGGATGTCCTAAATAACTCCTTCACCAAATGATGGTCTCAAACTTTATTTCATGAGCCTAGGATTTTGTGGCTTATTCTCCTCTTGTGTTATCCTCCTTCTACTATAGATTTAGATAAGTATTTATCTCTAAAGTGGTACCTTCTTGCTGTGAGAGGTAATCTTAAAATATCAAAGATTTGGTGAGCTTATTCTATATTCAAGTCTTCTTGTTGAATTCAGACTTCAAGCAGGATATTCTTATGGGATTTGGAACTCCTTTCCAAAAAAAAATTCATGAATTTGGTGCTCCTTGCCAAATTCTTCTTCACAAATTGGCACTCCTTACCAAATTCTCCTTCATGGATTTGGCACTCCTTGCCAAATTTTCCTCTTGGACTTGTTGTTAGATGGTGATAATTGTTCCAAGTCCTTTGCTATCAAGAACTTCACATTGGTAGTGAATTTCTCCAACAAGTTCTTCAAATAACTCTCTTGATGATATTTAGAAAGGCTCTCCTAAAATTTTTTATGGATTCTTGATAAAAATTTCTCAAGGTCATTGATCTTGTAGCTTCTGATGGTATTCCTTGAGACCTTCTCTTCAAACTTCTGCTCCTAAAAGTGTTGGTGGTGATAACTCTTGGATATTCTTATTCTACTACTTTTAGCTTAGAGAAAGATTCTCCTAGTCATTTTTCTTCTTCTTCCAATATTGGAAGTTCTTCAATGAGATCTTCTCCTGATCTCTTTGCTTTTGCTTCAGGTCTAAGTTGATTTTGAAGAATATACTCTTCCTAACTTTCTTGTAGGAAGTTTCCCAACTCACTAAATCTTCTTTCTTTACAACAAATATATTAGTACTAAATATTTAGTTTGCTTATAAATTAGATATTATTTTTGAATTCTTCTTTAGGATCAAGGATTTTGTGGCCCTTTTCAATATCAAGGCTTCTGTGGCCTTTTTAGTATTAAAGCTTCTATGGTGTTTTTAGTATCAATAATTCAATTGCTTCTTATTCAAGGCTTCTATGGCCTATTATTCAAGGCTAATATGGACTTTTTATATCAAGGATCCTATGGCCTATTCTTCAACTATGGAGTTATTCAATCCAAAAATGAAATCTTCAGTCTCTTATCTTCACCACGATCCTTCACTAGAAGTCTTCTTCTGTAGTATTCTCCTCTTGCATAATGAACTAATATTTGCACTATGAGGGCACACCAACCTTAGGGCAATGAAGTTGGAGTCTCCTAGATTTATATCATAGGAGTCCCAATCCTCTAAGAATTAATTTTTTGTAACAAAAAAAACTTTAGGCACTAGTTAGAAAATTCCAAATAACTTGGATGATCTTCACTAGATGATTTGTCAATCTAGTGGATTGAATGTTGAGTCCTAGTCTTCAAGAGTTTTCCTTACAACTCTATGGAAAATACTCTAGACAAAAATGGTCTCAGTATTTTTTGAAACTAATATTTCTTTCAGTATTAACTTTGTGACTCTCCCTAATTCTACCATCTAGATTCTTCTGAGATCTTTTGATAGTGGTTGGTCCAACGGTGCATTAGTTTGACAAAACACTTAGGCTAAATGATAATGGTGGTTTTATTATTGACCTACATAGACTAGATCTACCATAGCTTTTGATAACAATATTAAGTATGAGGTCTTTCTTATATAGTAACATAGGTTCCTTGGACAACACTCTACCTAGCTATGCAAGGAACAACTTGCACATATACAACTTGCACATTGACACTTGTGCATTTATTACATTGCATGAAGTAACTAGATAACTTGCACATAAAGTAATATAAGTATGTATCTTGGAAGATACATTTACATAACCCAAATTATGGAATAGACTCTATTTCTAATAGTTTCCAACTTCCAAAGGTATTAGGCAAGGTGACCCCCTCTCCACTTATTTATTCATTAGTCTTGTTGAATACTTGGGTAGGTCTATAACCAAAATAGAGAAAATAAAATCCTTGAGGGATTTACCATTGCTCATGGAGATAGGCCTATTTCTCATATTCAATTCATTGATGAATATAATCTATTAGGTAAAGCTACAATTAAGGAAGCTTCTAAAATTAAGCAAAACATTAGATAATTTTCTAATGCTATTGGGCAATTGATCAATAATGATAAATCTAAAGTAATTTTCTTTATCTTCTCTCCTAGATAGGAATCCATGGTCTTGGATAAATTAATATATAATAAGACCTCCATTCTAATCACTTATTTAGGCATTCCTATCAATATTCAAATACAGAAAAAAAGGACTAGAATTAGTTGTTAGATAGAGTTAAGAAGAAATTTGGAAAGTGGACCAATAGGTGGCTTTTATTTGGAGGAAAAATTACCTTAGTAAAATTAGTCCTTCAAGCTATACCTATTTATGTTTCTATTGTGTTGAATATCACAAAGGTAGTTCTTCGAGAATTGGATCAAATAAATCATCGGTTCCTCTAGAGTGGTACTAAGGAGAAAATAAAATGGGCCTTGGTGAAATGGGATACTTTATGCCTTCCCAAGAATGAAGGAGGGTTAGGATTCTGATCTACTATTAATAACAATAAGGCTTTAGCTGCTAAACTATATTGGAGGATTTTACATAACCCTAATGCTCTTTGGACCAAGAATATTTGTGCTAAATATGTTGAGAATAAAAGTCCTGAAGACCTTGTTTGCTATCAATTTCCTATAAAAGGTTCTCCCATTTTAGCAATTATTAAGATTGGTGAGGATTTTATTAAAAAAAATATTTTAAATCATTCATAATGGTCAACATGTAAATTTTTGGATAGATTCTTAGGATGGTCACCAACATTTGATAACTCAGTTTATTGATTGGAGGCATTGGATGGAGGAGCTTCATCGAGATAACTAGATAAAGGTAGCTAATTATTATCAGTACCATACTAGAAACTCAAAGGTTGGTAGATATTGGATCCCTATTGAGGGCTAGCCTATTCAAATGCCAGAAAGGCAAAGAAAATATATCCAAAGCATCCTTTATATGATATCTCTCTTGGTCTCATGATAAATATTATTTTGGATGGAACAACACTACTAAGTGTGAGTATTCAGTTGCTCAAGTTTATTTGGCCTTATACCATAATAATCCCAATCAATCATATGACATATTTACTCATTTGTGGGATCAAAAGCTCTGGCCTAAGGTGAGGTTCTTTACAAGGATGTTATTGCATCACAAGTTTCTTACTAGTGAACAACTTATGAAACATGGTTTTAATGGCTTGTTTAGATACAAAATGTGTGGAGAGAATATGGAAAATCTCAACCATATTTTTATTGAGTGTACATTAGCCTTTGATCTATGTAAGAGAATGGCCATCTTACTTTTCTTACAATGGTATACTTTTTACTTTTGAATAGCTTTGGAGGGATTGGCCTAATCAAGAGGGTGTTGATGATTTTATTAGGCAAATACTTTGGATGGGTTCTACCATTCTATCTTGGAATATCTAGAAGAAAAGAAACAACCAGATTTTCAATCAAGAAAGGAAGAAAATTCACTATATCTGGAAAAGACCATTGTCAACTTAGTTGAATAAGTCCAAAAACTCCTTAATCACCCCTAGAACTCCCACCAAATATGGGATCAAGTAATGCAAATATTGAAGATTAACTCTTTCAAGGGAAACCAACTTAAAGGGAATGTGAGTAATAAAAATATGGATAGAACAAGGAATTGGCAGCCTCCTCCCAAGGAAATTGAAAAATTCAATATCGATGGAGCCTCTAGGGGGAACCTTGGAAAAATTAGTACAGGAGGAATTGATAGACTTTCAAATGGTTCCCTGGTTTTTACTTTTATTGAGAATTTAGGTATCCTTTCCAATAACCTTGTTGAGGGGTATGGTATCCTTAGAGGCTTTCAAGAGGCTGTTAAGGTCAAATGGAAAAAGGTGTTGGTTGAATCCAACTCTCATGTCATGATTAGTTTATTGAAGAATTCTAAGAATCATAAGGTTGTTTGAAGGATAAAGAGAATTTTTTATAAGATTCAATTAATCTAGATGAGATTTTTGGAAGTTGAATACAATCATATGGTAAGAGAATAGAATAGGAGTGTTTATGATTTAGGTAATTGGACATTGGACAAATGTGATCTTACTTACTACGACCACCCTCAAAAATGGTGGGATTTACAAATAAGGGAATATCTTATTTATATCCTTTCTTTGGGTGGCTCCAATACTAGAGGTACCTAGTTCCTTTATGTTTTTTTTTCTTCTCTTTGGTTCGATCATGGTATTTAGTTCCCTTGCTCTGATAGATAATTCTTATGTTTCTTGTGGTGAATCTTACTTGAAAAGCCTATTGGCCTAGAAAGGCCAAAGTTGTATTCTATTTTTTATTTTTAGTTTTTCGATGCGTGTGTTGTTTTGCATTAATTTTGTTATGTTTTTTTTTTTGTATTCTTTTGTGTTGTTTTTGGTATTTTTTATGTTTTGGTATTTTTTTTTGTGTTTTGTGTTTTTTTTGTGTGTGTTTTTGTGTTTGTGTGTTGTTTTTGTGGTTTTTTCGTCTATGTTTTGTGTTTTGTTGTTTTTACAATTTTTGTTGTTTTGTATTTTTTGTTGTCTTTTTTGTTTTTGTGTTTTTTGTTGTTTTTTGTTTTTTTTTTGTTTTTTTGTGTTTTTTTGTTTGTATTTTTGTTGTTTTAGGCATGCTCTTTGAGTGTTCCAAAGGGAGCAGGCCAGGTGTGATCCCTAGGTAATTTTGATAGAATAGATACCCTTACCTCCTTGAGACTTACCCAAAAGTGGCATCTCATTTGGGGTTCTTTCCACACACACAAAAAAATAAAATGGATTGGTTGTCGCAAAGCTCTTGACGTAGTGGTCTTTTTTGGGATCCTTATCATAAGTCTTAAGATTCATCTAAATCTTGATAATTGTTATCTTCCTATTTAATGGAGTAATTATAATAGAGCCTTCTCTTTACAAATGTGGATTGAAAGTTTTTTAAATTCAAATTAAAGAGGTAAGAAATGTTCAAGAAGCACTTTGTTGAGTGAAAACACTTGGGTTGTTTGGGTCTGGGTTTTTTTAGACAGTTGGATGGGGAGGTCGACCTAGTTCCACCTATCAATCCAAAATTGTAGACTATTCTCTAGGAGGATTTTGAGTATTTTTATTGTTAATGAGTGGGTATTTTGTATAGGGTGGTGTTGCATTATTGGTTATTCTCTTTTTGGGAGATGAATTTCTTTGAGTTGGACTTTTAGACCTCATGGATTTTCATCTCCTTGTTGCGTTTGCCTTTGACATGTTACTTCATTTTGGGGATATTGTGGGATGATTTTTCTAGAGATGTAGACCCTTCATCCTTTAGTATATCCCTATTTAGTGTGATGATTCATTTTTGGTCATTTACCTCATATTTATTTTTCTTGAAGTCAAATCATACTCTTGTAACTCTGATCTGATAGATCTTGAGACTTACATGTGCTGACCAAACATGTGTTATACTTAGCTTGGAGGTTGATACCATGATGGTTTATATATCTCTAGCTCTTCATCCTTGTTTATCACCTCTTGTCATTTATTTCAAGGCCCCCATTGGAAATTTGTTTTGCTCAAAATATTTACCCCTTCAACTTGTCATAAACATAGATTTTGTGCTGGTTTTCTCCAGTCCCAAGGTGAGACTTGAGAAAGTGATAGAAAGAAAATGATTGGTTTTGGTAGAAGAACAAATAAGGTCTTTTTAAATAAATAAATTCTACCTATCTCAAAAGGTAATTTTGCTCTCAATAAAATTTCTTGTTCCTATTGGGTGCTTGTATTGCTTCACTTTTGCATAGGTTGAGTACTAGATGCTTCTAGACCTTTGAAGGTAGAAACACCATCATGGAGGATGATATTAAAGAATTTGAGCCTAAATATCTCATACTTGATATGGATGTGATGGAAATTTTGGAAAAGGAAGACTTTCTAAGATTTTTAAAACAATTTAATGAACATAATCTAGAGCTTGCTAAGGAGATTTCCTTCTCATGGAAAAATGAGGATGTTATGGCTAGAGGTATTGAGTTTACTATCTCAATTCCACTCCTTTATGAGATATTTAGCATCCCTATGGATGAATATTATGTTAATAGGGAAAAGCATTCCTTGGCTAAAGAGTTAGAGATGTTTGGATGCAAATATGGTCGACCTATTAAGTTTCATAATGGTTATCAGAGGAAGTCCTTCAAAGCCTATGGGATAGAGTTTTTTTAGTTTTAATGGACTACTTTACTCCTAAGTGAAACCAAGAAGTGGGTAGGAGCTTCCATATTGTGTTAGTGAACCATATTAAAAATAAAATAATAATGAATATTCTAAATTTTCTCTACAAATATTGGAAAGAGCGATGTTGACTATTCAACAAGGTAATTAATTTTTTCCTAATCATCAAGGCTTATTTAAGCTCATTTTTAATTATGTTGACTTGAAGAAGAAATAATTTACTTTTGGGAAAAGTGGATTTGGTTCAATAAAGGCTTTGGAAGCCTTCTCCCCTGATGTTGAGATTGTAATGTGTATCTCAAAAAATATTATTGTTGGGACTATGTTGGATAAAAGTTGTATGGAAAAAAGATAATGTTGATGTTGAGCTAGAGAGTCTTACCCTTATGGAATCTGAGGTTTCCAAGAATTCTTTGGATAAGGTTACAACAAATATTGAAGTTGGTGGTTTTTGAGAAATAATATTGGAGGTGATAATACCAAAATATTGAAATAAGGTGAGGCCCCTTTGGTATCTAAAAATAAAAATCATAGAACCCCTTCTCCTGATGCTATCGGGTCTATAGAAGGGGATATTCCTCTTCTTCGAAGGAAGAAAATCCTGATCTGCATTCGAGAAAAAAAGTTGAGATGTTGAAGGCTCCAAAGAGGGAAATGAAAAGGGTGAGGAGGTTGAACTGATTGAAATCCAAGAGATGAAGAAGCATAAGATTACATAAGTTATTCAAGATAAAGAGGATTCTAGTGATTCTATTCCTACTCTAATAAGTAAGAAGTTGAAGTCTTAAGCAACACATGTGGTGAAGCATAATTTCTAGGTGTAGACTAAAGGGACCCCACACAAGAACTTAGAATCTATCAAAGATATAGTGAAATCTCTCAAGATCTATATTAAATTATCTTCTTTTTATATGGATGAAATCTCTTGGAAACTAAATTATGAGTAGGGCCATAATAATCCAAAGGTGGAGATGGATCTCTTAGAGAACTCTTAGGATTAAAATTTATGTTCCTTTGTTATCTTATTTTGGTTTGTTCAACCCTATTAAGTTTATTTTTCATTTGGATCTATTTATATCCTCAATTTATTGGGCTGTCTCTTTGCTAGATATTGGTGATTCTATTTTGTTCAAATTGAGTTAGTTTTTAGTTTTTTTCTCTCTAGTTCTCTTTGTAAAAGGTTTGGGGCACCTTTCAGAACCCCTTATTCTACCTAATAAAAAATATCAATTTATAGTGATGGATACTAAATAATTAAATCTATCAAACTAGACATAATCTAATGGTAGCTCTCATACCATTGTTGGATTTTTAATTCCTTTACTACCACAAAATATCATAGGTTATATAACATAGGTCCCAAATATAAAATAACCACAATAATAAAGGTCAAGATAATAATATGAGTAGAATAATATGAGCTAATTAATATGTATATCAAGGCTTATAATAAATCAAATAATATTCATTTACATACTCAAATATGAATGTAAATAGCATAAATCATTCATGTACTATGTGTAGAGGGGAAAACTGACCTACCGCATATGATTCCCAACAAAAGGTTGGATACGCAAGGAGGGAACCTTTCATGGGGTGAACCACGGGGGTATATTGTACTCTAAACTCGATGCTAGGGGTATGGGTTCACCAAGAATGGTTTAAGGACTTGCTCCAAGTCCTCAGGATATTCAAGAATGTTTGATATATTTAGTTTTAAGAAAAACACCTAAGTTTATCCTTTCTAGGTCTAAACTATGAAAGATAAATGACAATGCAAAAAATAGAGTATGACAACTAAAAAAAGAATGCAATCATACAAGAGCTAGCCTAATATGATTCTTTATTTTGGATGCTCACTAATCTAGGGTTTATTCTAGAAAACCTTTAAAGCAAAAACATACAAATTAAATGCACAAAAATTATCCTTGGATGCAAACTAAATTATTTTCACTTTTAGATGTCTAAGAATTAAATTCAGATCAAATTAGAAAACCAATAAGATAAATCAGAACACTTAGCTTTAACTGTGGTTGATCCTAGCCTTTTGATGCTTCTTGTCCAATAATATCAAACTACTTGATCCTGCAAGATAATATAAGAAACTATAAAAAATTATAATCAAAGTTAGGGGGTCTACTTAGGCCACTGTGTAACAGTCCTTGGGGGTGCAGTAGTCAAGCCCCCTAGGTCCCTTAGATGACCTTTTAACACAAAATAAAAAATTGACCTTTGGAGAATTAATCATAAAATAGATATGTAGAAATGATAAAAATAGAAATAGAATATGTCAGTATGTAGTAATGAAGCTAACCAAACTGTCAAAAAGAAAAACTTACCCCCAAATTGATCTTAGGCAAAATCATGCCTCATAAATAGTAGGTGCGATAACACTTCAAAAAAGTCACACTCTATTAGAATGGGGTGCAATTTCGCTTTTGCAGACTAAATCCTAAATTAGGATTAGCAAAGTCACACCTCGATAGAACTAGGTATGATTTCACTTAAAATACATGAAAAATAAAAGTGCATGCATAGAACATAAATTAAATATGAAATCACAGAGAACAAAACCTAAATGAAGAACACCAAAGCAATAGAAGAAGGCTAAGTATCCAAACTGGTACTCTTTCCTTTTGAGCCACAACGTGCATCCATCAAATTAAGCAACAATCCAATCCATGCAATAGGAAATAAAAATCCAAAATTCACACTTTGGGTTAGCTTGTAGAAGACATAGAAAGCAGAGTAAAATAAAAGTAGTAAGTGAGTGTTAGAAGATAAAGATCGCATGAGCATTAATAAGTTTGTGATCATGATGTCATATATCAAAAGAGTGATATTGCTCTTCCTTTTATAGATGATCATGGCAGGCACAAATAAACTCACAACCAACACAAAAAAATACTAGAGGATTTAAACCTGGGTCTAAGCAGGCCAAAATAAAATAAAATAAAATAAAACTAAAATTAAAATTAAAATAGCAAAATTGTACCCCATTTTAGCAGGGCATGATATCACTTCTATGAAGTCACACCTCAAGAAGAAAAGACGTGAATTCGCTAAAAATACTAGAAGAGGTAAAATAGGGGTGAAGAGACCTACCTTTACCTTTGGCAGGGGTGAGGGACCTCTTAAAGACACTAAGGAAGATTGCCCACTCAAAGTGGGTCAATATTTCATGTCTACATTTTACCCCCTCTTTGATGCATTTAATGCAAAGTAAATGCATCAAATAAGGATGTAAACTCTTGAAGTTAAGTATAGAACAATCACAAAGAAAGGGTGGCTAGGTTTAGGCAAAGGGGTGGTGCAACAGGGATATCACAAAGGACACTTTAGACCTTTACACACTAAGCAAGGCATTACTACCATTAATACATTTGTGTCTGGGGTGTTTTACCCCATCTTTGATGCATTTAATACCAAGTAAATGCATCAAAGAAGGATGTATACTCCTGAAGGCAAGCATACAACAAGCACAAAAAAGGGGTGGTTGGGTTAGGAAAAGGGGTGGTGCAAGAGAGATATCACAAAGGACACTCTAGACCTTTACATACTAAGTGAGGCATTACTACCATTAATACCTCGGTGGCTAGGGTGCCCCCTCGAGTTTTGAAAGGAAAGAAACTTCCTTAATAAACTCAAAAAAGGTAAAGAAAGAAAAACATTGAATCCCAGAGAACAAAGCAAAAGCAAAGTATATTGGTGTACAATATGAATCTAATGCAACTAGCATGAAATGCATGAAATAAATGAGGTAAAGAAGAGGGGAAGAAAGAAGAAGAATGAAAACATAAAATTGTGAAGTGGAAAAATAAGAAGACAAAGATAAAATTCCAAAGGTCAACCATCTAAAATAGAGAAGGAAGCTAAATAAGAACTCTAACTAGAGTATATTATGCTCAAAATATGGTCCATGTATGGAGTTAAGAACCCACGATGGTGTAGTACTAACTAAATATGGACCAATAAGTGAAGTGTATAGTGTCAACCACTATGGGTGATTGCTCACTAGTAAATTTTGTGGGGTTATTACCCACTAGAATGTATGCTGAGGCCTACTATCAATGGCCAAGGAGTTGATCTTGTAATGGGGTGTTGAGCCTATTGAGTCAAAGAGAGACATAACCCGATAGGGGTGTTATAGTGTATGCTGATGTAAAATGATTTATGTAATGTATATGATAGTACTACTTGAGAAAGTGTGTGAGTATGTATGTATGGACCAACCAATATGATTATAACACAATGTGAGTGTGTTCATCTGCTAGAGTAAATGAGAAGAGCAAAAGAATTGTGTGTGTACTCCCAGATTGAAGTTTCAACTAGTGAAAAATCAAGAGGGACGAAATGTGTTAATCAAAGAAGAGAAGAATGTATATCCTTATTTGAACAAAGAAGACAAAGGAGAAATAAGGATCATGCAAAAGGATAAGTACATACCAAAAGAGGATTGCATTCCCTGACTTGGAAGAGAAATTATGAGCATTTTAAAAACTTTTAAATTCAAGGAATACAAGAAGAAGAGAGAAGATAAGAAAGAGCAAAGGAAGCAAAGAAGAGAAGAAGGGATGAAGATGCATGGGCCCTAGGTTGGGGCTTCACTAGGCATATAACCCTAGTGAAATTGCAATGCATGTGAGCTATGATCTAACTACGTATCATCATATACCATTATCATGAATCCCTAGAAACTATATAGGCAGATAGTCATGAGCAAGCAATAATGCATTGTATGACAAGAAACATGCAAAAATAAAATAACAGAAAATCATGCATAGTATGACAAGAAAGCAAATAGAATATGTCAGGCAAACATGTAGTATGACCTAACTAAATGCTAGTGCAACATGAAAAATACTCAAGCATAATATATTTTTAAATGCATTATATTCATTGGTTCTTTAAGCTCTTTACCATCCATAGAATCCAACTTATAAGCACTTGAGCCAAACTTAGCCGTTATGATAAAGGGTCCTATCCAATTGGGCTCAAATTTACCTTGAAGATCAACACGAGCATTGGTATTTGTTGAGAAGCAACACACCCCCACTGAAAAATGAATTTCCACCCTTTGAAAATTTGAGCTTTCATTTTACAGTAGGGACCCTCTTGATGATTTTCAGGTTTTAATTCCAAATTTTTACTTGCCTCTTTCTTCTTCAAGTTTTGCCTGTGTCAAAGTATCCAAGTATTCTTGCATTCTGGCTTTGTTATCTCAGAATTCACTTTTTACATGCTAGAATCATTCATAGATAAAAAAAATCTTTCACCGGTATGAAAAAAATGCAAAAAACAGACAGATAAATTCATTGAAAATCAAAACTTTCCATTTTTGGCAAAGTCACGAAATCACGACACTTCCATTTTTGGAAATGTCGCGAAATCGCAACAGGTTTCAGGAAAATCCAAGTCCAAAAAATGTCGCAATTTCGCGACATGTCACGAAATCACGACAGGTTTGGAGAGAGAAGGCAAGATTGTACGGAACGTTGCGAAATCGTGACATGTCGCATTTTCGCGGCTGCAAGAGGGAGAAAGCTGCAAGTGTGAAAAGCGTCGCGACATGTCGCATTTTCACGACTGCAAGAGTAAAAAGGATGCTAAGGCATGAAAGAGGTCATGATTTCGTGACATGTCACGAAATCGCGACATGTCGCATTTTCACGGCTACAAGGAGAGAAAATCGGCGAAGGCAAGGAACTGTAGCGAAATCATGACATGTTGTGAAATCGTGACATGTCGCATTTTCATGGCTACAAGAGGCAAAGGAGGCAAAGGACAATAGGTCACGATTTCATGACATGTCATGAAATCACGAAATGTTGCATTTTCGTGGCAATCAAAGTGAAAAATTGACTAAGGCATGGAACAAGGCGCGATTTCGCGACATGTCGCGGTTTTGCAGCGCGTCAGAGAGAAAAGGGCCCAAGGCGAGAAAGCGTCACGATTTCACAAAATGTCGTGAAATCATGACGTGTCACATTTTCGTAGCTACCACGGTGAGAAAAATTCTAAGGCTTAGGAACATCGTGAAATCGCGACGTGCCAAAGGCAGAGGGAAGTCTAAGTATGGAACGTCGCGATTTCGTGACATGTCGCAAAATTGCGACGGGTCCAAGTAGAAGGCAGCAAAACGCCAACACCAAAGGGGAGCCCAAAGCAAACAAGGAAAGAACCAAGTGCAATGTTGTCGAAGTCGAAAAGAAAGTGCCCAAGGTAGGCTGGGTGTCACAAAATTGCGACATCGTGATTTTGTGACATCACGAAATCGTGACACGCCAGGGTCAACAGTTTTAAAAGGTGCCACCATGTCGCGAAATCGTGACATGGTGGGAGCAAGGAAGGATAAAACGCCACCGCGTCACGAAATCGTGACACGGTGGGGAAAGGGAAGATAAATCCCAACACGGTCACAAAATCGTGGCCAACATTGCAAAGAGGCGCCAAAGACAGAGGAATGTCACGATTTTGTGACATGTCACGAAATCACGACATGTCGCGGTTTCACGCCAGCTGGCATGAAGCCCGAAATGAAAAATGACTTACAGAAGGCATCCCGAGGTAGTGACATGTGTCAAGCCCAGTAGAGCCGACATGCAAATGAACTTTAGGGTTTCATTTCAACTTTAAAGTTTTGTTTTAATATTATTAAAGTACTAATCCATCTTTTGTCCTTTTTGTAGGAGGCCATCTGGCACTTGCATGATAACGGAGAAATTGCCAGGAAGACAAAGATAAGTGCAAATTAATCAAAGACCGCCATATTGAAATGAGAGATGCTGGGAATTGTTGTTTCATCCAAATTTTATAGATCTGGCCGCAAAAGACTTTACGGTGACTAAGCAGCTGCCCATTTAATGGAGTATATCGATATTTGGTCAAAAAATGGAATTATCTACACTCAGTTACCAAAATTTCTCGATGGATGCATTTAATGAAAATTTATGGCAGAATTAATAGCTTGCAAAGATTTTCAACTCAGGGATGGCTCTACGGAGATGAAATGTCAGGAAAGTGGTGACTCATCCAAATTTTTGAGGGAATTAATGAGGGCATTTACTCACAGTTGCGGGTGAATGCAAGTGGCATTCGAACTCTGTTTTCTCCATTTATGGCAAGTGACTGCACTGAGTTGCAGAGTGGTTAAGTTTTATCCGAACTTTGTTTTAAAAATGGCTTTATATTGTAAAACCCGGGTACTAGGGTTTAATGTGATAAGATTTAGGGTTTGAGAGGAAGATATTTTTGAAAATATTAGGGCCTGTCCTGAGTCTATAAATACAACTTCTAAATGTAATCGCAAGAGGCGGAGACTTAGAAATAAAAGGCTATTGAAGAAATTTCTTGTAAATCTTGTTAAATATTTTATTTCTGGACTTGGAGTTGATGTGCTTTTGTTTTCTGTGATAGCATGGCCAGGAGCCTAATATTTTTTAGATTGTGATAAGTTCATCTTCTTTTGTTATCCGTTTCATTAAATTTTATTAAATATATGTTGTGAATCTATGTTATCAAGATTAAATATGCTGTTGGGCTTCATTTGTTCTATTGTATGCTAGGGAAAATTATAGATTTAAGGTTCAGGTCTGTTCTAATTGCTTTGTCCTCACTGTGCGAGCTAGGCTGTCGGTGAAAGATATCAATTTTAACCGACTTCCTTTTAGTTTATAATTTTCTGTTAGATCTGTTCCATCTCTGCCTTATGCTCTTAGTAGAAAGTGATCTTAGAAAGCTGGACACTTTCTTCTTTGATTTGTTCTATTGTGAAGCTGATAGTATAAATAAAATTGGTAGTTTTGTTTTACAGTTAAGTTTGATAAACTTCTCTTTCTACCTTACCCTACCCTCTTTGTTTTACCGTGAAATGATCCATTTTTATTTTCTTTTAAACTTGTATTTTATTTAAATCTGTTGACCCATGAGAGCTAGATCAAAGAATCAATTTTAAATCTGATTGTCAACAAGTGACAACTACTAAACATTACTGAACAAGTTCAGTGAGCCCGTTGTAAGGTACAGACAGTCCATATTGAAAACTATTTCAGAAGCAAAAAAGAGTGAATTGACATTCGACCCAACTCTGTAACTCACACCTTGGATAACCAGCTAGATCCTAAAGTGAGTGGGATTTATCCCGTATAAGTGTTATCAAAGTTTTATGCTCATTCTTCACAGGGTGTGTATAAAAGTCGGACCAACATTTAAAAATGGCGCTAGAAGGAGGGCCCAATGAACTCCGGTCGGATACAATATTTTAAAATTGCCAAAAAAGAAGACCTCAAGTTCAGTACTCTGTTAAGGATTGTTAGTTTGTAAGTGCTTGTGAAAAGATGGATTCTACATACAGGGTAACAAGGTCCCACCCCAGAGCTGGAGAGCTCCTTGTGCCTGAATTAGAAACTCTGAGAAGAAGTAGCCTCAGAAGGGCCAAGTCTCTGTCTGAAATAGTTTTATCACCGCTGATAGTTACTCCAACCACAACTCAGAATATCACTGTCAACCAAGTAGTAATGGCAAATTGGTTGGGTTCCACTACTTTGAATATTTTGGGTATAGCCCATGACCTGCCTAGAAATCCGGAAAGATATCTCCCCAGATATAAACATGATGGGACAAGAACTACAAAAGAACATTTGGTTGCATTCAAGAATGCTTTGAAATTATTAAATGTGCAGCATGAAGATGTTGCTTGCAGACTGTTCCCGTTCACTCTCCAGGAGGGAGCTTATGACTGGTTTCTAAACCTCACTAATGATTCTGTCACCAGCTGGAATGACCTGGAAAAGGTTTTTGTGTCACAGTTCGGTGAAGTGATAGATCCTAGTATATTGTACCAGCAGTTTTCTGGCATCAAAAGAGAATTAAGTGAATCTATCAGATCCTATAATGTTAGATTCCAAAAAGCTTATGGTAGACTTACTGGGTATTATGTACCGAATGCAGACCTAGCATTAGAGATCTTTAGAAATTCCCTAGATCCCATGACCTCTGTCTTCTTGAAGAGATATCCCACTGTTACTAATTTAACAGAGGCTTATAAAGAAGCTTTGATTCTGGAAAGACAGTTGGGACCCCAACCTTTAAATGCTCAGCAAATTCCTCTGGTTACACAAGCTGCCCCTGTGTTCAATCCTATACCACATCAGGTAATGTTGCCAGTTTGTCAGACTCTACCATCAAGCAAATCCATTGGTCGTGGCACTCGTTGAGAATGTATAGAACCCGTGCAAAGAGGTCGACAATGCAAGAGTTGAAGAAGTCTCAAAGATAGTTCAAAAGCTGGCCAATGATTTTTTGAGTTTTAAAAGGCAAGTTTCTACTGGAGACAACTCGAACAGGTCATATCAACCGAACAAATTCAACCGGCCCCCGTATGAACCTAATAAAGATTACAAGGGTAAAGCTCATGATGTGAATATTTGCGATTTAGCTCTGCCTAACTGGTGCAGAATACATGCTACTTCTCAGCATGGGGAGTTGGATTGTCTGGAATTTTGTAATGCATTTGAAGCTTTGTCTGGAGATTTGATCTCCCCTGAAAATCAAAGAACTACGGATGGCCCAAGCTCATCCAGCCACAGTGCAGCTATGGTCTTGGATTCTTTCACTTTCCCAGATGAATTTGAGAATGTAGTTGAAATGCCTATGGATGAGGTGCAGGCTTTCCAACAGTATAGAAGGGATAACTACAACCTGAGAAACAAGAATCCAGAGCCTAATACCACATCAACTCCTCCGGACAACTCTCACAATGTTCCTCCAGACCCCTCTCCAAGTAATAATCCATCTCCACCAAAGGGAGGAAATCTGAGAGGACCGGATGCTTTTGTCCCTCCACTTAATAAGGGATATAACATAGTGGAGGATATGAAAAATATCAAGGCCAACATTACTCTTCATGAGCTGGCACAAATTTCAAAATAGAGAGACAACCTGATAAAAACATACTCTGGACCTACTACTAAACCTGTGGACAAAGGAAAGAAAATGGCAAATGCAAATGTAGCCATGTACAAAGAGAAAACTGAAGTTCCCCCCTTTTTACTGACTGTTCGTATTTTTGGGAAGAACTTGCACAATTGTTTGGTAGATTCGGGTGCATCTGCTAATGTTATGCCTTTGGCCATTTGTCAGCAGTTGGGTCTGACCCCAATGAAGTCTGAAAGGAGAGTTGTCCAATTGGACAAATCAGAGGTTAAAGTAGTTGGAGGGCTTCAAAATATTCATATCCAATTAGCATCTGAGCCAAGGGCTCAACATAAAATTGAAATCTAGGTTGTGGATATTCCCATGGGGTACGGGATGCTTTTGAGCAGGGATTGGTCGAGATCTCTGAACGGATACTTGGCAACAGAATTTTCACACATGTGGTTGCCATGGAAAGGAGTGGCAAATCAATTATGGGTTGAAAGAGAACCCAGGTACAAGCATACAATTACTGAGTACAATGCAGAGAATGAGACTATAAATATTGCGGAGGTAGACATTGGAGTTTACAATTTAACAACGAAACAAAATGGGAAGTTTAGTAAAGCTCATCCTGTGCATAGTAATGAAGTCTGGACGCTTCAGGTGGATGGATCTAGATCTAAACAGGGTTCTGGCACAAGGGCAGTCCTCAAAGGGCCTAAAAGTCAGACATATTTTATGTCTTATCGCCTACAGTTCCCTTGTATAAATAATTTAGCAGAGTATGAATCTTTGGTATTAGGTTTGAAATTTGCTTTGGATAGAGGAGCAAGAAATATTCAAGTTTTTACTGATTTGAAATTGGTGGCAAATCAAGTCAAGGGTAAATTCCAGTGTAAAGCATCTTATTTAAAAGGATACAAACATCGGGATTGGGATCTTATAGAAGACTTTGATGCTTTTAATCAGACACACATACCCAGAGAGCAAAATTCACCTGCAGATGTCTTGGCTTCTTCAGTCGCAAGTTTAAAACCATTGGAAGAATTTAAATGGAACAATTTTTCAATTGAGTTAGTCCCTTGTCCTTCAGTCCCAAATAACATAGATAATTTTTATGTTTTCTTTGATGATCAACAGATTGTAAAATTTTTGCAGAGTACTAACACATTTGAGAATGCTATAATTGATGAGGGCCAAAGAGATACCCTGCTGGAGCAGTTAGATGATGACAGGGGAATAATAAGATTGAAAGACAACAGAATTCCAAAAGGGATGGTGGAGCTGGAGCGGCTCTTTGATGTTGACAAAATCAGGCAAAAGGTGAATTCTGAGGATTATGTGGGTGCCACAGATAGTGAGACTGAAAACCTAAACATGGGGACTGAAGAAGATCCCAGGCACATCAAGTTGGCTAAGAACTGTGATCCAGAAGTAAAAAGAAGTATGATTGATTTTCTTCACAGGTCCAAGGATGTCATGGCCTGGTCATACAAAGACTTAAAGGTATTTGATACAAAATTTTACACTCACATTATACCTTTAAAAGAATTTTGCAAACCTTTTCGGCAAAAACAGAGGCATGTTAATGCTCTGTTAGAGCCCATCATCCAGAAAGAGGTAGAAAAACTATTAAGTGCCGCCATTATTTTCCCCATCAGGCATTCTACTTGGGTGGCTAATTTGGTGCCAGTCAGAAAGAAAAATGGAGAGATCCGCCTGTGTGTGGATTTTAGAAATTTGAACAAGGCATCTGAGAAAGATAACTATCCTCTGCCTTCTATGGATGAAGTCTTGCAAATTGTCAATGGTTCGGAGATGATGTCTTTCCTGGATGGTTTCTCAGGGTATAATCAGATATTGGTTGAGAAGGAAGACAGAATGAAAACTGCTTTCACAACTAAGTGGGGAACTTTTTCTTACAAGAGGATGCCATTTGGATTAATAAATGCCGGAGCTACATTTCAACGAGCAATGGATCATGCCTTTAAGGGCCTTATGGGTAAATGTATTGTTGTTTACATGGATGATTTAACAGTCTTCTCTAAATCTCGGTTTGACCATGTAAAACACTTGGAGTCTATGTTTAACAAATGCAGGGAGTTTGGCATATATTTGAATCCAAAGAAGTGCATTTTTAGTGTAACAGAAGGAAATCTCCTTGGGCACTTGGTCACAAAAGATGACATTTCTATGGATCCGGACAGAGTTGAAGCCATATCCGGCATACCATTTCCCAATTCCAAGAAAGAGTTGAGGTCCTTCTTTGGAAAAATTAACTTTGTCAGGAAGTTCATCTCCGGTTTTGCAGAGATAGTCAAGCCAATGAATGACATGCTAAAGCAAACTACTCAGATTGTCTGGACCACAGAAGCTAAAATAGCCTTCCAAGAAATCAAGACCACTATCAAACAAGCACCAGTTCTGGTAAGCCCAGACTTCAGTGCAAATTTTTATCTGTACACCTTTTCTTCTGAACACACACTTGCTGCAGTTCTGACCCAACGGAGAGATATCGGAGAACATCCAATTGCTTTCAAGAGTACCAATTTAAAGGGGGCTGAGCTGAAATATTCTTGTTTAGACAAACAAGCTTATGCCTTGGTGAGAGCAGTTAAGCAGTTCAGGCACTACATACTAAGAAGCAGAATTCATGCTATAGTCCCGCACCTAGCTGTTAAATACCTTCTAAGTCAGAACGAATTGGGTGAACTGAGGGGTAATTGGGTTACAAGGCTGCAAGAATATGACTTAGAGATTTGGCCTGCTAAATTGATCAGATGACTTGGTTTGTCCCGACACATTGTCGAAATACCTGTACGGGAAGAAGTTAATCAGTTAAATTCTGAATCTGATGACTGGTATGGAGATATTATTCATCTGCTGCAATTTGGAGTTTGCCTGTCTCACTTGAACAGAACCCAAAGGAGAGCTTTAAAACTGAAAGCTGCTCATTATCTCCTCAAAGCAGGTAATTTGTTCAGAGAAAATTATGCTGGCATTTTCCTAAGATGCATTTCTCCAAGTGAAGTCAATGAAGTCATGTCCAGTTTTCATGAAAAGTTAGGGGCAGGGCATTCATCAGGATCTACTACTGCGCATAAAATATTGAGAGTAGGCTATTACTGGCCTACACTATTTAAAGATGCCCATCAGCATGTGAGAACCTGCCATCAGTGCCAAAATTTTGCAGCCAAAGAGGCCAACCGGGCTCTACCATTGCAACCTGTTGTAATAAATAAACCTTTCATGCAATGGGGACTTGATTTTGTGGGAGTGATTAATCCAAATTCTTCAACAGGGCATAAGTATGTTCTAACAGCTATTGATTACTGCACAAGATGGGTCGAAGCAGTAGCCACCACAAGAAGTACAACTCATGAAGTGATAGAATTTCTAGAGTCAAATGTCATAACCAGGTTTGGGGTTCCTCTGAATTTGGTGTGTGATAATGGACCAGCCTTCCAATCATTGGAGTTTATAGAATGGGCATACCAGATGGGGATAGTTATCATATTTTCATCCAACTATTATCCCCAAGGCAATGGACTAGCTGAGTCCACAAACAAGAATTTAATGAATGCCATTAAGAAATCAGTAGCAGACAAACCCAGGAAGTGGCATACATTATTGAAATATGCACTTTGGGCAGACCGAATAAAATATAAAGTGGCTCTTAAAACTTCCCCTTTTGCTTTGCTGTATGGTACCCAGCCAATTTTTCCCATCTCTTTGAAGTTAGCTACTTACCAATTTGTCTTAGACTATTTTGAGGATCAAGCAGATGCAGAAGCCCGTGTTTTAGATCTAACTAATTTGTAGGATGAAAGACTCCAAGCCCTGGAACACTTCAGTCGGCACCAAGAAACCGTCAAGCACTGGTTTGACAAGAGGGCCAAAGTGAAAGCTTTTAGACTGGCAGACCTGGTGCTTCTATGGGACAAGGCCCATGAGAAGAAGGGTAAGCATACAAAGTTGCAGCCACTGTGGATAGGCCCGTACCAAATTGCTGAGATTCTGGGTAACAATGCATTTCGTTTACAAGACCTTGATGGTAATTTTTTGGACCTCCCTATTAATGGTCAATACTTAAAGCATTATTTCTCGGTTGTTTCGTCCAATATATCATTTGAATGAGTCACAAAGAAGTTGTAACATGTGTATACATTGTAAATAGCTCTGCAGTTGTCTGTACAATGTTGTTTTTTTTTAATCTTAATTGCCTGTACAGTTTTTAGTTTTTTTACTTTAGTTTTAATTTAAATGTCAGTGCAGTTTTAGTTTTATTTCTTTTGTCTGTGTAGTGCAGTTTTAGTTTTATTTCATTTGTTTGTGCAGTTTTATTTTTTTTATTTCCTTTGTAAATAACCCTGCAGTTTATTTCCTTTTAGGTCTATACATTTATGTATTTTATTTCCTTTGTTGTCTGTACAGTGTTGTTTTATTTTAAAGTTTTGTATTTTATTTTTATTTAAGGTCTGTGCAGTTTATTTCCTTTGTAAATAGCTCTGCAGTCTTGTTTTATTTCATTTCCTTTGGTGCCTGTACAATTTTATGTTAAAGTCTGTACAGTTTTATTTTTATTTTGTTCTTAAAGGCCTGTGTCTATCCTTGGAAGTCTGTACAAAGTTCTTTGGCTTTTAAGATTCTGTTCTTTAACCTTTACCTGAGCATCAATAAAAAAATCAGCCTTCTAAAAATTCTGAGTCCAGAATCCAGTGTTCATTATCATAATTGTGAGATAGTCTGTTTGAGCTGAATAGTGGAACTATTTTGTTAGTCAGAACAACAGTGGAAGGATGATTGGATTTTGTGTCTTGCTTGCCACAGTTGTTTTAATTATAAAGAAACTGCTATGCTGTTTGGCTGGAGAAACTCCCAAGGAATCCAAGAAAAGTTGGTCATAAGAGGGGACTATGATTCATGTAATTATTTGAGTATCCACAGAGGCTATCAGTGCCCAGGCTGAAGCAGTTCCAGATTGATGAAATATTAAAAGAAAATTGTTATTCTTTCTAAGGCTTTTCAGATGTTGATGTATTTCAAAAGAAAGAGATGAAAGTTGAGCAGGCAACATGAAATTGGCACTCTGTTATTTCCAATATATATATATATAATAAAAAAGAGATAAAAAGAAAAAAAAAGAAAGAGAGTTATATAATGAAAGAGGCAACCAAGACTTCAAAAGATGTTTTACTTCTACCAAGTTGTAGATTCTACCTTACAGTTGTAAATTTGGGTCGTGTAAATCTAAAGGGTAACTCTGTCGGGGCTGTAAAAGGCTAAACTAGTAAACAGAGCTCTACTCGGTTTCCCATTTTTACAATCTAGAAAAGTTGATCAATCCAGAGTTCAACATTCGATCCACTCATTCTTGAAGAAAGTTTTATACCCTCGTAATTGCACATCAGAAATCTTCCTTAAATGATTCAGCCTAGTATGTCCTTGGGAAATTTTGACAACTATCAGTTAGTAGTCAATTTATTTTGAAGAATATTTGTGGCAAAGCTTGATGCATGGTCTATGTTGTTTTGAAACTAGAGTCCTGGGTTCTAAAATAATGCTACTATTTTACCCGCAGATATCGCCATTTTTTGAGAAGCAACACACCCCCACTGAAAAATGAATTTCCATCCTTTGAAAATTTGAGCTTTCATTTTGCAGTAGGGACCCTCTTGATGATTTTCAAGTTTTAATTCCAAATTTTTACTTGCCTCTTTCTTCTTCAAGTTTTGCCTGTGTCAAAGTATCCAAGTATTCTTGCATTCTGGCTTTGTTATCTCAGACTTCACTTTTTACATGCTAGAATCATTCATGGATAAAGAAAATATTTCACCTATATGAAAAAAATGCAGAAAACAGATAGATAAATTCATTGAAAATCAAAACTTTTTATTTTTGGCAAAGTTGCGAAATCACGACACTTCCATTTTTGGAAATGTCGTGAAATCGGGACAGGTTTCAGGAAAATCCGCCAAGTCCGAAAAACGTCACGATTTCGTGACATGTCGCAAAATCGCGACAGGTTTGGAGAGAGAAGGAAAGATTGTACGGAACATCGTGAAATCGTGACATGTCGCATTTTCGTGGCTGCAAGAGGGAGAAAGCTGCAAGTGTGAAAAGCATCGCGATTTCGCGACATGTTGTGAAATCGCGACATGTCGCATTTTCATGACTGCAGGAGTAAAAAGGATGCTAAGGCATGAAAGAGGTCGCGATTTCGTGGCTACAAGGAGAGAAAATCGACGAAGGCAAGGAACTGTAGCGAAATCGTGACATGTCACAAAATCGTGACATGTCGCATTTTCGTGGCTGCAGGAGGCAAAAGGAGGCAAAGGACAAAACAGGTCACGATTTCGCGACATGTCACGAAATCACGACATGTCGCATTTTCGTGGCAATCAAAGTGAAAAATTGACTAAGGCATGGAACAAGGCGTGATTTCGTGACATGTCACGAAATCGTGACATGTCATGGTTTCACGGCGCGTCAGAGAGAAAAGGGCCCAAGGCGAGAAAGCGTCGCGATTTCGTGACATGTCACGAAATTGTGATGTGTCGCATTTTTGCGGCTACCAGGGCGAGAAAAATTCTAAGGCTTAGGAACGTCATGAAATTGTGACGTGCCAAATGCAGAGGGAAGTCTAAGTACGGACCGTCGCGATTTCGTGACATGTCACGAAATCGCAACAGTCCAAGTAGAAGGCAGCAAAACGCCAACGCCAAAGGGGAGCCCAAAGCAAACAATGAAAGAACCAAGTGCAATGTTGTCGAAGTTGAAAAGAAAGGGCCCAAGGCAGGCTGGGTGTCGCAAAATCGTGATGTCGTGATTTCATGACGTCGCAAAATCGTGACACACTAGGGTCAACAGTTTTAAAAGGTGCCACCATGTCATGAAATCGTGACATGATAGGAGCAAGGAAGGATAAAACGCCACCGCGTCGCAAAATCATGACACAGTGGGGAAAGGCAAGATAAAGCCCGACATGGTCACGAAATCGCGGCCAACATTGCAAAGAGGCGCCAAAGACAGAGGAATGTCGTGATTTCGCGACATGTCGTGAAATTGTGACATGTCACGGTTTTGCGCCAGCTAGCATGAAGCCCAAAATGAAAAATGACTTACAGAAGGCGTCTAGAGGTAGTGACACGTGTCAAGCCCAGTAGAGCCGACATGCAAATGAACTTTAGGGTTTCATTTCAGCTTTAAAGTTTTGAATTAATATTATTGAAATACTAATCCATCTTTTGTCCTTTTTGTAGGAGGCCATCTGGCACTTGCATGATAACGGAGAAATTGCCAAGAAGACAAAGATAAGTGCAAATTAATCGAAGATCACCATATTGAAATGAGAGATGCTGGGAATTGCTGTTTCATCCAAATTTTACAGATCTGGCCACAAAAGACTACGGTGACTAAGCAGCTGCCCATTTAATGGAGTATATTGGGATTTGGTCGAAAAATGGAAATATCTACACTCAGTTATCGGAATTTCCCGATGGATGCATTTAATGAAAATTTATGGCAGAATTAATAGCTTGCAGAGATTTTCAACTCAGGGATGGCTCTACGGAGATGAAATGTCAGGAAAGTGGTGACTCATCCAAATTTCTAAGGGAATTAATGAGGTCATTTACTCATAGTTGCGGGTGAATGCAAGTGGCATTCGAACTCTATTTTCTCCATTTATGGCAAGTGACTGCACTGAGTTGCAGAGTGGTTAAGTTTTATCCGAACTTTGTTTTAAAAATGGCTTTATATTGTAAAACCCGGGTACTAGGGTTTAATGTGATAAGATTTAGGGTTTGAGAGAAAGATATTTTTGAAAAGATCAGGGCCTGTCCTGAGTCTATAAATACAACTTCTAAATGTAATCGCAAGGGGCGGAGACTTAGAAATAAAAGGCTATTGAAGCAATTTTTTGCAAATCTTGTTAAATATTTTATTTCTAGACTTGGAGTTGATGTGCTTTTGTTTTCTGTGATAGCATGGCCAGGAGCCTAATATTTTTTAGATTGTGATAAGTTCATCTTCTTTTGTTATCCGTTTCATTAAAGTTTGTTAAATATATGCTGTGAATCTGTGTTATCAAGATTAAATATGCTGTTAGGCTTCATTTGTTCTATTGTATGCTAGGGAAAATTATAGATTTAAGGTTTAGGCCTGTTCTAATTGCTCTGTCCTCACTATGCGAGCTAGGGTGTCGGTGAAAGATATCAATTTTAACCGACTTCCCTTCGATTTATAATTTTACGTTAGATCTGTTCCATCTCTCGCCTTATGCTCTTAGTAGAAAGTGATCTTAGAAAGCCGGACACTTTCTTCTTTGATTTGTTTCGTTGTGAAGTCGATAGTATAAATAAAATTGGTAGTTTTGTTTTACAATTAAGTTTGATAAACTTCTCTTTCTACCTTACCCTACCCTCTTTGTTTTACCGTGAAATGATCCATTTTTATTTTCTTTTAAACTTGTCTTTTATTTAAATCTGTTGACCCATGAGAGCTAGATCAAAGAATCAATTTTAAATCTGATTGTCAACAAGTGACAACTACTAAACATTACTGAACAAGTTCAGTGAGCCCTTTGTAAGGTACAGATAGTCCATATTGAAAACTATTCCAAAAGTGAAAAAGAGTGAATTGACATTCGACCCAACTCTGTAACTCACACCTTAGATAACCAACTAGATCCTAAAGTGAGTGGGATTTATCCTGTATAAGTGTTATCAGAGTTTTATGCTCATTCTTCACAGGGTGTGTATAAAAGTCGGACCAACAGTATTCTTATGATTTTTCTTGAGAACAAGGTCTCCAACCTCAAAAAAATGATTGCAAATATTTTTAGAGTAATATCATCGGAGCCTATCCTGATAGTCTCACAAATGATCTAAGGCATGAATACGCTTCTCATATAGCAACTCCAATTGGTGCAAATGGTCTGCATAATACTCATCATTTACCTTAGCATATTATAATAAGATGCATAAATAAGGAACCTCTATCTCAAAAGGAAACACTAGCTCAGACCCATATACCAAGAAATATGGTGAGGCTCCTATGGGAGTACGCACGCTAGTATGATAGGCCCATAAGGTATGATAAATCTGAGTATGCCAGTCATGATCAATCTTATTAACTAGCTTCTTCAAAATCCTAATCAATGATTTATTGGATGCTTTAGCTTTCCCATTACCTTAAGGGTAATAAGGGGTTGACCATCTATGCTAAATATTGTACTTAGCATAAAGGTTATGGACATCCTTGTTCTTGAAAGGAGTGTCATTGTTAGAAATAATCATCGAAGAAATCCCAAATCTAAAAAGAATCTGGTTGAGGATGAAATATATCCAAAGGCATGGCTTCAATCCATTTAGTGAAATATTTAGTCACAGTAATGATAAAATTATGATCATCAAATGACACTGGGTTAACCTTCCCGATAATGTCCAATCCCCACATAGAGGATGACCAAGAGGAATATATTACTTGAAAGTCTTGAGAAGGAGCGTTAATAAGATGATCATGGCATTGAAACTTGTTGCAACACCAAATATAATTGCATGCATATTTCTCCATTGAAGGCCAATAATACCCCATCCGAAGGATAATTTTTGCAATAGCATTATCACTAAAATGGCCTTCGTATGAACCTTCATGAGAATCACTAAAAGAAAGTCATACTTCATTAGAGTTAAGGAATCACAAGAGGATATGTTCAAAATAACATCGATATAAAGTATTGATAATTATAACAAATAAACACATTATTTTGTGCAATAGTTGATGCTGATTGTGATCTAAACCATCAAGTATCGAGTCATATTTAAAAAAATTAAAGATGTTATACCATGGTTCAGACAGGGAATATTCGATGGTAAACCACTCTAGGGGATCCAAATAAGAACTAAAATACACATATTCCTAGAGTTGTTGAATAATAATCAAAGCTTGATCATCTTCTAGCTCCAAAGGGAACAAGGATGTAACAATAGCCATGGCATCCTCATGGAAATTTGAGGATCTGGGGACAAAATCTATGGTTACCTACTCAAAAGAAGACAACTTGGTAACAATCTCCTTGTATGCTTTAATATTATAATCTCACGTACGATAAATATCATTGATCTAATTAATCACAAGTTGAGAGTCACCAAAGATCGAAAGGATCCTAAACTGCAAAGCTAAGGCTACCCTAATACCAAGGATCAAAGTTCTTATTTTATAGTATTATTTATGCAAGAAAAACAAAGCTTAAAGGACAAAGGAATGAGCTATTTTTCACTATAACTAGAATGACTCCAGCTCTAGTGCTCTTCATGCATCAGGATCCATAAAAAAATAAATTCCAAGACTTATAATCTTTAATTTCAACATTGAAGCACTCATCGAGAAACTCAAAAACTATAGGATGGTCAACTTCTAGGGGAGTAGAGGCTAACTAATCAACAATCACCTCAGCCTTGATATCCTTCTAATCTATAAAAGTTAGATCAAAATAACTAAGGTTCAACACCCACTTAGCAGCTCGACCTGACAGATGGGGCTTAGATATCAAATAATGCAAAGGATCAAACTTTGTAATCACCAATATCTTATGGCTAAGCATGTAATGTCTTAACTTCTGGGAAGTAAACACTATGATAAGGAAAATATTTTCTAAGGGAGTGTACATAGTTTCATAGATGACCAAAGTTCTACTGATATAGTAGATAACTCTATTTTTTTCATCATCATGTTGAGCCAGCATGGCTCCCAATGTGTGGGCAGTGGCCTCTATGTAAAGAAACATATGCCTACTAGGTATAGGAGGCACTAAAATAGATGAGGAAGTGAGATATCTTTTGAGGTCATTAATATATTACTGACACTTGGAATCCCACCAGAAAACTACATCCTTCTTGAGAAGATGAAGAAAAGGCTAACACTTATCGACTAACTAGGTAATGAACTGATGAATAGATTGTAACTTACCTTGCAGACTACACAGATTGATCAGGGTGTGGCGAGGAGGTATATCAATGATGGCTGCTATCTTAGCAAGGTCCACTTCAATGCCTCACATAGACACTATGAAACCTAACAACTTGCTATATGTATCTAAACACACACTTAGCGGGTGTAAGACGAACTCTATATTGCCAAAGCGTTTCAAATATTCATCTTAAGTCATGGACATGATCCTTTCGTTCTAATGACCGGGCCAAAAGGTCATCCACATAGTCCTAGAGAATATCATACATTACATCATAGAAAATATAAGTCATGGCCTGGTGATAGGTAGCTCCTACATTCTTAAGGCCAAAAGGCATGACCTTCCATTAGAAGGTACCCCATGGAGTAGTGAATGCTATCTTGGCTTGATCTTCAGGAGCAATCATAATCTAATTGTAACCTGAGAAACCATCCATGAGGGAGAGCATTCCACATTTGCCAACAAAATCTACAATCTGATCTATGTTAGGCAATGGAAAATCATCCTTGGGACATGATAAGTTAATGTCCCAAAGGTTGGTACATACTCTGATTTTTCCTTCTTTCTTAGCTATAGGAACAATATTAGAAATCCAATCAAAATAGTCGATGGCTTTTATAAAACTGATGTTAAGGAGTTTTTGGAGCTCCTCCTTGACTAAAAGGGTGACCTTCATATGCATATTCTGAAGCTTCTTCTTAATAGGCTTAGAACTAGATTTAAATACCAAATTATGCATGACAAGGGAGGGATCAAGCCTTGGAATGTCGACACATGACCAAGAAAAAATATCCTGATATTCTTTCAATAAATTGGTCAAGTGCTCCCGCTCATACATGGTTAGTGCTTTACCTAACTTAAGGATTCTAGGGGATTCCTCATATGTTCACATCTATGGTCTCCTCAATTAGAATAGATAAATCATTATCAAGAGGATGTGGGGTAGGAATTACCTCTAATTTCTCAAGTTCCTTGGGAGACATGGAACCAAAGTCCACTTGAGAACTAGAATATTCAACTTACACTATGCAAGGGACATACCCATTAAAGTCGATGTCATTCTGAGATAAATCCTCATCTATAATATGCAAATCTGGGGTTAAGACCTTAGGAGAGGGTGGAAACTCATCCTTAACAGTCCATTATAAATCTTGATGAGATTCATCAAAGAGAAGGTCTAATCCTGAAGAGTCATCTTGATCCTGTGATGAAAATTTTGTAGAAACCTTTTAGAGGAATATTGGGAGGAATGAATTTGGGCTAAATATTCCAGTGAGCAAAATTCAAATGGATGAGGATCTCCCAAAATAGAAATTATTTGATTCTCAAATTAAAATTTTACACATTGGTGAAAAGTAGAAGGAACGACCCATTGCATGAATCCAAGGTCATTCAAGAAGAAGATTAAAATATGTAGGGCAAGACACCACATAAAACATTGTTTTCAAAATTTTGGGTCCAACTCTAAGAGGGACTAATATAGTGCCACAAGATTCTTGAGAATAATTTCTAAAAGTTCTAATGATATAATTGGATGCAATTAAATCTTCTTTTTTCAATCCAAATTTTTGATTGAAATGATGTGTACAAACATTAAGTGAAGAACCATTATCAATCATAATCCTTTTGATGAGAGTGTCCCCAACGTAAGTAGTGATGTATAGAGAATAATCTTCCTGTACTCCTAAGGAAGCCATATCATCATCTAAAAATGTGAGATGAGGATTCCTGAGGGAACTTATAACCTTTGTCATATCACTAGGATAAATATCTAGACGTACTGATTGTTGTTTCTATAGAGCTAAAAATACGACACCAAATAATGCTAAATAAAATAGAATTCAAATGAACCAGATATTGCACAACAAATGAGATTTATATTAAGCATGGGGAGCCTAGAAACTTTGTTGTTACAATAATGAATTCAATAATCCTATTTGATATAATTTTTACAAATATTTCTAAGGTTTTTCAAAACCCTAGCCACAACAAATGGTGGTGTCTTCAATTGTGTCTCTTCTCCCAACAAGTGTGAGTAGGCTTCTGCATATCCAATGCCAGACCACTCCAACTTAATCATTTGTCCAATGATTGTGATATACTATCCAATATATACACAAAGAAATACCAGAGTTAGTAATAATAATGAGGGCTCCACTATGTGAGCCCTTAGAAATCACAACTAAAACCCTAGATATAGCAGTATGAATGCTAATATAATTAAACAATATGCAATATAATAAAATAAGATAGATTTATCTTGATCTTACTTGTTGTATGTTGAAATATGAATCTGTTGTAGGTTGATGGTGGGGATGTGCCCTAGTGACACCTGAGGATCTCTTGTCTTTAGAATAGGGTTCTAAAATATATCAGGGCACTTGGGAGGTCTGTAGAGAGTAGAGGGGTGCTTAGGATGTCTACGGAGAGTAGTAGAACATTCAATATATCTGCGAAGAGTAGTAGGATTCTTGAGATGTCTACAAAGAGCAGTAGGGCACTTAGGATATTAGCAGAGAGCAAGACACTCAGGAGGTCAGATCAGATCTACAGAATAAGCTTTGATGAAGGTGAGGGATGTAGTGGCGATGGTGGCGAGCAAAGGAATAGGGAAGATGATGGATGGAGTAGGGTTAGGGCACTAATGGCTAGGTTGGAACTCCAAGGCACTTCAAAAGCTCAAGAAACTTAGGGTTCCAAAAAATCAGGGAAAGAATTAGGAAACTTTAGGATTGAGCCATAAAAATGTCTCATATTTATAATCCAACCTAGGGCATGCTAGGATTTCAATGACACCAATCGTGTGGTTGAGACAAAAGCACATCGGAGGATGGATAGTAAATTTAGGGTGTAATTAAGGTAAATTGACAGATGGGATTAAAGGAAATCGGATGGTTGGGATTAATTTATATATAAATATATATTTATTAAAAATATATAAAATATAATATATAAAATATTATTATTTAATTAATATATAATAAATATATAAATAATGGGTAGAAATGGCGGGAAAGCTAGGATGGATGACAAATGGCTATATTTTGGTGGTGGAAATGATGAAAAAGCATGGATGGAGGACAAGTGGCTAGATTTTGGTATCTACAGATGCCTCTTTTTGTACCGTGTTGCATGAAACACAATATTGTACAAAAATACAAGACACCTGATCGAGATGGGTATAGAAGTAGTTTCTCTCTTGTTGGAATATGTAGACAAAATTAAAGGCAAAAGAATAAAGAATTTGGAGTTATTGCGTAGCTTACCCCATCAATTGATGAATGAGTTGCGAATGAATCTCATGATCCAATTGAAAAAGAATGAACGAAAGAAATGTTGTACAAAGAAAGAAAATAGGAATGATGGAATGTGCGAATGTTTTTGGTCCCAACGGTTGAAGGGATTTGGTAAAATGGAGAATATGAATGCATTTGTTTTTGCCCTCATAGATGAAGGATTTTTGGAGAAATGTGGATGATGAGTGTGTCTATTTTTTTCCCAACAGATAAAGGGTTTTGTGTTGAATGTAGATTCCATGATCATGTAAGATGTATCCCTTTGGGGGAAAATCAGAATTAAATTTAGTTGCTCTAATTTTTGGGTGATTCCATGATGTTGAATAAATTTTTCTGTATGCCCTCATTGGTATGCAATATGAAGATGCAAAATAATAAAAAGGAGTCAACTTTGAAGGGCCTACTAGTGATTGTCAGATAATTACTAGGATCAAAACCAATCATCCTAGCTAAGGACAATCACCATGATGATTGTCAAGGAAATTGGGAATTATGTGATGTAACTTTGTCCACATTTTAAGCCCCATGAAATAGGCCACCAATGATAGCTATTTAGCAAGATTAATCTTGTCAGGGTTTCACTTGAAATACGAGGAATCAAATTCGATTTTGGTTTTGAACTAGGAGATATGTAATTATGATGACGAGCAAGTGTTCTTATGGTGATTCATTCATCTTACCAAATTGCATGGATGCAAATCGCAACAATTGCCAAGTATATAGAACAAACCACTATATACAAGATTCACTTGAAATTTGGCATATGTGGAAAGAAATGGATGATGGAGTATGATGTTGGAAAAATTTGAAATTTCGAGGAGGAAATGTGATGATTTATGAAAAATAGAACTGACTGGCAAATGTTGGCTAGAATATTGGTCAATTTGGCACCTTTTTGGACACAAAATTCAATTTAATGTGCCAAATCGACACAGATTTTCATAGAAATTGGTGGGATGATGGGAATTATGATGCAGATGATGAAAATGGTAATTTTGTAAAAAATTTGACCAGTTTGATATGTTTTGTAAGTGGAATTGTACTTTTTACGACTTTTGGATGTAATTTTTTTTGCATCCAAACTGACTTATGTTTTCACAAAACTTGATTTTGTGCTGGAATTGATGTGTGGATGAAATTTGGAGGAGGTAAGCTATCAATTTGATAAATTTTTCCTTTTCTTGATTTATGTATCAAACACCCGCATGCATTTCTTAGGTCCAACAAATGCCTAAATGTGCTTTAGTATGCCAGAAAATACCCATGCATTCTTCAAAATGTCTGAAACACCCCAAGGAATTTCAAGCCACCTGCAATTGCTATAAATAGCCTATAGGTTGGAAAATGGAGCTCATTTGTGCATTTACAATTTTGAGAAGCTGCATCTGAGGAGTGGATTGGATTGAAGAGCGAAGTGAGGTAGTGGGATTTTGGCATGGAAGCTATGGCAGTAGAAGGAATGAGTGTTGCAGCTGGGTAAGAGGTAAGATTTTCCAAGGTAATGCTTTTGAAGATTTTTTTGTGTTGTACAATTTATTTATTTATTTTGTTTTTAATGCTCATTAAATGTGTTTATTTTCGTAGTTACGGATTTTGGAGCCACGATATCGATTTTATACTCTTGTTCTTGGGATGAGGAAATTGTTGTTGAAAGTCGATTGGGATTTGCTTGAGGCGATGGGGCTAGAGGGTGTGGCCCAACTTGATGTGGTGAGAGCAGATGAGGGGTATATTTTAGCTTTGGATGAGAGATGGGATGTGGATAGGGAGACCTTCCAACTACTAACTGGGGAGGTGGCTATTATCCTTGAGGATGTGTATCACATTATCAAGGTGCCAGTGGAGGGGTTGAAGATGGAGGTGGGTTATGATAAAAAGACATAGATGAGCAGGACCATACATATCACTATGATGCAGGAGCTATATGAGGTAACACGATGAAAGATAAAGGGCTTGGGATGTGTTGAGTGTTAATTTTACCCAATTGTGAAATTACACTCTCCTTTAGGGTTTGGATATCCAAAAACCTCTCTTGCAAAGAAATTAAACAAAAAATTTCTCCAAGGTCTCTGCTATATTAGCATTTGCATATGTGTATTAGTAATCTCAAATAAAAATATATCAATTTAAATGCTTGGAACACCTTAGTGATTGCAAGTAATTGTAAACAAGGGGCTGTTAGGGTAAAATAAGCTAGTATATTGCATTACACTAGTTTAGTAGATTATTACATTTACTTTTTACTACTTACCATGTAGATATTTATTGTTTCAAATATCTAATGGTAAACTAGGTTAAATCCTAAATATCCTAGGTTAACAATCCTAAACCAAACTCTCTACCGCCTCTGACGCGTTGGTTAGCGTGGATGCAGGAATATAGTTTGGTATACTATTTTGTAACCTATATTAGCATTGGCATTATCAATAGTCAGGCTAATGTTGAATCAATAATTATTTGATTATTATTTCTGGTGCATCTTCTCACTACATTGGCATCAAAGCCAATTTTTTTGGCTCACTCGAAGGACGAGCTGGTGCCAATTGGCGCCACCAACCCACCTCAACAGGTGAGCTGCTAGCGAACTGCTAGGCGGGACCAGGCCCCATGCTGGCTTGAATAGGGTCTAAGCCATTTGAGGCCACCACTCGGGCGATCGACCGCCACTCTAGCCACCGTGATCGACAACCCTTTGTTGTCGGTCGGGCTAGGCGATCGACCACCTAAGCGATCGACCGCCCACCAAGCCCGACGATCGACAGCAATCCGCTGTCGATCGGGCTCCATGGTCGACCCCCTAGAGATAGGAGCCTCGACTCCCGCTCACAAGAATCGGGCCCATAGACCCACATGGCCTCCATAGATCTGGGAGAGCCGAGAGGGTAGGAGCGCCCTCGCCTCCCAGCTGGACGCACACGTGGGCCCCGACCTCAGGATCTGAGAGGGCAGGAGCACCCTCCGATCCTCGCCGACCTCAGGATCCGAGAGGGCAGGTGGCCCTCCGATCCTCGATTGGACTTAGACTATGATCTATGACATGTGGGGATATCGAGAGATCTCTAGACTGCACGCACCGTGAGGCACCACTTGGAATACTAATCTGGTCTGCATGCACCTCGAGGCACCACCTAGACCACTGACTAGGTGACACATGGCACACAGGCCACATGCCACCTAGACACTGACTAGGCAACACATGGCATACAAGTCAAACGCCAGTGGGACGCTGACTGGATAGGATAACCAGAATTTGACATGACACATGATAGATAGCCACAGGATAGACACTAACATGATGATGAACCCTTTGGCACCATGTGGCGATGACCAAAAGGGTGGATGGATGGACTGTGATTACCCGCAGGCAATCAAGACTCAAGGGGTGAGTCGAGGCTTATCAAACCTCTTGCATACCTCTGTGGGATGCATGTGGGATATTTCCCACAAATCCCACTTGACGTCGGTGGCCTCTTCAACACCAAGCACCACGGCTTAGCTTCCAAGCCAGCCGACAGCTTGGTTGGCCAAGGCGGACGCCTTGGGCCAGGCGGGTCGCGAGTTCGAGCCCGCGTGACGCCCCGACAACAAAAGGTTTTTATTTTTTTTTTTTTTTTCAAATTTTAATAATTTCTAAGGTTTAAAGTGCCTTATTTAAATATTTTTTTAGTCTTTTTTTTTATAATTTAGCAGCATTTTTTGGAGTTAAATATCAATTAACCTTATAAATCTGATTTTTTTTCCAAAAAAATTGCTTTATTATAAAATTTCATCAACTTTAAAGATATTTTTCGCACTTTACACTAGGAATTTTTTTTTTGAAAGAAGAAGACTCAAAACCTTCATTTTTTTTGCACCAATAGCCCAAAATTTCTTTCGTTTTCTTCAAAACTTGGAGATAAAAAGACAAAGAAATCCAGAATTTGGTAGCAAAACATAAAAGCCTACTTCAACATTTTTTTTGCAATAAAATCCTCAAAAGTTCTATTGTTTTCTTCACCCATTTTTGGAGATAAAAAGACATAGAAACTCCAATTTCTATTGCAAAACCCAAGAAGGATTTACCAAATTGAGGCATCACCTAGGTCATTTTCTTTGCAACAAAATCAGAAATTTGCTTTTGTTTTCTCCTTCACAAAGGAGATATAAGACATAAAATTGCAATTTTTTGTTGTAAACTTGAGACATCTCTTGAACCTAATTTATTGATCCTCATGCTTGAGTGTTGAAGACAAAAACCAAAGTCGTGTGTCGACTAGTCTGGAAGCCTTTCAAACGTGGGTCGTGTGTCGACTTGTCTTGAAAGGAGTGCTCAAATTTTTCAATTTTGTAAAAATTAAGGGGGGATAGAAGTCATATTTTTGTGATTCTATTTTTTGCAAAATTGTAAAGAGAAAGGGGGGATATTTCAGAATAAGAAAGGTGCATTCTCGATTGTACTTGACACCTTTTCTTAAAAATTGACTATACTAGGTGCATTTTCGGTTGCATCCGACACCTATAGTGATAATAATTTGGGTTGCTCTCTTGTTTTTATTATTGCACTAACAATCATGTTGTTTTTTGTGTGCAATTAAACAATCATAAGAACATTTGAAGAGCATTTCATAAACCCAAACTTCACTACAATCGTGCTACACCTTGCACAGGTTAAACAAGTCAATTTTTATACCCCATCAAAGGTCCAAATCCATACACCTTGATTCACTCTCTTTGTTTGGCTTAAATTCCTCAAACTTTCCATCCTTCTTGAAGGGTGTTAAGGCAGGTGCCATTAAATATCCTAGAGAGCAAAATCAGAAGTTTTTCAAAACCAACCCCTTTAATTTGCTCTATTTGTTTGACTTAATTTCCTCAAACTTTTCATCCCTTGTTAAGGGTGTTAAGGCAGGTGTCATTAAATATCTTATAGAGTAAATTAAAATCTTCCATATACTCTTTTGAGGGTATACTGTAAGATAAAATCATCTTAGTCACATCAATTTGAAACCTTCACCATGGCCATGATCAACAAGTATCTCACAGAGAGCCAACTGCTCAAAGGTTCAAATTATTCTACCTGGAAAACTAAGATGAAAGCCATTTTAACTATAGAGGACATGTGGGAAATAGTGACTGGCAATGAGACTAGACCCACATCAGCTAGAGCAGATCAAACAACATATGATAAAAAGGATAAGAGACTTTCCTTATTGATCTTGCTAGCTATTACTGATGACATCCAACCTCATATCAGTGAAGCTAAAAATGGTAAGGAGGCATGGGAGGCCTTAGCTACCATCTTTGAGGGAAAGAATCAATCCATGATTCTTAACCTTCAAACACAGCTTCATACTCTTCATATGAAATCAAGAGAAACAGTAGAACTATTCCTCTGTAGAGTGGCAGATTTGAAAACAAAACTGCAATCCTTAGGAGAACAAGTGGAAGACAAAATCTTGACCTCTATCATTTTGAGGGCTCTTCCAGACTCCTACAGAATTTTGATCACTTCACTACAAGTCTCTGGACGGACAATGAATTTTTTAGAGTTGGTAAATATGCTTCAAACTGAGGAAGCTAATCAACTCCAAAGGGATGAGGCATCCAACAATGCCCTTTTCTCAAACAGACAAGGTGGAAAGAAAAAGTGGAATCAACAGAAAGGATCTTCTTCTAACAAAGACAAGGGTAAAGGCAAAGAGACTCAGAAGAAGAAGCAGTATTGTAAAATTTGTGATAAGGACACTCATGAAACCAAAAGATGTTGGTTTAAGAACAAACCGCCCAATGAACAAGGACAAAAGAAGGGCAAAGGCAAACCAAAGAACAAGAACAAGCAGCAACAAGGACATGTTGCTACCATTGAAGATTCTAGTTCGGACTCTGAATGAGCACACAAAGTGCTCATGACACATACAAACTCCCCTCACAAGGATACTATTTGGTACATAGATTCAGGTGCTAGTAAACATATGACTGGCGATAAGTCCTGGTTTGAAACATTTGAGGCTCGAGAAGGTAGACCGGTAACCATTGCTGATGATCAGACCTATCGAGTTTAGGGAGAAGGAAGTGTTTCTGTCTCCCTTCCAGATGGAGAATGTAAGATACAAAAAGTTCTTTATGTACCAGGATTGAAAAATAATCTCTTGTCAGTTCCACAAATCTTGGACAACAACATGAATGTCAATTTCAAAGTGGACCAAGAAAAGAAACGTTGCTTTATCACTCAGAAAGGAAAACAGATAGCAACAGGTTCTTACAAACATGGTTTGTTTGTCTTAGATGCAATTTCCTCCACACATACTGCAATGGAAGTAACCACAAAAGAGGCCACTTCTCTATGGCATAAGATATTTGGGCATCTAAGCTCAGGGTATTTACTAGAACTCAATAAATATCAAATGGTGAAAGGTCTACCTACTCTTTCATCTACTTTTCCAGTGTGCTTAGATTGCTTGTCAAGAAAGCAACATAGAGTACCTTTTGAACCTAGCTCCTTTCGAGCTAAGGTACCTTTGGAGTTAGTTCACATAGATTTGTGTGGTCCTATGTCTACTAGTTGTGGAGGAAAAATGTATTTTCAATTGTTTGTAGATGATCACTCACGGAAAATGTGGGTCTTCTTCTTGCAGTTGAAGTCTGAAGCATTTGACTATTTTCAACAGTTCAAGAAGCTTGTTGAGAAAGAATCAGGATGTTTCATAAAGACCCTCCATTCAGATCGAGGGGGGAATACACATCAAAATAATTTTCCTCATTTTTACAGAAACATGGGATAAAAATATAGTTGACAACAACCTATTCTCCTCAATCAAATGGAGTTGCTGAGAGAAGAAACTGTTCCATTATGGAAATGGTTCGATGTATGCTTAAAGGAGCCAATCTTGAGCACAGTTACTGGGTTGAAGCTGTAACAATTATAGTATATCTTCTAAATAGGGCTCCCACATGGGCTCTTGAAGGTAAGACTCCTCAGGAAGCATGGAGTGGAAGGAAACCCTCCATATCTCATCTACGAGTATTTGGGTGTAAGGCTTTTATGCATATACCTAAGGGGAAAAGAAAGAAGTTAGATGAGAAGACCCTACAATGTGTTTTTCTTGGATATGATGAATTCTCAAAAGGCTATCGGTTGATAGATCCATTCACCAAGAAAATACATGTTAGTAGAGATGTAGTGTTTGATGAAGCTTTCACATCTAACACTACATCAGTATACCTGGATGATGAGGAGCAACAACCACTTCCTCCTCCACAATAGAAAAAGCCTCCAAAATGGTATACAAGTACTATGAGAGATTCCAAACTCACTTCACCACCAGATCTCACTCTCAATCATCCTAAGACATGAAGCATGTCTAGACAGAGAAAGGCAGAAGCATCTACTTCAGTTGATGATCTTTGTGCAGATTTTCAAGAGCTTTATGTAGATAGAGATTTAGAAGGTGGAGATGATATGGAAATTGATGAGGAGAGGGTTTACATGTCATCATATGATGAAAATGAACCTTCTACAGTTGATGAAGCACTTAGACTGCCTCAATGGAAAGCAGCTATGGATGCTGAACATAATTCCCTCATGAAGAATAAAACATGGAAGCTGGTGGATTTGCCTAAAGGAAAGAAGCCCATAGGCTGCAAATGGGTTTACAAAGTCAAATATAAGGCATATGGCACCATAGATAAGCATAAATCCCATCTTGTGGTGAAGGGCTATGCTCAAAAGGAAGGCCTTGATTATGAGGAAACCTTTGCTCCCATAGCAAGGATGACCACCATTCGAGTTCTTTGTGCTATGGCAGCACAATTCGGATGGAAATTACATCATATGGATGTAAAAAGTGCCTTTCTAAATGGTGACTTAAAAGAAGAGGTGTACATGACTCAACCTCTAGGATTTGTTGAGGAAGGCCATGAGCAACAGGTTTGCAAGTTGGTCAAATCATTATACGAGCTAAAACAAGCCCCAAGAGCATGGTACATCAAAATGGATAGTCACCTACTATAGCATGGATTCAGGAGAAGTCCATCTGATGCAAATCTCTATATCAAGAACACAGGTTCTAAAATAGTGATTCTTGTATTATATGTAGATGATCTGATCATCACTGGAAATTCAGAGAAATTGATCAACGCCATGAAATATGACTTGAAAGAGTCATTTGATATGACAGATCTAGGACTTCTCCACTACTGTCTTGGCCTTGAGATAGAACAGAAGAAGAATCATCTTAGGGTGACTCAGAAAAAGTATGCCAAGACTTTAGTAGAAAAATATCGTATGACTGATTGTAAGCCCAAAGCAACACCGATGGAATCAGGGCTTCAGTTATCACGATATGATGACTCACCATAGGTAGATGGCACGCTATATAGACAAATGATTGGAAGCCTCATCTATCTGACCAATACTAGACCAGACATCACTTATGTTGTAAACTATCTTTCTCGGTTCATGCAGGAACCAAAGGCCTCTCACTAGAAAGCAACTAAGAGGGTTCTTCACTACATTCAGGGTAGTGCAGATTATGGTCTAGAGTATAAGAAGAATAACTCATTCTTCTTATAGAGTTACACTGACTCTGACTACGCTGGATCCATAGATGACAAAAAATCAACATCAGGATATGTATTTCATCTTGGATCTGGTCCTGTCTCATGGCATAGTAAAAAGCAATAGGTGGTTGCTTTATCTTCAACTGAGGTAGAATATCGCACTGCACGTGGAGCTGTGTGTGAAGCGATATGGTTAAGTCGCATCTTGGCTACCATGGGCCTACCAAAGAAACTTCCTATTCACATGTTTTGCGACAACTCAGGTGTTTTGAACTTGGTCAAGAATCCAGTACATCATGAATGTACAAAGCATATTGACACAGATTGTCATTTTATTCGTGATGAAGTTCCTAAACACAGAATCAAGCTCCAACACATTCCCACCGATGAACAGGTTGTTGACATCTTCACAAAGGCACTTGGACGTGTCAAATTTCAACTATTTTGGAGTAAACTTTGTATATCAAAGTAATGTAATAAAGGGGGGATGTTAGGGTAAAATAAGCTAGTATATTTTTTTGTGAAAATTTTGAAAAAACTTGTATTAAAAAAAAGATCAATTACAATAATGGAAGAGACTCTTCCCAGCCAAACTCAGAGAGAACACAATATTACAATAGATGAAGCATCTTGTCACGAAATCACGACACAAATATTCTCCTTAGGTCGCGAACAAGAAACATGTCACGAAATCACGACACCTTTCCCCTTTGGCCATGAAAAAGCAACATGTCGCGATATCACGACATTTTCCTCCTTTGGCCGCGAAAACTCAACAAGTCACGAAATCGCGACACTTTTCTCCTTTGGGCATGAAAGTGCAACATGTCGTGAAATCACGACACCTTTTCTCCTTTGGCCATGAAAAGGCAACATGTTGCGATATCATGACACCTTATCTCATTTGGCAACGAAAATGCAACATGTCACGAAATCGTGACACCTTTTCTCTCTTGGCCACAAAAAAGCAACATGTCGTGAAATTGCAACACCTTTTCTCTCTTGGCCGCAAAAAAACAACATGTCATGAAATCACGACACCTTTTCTCCATTGGCCACGAAAAAGCAACATGTCACAAAATTACGACACCTAAGCTCCCTTGGTCACAAAAATGCAGCATGTCGCGATATCGCGACACCATTTCTCCCTAAGCCATGAAAATGCAACCTATCGCGATATCGCGACAACTTTCCTCCCTTGGCCACGACGAAGCGACATGTCACAAAATCACTACAAATTTCCTCCCTTGGCCGCAACGGAGTGACATGTCACGAAATCATGACAACTTTCCTCCAGTGACCGCGACGATGCACCATGTCACGAAATCGTGACAACTTTCCTCCAGCGACCGTGACGGCACACCATGTCACAAAATTGCGACAAATTTCCTCCAACGACCATGACGATGCAACATGTCATGAAATCATGACAACTTTCCTCCAGCGACCATGACCATGCAACATGTCATGATATCGTGACAACTTCACTCCAGCAACCGCGATGGCGCAACATGTCACGAAATCATAACAACTTTCCTCCAGTGACCATGATGGCGCAACATGTCACGATATCACGACAACTTTCCTCTAGCAACCGTGACGGTGCAACATGTCACGATATCATGACAACTTTCCTCTAGCAGATGTGACGACACAACATGTCATGATATCGTGACAAATTTTCTCCAGCGACTGTGACGGCGCAACATGTCGCAATATCGTGACAACTTTCCTCCAACGACCGTGACGACGCAACATGTCTTGATATCACGACAACTTTCCTCCAATGACTGCGATGGAACAACATGTCACGATATCATGACAAATTTCCTCTAGCGACCATGACGGTGCAACATGTTGTGATATCACGACAAATTTCCTCCAATGACCGCAATGGCGCAACATGTCACGATATCATGACAAATTTCCTCTAGCGACCATGACGGTGCAACATGTCGTGATATCATGACAAATTTCCTCCAGCAACTGTGACAAATTTCCTCCAGCAATGATGGTGCCTTAGTGAAAATGTTTGCGTACTATAACCACTTTGTGTCTATTGCATTGTTAAGCGTATTGTTACGCTTACTGTTACACTGTTGTAACAGTGCTGTTTCAGCCGTGACTATTTTCGGCAAGTGTTGTGTTATTTAAACTCGGCTGATTAATAAATTCTAGTTCACACATTTACATGGTATCAGAGCCAAGGGCGAGGTGAGGAGCAGAGGGCATTTTTTATTCGGGCGCAATTTTTTTTTTCGCAGTCCGTGCGTTACCTCGGCGAGAGTTTTTTTTTCCCAGTCGAACAAAACACAGGAATTTTTTTTTTATTAAAAAAAAAAAAAAAAAAAAAAAAAACGCGCAGGACCTCGCGACGTACGCCCGTGCGCAGAACGCACAGGACGCACGTCCCATGCGCGCAGAGAGGGGAGGAGCCGAATGCGCGTCCAGCTCGCGATGCAATGGAGCGCAGCCACGTCCCCCCCAACCCCCCTCCACTCCTCCCGTGCGACGCGCATTTCATGCGCGCCCCGATATCCCCCCCGCCCCCCTCCCCTCCCCTCGCGCGATGCGCATTTTGTGTGTGCGCGGCCCGAGACCCCCCAACCCCCCGACGGGAATTTAATTTTTAAAATTCCCGCCGCTGCTCCCTTCCGCAGGGAGTATAAAACCCCCCCCCCTCGCGGTTCTTTTATGCGCAGCGCGAAATGCGCAATTTTTTTTAAATTAAAAAAAAAAAAAAAAAAAACCCCGGTCGGAACGCAGGTAGGGACGCGGACGGGAAACAGAGGCAGGCAACGGAAGAGCTCGACGGAGCAGCATACCGGAACTTGCAGAGGAGGTGGCAGAGGCAGCTGACGGACAGACCGAGGTTGAAGAAGGAGGTCTCCATTGATCCTGACGGATCAGCCCGCTGGCTCACGTGGTCGTGAGCCGTGCGGTAAGGCTCAGGGAGCCTGCAGGTCGGGGGTTCAAATCCCGCCGACTTCCCCCCAAAGGTATAATTTTTTTTTGCATAGTGTTTTTTAATTATTATTTTTTAATTAAAATTTTTAATTTTAATTTTTTTTAATATAGTTTTTAAACTTTATAAATTAAAATTTAATTTTAATTTATTTTTTCTAAAGTTTTAAAACTATAGAAATTAAAATTATTTATTTTAATTTTAAAATTGATAATAATTATTAAAAATGCTTTGTTAAAGAAAGCCTTTTAAGGGGGGATATTTTTTCAAAAATCAAAGGGGGATAGTGAGTAATTTTTCGAAAAATAGCAATTTGGCATTGTAAAAGGTGCATTTTCGGCAGTGACCGACACCTTGTGGGTTATTCTTGTGGGCAATTTTTTTGTTGTATGTTGCATATTTCATTTTTGCACTATAACATTAAAAATTAAAATCAAAACACTCCCTAAGTCCCCGAAATATAAAACCCATCTGTGCAATTTTATTGCACTACAGCATTCGGTATTTGCGATACCTCTGGCCAGCACTTACAGGTAAAGTTGTCGTGATTTGGCTACTGTATCCGCCGCCTAATATAGCTGCTATAACGACGTCTGAGCTTGTTCTCTATAAATCATCGGGGAGGAATAAGTATGCCATTTTTGCATTTTTTTACTCCATCCACTACCCTTTATCGCACTTGTGTTTAGGCGTAAATCCTGACGAAGTATTCTTCATAGTGTTTAGGGGAAGTTACGCCCCACGCATGAGAAGAATCTTCTATGGTAGGTGCCATCAACAAGGTGATTCCCTTTCAGTACCGCTTATGTTCCACGTATCGTATGATCTCTAAAACTCACCTATAGTCTCCCTCACGTAAGGGCGGGTGATTTTTGTTGATCTTTCTAAATACCTATAGTTTCCCTCACGTAAGGGCGGGTATTTTGTACGGTATATTGGCCTAGCAAAAGGTATATCGAAAGGGGGACCAATTTGGTGATATAAGGAACCTTCACTATGGTCGCTGTTGCAAAATTGATGACTGATCCACATCAGTTATTGAAAGGTCCAAATTATACACCATGGAAACATAAAATGAAGGCTATTCTCCAAATGGAAGATTTGTGGGATATTGTTATTGGAGTAGCAACCAGGCCTTCACCAACAGCAGGATCCACAGGTCCTTCAGCAGATCAGATTGCTTTTGACAAGAAAGACAATAGAGCAAAGGTGCTCATTTTGTTTGTTGTTTCATATGAAGTGCAACCTCATATAGCTGACAAAGCAAGTGGTAAAGAGGCATGGGATGCCCTTAGAACCATCTATGAGGGGAAGAATGAATCCACCATTCTTCATCTTCAACAACAACTTCATAACCTGAGTTTGAGGCAGGGTGAAATAGTTGAACTCTTTCTGTGCAGAGTGTCTAAGTTGAAAGAGAAATTGAGTTCTCTCGGAGATACTGTGGACGAAAAGCTTCTCATTTCACTTGTGATGAGAGCTTTACCTTCTTCATTTGATATGTTGATAACCTCCATCCAGGTGTCTCAACGACAAATTACCTACATCGAGTTGGTCAATCTGCTCCAACAACAGGAGGCACGCCAACTTCACAAGGATGATTCTTCCAATACAGCCCTATACACCAATAGGCAGGGTTCTAGGAAGAAAGGTAATGGGCAAAAAGGAGGCAACTTTCAGAAATGAGGAAATTCTCAACAAGATACGAAAGGAAAAGGCAAACAACCTCAACGAAGAAGAGGTGGTGCAAGATCCGTGAGAAAGACAACCATGAAACCAACATGTGTTGGCATAAGAACAAGCGAAGGGCCAAAACAAACCACAAAATAAGAACAAGCAACCCCAAGTGAATGTTGTTGTTGAAGAATCTGACTCAGATTCTGAATGGGCACACAAGGTGCTCATGACTACCACAGATTCCACATAGAGGGATCCTATTTGGTATGTCGATTCTGGAGCTAGCAAACATATGACTGGTGACAAATCATGGTTTGAATCATTTGAGGCCAAAGAGGGCAAACTTGTCACCATTGCTGATGATAAGACCTACAGGGTTCAGGGAGAGGGTACAGTTTCAGTCACTCTTCCTGATGGCAAGTGTCAGATTGACAAAGTCCTCTATGTTCCGGGATTGGCCAACAATTTGTTGTCAGTGACACAAATCCTGGATAGAAAAATGGTTGTCAACTTTCGTGTTGAGAATGGAAAGAAGTGTTGTACAATTACCAGGAAGGGTAAGCAGATTGCAACAGCTTCATATAAGCATGACTTATTTGCACTAGATGCTATCTCTACTCCACATGTTGCCATGACTGTCTCTACCAAGGAGGCAACTTCCCTATGGCACAAGAGATATGGGCATCTTAGTTCTGGCTACTTACTTGAGCTCAGCAATTATGAGATGGTAAAGGGTCTTCCTTCCCTTTCTGCCACATTGCCAGTGTGCTCTGACTGCTTGGCAGGAAAGCAGCATAGAGTACCATTTGAGAAGAGCTCTACAAGAGCACGAAAACCTCTGGAGCTAATTCACACCGATCTATGCGGTCCTTTCACACCCAATAGTGTTGGAGGGAAGAGGTACTTTCAGTTATTCATAGATGACTACTCACAAAAGATGTGGGTTTTCTTTCTCAAACTGAAATCTGAAGCTTTTGCATTCTTTCAGCAGTTCAAGAAATCCGTTGAGAAGGATTTAGGGGCTTCTATTAAAACTCTTCACTCAGATCGAGGGGGAGAATTTACCTCTAATGAATTTTTTGCATTCCTAGATAAGCATGGGATCAAGAGACAGTTAACAACTGCCTATACTCCTCAGCAAAATGGAGTTGCTGAGAGAAGGAACCGTTCTATAATGGAAATGGTTCGTTGTATGCTCACAGGAGCTACTCTTGGGCAACAATATTGGGCGGAAGCCGTCACCACTGCAGTGTATCTGTTGAATAGGGCACCCACAAAGGCCCTAAAAGGAATGACTCCACAGGAAGCATGGAGTGGTTGAAAATCCTCCATATCTCATCTACGTATTTTCGGATGTCAAGCTTTCATGCACATACCGAAAGAGAAAAGGAAGAAGCTAGATGAGAAAACACTGAGATGTATTTTTCTTGGATATTATGAGCACTCTAAAGGATATCGGTTGATAGATCCTTTGACAAAGAAAATTCATATCAGCAGAGATGTTGTCTTTGATGAAGCTTTCACATCACAAAGCACATCTACAGTACACCAAGATATTGTGGAAACTAAGGAAGAGATGATTCCTTCGTCAACACAGACAGGAGGTCCTTCTACATCTTCTTCACCACCATCGAAGAAGAATCCAAAATGGTGTACAAATACAATCAGAGATGCAAATTTATCCACTCCTCCCAATTTGAATTTGGATAGACCTCGTACACGTAGTATGGCTCAAAAGGAAAGAGAAGCCAGAGAAACTGGTGAGGTTGATGATCTTTGTCAATCTTTTGAGGAACTTTCTGTGACTCCAAGTGCAGAAGTAGAGGATATGGATATTGATGATGATAGGGCATTCATGTCTACCATAGATAGTCTTGAACCTACATCAGTGCAAGATGCTCTCAGTGAGCCTCAGTGGAAGGCCGCTATGGATACAGAGTATGAGTCTCTGATGAAAAATAAAACTTGGAAGCTTGTTGATCTGCCGCATGGAAAGAAGCCCATTGGCTGCAAATGGGTATACAAAGTCAAGTACAAGGCAGATGGAACAATTGATAAGCATAAGGCCCGTCTTGTTGCAAAGGGCTATGCTCAAAAGGAAGGCATCGACTATGAGGAAACTTTTGCACCTACTTCTCGGATGACCACAATTCGGGTTATATGTGCTATGGCAGCACAATATGGGTGGAAAGTTCACCAAATGGATGTCAAAAGTGCCTTTCTTAATGGTGATCTCCAAGAAGAAGTCTATATGACTCAGCCTGAAGGATTTGAAGTGGAAGGCCAACAAGCAGAAAGTTTGCAAATTGGTCAAATCCTTGTATGGTCCGAAACAAGATCCTTGAGCTTGGTATATAAATATGGATGAGCACCTAATACAACATGGATTTAATAGAAGTATGTCGGATGCAAACCTCTATTTCAAGAAATAGGGTTTTGAGATAGTGTTGCTTGTACTCTATGTGGATGATCTGCTCATTACAGGGAGTTCGGAAACTATGATCTCTATTGTCAAAAGAAACTTGTGCAAATCTTTTGAGATGACAGATCTCGGACTTCTCCATTACTGTCTTGGTCTGGAATTCAGCCAGAAGGAGCACACCATCAAAGTGTCTCAGAAAAAGTATGCCAAGACATTGTTGGATAAATATCGCATGACTGACTACAAGCCAATGGCAACTCCAATGGAGAATGGACTTCGATTATCGCGATATGATGACTCACCTCAGGTAGATGGCACTCTCTATCGACAGTTGATTGGGAGTCTCATATATCTGACCAATACTAGGCCAGATCTCGTATTTGCTGTCAACTATCTTTCGAGGTTCATGCAAGAGCCAAAGACCACTCATTGGAAAGCAACAAAATGTGTTCTTCACTATGTCCGTGGTACTATGGAATATGGCCTAGAATACAAGAGGAACAACAAATTATTCTTGCAAGGATACATGGACTCCGACTATGTCGGATCATTTGATGATCGCAAGTCAACTTCTGGATACATTTTTCATCTGGGATCCGGTCCTATCTCTTGGCATGGCAAGAAGCAACAGGTGGTTGCTATTTCATCAACAGAGGCAGAATATCGTGCCGCACGTGAAGCTGTGTGCGAAGTGATATGGTTACGTCACATTCTAACAAGTATGGGCCATCCATCAAAATCTCCAATACACTTGTTTTGCGACAATCAGGGTGTTCTGAACCTCGTCAAGAATCCAGTCCATCATGAAAAAACAAAGCACATTGACACACAATGTCATTTAATTCAAGATGAAGTTCCAAAGCACCAAATTCAGCTTCAGAGACATTCCCATAGATGCTCAAGTTGCAGACATTTTCACTAAGGCACTTGGACGTGTCAAATTTGAATTGTTTCGCAGCTCACTTTGTATTGCAAAATGATGTAAGGGGATGTTAGTAGTCTAGTATAGTTATTAGTTATTACATTACCCAAATAATGTAATAAAGGGGGATGTTAGCGTACTATAACCACTTTGTGTCTATTGCATTGTTAAGCGTACTGTTATGCTTACTGTTACACTGTTGTAACAGTGCTGTTTCAGTCGTGACTATTTTCGACAAGTGTTGTGTTATTTAAACTCGGCTGATTAATACAATTCTAGTTCGCACATTTACAAACATGTCACGATATCACGATAACTTTTCTCCAATGACTGTGATGGCGTAACATGTCGTGATATCGCGACAACTTTCCACCCTTTGCATTTTATTTGATCATTGGCGCAGGCTTTCTAATCCTATCCTAATATCCATGTCACTATGACTAAACTCCACCTCCTTTTCACCCATCTTAGCGGTACCTTTGTTCAAGTACGATAACGGATCACGTCCTCCAATTCCTTCCATAATTCTTTAATTTGGGTAACAAGAGCCCTCAACCTCCAAGATTTTAGATCAAATTTCCTCATGCAGTCCATAGCTCCAACCAAAATTTGCGAGTCTGATTCAAGAATAATCCTACGGTGGCTATGTTTCACTGCCCAAAAAGAAGTAGACTTAATGGCAATGGCTTCAGCTTCATTGTTAGTGGTTCTTCCCAGGCCTTGCAATTCCCAATAGAGCACAGTCCCAGCATGGTCCCGGCACACCACTCCAATTTTGGCTCTACCCGAATTACCTTTTGCAGCTCCATCAGTATTGATTTTAATCCAACCTATAGGGGGAGGTTTCCAACAATTTATGTCCTATCCCTCTAGTAGTTCACCGTGGTCGTCCATAGCTCCAATTTCAATTTGAGCTTCCTCCTTCACATGAACAACCACAGTTTCGGTAACCTTGCTCCAAATGGTCTGCCAAACCCCGTCTAGAGCAGTTAAAGTTTCTCTAAAAATTTTGGCATTTCTTTCTAGCCATACTTGCCACCAGATAAATCTTAACCCGAGCTCCCAACCAAAATGAAGAGCTTTAGATTTGAATCTACCCTTCTGCCATTTTGCCCGGATATTCATCCGGTTCAGGTCACCACTTACTTGAATTTTAAAGTATGCAAACCAACATAGCCAAATCTATCGGGTGAAAGGGCAACCAAATAGCAAGTGGTCAATAGTTTCCTCACTCTTGTAGCATAGAACACATTGAGAAGGGCCGATGATACCTTTTGATATGAGATTATCAAAAGTGAGGATTCCATTGTGCATGCACTACCAGGCAAAAAAGTTGACTTTCGGCCAGCCTTTAGAGTGCCAGATTTTCCTCTAGTCCTCAACCAAAAAAGTATGAGGGGGGGCTCTGGGAGAATGTTGTCATATCCGTCCTTTACTATATAGATGCCAAGACTCCCAAAGCCCTAGGCTAATTCATCCTCCATGTCTCCCCCTGTAAGAAATCTTTTTATCAAAATTTTAGTCATGATGGGAGTCAAATCTAGAGGGATTGAAATGGGCTACTCATCCAAATTCTTGAACTGCTTAAACTTACACTCCCCTAGCTGAGAAGTTGTGAAGTAACTTTCAATACAGATCCATCCCTTGGCTTCAATGGCAGCTTTTATTGGCTGTAATTCTAGAAATTCAGCAATGATGGGTGGGAAATGATCCCAAGAATCTGTCCAAAAACGAGCCTTCTCCCCTCTTCCCACTTTCCAAAATAAGCGGTCTTTAACAACCTGAGACCCTAACTTGAGATCCTGCCAAACAAGGGACCCAGTACCATCCAAAGGGAGGTGAGCAACATCGATTGGGTTGGCTTGTCCAAGGTATTTTCTAGTTAGGATTCTACTAAATAGGGAGGTGGGTTGGTAGATCCATCTCTAGTACATCTTTCTAACCAAAGCTTTATTATTTAGCCTAGATTTTCTCAAACCCAGACCTCCTTTATCCTTGGGCTGGGTAACTTTGTCCCGGCCCACTAAGGCCCACTTTCTCTCTCCCTTTGCTCCTTCCCATAAAAAATTTCTAGCCATCCTATCCAACTCTTTCCAAATTGTAATCGGGGCAGCCAGGATAGAGAATTTGTAAATTGGCATGGCTTGAATGACTGACTATAAGAAAGTTAATCTGCCACCATAACTTAACCACTTGTGAGACTAGTGATTAATTCTATCCTTAATACACTCTAGCAGATTCCTCCATGTGTCTAATTTTAGCTTCTTGAAGTGCAAGGGGATCCCCAAGTAAACCATTGGGAGAGAAGTCCTTGTGAATCCCAAGATTTCTAAAATTCTATTCTGAAGCCTTTACTCCAAATTAAAAAAAACCACTTTGGATTTCTTGTCATTAATGACCTATTGAGTATCTCTAAGATAGACATTAAGAGTATCCCTAATCATTCTTGCTTCCCTAAAGCTAGCCACTCCCACCAAACCAGTGTCATCCACAAACTATAGGTGTGTTAAAACTTTGTCACCCACCCTGATACCCAATAATCTACCTTGTTGTCTTCTCCTCAAGAAAAGTCTACCAAGACCTTCAGCCAGAATGAGAAAAAGATAAGGAGAACAAGGATCCCCCTGGCGTAGTCCTTAAGAAGCTCCAAATGGATGCGAAGGAAGGCCCTTGATTAGCATGGAGTAAGTCAAGGAAGAGACACAACTCATGACCCACTCTATCCAACCCTGAGAGAAGCCAAAGGCTGCCATCATTTTAGCCAAGAAAATCCATTCAACCCTGTCATAAGCCTTTGACATGTCCAGTTTTATGAACATCCCTTTATTACCAAAAGTGTGCATTGAATGGATTGCTTCTTGGGCCACAACCACCCCATCCAAAATTTGTCGACCCTCAACAAAACCCCCTTTCTCATAGGAAACAATGTTGTGAAGAAGAGGTTATAGGCGCTCAGCCATTACCTTTGTGATTATTTTGTACAACACATTACATAAGGCAATAGGCCTAAAATCTAAAATATGAACCCCCTCCTCCCCTTTTGGAATTAAGGTAATGAAAGTGTGGTTTATAGCTTTAAGCATTCTCTTATTTTCTCTGGACTCTTCAACAATAGCCCTTACATCTTCCTCTAAGTAGTCCTAGAAAGCCTAAAAAAACTCAATTGGGAAGCCATATGGACCAGGAGTTTTACCAGTGCTCATTCCAAAGACCACAATTTTCAATTCATCTCTATAAATGGGTTTGAGGAGGGCCTGATTTTTATCCTCCAAAATAATAGCAGGTATGACAAAAATAACTTCATTTTGGGCCTCTACATCTTGTACCACACTTTCCTTAAAAAGCTTAGAAAAATAATCCATAGCACGGGAATGTATAATTGGAAGTGTATCAAAGGAATGACCGTTCTCATCTTGAAGGGCCTCCATCTTATTCATCTGTCTTCAAGCACAAGCAGTCCGATGAAAGAATTTTGTATTTCTGTCCCCTTCTAATAACCAGGTGGTTCTTGCTCTCTGCTTCCAATAGATCTCCTCCTGGTTGTCAATGTCCTCAACCGCTATACGCAAGGCATCATCCTCAACTTTGAGTTGGTCTGTAATTACTCCTTCTCTAAACTATTTTTGGACCTCATCCCATCTGGCCACCAATGGAGCTCTTTGGGCTTGGAAGTCTGTTTTATTAGCACGCCTCCAATACTTCAACTGAGTTTTGACATATTGAAGTTGTTTATGGATTCTGAACATTGCTCTCCCATAAGATGGGCGACCTTCTTCCCACCATTGTGGAATTTTATCCCAAAGTTCTTCTTTCTAAAGCCAAAAATTCTCAAATCTAAAAGGTTTGTAATGCTGCCCCATCCTAGTCCCGCCTTCCAATAGAATGGGATAGTGATTAGAAACAGGGCCTTCTAAAATCTAAAAATTTATATTCCATTTTACAAACGCCTCCTCTGAAACCAGAAAATTATCTAGCTTAACCTTCCTGCTATGTGGCTCTCACCTTTTATTAGTCCAAGTGAAGTTATTGCCAGGACATTTAATGTCCACTAAGTACAAAGCCTGGACTTGGGCAATCATGAAACGGTCCCCTGGGTCCAAAAATGGTGTTCCCCCTTCCTGGTCTCTAGAAGATAATTTAGCATTAAAGTCCCCTGCTATAATCTATTCTAGATCTTCCTTTGAGGTTCGCATGTTATGCACAGCCTTCCACTACCGCCTCTGACCCTCTAGGTTTTGAGACCCATAAAAGTTTATGATTAGAATGAATTCTACAAAGACATTATTTCTAAAAAGAGAAGTGAGAACACCCCTCCAGGAAAGATGTTCTATTGCAGACCATTCAAGAGAGTTCCACAGAGTAACAATCCCCCCTAAGGCACCTTGGGTAGCCACATCCATATGACCAGCACCCCTCCAAATTTTGTTGACTATTTTAGACATAAGATCCAAAGACATCTTAGTCTCCTGTAAAAGCAAAAAATTAGTATTGCGATTCTCTAATAGTCTTTGAACAATAGATTGATGGGTTTTGCTGTTTAAACCCCTCACATTCCATGATTGTATAATCATTGGTTACCTTGGGAGCAATAAGAGTCTATTGTCCTCACCGATCCTCCCATGATCAATTTGTCTCCTTGGGCTGCTAGCAACTCCTTATTGGATCTTCTACCTACTCCCTGAGAATTGCTATTTTTTGATCTTTTTTTGACTTGGGTTATCCCCAAAGATGGCCTTTCCCTGTTCTTCTCTGCTATTCCCATGCGAACATCCTGAGAAACTATCTGCTCCTGGTTATGCACTACTAAGGCACCTGAACACACTGGCTGTGATACCTCACAGGGTTCAACTACCTGCTGTATGATGGGAGGAGATGAAAGGGGGAGTTTCCCAAGAATATTAGAAGTTTCTTTAAAACCCTCCATGCCCTCCATAAATTTTTCCTCTTCGTCAACCAATGACTTAAATATCTCATACCTATTGGCAGGCCTGAGATGGGATTGCTCCTTTCCCTCATTTTTCTTTGTTCGTATTTTTCTTCTGGGCTATTCAAAACCCTCTCTCTGAGCTTCTTGGCCCTGATCGGTGCTATTAGAATCTTTATTAGGTGTTGCCTTATCCTCTTTAGGTAGGTTTGGCATTCCTGAAGGGGCCTCCATTTTAGCATTCATATTATTAGGATAGAAACGGGCCAAATGTCCATGTTTGTGACAAACCCTACATCTAAAGGGTAGGGCCTCATAGTCCAGTTGTTGAATCCAGGAGAGACCTGCCAATTCAATTTCCAACTCTATCGACAAAGGCTGGCTGAGGTCCATCTCCACACATATTCTTGCATACACTGCCATGCTCCCTTTAAAAGTGTCTCTAGCAACACCCAGATGTCTACCAATAACATTGCCAATCATTGCCAACACCTGCTCACCCCAAAATTCCATTGGAAGAGCATATAGATGGATCCATACTGGGACAGCAGTAGGTTCAACACGAGGATCGAATCCCACTCTCCATGGTTGAACAAATAGCCCTATCGGGCCATGATTTTTCTTCTCTGAATTGAAAGCCTTATTTATATTGGCCAAAGCTGAAAAGCTAACAATAAAATAACCATTGCTAATAAACCACAATGAGAACTCACCGTGAGGCTCCTAGTTTTGATGGATCCAAGAGTGTAGAAAATTCAAGGAAGGGCGAATACCCATGAACTTGCAGATTAAATCGTGGTTAGCTCTATAGATGACTAATTCTTCAACCATACTTGGCTCGATGATGATTTTTGGCCTGGATTCGGCCTACAGCAAACAACCATTCACACGATGTGTTGTCGACCTATTCCCAGCAGTCGTGAAGAGCTTTTTATATGCCATCTTTTGTGCTTCGTCATTCTTAGGAGGAGAATTTTCTTTAAACAAATCTGTGTATGAGCTGGTAATCCCTGGAAAAGGATCCAGAGAAGTCCCCATTGGACCCTCCTGGGGCATCGATCTAGCATTCAGATCCACCATACCCCAAAGACACTTCTGCTATCCAGTTGAAGCCCGAGATTTTTCGAAGTTCCAGAAACCCTAGTTCAGAGGAAAAAATTGCCATAGCTCATTTTCCCGCCTTTCCTGTGTGTAAAATAAGCTAGTATATTGCATACACTAGTTTAGTAGATTTTTACATTTAATTTTTACTACTTACCATGTAGATATTTACTATTTCAAATATCTAATGGTAAACTAGGTTAAATTCTAAATATCCTCGATTAACAATCCTAAACCAAACTCTCTACCGCCTATGACACGTTGGTTAGCGTGGATGCAGGAATATAGTTTGGTATACCATTTTGTAACTTATATTAGTATTGACATTATCAATAGTCAGGCTAATGTTGAATTAATAATTATTTGATTATTATTTTTGGTGCATCTTCTCACTATAGGGGCAATGTTGGTTTATTTTACCATGCTACCTTAATGATTGTTCATGAAACCAAAATAAAAAATAAATGTGAATTGACCCTCATATGACCACGATGTAGTGCCTTAGTTCTTTTTATCTTGAGGATTTTAAGGTAGATTTTATCTTCCTTATTAAGTGGGTTTTAATCAAGCTTTACCTTGCATTAAATCCTTCTCTAAATATGAAAGTAAAGATTAAAATATATTTATGAATGTGAATCCGAAATGATGAATAGACTCCTTAAATGTAGCTTCTTATCATGAAGATAAAGATAGCCTTTGATATGAATTTCTCTTTGGTAAAATCAATTTTCATAGAGAGATAATAATTTATAGCCTTGAAATATAGGCTTTAAAATGCCATTTAATTATCTTTCTTTAATGAAATAATTTTCATAAAGAATAATAATTTAATGTGTTAAAACAATAGCCTTTTAATGTAACATATAAAATCACCTCTCTTTAATGAAATTGAAATTTTCATAAAGATAGGTGTACTTATGGCCCCGAAAAAGATAGCTTATGAAATGCCATAAAATTAACCCCCTTCGATGAAATTGAAATTTTCATGAAGGAAATTTTATTTTATGTTTGCAAGTAAAAAAAATATGAAGCTGAAAAAATCTGATTTGACTCCAAAATGTGAAAAAATGAAATTCCAAAATTGTAAAATATGCATCAAACAACCATTTTAAATTTTTTTTATAAAATTGAAACTACTTCAGAATGAATCTGAATCTATTGCGTATGATGGATTTTAAATCATTCTTCACAACCATGTAATTATTTTTATCATTTTAATTTATTTTTATTTTTATTTTTATCTCTAAAAATAAAAATAAAAATTAGCAAAAAGAAAGTTACAAAAAAAAATAAAAAAATAAAAATGAAAAACAGAAATGCTGCAACCCCAAATTTCTCCATAGACCCTGCAAGCATTAGTATTCTGCATAAAACCAGTATTAGAGTGACCCGACTTCGTGCAATCAACATCTAATACGGTGTGAGCTTCAAAGGAAAAGGGTGCAATAAACTAAAAACAAAATCAAGTTAACCATAAAAAAAGCATAAAACTTGAGACATTTCCAATTAATTGCTGCAAAAAGATATTCAATATTCCATTACAATGCAGAAAAAAAATGCCCAAAGTTGGCATCCAAATGGTGAAAATCGGCCCAGCGGTATGCCTTCTTCCTCCGAAAAAATCCCAAAATATCTAGCCCTTTTTCTGTGCATCCATCTGGTTTTTAAAGTCTTCTCTCATGACCATTCATTTCAGGTTTCCAAACCCTTCGTTGGCTTTCCATAACGTCTATCTTTCCTTTCCTTTACCTGCATATAACACACATGAATTAACTTTTAACATTTCAAAGAAAAGAAAAATACTAATAAAATAATATACTAAAAACATTTAAAGAAGCTTTTGACATTTTCCATCTACCTGTACATGCATCAAAAAGCTTGAGTTAGCTTTTTTATTAAAAACAAAATAACAAAATAAACTATATTAAAAGCATAAAGTTAAACTATTTTAAAAAAAGAAATAAAAAGAAAAAAATATTAAATTTAAACTACCACTTGGATTATTCTTACCTACACATAAAACAAACACGTGAATTAAAATTATGGTGGCACCATCATTCACTACTTTTCTTTTTATTTATACTTTTATTGTTTTTAATTTTAATTTTTTTTACTTCTATATATATATATATATATATATATATATATATATATATATATATATATATATATATATATAATATTTTCACTTTTTAATTTTTTTTATTTGTTTATATATATAAAAAATATATATAAACTTGTTTTTTTTTTAATTAAAAAAAATTTATAATTTTTTTATTTTATTTTACTTGCTTTCTCTTTTATATTAAATTTGATTTAATTAATTTTAAATATTTGAATTGATTTAATCCAAAACATTAAAATGAACCAAAACAACAAAAAACAAGGAGGAACCTAACCAATCCACTAGACACTCAAAATGAAACAAAACACCCAAACACAAAAATTAAAAAGTGGGTCCCCAGTTATTGGGGCTAGTTGTGGAATGACCACAACAAATGGTGACTCTGTTGGAAAATACTCCTGAGCATTTCGGTAAGAACCCAACCTGAAATGAAAACACGCAAGATTAGCGAGACAGAATAATTTAGCAACGTCCCAAGAAGGTGGGGGTAAATAACTTCAAATTGAAAACAACTAATCCATCTGCCTTTGCTCAGTGTGTGCAAAAAGTGATTTATTTTCGCATTTATGAAAGTCCTCCAAATTCCATCATCCCTTTCTGCATTAGGCTATGAAGTACAACTCACGAAGTGAAGACTTTTATAGACAAAGCCCCACTGCTAGTCAGGAGTCTATAGCCCCTATGAGGTTTATCTAACTCACCCGTGTGTTCGCTTAATGCTTTACAAAGCCCATCTATCCTAGGTGTGTCTAGATTATCAATGCTCACTTCCTCTTTCTCTCATTTTTTTCTTTTTTTTCTTCTTTTTTCTCTCTTTTTTCTTTTCTCTTTTTTTTTCTAAGTATCAAGCTTTGCCTAGCCAGGTCCTCGCAGCCATTCAAGCATCTATAGCCCCGATGGATTTGTCCTAAAATAGATGACATGCTTCGAAAAGTCTGTTGCATTGCTTATACTAATGAAATCTTGCAAAAGCATCAAGTCTCACTAGGTTAGAAATCCAAAGTAGAGCATGTTTGATTTTCACCTAGGTTACAAATCGAAACAACTTCATCCTTCTTACTTCCAGAAACACCATTTAATGTGTGTGTGGGTCCCATGTGGAGATTTGGCTAATATTTCATTGTTCCACTTTCCACCATTTTAGTACCAAAATATGAGCATGACCACCAAATAACTCATCCCCTTTTCTCGGGTTCATTAGTTTTTCAAATAAGGTACTCTCCCTACTAAGAAAAGAAACTCGTAAACGGGCCAGAGACCATAATTTAGAAACCACAAAACATTTTTTTTAAACAACAGGGACCACTCAAAACACAAAACTCAAAACCAAATTAAAATCCAAACCAAAAATCAAAACATGAAAACCAAAACTATATACAAATATACAATATGGTACAAGATGGTGCAAATTTTGAGCTATCCCTTCCCTGGATTCCAAATATGATTAGAACATTTCAAGAGATATATAACGTGATACACATGCCAAAATTTGTAGGAATCCAACCAAAACAAGATTAGGCCAAACAATGCAACAATATTTATCTTACCCCTCTCACTGTACCAATTTGTTTTACTTCCATTCATAATCTTATGGTGGAGTTTCAAGTTCTCAAGTTGGTTATACAATAATTGATCTTCAATTCTTTCATGTTTATTCTTTAATATGTCAATTTCACAATTCCATTTATGGTGTAGAAATAAGATTTCATTTTTAGATATGAGATCTTGCAAATATGAACCTATTTCTACAAATTTTAAAGCCAAATCATTTTTCAAATCTGTAGACCAATCAAATTCATGTAACCATTTGCAAGCACCTAGGATATTTATTAAATGAGGATCATCATAAGATTTTATCCTAGATTATGTTACTAATTTATTATGAACTTGATTTAACACTTCAAGCATACCAACTTCATTTTTGTTCAATAAAGCAATATCATTAGTGGTGTGAGGAGAAATTAAGTCAAATTATTTATCAACCATAAATGGTATTTCATCATTAATAAGGAGCAGACCCCTACGGGTAGCTCTACCAATGCTATGAGTCTTGTAATTAAATTATTTACTTAACCAAAGTGTGCACAGAAAATTAAATCTAATGCAAAATTAAAAATGATGAATCAATGATATAAATTGGACGACCACTTGAGGTGGGCACTCCCTCGCTGTAAATGCTCGATGCGAAACAATGCAGATGAAAGAAAAATAAAGGATGATAGATAATTTTAACTAAAATATATAATAATAAATATGAAATATTTCACATGCCAAACCTAGCCAACAGGCTAGGTTTGGTATGTAGCATGACTTCCCTCATCGAAAAGCTTTGTCCTCAAAGCTAGAAATGACTAGAAAATACTTTCAGATTCCCAGGTTGCATCTTCTTCAGGTAAATCCTACCACTTGATGAGATATTCTTGGATGTGACGAGATCTGAGCCTACGTGATCTAGTTTTTAGCACTTCTTCTGGTTGTATATGGGTACTCCCTTCTTCATCCAGCACTGGTAATTCTAATTGAGAGTGTACCTTTTGGCCAATAACCTTTTTGAGACAAGATACATGAAAATACTGGGTGTATGCGAGAGGATTGGGGTAAATCTAGTTGATATGCTACCTCACCAATGTGATGCCCAATTTTATAAGTACCATAGAATCGTGGTGACAAATTCTGACTAGATTTGAGCTTCAATGATAGCTGTTTGTAGGGTTGAAGATGTAGGAATACCATATCACCAATATTAAATGTTTGTTCTGAACGCTGCTTGTTTTGTTGCTGCTTCATATGATTTTGTGCTTGGACCACATTATCTTTCAATATAGTGAGTGTTGTTTGTCGCTTCTATAACCAATCATCAACTTGAGCAACTTTGGAAGATCCTGGTACATAATCAACAATTGTTGCTAGCTTTGTTCCATATAATTCTTCAAAAGGAGACATCTTAGTGGAATAATGATAAGAAGTATTGTACCACCATTATGCCAATGACAACCATTGACTCCATTGATATTGTTTATCCTGAACAAAACATCTTAGGTAGGTACCCAAACATTTGTTAACTACCTCTGTTTGACCATTTGTTTGTGGATGGTATGCAAAAGACATATTTAATTTGGTACCACTAAGTCAAAATAATTCTCTCCAAAAATTGCTGGTAAATATGGGATCACGATCACTTACAATATTTTTGGGCATTCCATGTAATTTAAAAATTGAATCCATAAATACCTTGGCCACTTTGCTTGCTGAAAATGGATGTTGTAAAGCCTAAAAATGAGCAAATTTGGAAAGGTGATCAACTACCATGAAAATTACCGTTTTTCCTTCCAAATTCAGAAGACCTTCAATAAAATCCATGGAAATATGTTCCCATTTGTGATCCAGAATAGTTAACGATTGAAGTAATCTTGGTGATTTGATTGTTTCCCCCTTATTGCGTTGGCACATTTCACATTTAGCTAACCATTTCTTAACCTCTGCCTTTAATCCTTTCCAAAAAAAGGATTGTTTAACCCACATGTAGGTTTTCAAAAACCCTAAATGTCCTGCTAAAGAAGAAGCATGTGATTCTTCTAGAATCTATACTTTGATTGGTGAATTATGAGGGATGTAAATACAATTCTTCTTACGTAATATTTTTCCATCATATGCGAAAAGAGGGTACTTAGAGGAACCCATAGTTAACTCTTGAATTATTTGAGCTGTTTCACTATTAGACAACCATTATTTTTGTAACTAAGACACCCACTACAAACATGGCCCTGAAATGACATTAATAACTACTTCATCTTTGTATTTTCTAGATAATGCATCCGCAACCACATTGTATTTACCTTTCTTATAATCAATCACAAAATCATATCCCAATAATTTAATCAACCACTTATTTTGTTCGGGATAAGAAAACCTTTGTTCTAAAAAATGCTTGAGACTGTTGTGATCGATTTTAATAATAAAACGACTATTGACTAAGTAATGCCTCCATTTTTCCACTGCATGTAAAATAGCAAACATTTCTTTTTCATAGGTGGATTTACCCAAATTTTTCCTTGAAATTTGTTTACTTTCGAATTCCAAGGTATGACCCTCCTACATTAGTACTGCACCAATACCTGTTCCTGAAGCATCACATTCAATGACAAATGGTTTTTGAAAATTTGGAGTGGCCAAAACTTGAGTCATACACATGGCCTCTTTGAGAACCTCAAAATATTTAGTAGCTATTACTGACCATTGAAAAACATCCTTCTTAGTGAGAGCCGTAATAGGACCTACAATTTTACCATAGTCACGCAAAAATTTGCGATAATAGCCCGTGAGACCCAAAAAACCATGAAGTTTTTTGATGGTTTTAGGCAGGGGCAAATCTTGTATTGCCTTAATCTTATTGGGATCTACCTTAACACCTTCGTGAGATACTATATGACTGAGGTACTCCACTTATTGAACACCAAAGGAGCATTTAGATCTTTTGACAAACAAATTTTCTTTGCGTAGGATATGGAGAACTCTATCCACATGTACTAAATGATATTTCCATGATTTGCTATAGATGAGTATGTCATCAAAGAATACTAGAAAAAATTTTCGTAGGAATGGGAGAAAAACTTGGTTCATGAGACTTTGGAATGTAGATGAGCATTAGTGAGACCGAAAGGTATGACCAAAAATTCATAATGACCTTCATGATTTTGAAAGGTTGTTTTGGGAATATCATCGTCCCAAACTCAGATTTGGTGGAACCTTGAGCGTAAGTCCAATTTGGTGAAGAATTTGGAACCATGTAGCTCATCCAGTAAATAATCAATGACAGGAATAAGAAACTTATATTCGATTATGATTTTATTGAGAGGACAAAAATTTGGGCACATACGCTAAGAATTGTATTTTCGATGAGCTAAGATAACATATGAGGAATAGGGACTAGTACTATGAGGGATGACACCCTGGTCTAATAGTTCTTGGACAATCTTCTCAATTTCTATTTTTTGGGGTTGGGGATATCGATAAGGATGACCATTAGGTGGAAGACTACCAAGCACTAGATGTATAGCACAGTCATGAGATATTTTTGGGGGTAGGCCTGTGGGTGCTTGAAAAAACTCCTCATAGTTAGACACAATATTTTGGAGATCTTCCTCTTTGATTTCTGGCATAGCTTGTTCTAATTTTTCAATGCAATTGATTCGAGCTATGAATCCCCCACCATATTTTCTTAACAACTTTCTATGCTATGTGAACTTAAAAAATTTTATGGAGGTTTGGGTAGTCCTTGAAGACAAATGGTCCTCCCATTGGATTGCCATTCCACAAAGTGATGTTTGTTATTAAAACCCACGGTGGTTTCCAATTGTTCCATCCATGCTAAAATAACCTCTGAATTTCCTAATTCCATAACAAAAAGAGTACCTTGCCAAGTATACATACCCATTTGTAGTGAAATGGAAGATGTCTTACCAAGACATTGAGAAAATTCCCTACTTGTCGTTCTGACTTGAAACCGGTCTTGACTAGAAGAGTAGACGTGCAGACCCAGTGTCCTTGCAAGTCTTGCATCAATGAAGTTGTGAGTACTTCTGAAATTAATTATTACTATCACCCATTGCTTTTGAATGAAACCTACCACCTTTATTATATGGTGAGAAGATAACCCCATAAGATCATGTATTGAAATAGTCATGGTATCCTCAATGACAAATTCATCTTGTGCATGTTGGTCCTCAATTGGGAGATCCTCAGGTTTTGTCATGGTGTACATGCTTGATCTTTTTGATATTGAGTACAATATTTGTAACAAAAGTATCGTGATGGTTGATAATTTCTATGAAAAGAGTTGTTGCAGAATGGAGGTCGACCATATGAATCATGTTGTGTGGGCGATCCTATGTGCATCTTTCTTTATGCTAAGTCAGCAATCCTTATACACTCATTCAAATTGGATGGATTTTGTAGGTCCACATCAACTTTAATATGTGTTTTTAATCCATTTTGAAAAGTAGCTACTACCACGTCTTGTGGTAGGTCTTCTGCATAGGAAAGCATACTGGTGAATTCAAAAATATAGGCCCCTACTAATCCTATTTTCCTAAGTGACAACAATCATACTGTGTATGAACCCATGGGACCTTTGTCGAATCTATGAAGAAAGGCTCTTTTGAAAGTATCCCAATATAATGCACCTTGTGGTTCCTCATGTTTATACCATGTAAATCATTGGTAAGCTTTAGTTCCAAATTTGGTTGTTGTAGAAGGGACCTTGTCCTTGTCCAAAAATTTATAAAATTCTAAGATGCCATCCATTTTTGCAATCCACCCTCATGGATCCTGGCCTTCAAAGGTAGGCATATCAATGCATGGATGATTGAATCCCATTGGACCTCTTGGTTGGGAGTGGAAATTATTTCTATCTTGTTCTTCGTTACTTCTCTGTCTCTAGTTGTTATTTTGATAGGGTCTGTTAAACCCTCTTTGTTGCTCTATATCTTTTTCATTACCCCTATCCTCAATATTTTGGTGACCATTACGATTCAGGGATTGAATAGTTTGATCTATATGGTGTCTGTAGTCATCATTTTAGACATCCGTACTCTAGTGATTGGAGCTAGAAGGATTTGGTTGGGGCGGTTGCTGAGATGCATTAAAACTTGCAATCATCATCTGAAGATTTACTATTAAATATTTTAACAACTGATCATTGAGCACTGGATGATTACTGTCTACTTGGGTAACGTTTTCTTATGCTAAATCTAGAGAATAATTGGATGCCATTAGGCTAACCACTGGATGACTCAGATTAAAACTACCAATTTTGGATGGAGAAGGAGAATTTTTTTGTACCTTGGCTTCGATGAGATCTTTTGATGTTATTGTTGGAATTTTTTGAGCTTGTTAATCGTCCATCAGATCCTTTGATCCAAGTTTTTCTCATGCACCTTTCAAATTATCCTACTTTGAAGATTTTGAGCATCGATTTCTATAAAAAATTTGGTGAGTTTGGGAAAAAAATTAGTTTATTTTTTGCTTCGACTGTCGCTCCAACTACGATGTGAATTTTGTAACTGGTTCCTCACGGTTATAGATCATCCAAAATTAATTTTCCAACTAAAATTTTACTTTAAGCAACTTCCAACGACTATCTTGATCCCTAGGATAGCTCTGATACTGACCCTAGACACAACGCCCTAGACACAACGTACACTGATTCGATAGGGGACGATGACACACGAAAGCAAGTCAGGAGACTATATGATGATTAAACATGATAGTGAATAGAAATTAGGCCTAAAGGAAAATTCTACTAGACCACACTGACACATGAGACATAGGACAAGACACGACAAGCGAGACTGACCCGACTAACACGAAGACCTAACGATAAGACATGACAAGACTAGGAGGGATGCGATAAGATAAAAACGGCTAGACCATACACAACAACTGTTGGACAAGACACAATAATTAAATGAACTGAACCAACTACTTAAATTAACACTAACCTCACTGATGATGATAGTACTGATGAGAAATGTTGGCATCACAGGACACGTGGACGACAGTGAGACTCTAGGCAAAGGTAACCACTATGGTAGAAACAACACGACAATGCATTTTAGGACACGTGGATCTTGCATGTGGGAAGAGCTAAGGGTTGCATGATCATAGTCATAGTTAAACCTATGTATTATTTTCCTTTTAAACCACCCTTGACCTTTCCCCCAAGGTGTGTGGGATAACTGTTTCAAATAAAAAATTAAAATCAAATTTTGTACCTTAGACTTTGTTCATAATAATTCGTGAATCTTGCAATTTAATTGGTTGGCAGAGGTCTTCGCAATTTACAGTGTGTCAATTGGTTTTATTTGAATTATGGATATCTTCTCATATTAACAACATGGCACAACTTCCAGGCTACAACGAACTGTGTTGTGTGATCTTCAAAAAGACCTCTCTCAGCACGACAATGAAACAGATGCTCAATTGCTCGATGGTGTAATCTATTCTATTTTTCCCCCCACGCATAGTTTTTAGAATTACGTTAGATAGTGAATGACCAAGATTATTCAACCTACTACCTTGCATCAATTTTTTGGAACTACAATCATTGTGTATTGGTCCCACTGCCTGATTCGTGTGTTGTGTTGTTTGTTACGTTTATGCCTTGCAATAGGAAGGAAAACCAGTCAAAGATTTTTTGTAGGGGTAATTTTGCCCCAAGCCTTGCTTGGATTGAAGACCACTGATACCACTTGGAGCAGACCCCTACGAGTAGCTCTATAAATGCTATGATTCTTGTAATTAAATTATCTACTTAACCAAAGTGCGCACAGAAAAGTAAATCGAATGCAAAATTAAAAATGATGAATCGATGATATAAATTGGACAACCACTTGAGGTGGGCACTCCCTCACCATAAATTCTTGATGTGAAATAGCACATATGAAAGAAAAATAAAGGATGATAGATAATTTAACTAAAATATCTAATAATAAATATGAAATATTTCACATGGAAAACCTAGCCGATAGGCTAGGTTTGGTATGTAGCATGTTTCTAAACAAATATAAAATAAAATAAAGGATGATAGATAATTTTTACTAAAATATCTAATAATAAATATGAAATATTTCACATGGAAAACCTAGACGATAGGTTAGGTTTGGTATGTAGCATAATAGTATTTGAATCCAACAAGCAATTAGGTAAACCATCACCTGAATTTTGAATGGTGGAACCTAAAAGGTGAGATTTTACCTTTGGAACATTTTCATTTACCCTTACTTGAAGAGGATTTGAAACTTCATCTTTTATCTCATGTCATTCATCATCATCATGTAGCACTTGTTATTTTTCCATGACTTGTTTATCAAAGACACCAAAATTAGGCACCCAATTAAAAACATGTCCATCATTTTCAAACCATAAGTCTTGTCTATCTAGGGGTGGGTCAATTAACACATCCCTATGATCAATCACTTGGGTTGTTGTAGATAACATGAGATTTTCAATTGGATCATCAGTGATATCAAACCCAAACCATTTTGGTTCTAAAATTTCCCCATTTTGAAATGGCATAGACATTGTAGAACAAGTAAGTGGATCAAGATTTTCAATTTCTTTTCCCTCAAAGGAACCCAAATAAAATTATTCTCCTTCTTGATTCATGGTTGTATCATTTTCCAAAACTTGATTAGATTCCGATTCTTCTTCCAAAACTTCCTCAGGTTGTACAGGATTTATAATATCCTCATGCAAGAAAACACTCCTATTATCCTACATATCAATTGACACAAAATTTTCATTAGAAGATTTAGAGCGAGCATATTCTTCCCATTTCTTCCAAGAATCATAGTAATCATCTTCCAAAACCAAGTTGTGACGCTCAAGTACTTCTTCATCATCTTTCGATTCATCAACATGTTTCTCATCCAATTCATCTTCACCTTCCCTAGATGGTTCAATTATTTCCAAAAGTGGGTTATTTCTTGAATTCAAATTTGTGAGGCTATCATAATCCAAATTGGTAACCCATGATTCAATTTTATCACAATTTGGAAGGTGTAGATCTTCTTGGCCATCAGTTTCAACAATATCATTCAAAGTATCTTTCGAGAACAAGTGGTGAAATTTTGTTGTCTTCAAATGCATTTATTGATTCTCTTTCAAGTTCACTTTCAACCACTTTTGATGGCTTAGGAGCTTCTATAAGGGGATCAATTTTTACATCTTGCTCCATATAGTCACTCCAATCTTCCTTTGCGAGTACACATGACCAACTCATATCCTCATAGGTTTGTTCATCCCAATCCTCATTTGTGGGTAATGATTCTAGATATTTTCTTTCCGAAACAAAATGTTGATCTTTTGGTTCCAACTTCTTGTTACCCATCCATAGAATTTCTTCTCCAAAATATTCATGCTCTTCAAGACATTCTGAATAGGCATTTACTTCAATGTAAGTCACATCAAAGTCTCTTCTATCACCTAAAGGAACATAACATGAAATATCATTAAGATTAGCATTATGAATTTTCTTCCTAGGATGATTTGGATGCATACATGTGCTCATTTTTGTGATGGAACCACATCTCTACTTAACTTCTTAACCACATTTTTCTCTTTTACTTTCGATACAAGTTTGTTGGGTTGAGTGGTGGAAGTAGTAGGATTAGTTGGATTGATATCAATAGACAAAGCCTGAACACTTGTTGTAATGGCTCCATGAGTGACCCCATGATTCTCTAACCGTGATGGAGTAGTTGGATGGATAGAAGTACTTGTATAAGTACACGTGGGAGCATACGTAGGTATGGTAGGGTAAAATTGATTGTGGGGCAAAACATTTGATATCAAATTTTATTGTGCCCATGCTTGATTTACCCTTGAGGTTTGATTGCAAGCCCCTAGTTGTCCTACCATAGGCAATTGCTCCATCCCATAACCTTGTGGCCTTAATTTTTGATCTACAATCATAGCTTCCATGTAGGCCAAGGCAAGATTAGTAACCAAAGGATTTGTCCTAGTGAACATGGCAAGAAAGGGATCCAATGCCCCAAAGTATATTTGAAGAGCACCACTCTCCTCAATAGTATGGGGAGCAATCAATATTGCATAGAGCTTTCGAAATCTCATGTTGAATGTTCTCACTGGCTCATTAGGCTCCTTCTTGCAAGAAGCAAATTGTTGATAAATCGTGACAGGATCAATGAGCAACCTAAATTGATTGATGAAAGCAGTTTCCAATTGGGCCCAGGATGTAATAGAGCCTATGGGTAAATTGATGTACCAATCATATGCCACTTCATCTAGGCTCCCAGGAAACAATCTACATGCCACATCCTCATGTTCAACATTCCATCTAACTAGGATATCCACATAAGATTGAATGTGCTCCTCGGCTAATGTTGTGCCATTGTGCTTAAACTTGGGTAAAAGTTTCTCTATGTTCTTGGGAAAGTCATGAGCATCTCCACTAATGTTCAAAGGATTACCATGCACCCCATACCACTTTCCAATATTTGTAGCCATTAGTGAAACTCAAAGAATAACTTCAAAACCAATTTGTTAGTCAAATAAAGATTTCTTACAAATAAGCATAAAATGACTAACAATATCAAATGTACAACATATGAATGATCATGTTAGCATCAACCAAGAGATATGTATCCATTAAACCATGAAATTGAAGAACATTCTCAAATTTACAAATAGATTAGCATTAGCACATCATCAAAAATAGAGAATGTTAGAATCAAATGAAAGTGATCATATGGAAACAAAACCTCGTTAGTCAAGACCAATGTTTTGTAAAATAAATATTTCAAGTAACATGAACAATTTAGCATCTAAATGGCCATAAAATAAATCAATTCAAATCCTCCTAGCTCCCAAAGTGTGAGTGTTAGAGGAAACCAAAGATGCTAATCAAATGAACTTGAAATATTTAGCAATTCAAGACTTTCAAAATTATACCAAATCACATTATTCTTGTATGAACAATCCAAAAGCGTTAGATCAATGAATAACAATTCATGAATTGCTTAGCATAAATAAAATAAAGTAAACCAATTCAGGCCCTCCTTCTAGCGCCAAAATGTTGAGTGTTAATTTTACCCAATTGTGAAATTACACTCTCCCTTAGGGTTTGGATCTCCAAAACCCTCTCTTGCAAAGAAATTAAACAAACAATTTCTCCAAGGTCTCCGCTATATTAGCATTTGCATATGTGTATTAGTAATCTCAAATAAAAATATATCAATTTAAATGCTTGGAACACCTTAGTGATTGCAAGTAACTGTAAACAAGGGGCAATGTTGGTTTATTTTACCATGCTACCTTAATGATTGTTCATGAAACCAAAATAAAAAATAAATGTGAATTGGCCCTCATATGACCACGATGTAGTGCCTTAGTTCTTTTTATCTTGAGGATTTTAAGGTAGATTTTATCTTCCTTATTAAGTGGGTTTTAATCAAGCTTTACCTTGCATTAAATCCTTCTTTAAACATGAAAGTAAAGATTAAAATCTATCTATGAATGTGAATCCGAAATGATGAATAGGCTCCTTAAATGTAGCTTCTTATCATGAAGATAAAGATAGCCTTTGATATGAATAATAAATTATTCCTCTTTGGTGAAATCAATTTTCACAAAGAGATAATAATTTATAGCCTTGAAATATAGGCTTTAAAATGTCATTTAATTATCTTTCTTTAATGAAATAATTTTCATAAAGAATAATAATTTAATGTGTTAAAACAATAGCCTTTTAATGTAACATATAAAATCACCTCTCTTTAATGAAATTGAAATTTTCATAAAGATAGGTGCACTTATGGCCCCGAAAAAGATAGCTTATGAAATGCCATAAAATTAACCCCCTTCGATGAAATTGAAATTTTCATGAAGGAAAGTTTATTTTATGCTTGCAAGTAAAAAAATATGAAGCTGAAAAAATCTGATTTGACTCCAAAATGTGAAAAAATGAAATTCCAAAATTGTAAAATCTGCATCAAACAACCATTTTCAAAAATTTGTATAAAATTGAAATTACCTCGGAATGAATCCGAATCTATTGCGTATGATAGATTTTACATCATTCTTCACAACCATGTAATTATTTTTATCATTTTAATTTTTTTATTTTTTAATCTCTGAAAATTAAAAAAAATAGCAAAAAGAAAGTTAGAAAAATTAAAAAATGAAAAACAAAAATGCTGCAACCCCAAATTTCTCCATAGACCCTGCAAGCATTAGTATTCTGCATAAAACCAGTATTAGAGTGACCCGACTTCGTGCAATCAACATCTAATATGGTGCGAGCTTCAAAGGAAAAGGGTGCAATAAACTGAAAACGAAATCAAGTTAACCATAAAAAATGCATAAAACTTGAGACATTTCCAATTAATTGCTGCAAAAAGATATTCAATATTCCATTACAATGCAGAAAAAAAATGCCCAAAGTTGGCATCCAAATGGTGAAAATCGGCCCAACGGTATGCCTTCCTCCTCCAAAAAAATCCCCAAAAGATCCAGCCCTTTTTCTGTGCATCCATCTGGTTTTTAAAGTCTTCTCTCATGACCATTCGTTTCAGGTTTCCAAACCCTTGGTTTCTCCTTCCAACGTTGTTGTTTGGTTTTCCTTTTCTTGTTTTCAATTTTTTTTCTCAAAACCCTTCGTTGGCTTTCCATAACGTCTTTCTTTCCTTTCCTTTATTCTCCTTCCACCTTACCTGCATATAACACACGTGAATTAACTTTTAACATTTCAAAGAAAAGAAAAATACTAATAAAATAATATACTAAAAACATTTAAAGAAGATTTTGACGTTTTCCATCTACCTGTACATGCATCAAAAAAGCTTGAGTTAGCTTTTTTATTAAAAACAAAATAACAAAATAAACTATATTAAAAGCATAAAGTTAAACTATTTTAAAAAAAATAAATAAAAAGAAAAAAAAACATTAAATTTAAACTAAAATGTGGTGAATGAAGCACCATGGCATTCACTACTTTTCTTTTTATTTATACTTTTATTGTTTTTATTTTTATTTTTATTTACTTATATATATATATATATATAATCTTTTCACTTTTTAAAAATATTTATTTGTTTATATATAAAATATATATATAAACTTGTTTTTTTTTTTAAATTCAAAAAGCTTTATATATATATATTTTTTTATTTTACTTGCTTTCTCTTTTATATTAAATTTGATTTAATTAATTTTAAATGTTTGAATTGATTTAATCCAAAACATTAAAATTAACCAAAACAACAAAAAACAAGGAGGAACCTAACCAATCCACTAGACACTCAAAATGAAACAAAAACACCCAAAAACAAAAATTAAAAAGTGGGTCCCCAATTATTGGGGCTAGTTGTGGAATGGCCACAACAAGATGTAGCTTTCTTCTCTAGTGTTGGGGATGGGAGCACTTTAGTGTGGCATGACCGAAGGGTCTACTCTGTAGTGAGTGGGATGATGTGCAACCCTATGCGAGAAGATGGGTAGTGGTAGAGGAGGTATAGCCAAGTCGTTTGGTGTGATCCAATCATTGGTATCAGGATATGTGGTCTAGCTTGACCTCTGCTCATGTGACATGGAGGCCATGGTGGGGGACCGCATGGATTGGGGATAGGGAGTAGTTGCAGTGGGTGAGGTGGATAGTCGAGAGGAGGTTGAGCAAGGTAGAGTACTTCTAATTCTCATGGGTATTACGATAGTTTGACCTGCAGTAGGGAGTATCGGATGAGCCAGTGCTAAATAAAAGGTATCGAGAGGAGGTGGGGATTTCATGTTCAAATCCATGGAGAGAGGTGATTAAGGATGATGAGGAGCTAGAGGTACCTTATGTGGATGATGTGGGGATGACCTTGGAGTATGTGGCATGGTTTAGATCCCAACCAATGTGGGTACTAAAGTTGGTGACTAAGGATGGGGATGATGTTGAGGAGTTTGAGAAGACTCTAAAGCAACTAAGGTATCTTTGAGCTAGAAGTCAAAGGAAGAAAATGAGGGATGCAGTGCAAAAAAATATTATAGTTGGTGGAGTGGAGGATGAGGAGGAGGATGATGATGATATGGGAGATATATCAGAGGTGGTGAGGTTGCAGGTAGAGATGGAGCAGCTACGAGTAGAGCAAGAGACTTTGGTGCAGTCTCATGATGAGGCTATAGCACATCTACGAGCAGAGCTTAGTGCACGGTATGTGATGATAGCTCAGATGCAGGTGGAGTAAGTGATGGGAGGAGCTAGTGGAGAGGATCATAAGATGATCATGAGGCTTTAGGTAGAGCTTCTAGGTAAAGAACATTGACATGGGCTAGATTTATGGTGACTTCAGGCTAGTGAGGCATAAGTACATTCCTTGGAGGATTTATGTATGACTAATCATATAATATTGCTAGATCCTTCATCTTTCTCTACGACTGAGTCATCTAGGCTAGATGAGTCTAGGCAAAGTTCTAGGTCTAGGGCTCCTAGTAGGTCACAAGGGTCCACTCATAGGCATTAGCTAGTGCTTAGATGCACTTTTTGTATATGAGCCTTGGTTCTCTATTGTATGTAGCCTTTGGGCACTCATTGTACATGTGATATTTATACATATATATACATGGCTTTTACCTTTTGTGTTATATGTGTTTGTGAATGCTTTTGTGTTATGCATGTTTTCTATTGATGATGAATGCATATGCTATGTTATGGATGATTAATGCAAGATGGCATGTATGGATGATTAATGCAAGGTAAAATGTATGGATGATTAATGCAAGATGGACTGCTAATGATCATGTATGGTTTATATATTTATTTTGGCCTTTTTTTAGCATTGTTGTTTAATCAGGGGCACCAAAATCGGTGGCATATGGGGTTAAATATTCATGAAATGACATGGATGTTGACATGATATGGATGTTGATATGGAAAACTAATTATTTTATAGAGACTCAAACATACTAGTGATAACAAATAAATTTACTAACACTGCCTAATCTCCCTAGGATAAAATGTGTGCACTGGATTCATTTATTGAATCAAGAGCATGGTAATGACTTGAGGTAATCAAGAACCAATGTGTGTGCAAGTGAGTTAATTAACTCATCTTGAGTAAATTGGGTAAACCTGTTATGGATGAAACCAAGAGGCTATCTTGTCTGTATGAGCGATCAGATGTCTCTTTTGAAAGAGACATCTCACCATGCATGAGCGTACTCCACTGCTAGTCAAGCGTCTATAGCTGCGATGGAGGCTAAATCCATAGTCCATGACTTTTGTTGATATTTTTAGTTTTTAGAATGACTACCTAACCGTATGACTGCAAAATTAGTATGATCCTTACAACCTAATGATCAATGGTGTGTGATGTAAAATATTTAGAGATTTTGTTAGGTATTTTTCTCCACTCTTTATTTTATTTTTGGAATTGTGATAGTGGTAATAACCACTATTTTTATGGACTATGTTTCATGATGGGACTAGCAAGGATATGCCCTTTTCACTTCAAGGTTTATACCAAGTATGGTGTTATCCTTCGTTGACACAAGGTTAAGATGTGAAATTGTGTTTGGTTCAAGAATGTTTTGGAGTCAATTCCCAGAACTCAAGATTTTATTAGTGTGTATGTGCAATGGTATTAAAAATAACTTGACATGTATTTTGGAGTTTTCTTAAAACACTAGGAGTGGCTGAATGACCGAAAAAACCAAATTATTTTATGAAACTATGGTTTGTATGAATGCTAGTATGACTTAGTGAGTGGTGCCCCTAATTAAGGCAACATGATTTTATTTGACCAATGAATACCTTCAACTTGATAAGTGATCCCTCATATGAAATATGAAATGTGGATGTGAATTTATTGTATGACATGCAATTTTATAAGATGCAATATGAAATGTGGGTGAATGCATTGTTTTTGGAATGTAGATACAAGTGAAATACAATGTTATGAATGAAGTGTATGCAAAATTTTTGTGTATTAGCCATGTATATATATACATATATAGTAATAAAATCATGCATAAAATTCTCTCAAGTGTATAACATTAAGTGGTTTGGGTTCTTCCTCTCCCTCTAGACTAGAAAGCCTATAAGTACCATTACCCACTCTGTGTAATAATGTATGGACCTAATTGAGTAGCCATGAATTTATCACAAAGATGCGGTAATGCATTGGTATTTTGTTGGTTCTCTTTAAGGACAAGATATCCTAATTAGAAATCACATATATGGACTTTGGCATTGTAAGCATGCTTTAGGTGGTATTGATACACTAGTAAGTGCTCTAAAGCATTGACTCACCCCTCATTAATAATTTTGAGTTGGTAAAGACATGCTTGTCTAGCGGTGTCATCATCTATGAATTCCTACAAATAAATTTACAAGAAAGGGATCTCGATCTCAAGAGGTATGATTGCTTCGGCTCCATAGAACAATTAAAATGGTGTTGCCCTTGTAGGCATGTGAATGCTTGTTCGATAAACCCATAATGCCAAGGGAATTTATGTGTGCTATTCTCTATAATTTTCTTTGACAAGTTTCTTGAGAATAGAAATTAAGGTCTTGTTGGAAGCTTCAACTTGTCCATTTGCTTGAGGATAATAAGGAGTCAAGAAACTATGTTGAATGTTGTATTTCTCACAAAGTTCTTGAAAATCCTTGTTCTTGAAAGACTTACCATTATCTAAAATTATTTTTGAGGGAATAACAAAATGACAAATGATATAATGAAGTATAAAATCCACAATTCTAGGTCCTGTCATGCTGGCTAGAGGAATTGCCTCAACCCACTTTGTGAAGTATTCAGTGGCTATGATGATAAATGTATGTTGTCCCAAAGGAGGTGAAATTTTTCCAGTTAGATCTAGACCTATTGTGAAAAGGGCCAAAGGCTTTGAATAGGTTGTAAAGCTTGTGATGGTACATGAGTTAAATTAGCATGTTCTTGGCACTTTTTGCAATGTTGGAAATAGGTGTAACAATCACGTTCCATTGTGGGCCAATAATAAACCATACATAAAATATGCTTAGCAATGGTCATTCCACCAAAATGACCACCACAAGTACCATCATGGTCTTCATCTATGGCTCTTTGAGCCTCACGAGCCTCGATACAATGAAGAAGAACTCCATCATAACCACATTTATATAACATGTCTTCCAAAATAATGAAATAGACTGCCTTAAACAACTTGCTCTAGATTTTTTTCATTTTTTTATGCAAGAATTGTCCCTAATGCAAAGTTCGTTGTTGAGATATAAAGATAAAATAGGACCCCTAGACGAGGAGGAGCTAATATTGGCAGAGAAGCTAGGTATTTCTTAATTTCATGGAAGGTTTTTTGACATTCATCTATCCAAGAGAATGACACCCCCTTTTATAGTAGGTGATTGAATGACCTACATTTGTTAGAAAGTTGCATAATAAGACAATGGATTGATTGAATATTTCCTTGTAAACTATACAATTCCTTTAAGTTAGTTGGGCGAGGTATCTCTAGGATAGCCTTGACCTTGTTAGGGTCCACCTCAATGCCTCTTTTGGAGATAATAAATCTTAGAAGTTTGCCCAATGTAACACCAAATATACATTTCTTGGGATTCAACCTTACATTATGCTCTAGGAGTTAATAAAAAACTTTCTCCAATACTCCAATATGTTCTTGTCAAGTTTTGGATTTAGCCAAGAGATCATCCACATAGTCTTCGATAATCTTATGCATGTAGTCATGGAAAATGCATGTCATGGCACACTAATAAGTGGAACCTACATTTTTGAGGCTGAAGGGCATCACCTTGTAACAAAAAGTTCCACAAGGTGTAGTGAATGTTGTTTTATGTTGGTCATCAGGATTTATTTGGATTTTGTTGTATCCTAAAAAACCATCCATGAGTGAAAGTATTTCATGGCTAGCGTAGGCATCAATAATAGTATCAATGTTTGGGAGAGGGAAGTCATCCTTAGGACACACTTTTTTAAGATATCAAAAGTCAGTGTAAATGTGTATCGTTCCGTTAGGTTTTTGAATGGGTACCATGTTTGAGAGCCACTCAGGATAATCGATAGGAACAATGAAGTTCATTTCTAAGAGTTTTTGAAGCTCTATTTTTACCATGAGGTCCATGGTAGGATGCATTATCCTAAGTTTTTGTTTAACTGGATTAGCACCAGACTTTAAAGTGAGATTATGGACAACTAAAATAAGGTCAAGACCAGGAATATCCTTATAAGACCATGCAAATATACCTTTTTTTCCTCTTGAGAAGAGCAATTAATTTCTCTTGTTCATCGGCTGATAAAAATTTGTCATTATTGATAATTTAGGTATTGTCTTTGTATGAATTAAGGTCCACATTGATGGTATATTCAATGGACAAGTGGGAACCTTCCTCAAGATGATGTGGCATAGGGATTAAATGAATGTCATCTAAGATGTCACCAAAATCTTCTGGCTTATCCTCATCTATTTCTTCCTGGAAAACCTTAGGATTTGAAGGTGAAGGTGAATGCGATGGTGGAGGGGATGGAGGAATGTAGTTAGTGTAAGCCCTTAAGAATTCCTTAGATAAGACAAATTTGATAAAGGTTGGAGGCAAGGAAATCTGATCCATATCAATAAGGCTTATGTCAATTGGAATTAGCTTAGATAGATTGTATGGATTACAGAATGGGGTGAATAAATCAATAGAATTCGTGTTGACATATGGGCAAGGTGAATGAAGTCAGATGGAATGGAAGGAACTTAAGAATAAGTTCCAGTGTCTTGGTTAACCTGAAAAATAGCAAGCAACACAAATAAATGCATTTATCTAAATGATATGTACATATGCAATGCCAAGAAATAAAATATTTTTGTTGATTTTTTATTGATTTTTTTTGGTAGTGGTGAAAACCACTATTTTTGTGTTATGTACATATGTTACAATATTGGCTTATGAAATGACTTAATGGAATGGAGTTGGTGGTTCACTAGTAGGGGTGGATCACTCTTGTGGAAGAATAAAGTGAAAGATGGGTTCATGGATGGGGAGCATGCTGAGATAAAACTCATCTTGTTTGGTATGGGGAATAATGGGCTCTAATTATTCTTCAGATTTATCTGAAATTATCAACATAAGCTCAAATTATTCATAGATTTCATCATTAGAATTATCAAGATGGAGGGATTCTTCTCCTGAATTGAGATTAACCCTTTGGAAGGCTTTTTCAAGAGAAGAGGTGGTGGAAAGTGGGTGGTAACCTAGACTTGAATAATCATGTACCTCTTGATATAGAACATCAATAGGTTGATGCACTCCCTATTCATGCAATCCTAGGCCATGAACTTACCAATTAATAATGTGGAAATATCAATATAGAAATATTGAAATATTTGGAATGTTGGCAAGTGCTGGTTCTTTGGATTCTTCTATGGGAGCTAGAATTTATGAAGAATCAATCCCCCCATATACAAAATTTATGCTATTTGGAGTTGAACCCATGGTATATACTACTCCTATTTCTAAAGGTGGATCACATGGGCAACCAAAATCCTTAGCACTAGGTATGGTGAGGGGTATGATGATAATGTCTTGGACCACGTATTCACCAATACCAGGATTAGTGAGGTGGACCTCAAATTGGGATGACATGGCAAGACTATGGTTGGACGATGACTCGAGGAATGGTGAAGATGGAGATATATCACAATATGTCAATTCGACTTGTGAAATATTGGGTGAAGAATATGGATTGGACTAGGAAGGCTTTTGAGTGGATGGTGTTAATGAGGATGGTAATGATATTGATGATGTGGACTGACTATGACTACATGTGCACGTAGTCAATGATGACGATGATGGGAATATGGAAGTTTGATTATTATTGGTGATGGGGAGATCCTTAGAAATGGGATCCTTTTATTAAGAGATTGGTGAAGTGGTATATGGATTGGATGATGGTGAAAGAAAAATATGAGTGTAAGGAATCATGGAATCATACATGTTTGAAATTAAATTGTAATACTTAAACAACTCAACATCCATCGATATGCAATGTACTTGTCCCTAATGAACATATTTCAAATATTGATGTAGTATTGAAGGGACACATCTCATTTTCCTCATCCAATATCCTAAAATAAGTACATTGTACGCCATGGATCCTTCCAAGATGTGGAATATTGTGTGCAATATTTTGATCCCTACTTCAATGAATAAAACAACAGTGCCAACTATGGAGCACAAAGCATCATTGAATGCTTTGAAGGTGAATGATGACTTGGTGATATGAGATGGAGGAAGGTTCAAATGATGAAGAGCGAATGTGGTGATGATGTTGATAGAGGAACCATTGTTAATTAGCACTCTTTTAAAGGGCTTATTGTCAATTAAATCCATGATATGCAATGGAGGGTCTACATATTTTGATGAGATTGGAGTAATCTCAATGTCATAAAATGTTTTGGAAGGCTCCATGCATGTTTGGATGCTCCCCACAAAGTTATTGAAGGTATTAGGATATTGCAATTGTAATTCAATGGATTTCAAAATGTCCATTAATACCTCATGATATGGAGGAGATTATTGGATTAACTCATAGATTAACAATTTAGCAAAATCTATTTTTAGAATTTTATTTAACCAGCTACTCAATGAGATGATTGGTCGAGGTGGATTTTGAGGATTTGATTGGACAGAGATATGGATGGGTGAAAATTGGATGGGTGGTGATGTAGAAGTTTGTGACACACTTGCTTGAGGTGGTTGCCTTTGTTAGTTGTTCCTCTGAGCTCTAGTGACCACATTAATAGCTCCTACAAACCCTTGGTATTGTTGTATGTGATTGAATTAATTAGGAGTTTTTGTGTTAGCCCCCTACATTTAGTTGCACCTCCTCATGATGAGGAAGTGGTGTTTGAAATATACCAAGTTTTTGGTTTTGTTGAGAGAGGGTATTATCAAGCTTGATCACCCCCAAGTCAATGAGGTCTTGCACTATGTCTTTAAATACATGGCAATTGTTAATGTCATGCCCATTTTACCTATGATAAGGACAAAATAGATGTTCTTGATAATGTTTCCCATGTTTTGTGAGATCATATGATCTAATTTTTAGGTAAAGCAATTTTATTCATCTCATACAACCTTCTATAAAAGAATCATATGACTCAGCTAAAGGGGTATATTGGCGATTTTGTTGGATAGACTATCACCAGGGATAGTTTTCCCCAGTCGGCACTATGTTTTGCACTATTGGAGCTTAAGTTGTTGAGGGGACCACATGATATGTAATTTATTGTGGTGTTTGTTGCACATGTTGTTGTTGAGCCATTACCGGTTGGCTCATGACCACTTGATTAACTTGATTAGATTGAGTGGCTAGGGTAGCCTATGTTGGTTTTTATTGGCCAAAATAGTTGTTTTTGTATTGGCCCTTATTTTACCATTCTTTATTTTTAGGCTTAAGTATGCCTTCTTGGATTTTAATATCCTCAATGACACTAGCCTAAGCTAAAGCTTATTTAAATGATTGATAATTTCATAGTTGAAACATCCAAGAGATAGGTTTTCAACAACTCTTGGTGAATAACTTAATTAGCTCATCTATTTTTAGGGTGAATGACAATTTAGTGATGACAACCCTCCAACGGTTTCCAACAATGAGATCTTATTTTTAATATTTAGGATGAAATGGTCAAATAATTGATCAATCAATTGCTCAAAATTATAGATACTATGGCTTGGTAATTGATTATATCATTCTATGACATCCCCTCCTAGTATTTGAGTAAAAGTTTGAAGCATGAGAGCATTGTATTTTTTAATTCTAAAGCATGCATGTACTAAAGTGCTCACATGTTCTTTGGGATTCTCAGTTCCCTTAATTTTTTTAAACTTAGGTATTGTGAAATCTATCAGATATGGTGGGGATGGTAACGAATGATGAATTGATTGATTGATCAATTGATGTAAGGTTGGTTTCTAGTTTGAAAAAGTAGGAGTATATTGAATCAATTGATCTATCTATTTTTGCATGGCCTTAATTCAAGAATCTTCATTAGGAATGTGGACGCCCTAAATTACCTGATGATTTTGTGCTGGGGTGGAGAAAATATTATGGAGTGACTAAGTGATGCTGATATTGGTAATGATGGCTAGGCAAATTTAACAAAAATTGATGAATGGGATATTGCTAATGAAAATATGGGGAATTATGGAATGAGGTTGATGGATGAAGGTTATGGCTAGGCTGGCCAATGGGAATAGGATGGGTGATGGTGTGGCTTTGTGGGGGAACAGGAATAGAAACCACAGAAGACTGTGATTCCCATGATGGACCCTAGTTAACAAGGACAATATGAGTAGAGTTATGTAAAGGCTTAGGATTCACCTGTACTTGCTGTTGAGCATTTTGACAATGTCTAAGCAATTTGTTCAGGTTTTCCCACACCTCTCTAATGTCCCTATTAGAGGCTAAGGGTATGAAGGTAGATGGTATGGAAAATATGGCTTAGGGATAAGTTACACTAGGCATGGCAACTTGTGAGGCTAAAACTTGTAAAGAAGCATTTACATGTGCTTCATACAAGGGGTTGGTATAAGTGGAGGTGTATGAGGTGCTAGGAGCACATGAAGGTTTGGGAATGGACACATGGGAGGACGTTGCAATTGATGCCTCAAAAAGAGGATTGGTATACACCTAGGTAAAGGTGGATGAGGGTTGGGAATAAATAGGCTCTTGCTGTAAAGTAGAATCCTATCTAGATGAATTGGGAATGGATTCTAAGACATAACTAGAAGACTTCATGAGATCTTCTACTCTTGTCATGTCTAATGGGTAATGTGATGATCGATGGTATGGGAGGTTGACTCCTCTTGGGGCATCACCATATGGAAGGCTATGGATGGTAAGGAATGTGAGGGACTTGTAGATAAATCTACCAGTGTCACATTTATAGAATCTACCACAAAAGTTGTGGGGAAGGTGGGTGAAGGTCCTATTAAGTTATCTTGATTTATAGCTCTCTTTTGGTTTCTTGTTAATACCATAAGAAAATAAACCAAAATGTAGATTAAATTATCAAATTTAACACAAAAATAAAATATCTTAAGAAGCCAAAATAAAACAAACAACCAATGCTAAGTTTTTAACTAGTGTGTCTTACCTTGTTCATTGATTATATCATTTTTAATGTGCATTCATTTTAAGTGTCAGTCTTGTGTGTTTTGATGTTCTAATATTGATTAATGAAAAATTATAAAAACTATGGTGAAGATAGGGCAATGAGATTCTTGCTAGTGATGAAATCCAACAATTTTGCTTGGGGGTATCCTATGGTTTCTAAGGGTAGAAATTGAAGGATGGAGATGAAACCCACCGTCACCAAATATCAAGCAATGGTTGGTGATGAAATCCAACCACTACTATTTTAAGTGAAATGTGTTGTGTGTGAATTTTTTATTTTAATATTTTCATTTATTAATGTGGACAAAAAATGTTAGGATAAACTAATTTTATAAATCTAAGTTAGAAGCCAAAAAGAGAATACCAACACCGCTTAAGACCCCCTATCAAAATAATCGGAGGGTTCATCCACCTCTCTTCCTAGAATCACCCAATGGTAGGAATACTCTTGGCACCCTAATGATGTTACTACTTAGATAGATAAAAGAAGATACTTCTAACTCTAAAATGTAAATCTAATTTATGCAAATTATCAATTCAAATGCAATTAGAATGCAACACTTTATATTTGTGAATACATCAAAAATAGAAACCCTAACTTGAATGTGTGAATGAATGCAAAAATAAACCTAAAATATAAGCTAAGATGAATTATTTTCCAGATTACTTAGCGATTGTTCATTTTATGCATGAAATCTGAAAAAAATGTTAAATAACCCAAAATACGTAAAATAATAAAACTAGATTTTAGATAGTGGACTTATTGGACAACCTACGTATCTGCTCCATATCACTGTAAAATGCACCTGGGTGCTTCTGAGACACCCTAGGGCACTTCTAGAATTCCTCCAAGAATTTTTGGATGATCCTAAAGTGTTGCAGTGCATTCATGCACCTCCTACAATTTTTTCCAAATATCCAAAAATCCTAATAGGTGAATAACGCCTGGTTTGCACTCCTAAAAATATGTAAAATAAGACAAAAAACAACAAGTTAGATGACAAGATAAATCAAAACATGAAACCCTTAGGGGGTCCACCATGATCGCAATTTGTAGAGCTAAAAATGCAACACCAAACAATGCTAAATAAAATATAATTCAAATGAACCAGATATGGAATAATAAATGAGATTTATATTAAGTGGGGGGGAGCTTAGAAACTTTGTTGTTATAATAATGGATTCAAGAATCCTATTTGATATAATTTTTATAAATATTGCTAGGGTTATCGAAAAACCTAGCCACAAAAAATATTGGTTTCTTCAATTCCATATCTACTCCCAACAAGTGTGAGTGGACTTCTGCATATCTGATGCTGGACCACTCCAGCTTAATCAGTTGTTCAATGCTTCTAATATACTGTCCAATCTGCACATAAATAAATACCATAGAGTTAGTAATAATAATGAGGGCTCCATTGTATGAAACCTTAGAAATAATAACTAAAATCCTATATGAATACGAATATAATTAAATAATATGCAATATAACAAAATGAGATAGATTTACCTTGCTCTCACTTATTTGATACAATATGAATCTGTTGCAGGTTGATGGTGGGGGTGTGTCCTAGTGACACCCAAGGATCTCGCTTGTCATTATAATAGAGTTATGAAATGTAGTAGGGTGCTCAGGACGTCTATGAAGAGTAGTAGGGTGCTTGGGATGTTTGTAGAGAGTAGTAGGTCACTCGAGATGTCTACAGAGAGTAGTAGGGTGCTCAGGATATCTATGAAAAGAAGTAGGGTGCTCAGGATGTCTACGAAGAGCATCAAGATGCTTAAGATATATATAGAGAGAAGAAGGGCACTCAGGAGGTTAGATCAGGTTTGTAGAAGCAACTCTGATAAAGGAAAGGGATGTAGTGGCATCGACGGTGAGCAAGGAAATAGGGAAGATGATGGATGGAGTAGGGTTAGGGCACTAATGGTTAGGTTGGAACTTTAAGGTACTTTGAAAGCTCAAGAAACTTAGGGATTCCAAAAACTTAGGGAAATACTTAGGAAACTTCGGGGTTGAGCCATCAAAATAGCTCCTATTTATAATATAACCTAGGGCATGCTAGGGTTTCAACGACATCAATCATGTGGCTAAGATAAAAATACATCGAAGGGTGGATAATAAATTTAGGGTGTGGCATGGATTAAGGTAAAGTGATGAATGATATTAAAGAAAATCAGATAGCTGGGATTAATTAATTTATATAAATATATATAAAATATTATTATTTAAATAAATATATATAAATAATGGGCAAAAATTGTGGGAAAGCTAGGATGGATGACAAATGACTATGTTTTGGTCATGGAAATGGTTGGAAAGCATGGATGGAGGACAAGTGGCTAGATTTTGGTGTCTAAAACATTCACCATAGCTTTGTCATGGGCTTAAGAACTTTGTAGAAGTTCTAAGAGGGAAATATTTACTAAATCATCCCTCTTTTGTGCTATTTTTTTGGAGTATTTGTTATCATTCCAACTATGTTATTATCATACTAATATGGTACATTTATATAGGATACTTGGTTGGATATTATTCTATTTTGATTCTGCTAGTAGTTGGAAGGTTGAAAACTACTAATGTCAATGCGACCAACATCAATTAAATATTGAACATGTTTCAACCTTTTATAAGAATTAGTCCAATGTCCTTATACTCTATGATATACACAATGTTGATCTACTTTATACCAATGAGCGGTAGTATCTGGTTGTCGTATGGGAGGTAATTCAATCACCTTAGCATCCAATAGTTGAATTAAAGTTTTTTTCATAGGCATATTAAGTCTGGTGAAATTCCTTTGAGGAGGCTTTTGAAGTACAATATTTTGTAGATTGTTATTAAAATTATTAACAGACCTACTATCACTATTTCCTCCCATATGCTTATTCTTAGTTGGATTTTCTTCTTTAACCTTAAGTTGGCCTCATCTAATAAGATCTTGTTCCACTTTTCTTTCTAACTCAATTGCTTGGTCTAAAGATGTGATAGTAGTAGTTTCTAGTGCATAACATATATTTTCTTGTAAATTACCAATGAATATATCAAGCACACATGTTGTCTTAATCGACCAACTAAACTTCTTCAATGAGTTAGAAACTCTAAAAAACTTTCTTCTTTACTTTTATTTAAATCATATAGATTTGTCATAGTCACTTCCTTTGTAATGTAAGCACTAAACTAATGAACAAACATCTCTACATTCTTCTCAAAATTCTTCAAAGAATAGTTGGGCAACCAATAATACCACTCCAAAAAGACTCTTTGGAAATATTTTCAATAAAAGCATATCATCACAAATAAGACCATGATAAGCTATCATGAATCATCTTAAATGCTCTATTTGATATTTAGTCCCTTTATAGATTGGTAAAAATGGTATAGGAAAATGCTTAGGATAGGGTCTAGTAGCAACAATAGGATCCAATGGTTGACTACATATTTATTTATAACTATATGTAAACCCTAAAGGTTGAATCATATCAATCCTTGAAACCAACTGATTTACTATACTTGCCAAATTTTATATTTTTGGATTATGTGCATTCCCAACATTCCCTTGACATATGTTGGACATGATAAGGTTGTTGTTATATGTGGTGCCTTATGGGAATGGAAGTCTAACTTGTGGTGGAATAGAGGAAATATTATTGATATTAGAAGATTGAAGTAGAAATTGAAAACAAATTTGAGTGCTACTAGTTGGAGGGATTATTGGATTCACTCCAATGTTGGTGGTCATAGTAGTAGCATGAGTAATTTGACAAGTTTGATTACCATGATTCAAAGATTCATCAAATGGCTATCTTGAGGTGGAACATCTTTATCAAGTAATGCTTCTTCCTCTAAGGCCATATCCAAATCATACTTATGGTACTTATAGAAAGTCCATATATGGTCAAAACATTTAAAGATGATATTCCCATTGGAATCCAGGATAGGATCAAGATGATTATCAATATATTCTTCTAGGTTGTGATTTTATCTATCAATTTGATCATTCTCATAAAAAATATCATCAAACATAAGAAGTTTTCATCCTTTCCCAAGGTCAAAATCCATTGAGGAAAAGGAGTGAGACAAGAAGAAGAACTAAGACCGAAAAGAACCTAGGCACTTACACACAAAAGGAATTATCTTTTTAAATATTTGGCACATAATTTAATGATATTTCTTATTTTTTTTAGAAGAAAGGAGGTGTTCATGTTGGGTTCACCAAATATGTAGAGGGAGAAAACTGCCCTACCACATATGATTCCCAACAAAAGGTTGGATCTTCAAGGAGGTAACCTTTCGCGGGGTGAATTGTGGGGGTATGTTGTACTCTACACTCAGTTATAGGGGGATGGATTCACCAAGAATGTTTTAAGGACTCACTTCAAGTCCTTAGGATATTCGGGAATGTTTGATATATTCAATTTTAATAAAAACACCTGAGTTTAGCCTTTCTAGGTCTAAAATAGGAAATATAATGATAATGTAAAAAATAGAGTATGATAGCTAAAAATAGAATGATCATACAAGAGCTAGCCTAATATGATTATTTAATTTGGATGCTCACTAATCTATGGTTTATTCCAAAAAATATTTAAAGCAAAAACATACAAAATAAATGCACAAAAATTATCCTTGGATGAAAACTAAATGCTTTTCACTTTCAAATGCCTAAGAATTAAATTCAGATCAGATTAGAAAACTAGTAAGATAAATCAGAACACTTAGCTTTAACCAGTGGTTGATCATAACCTTTTGATGTTTCTTGTCCAATAATATAAAAATACCTGATCCTGCAATATAATCTAATAAACACTAAAAAAATGATAATCAATGTTAAGGGTCCTACTTAGGCTGCTATGTAACAATCCTTGGAGGTGCAACAGTCAAGCCTCCTAGGTCCCTTAGATGAGATTTTAACACAAAATCAAAAATTGACCTTTGGAGAATTAATCATAAAAATAGATATGCAAAAATGATAAAAATAGAAATAGAATATGCCAATATGCTCAGTATGTAGTAATGAAGCTAACCAAACTATCAGAAAGTAGAACTTACCCCTAGATTGATCTCAAGAAAAAACACACCTTGCAAATAGTAGGTGAGATAACGCCTCAAAAAAGTCACGCTCTATTAGAATGAGGTGCGGTTTTACTTTTGTGGACTAAAACCCTAAATTAGGGTTAGTGAAGTTGTGCCTCAACATAACTGGGCTAGATTTTTCTTAAAATACATAAAAAATAAAAGTGCATGCACATAACATAAATTAAATGTGAAATCATAGAGAGTGAAACCTAAATGGAGAACACCAAAGTAATAGAAGAAGGCTAAGTATCTGAACTGGAAATATTTCCTTCTGAGCCACAACGTGCATCCACCAAGTTAAGTAGCAATCCAATCCATGCAATAGAAAATCAAAATCCAAAATTTTCACTTTGGGTTAGCTTGTAGAAGACATAGAAAGTAGAGTGAAATAAAAATAGTAAGCAAGTGTTAGAAGATAGATCACATGAGCATTAATAAGTTCATGATCATGATGTTATATATCAAAAGAGTGAGATTGCTCTTCCTTTTATAGATGATCATGGCAGGCACAAATAAACTCACAACCTATGTAAAAATATGTTGGAGGTTTTAAACCTGGGTCTAATCAGGCCAAAATAAAATAAAATTAAATTAAATTAAAATAGCAAAATCATACCCCATTTTTGCGGGGCTTGATATTGCTTCTGCGAAGTCATGCCTTGTGAAGATGGGACACAATTTTGTTAAAAATACTATAAGAGGAAAAATAGGGGGTGAAGAGACCTACCCTTACATTTGACAGGAGTGAGGGACCTCTTAAAGGTACTAAGGATTATTTCCTACTCAAAGTGGGTCAATTTTCTATGTCTACACTATGCATGGAGAATAACTTACAGTATTAATTACTCAAAAAGTATACAAGATTTATTACTCCTCTTTTTGTTACAACTTGACTATCTTCTTCTAATCTATTCTCTCTTCCTCCTTCGATTATTTTATATATGATATGGATTATTATCTCTATAATATATCTATAGTAATGTAACTCTTCACATAATTGACTAGTGCTCTCCATATGCCAAGTCTCATAACTCTTGGCTTATCAACTTACCACTTGCATACTTGATGGACACTTGACTCTATAATATTTGCACACATTTATATGAACCTTGGAATCCTACATGCACTCCTAATCCAGGACACTTGTACACATATTTACATTATATATTTACACTCTTACATACAAGACACTTGTGTGTTTCCTGAACATTAACACTTTCATAAAAGGGGAAATATATTCACACTCTAAACTATTGACTCAATCCTAACATGATATTTAAAAATACATAATCAAGGTACCAACTGGGTACATTAGCATGTACCAAATAATATAATATTATCCAACATTCTTTTGTACCAACAAAATATTGGAGAATAAGTATTTTTTCCACAAAATTTACATGAATAAAGATTCCAACAATTAGCTTCTTCATGCCCAATTCTATTGCAATGATTACACTTCAACTAATTACAATATCCTTTCTTTATTCTATGCTTCCATACTAATGCTTTATGATCATTTGTATTCTTAATAAAACAACACAACCACCGATGCAATATTAAAGTCATTCTTCCTTTATTTTCTTTATAAATAAGTCGTATATTTTCTAATGGTGTGTTGTTTTATTTTTGATTATTTATTATATCCATAGAAAGCCTTATTGCTCCAAAGTTTTTTTTTTTTAATTTCAAATAACCTAAATAAATTTACAAATTTAAAATTTCCAAATCCTTTGAAGTAGTAAACCTTTTATATCTCTACTAAAATTGCAAATCCAAAAATCTTCAAATTTCAAATCATCAAAAAATTTAAAAACTTCAAATCTTCTAAAACTCAAATTTCAATTTTTATTCAAATTTAAATCTACTAACTCTTTAAATTTCAAAAACCAAATTTCAAATTCAAATTTTTCTAAATCCTATTTGAAGTAGAAAACCTTATCACTCCAAAATTTAATAAATATTAAAAAATAAAAAAATAAAAATTGAAATATTAATTTCAATATATAGTAGAAGTCCTTATAACTCCCACCTAAATTTTCTTCTTCTAAAAATTTGTATTCATTTTATCTCCCACTTATTAAAGTTCCTAAGATTTAAAAACTTTAAATAATCTCTCACTTAGGACTTTAATCATTCAATCAATAAAGATAACGTTTCTTACCTTATTATCCACCTAGAAGAATACTTTCAATGCATAAATAATGCTTTAAAATTGATGAACATTGTTGGATATGGACGTTATTATTATAGTGTAATGTTTCAAATACATTATAGCAATGACAAATGTGTAGGGATGATTCTTCCCTTCGCTCTCAAAACTTTTACATGCTCGTTCAAATTGTACTGACTCTCACGAGGTGTTGCTTTATATTTTAAAAAATGCACTATCAAACATTTGTATTTGTGTTACTTTAGATAAAATTGCTCTTTTTTGGTTGTAATAACTGCTTAGGTTTGATGATGATTCTATTGGATCCTCTAGTTAGACATTGGTCTTTTCTAATTTGACACTAGTTACACTGGCTCCTCTAGAACACGTTGGCTTAATTGGACACTTTGGCTCCTCTAGTAAACATTGGCTTCAATTGCTATGCTAACTTCTCTGGTAGACATTGGATTTGCTAGCTATTATGGCTCCTCTAGTAGACATTGTCTTCACTGGATACATTTGATTAGATGTTGGCTCTCTAGTTAGTAGTCGATAATGTTGATTAGATGTTCGATTTCCTTATTAACCACTGACTGCATTGGATTTGCTTGTTAGACGTTGTTCTCCTTAGCTGCTCTCTTCTTAGATATACTTGGTTGATATCTCTTTTATATGTACTTAGATGTTGTCCTCTTTATATCCATTGCCTCCTTATGGACATATTCAATTTTACCTTTACTCTTCTATCAAAATTCATGCTATCTATGAACGTGTTATTTTTCCTCTACTCTAGGTAGAGTATAGTGCTCTCGCTTGGCCTTCTTGGCTCTAATACCTTAGAAAAATATCATTCTCAAGGAATGCATCCTTCATCATCCTTTGATCTAGGTAGAATATGGATAAAGTTATTTGAGCTCAAATGAACCCTTTTTAGACGTCTCTCAACTCAAGCAACTTATACTACTTATTTTTTGTTTTATAGGTAGACTCTTGTTGGATATTTCCTTGCCTCAGATGGCTTAGACCACTCCTTTATACTATGCTCTGGATTTTATCAAAGTTTTTCTACACTCTCTTTCTTAGATTCTAATCTAAGTGCATTTATTTTCTTCTCTTTTATTTATCTTCTCTTTCTATTAGGTTCTAGCTTGAGTGCATTCAATATTCTTATATGGTTCTCCTCTTTTTTAGAGAATCCAAATCAATATCAAGGTGAATTTGAATGTCCCCTCATGTCCAAATTTATTTTGAGTTGGATCTTAATCTATTCTAGTTGAGTCCTTATCTTCATTGGTTTTCCTTGAACCAAGTGAATAGACCCTAACATCCAAATTAGGATTATTATTTATCCCTTCAATATCTATGCCTTTAGACCTTTGAAATAGAGTCCAAGTCTTCACTACTTTTAAAGTGGACATGCTCCAAATATTATGGTGGCTCTAAATATGACTCTATAAAAAATATAGAGTTTAGTAGTGGCTCTGATACCACTATTAGATTGTAATCCAAACTATCTCAAGCCCTAGTATAATCAAGCCAAACTATCTCAGGTTCCAATATAATTAATCAATATTAGAATTAAATATAAGATAAATCAATATATATATATATATATATATATATATATATATTGTTCAATATAAATTATAATAAAACTCACAATAACATCACATATGAATGTAAATTGAAGAACACTGTATTATACTAAGAGGGGGCTGAACAGTATAAGATCAACTTTTACTTTTCTTTCCCAAACAATATTATCCAATATTATCAATGGCAATATCAATAGTAGTAATCAAAGCAATGCATAAATCATTATATACATGAGAGACACAAATTTAACGTGGTTCACCCAATGTGGGTTACATCCACGAAGAAAATATCTCTTCTAAAATTTTCTCAACAAATATCTTGGGAATCAATTCCCTATTACAATTTTTATGGACCTCTATCTAAGGGAGACACCAATCCCTTATACTTTTATTTTTTGATTTCTCTCCACAGGAGAACTCTATCCCCTTGCTCTGGTTTATGGATCTCTCTCCATAGGATAACCCTTTTCCCTTTGCTCTGGTTTGTGTATCTCTCTCCACAAGAGAACTCTTTCCCCTTTGCTCTAGTTTATGGATAACTATCCATAGAATAACTCTTTCCTCTTTGCTCTAGTTCATGGATATCCATCCATAGGATAAATCTATCCCCTCTACTCTAGCTGGTGAAATTCTAGAAGACTTCTATCCCACTACTTTGGATTATGGATATCTCTCCATAGGATACCTATATCCTCATTACACTGGTCAGTGGACCTCTATCTACTAGAGACCTCTATCCTCTCTACTCTTGTCACATCCAAAGTCTTATCTCAACTCTATCTTAAATCTGCACAAAACCCTATCACAAGTCTAGAACAAATATATTGTAACTTTGCTCACAAATATATTTCAATGTTGTCTCAAGTCTTCAAAAAACTTGCTCAAATATACCTCAAAGCTGCTCCAAGTCTTCTTACAAGACTTGCTCAAATATACCTTCAATCCTTCTCAAAATACTTTCTCAAATCTACCTTCAAGCCTTCTCAAAATACTTGCTCAAATATACCTTCAAGACTTCTCAAAAGACTTGCTCAAATCTGCCTTCAAGCATTCTGAAAGACTTGCTCAAATTTATTTTAATGCTTCTCACAAAACCTGCTTAAATATTTATAAATATTGCATACACATACAACTTAAATATCTTTCATAAAAGCTTTATTCAAATAGATAAATTCTACTTAGAATTATTTTAACCTCCGAAATATATATATATATATATATATATATATATATATATAATTATATGCTCTATCAGAACCAATATGTTCTTCACACTCACAAATCTTACACTCAATTAACCCAATCTCTATATATTGCAAAATCCCTTTCAAATCAAATAAAAATAGTGTATAACTTGTTTCACAAAACTGGTCTATCTTTCTTGCAAATTTTCTCTCAAAGATCAATCACACTAATGCAAAATTTATCTCAAACACTTTCACAATTGCTTTCAATATCTCTCAAACCAATGTTCAAAATATTTCACAATGATGCACTAACTTGTCTTCAAACCTAGTACAAGTAGTTCACAATTTCTAGCACAAATGTCTCAATCTATTTCAAAAATGGAAGCACATGTAGGTCTCAAACCCTAATACAAATATTTCCAACAATGCATACCAATAAACCCTTTTAACTCCACCTCAAAACTACTTTTTCAAAACACAACCACTTAGCTTAAAAGGTTGAATCACCATACCTCAAAGTGCTTGGTGAAGATGTGCCCTCAAATACCTGTCTCAAAAATAATATCTTTTGCAACTACAAAAAGTATTAGCATAACACCTTTTCATATATTGGAAAAACCCTTCTCAAAATGTGTGCACAATTTTATTCCAAATCACTGCTCTATAACTCTCTTGGTTTTTCAAAATAAAACATCAAATCATGAACCAAGTCCTTGAATATTAATGCAAGTACTACAAAAAACAAAAACACATTTTACACATTTTATCTCCCACTTTCATAAAATAATTTCTAAACCACTTAATGGCCCTAAAACAGATTTATAATATTAAATCAATCATTTACACCTTATCACTACTACTTTTGCATATATAAACATAAAACTTAATGACAACAATACCTTCAAAAATATTTGGCAAAAATAAATTACCCTTATACCTCCTATATGCCAAAAAATTTACACCATTGCACACCCCTCAAACTTCATGCAAAGCAAATTTAATCAACCTTAGCACATACCTTTTTACCAAAAATAATATTGTTGGCATGGACGAGAATCGATCCTCTGACCTCAAACTCCTAACATAGAGTGTGACTGCTTACACTAGCCAAGTGGTTGAGACCTAACGTATTGGCCTCCACTCTTATTCCCTTGGTGTGTTCACCAAAAAAGTTAAATCCTTCAAAACTAGTGCTAGGGAGAATTGAACCACGAACCTCTGCCTCACAAATGACTTAGCATGAATCTAGCCACCGTTGGGCTACCCTAGCAGATGACATCAAGGAGTGAATGAAAATTATTTATTTCGTTCTCCTTCTGCACTCCAAAATTAATATTGTCCCCTATACCTCATTCGTTGTCACCACTTTGCATGAGATACAAAAATCAAACACACGATATTTATTTCCAAAGTCTTAAGGGTATGTATATGTTTCCATGCATGTTTTAGATGTCGATCCTCTTTCAAATTTATTTTAAAATAATTTGAATTATCTTTGACACCATGTAAATTTATACTTAGGTATTATAATATATATTTTTTAAATATTATAATAAAACCTTTTCCCTTGGGTATTTTTCCACCAATGAGAAGTCTTGTATTTTCTTTGCAATTTAAAATCTCCCTTTCCAAATGAAATCCTTGTTACTTTCAAACTCTCTTAATTATATTTAAATTTAAAATTTATTTATTATACTCCCTTTCTTCAAAATTCTCTTTGCTTGCTTTCACAACCATGGAAAAAATATTTTTTCTTGATATTTATTTAACAAAGTACTTCTGCCCCATATACTCTTTGATGAATTTTCCTTTGCATTTTTTTTTTGGTAGATAAGATACTATAGCATTAATACCGGGTTTTACAGGTTGACCCAAAACCTTTTAAAAAAATTAGCCCAGGGTTGTTGATGAACATATCCTTACTAAGGATCCTATATATGTAAAATTTGCATGCCGCCAAAGCTATTACATCTAATAAGGCACATAACCTATTATAGAAAAGAAACTTCCCATACAACATTTT